>OX352740.1:2500000-5000000 GCA_947095525.1 Trisateles emortualis | reverse complement strand
GGTGAAATGGTTTCTGCACTTAGGCACTCGTAGTTATAATGCTGACTGTATTATAACTACGAGTGCCTGATGCAATGAGTCAGAACAGCTCGATGAGAAAAGCCAAAGACTACAAAGGACAAAGGCATTTATTTGAAGAGGATAATAACAATGATGTCATAGCTTAGCAAACATTAAAATAAAACAAATCTTGGAACAAATTATGCTTAGATTGCACATTTTTTTGGTGAAATAACGACGTAAGCCGAAGGGCTCATACTGCAGAGAAATATAAATGCTTTATCTATGCAATGTAGGACACCTATTTCTGTCGCTCTTGCAGCTCTGAGCATCTCTGTGTCATCACGATGATCGCTACAGGAA
Source organism: Trisateles emortualis (assembly GCA_947095525.1). Classification (NCBI taxonomy): domain Eukaryota; kingdom Metazoa; phylum Arthropoda; class Insecta; order Lepidoptera; family Erebidae; genus Trisateles; species Trisateles emortualis. Next base: position 4,999,637 of record OX352740.1, on the reverse strand, counting down.
ATAGGATAAAGACACTATGCTCAACACTGAGGTGATGATGATGGTGATGACCGAACCGTTTATATCTAAATTGTAAAAGTGACTATAAGGGTACAAAGTAGAAGAACTTAAATTCATATCGTTGCCTAAAATATCGAAAGAATCGGATATCGAAAAGGGAAAGATTCAAAGACGCAGAGTGGGACCGATCTTCCACTGGGTAGACAGTTAATATTGCTTATACTGTGAAAATGTTTGGGGGAGGCCTATGTCCAGAAGTGGATGTCTGATGGCTCAGATAATGATGATGACATTATTGTATTATCTTTTTATTACACAATCTCTGTAAAAAAATAACTTAAAATCACTACCAATAGTTGAAGAAACTTAGAATACAGATACAACTACAACAATTTCTGTTCAGTGAAACAGTTGTTTTATTTTTTACAACGAAAGGATGGTTTTCATTACCGGCCGGTCTTCGTTTATTGTTCGTTTGTTGTGGTCTGTGATTTGGTGCAGTTAAGGCAGAACATTTTTAAATCGAAGAATTTTTATTCATGATTTGCATTTCTTGGTAGCTTAATCCGCTGATTCTTTTTTCGAACTACGAGAAAACCTGGTTATGAGCGTTTCAAAGCCAGGGTAAAACATAGCTAAGGCCATAGGGTTTAACCCGAGCAAAGTCGGGGCAGGCTGACAGACTATCAACGCACAGGCAAAACAGAATAAAACAGGATTTTATGAAATTCAATCCCTACAAAATATATCTTTTGCTAAACAGACTGTGTTACTTCTTTATTTCTAATATAAGTATGGATGTTAACTATTCCACGGATTGTATTACTATTTTCCTGAAGTAGCCGTTGGTCCTGCACTTGATCTGTCCCTGGTCGTGTCGGATTGCCATACCAAAATACTATTAGAATGAACAAATAGAGAGTGCATCTGTGTTATATAGTGCTCCGCAGCATAATTATGTCACGTGCAGTTGGCTAATCGATTGGTCGCCACCGCAATCAGTCTAAAGGACATTTTTATATTCTAACACATCAAAAATTGCCACAGTTAGTGCTTGAATAAGGAAACTGTTGTTAGTATTTACCGGTGCCAGTATGCAAATTATATCATGTTTACCAATTAAATTCTACGAATCTGCTTACTAAGTAGAGAGTATAACAATATCGTAACAGGTAATGGTCTGAAACTTATCGTTGAGCTTATCGCCGACTATAGTTTGGTTATATTTTAGTAATAATTTGTCGTGGTTATTAAATTTATAAGATATTTAAAAAATATCATCATAACAGCCAAAAGATTTCCCACTGCTACAAATGCCTCCCGCGAAAATGTCCATAGCATTCGATCCTGAGCTGCCCTTGTCCATCGGTGCTCGCAACCTTTATTTTCAGGTCGGTCTATCTTGCTGCTTGCAGGCCCCATCTGCCAGTTCGTGTTCACCACTACAGATCACTTCTGCCCCAACGACGATCAGTTCTGCACGCCATGTGTCCTGCCTATGGATTGCTTCACTTAATTGTAACAATCCTTCAAGTTATGTTGCACTTTGGTTCTTCTAGGGATCTTGTAGATTTTGAAAACAACAAGCTTTCACCCACGGTTTCACTCTAATGTACAATTTCACGGGAACAGTGATTTTCACAGGATAGCCTAGATTGTAATTGATCTCTGTGCCAAATTTCATCACGATTTGTTTAGCCACATTGGCGTGATTGTAACAAACATCCAAACTTGCGCATTTGTATGATTTATTCATTTTTTTAATGACAAATTCCGCACTAAAGAACAAGCTTTCTGTTGCGAGGGCCTTTACAAACACAGAATTAACGGACACAAACTACACCCAGACTCAGAACAACTCTTTGTGGGTCACACAAAGTTTTGTCCCTGTGTGGGAATCGAATCCACAACTTCAAGGCGCATACTGCACCCACTGGACCACCGAGGCAGTCAGTCACGTGTGACTAGTCACAAAAAATATGTCATGTTCTGAAAGATAAATAATATGAATATTTTTCCTAAAATATTGGTAGTATATGATTTATCTATAACGTCGTCAAATAGGGCGTAAGATGAGGAAATTTGACGAAATTTGAAATCACACACAATGTTAGATTACTGCTGTTACTCAGTAACGAGGTAAAGGGGTCGCCAACGGGATATAATATGTTTATAAAGTAGGGTATTTACTATTTCTGTTCCGTTGGCTTTGATACCGTTATCTTTTTTTCGTAGTTCTTTTAAAATCTCAAAAAGTGGACACAATTTAAGAACGTAGCTATAAGGAACGATTGCTGACGTATAATTTTGTACACAAGCGCTAGATTATTTTTAACGTGGAATTTAGTTAAGTCTCATATGGTATTTCTGATTTTAGACATGTAGTATTAATAATGCTAAACAAATTAGTCGCAAAATTAAAAAAACCAACATACTAGCGAGAAAGCCCGACTGGGGAAAGACCTCCACCTTACAGAAAATCACAGCCAAATAACTACACACAGCGGTGTAGTTGTGTTCCTGTGTGTGAGGTCTCCAGCGCTCATTTAGGGATGCGTTTTGAAAAAAAGGTATACCTATCTCAAGGATTCTCCATAGATTCTCCATAGATAGATTATACATATTAAAGCCCTGGTGTAAAAAAATGGGTTGGCAACACTGAAGTGATACCTCTAGTATTGCAATCTTCCGTAACCTACTAACTAACAAACTGCTTAACATCAGGATGGCTATATGCGTGTTTGCCACATAAGTAGCATAAGAAAAAACACCAACTTATACAAATCAGTTATCTTTCTCCCATTTCATACTCATCTCTCGCTCTGCTACCGTTGACAGTCACCCACAAGTTGTCCTTGAAGCAAATTGCGCGAGAAAACTGACACGCAGGGGTGACACATATATAGAACAAAGGGTGGAAAGTAACGTTTTCATGTTATCAGGTATCGAATTATTGATAGAGAGTTATAATGCTGTCAAATGAGAACAAGGTTGCAATAAAAAATAATAGAAATCGTAGAATAATATTGTAGAAATAGGAATGCATTATTCTTCAGCAAGCCATTGGTGGTTTGTTCCATTTTTTTGCACATGAATTCTGTATTCAGTCAGTGTTTTTTTTATATCCTCGAAAACACGTTTTTAAATCACATTCAGAAACAAGCTACATTTACAGTCGCGTGCTGAGGAACACAAAAATCACGCGCTATATTCTGGCTATTATTTGTACGGTTTTTTTTCCCAGGAGGAAATGAATAATAGGAGTAGAGCCTTAACGCTTGTTTTTCTAAATCTAGTAGAAGCAAATATTGCATGTATCCTAAAGACTATAAATTAAGTAATAAACAGTGTTGATAACAGCGATAGCGAATTTTCAAAGAGTATTCGAGTTTTCAAAAGTAGTCTTATGCCAGAACGTACAGTTAATAGTTGGCAATAAAAGCGAGCGTGAAAACTAAACACAAAGAAAGTAATGTTGGTGTAAATACACCTCTGCCCAACCCTTTTAGGGCACAAGAGTGTTGTAATGTTTATGTTCAGAGACCCAAACTTTAAGTAGTTAAAGGAATATAGAGAAACAACTTCCAAAACTATGCCGAAACAAACGTATCTGTGACCGACGAAAGGACAAAAATACAATTATTGTTTAAATTTCATCAAATACTCGCAAATAATCCGCATATGAAATGCATTTGATTCTCGTATAGGTAAAATAATGCGTACAAACTTATATAAATAATGTATATATAAGACGCAAAGATTTTACTACGAATATTTGAAGTACTCAAATTTACAAAACTACGCAGAGCCTAAACTATAGAGGCTACAAAGTTGAAATTTTGCACAAAGGTTGCGTAAAAGACGTAAGTGTTTACTAAGACAGCTTTCGTGGGAATTTTGCTTGTTTGCCACCTTGATAGTATAAAAAAAATCTCTGAACTTGTTAAAAATAGTTTAACTACGCTCAAGTCTCTAGCGCTCATTTAAGGATGTGTGCGTTTGCATAAGTAAAAAGGAAAACCAATAAATATTTAAATGTAGAAAGAAATATTAATGAATTTCAAGAGGACAAAGTCTCAAACAAGTACTAATAAATAAACTAAAATCGTTTCTATTTCTTTGTCAGTTAGATGCACCACCGCGATCATTAAAAACTTGGGTTTTGTTATTAATTGGAGAGTATTGTTCTTTAGAAATACGACGCAATCTATGTTCTCGTTAGTTTTCGATTGTTTCAAATTCATAAAGGTCGAAATCTATAACAGTCCTCTCTGGAGAATAGATAAACAATCATTTCTTTTAAAAACAATACGTAGTTTTTTGTCATTACTCCATTGTTCCAAAAACTCTCTATTGCTAGAGGTTCTTCAATCTTGGAGTTCGTCATTTTTATGCCAATAGATCCAATTGGCTTGCTCTAGCGGTACCGGCCTAGTATCTAAAGTTCCTTATACTTAAAACAAGGTTAAAACGAAATACTAAGTTTATTGCAGGCAAAGATTTAGCACTGCTGAAGTCATGTGTGAGTGGCAGTTACCATCAAGTGGGACTGATCAAATGATTCATGAAGATTTAAATAATAATTCACCGTGTGCTAACGATAAAAGAAAACATTTGGAGGAAACCCACATGCTGAAAATAAATTCTAAAGGCATATCTGTTCGAGCAACACATTAGCCAGCGTATATGAAATAAGACCTTTCAGCTCTCGTTATAGAGGAGTGGAGACTTGTGCCTAACAATGGGACATTATAATTATACTTAAGTTGCTATTATAAATTTTATATAAGACTGCCTTGGTGGTCCAGTGGCCGCAGTATCCGCCTGCTGTGCACGAGGTTGTAGGTTTGATTCCCACACAGGACAAAACTTTGTGTGACCCACAATGTGTTGTTCTGAGTCTGGGTGTAATTTGTGTCCGTTAATTGTATGTTTGTAAAGTCCCCCGCGACACAGAGCTTGTTCTCTAGTGCGGGAGTTGTCTTTTTTAAAGAAGAAAAAAAAAAAGATAATCGGTACCTATCATAAAAAGAAGACCTTTTATTAAAACATAACAAACAAGTTAGAATCTTAGTTTATCTAAAAAGCGTTTTTATTTCATTTTAGTCAAGTCGCTTAGCTTCGTTCACATCTAGCTTCACAACTGCGAAGTTAAGAATTGCCCGTGAGGCACTCTTGTAGTCAAATGCTTGAGAAAACTGACTCGTCGGGGTTATGAGACATTTATATGTAGAAATAAGGGGGACGTGTGAAAAATACAAACGTTGAATGTATGAAGTTGTAGTATAACAAAAAGATTTCATGGAAAAATGGATGCGTAAAAAGATTTAGTGTGAAGTCCGTGACAAGCGTAGATAATATAATTGGTATACTTTTTGTGAATGCTAAAAATTCTGACATCTTTATTACCATTGAATATACTTAAAAAAAATTGTAGAAAAATTGAATTGTGGCAAATATTCGGAAATTACACCCAGTACTTCATTTCTCTTTGTGGATAGATGTTTTTAAATTTCAACAAATATTATTTTGTATTGACAAAAACGATTTAAAACAAAAATGATGTAAAAATTACTCTCATTGAAGAAAATTTAAGGAAAACCTCGATTGAGTAAGATTTCGTGGAAATCAATCAGTCCTTTAGAAAAGAAATCTGACGTTACAGAACAAATATTTGTTTGCCTTTGTCTCGACATTTTGGAGACGAAATAATATCGGTGCCAGCAAGATGGTAAAAATATGACAATGGAGGAATATAAAAATATAAACTTCACAATGGACGAAGTTAAAAATCAAGGAATTTATCTGATTAAAATAAAATTCCAATGCCTACAAAAATAATTTAAATATTTAATGCGTTTATAAAGTAATATCAAAGGATGTTTAACTGATTTATGTACTTTAACTCCCAGAAAAAGTAATTATTACAGGTTAATGATCAAGGGGTTTGAATTTTATTTACACGGAAAGAGGATAAAAGTTACAGCCATAGCCTAAAGGTTATTCCGTAAGTACGTACATAAATACGTTAATTGAAACAGTTTCTCTTTGGTCATAAAAAGACAACTCCCGGACGTAGGAAAAGGCCCTAGCATCGCGGGAAATTTACAAACATAATTCAAGGACAAAAAGTACACCTAGACTTGAAACAACCATTTCGCACCATCAGTGGAAAAGAGGCGTAAATTGAGAAATTCCATTTGTCAATTTTGAACCTTAACTGTTATTAAGCACAAAATGAAAATTGCAAAACCGGCGTATCTCATCTTAAGTCATTATTCTCCTGCGGGTGCGATTTGTAGACCACACATTTTTTTTATTCCATGTGCGGAACGCACAACACGCCACGAGTGGTGGCAAGAAGTAGAAGCAGAAACAAATTAAATATACCTCTTCCATTTACATTTAAATGCCTTGCCTTATATTATCATTCATACGAAAGGTGAAATCTTAATCACCTTTCGTATGAATTTCCATAACCTAATAGTTAGACGCATTATTTAAATACATTTAACCCCAACAAGAGGATCCTATTCATAGTTTAGGTAGATTAAATGAGAGGTTGAAATTCGAGTCTTTTTGCAGTTCTACTCCGTATGAATTTTAACTAGGTATGCCAAATATTCTCAGCGCGCATTGTGCTTAAAAAGAGGTACAGAGTTTTTAATAGTTTTTAGATTGCAGTTGAATACCCAAAAAACTTTGCCTAAATAGTTTGTCAACCTTTAAATCAAATGAAATAGACATTAAATAATTCTATAACTTTTTGTCGTTTATGGTGCATTCCTAATATAAGAGACTAAAAGAGGTGGAACCATAAACGGGACAAAAACTTGTGTGACACATGAATGTTTGGCCCGAATCTGGGTATACTTTGTGTCCATTAATTGTATGTTTGAAAAGTCCCCGCCACGGGACTGATATGAAGTTTCAAATGACGTTATTGCGTCGCACGTTTTTTGTTTTTTTTTTTTACGACTGGTACGTTTTTTCGAAAGCACGTAAAATCGAAAAACTCTTTTATTTAGCTTGCAATGTACAATGTTAGTTAGTTTGTATGTTAGCTTGTTTGGGTCAAATCTTGTAAGCTTTTCTTTTAGATTTGAAGCACTGCCCGGTGTTTGACAGGGCATGTTCGCTAGTGCGAGATTTGTAAAATGATTTTTCACCGGAACGTTTTCCTATCCCAGAAATATCCAATAACACTATCCTGGTGGCTGTCTGACCACACACCTGTTCACGTTCATCATATCTTATACCGTGTCTATAACTTTATCTCGGTCCTACTTCATGCTCATAAAATTGTTATCGACCACAACTTTCTACATTTTCATCGCTTCGATGCAATCTTATTTATAACCATTTTTATTTTATTAAAAGTAAAATTAATAGTATATTGTAGAACCTCTTTAAAGCTGTAGTAGCCAGGATGTCTTGAGATGTTGATCGATCTGTTTTCTTATGCAAAAGCAATGAATGCTCAAATGAATGATCGACTTTTAAGTTTTGAAAATGATTTAATAACTTGAAGGGAATAAATATTGAATCTCAGCTGCAGTTGTTGTAATTTTAAATTTTCTGTCAGTTTTTTTTTACATTTTAAATTTTAATTTAGTTTAACATAGTATTTAATGTTCTGTACTTAATTTGTCAAAGTACTTAAAGATGTTTTTATGTGACCAATTTATAACTAGCTAGATGTTGCCTATGGTTCCGCCCGCATGGATGTCGTTTACCGCGATAAAAATACATCCTTATACCCTAACAAATTTTACATAATATTAGTAGGATTTGACTGTATTTACTTATAAAAAGCATCAACTGCGTTAATGTGACGATTTTTTCCATAAGATATTTACAAAAATAGTTTTTAAAATAAAAGTTACTTATCCTAAATTACTTACGGCGGACAAAGCCGCGGGCAATAGAAAGTAAATTATATTTAGCCGTATTACCACTATAATAATTTGGCAAATCTGGTTAACCTCTCCATGTTTGTTCATCAAGTTAATGAAATGTCGAAACAATATGAATTGCCGAATATTCTGATAGATTTCCGATAACTGTTTTAATTAGCCATCAAGTGTCATATAAATGTATACTCTCATAGTACCTGATACTATGTCATTGTACGAAATTATCTGGTGCATTAGAATATTATGAAATGAAATTCATAATATTTTTATTGACACTAGCAATGATATTATAAGAAAAAAGGTGTAGATAAGTTACTTACAGAACACTCGATCTTCAAAAAAGGCACACTGAACATTGACGTAATATGACAAAAAAACAAAAAATATACTACACTGCGATGATGCGTCGGCGTAAAAACGATATAGAATTAATTAATCAGATAAGACATTTATCAGAGTCTGAAAGGTCAATAGTACTCTTTTTAATGTCCTACTATCGAAGCACTTATAACCCATCTACACCATTTTACTTACAACATCATTGGATACTAGACAGAATTTAAAGAAGTAAAAGATTTCTTACAGCATTCTAATTGAATACTAGAAATAGAATAGTATTAGTAAAGGTAACTTACTAAGCAACAAAAATTATGCCAAATCTAGCTTTTCGGTTACGGGATGTAAAGAGACTTTACAATTCGTTATCTAAAGGTTTGACAAAGTTTTCAAAGACACGCTAACTTTACAGAGTTGTTAAAGATATTAAGCACTAGCTGTTTACCGCGGCTCCACCCGCGTTAATGTCGGTTATCACTGTAAAAAGCCTGTAGCCTATGTGTTATTCCAGACCATAATCTATCTCTGTGCCAAATTTCATCCAGATCCGTTCAGTAGTTTTTACATGAAAGAGTATTAAACATCCATCCATCTATCCATCCATACTCACAAACTTTCACATTTATAATATTAGTAAGGATTGTTATACATACATACATATCATCACGCCCGTCTCCGACTGGGGTAGACAGAGACTATGATACGCCAATTGCTTCAATTTAAACATACTTGCTTCGTATCCTCTACATTTATCAACTTGTTCATGCATGAACGTCGATTCCGGGCACTTATGGCATTGTTATGTTATTAAGTTTATTTAGTATTTGAATTTTAAAATATTTAAAATTCAAATACTAAATAAACTTAATAAAAATTTATTTATTTATTAAATTAAATACTTTTATACCTTTATTTAATACTACTATATCTTTTTGAATATTTCTTTAGAACACACGGCTTCTGAGCTAGTGCACTGGGAATTGTCTTTTTATAACTAAACAAAATACTCTCGTGGTAATTTCGTAAACTTAACGTCGAAATTGGTCGATCGTTTCATGAAATGCCACAGTCATTGATCAGGTCAGGCCACATCATGAAGTATTTATTAAAAGTAGGCATAACACATATCTTTGTTTGACAGATTATACATACCTAAGTTATATCTGAATTCTTTATTTAAATAACTCGAATGTTTACTATCCTTTCAAATATCAGTACGTTTCATGTAGCGAGTCAATTCAAACGCGGCATAGACGTATTTCGAAGTTGAGTTTAATACTTCAGTTAACTTTTTTTCTCAAAGTTCTCCTTTTGAATTCTTTTGGGGTATGTTTACATTTTTCTGCACCTGAACATTTGTTTCCTACAAGATTGATGAGATACAAATGAAACAATTGTAGGAAGAGATTAAATTTCAGTAAAACTTTTTGAATATAATAAGGAAGTACTTGGTATTCAAAATTATTTTATTTTTTTATGTGTTTAATTAAATGGCCTCATAGGAAACCTTTATGATGAAAAGCTTGTGATATTAAATACTTTAATCACTGGCTAATCTCAACACAGACTAGCCAGGCTAGGCAGTTACAGAAGTTCAAATAATTACTTTCAGTTTTAATAATAAATGTTATCAAATACCGTACCTTATGAAGAGTTTTATTTATTTATTTATTAAACTTTATACACAAATTTATGTAAAGGCGGATTTAATGCCAGAGGCATTATCTACCAGTCAACCTAGGGTGATGCAGAGATGAACAAAGTAGGTGCATATATAACTATATAGTGCCCCACATGCCCTAAAACGTACCTACAGGAGGACTTGACGGCGGCTTCCGACAATGCAATCAATAAAGCTGCTTAACTCTCTGGTTGCTCAATACCCAGAGGTAAATATTTTCTACACCAAAATGGGCCAATTTGTTAAATTCTGCATTTTATTTTTATATAAAACTTTATAAGGGAATATTACTGTATATGTAATCTGTGTATGTATTCTTTATTGTTATGGTTCACTGCACGTGTTAGGCAACTGTTAGTGCAGTGAGCAGTTGAAATGAATAAATAAAAATAAAATAAAAAATAAAGCGGTGTAAGACTGCAGCAAAATAAATTCTATGGATGTTTGTTAGAAGAAGTATAGACTAGTTTATATTTCAGACTGCTCAGAACAAATTGATTTGGAAAAGTATTTGTTGGCAATCTTGGCAATAAATTGAATGAGGTCATGTGAGAAATTCATTGGTTTTGTTGCTCTTAATACACGAATATAATAGAAGTCAAAGCTCTATTTGTACTATCTTAAAAGATTTTATAATATAGTGTATTTTATAATAAGCAAGACGTAGTATATTTATTACGTTGTGATTTATTGCGTGTTGTCATCTAGAGCTATCCTTACTAATATTATAAATGTGAAAGTTTGTGAGTATGGATGGAAGGATGTTTGTTACTCTTTCGCGTAAAAACTACTGAACGGATCTGGATGAAATTTAGCACACAGATAGATTATGGTCTGGAATAACACATATGCCACTTTTTGCAGCGATAACCGACATCCACGCGGGTGGAGCCGCGGTCAACAGCTAGTGATTCTATAAATTCAGATCAATATTTATAAAGTCGTTATGCGAACTCAATCAAGTTACAATTATTGAAATTATTTGAAAATTAATTAATCTAACCAATTAGTAGCTTAAATCATCTTGTCTGTTGTCAAACAAACATCCGATAAATTCCAGAGAGAGACAGATTCTGAGAGAAAATCAATCTAAATGTGATTGATTAATCAATCTACCTTGTCTATCTATCCTTTGCTATAGTTTTGTTACGTGGTCTTGTTTATATTGCATTACACTTCGAGCATTAAAGTGTACCAATGTATATTGTGTATTGTACTGTACTGTATCTAATATTATTTTGGAGTGTTTTGATTGTTGATTTTTTTATGATATTTGTATTGGATGAAATCAGAAGGTACTTCAAAGATTTTTCTTTTTTAATAGAGGTTAATAACTAAGAATATTTATAAATATCTCTCTAAAGCCGGTACAAGCTACTACTAAGGTAAAAACAATTGCTTCGTTTATTTTTAACCGATTTTGAAAAGGGAGGATTTTCATTGTTATTGAATGTTTTATATTCATTATTTTATGTATTTAAGAATGAAGTATTCTTATAATATCCATATTCTTTATTCATTTAAAAAGACAATCCCGCACTAGAGTACAAGCTCTGTATCGCGGGGGACTTTACAAACATTTAATTAACGGACTCAAAACAACTCTTTGTGGGTCAAACAAAGTTTTGTCCTGTATGGGATTCGAACCCACAACCTCGTGAACAGCAGGCGCATACTGCGGCCACTGGACCACCGAGGCAGTCTTTAATCGCATTCTTATCCGGTCACCGTTAAATAAATCATATTTTTTTCTTTTTAGAATAATGTAACTAATAAATCAGATAAAAAAATGGAGACTCACTTTTTTCCTTCCTTGGAATGGCGAGTAGGCGGCTAAGCATATCATAAGCAATCGTACTTTTAAAACCTTAATTTTGGTGGCAAGCTTTGTCATTTCTAAATAAATAGCATATTTTAAGTCACAATATTGTCATTTTGATAATATTTGTTTTGTAAAAGTTATTACGTTCCACACGTTTGAGAAATTACGCGTTTCACGTAAACGCGCAAATTTCCAGTTACGAGTAAATGTAGTTGTGTTACCGCTAAGGAATGGCAGCCACGGTAGATATTCCTTTTGACCTACGGAATGCGACGCTTTTATGATTATATAAACGTTAGTTACAAAATTGTCGCTTAATCACTTAATATATTGTTAGTTTTGGCTGTCTTTGAATTGAGCCAAAAATACACATTGGGATTTCTTTCAAGAAACTCACGAGAGTTTGGAAATTGGTAGCGTTTACACCTCGGAAAGCCCTCTGATCTCTCTTGTGATGTTGTATTTCAACGGACCCTCCGAAGCACTGAGACGCTCAGGAAAAATACCACTATGCGGTCACCCATCTATAGGGTTACCACGCCCTTGGTTGATTTACCTGCTGATCGTTTACCGACCAGCAAGTGCACCTGGCGCCTCAGTAATAGGCAACAAGCACTGTGTCGCGGGGACTTTACAAACATACAATTAACGATACAAAGTATACTCAGACTCAAGACAACCATTTAGGGATTACACTTATATTTTATCCCGTGTGGGGATCGAACCCACTACATGCTGCACAGTTGTAAATAGCGAGCTAAACACAAACTAACCGTGCAGTCAAACGTGCTTGTTTATCACAAAAATGTATCATTGAATTTGTACTATATCGTCTACTAGTATCTCTTAACTCTTCATTTTATTACATTTTATTGCATCGTTTCCTTGTAGTAATCTTATTTCAAACTATTTCATAACTAGAGTCTTACTGACAAAACTATAACTCAATTATATGGAACCTTTCCAAGTTACACATAGTTTAGTTAGTATGAAAAGGTTCTTGGTGATTTTTTATAGGGTGATGATGATCTCTTAGGTCAAGTTATATTGTCAGTTGTTCACACTCTTGATAGCGACTCGTCCTTCTTTATTTCCTCTAGTGGTAAATACATATATTTACAAGAATAGTAATTAAAATAAAAGTAACTTAACATAAACTACTTATAAACAATCAGATATTGCATTTAAAGGTATTCACGTATAAATAAAAAATATATCTGATTGACAAGTGACAAACAAAAAATAATTATAATTATGTATGTTAGTCTGTAAGGTATGTATCTATAGATTGTATTATTTGCAAATTAACGATTTATTATTATACTAGAGGTCGCCCGCGACTTCGTCCGCGTTGTAATTTGGAATATTTTCCTCGATTTTGCAACATATCTCACAAATCCTCCGCTCCTATTGAGCATAGCATGATGTTATATAGCCTATAGCCTTCTTGGATAAATGCGCTATTCAACAAAAAAATAGTTTTTCTAATCACACCATTACTTTTTGAGATTAGCGCGTTCAACCAAACAAACAAAATCTTCAGCTTTATAATATTATAATAAATAATAATAAGTATAGATTATTGAGGTCACAGAACATTATAATAACAATACGCCGAGGCTTCTGTAGTAAATATTCTTACATAAATATTTAAGTATGCACAGCGTTAACCATTATAAGATTATATACAATCGTTTAATATATAATGAACTTATCTTGTTACCTAGCATCAGTTTACTTATAACCTGAATTGAACCGCCAGTACGTAATATAAATGCGGAAGCTTGGTTGATGAACAAAGTAGTCAATCACGCTGTGGTTTAACAGGATTTAATGATTAGTACATAGGTGTTTGTGTTATATTTATTTAATAAGACATATAAATAAACATTTTTATTTTATGAAATATTTTAGCATTTTTGCTATGCAATCAGCTCAAATATACTTAAATATTAAAGCAATGTGAAAAAAGACGAGCCTGGAGCAGGAGAGTCCTGCTTGTACATGAAAATTAAAAATCTGTATGTACATGAAAATTAAAAATTCTCCATGGGGCGAAACGCCAAAATATTTTAAATATTGTAATTTGGCCGTTTGGCCCGTTCGGGCGAACAGATGGCGGGCGAAACGACCCATAACTTTTCTACTCGGTTACCACCGCACTATATATTTCATTCTTTTTGTACCATAAACATTGAAACACGTAGCAAAATCTTCACGTATACTTTACAATATTCCGTATTTTTTATTGCAATATCATAATAAATGAAATGTTTGCTAATGAAAAGACGGCCAAATACTTTTCTTTAACAACATAGCGATTAAAAGGCAACCAGCGAACCGTAGCATTTTATAGGCACTTTAAATACTCCAAATTGTAAAGCTCAAGTAACGAACATTAATGGTGTTTTCTTTAAAATACAGTTTTATGGTTTGAAATTTGAATGACGACATGTATTTTCAGGTTGATAGTAATCTGTATTCAGTTGGAAGTCATAAGGAAGAGAGAGAGAGAGAGATGTGTATCTAAGTCTTTATTATTTTTTAACCGACCTCAAAAAATGAGGAGGAATTTGTATGTATGTATTTATGGTTTGTTTGTTACGCTATCATTGCTAATTATGAATTGATTTTGATGATTCTTGTTTGTTTGTTTGGTCGTAGTTTAGAAGTGACCTATATAAATTTTATAGAAATTTATTCAGCGCTTTTTGAGAAATACAAAATAAAAAAATATTTATCTAACACCCCCACTGAAAAATAAGAAATAAAACAAATTAAATAAAAAAAATAACCGAAGTATAGGTATATTTATATTTAATACTCAGTTTTCACTTTTTGAAGTCGGCTTAATTTTAAATATCAGCAAAAAATAATTATTTTTTACTGATATTCAAGTACCTACTACTGTATTTTGCCTCAATTTAACTGTTGTCCGTGAACAAAAGCTATCCTTTCACCGGTTTTTAGCATCGTGCTGATGGAAATCAAATATACATTGTTTTATTTTTGTTTATGTGACTTATCCTCGGAATTAACAATTGATTGGAACACGTATAACTGGAATACCCAACGTATTGTAGTAATATACATGTAATTTGTACAAGGATTTATAACTGTGTTTATTTAAATTTCTATTTCGCATTTTTACTTTATGACTATCAATGTGTGTAGATTTTGTTCCCGCACTAATGCACAAGTACGGTAGGGGAGTTGTCTTGGTAACAAAAACTACGGACTCAAGTTGCACTCAGACTCTGAATAAGCACTTGTGGATTACACATTGTGCCATTTGATACCTACAGGAAAGACCCATGCCCAGCAGATGAACATATTTATGGATAATTATTACAATTTTTCGTGTAGGAATCTAAAATCCAACACTCGAAGCGGTTTTCGTGGCGAGGTGGATTTTTTATATAAATAAAAAAGTCCAAACTTAAAAAATATAAATATGCCCAACTGCAGGACATGGGTCTCCCATCTGTCAAATGGAACAATGTGTAATCCACTTGTTTGCTAATCTAGCAAACAATTATTACAATGTTGCGTGTAGGCATCTAAAATTCAACACTCGGAGCGGTTTTCGTGGCGATGTGGATTTTTTATATTAATAAAGAAGTCCAAACTTAAAAAATATATAATATAAATATGCCCAACTGCAGGGCATGTCCCATCTGTCAAATGGAACAATGTGTAATCCACAAACTTATAATTATATTAACACTATTTATCCACACGTTCAATAAAAAAATATTCTACTGTTTCTATTTTTAACACTTTGAATGGTTTAAAGTTTAGGATTAAATCCATTTTACCAAGTTTGTAATTTTTCCTGTTGCGTAACACAAAAAATCCTCCTAAATTTTTCTTACTTTTTTACTTAATAGCCGTTGACAATTAGCTGTGGCCTTTAAGCCAGTCCATCAACAACGTTGAAAACGTGCTCAGCGTTTGTTAACATTAATTGCTGTCTTTTAAAATTAACAATTCTGGTGTCGAACATAATGACATTACGGAACTTAGTTTTTGAATTTGAATTCTTTTTTAGTATTTAATTATTTGGATCTCCAACAAAGAACACAACACTATCATAATATTAAACGTTATTATGCCTACTTAGGTAACAAACAAGCATACGGCTCGCCTGATGTTAAATAGTAACTGTAGCCTATGGACGCTTGCAATACCAGAAGTATCACTTGCGTATTGCCAACCCATATTTTTACACCAGGGCTTTATGATGGGAGTATCCCTGGGATAAGAATACGTTTCTTTCAAAACGCATCCCTATAGAAGCGCTGCAGACCTGTACTCATACACAGGAACACAACTACACCACTGTGGCCACCATTTGGATGTGGTCTTCCTCAGTCGGGCTTGCTCGCTTGTATGGTGCCCTATCTCTCTTCTATACTAACATTATAAAGCTGAAGAGTTTGTTTGGTTGAACGCGCTAATCTCAGAAAATACTGGTTCGATTAGAAAAATATTTTTTTGTTGAATAGTGCATTTATCCAGGAAGGCTATAGGCTATATAACATCACGCTATAATCAATAGGAGCGGAGCAGTAGTGAGATATGTTGCAAAATCGGGGAAAATATTCCAAATTACCACGAGGACGAAGTCGCGGGCGACCTCTAGTTAAATGATATAGATTTTTTTTTGTTAAAAAGACAACTCCCGCACTAGAGAACAAGCTCTGTGTCGCGGGGAGCTTTACAAACATACAATTAACGGACATAAATTACACCCAGACTCAGAACAATTCTTTGTGGGACACACAAAGTTTTGTCCTGTGTGGGAATCGAACCCACAACCTCGTGCACAGTAGGCGTATACAGCGGCCACTGGACCACCAAGGTAGTCAACTTTACTAAGATTGATATTTTACCAGTCAAACGTAACAAAACAATATAAAACAAAACAACACAATGTAACAAAGTTCACACAAGGTAATCAGTCAGACATAACACAAATATGTTCGGAACTCATCCATCACGATACGACACCTTGTTATTGGAACAACACTATTACATGTTTCAGCTTACGCTTTGTTCAATTCTAAAACAAACGTATCAGTAGTATGGATAGAAAGATTCACAATTATAAAGGCATTTTTTATTGAATTTACTTACCGTCTAAATGCATGTATTATCTATCAACGATGTCCGTGTGGATTAAGAATACAATTAATGTCACCACCCTATACCATCCGGCCGGCTGATTCTCTTAGAAACCGGCAGACAATATCCACTGCAAGAGAGGGAAAACTCGAAACATATGCCTATACAAACCCGTCTGGCCAGCGTGGTTTAGTAGTATGGTAGTAGTCCAAATTTATAAAGGAGACCCGTGCAGTGGGACGTTTATGGGTTGAGATGTTGGGCACAAGGCCTAGTAGTGAGACCTATATTGGGTTGTTATTATCCTCTTACCGAATCACTGTGGAATCTCCTTAACACTGTGTTTTTTATTAACTTTCGTATAAAAGTCGTTTGAATTCTGAAGGGCAAATAATAATGTCCCTGTTACCGAATTTTAGTGTCGGTGGCTATTCTTGACGGAGACTAGCGATTTGTGCTAGAAAAAAGAATACACAAGTGTGTTTATAATACTGGTGCACTCTTTATTTTTACACCCTCAAATTTCGATGGAACGGCAATCCGATGGAATCCAGGACGCACAGCCTTATGTGCTTATTCTAAGTCTACGTATAGCACTTTAATTTATGTTAGTAAAGTCCCCGCCATAAAGGGTTTCTACTCTTGCAGCCTGGTGACTCTTAAAATACTCGTACTTTTTAAAATCCAATATTGTATACATGTAAGCTACTGCAGCTGCGGTAAAACTTTCAATTTTCTATGTCAATAGACTACCTTCGTGTTAAATAAAACCTTTGTTGTGTGGCTGCATGTTGAAGTAAATTTCAAAGCCTGTCCTAACGTGCATTCCATTTTTAAAACTAGAAAAATACTGGGGTTTTGGAATAGAGCATTTTTATAGTGTGCCAGTATTTTAAGCAATATTTGACAGAATAGGTTGTATCTCAAAAATTACGGTGATTATTTGATTAAATATACTTTTATAACAAACTAGGGGTCGCCCGCGACTTCGTCCGCGTAGTAATTTATTTTTTTTCCCCGATTTTGCAACATATCTCACTACTTATCCGCTCCTATTGATCATAGCGTGATGTTATATAGCCTATAGCCTTCCTGGATAAATGCCCTATTCCTTAGTTACCCCTTTCTGAGATTAGCGCGTTCAACCAAACAAACTCTTCAGCTTTATAATATTAGTACCTATAGATAAAAGCAGAAAAAAAGAGTCTTAGACTAATCTTTCACCGACATCCATTAAAGAGTGTGGAGGCTGTCACACACCTCCAACGAAAAGGGAGGATCCTCCGACCAGGCTGGGTGATCGTGCCTGGCGGGCCGCGGCCCAACGGTTAGTTGTTGGGCGTTGTATATATACTGAGTGTCTATGTAAACTTCGATAGCGCGATTCAGCATCTCGAACATTTGTTCTGCGGTTGCGTGTTTCTCGGTATAGTGACATCTGTGTTTTCTATGATGAACTTCGTTGCTTGTTGTAGCGTTATTCTATTGGCCTGATAGATGACGCTACAGTACTCCCCCCCAAGACCGGAGGTCGATCCTGACTGTTCCCGCTTGATGAGTCAGCTGTCGATGCTTCAGTGAAGTGCCAGTGCCAGAGTCGAGTTCCAGTGAGTCGGAACTGATAGCCGCGTAGGTCCAGTGCGTAGGACGAGGTGCGGTGCTGGTCCCAGTGAGTCGGGACGAGTGCTGCGTAGTGGCGGACTGCTGCGTACGGTGAGAGGAGAAGCGCTCTGCTTACGGGAACCGTGGGGTGCAGTGTGCGTTGCCACGTTGGATGAGGCTGTAGGGGTAGTCCAGGCTTGCGCGTCCGCAGGCGTGTGGAGTATCCTGGAGTGGCCGAAGATGCTGGCTGGCTGCGACTTGGTTACTACTCATCTGGTTGCTAGGGGGTGGAGAGAAGTTGTTGCTGCTGCTGGTCTTGCTCCGTGAAGGTTGATGATGATGATCACGTCGGGTGACGATGATGATCACGTCGGGTAATGATGATGATCACGTCGGGTGACGATGATGATCACGTCGGGTAATGATGATGATCACGTCGGGGTCACCAAGGTGGAGGCTGTCACACACCTCCAACGAAAAGGGAGGATCCTCCGACCAGGCTGGGTGATCGTGCCTGGCGGGCCGCGGCCCAACGGTTAGTTGTTGGGCGTTGTATATATACTGAGTGTCTATGTAAACTTCGATAGCGCGATTCAGCATCTCGAACATTTGTTCTGCGGTTGCGTGTTTCTCGGTATAGTGACATCTGTGTTTTCTATGATGAACTTCGTTGCTTGTTGTAGCGTTATTCTATTGGCCTGATAGATGACGCTACAAGAGCAATCAGACCAGTTAGGCTGACGATAAATTGTTAGAAAAAAAGTAGTTTCTTATTGTATACACAATAAAACAATGCAATATACCTAACTATATGTATATTATGCATAAAAGCGAGCTCAACTCATAATGAGTTTTTCCAACACACCTTACAGTGGCAGAGGAAAAGAAAAGTGAGACATCAATTGAAGTATACAGCTGAATAAGAAAAGGGGAAAGAGTATAGGAAACAAGAGTCATTATCCAACTACCCCATAATAATAATAATAGTTTGAATAATTGTTTATTTCCGAAAAAATAACCATAGTATATAAAACATCATATAATAATAATAAAAGTAAATTCAATGATATCAAAATTAAATTAATCACCAAACAACAAAAAAACACAAAAGGAACACTGTACTACAAAAAGGAACACTGTACTACAAAAAGGAACACTGTACTCCAAAAATCACACTGCAGACCTACTGTTACAGTGCCAGTGTAAAATAAAAGTACATTAGTGATATGTAGAAGAGACTAGAACTCGTAATTGTACGATATTCGAAAATAGTCGTATTAACTCGGATACTTACCCAAGGATATAAATACAGGAACTTTCATAATTATAAGTGGCGTAAATTATTTGTATAAATAAATATATGTACGTGATGGCATTATTTTGACATATAGTGTGTCTGACCTTTACGTTCTGACGTTGCGTTGGGTATAATTTTCATTATTCCATACGAAATATCGTTCATTAATAAATGAAACAATCGGAAAATATCATAGGCCAGTGAAAAATGATTAACTGAATGTACAATATAGGTATTTGTACAACTGTGACAAAAAACTATACAAAAAAATGGTTGTTTATTAAATACTAAAAACAGTGGTAGTGGCCGAGTGGGAAGGTAGCCGACTTGCACGCAAGAGGTGTGAGTTCGATCCCTGGTGCTGCCACCCAGGATCGAACTTATGATCGAACTATACTAGTGTGAATATCACTTTGTGGGATTTATAAGTACTAATCGATGATTCGCCATCTTCCAACAGTGAAGGAAAACATCGTGAGAAAACCCACATGTCTTAGGATAGATCCTAAAGACATGTCTGATTCACTAACCCGTATTAGGTTCTCTCTTGATAGAGGAGACCAGTGCCCAGCAGTGGGACAAATATGGGTTGATATTATATTTAATACTAGCTGTTTCCCGCGACTCCCCCCTTGTAGATGTCTGTCGAAAT
This sequence comes from Trisateles emortualis, assembly GCA_947095525.1. Lineage (NCBI taxonomy): Eukaryota > Metazoa > Arthropoda > Insecta > Lepidoptera > Erebidae > Trisateles > Trisateles emortualis. The sequence continues at coordinate 4,979,204 of OX352740.1, read as the reverse complement.
AAAAAATAACCTATGTCTGTTTCTATGTGTATTATCTATCTATCTCTTTGGCAAATTTCATTAAGATCCGTTTAGACATTTAGTCATTATTATTATTATTATTGTTTGGTTAGTGGCCAACCTGGTGACAGAGTTATTTAGATCGCCCATATTTAGGCCTCTGTCGTGATCTAACGACTGTTAACAATCGGGACCGACTTTTAACGTGCCCTCCGAAGCACGGAGACGCTCAAATGAAATACCACTATGCGATCACCCATCTATAGGGTTACCGCGCCCTTGGTAGCTTATCCCGCTGATCGTTTACCGAACAACGAGTGCACCTGGCTATGAGCGCCTCCTCTCCTCCTATTTAGTCATAAAAAGGACAGACTGACAAAAAATTGCGTGATTTGATTTACAAATGGTTGTTCCGAGCCTGTGTACTTTGTGTGAGTTTAAAAAATCCCCCGCGAGGCTTGTTCCTTAGGAGTTTTGTACCTGTATGTCCTATTAGATGAAGTAGCGATGATACAACTGACTTGTTCCTTAGGAATTGTCTTTTTAAATGCAAAAACAAAAAATTGTAACTGTGTGTAGATTAAGTAGCGAAAATTTCTCTAGTCATACTCTTACTCGTCTGTACTATAGGTATTATAAAGAGGTAAAGTTTGTGAGTTTGTAACGTAGGGGGTAATCTATGGATCTACTGAACTGATTTTAAAAATTCTTTTACCAATAGATAGCCACGTTATTTGTGAGTGTCATAGGCTATAACATGCCGTACCGTAAGATTCCAGAGGAATTTCTTACCACGTACGATAAGGTTGTGGAATGAGCTCCCTGCCGAGGTTTTCCCAAGAGACTATAGCATGGGGTTCTTCAAGAAAGGAGTTATAAGGTTTTTAAAGGGTCGGCAACGCGTGAGTGACACCCCTGGTGTTGCAAACGTCCATAGGCTACGGTAACTGTTTACCATCAGGCGGGCCGTATGCTTGTTTTCCACCTTGGTAATATTTTTCTGACAAGCACATTAGAGGATCCCAGAAAACACCACCCGTGCAAAGCCGAGGCGGGCGGCTAGTATTCAATATAGTCGATTTATTCCCTAAAGTATACCCGACCCATACCTTCTTCATAATTGAACATAAAAATACAAAAGTTCGTTAAGAAACAGGATATTACTTGAAATACAGTTTGAAAATCAAAGGTTTTCAATATAGCTTTGACATGTGTGTTTAAAGTTACGAAGAAAATATATAATACTAGCTGTTGCCCGCGGCTCTGCCAGCGTAGATGTCCGTTATTGCGATAAAAAGTAGCCTATATACTATTTCAGACTATAATCTATCTCTGTGCCAAATTTCATCCAAATTCATTCAGTAGATTTTGCGTAAAAGAGTAACAAACATAATTATATTCATACATTCTTACAAAGTCTCACGTTTACGATATTAGTCCATCTCAGCTATAAGACGTCCACAGGCAGGGTCCCCAAGGTTTTCAACATAATTCGGTCCTGAGCTGACCTTGTCCATAGGTTGCCCGCAACCTTTACCAGATCGTCGGTATCCTACTAATATTATAATAGTTGTCCAGACCGATTTTTGTCACGGCGGCCAATCTCAACGAAGATTAGACAACTGCAACACCAGAATCACTTACGTGTTGCCGAACCATTTTTTTTACACCAAGGTTTTAAGAGACAGTAATATAAGCTAACAAAATATTTTTTATCCCTAGGATAAGACAATATTTCGTTAAAAACGCATTCCTATATGAGCGCTGGCAACTTGTATTCACACATTATTTATTGTATAGGTTATTTGGCAGTGGTCTTCTGTAAGACGGAGGTCCTTCCCCAGTCGGGCTTGCTCTCTTGTATGGTGCACTACCTCTCTCAAAGTAAAATTAAATCAAGTTTTAAATAGATCACAAAACCCGTATAAGAAGTTACATGACATGTCAACAAGATGTAAACACAGATAAGAACAACGTTGCACACAATGCCGTTCAGGAACATTGTGTCTTGATGTAGATAACGCAATATACAAAGGCAAGAGGGGAGTGAAAGAATTATAAAAACAGAATATACGGATGATATCGAATGGAATATACACAATCTAAGATAAATCGAAGAGGAGACCCGTGCCCAGCAGTGTGACCTATATGGGTTTCCTTGCCATTAATAAGATATATGGTGATAGAATGTTAGTAAACACATTTTCCACATGTGAGGTTGTAAATGGCCTATAATATGAGCAAAATTAAATATATATATAATTTAATATGCCTCGTTGTGGCGCATATAGCAAAGCACTTGCTTTTAAGGAGATGTTACGGGCCTGACTGTTATGGCGATCTTTGTGACTTTTGTCACAAAGATCGCCATAACAGGTTTGGCCACTAACCAAACGATAAGGAAAAAAAAGCGTCGTTGATGTAGTGGCCAAAAAAACTGTTATCAAATATACATTATTATAATCTCATTGTGAATCCGATTAAGATACCTATTGCCCGCGTAGTTGTTGATTTGATTTGATTTGACTAATACAAGGGTACATACAAACAGAGATAATTTCACATTAATAATATTAATATGGATACTACATACGTACATATCATCACGCTCGTCTCTCATTGGGATAAGCAGAGACGCGAGTACGCCAATTGCTTCGATCCAAACATACTATTTTCGCTTCCTCATTCATCAACCTCTTCATGCATTGACGTTGATTCTAAATACTTTTTAATTTGGCCCTTTGCATATATATTGTCTGTGAACGAAACTACAATAAACTGAATTGCAAAGTCGCAAAAGGGCCACTTTCGAGCAGTATACAATTTGTCGAAATTCGGCCAAACTGCGGATATTCTAATTCTAACACAAATCATTTCGTGTTATCTTGTTACGGCTTTCGAACAAATCGATATTTTATATCTTTGCCAACCTTTAATGTTATAACGCACACTGTTGCTGTGTTATAATACTTATAATGCATCAAATTTAGATTAGAATTATCTAATTAATGTGTTTTTCGTGTCACAATCGGAGTATAAGTTATCAAAGTTACGTAATCAAAACATATTCTAATATCCGAGAGGTAATACGTCATTAGTACAAGAAAATTGTCTCTTCTTTACTCTTTCATTTACCTTTGTTAATGACTATGTGACCCGTGCCTAGTTCGGTCAGTACTGAGTGTTATGATTTATTTCCTGACTGCCAAAAAGAGGGGTTATATTTTTCAATTTTCGGTTTAATATATGTCACTCACAAAAAACGTGGCTTTCTATTGGTAAAAGAATTTTCAAAATCGGTTCAGTAAATTCAGAGCTTACACCAAAAGAAGGTAGAAATTCTCTAATTATGAAATAATGTACCGCTAGTACGTACCTACTTATGTTATGAAGTAGAATAATTGAAAAACCTTATTTAGTTGAATATATTGTAGAAAAGCAAGGCTACATTGCCGTGAAGCAAAATTTGCTATCGATGAAACCTGCTGAATAATTTTGTCGGATCTGAGATAATTTATCGATAATTCTTTAGTGAAAAACCTAGGGATGCTAAGATAGTCAAACAAATTATTTTTCCAATATCCGATAAGACAACACAACCAGGCAAACAAAGCAGCTTGAAGCCGTTAAATTAGATTACATAGCCTTATTTATAAAAAAAATATAAAAACTCCAGAAAAACAAACGCAATTTAGTAACTTACAAATATGCGAATATTCAATACAATTATTCGAATACATTTGGCTTCAAAAATACAATTAAAAATCGTGCACAACAAATTTTGTGTACATCCAAACACGTTTCGTGAACGATCATAAACAACAATATTAAGGGATTCATGGCCGAGTCAAATGTTCTCGGAATGAAATAAAACAGACATTCCAGGATTTATGGTGTCAAAGTCTGGGTTATAGAAAATTTTATGAATAACTTCTGTGGCCGTTTTCATCATTTTAATGGGGGACACGAAATTGTCGGTTTCCATTTTAGAACTCATTGGAAGTACTACTTAATTAAGGTTGTAACTTTGATTTGCCTATCTTTATTTCAAAGTAAATTAATAAAACCTATATAAAATATTTGTACAAGATCTATTGCGAATTCTGATCTACATCCTTACTTATATTATAATTGTGAAAGTTTGTAAGAATGGATGGATGGATGGATGGATGTTTGTTACTCTTTAACGTAAAAACTACTGAACGGATTTGGATGAAATTTGGCACAGAGATAGATTATGGTCTGGAATAACACATAGGTTTTTTTACAGCGATAACCGACATTCACGCGGGCGGAGCCGCGGGCAACAGCTAGTTTACAATAGTATTATTTTATCCGTTCAATTAAAGATAGATTCAATTAAAACGATTGCCCAAGATTTAATAAAGGATTAGGCTACTTGGCTACAGCACCATAAAATCACCAAAATATTTTTTTTCTAGATCTTATTCATGCCCCATCTTCTGTTGAATTTGTCCTGACTGACTGACTAAGCCTTTTTAACTAATTACGTAGATAAGCACTGACAAGAGATTTTTGGAAATTTAATCTCTAAACAGATTGAAAATTGTTTAAAATATTTTAACCCTGGCGAAGTGCGCTAGTTTATTATATTCTCATCTTACACAGTAGTAAATTTTAAAAGTTAATTTTGCACAGGTAAATTTACTGGCAACTTCCCTTTATAAATCACAATTAACAAGTTTGCATACAACTTCGAATATGAGCTTAAAATTTATTGTACTTTTTTTAAAAATGGAGTATTATAGGATTATACAAAATATTCATTTTTTTTCAATCAACTCGTTTCGTTCTCGACTTTATTGGATTTTGTTTCAATTAATTTATCTTTATTATATTTTGATTATAACTTTGGTTTTACGGAACAAAATGTTACGATCGTAAAATAATGAACATTCATAATATGTATAGTAGGTATTCGTGAATGAATATACAATATTATACCTATACCATAATAAAGCTCTGGTGTTGTATACTATTTCTTGATTCGGCAACACGGGAGCGACGTATTACTATTATTATTTATTTATATAAATTAATAATAATAAAAGTAGCCTAAGTAACTCCTTATTACACCAGATATCTGCCAGTGAGAGTCCCGTCAAAATCGGTCCAGCCGTTTCAGAGATTAGCCGGAACAAACAGACAGGCAGACAAAAATGTAAAAATATGTTATTTTGGTACAGTACCGTGTATACATCCATATGCATTTAGTAAAAAGAGGCAATTTTAATATTACAAACATACACTCCAATTTTTTTTTTCTATTCATGTGAAGACTTCTTCCGAAAGGTTTATATTCATAATACATGCATATTGAAAAGAAAAATCCAGAAAACCCTAAACGAAGCGAAAGCAGCTCACTAGTACAAATTTTCTTTTTCTTAAAGGGAAGCCAATTACCGTTCTTGGTGTAATAAAACCTTAGCATCACCCGCACTTATGATTAATGCAACGAGCAAAGTCTTCTCGTAGTTAATTAATTCAGTGTTTATAGAAAAATAAAGTACTACGAGAATACGATTAGATGTACGAGAATTATCCTTAAAGACCATAGGATAATTATCTACTTAACTAAATCAACCCAAAAATCTGAAACTATACGCTTACAATCTGTTAAAACCGGTGCTTACCCGTGGTACTACCGGTAGTACAACTAATGGTACTAAGGACAATTATATAAAGGAAACTATTATAAAGGAACACCTTATACGTACTATGTTGACGATTCAAAGCGACTGTTACACAAAGGCATACAACATAGACCTTTGAAAAGTGATACTTTTCTTTGGTAATACACCGCGAAATGTATAAATTTCTTCTTATGGTTACAGTATTATTTTCATTGTATTGAAAATAAATATTTTTTAAGATCCGTTTTTTTAAATAAGTTTTATATCAAATTGTTAGTTTAGTTTTGATTTACATCTAATAATATTGTATCGACATTGGGAGGCTGTGTCGCGAGGCTGCTCATTTGGTGCTTGCATTGAACGGGCAGTCGGTTAGTCAGGCAACGTTCAGTTCGCTCGCGAGGCGTTTGCCTCTACATCAAAAGGCCTCGTGATGTCGAAACCTGCCTTTAGATTGTTTTATTAGTGATAGCTCTTTACCAAATTATTATTCTACTGCGTAGTACTACTACGTTTCAGTTGGACCTTCGAACTGAACCGTAGTAGTACTACGCAGTAGATTGAATTTTATTTTATTTGTTTTATCATTTATTAACACTGGACTGGACTGGTAACTGGAGTTTTATTTTATACTAGAGGCACGCCCCGGCTTTTCACGGTTGGACATTTATTTAGTTTTTTGGGGAAGCCCATATTTTTTTTAAATAAAATATGTTTCTCACTGATAATGTAGCTTTCTATAAGTAAAAGATTTTTTTAAATAGGTCCAGTAGTTATTGAGTTTATGCGTTACAAACAAAAATACAAATATTTTCTATTTATAATATTAGTATAGATACTACTTACGTGGCAAACAAACTTATAGCATGCCTGATGGTATTACCTGCGTGTTACCAAGCCAACATTTTTAAGACCAGTACAAGTACCGGTATTACGATGGAGAAAAACATTTCGTTTAAAACGCATTGCAAGCAAAATTATCAAATTCATATACTTAAATATGACTTCACAATAAAACCAATCTGATAACAAACTAACCAATGCTTATCCTATAAACTGAACTATGAAAACTAACTCGAGGCTTAACATACAAATGTTACACTGTCTACGAGTATGTAGTTCTCACAAAGGTGTAAATGAACCCACTGTCTATTCTATAGTACAATATACAGGAAGGGCTCAGAAGCTAACGAGCGAGAGTTTTAGTCGTTCTAGCTCCAGGCAAGATCATGTATTCGTATAAAAGCTAGGTCAGGCTTATACTGTGTTCCAGTTTAGTTATGTAAATAAAACAAACGATTGTGTCTATTTTATTAAGTTTTGTATAACTAACTTTTTCAGTGACATAGATTTCAAATTTAGATGCAGTGGTTTCGGTAAATAAATTTCTAGCAATAGGAATCCTTCTAATATTATATGTAAATGCGAAAGTTTGTAAGAATGGATGGATGGACGTTTGTTACTCTTTCACGTAAAAACTACTGAACAGATCTGGATTAAATTTGGCACAGAGATAGATTATGGTCTGGAATAACACATAGGCTACATCGATAACCGACATCCACGCGGGTGGAGCCGCGGGCAACAACTAGTTATTTATATTTGAACTTTTATGTTTTCAATGTTGAACTGTTTTATCGCTTTATTTCAGACTATTGATTTAATTATTTTAAATTTTAAAAAGTATTATTTATTTTTTGAATTGGTAACAAATGGTATTCGTATTAATCGACTTCTTAAATTTTTAAGAACATCAGTATCTAAGTGCTCTTCAAATGGTAATAATGATTAAATTGTTACCAACACCTTACCGTATGTGCCTCACTGTTTAGTACAAGTCTCTTCTCATCTATCAATACAGCTGAGACGGTTTAATTTAATTTAAAAATACAAAACAAAAAAAATTGCATTTATATCCTACTCCACTACAACAGAGTAATAATGTGACGGAATAGTTAAAAGTAATCAAATCTATAAAATAACTAGCTGACCCAGCAAACGTTGTTTTGCTACTAAAATATAGGGGTTGATCGTAGAGGGGTGAAAATTAAGGGCTGTATGTATTTTTTAATGCTGAATCCCAAAAAAATAAAAAATAAGAATTTTGTCTAAAAAAATAAATAAAAAAATTAGGGGTATCCCTTACCCTTAACATTTAGGGGAATGAAAAATAGATGTTGTCCGTTTCTCAGACCTACCCAATATGCACACAAATTTCACGAAAATCGGTCGAGCCGTTTCGGAGGAGTTCAAAGTTGAACACTTAGAATTTTATATAGGTATTAGATATTTACATGGCCTAACGACTAAGTCAATGTCAAAGTCAGCTCATTTATTCATTTAGATCAAATACATGATACTTATGAACGTCATAAAAACAAATGCCAGCATACTTTTTTCCTACGGCCGATTCGCTGACTAGGGTACCTAAATAGGAAAATACTAAATAATCGGATCTAATTTTAGTCTTTTTATCTACGAAAATAGATAATATCAGTATATCAGCAAGATGGGAGTCTTGACCCGTAAGTATACAAAAACTTTACTGATTACTTTTAAAGATACATATATCACAGGAATAGGATCAAACTGATACAAAAACTTATACCTACGAGTACTACAGTTATAGTAAAGTAATAAAGTTTGTTTACTATTTATAAATGTTAAAAAGTTTCAAATATAGGTCATCATCTCAAAATAGAATCCTGTTCTTTAATTTAGTATATATTTGTTACTTTAATAAGTTGAGGGAGTTTATATTTTTTATATAACGAATCTTTTGATTGAGGAAGGTTTCAAGGAACAAGAAGAAGCATGAATGAATGAATGAAATATAATGTACTTAATGGAGAGGTTTGCACATTTTGTTTGTAGCCCAGAGTACAGGTTTCCAGGCATGATTTAGAAATGCGTTTTTAATAGAACGTTTTTCTATCCCAGGGAAATTCCATCATAAAACCCTGGTGTTTATTTTTGGATTGGCAACACGGAAATGATACTTACCTCTGGTATTGCAAGCGTCCATAAGTTACCTTAGCTGCTTACCATCAGGTAGGCCATATGACTGATTACCACCTAAGTACTTAGTATAAAATATAAATAAGTATAAAATAAAATAGAATGCATTGACATTACAACCTGCCTAATTATAAAAAGAAGAAAGAATACAATTTAAAAAAATACTGCCATAGAAGCCGCTGATGACAAAGTTATATAAAAACTTTATATTATAAAAAACTTTTGAAGAGGGTATTTATTCATAATCTGACTCTACTAACTATCCTATTAAGTTAAATATTTATTAGTTTACGACATAATATTTATGATCGTGAATGTAAGTTAAATTTGCTTACTTACTGCCATAAGAACAAAAGCTGCCAAGACATTCAAGCTATGATGAACAAAAATATGAATGAAGTTTTATATATAATTGCGTAAGAAAAGCTTAAAAAGTTACTCAACAATATCAAGTGGACGAAACTGAAGCCTTGTAACATGTATCACTAACTAATTAATATATGAAGAGGGCTTTGTAAACAAACCGGTTGAACGACTGCACATGATAAAGCTAGGTTATGAGTTTATCGTTACTAACCGTGTATAAGTTCCAGCTTAGTTAAATAGTATCGAACATTTAACAAATACTTAGAGAAAGACTAAAATAAAATAAAAGAAAATATAGAAATAAAAGTTTGTATGGCTATATTTGTTAAATATATATTATAGATTAAAGTTACAGAGTTACCGGGTATTCGTAACAGTTTAATAAATCTACCGGTACTTATTACAGTATTAGGTAAACAAATAGGTATTGATATATAAAATTTGTTACATCGATAAACTTGATACGATGACACAAAATTTATGCAATAAACGAAACAAGCATTTAGCAAGTAAAATATAACAAGTAGGTCACTATTGACCCTTACCTAGTGGCTTATTTAAAATCACCACCTTTTATTTTATATCAAACAAGCCCCTGCTTACCACAAACAAACGCTGTAGGCACTTCAAAAGGGTCAGATGTATCGGACGCAGACAATAAAGTCTCTTCAATAAACTAGAGACCAATAAAGCTAGGAAGAGGTAAACTGTATCTTTACTACACCCTAGACAACTTAATCGACACTGAAGTTCTTTTGTAGGTACTCGTAAAAAGTTTTGATTGGGTTGGATTAGATACCGATATTTTTCATTCATATGGGAATATTCAAGTTAAAGAACTTTATGAAGCTTTTGATTAGTAATCCCCGCCATCAATAGACTTTTTTTTGTAAAGGCCAGTTACAAAGTTTATAAAAGTAAGTAGGACTATTATTAATAATAATAATTATAGAGCTTTAAAACCTTTAAACAAAAATGTATTATGAGTTAAATTGAAGTCAAAGAAACCGCAGGGCAGCTTGTGGTGAGTACTAAGGACCACTGAGTGTTAAAACTATGTCCCAGCGTAAAGTTCCAAACGCTCGAGTTTCTTTTCTAAAATTCTTTATTTAAGGTCAGTGTTCATTACAAAAGTAATAATAAGTTAATAAGCGATTGGCCTCAAAGTCAATGACTTTGAGGCCAATCGCTGCTCTGAACTAGATGCTCGACGCGATGAACTCAAGGCACGTCCACCATGTGCAATCAATTATAATTTCTGTAATGGTGTGCTCACCTGCCCGCAATGTACGCGTACGTTTAGTAATAAGATAGGCTACATTAGTCATATTCGAGCACATCAACGCCATGAATCAGAACGGAGTTGAAGAGGTCGCCATGGCCGAAATCGGTCGAGGAAGTAGTAGTAGTAATAATAAGTATTCAATCTTCCATTTAAAACTAACTTATCATTAGAACTAAGCAAATATAATGTAATTTTAAAGTTGTGTGTGTGTTAATTAAGAAATTGTGTCGCAGAATGTAATGAATGTAAATCCAATGAAGTTATGAATGTAGAAATTACGCTTCTAGTTTTCGTATATACTTGGGTAAATGCCGAAGGATTTCGGTATCTACTTTAGTTAAATATTAATATAGTTTTGTAAAGTTAGTCAGAAGTAATTGTATGTGAATTTGAAAATAACTATTTTGAACAAAGCTTTAACATTTAAGCCAACTGATGTAAAGAGGTTTGAGGACAAGTATTCCATTTTCAAACGCATTATAGAATGAGGTTTCAACTAATTGTACGTTAAGGCCTACAAGTATCTCGTACTTTTTTTTTTGTTTGACGAAAATGATCCTAATTACAGTTAAACTGTAAAAACTGGAAGTGTAGACTTTCAAAGGCCAATTAGTGTAAAAGTTTCAAAGAAATCGAGTGAAATATAAAACTGGGTCGGCAGCTTCTTTAGTGCGTGGTTCTTACTCAAGTGTTGAATTAATTAAAAGTCATAAACTTCATGCAAACGCTTTAATATAAACAAAGTTATAAATACTTCTTTTTGCTGCTGATTAAGATATTTCTAGAAAGATGACATTTTGAATCTAATAAAACGTTATTATTAAATGGTCTGAAAATTGGTAGCTAGGTTTAAGCTGTTTGAAATATGACAGCTGAAATTTTCGCTGCGTTGACCAATCCAGAATATAAGTAAAGTTTAAGGTACAATTTATAAAATTCTTTCTTTCTTTTTCTTTTTTTTTTAGAAAGACAACTCCCGCACTAGAGAACAAGCTCTGTGTCGCAGGGGTCTTTACAAACATACAATTAACGGACACAAATTACACCCAGACTCAGAACAATTCTTCGTTGGTCACACACAGTTTTGTCCTGTGTGGGAATCTTACCCACAACCTCGTGCACAGCAGGCGCATACTGTGGCCACTGGACCACCGAGGCAGTCAATTCCTATAAACATTCCTATAAACATTGTGATAGTGTAAAGTTTTTCAACAATATTAATAATTTAACTGCTCTTTCTTTTCGTTTTCGTATTTTTTTTTACTTTACAAAAATAATTGGACAAACCAAAAAGCCTCTGCTACTAGACAAGTAATCTAATATTAATTTGCCACTAATTACTACAGAGCTTGAGCCTAAGCTAATGCAGAGTCTTTAAATAAACACACAGAGTGCAAGTACATTGTAGGTATACATGCATGGTCAAGTAGGATTACTTCGCTCGAAATAACAAAAGTTAATACACGTTGGATTATTTTAGTATAACTTAAAAGTTAATTTAACGAACCTTACTATTTTACTTTAGACTAACTTGAATTTGAAAATGTTACACTTCATGAAAACGAAAAGTTAATTTGCTATAGCTGGTTTAGAAAGAAAGTCTACATTTTCTCCGAGAACTTTATATTGTCATTAGGTAATAAAATACATTACTAAATGATTGATTGTCATTTTTTTATTAAATAGTGTATTCGATTCATGATTCGATTAGGATGTGAAATGAGCTCCCAACCGAGGTTTTCTGGAGAGACTAAAGAAAGGAGTTATAAGTTTTTTAAAGGGTCGGCAACGCGCGAGTGATACCACTGGCACAGATAATATAACCACTGGAGTAGCAAGCGTCATTAGGCGAGCCGTATGCTTGTTTGCCACCTTGAAAGTATAAAAAAAATATATAGGACCTTATTAAATATTTTAGATTACAACATTTCTAAATAGTGTCTTTTACTTTTATCTGAACTAAACTTGCCTCATCAGTCTCAGTATACATTTAACACTTTTTTCTTGTCGATTTTCTAACCTAACAACAGTTTTATAGGAAACCAACGTAGCAAATTCTTCTTGAAAATCTAGATGAACCCTAAAGCCATTTAGTGTTCAACAATATTACATACAGATTAATGGAAGTATTATAAGTTGAATGGAAACTTCAAACCACAATGCAGCCGTTATTGAAGCTTTTGTATCGCGTTGAATATAATACGTTAAAGTGCAGATAGCAAAGGTGAGAGAGTACTTATCGTAATAAGCGTTATATTCGCACGCACATTGGAAAAATGACTTATGTTGAAGCGTGTTTGTTCTGCAATTTATATCTTATTCTCAACAAGTTAAAGTTCAAAAATGCCCAGTGACCTTTCTCAAGTTACGCCAGTTTTCTACTAAGGATGCGTTATGGTTTGATATTATATTAATATTTTTCTTCTTCTTAATTTAAGGACGACTTTTCGCACTGAAAATATTACTGTTAGAATTTAAATACAATAACGTTTGCGAATCATCGTCATCGTGATATTCTTTTTAATTACTTATGAACAATATAAAATTATTTATTGCTATGGCCTACTGAGCCACCGTGTGTGGATTAAGGCCCAAACCCTCAGCTCTTTTAATACGAATTAAGAAAGGAACTGTGCCTAGCAGTAGGATTATTTATAACTAGCTGTTGCCCGCGGCTCCGCCCGCGTGGATGTCGGTTATCGCTGCAAAAGTACCCTATGTGTTATTCCAGACCATAATCTATCTGTGTGCCAAATTTCATCCAGATCCGTTCAGTAGTTTTTACGTGAAAGAGTAACAAACATCCATCCATCCATCCATCCATCCATTCTTACAAACTTTCACATTTATAATATTAGTAAGGATTTAGAGAGGTAGGGCACTAGACTCGCAAGCAAGCCTGACTGGGGTTGGACCTCCACCTTACAGAAAACCACAGCCAAATCACTACACACAGTAGTGTAGTTGTGTTCCTTTGTGAGTACAGGTCTCCAGAGCTCATTTGGGGATAGATTTGACCTTTTTTTACCATATGGTAACTGCTTAACGTCAGGCGGGCCGTATACTTGTTTGCCACCCAAGTAGTATAAAAATAATAGTTGAAAACATCTTCAGATATACTACTTATAAAAATGATCTTCTATTTTCTCACACAGGAATTTGGATTGGAACCCAAATGTGGAAAGTCAACGAGGTTTTTAGAATACGGAGAGAAAATATTTTGAGATATTGACACGGTATTCATTATTAGTTTTCTCCAACTAACTAACTAACGTTATTGATATCCTACTTTAAATTGACTTATCATAAAATCATCTAGGTGTATATCAAAAATACAGTTGATTTTTTTGTTTTTGAAATCCTTGTTAAATATTTTTTCTAAACGATAAATATTTAACAAGGCATTCAAAAAATAAAGTGTTCTTTCAGCCGTTCCTACGCTTGTTTTATGTACTACGTTTAACGGCGTACGTTTTTCGTCTACTACGTAACAATGACAAAGTAGATAACTATGAGGGCCACATACGAAATTATATTATAGCTAAGTTTGAAATGCCTTAGATATTTCTAAGCGAAGTAAAATTTCTACGATTTCGGAAGAATTTCTATAAATAATCTTAATGATATCCTGAGTAAATTATGAGGTTATTGTAGAAAATACCAGCTGCAATTTAGATTTTTTATCCAAAAAAAAAATACACTGTTGAGCACAATTGATAGTAGGTACGAGCGCCGAGCGGGAATCCTTACTAATATTATAAATGTGAAAGTTTGTGAGTATGGATGGATGGATGTTTGTTACTCTTTCACGTAAAAACTACTGAACGGATCTGAATGAAATTTGGCACAGAGATAGAAAATGGTCTGGAATAAAACATAGACTTTTTACAGCGATAACCGACATCCACGCGGGTGGAGCCGCAGGCAATAGCTAGTTAGTAATAAAATAACAATTGTACGCTTTAACAAGCTAAGTGATGTTTCATTTTGTTAAAATATACCTATTCTAATTGTTTCAGGATGATCCGAGCGAGCTGCCTGTTAGCGAGCTGCGTGCTCATTGCGCTGCTTCTCGTCGTACCCGCCTCTACTTATCCGAGGTAGTGGTACAATATCTAATTCACAATCACAACAATCTTTTAAAATTATACTTAACTTCTAAATATTTCGATCTAATTGTATCTTAGCACACGGTCCTCCGCCTTCCGCATCCAGTGCGCCCCAGCGACCTTTTTTAGGTCGTCGGTCCACCTAGCTGGGGGCCACCTAGTGTGCTATGGCGCGTGTTAGGAGAGGCCTATGTCCAGCAGTGGACTGTGATTGGCTGATTGATTGATTGATTGAATTGTATCTTGTTATAGGGCTTCTTCTTCTTATCGTTTGGTTAGTGGCCAACCTGGTGACAGAGTTATTTAGATCGCCCATATTTAGGCCTCTGTCGTGATCTAACGACTGTTAACAGCCGGGACCGACTTTTAACGTGCCCTCCGAAGCATGGAGATGCTCAGATGAAATACCACTATGCAGTCACCTATCTTTAGGGTTACCGCGCCCTTGGTTGCTTATCCCGCTGATCGTTTACCGAACAGCGAGTGCACCTGGCTACGAGCGCCTACGTTATGGGGCTGACCTCACGTTTTACGTTCTTCCCTTCCGTTTTACTCACCCTACACTAGTTTTTAAATGTCTCTTGTATGAGCACCAAGCTTTTCTTTACTTAGAGCTACTAAACAACAAAGAAAATCATAAACATATTTTTGTTTTCAGTCCAAGCAACTACTATCGCGATGACATCCAATACGAACCTGAAGAGATCATGGATATGCTGAACCGCCTCGGAAATCTCATCCAGATGGAACGCAAAATGGAAACGTTAGTAAACAAATAATGTTACATAAATATGTTTATAATCTACAATTACTATTGAAACATTCATAATTTCTTCACATTCATTATTCATCAATAATTCAATATAAATTATAACAGTAAACTCATCAATATTTTTAGACTCATGAAAATAACATTTTTGTTTCCCTTTTTCTGGTACCTAATCTGTTTTACCTCCTTTATGATTCAGAATAAATCAATGATATTATCTTCTTTTTTCTGTTGTAAGAACTTTCAATTTGCATGAATCGATAAATTTATTTTCAAATTTAACTTTCCTGTTCCAATTCTTTTCATATCATCAATCAAATTAATTACCTATGTTTATTTCATAAAAGTTGATAAAATCTAAAAAGGTATAATCTTAATAATTGGTATTAATATTAGAGAACTATCGGATACCTATATAAATAAATAATTTGAATACATAACTAAACTAAGATAAAATTACTGCTCTCTAAATTTGTTTACGTAACGTATAAATAAGTTATGATAATTTTATATTCATCATCAATTCATTTACTTACCATTTTCTATCGTATAATGTTTGTATTTTATTTTACAGCTATAAAGACGACATCACTAGGTATGTCTTTGATAGTCGCCTCTTCAAAACGTATAATAGTTTGCTTAATTTCCTAACCAGCATTTTAATTTTAAGTTTGTATACTAACGTTGTTTTAGCACCTACCTGCATTAGTAGCTTTGTAAATGTAATTAATAGTGCTAGAGAATAATTTGAATATTTATGTTTTAGCTTTGTTAGTTTTAGCTTTTTAACATGCTCGCTGCTCCAACGTTTGATTATCCTCTTTCTTAATAAAGAGATCTAAGATTAGCTTCATGGCATCGCTGATATTAGTTAATATACTTACCTTTTTTTACTCTTAATCAATTTGTTCACAAATCTATACGTAAGTATAAATTGGGATACAGTAAAACAAAAGCAATTATGGGATGTTGACGTTTGGTAAATTGTAGGAGTAGTAATATGGCATGATTTCCCTGGGCCTTAAGTATTGAAACTATGGACTGCCTATAGTCCCCGGAAATATTTTTTACAAGATATCTACTCAATAAATTACCTACCTAGTTTTAGTTTTCTATATTTGGTAGAAATTCTACTAATTTTAACTTTTTTGGTAATTCTACGAACTATTTGTAGGATTGTGAAAATATTTTTGTTATAAACAGTAGACACTTAATTTATTTTCTTTTACTATGAGATTCAATTATTCTTTTAAAATTAGATAAAACATTAAACCATTTATTTTTGCCACACACATAACAGTACAGAAAAAAATACATTTACATAAAAAATTACATTTACACATGAATACAAATATTATATCTATATCTACAAAGGATACATGTGTAGCAGGTGATCTAGCTCAGTATACGCTGTGCTTATAGTACAGCACTGATTTTCAGCGAAATTAAATGTAACCAGTATTAGGAATTAGATAATTATGTAGATAGATCATGAAAGTTTAGATGTCACAATGTCAACGCAAATTATATGTTTCCAATGCAATTTAAATGTCCATTATTTCAAAGACACTATTGATTTATGTTAGGGAACAAAGTCAGAGTTATTAACACTCTAACAAACGAGCTTTTTGAAAAAAAATACGACGATTTGTTGCAGCGTTTATTTAAACGAACCCACATAGTAAATTGTTTCTGGAGCACACAGACGGAGTGAAAGAATGTTCAACCTTCCAAGAGAGGCATTTGCGTTGTTATACCTCAACCACGTTTATTTACATTGACGTTGTGATTAAAAATTTACATCTCTATAAATAGTTGACTAGATTATTTTTAACATAAATATTCTGCGTGATTGTTCTGTATGAAAATTAATAAATAGATTACATATTTTTATAGAATTAACTATTATTTTTGAGTAATCCTTATTAGAAAGTATAAAGGTAGTGTAGCTTTATAACTAATAGATAACCTTACACCTAAAATTACCATAAAAATAGATCTTATAGAATTAAATGCAAGCAACAATAGCCCTTATTTAGTTCACCTAGCGATTGTAGCGCAATCACAAAATAGAAAGCTTTTACAAAAAAAAACGATTCAAACCTTAAAGTCATGTTATTTTCTTCTTCCAGCGAGAAGCGAGCCCTCGACCTTGGACTTAGCCGTGGCTATTCCGGCGCTCTTCAGGCTAAGCATCTTATAGGACTAGCAGCTGCCAACTACGCTGGAGGACCAGGCAGGAGGCGACGAGATGCCCACTAAATCTAGCCTATAACTACCCGAATACTGCACTGGGATGGATGCACGATACAACTTTAATAATCCTTGCTATCATCAATGCAGTAGTACACATAAGTATAATCGTTACCTGACTAGCTACAATCAAGTCATCTTCATAGATTATAATCAAGTTTATTCAAATTAAGGCTTAAGTGATGCATTAATGTGACATAGAAAAATCTTTAATGAAATAAAAAATGTTCTTTATTGATAAAAGGATCATGTACGCTTCAATCGATCTCGTTTAGTGAATGTTTTTAACAAAACTATTTGGTAATAGTTGCTTTGAAATTCCAAAAATTACAAATGAGTAAATTTCTAAAACAATTTCGTTTAAGTTCTTAAATAAAATCTATTATATTTGTGAAGTTTGATCAATATTTTATTGAAAAATGTACTTAATTCCATCTATTTGAATATATAAATGAAAGGGCAGAAATTATATTTGACTGATTTTGATACATTTCTAAGAGTATAAGTAGTGAAACCTGAAATTATTCTAGTCATTTTTTACATTCCATCCTTGTCTTTATTCCATTTCGGTGTCAGTATTCCTTCAGTATTAAATTCATAAAGTATATTTCTAATATTGTAAGATTTAATCATGAATGCTATCTTGAAACGCTTACTATTTATTGTAAATTAGAATACCTAACAAAACTTTATTAAGAAATCCCATTCCCAGCTATATAGATTTCTGTAATAGATTCAATGTAACATTCCTATGTATGTACCTACGTGGCAAATTTATTTAGAAAATAGTTTAAAATTAAGTGATAAATACCTCCTGTCTAGAGTTTATTGTTAAAAAATAAAGAGATATTCATATTTATATAAATGTGTTTACATTAAAATACTTCATGTTGTATTTATGTCTATATTATATAAAAACTATCAATATCACTATACAGCAATAACAAAGGTTTTTCAATGAATAGGTATACCCAAGCTCTCATTGATTTACAAAATAAACATAAAACAACAATTGGTTGAGACAGCAAATAGTAAAGAAATAGAAAGACATCTTAAATTTCTCAAAATAGATATATTAACAACAAAATAGGTATTCAGTTTTATATATATATTCATAAAACTGAATACAGAATCAGATTTTTTTTCATAGCACTATTTTAATGATTATTTTATTTTCCCAATCGACTCCTTTTCCATGGTTAGGTTACCGAGTAAACAGAACATAGCGCCATCTGTGAGTTTCTACAATAACTTCGTAAAAACTACTAGCGACATCTATGAACTATTGTAAAGACTACGTCGTCTGATGTGCAACGCTAAGTTATCGACGAATGTAATGTTTTTAAAATCTTATAGATGGCGCTGCAATCCTTAAATTTGAAAAGATGTTATATATTATAATTGTTATTTATTTTCTACACTAGCATTAATTTATTTGTTGTCATCAAATAATGCATTTCATTAAAATATACATATTTTGACATAGTAAAGTAATTTACAACAACTAAACGTTACTTTTAACTTGTATCTCAATATCCCGTATGGTCTAGTGGCTAGGATACCTGGCTTTCACCCAGGAGGCTCGGGTTCGATTCCCGGTACGGGAAAGTACCTTTTTGCCAATTGTAAAATATTTTTTTAATAGGCCAACTAGATAGTATAGGAAATATAATGACATAGAGATATTTTTATATGTGTGATATTTTTATTATATATTTTCCATTCCATTATATTCAGTAAAATATTGATTCATACCCACATTATAGTCTGCACTCAGCTGAAGAGTGTCAATAAAGGTGGCACGAGCAAATAAAAGCAACAAGGACCACTTTACCGCGACCTCTTACGCCAGCAATTTTCATCCTACCACGCCCTGTTTAGTTAAGTGTACGGGAGGTGAAGGAGGTCAACTTAAAATGGAGTGCACTACTAGGGTAGATTGTGTATTCGGATGGATGCCCATACGTTTTTTCAACATGGCCGCTTTTAGTATTTATAGACGCAACGTATTTAAATGGGTGTGGATTTTCAAGGCGTTTTCTAACAATATTACCTATACTAGACCAGTAAATAATAAAAGTTACTCAGCTCTTGTACTGTTGGAAACCAAATTCTACTATTAATTTGAGAATTTTACACATTAAATTGCTATCAAATACCTCGACTTTTCTTGCGAATTTTCCCACAAAAATATTTCATACAAACCGAACAGAACGCCCTCAGGCGAGGTGGAGCGACGATTTTCGCAAAGCGGCTGGGAGTAGCTGGATGCGGGAAGCCGAGGATCATGCTAGGTAGCGTGCACCTGGAAAGGCCTATGTTCAGCAGTAGGCTGCGATAGGCTGATGATGATGCAGATGATGATATCGGTCAAGGCGTTTTCAAGTGACGCCCTGATAGACAATCATGTGGCAAAACAAAACAACAATAAAAGGAACAACAATTAAATAAATAAATTCAGACAGTACCTACTAACAGTATGGTTGATACTATAAAACCTTTTTAACGATAAGGTAGACATATAAACTTTTTTTGTCCCCAACAAGGCTTATGGTAAATAGGATAGGATAAATCCTATAATAATAAAAATAATACTACAATGGTGCAGTTATGGCATGCATGCATGACTATGGTAAGCGACTCATACTATTTTAAATTAAAATTCTCTAAGGGCCTCTGCGTGTTGGATCTATGTCCCCTATGTGCCTAAGCCTTCCAAAGGCCCGGATATTTTTCTTGAATGATAGGAAAATACCCGTGATAAAGAGAGACATAATAATAATAATACTGCTATAGTGCCACTGTGGCATGACCATGGTAAGCGTCTCATACCGTTTTAAATTAAAATTCTCAATAAGGGCCTCTGCGTGTTGGATTTATTTCCCTGCCCGGGTATTCTCCTTCCTCCTATGTGCATAAAGTCCTTATAAAATAAATAATTAATATTTTGGAACAACTATAAGATATTAACATGAATTAACAGAAGGACGTCCCAAGTTCACACATGTTTGCTACCCATTCTCGTGGAATAATCCATTAGCCGCTTGTTGCCTCCATGACAAGCACTAGAATAACATTTTAAACAAGGCTTACCTATGGTGAATAATAATCGTGTTGGGGCTGTATATCATCAATAACAATATATAATGTACTTATAATATTATTATCGACACATATTTTCTCAAATGAATGGCCACCGGGCCCTGTTTAATAAAAGTTACAAATTGTAAATTGTAATTGTATTTAACAGGCTACAAGTCTACAAGTTTCTGTTTAATAAAGATTACAAGTTACATATTTCCGCGTCTCAACCCATAAACGTCCCACTGCTGGGCACGGGTCTCCTCCATACATTCGGAGGGATATTAGCCTACTATACCACGCTGGCCAGATGGGTTGGTATAGGGTTTTGTTCCGAGTATTCCCTCTCTTGCAGTGGATATTGTCTGCCGGACTACTCCCTAAGTCGACTCTTACGACACCCACGGGATGGAACGGGGCGGTGACATTTGTATTCTTAATCCGTCACCACACGGACTACATATTTACCATGGTGGAAAATTTTCAAAATTGTAAAATTGTAGCTACAATTTTACTTATTTCTGTTTAATAAAAATTTTCTCTCTACAGGTGATAATTTACATTTTTGTAGGGAAAACTGCTTTATTGAACACATAATTGTAGTTAGAGGTTTACATATTTTGTAAATTGTAGTACAATTCCGACTGGTGGACTCGTCTGTGTGAGAAATTTACAATTTTATTAGTAAGGCAATTCAATAGTAATAGAAAAAATGGTTTTAACAACAAGTAGTGAAAGTAGTGACAGCAGTTATAATGAATACAATGCAAGGGAACGGCAACGACGTGTTTTTCGTAAAAGGATAAATTTAACTTTGGATGTGAGAGATTTTACTTTTAACGAAAAATTTCGTGTCAGTAAAATTACCCTCGAATATTTAATAACAAAAATTGGACAAAATCTTAAATATAATTCTATTAGAAACGAAGCGCTTACACAAAGCAAATTTTGTGTACATTGCACTGGATGGGCTGTGGATCACAACACCATGTTATAGCGGATGCCCATGGTATAACTAAAGGAACAATACATAACTGTATAAAAAATGTGTCTAATGTGTATTAAAAAATCTAAGATATTTTCAAACCTACCCTCGTTAACTTAAATCTAGGAATCTTTAACAAAAAATTTCATTTTTATGTAAATTGTAACTTACAACTACTCTAATTTGTAGATACAATTGTCATCGAAATCTACAGGCGTTTTCTACAATTGTAAACGTTTATTAAACAGCATTTATACTCTTACAATATTTGTAACATTTTTACTTGTAACTTTTTTACATAATTGTAAGTTTATTAAACAACACTTCGACACCTCCTACGTATAAGTGTGTAACTGAAAAAAGCAAATTTTACAGGAGAGCGTTTTAAAGATTTCGATAAATTCAAATCGCAATTACTACGTAATTATAGGTACTAGATTTATGAAATTTCGCACAGGGCTTAGAATTAGGGTAACATTTGTTAGGAGTTTAAAAAAAATCTAAAATATCTTTTATTTATTGATTTATTGTAGATACATACTTTTACGTTGTTTTGATCAGAACTTTACATGTAATATGTGGCAGATATATACTTATACTAGGAATTTGATAAACACAACATATTCGTAACTGTATACTTACACAGTTTTACTCGGTTTTATAGCGATTTGTTCAGTTCGGTATCTGAATATTGATAGAGAGTACCTATTATGATTTATTAGAAAAAATTGCGGATATTATTTTGTTCTAAATCTTATGAGGTCTTGAATGATAAAATGAAACAATGAAATAAATAATTGAATGTTGTTGTTGTTATATTTAAATTCTCATGATGGCACGTCCAAAGAATCACAAAAATAACATAAATGCAGTTTGGAAAAAAAATTAACATAATTCTCAAAAAAATCCCACGTTCATGGAATTACAAAAATAATTAACATTTAAAGTTTTTAGACTAAAAAATTAAAAAGTACGTCACGTTAATATTAAAATTTGTTAATAAAATCAAACACACGTCCAAAGAATTACAAACATTATCTAAAATTCAATTCTAAACACGCCGTACCGTATGATTTCAGAGAAATTCTTACCATTGACAATTAGGCTGTGGAATGAACTGCCGAGGTTTTCCCAAGAGACTATAGCAGGGTTCTTCAAGAAAGGAGTTATAAGGTTTTTAAAGGGTCGGTAACGCGTGAGTGACACCCTTGGGGTTACAAACGTCCATAGGCTACGGTAACTGCTTACCATCAGGCGGGCCGTATGCTTGTTTACCACCTTGGTAGTATTAAAAAAAAAGATAATAAAGAAGTAAGTAATTCACCATATCTTCTCGTCCCAAATACCGCAGTGTCTCAAGACGAAAGTCTTTGACCAGTGTGTGATGCCAGTGATGATCTATGGATCCGAGACGTGGTTCACTATGGGCCTCATGCGAAGGCTCAAAGTCACCCAAAGAGCAATGGAGAGAGCTATCCTTGGAGATTCCCTGCGAGACCACATCAGAAACGAGGAGATCCGTAGGAGAACTAAAGTAACCGACATAGCTTGAAGAATTGCCTCAATTAAGTGGCAATGGCCAGGGCATATAGCTCGCAGAATCGATGGCCGTTGGGGTAGAAAGGTTCTAGAGTGGCGACCACGAACTGGCAGACGCAGCGTGGCCAGGCCTCCAACAAGGTGAACCGATGTATGGTAAAGGTCGCAGGCAACCGATGCCAGGACCGAACGATGTGGAAAACCTTGGGGAGGCCTATTTCCAGCAGTGGACGACTTATGCCTGAGATGGAAGTAATTCACGTTTTCTAAAATAAAACAATCTCTTAAAAATATCAAGTAGTAAGTATTTTGGCATGCTTAATAATAGTCTTTGTAAAATTAGTATGTAGTTATTGTATTAAAAAGCGCTACTACGCTTTATTTAATTGTTTAGTAAATAATGTTGGACGCGGATATGGAAGTAAACTATTGCTGACTCTGTTGCGGTATCTTGTTCTTGTTGTAGGATTGTTTTATTTATTATTACTTTATATACACAAACTGGTATAAAGGTGGACTTAATGCCAGAGGCATTCTCTACCAGTCAACCTATAGGGTGATGCAGAGATAAAACAATGTAGGGGCACGAGTCTGAAATTGAAATATTAAAATAAAATCAAACAATAATATTGTAATACATACAACATACATATTTAGAAGGACATACATACATATAATAAATTACATATTAATAAATTAAAGAAATAACAATTAGCAATTTGTTGAGCAATATATAATGAAAAGCTAGGTGAATTATACCCGATACATCATTCCTACAAGTAGAAACGCATGCAGTTTCATGATTATTACCTCCAGTACCTTCAGAAGAAACGCATGCAGTTTCGTAGTTATTTTCTTGGGACTGGTCTTTATGAGTATATTTTTCAAGACCATAAGATTCTTCGTCGCTACTGGCATCTGTTACGATTTGAGAAATGCGGTGGCGGTCCTCTTCCGTGAAGTCCTTAGGAAAAGGTATTGGCGATTCATCTAAAAAATGGATTATTTTAAATAAAAGTACCTAAGTAGAAAAATATACCCAAATATCGTTATTGAATACCTACCTACTTTCTTAATTAATTATGATGTCCTACTGATTTGTTAGTTTGCAACATAATTTTATTGTAAGTAGTTGGATTAAAATAAGTTCAAGGAGAGAAGTAAATTAGTAATAATTATAATAATATTAGATAGGTTATATGTAGTTACATGTTGACAATTAAATTACATGACAGGGAATAATTATGTATCTGACTAGATACATAACTTTAAATTAACTATTTCCCAGTGTATAAGTATGTAAGTGCATAGATACAATTCACGAACAAACTATATCCCATCGAATAAATATATAACTGCGTAGATACACATTTATACATTGCAAGTGAAGAAATTTTTAATTATTTATTAAAATATCGTTATTATTATGCAAATCATTTCAAATTAATAATAATTGAAATACTAATGGCTTTATTAGCAGTTTTAAAATAATTCTAATAAAGTTATTTAGCTTTTAACGTTTAAAATATGATTAGAATTACTTACTTCTGTTTGGTGTTGGCGGCATTTGTTTTTCTATTTCAATAGTTCCACTACTTAAAGCCACTTCTTTTTGTGTTAAAAAATTTAATCTATTCGACATCATAAATTGTATACAAGATTAAAAGTGCGTGCGCGCATGACAGTCGTCGAGCGTCGAATAACAAAACAAGTGGCAGTTGCCCTTATCCCGCGCGGGGTGTGACCCGCGTAGATATGTGTAAATGGCAAATACATTTTTATACGTCGTGCATTTTTGAAATGAATTGCAGATATAAACTTATACGCTTGATAAAAAACTATGTTCTGATAATATTTTGTAATTTTTTTTTAAACTCATTTATAGAGTCGAGGGCGTAGATTTCAAAAATGCAATAATCGTATAACTGTGTATCTGGCAGATACACAGTTATATGTAGCTGGTGTCGACTTGTAATACAAGTTTACAAAATATGTAACTTATTTACAAAATTGTCGAATTGTAACGTTTATTAAATTAGTTTATTAAATTAATTAGGGCCCGCAGATATTGAATTATAACAAATTGGTAAACATCTTCATATATTTCTTAAGACATACGTTTTATAGATAAATTAACCAGACACAACAAAGAATAGTGCTCATTACTCAAAAAAATGTAAAAAGGGTTTTAAAAGTTATAGAAAAAAATATGTTACAGTTAGTAGCAATAGAATGAAGCCCAACAATAACATAATAATGGTTCTTTAGTCTACTGATCCCACTCGAGCTAGACCCGCGGGATCAGTTGACCTAATACTTATATATTTTCGAATTGGTCAACTTTTTTTATACTGCCAAGGTGGCAAACAAGCATACGGCCCGCCTGATGGTAAGCAGTTACCGTAGCCTATGGACGTTTGCAACACCAGGGGTGTCACTCACGCGTTGCCGACCCTTTAAAAACCTTATAACTCCTTTCTTGAAGAACCTCATGCTATAGTCTCTTGGAAAAACCTCGGTCAACTGATCCCGTTTCATAAATTTTATAATTTGTATATTTAGTCACCAATAAAGTGTTTATATCGCCAATACATTAGACGCAGACACATTGCATTTAAGTCAAGGCAGTGACGGTCAATCCTTACTAGTGATGTACGTCTGGGAATATTGCCACTCCCGGAAACTTTCCACTCCCAATATGCCCGGAAAACTTCCGGGCACATTGGGAATATTGCCCAAAATTCCCAGCCAGCAGTATCTTATTATTTAATCTTCAATTTGATTATATACACTATTCTCCACGCTTATGCTCGCTGCCTCGCCCCTCACGCGCGGAACCCGCCGCTCTCCGCGTTTCACGCGCGCTCCCCGCGTACTGCCGCCACTCGCGCGCCGCGATTTGCGCAGTAGCTTCGTGTTTGTTGCAGAGAATACTTGTCTTGTAAGTGCGTGGGCCCAACGCACCATAATATTTTGTTACAATACGTGAGAAATCAAAAGTAAACGAATATTTCAAATGCGACAAGGATAATACGGGACGTAAAAATTATAAATGCACCTTCTGTGGTCACAGTTTTACTTTAAAAAACACTAAAAAATTTGCGTGCCATCTTGCAAACACTGTCATTGAACAGCAACGCAGACGATATAATATAGGGACAACATTTACCACTACTACGAGCTAAGCAAGTTTCTTGGAAAAAAACTTACATATCCACTTCACAGCAGTGATATTAAGTCCCCAAAAACATGGTTCTAGTCTTCGTGCAGAAGACCATTTAGAAGGATGTAATGCTATTTTGAGCCTAGTCAGCACTCAGCAATGATGATGCTGCTGCCAATGTGATAAAAGAACTCTCTGACTTTAAATACCGAAATGGTCGTTATGCAAAAAATATAATTTGGCAGGCTGCTAATTCTATCGATCCAAAAGAATGGTGGACCACCTTTTTCTCAAATACATTTTTAGGTCCTGTTACAATAAAAAAATTAACAGTACCATCTACTTCAGCATTGGTAGTAAGATTTTTCATTTTCTATATTCTCTCATTATACACACTCGAAAAAGAAACTAATTTATATAACTCACAATTGAAAGTTTATGAACGAAATTGTTTCGATATATCGCTCCAGCGACATGAAATCTGACGTGAGTTTAACAGATATCAACAACGAAGAAATTAATTCAATAAATGATTCAGATGAAGACTTTGATAGGGATTTAATAAGTGATTCAGATAAAGATGTTGATATGGAACCATTGGACTTTAGGTCAGTCACAGAAATATTCGAAGAGGATGTCTATTCTTTTATATTTACAATCAATGATGAAGATGATAATTAATTTACAGAATTAAAGAATAAAAGAAAAAAATACAAAAGGAATAGTGGGATTTGAGTTTGTATGAAAGTTCATCCTGTTTAAATACTTTAGACTTGGGATTTTAGGGTTTTTGAAAGTTCTACAACTTGCCGTATTGAATTCTGTTTTTTTTGTTAAAATTATATTCTATGCCAATAATTCAAGTTACGAACGTAGTTAAATTAAAAGATTATTGTTTTATATAGTATTTTTTACAATTCGCGTTTTTGTTTATAACATAGTTTATGATCATAAAAGTTAATTTGTTGCATACCGGGGTATAAATACATTTTATATAATATATTATTTAAAATTATGGTTGCGTTATAATACAATTGAAAAATTTTTTTTGTTGAGTAAGAAAAATGAAGCTACCTAGTAAAAACGGTTTTTTAATTCCTTACTTTCCTAAAATTTATAAAGGATATTACGACAGTTAATAAAATCAAAAATCTTATTTAAAATAGTAATGATTGGCTCTTTTTGCTTATCCAAAGTTCGTTGCCGGCAATATTCCCAAGCAACCTTGGGAATATTGCCAGCAACGAACTGGAAACATTGCTGGGAATATTAAAATGAACTGGGAATTTTCGTTAATATGATATTTTATTGTTTGCTTTTATTATAAGTATATAGGCTATAATAAACTAAAGTAAATGCAATATATCTTTCGTAAAAAAACCGAAAAATTAACCAAAATTCCCAGAATATTTCCAGTTTGGGAACATTGCCGGCAACGCTGCCGGCAATATTTCCAGTCCTTGGCAGTGTTCCCGGGCATGGTACATCACTAATCCTTACTAATATTATAAATGTGAAAGTTTGTAAGAATGGATGGATGGATGGATAGATGTTTGGTACTCTTTCACGTAAAAACTACTAAACGGATCTGGATGAAATTTGGCACAGATATCTCTGTGCCAAATTTCATCCAGATCCGTTTAGTAGTAATAATAAATATCATAATCTATCGATTATGGTCTGGAATAACACATAGGCTTTTTACAGCGATAACCAACATCCACGCGGGCGGAGCCGCGGGCATCAGCTAGTCTTTAATAAAAAAACAGTCAGGGTCACTAACCACACTACACTAATAGGCCAGTCAACAAGTTCTAAAAAGAATAAGAAAATAATAAAGTCTTGGCAACACTTAGGTATATTACGGAAGAGCATTGTTAACACCTACCGTGTAAAAATATCGGTACTTATGTAAATTATTCAATAAACACATCATCATTCGTAATTTTTTAACAACCTGCTTCCCATTTAATTAGGTAGGTATTATTAACTATATAATTTAAAGTCGATTTCTATTTATTGGAAGTATCCAATGATATAATTATTTAAAGAAAGATTGCCAGCCCCCATAGACAAGTGGCATAAGCGATAGTCGAATCGAAAAGTCAAAAAATAAAATGTATGGGATTTGACGTAAGTCTACGATATAATGTCGTAAACTTACGTCAGATCTCATACATTTGCTTTTTTGACTTTTCGATTCGACTATCGCTTATGCCACTTGTCTAGAGGCTCAGGGAGATCATCGACCCGGTAGTCAGACGACATAGGTAATGAGGACGACAAAGCAGTGGATAAGCTTGGCACAGGACCAATCAAATAGTAGATCTAATACCTAGCAGTGGGTGGATAAGGGAAGGGATAAAGAAGAAGAAGAAAAAGCTACCTTTATACTGAGCGGTGGCAGTTAGTTTTGTTACCAATTACCATGTTTTTTACGCGTACTTGCTTTTTTTTTATACTACCAAGGTGGCAAACAAGCATATGGCCCGCCTGATGGTAAGCAGTTACCGTAGCCTATGGACGTTTGCAACACCAGGGGTGTCACTCACGCGTTGCCAACCATTTAAAAACCTTATAACTCCTTTCTTGAAGAACCCCATGCTATATATAGTCTCTTGGGAAAACCTCGGCAGGCTCATTTCACAACCTTATCGTACCTATGTGGTAAGAAATTCCTCTGGAATCTTACGGTACGGCACGTTTGAGGTGCAAGGATGTGAGGATGAACTCCCTGTGCTTATAGATTTCAACTATGAATGCGATAGCTATAAGTAGAATGACAAGAATTAGTCACTTTTGGTAGCAACGATTTCCGTGGGCTAGTACAATATCTATCTTACTTACTACATATATTAATACTTACTATAATATAATTTGGAAGTACTTCACTTGTATTGCCTCATAACCCCGTTAAAGTAGACGTGTTTTTGAGACTCGAGACGCCTTCAGGGTAGGTGGCGCGACGATCTTTGCCTGGTGGCTGGGATTATCGGAATGCGAGAAGCCGAAGACCTTGTCAAGTGGCATATACTAGAGGAGGCTAATGACGATGCTTCAAACTCAAACTCGAACTCAAATTTCATTTATTAATTTAGGTTACAAAGTAACAATTATGAATAAGCTAGAAAGATGATGTCAACTAAATTTTCCTACGGCTAGTTCGCTGACGTGATGAATTATTATATTCCGACAATGTTTAGTGTTGACGCAGCTGAAAGCTCATGTATGTATATCGGTTCACAAACGCTTTTTTAGCGGAATACTGATTTTAAAGCCCACTAGGCAGGGAGAGACTTTCTATTGACCAATAAGGTTACACGCTCGCCAAAGGTGAACACACTTCATTGGGCAAAAAAATTTTTTTACAGCAAAGCCTGACCTATATATTCTACTAAGTTCTGTCCGCGGCTACGCCCGCGTAAATGTCGGTTTAATCGTTAGCTTAAAGACAACATTTGAAGATTCTAACTTCGAAATTAACGGACTTTCATCCCCTATATTAACCTAACTATAACTAACACTCTACACTTACATACGACACACACACACTTTATACAAAACCACAAACTGACCCTCTCATGCTCCTCCCACTCACAATTGGTTTCTCTCATGCTCCGTCCAGTTTATTCCACTTACTTTTACAAAAATATCACCCCACAGGTCGCTAAGGTTTTGGGTTTCTCTAACTTATAAATGGCTAACATAAACAACATAAATACTGATCTGGACTCGCTGGAGGCGACAACGTTTTACACCTGTTTCCCGAAAGACTGCAAGTTGTATATAAATACTAAAAGAGGCATTACACTATTCCATTTAAACATCAGAAGTATAAATAAAAATTTTGACCAACTTTGCTTACTAATATCCGAGATAAACATTAAATTAGACATAATAATACTGACGGAATGCTGGCTTCGAAAAATTAATAACTTACCCATCCTCGAAGGATATACGTCACATAATACCACAATAAATCAAAACCAAAATGACGGCATAGTTATCTATACTAATCTAAATCTAACGTGCAAAGTATATGAACCAATATTTAAGGATGGAAACTGTCTCGTTTGTCAAATAGACCGCAGTGTCAGTGTGGTAGCCATATACCGGTCTCCCTCCTCTTCTACTAAAAATTTAATAACTTTATTAATAGCCTAAACGACGTATACGTTAAAATAAAAACTCAGAACATTATTCTGGCAGGGGACCTAAACATAGACATAAGCATGAACTCAACTGATCCTTTTCGCGAAGAATACCTTACGCTTAATGCCTCCCATGGACTTTTTCCCTCGCACTCTCAACCTACTAGAGCTAATTCGTGCCTCGACCACTTTTTTATAAAATCAGATTGTTTAAATAAAACACTAATTTTAAAATCCCACATAACAGACCACATGCCCGTTGCCTTATATCTAGGAAGAAATATTATTTACAATCAACAATATAAAACTAGAGTTTGTACGTGTTATGAAAGTATCAAAAAGGATCTTGAAAACACCAACTTCTGTGACATTTTATCAGCTACCGATCCAAATCTTGCATCTACTATATTTGTTTCACTACTCTCGAACACGATTGCTAAACACACTAGAATATCAACAGTATCCAGTAAAAATCGAGTTCTAAAACCTTGGATGTCATCGGGTCTTCTAAAATGCATTAGAAATCGCGATAAACTCCACTCAAATTCTAAAAAAGCACCTGATAATATGATCCTAAAAGTAACATATACACGCTATCGGAATTTTTGTAATAATCTCCTCCGTAAATTAAAACTTGCATATAATAAATCCCAAATTCAAAATGCCGGTAACGATCCAAAGGCCCTATGGAAAGCCATAAGAGTCATATCATCTACACAGAAAACAAAAAACAGTGCAATAGAACTTTTAAAACTATCCGACAACCCAATAACGTCTACTAACCATGTCTGCACCTACTTTAAAGATATTGGTAAAAATTTAGCTGAGCATATTCGTAAGTCTGCCAACATTACTGAAAAAACGACTACTCTACAAGAACTTGACCAAAACAGCCCATCTGGTTCATTGGTCCTTCTAGAAGTAACCAACACTGACATAGAATCTATAATCTTAAAATTTCGTTCTGATTGCGCTACAGGATAGGACAATATTTCCACTCAAGTTCTTCGACAAAATTGCCAGGTATTATACCTATAACACCTATAATAACTCACATTTGCAATCTTGCCATAAATAACGGCTCTTTCCCTGAAGTTTTCAAGAAATCTATTATTCATCCAATCTTTAAAAATGGTGATAGAGATTGCCTAAATAATTATCGTCCTATTTCAGTGCTCTCAGCCCTATCCAAGATCTTAGAGAAGATACTAAATCAAGCATTGAAATCATTTTTAGAAGAAAATAGTATTCTAGCTCCAAATCAATATGGTTTTCGATCAGGTTTATCCACAGAGGATGCGGTAACGGATTTGACAAACACAGTCGTAGACAATTTAGATGCAAAAAATAGATGCTCATGCATCTTTCTAGACCTCTCGAAAGCATTCGACACGGTATATATCCCTATTCTATTAGAAAAACTACAAAAGCTAGGAGTACGAGGTCTGTCTCATGACATTTTTAAAGACTACCTCACAAATAGGAGACAACGAGTTAAAATTGAGAACTATTTTAGTGATGAAGAATCTGTGAGTTACGGTGTGCCCCAGGGTAGTGTCTTGGGTCCTACCCTATTCCAGCTGTATATAAACGATCTCTGCGCAATCCAATTACCCAACACTAAAATCTTCACCTACGCAGATGATACCGCTATTCTTGTCTGGGGGCCTAACTGGCAAACTGTAAAAGAGCGAACAGAATACTCTTTATCTATAGTTATGAGATGGCTAACGAGTAACCTACTAACACTAAATTTAACAAAGACCAACTACATAGCTTTTTCTCTGAGTAAAATTACCGACCCTGCAGAAGACTTCTCTATTAAAGCACACACCTGCACTGAACGCAAAGAATGCGACTGCTTAGAACTTACGCGAGTCGAAGAGGTAAAATACTTGGGCGTACAAATCGACCACAGACTGAAGTGGAACAAACAGATAGACTTGGTCACAAAAAGAGTTAGGCGATTGATATTTGTATTTAAATCCCTACATGATGCCCTACCACATGACAAACTGATACTAGTCTATCTGTCTCTATGCCAGTCTGTAATACAATATTGTATCACGGTCTGGGGTGGAGCAGCCAAAACGCACCTTATTAAACTAGAGAGGGCACAGAGAGTGGTATTGAAGGCTATGACCAAGAAACCTTACAGATACCCGACTGTAAGCCTATATGCGAACTGTAAGGTCCTCTCAGTGCGACAACTGTTCATCCTGAAAGCTGTCCTCAGAAAACATCGTGATGTGCCCCTCCCAGAACCAAAAAAACGTTCCCTATCATCTGTATGCCCTCGTGTGGCTTGTAGAACCTCCTTCGCAAGAAGACAAACGCGTAGTATAAGCGCTAAGTTATA
The DNA here is from genome assembly GCA_947095525.1 of Trisateles emortualis. Lineage (NCBI taxonomy): Eukaryota > Metazoa > Arthropoda > Insecta > Lepidoptera > Erebidae > Trisateles > Trisateles emortualis. The sequence continues at coordinate 4,946,472 of OX352740.1, read as the reverse complement.
CAACGATTTGAATAAAAAACTAAAATTCGTTACAATAAGTAGACGTGAAGTTAAAGTAAAAGTTACTGATTGGCTTCAACAACTTGATTACCAAAAGACCGAAAATCTACTTACTTACCTGATTTAAATAAATTATATTATAATAATAATAATTAATGCACACACACACACAAACACACACGCGCACACACGCACACAAGCGCGCGCGCGTGTGCATCTACCCATAGACTCATATATACCACATTACAAATTAATATAATAAAAGCATTAACCTAGTAATAAACAGCGTCATTACGTACAAACAGTACTGCCTACCATTTGTGCGACTGAACACTGTTTCCCAAGATACAGGCTTCTGGCCTAGTTTGGGAACCAGTATCGGTACCTGTATTATAATTATCGTTATCCAAAGACCATGCTTATTTTAATACAAATGCTTGTAATTTATGAGTCAATAAACAATTTTTATTTATTTATTTATTTTATTTTACCCCCTCAGAGGGTGAATTTTAAAAAACCCTTTCTTAGCGGATGCCTGCATCATGTAACTATCTGCGTGCCAAATTTCAGCGCAAAGCGTTCAGTGGTTTGAGCTATGCGTTGATACATAAGTCAGACAGTCAGTTAGTAACGGTTGCCTTTTATATATACAGAAGAATAGTTTGAACAACAGTATTTTTTCCGGGATAAAAATATGTGCTTTTTCAGACTATAGTCTACCTCTTGGCAAATTTCACCCAGATCTGTTCAGCTGTTCTGGCGTGATTGAGTAACAAACATACATATATCCATCACTAGGGGTAATTTGGAATATTTTTCCCGATTTAACAACATATCTCACTACTGCTACGCTCCTATTTATCATAGCGTGATGTGATATATAGCCTATAGCCTTTCTGGATAAGTGCACTATTCAACAAAAAAAGATTTTTTCAAATCGAACCATTACTTTCTGAGATTAGCGCGTTCAACCAAACAAACAAACTCTTTAGCTTTATAATATTAGTATAGATTTTAATCCAGAAAAAGAAACACTATTCCCGTAGGACCATAACGTGTTAAAATGTGAGTTGCCCGACCGAGAAAGAGAGACAGAGCTATGTAGTGTGTATAGCTCCATCCTTCTCTCTCGATCGAATCCAAGAATATGTATAATTATATGTTATTGATATACAGGTTTTACTGAAATTGAATTTCTTTTTATGTGATCGAGTGGAAGCAATTATTTTTATTTTAGGCATTGTGTACCGATGTGTAACAAAAACTGGAACAACAACAGAGCAATCAAATAAAAAGGATAACATAAACATTGGTTGCGTTAAAAAAATGGTCTAGTAGTACAAAGTGTTTTTAAGAGAGGTAGGGCATCATATTAGCGAGCAGGACCGACTGGGGAAGGACCTCCACCTTCAGAAGACCCCAGCCAAATAATTACACAGAGTGGTGTAGTTGTGTTCCTGTGAGTTAGTACAGATCTCCAGCGCTCATTTAAGGATACGTTTTGAAAGAAACGCTTTCCTATGCCAGGGATACGCCATCTTCAAGCCCTGGTAAAAAAAATTGGCAGCACGCAAGTGATAACTGATTAACATCAGGCGGGCCGTATATGCTTGTTTACCACCCAAGTAGTATAAAAAAAAAGAAAAAGAAAAGACCTCCACCGACAGAAGACCACAGCCAAATAATTACACACAGCGGTGTAGTTGTGCTCCTGTATGTGAGTACAGCTCCAGTGATGCGTTTTGAAAGAAACGTTTTCCTATCCCAGAATTACTCCATCTTAAAGTCCTGGTACAAAAACTTGCGTCGGCAACACGCAAATGATACATATGATAGGGTGTTTCCGTTTTCATCCCACATTTTTCATCCCACGAGCTAAAATAATAATAATAATTCCGTTTTCATCCTACGGCAAAAGTCGATCCCGTTTTCATCCCAGAACCAATGTACCTACAGCGTCCGGAATAGGTAGCTGACATTTTAATAATACTTTCAAATTTAGTTTTAACGTTTTTACTGTTAAAATACAAAAACAAACTCTAGAACCATTGTCTTTAAAATAAACGATCCATTATTTTCTAAGTGTCGTGTAAAGTTTCACACTTCAACCCTTGTCAGACATAGAACACCGGGGTGAACAGCCCTCGATCAATAATGCACTCGGCAGGTGCAGCAGTCTGTAAATTAAATTTAACTACAGTAATAACTCAGCCTTTGTACTGTTCTCGTCATGATTTAAGGCTTTAATAGCTTTGTTGTTTTTAAAAGACAACTCCCGCACTAGAGAACAAGCTCTGTGTCGCGGGGGACTTTACAAACATACAAATTAACGGACACAAATTACACCCAGGCTCAGAACAATTCTTTGTGGGTCACACAAAGTTTTGTCCTATGTGGGAATCGAACCCACAACCTCGTGCACAGCAGATGCATACTGCGGCCAATGGACCATCAAGGCAGTCTTTGTTAGAGATACATTTAGTTGTTTTTTTTTATACTACTTAGATAGTCAACAGATTAATGTGATAGTAAGCAGTTATTGTAGCCTGAAGAACCTTGAAATACCAGAGGTATCATTTACGTATTGCCGACCCAAAAATTATAATGCCAGGGATTTATTAGGGAGAGAGAGGTAGGGCACGACTGGGGAAAGACGTCCACCTTACAGGAGACCACAGCCAAATAGCTACACACAGCAGTGTAGTTGTGTTCCTGTGTGCGAGTACAGGTCTCCAGCGCTCATTTGGGGATGCGTTTTGAAAGAAACGTATTGCTATCCCAGGGATACTACCATCCTAAAGCTCTGGAGTAAAAAAATGGGTTGGAAACACGCAAGTGATACCTCTGGTATTGCATGCCTCCATAGGCTACGGTAACTGCTTAACAACACGCGGGCCGTATGCTTGTTTGCCATCCAAGAAGTAATAAAAAAAAGGGAATTTTCCAGATATGGGACAACGTTTCATTAAAACGCATTTCTACATGAGCTGATCAATTTTGATTTCTTGTAGCTTTAATTTCGTGTTATGAAGCTATCTTTACGACCATCAGAGTAATATTAGAGATGTCCAAATCATTTCTGAACAGCCTTGACTCTATTCCGGTAACACGTAATGAAATGATAACAGACAATATTCCTAATATATTTCCTCTCTTTATTATTATAACGAATGGTATCCTATACGCCATTTTCACTTGCAGTAATATTTGGAGAGAAGTATCGCACCATCGGTGGAAAAGAGACGTAAGTTGAAATGTGCCATTAGACAATTTTCAACCTTAACTCTAATGTATAAGATGAAAATTGCCAAAAAGGCGTATATCATCTTAAGTCAATATTCACCTGAGGGTGTAATATACTCGTATGGGAATGTAATTATAAAAACACGAGTACATTGCCAAATAGTTTTTTTTTGACGTGCTGCATTTGGTGATTTGTTTCATACTACTCCTGGCTCTAGCTCCTGGAGCTACATGACCACCTGGTGGTAAGCAATTACCGTAGCCTATAGATGCTTGCATTACCCAGCGCATTGATTCTACACTTTCAATCATCATCAATCATCTCAACCCATAAACGTCCCACTGCTGGGCACGGGTCTCCTCCATATACTTAGAGGGATATTAGCCTACTATACCACGCTAGCTAGACGGGTTGGTATAGGGTTTTGTTTCGAGTTTTCCCTCTCTTGCAAGGGATATTGTCTGTCTGACTTACTCCCTTAGTCGAGTCTTACGACACCCACGGGATGGACCGGGGTGGTGACATTTGTATTCTAAATCCGTCACCACACGGACATGATGTATGTATGTATGTGTAAGTGTAGTATTCTACACTTTAGAGCTTTAATTTTATATAATGAGTAAGTAACTCCGGAATTTGTAGTATAGTAAGCTAATATCCCTCCAAGTGTATGGAGGAGACCCATGCCCAGCAGTGGGATGTTTGTGGGATGTTTGTGGGATGAGATAATGATATTTTTTTATATTTGTAAGTATACCTAATTAATATTTTTATAAAGTAAACTTAAAATTTGCCACTAAAATATTGAGAATATAGTGTACACCTTAAGTGGCATACATATTAGAACATTAATATTAGTCATAGTTTTAAGCAATGAATAAATATGTAAAGCTGTTGGTGTTCCATTAAGAAATAAATAAATAACTATATATACTGTGTGTAGTTATTTGCCTGTGGTCTTCTGTAAGGTCCTTCCTAAGACAGATTTACTCGTTTGTGAGGTGTCCTACCTCTCATAATATATTTTGTCTCGTTTTAAAGGGAACCTAAAAACTTCTTGAAATGCAGATCGACTTGGACAATAGTAGAATTTATAATAACATGAATGAATCAAGCTTAATGGACAGTCTTGCATTTTAATGCCAGACGCTGATGGGTACCGACGTTTTACGTAAAGTACACTTTACAATACTAAATAAGTGAGTAAAAAAGTCTTGTTAAAAAAGAACATTATTGCTTTGTAACAAAGTGCAATTTCCAGTGCATAAAAAACTATTTTAGACTTTTTGTTTCTAATTATTTACGGCAATAGAGTTAAAGAGAACTTTGACTTTTTTATACTGTAGACGTCTTTATAGACATATTCTTCTTGATGAGTTGGAACAGGTTGATTTTTTTTGTGTATATTGTATTAAAATTAAAATTTTCCTACCTTATTAAATAGGTAAAAGTACCTTTTACATACATTACATTAATAATAGTTTTGTTTTTCATTATAATATGTTGTTTTCATGCAAAAATTATCCGAAAAAAAAACGATTAATGTTGGTATTCCGGTTTATAGGTATACATAAAACCAAAATATTTTTTTTATTTTTGAATGCCTTTTTATAGTCCAATCAATAAAGTAGTTGTAGAGTGCGTGAGCGGGAACCTAAGTGATTTCTTCAGAAATTTATTCAGAATACTTAGAGAGAAAACATACTAAAAGTCCTGACGCCTAGGAGGCGAGGTGCAGGGGGGGGGGGGGGGGGCTGACAAAGGACTCAATTTTAGGTTTTTCGCTAATATCTCAAAAATGGTGCGTTTTAGCAAAAATGTTCTAAGCTGAAATGAAAGCTTATAAAATTCTTTATAACTTTGATTACATATACTTTTCCATATTTCTATCCGTTTTCGAAATACACGGTCCAGAAATGAAGAAATTCTGAATTCTGAAGGAATATTAAATCAAGCATCTTTCGTCTCTCTTGAAGGGTGTTTAATTTAAAGTAAGCTAGTCGTTCATTATTAGGACACCTAGAGCTGAGCTCCGGAGTGATAAATGATAGATGTCTAGTAAACGATGAGCAGGTTATCCATCAGTACCCTGCCACCTCTCATCTATAATAATTCAATTATACCATTCAGTCCTGTGGTTAAGGATCTTGGATTGCTTGTCGATACCACTCTCAGTTGGCAGGCTCAGGTTACCAATGTGAGTCAAAGAGTTACTGGAGCTCTTCGGGCCTTTTATCGTCTGAAAAACTTTCTCCCTACTAGGACCAAGACAATGCTTGCGCAGACCTTAATCTTTCCCATAATTGACTATGGTGATGTGTGCTACTATGACCTGAATGCAGATCTTCTCAACAAATATGACCGGCTTCTTAATAACTGCATTTAAACCAAGTGAATACAGTAGGGCCGTTGTGGAACTGAATGACGATCTTGAACGTATAAATAGGTGGGCGGAAAATAATTGCTTGGTTTTAAACCCAAATAAAACAAAGTACATGTTATTTGGCACAAAACATCAGATTGCTAAAATCCCTGCAACACTAAATGTTAGGCTCATGGGAGAGACAATTGACAGGGTTGATGAAGCTCGTAACCTGGGTCTGTGTATGGACTCGAGTCTAAGATTTGAAAAGCACGTGGCTGAGTCTGTTCAGAATTGCTTTTATCGGCTCAAGGTACTTTATAAGATGAGGCCATATCTAACCGAGGAACTAAGAGTGCAGTTAGTTGAATCTCTAGTGTTATCTAGACTCAACTACGCAGATGTTGTGTATGGCCCGCGCTTACTGTCACGAACGGATAGACTCATTCAGCGTGTTCAAAATGCCTGTGCGCGCTTTTGTTTTACGATACCGCCCAAAAGTCATGTCACACCATTCTTAAGCGATCATTCAATAATAAAAATGAAATCTAGGCGTAAAATGCACCTGGCATGCCTTCTGTTCGGTGTCGTCAAGTTTGGGGAGCCACAGTACCTGTACAGCAAACTCAGCTGGGTAGCTAGTAAGAGGGAATGCACTAGCAGGCAATGTTCACAACAACTCTCGGTATATCCACATAGGTTGTCCTCATTTAGAGGTAGCTTCCGATACGCAGCTTCTAAAATATGGAACAATTTACCGCCACCTTTGAGAAAGCTTAAGTGTGTTATCACATTTAGAAAACGCTTAAAGCAACATCTTCTGGAAGCGCAGCGGAAGCTAAGCTACGTAAATATAAACATCTCCTTAATTTAATTTCAAATAATTTAATTAATAATAATAATATAAATTAATACCGAATAATAATAATAACTACTATAATATATAATAATATACACAGATTAGTTAATAATGTTACACACTTTATAATATGCAGCACACACACTTACACAAACACACACACACACACGCGCACATTTATGTAAAATATACGCATTTACACTGGGTTCGGCGCCTACGTCTCACATACCATAATATATATATAAGTAGGTTCCAGTTGAAAACCAGCGCCAAGCTTCTGCTTGGCACACGCTGAACTGGACACCTATTTGAGGCAGCCGTGGGGCATGCAGTGCACTATATGCTAGTTTTAGTACCTAAATAGTTTTTTGTCATTTCAATAATATTGTGCTGTGTTCTTCTTTGGTTGTACCAAATAAATGTTTCTTTCTTTCTTTCTTTCTTCTTCTTTCATTCGATTCATTTATAATCTTCGTAAGTATGACCATGTGTCTACCTTTCGCTCTGAATTGAAATGGTTACCTATTCGTCAACGCCGTAGTTTGCGTGCCTTCACTACTCTCTATTCTATTCTCAACTCCCCTTCTCCCCCTTCCTATTTAACACCATAATTCCAATATTTGTGCTCTATTCACGATAGAAACCTTCGCTCGTCAAAGAACCTTCTCCTAGTCTGTCACTCCCATAAAACTGGATTTATTCATTTCTCGTTTGTAGCCCAGGCTATTCATCTCTGGAATGAGTTGCCTCTTGAAGTCAGGATGGCCACTAACCGTTATGCATTCAAACTAAAAGTTAAGGCTCTCCTCTTGGAGAAATTGTTGGAATTATCTCGTTAACTATTTATTATGTTATTATTTTATATATTTATAACTGTATAAGTATCTATATGTAATTACATATACATATATATATATACATACTTGTATTTTTATCTATGTAGCTTAGTATTTATTGCTTTGTCTTATTTGGTAATTATGTTTAACTTGTCTTTCTTGCTTCATTGACTGCACCTACTTCGATTATCTCTGCATCACCTGTGGTAGACTGGTAGAGAATGCTTATAGCATTAAGTCCGCCTATGTACCTATGTGCATGAAGTTTAATAAATAAAAAATAAATAAACGCTCTTTGGATTGACTTTATGCGCTGTGACTGAACTGCATACTGAGGATTCCAGGTGACACTACCAAATTCCAGTATACTCCTCACCAAGGTATTGTACAAAACAATTTTCGAGTAGGTATGCCTAAAATCTTTAGTATTGCGTTTTATAAAATCCAACATTTTAGACGCCTACCCGATAACGCAGGGGAGCGAGCAGCCACAAAATTTCTTCATTTCTGGAGCGTGTAGTTCGAAAACGGATGGAAATATGGAAAAGTATACATAATCAAAGTTATAGAAAATTTTATAGGCTTTCATTTCATGTTAGAACATTTTTTGCTAAAACGCACCATTTTTGAGATATTAGCGAAAAACCTAAAATTGAGTCCTTTGTCACCCCCTCCTCCCTCCGCCTCTCCTCCTAGGCATCAGGAGTTTTAGTATGTTTTCTTTCTAAGTATTCTAAATAAGTTTCTGAAGAAATCACTTATACCTATAGGTTCCCGCTTACGCACTCTATACCCTCCTTTGAGTCATTCTTTGATTGGACTATTAGCATACACTTGTTTATATTTTATAATACTTATTCTGATGTTTGCCATTGAAACGCTAAGAGAAAGTAGGACTTCATTAATTTTACACTGAAACTAAATACTTATAAAAGAATATTTCAAATGATTAAAATTGACACTTTTAAAAAACAGAATAATAAATAATGATTTATTAAATTTATATTAAGTATTTCTTGCATTTAAAATCTGGATATATAAATTCGACATTCCTGACGTTGGAAGGGAAAACACGGAGATAAACCAGCTTTCTGCCCGCTTGATGTAGGCCTGATGTACGGTCGGCAACGGAGTTAGCTGTACAGGGCCGCAATATGAAGATTAGATTTTTAGGAAAACCAATGTATTAAATTATGTGAAATATATTTTTATCTATAGCTTTAGTTTAATCATACACTGTTACCAAATTCCACAGAAATATATACAATAATTCATTTAACGGCCCTGACCCTCTAGACAAGTTGCATAAACGGTAGTCGAATCAAAAATTAAAAAAACAAATGTATGGGATTTGACGTAAGTTTAAGTTTATTATATCGTAGACTTACGTCAAATCCCATACATTTGTTTTTTTTACTTTTTGATTCGACTACCGTTTATGCCACTTGTCTAGAGGCTCTGTACAGCTAACTCCGTTGCCGTGTGTACATTCTTGATGGAGGCGAGCGAGCGAATAGCGGTACTATTTTAAATATAAAGCTGTCCTAAATCTGGGTATACGTTTTGCCGTGAATCGTAGGTACGTTTACAATAATATATTATGTTGATAAAGTTCCTTACACGCAGAGCTTGATCCCTCGAGTGGGAGTCGTCTTTCAGAAAACACAAAGATAAACGCGTGGGTTATTTAAAAGAGAGGAGGGCTATTGACCTTTCATTTTAACGTACAATTGCCAAATATCGTATTGAAATCTGAAAAAGAAGAATTATGTATGTAAGAAGGAATGTAAATATTATTTCTGTATAACGATGTGTCGGGATGTGTGTTAGAGGGTGAAGAAATGATACGTCCGTCATACAAGAGTACCCACCCACTGTTTATTGACTGTTTTAATTGAAATGATTTATGAAAATGATTTATTATTCGGTGGTGGCTGGGAGGCTTTCCGCATCACTACTAAAGACGTTGTATCTGTGCTGAAAATATGAAACGTGGCAAGTCTCCGGGCCATGGCGGCTTTAGTGTGGAACATTGCTGTATGCGGGCCAGTATATTTGTGAGGTGTTGGCCGACTTCTTTAATCTCTGCGCGCAGCATTGTTACTTACCAGTGAACCTTATACGTACATTAGTCGTTCTCATTGTCAAAAACAAGATGGGTGGCATCTCGAGCATGGCCAACTACATTTACACGCACATACACCACCACAGAAGCCTTTGTAGTATACATACTTTAAAACGTTAACGTTGTTCTCGCAATCATCATCATCATCTCAGCCAAAAGACGTCCATTGCTGGACATAGGCCTCCCCCAAGAATTTCCACTACTCTCGATCCTGAGCCGACCTTGTCCATCGGTTGCCCGCAACCTTTACTAATATTTACTGAAAATTCTTTTACTACCAAGAAGGCAAACAAGCAAAGGTACAGCCCGCATCGCGGCACTGTGATTGATACCTATCCCCTGTATTGCAACTGTTCACTAGACTTGATTAACTGTCTCCGTGGCTCAATGGTCGATGTGTGAGACTGCTGATCACGAGGTCCCGAGTTCCATACCCGGGTCGGGCCAAAAATCGATATTGGGTTTGTCTGTTAAGAAATTCACAATAGATGCCCGGAGTTAAAAAATTGGCGGTGTTTACACCCCTTGGAAATATCTCCCGCGCAGATGGCAAGTCTCCGTTGAGATTAGCCACCGTGACCGAAATTCGGTTACGAGGACATTATTGCAACTGTTCATAGGGTACGGTAACTGCTTACCATTACATGGGCCATATGCTTATTCGCCTCCTAGAAGTATACAAAATCCATTCATCATGATGTTTGTCGGTTACAATACCAACTTTTATAGAACATTTACTAATGGAATGTTAATGCCTCCTTAATGGATACTAACAAATATAGTGTGATGTCATATAAGAGCTTTCCAGAGCCTTATGTAGAAGTTTAGACGCACATATCACTTGAGTACTACAGGCCATTAACGGTATGAAACTTTTAAAATATACTTCAAATATTATGTAACACTAGGGGTCGCCCGCGACTTCGACCGCGTGGTAATTTGGAACGTACATTATACGGACTTTTCCCTGATTTTGCAACATATCTCACTACTGCCCCACCCCTATTGATCATAACATGATGTTATATAGCCTTCCTGAATATATATAAACATGACTGTGCAGTCTCAAAAGTGATTATTTCAATAATATAATGTTTGACCAATTTACAAAACTGCTGACTCTATTTTTGTGTAGTATGTAATTAGAGAATACGGAAATATAATTGTAGTCATATAAGCATAATATTAAGTTATTACTATAAGTAAATAAAATATATTTTGTTCTGTTTAAACACTTAGCATATTAAATATTTTATCTTTTTTTTGCACCTATTTTACTATTTTAAATGCACATACCGCCTGTGATACAAGTTTTACTTAGTACAGGCAATATAATTTGTAGAGCACATTTGTTATTTTGTAAGACTTATATGTATAAATTTGTACCTATTTCGATAAATAAATTATTATTATTATTATTATGTTTTTTTTCCTATTTTTTCTCGACTTAGTCGGTAAATCTGATGGCACGGGCCTAAGCCAAGTGTACATCAGTTCATCACTATGTGATAGTTTGTATAGAAATAGTAGGTGTATCGGTTGTGTTGTCCTGTGTGCATTGTAAAAATTTTCTGACCAGTCTACATGTGTTCAGTATCACTGCTTTGTGTAAAAGGTGGTAGGTTTTAGGTGGTATGTTAAGTGTTTTAAGGGATTGGTGTAACTGATTTGGTATTACACCTGTTGTGGAGAGAACTATGGGAACTATAGCTACTTTTTCTAGATGCCAAAGTCGGCTTATTTCATCTTTTAGTTCAATGTATTTGGTTAATTTTTCTGCTATTGTTGTTTGTAGGTTATGCGTGTTTGGGACAGCAATATCTATGAGGTATCCTGTTTTCTTTATTTTATTTATTAATGTTATGTCTGGTCTATTATAATGAATTGTTCGATCTGTAAGAATAGCTCGGTCAAAGTAAAGTTTGGTTGTTGTGTTCTCTAGAATAGTTTCAGGGCTATATTTATAATATGGTGTAGATGTGTCAATGAGCTTGTATTGATGTGCAAGTTTTTGATGTATGATTTTAGCAACTTGGTCATGTCTATGTTTGTAATCAGTTTGGGCTATTGATTTGCATGCGCCTGTTATGTGTTGAATTGTTTCTGGTAAGCTATTGCATTTTCTACAGGTATCTGTAGTCAAATTTTTTATAATATATTTTCTATAATTTTTGGTTTCGATAACTTGGTCCTGTATTGCGATCATGAAGCCTTCAGTCTCCGGGAAAAGCTCACCTCGGTTTAGCCACGCGTTCGACGCCTCTTTGTCGACATTCAGTTGGCATAAATCTTGGCGGTGTCTTCCATGTAGTGACTTTTGAGCCCATTCGGTAATCTTAGTTTTGTTATCTACGAGAGTTTCGTTCTTTTGTTGTGTGGTGTCTTTGAGGTTAAGTGGGGTGAGTTTATTATCATGCTGTATTATTGATTTGTGAAGTGTAGATGATTCGGCTTTTGCATAGAAATATTGTCTAAGTGTTGAGATTTGTTTGTTGTGAAGGTTTGCAATATCAATGAGTCCTCTACCTCCTTCTATTCTAGGTAGTGTCAATCTTTGTAGACATGACCTGGGGTGATTTTTACGGAATTTTGTCATTGTTGTGTTAATTTTTCTTTGTAGATTTTTGAGTTCTGTCTTAGTCCAATTAATTACTCCAAAAGAATAAGTGAGAAGTGGAATGACAAAAGTGTTGATTGCTTTTATTGTATTTCGTGAATTAAGTTGTGTTTTTAATATTGTGTTTAGTCGATGTTGGAATTGTTGTGTCAGCTGTAGCTTAGTTTCTTTGTAGTGTATTTGTAGGGACTGGTTATATCCTAAGTATTTGTAAGCATCTTGTTCATCTAGTGATTTAATGTGTACTCCTGTATCTAATGAATATTCATGTTTGTAGTTCTGCCCGGCTTTAACTGAGTTTATTTTACATTTATCTATACCAAATTCCATTTTTATATCATTTGTAAATTGTTCCGTTAAATTAACTAGTTTATGCAGTTCATTCTCGGTTTCAGCGTATAGTTTAATGTCATCCATATAAAGTAAATGATTTAGCACATTGTTTTCAGCATTGATTTCTGTATTTTGTAGAGGATATCCTAATGAAGTTGAGTTAAGGATATCTGAAAGAGGGTTTAAAGCAAGACAAAACCATAAAGGGCTAAGGGTGTCTCCTTGGAAAATACCTCTTCTAATTTTGACTTCACTTGTTTCTATTGTTAGCGTTGGAGTAGTGAGTGTGAGTATAGTAGACCATTTATTCATAATAGTTTTCAGAAAATGAATTATTGATGGATGAATTTTGTAAATTTCGAGAACTTTAATTAACCAGGAATGTGGGACTGAGTCGTAAGCTTTTTTGTAATCAATATACATACTGAATAGGTCTGATCGATCTCGCTGAACTTGTTTAAGAACAACAGAGTCTATAATTAATTGTTCTTTACAGCCTTGGCTGAATTTTCTGCATCCTTTTTGTTGTTCAGCTAAGATATTATTGGTGTTAATATGTTCATAAATCAAAGATGAAATACAAGCTGTAATGATTTTGTATAGAGTTTGTAAGCAAGTGATAGGTCTATATTTAGCTGGGTTTGATAAATCATTACTGTCTTTTGAAATCATGTATGTCCTGCCTAGTGTTAAGTATGTGGGTATTTCAGTAGGGTCTTGAATGAATATATTTATAAAATTATGTAAGTGACTATGTACGGCTGTAAACTTTTTGCACCAATAACTGTGAATATTATCAGAGCCTGGTGATTTCCAATTGTGTAAATTTCGGAGTACATTCATAAAATTTTCTATAGGGATGTGTTCAAATGTCATTGTGTGAATGTGTGATTCGGTGTGTGCGATTTGTGTGTGAATCCAGTCAGCATTGTCGTTGTGTTTAACAGGGTCTGTCCATATCTCTGACCAGAAATTTTGTAATGTATCAGCGGTGGGAACATCGTGAGCATCATCACCTACAATCGTACTACTTCTAGGTGTGTTAGTGGTTGCTTGTTTGATATTACGGTAAAAAAGTTTTTCGTTAGGAATGAATTGAAAGTTTTGTTGTTTTCTCAATGTACATGCTTTATATCTTTGTAATCTAGCTGTTGTCACTGCAAGTTTTTGTTTGAGAGTGTCTAGTGTATGTGAAGTTTGTGTATTTGGTTCTTCGTGAATAGTATGACTTTTATATTGTTCCATAATCTTGTTCGCATGCCTAACTACATTCCTACTTCTGTTACCATTACTAAATTGTGTGAGTCTGCCTATCTTTGTTCTAAGGTCTTCCAGTTTTTTCTCTAATCGCCGTTGCCAATTTGGTTTGTAATCGTTTGTTGGTCGTTGTTGAATTTCTCTATTTTGGAGTGTCAGCTTTGCTCCATTCACTTTAGCAGCTGTCCAAGCCGCACAGTAAATAACTGTTTGTAATGTATTAAAATCAGTGTTTCCATTAGTATTTTCAGGCAGAATTATTGTATTTAGGTAATTAATAATGTTTGCAAGTTTTTTTGATGGTTTTTGTCTAGGAATGTAAGCTCTATTTGTAGGTTCGGAATTATTATAAAATTGTAATGCTTGTTGGAATATTTCATCTACCTGTGGTTGCCTTTCCGGAATTATATTAGGATTAAGCACTGATTCTTGAGTCACGTCATTGATATCTAGAAATGAGGTCTCCAAATTTTCATTATTAAATTCATGGTTATTTAGATCAGTGGTATCATCAGTGGTAGGGGGGTTGGTTAGAATGTTATTATTTATTCCTAGTTCTATGGTCACTTCTTGTATGATTGCATTTAATCTGTCCTTACTAATGTATTTATTATTAATTATTGCTCTTCTCTGATCTGCTATACGTTGTTGACTTAAATGACTTAAGGCAGGGAATCTGCTTATAAAATCTGCATGTAATATCGGTCTATATGCTGTTTCATTAGTGCCTAAGTTTGTTATTCGGTAGTACGACCGTATTATGGTTTCATTTTGTTCAGTTGTCCATCTCATTCGGGTTTGTGTTGTGTTTTGTGTGTTTCCGACTTCAAATGTATTGTATTGTGTTTGTATTGGGTCACATGGTGGGTATCGCTCAGTGTTATTTTGTATGCGCTGTGAGGAGGAGTTTAATTGTAGTTGACTTAGTTCTGCCTTAATTTCGTTATGTATCTGGTCTATTGTGTCCTGTGGTAGCAGTTTATTGCGTATGATTGCTCTACGTTGGTCTCCTATTCTTTGTCTACTTACTTGCATATGGGGGAATTTTTCTATGAATTTAAGGTGCAGAGGTTCGAGATAGTTTTTTGTATCTGTATTGAGTGCTGTTAATTGAAGGTAAGTACGCGTTATGAACTTGTTCATTTCAGGTGTCCATCGCCTGCGTATTAAAGAAGAATTGCTGTCCGAAGTGGGTGCAATCTGTGAGTCTAGAATGACATCTTGCACAACACTGTTGGACGTACTAGCAGTGGACAAGGTAGGTGTTCTTCTTGTCATAAAGGAAGGGCGCGTAGAAGGGATCGATGAAAACAACGAACTACTATCATCGCCTAAGTAATCAGCTGTAACAGATTTATCGATCGGAGCCCGCCGCCTATTCAGCTCCGTATCGCCAATGGTTCGCATGCTGAGACACCCAGCATTGGCTCCAGGTGTGCCCCGGCGACCCCCGGGCAGCGGCCGTAAATTATATACTTTTTTATTCATCTCCATAAAGGGTTTACCTTTGCCTTGTTAGCCACGTAAGTTTCATTAGTACGCGTGTCCGCCCCCCACGTAAGTCAGATGTTCGGCTTGGACGTAAGGTAGGAATTTAGGGGGCTTATTATTATTATTATTATATGCACTATTCAACAAGAAAAGATTATTTCTAATCGAACCAGTACTTTCTGAGATTAGCGCGTTTAACCAAACAAACTCTTCAGCTTCATGATAATAGTTTTGGATAAGGGCTACGGCAGACATGCTACTTTCATCATCAGCGATGTGCGAATTAGAATAGAATAGAATATTCTTTATTAAACAGTAAATAATACACTAATAAAATTGTACACTAAATAAACAAAAGAAAACCTTAAAATAAAAATGACGTACAATGGCGGACTTATCGTTAAAAGCGATCTCTTCCAGACAACCTTTGAATGGACTTATTGTTAGTGGTAGAGTTAGTGATCTTGGGTAGTTCAAATAATATCGATTTTAAGTAAGTTGCTTTTTAGAAGCTGAATGCTGCGACATTTCAAGAAGATTCCACACCGCACTAAACACGGCGATTGAACCGCTTTGCTTCGACAATCGAATACTCACTTTTTTTTATAGATATATCTATAAAACAACATTGAAAGTGTTGGACTGTTCACATAAACTGTAACATTCTAAGTATACATATAAAATAAACGGTCGGGCTAACTTCCAGTCGAACGAACAGGTCGTAGGGTGGCTTCTGTGTGGGTGCGGGTGGTTTTCCGAAACAACGGGCATGGAATAACCCTCCGCTTATAGACTCCTATTTACATAATCTGATGAGACGCAACACGTATATATAACTCACTGTTACGACCGTTCCGCGTCCTTTTTACTGAATCTAATTATAATAATAGATATAACAGCTTGCCTTGACTTCGCCTGAGTCAACCATTTTTCCGTTTAGGGATTAAATTTCTTGTTAGATTTAGTATATAACACACCTAAGCAATCATTTAGATTTTTTGGAAATTCAACCCCTTAACTGAATAATTATTATATTATGTATACAGACAATATCATATAACCATTAAATTTGGTAGATATTTATTTATTTTTTTAGAAAATTATAGCGTTCCATAAAAAAAACCTAAGGTAACGGCACCGGCAACGGGTTTCTGAAATTAGTGTTTAGAAAAACGGCATTTACTAGTGATTTACAAGCTCTTATTTAACAGACAGTATATCTTTATGTGGATATATGTATAATCCAAGGTATATACTTTACACCATGTAAAGTATATATATTTAAGATAATCGATAAGTTTGGCCACGATAAGTATATGAAAAAATATTATAGAGTTAGATCTTTTTTATGCTACTTAGGTAACATTCAAGCATACGGCCCGCCTGATGTTAAGCAGTTGCCGTAGCCTGTAGACGCTTGTAATATCTAAGGATCACTCATGTGTGACCGACGTATTTTTCTATTTGATTTTGGTACTCCTAACTTTGCCTAAAAATACAGCAGTCAAAGGCAGAAATTATAAAAAAAATTGGGGTTTGACGAACAATGTTCGCAAAGAAGCTATATCGAAATTTGACTATAAGTACGTTATAGTCAAAATTCGATATGTAACCTCTTTGCGGAATGACTGGTTTATCCTAAGTATGACAAACATTTTTCGGCAAACTTCAAAAATTGAAGTTTAAAAAAATAAAAAGTAACGATTATATAATTGAATACTTTCTACCAAAGCTTACATTCTGGTGGCATACAAGTTTATGGCCGCAGTCACTGTAGCCCATAGACGCTTGAAATACCAGAAGTATCACGTGTAGCTGACCTATTTTTAACCGATTTCAAAAAGAGGAGGTTATCAATTCGTGTGTATTTTTTTTTTTTTATGTTTGTTACCGCATAACTCCGTCATTTATGGACCGATTTGAAAAATTCTTTTTTTGTCTGACTGGAAATACTTCCAGTTTAGTCCCATTTTCATCAAAAGAAAGTTCTGATGATGGGATCCATGAGGAATTGAGGGAACGCCTCAAAAATTATAGGCACACATATAGCAATTTCAATATTTTTAACAACACATCAAACATTTGCATTCAGAAAGTATAATATGATGAAGTAAAACTGATGAAGAAGACCACAGATGGCCATCTGAACTTCTCAAAAATAAATACTTTACGGATGGTAATTAAATAAGTTTCCATTATGGTTGCTAAGGTAGCTAGGCAACGGAATTTCATAATTAAACAATGTAATCTAGCCGTATTTAAGGTTTTTGAAATTCTGCAACTTGCTGTACTGAAGTCAGTATTTTTTGTTAAAATTATTTTGTATACTCTAAATGAACCTCTCCTAAATATTATTTTTGGAGTATTTTACAATACCGAAACACCCCATATTTGATTTTATTAGACGAGTAAGAAAATAAACAAAAAATTAAATCTTACTATACTACTTATAGTAGAAGCATTCATTGATTTCACTGTGTGGTTTCTCCTGTACAATATTATGGTTACTTAGTTATATGATGGGCTTTATGAAAGAAAATGTAAAATTATATCCGACGTCCGAAATATTTTAGCTCATTATCTTGAAGTACCTAACGACTTTATTTATCACTAGCCACCCGCCCCGCATTCACACGGGTAGTATTTCCCGGGGTCCCGTTATGTTTGTGTCATTAAATTATAGCCTATAAAACTCACAAATAACGTGGCTTTTTATTAGTAAAATAATTTTTAAAATCGGTTCAGTAGGTCTAGAGATTACCCCCTACAACTTCACAAACTGACAAACTTCACCTCTTTATAATATAGCATAGATTACTAGCTGACCCAGCAAACGTTGTTTTGCTACTAAAATAGTAATATCGCTATTTAAAATAGGGGTTGATCGTAGAGGGGTGAAAATTAAAGATTGTATGTATTATCGGTCGAGCCATTTCGGAGGCGTTTAATTACAAACACCGTGACACGAGAATTTTCTATATAAGAAGATAAGATTATACAAAACCAGGTCAATCCAAAGACTGACCGACAAACTCGTTTGACAAGCATCTATGTTGACTGGCTGTCCACTGTTCTCGGCTTCGCTTCATAATTAATACGTTGAGAGAGAATAAACAGAGTTTCCCAGACAAAGTTATAGCAAAAATTACCATAATCAACACCGACCACCTCTCAACGTTGAATTAAGATGATAAAGTAATAGAAACCGCCTGTAGGTATATATTTATATTTTATCAAATTTACATTTTAATTATTGTTTAATTAAATAATAGCGGTGGAAACCGAGTAGGCAAGTAACCGACTTGCACGCAAAGGGTGTGAGAACGATCCTGGGTAGTAGTACCAATATGAATTCCACTTTTTGGAATTTATATGCACAAATCAAACGATGAAAGGAGAAAGTGAAGGAAAACATCGAGAGGAATCCACATGTCTTAAAATAAATTCTATAGACATACTGATTCACCAACCTGCATTAGGCCAGCATGTGTGAATTAAGGCCTAAACCCCCTCTCTCGATCTTGATAGAGAAGAGGAGACCTGTGCCCAGCAGTGGGACATATATGGGTTGCCACTATTATATATTTTTTTGCTTTTCTATCATTACTTTAAATTAGACGGCAACCCGTCTTTATGTTATGGATTAACATATTATGTTGTTGTATAACAAAATATATTTATAAAAAGGTTAAAATTAATGAACAAGAAAAAAATCCTATCCCAGTGATACTCCATCTTAAATCTCTGATGTCCCTAAAAGCTATATTATTGTCAAGTTGGAAAGAACTCTATTCTGTGTACTTGGACGCTCACTTGGCCCATAAGTTTGGTCAATTAATTAAAAGATCCTAATTTGAATCAGCAAAACACTGTGTAAGTCGAGCTCGCTTTTTTTGGGTTGATATCTTCTTCAATGCCTTTAATGCTAAAGTCACTCGTCTACCCAAATCCTTGTCTACTAGAGTCAATAACCACAAAGCTTTTCTCTCAACGTCTGGTGGCGTGTTGCCTAGGGATGAAGCTAAATTTTCCGCCATCCTCTGCCTGTGTGCGTCACTTTCTACAATTTCGTTATAGAATTCAGCAGATGGTTGCAAATCCACTGCATTGCTGTGTAATATAACGGGTATGTCTTTAGGCTGAGCTTCGTCTACATATGGCATAGGTCCATTAAAAGAGTTAGGATAATAATTTGGTGCATCTTTCATATTATCTAATACAGGTGATACTCCGTCGCGGCTATACGTCTTGTCATAAACAGGGGCATTTACTCTTATATTGTCATGATTTACTCCTAAACGATAGTTTTGCGTGTCTGGATAAAAAATCTTACGAGCTTGGAAGACAACATCGTGTGGTCCTGTTATACCTGGAACCAGGTTATCTGGCGAGAAAGCACTCTTTTCAGTGTCTTTGAAATGATTATCCACCCGACGATTGAGAACTAAACGACCTATTTGGACTGTTCGGTATGTGCCTCTTTTCCATAGCCTTGTCATATCGAAAGGATCGAAATCAACCTTTGTTAAGTCTTCCTTCGTAAGAATATCCATATCCAATTTCCAAGCCGGGTAATTTTTTGCAGCAATTGCATTATACAAGTCTCTATTAAAATAATCAGGGTCTTCTGCATTAATTGCCATAGCTTCAGCGTTAGTTAGATTAAACAAACCTATTTCGGTTCTAAAATTGAATTTCACATAAAATTTTTCACCATGTTTGTTGTATATTTCATAGGTGTGGAGTGCAAAATAATTGCTTTTTCTGTATCCGTCTTGTATACCAAGATCAGTCATGACCCATAGATTACTGTGTAATACATCAGGTTTCAAAGTGATGAAATCCCATCGCATTGTGTTATCATATAAGCGAGTAAGAGGATTTCGTCTAAATGCACGCTGATTTCGACTAAAGTCTATTGGGTCTTTGTATATAAACACAGGTATATGAAAATTTATGAAATCTAGATTGCCTTCATTGGTGTACATTTTTAAAGATAGAGCTCTGATATCCCTGGTGACATCAGATCCACCAAGATTTTGCCTAGATGTTGAAAATCGTGTCATCACTGGCGTTCTTTTTCCGATACCATTGAATACATCAGCTTTGGTGTATCTGGAAATATCGTGAGTCACCTCGAAGTATCCGAAAGCACCAACACCTTTTGAGTGAACAATACGTTCTGGTAGTCTTTCTCTGACATTATGCGCGGTTAGTCGAAAGTGCTGTCTGTTGTTAAATATATCTGTATTTAATGTAATGGTGTCCCTGATGTCTAATGGTTCCCCCGAAACTTTTGTAAGAACTCCAATTGGTCTCTGAAAATGACATAAAAGCATTAAAATTCTATTCAAACCAGTCGATATATTTTAAAACAATTGAAGATTATCGTTTGATAATTATGGGGATTTAATACAATAGAAATCTCTTTATTGTACACTAACAGTTTTCTATCAGTTCTATAGTTATCTCATCAGTTCATATAGTACTGTAGCGTCATCTATCAGGACAATAAAATAACGCCACAACAAGCAACGCAGTTCAACAAGAAAACACAGATGTCACTATTCCCATAAACACACAACCGCAGAACAAATGTTCGAGAAGCTGAATCGCGATATCGAAGTTTACACAGACACTTAGTATATATATAACGCCCAACGACTAACCGTCGGGCCGCGGCCCGCCAGGCACGATCGACCTAGCCTGGTCGGAGGATCCTCCCTTTTCGTTGGAGGCGTGTGACAGCCTCCACAGTATATACCATATCCATAATAGCATCCTAAATGCTGTCATTGAAGTGTAAATTATTATAAATAATAACATAGCTAAATACAAAAGTCATTTTACGCACCGGGTGTCGTTGTCTGAAGTCTGGTAATTGTTGCGACGCGGCATCTGGAGCAGTAGTTTCATTACAATAACGATCACCACTCACATATTCGAGAACTATGAATGCAAAAATGAAGCATATTAATTGCTTCATATTTAGTGCAGAGAATGATGTCACTATTTCAACAGCTATTTATGAAATCGATGAATTAAGAATCCCCTTATGTATTTAGGCAAATTTGCTAATTAACGCTGCGAAATGTTATCACACAGAATTTACGGAAATATACGATTTTATGTTGTTTATGTTTTTTTTTCAGTACTATTGTTATGAAATATCTTGGTATTTTAGATATTTGAAAAGAGTACTTTTAATAAAATAGTTTATGTAGTAAATAATTAACTTAGATATATTCGAGCAAAGCCGAAAGGAATTATTACCGACTTCAAGTGGTGCCATTTTTGGGATTGCACAGCGAGCTGCTAGAGATAAATAAAATATCGGAAAAAGTGTATAATGAATAGACATATATATTTTTTTTTTATCAAGAAATTATATCTCTGATTTATTATGCGCTTTTCCTTGAGCCGCACTGCATTCCAAACAGCAAACAAGTAATAAGATGATAGTACATAAAAAAAAATATTTATAAATATTAAATTAGTAATAATCGTCTATATTTGTATCAGCAAAACGCTGTGTAAGATGAACCCGCCTCTCCTGTTTAGATACCATCTTTAATTTCTTTAATCTTCAATCATAAACTCACGAGCTTCCTAAGTCAATGTCTACAAGAGTCAATAACCACATAATAGCCTTCTTATAAATATTCAGTGATACGGATACCAAAGCAACAACTAGGCTTTCTGCAATCCTTTCATCTCATATCTCTCTCTCTCTCTCATAGAATTCAGCAGATAGTTGCAAGTCTATCGTGTTACTTTGTAATATAACTTCATTTCTCACTGCAGAGAACGATGTCATCGCTTCAACAGCTCTGTATAAAATCCATCATCTCAACCCATAAACGTACCCCTGCTGGGCACGGGTCTTCTTCACACACTGGATATAGGACACTGGTCAATCAAAGAATAACAAATTTCAGTCGTACATGATACAATGTACCTACCTGATAAAACTAATTTATAGAAAACCTTATTACTTTTTTGAGCCTGTTAATTGTCTCATTGCAGAGCAAATACACCAATGCAAATTTCACCATACCATCCCGAGGGTGTCGTAAGAGTCGACTAAAGGAGTAAGTCAGGCAAATAATATTTACTGCGACAGAGGAAAAACTTGAAAGAAAACCCTATACTAACCCGTTTGGCCAACGAGGTATAGTAGGCTAATATCTCTCCAGGTATATAGAGTAGACCCGTGCCCAGCAGTAGGACTTTTATGGGTTGAGATGAGAGAGCAAATATTTCCCCTTCTTGTTTTCATGATTCCTTATGTTATTGTAAACGATATTAGTAGATACTACCAGGACGCCCCGAATTCATCCATATTTAACACTATTTTCTGTGCAATTTTCTTTTTTTTCCGTAAGAACCTTTGACAAAGTATTAGAAAGCTTTGAAAAAAGATGAATGAAATAGGTAAGGTCGTGCTCAAGTTATGGCATGACCAAGGGAAATAGGGTTTTTTTAATGATTATATATCTTAATGTTAATAATTATAAGTCACGTTGTTTGTCCGCTATGGACTCCTAAACTACTAAACAGATTTTGATAAAATTTTGAAAACTGTGTGCAGATTTATCCAATTTAAAAGATAGGATATTTTTAATCACGATAAGGGCCTTCAATTTAACCCGGGCAAAGTCGGGGCGGGTTGCTAGTATATATATAGATTACAAATTTTGTAAGTGTATACACCTGTTTAAAGTGCCGGTATGGAAATAAAAAAAAACGCTATTAATAGATACCTAGTACTAGTACCTACTAGTTAATCAAAGAACAATTATTAATATTCGTACGCGTTACAATGTAATCGAACTAATTCACGGAAGACTTTATTACAATGTTGCACAAGCGCCTATAACTAAGCTGACGAAGGCCTTTTCTGTCAGTTAACGAGTTCAGATACCAACACTCGGTATGTTTAACATTGTTTTCGAAAGTGCAGCTGCTGGAGTCGCACCGTAATGTGAATTTTAAGGCATTTGTAGTACGAGTAGCGACTTGGTAACTGTGCTTCGTCATGGATAAGGACTTTCGGCCAAAGAGCATGGTGTTCTGTCGCTTCCGTGGATAAGTATCACCCGAAGGCACAGACTTAAAGTGCAAGTGCAGCATTACTATATACATAGTTATATAAGTCATATACTAACCCAAGTTTTATGTTAATATGTATGCTAGTCTATAAGGAATAATAATAATAATCTTTATTTAAGAACGTATACAGTTGGTACAAGAACATACAATAAACGGAGATAGCTACAAAAGTGGAACACTGTGGCGTAGCTATCAACGCCTATCTCCAGAATAAGTTAACGTTGTTCTTAAATATTTAAGTAATGGTATTGTTCTAGTAATACAAATGTCACCAACCCTTTCCATCCCGAGGGTGTCGTAAGAGTCGACTAAGGGTGTAAGTCTAGCAGACAAAATCCCCTGCAAGAGAGGGAAAACTCGAAACAAAACCCTATACCAACCCGTCTGGCCAGCGTGGTATAGTAGGCTAATATCCCTCCAAATGTTTGGAGGAGACCCGTGCCCAGCAGTGGGACATTTATGGGTTGATATGAAATTGTTCTAGTATATATATCTCTGTGTTTATGCGTCACAAAATAAACGATTTATTATGATTAAAGTACCCTTTACATTGTCACTATGTGACCTAATTATGCCATATTCTTTGAGTGATTGAACGCCAACTTTGTAGCTAGATATAGTACATAAGACAAATAAACCCTGGCCGTTGCATAAAAATGTAAAAAAAAACAACACTTCTTACTTTCGCAGTTATCAGCGACTAAGCATCTGAGTCACTGGAAACTGCAAAAGTAACCCAATGTTGGACCGTTTAAAAACCACTACACGATTTTACTGGAATTGAACTACTTACTACTTTTTATCGAGATAAGTACTACATCAAAACCGCAAATTATGGATTAATTAAAGTGAAGTATTTGATTCTATATTTACTAAGAATGGACACTAAAAGCTCAGTACATAACAAAACATATTCTTAAATGAGCAGTAGTTTTAATTTATACAAAACTGCAACATCCTGTAAGATATAGATGATTTTGTAATTATTTAGGATTAAAGTTCATCATTCATTTCTGTAGTATTCGTTAATCACCTGTAATTTTAATTGCATGCACATAATTGTCTTGCAATAGAATTTTAATCATGTGTATGGTCACGCACTAATAATAATATATATCCTGACCGTATTCGGCCACAGCGACTGGCTACTAACTATTGAGAGCCTCGTTGATGTGCTCTCATATGACTGACGTAACCGATCTTTGCAACGCATGTACGACCACATACGGTATCAATACTTATTAAACACTAATAGTAAAATACACGAAGTAAATATGCCCAAATATTTTTTGTATTTGTCTTAGTCGTTCAGAAAAAAAAGGTGGAATGCAAAACAAAAATTTCAATATCATTTGGTAAGGAAATTATAAAGTTGGTATTATTATTATTACAGCGAATTATGCAGTTGTCACTGTACCGATACTCGTTACAATGTATGGATTGATAGCCAAAATTTTAATTTATACATAGGCTTGATACAGAGGGCAGTGCTCCTTGACATGCACACACACAATGTGACGAGGTTCCTGTCTCTGGAGCCCTCACTGGCAGCTTACTTCCGGGTGCCGGTTGGTCTACATTATATTAAATACGAAATAAAATTTGCGACAATAGTCAGATTAATAATATTATTATATTCCTTAATATTTAATAGGAGTAGAACATGAATATTTTTACACTTTGTATGCACTTAGTGACATTGACTTTTACTTGAACACTCTTTAACATTTAAAGTGTCCGCTACAGGAGTAACAAAAACAAAAGTCCAAAATATTGCAGGTATCTAGATATTTAAAAATTAAAATGGTTTGCTACTTAGAAATACTATTAAAAATGTGAACACATTAAGGCAAGGCATATTGTAAAAGGGTGCGATTTTCCAACGTTAGGTCATACAAAATTTAAGAATCAAATATGAATTAAGGCCACTAAGCGCCGGGCCGCATCAAAACATTCCACTATTCATTTTTAACACACTATGGCCCAATTTGGCTGCAATTGACGTCTAACTTTAGCTAACGTACGGATATGTTTTGTTAGACTTCTGAATAACCTGGTTCTCTGCACTTGGAATATTAACAAAAGTAATAGGCGGAGTAAGTGTAGTATTTTGTTGAGCCCTGGCTTGTACAAGTGCTATTTCTAATCCAATTCTAACCCTTCTTCCCAAATCGTAATCAATAAGATTGAGGAACTTGAGAGCTCTCTGAACCACTGGCGGTGTTACTGGTACGAGGGAGAGTACAACATTGTCAATAAATCTTTGCCGATGTGCTTCGTTGTCTAAAACATAATTGTAGAAATACGAAAGGGGTTCCAAATCCACAGCTCTACTTTCCAGTGTAAGTAGCTTCTTCTTGGGTCTTTTCTCATCAACATATGGTACGGCGCCGTTGAAAGAATTTGGATAATAGTTCGGTGCATCTCGTCCATTTAATCCTGTTGGTGGTTCTCCATCTCGATTGTAGGTTTTTGCATAAAGTGGTGTATTAATAAGAATTTTATTATGGTTCCTTCCTAAACGATAATTTTGAGTATCTCTGTAGAAATTACGTCTGCCTCTAAACAACCAATCAACTGGACCCGGAATACCAGGAACTAAATGAGCTGGATTGTATGCTGCTTGTTCGACGTCTCTAAATTGATTCTCTATATTTCTGTTTAATACCAAACGTCCAATTTGCACGGTAACAAATGTTCCATTTTTCCACAATCTGGTAACGTCAAAAGGATCATAATCTACGTTTTGTATGTCATGCTTGGTCATAACATCCATTTCTAATCGCCATGCAGGGAAATTCCCGAGCTCAATGTTATTGTATAGATCCCTATTATAGTAATCTGGATCTTGACCTGATATTGTTGCTGCCTGTTGTGTTGTTAAATATGAGAAACCTTGTTCTGTCCTAAAGTTGAATCTAACGTAATGGGTCTCTCCCTTCTTATTTGCTAATTCATAAGTATGAATAGGGAATACATCCATTCGTCTATAACCATCTGGAATACCATAGTCAGCGAATAAAAAGAACAAATCATGCGCTAAAAATGGAACTAGCGTTACCATGTCCCAACGGGCCGTAAAATCTAACAAACTAGTTCGAGGATTTCTTTTAAAGGCATGTACAAATCTTGAGAAAACTATAGGGTCTCTGTATAGATAAACGGGTGTTTGGAGACATGTTAAATCCAAATTTCCATCTTTGGTATACATTTTAATCGCCATACCTTTAAGTTCTCTACCAAGATCTGAACCTCCAAGACTCTGTACTGCAGTAGAGAACCGAACTACTAATGGAGTTCTCTTCCCTATGATGTTAAAGACATCGGCATAAGTGTAATTTGAAACATCATTGGTGACTTCAAAGTATCCGAAGGCACCAGTACCCTTTGCGTGGACCACTCGCTCCGGTATTCTTTCTCCGTCAAAATTCAAGATGTTATCAAGAAGTAACTGGTTGTTAAATTGATCGCTATTCACTGTATGTATGTCTCGTACTTCTGTCGGTTCTCCGGAGCTCTTGGTCCATAGTCCAATGGGTGCCTGTAAAAATAAACATGGACTTAGATAATGAAGCATAGCATCAAACGAAGATATAACTAAACCTACAATATCATAGCCTACGTCACCACGCACCCCGCAGCGTGGTACGGTGCAGTGTGCCAATCGCAGCAGTTACCGTAACTTAAAGACACTTCCAATCCTATGAACATTACTCGTGCATATTCAACCTTCATTTTGTTACACAAGTGTCATTAATTAAAGGTAAGCCTAGGATAAGAAAAACAATATTTTAATAAAAGTTTTCCTAAACAGCACTGGAGATCTTATTTTATTCAATGGTTGCGTAAATAAGCAGCTGCACATTCTCACACAAAAGTACCTACAATCTTAAAAACGTTGGATGTTTGTTACTCTATCACGTAAAAAATACAGATCGGATTTGGGTGCAATTTAGCATAGAGATAGATTATAGTCTGGAATAGCGAATAGGCTACTTTTATCGCAATAACCGACAGCTACCTGGGTGGAGTCCCGGGCTAGACATCTATATATTCATTCGTGAAGAAAATGCTGTAAACCTCTTTTTAAGCACATTCCGCAGACGGAGATGTGTGAGATTTGGCACTGTTAAAGTTCATACAGAGTAGATTGCAAAAAGCAATTATGGTCGAATATTGAACACAGGGCGAAAGCACTAACTGGATAAGAATAAAGCACTTACTGGATGTACACGTTTAAAATCGAATAACTGTCTATCCGCTGGTTGATACAATAGTGTAACATTTTCGTCTAAATTAGTATTGTTAACACTAAGTACTAATGGAACTAAACAAGCAACTAAGCACGTTATGATGGCTCTCATATTGGAGAACAAATGCGTGTTTATGTATTATTTATTGCCAATTTGTTTATATAGGCTTTAATCATCGATGAACAATTACAAAAATAATGTTGTGCCGTGCAAGTAATAGATATAATATCGCATAATTTATCGAAGATCCAAATGCCAAATATTTATTATCATTGAAACTTTAAATAGCGTTTGCAAGAACTGCGTGTGCCAGTTTAGGCTCCGGCTAACTTTATGAGGTCACGATTCGATTCCTACCTATGAGAAATTAATGTTCGTGTGATGAGCAAGATTGTTAGTTTGTATCTGGGTGTAAATTAATTTAAACATAAACCACTTTATTAATAAACATGGTATAGCGAGTGAATAGTTACGCGTTGTCCACTTCTTTCCAATGTCAAATTACTGATGGCAGAATGAGAGATTATATTATATAATAAAAAACAACCGGCCAAGTGCGACTCGCGCACCGAGGCGAGGGTTCCGTACAAACCTGTAGGTATATAAGTTTATTATATGATGTAACTAAAAAATTACGGTTCTCGCAATTGTTCCTTTATCTGTGCTATAAGACGTTGATTCGTACCAAATTTCATGATATTGAGTTCACGGGCAGTACCATGTAGGATTTAATTCTCTTACGAGTATCAACAATTTGCGATAATTTGCGGCATAAACGGCTTGCTTAAATCTTTTGATTGCGTTGGCTTTTCACAGCTTTAAGGGGCAGTAGTGAGTATTTGATATAAATTTCAGCTTGATACCTCCACGCATTGCTGAGAAAAAGGGTCTTGACAGACAGACAGACAGACGGACGGACAACGAAGTGATCCTATAAGGGTTCCGTTTTTTCCTTTCGAAATACGGAACTCTAATTACACCTATTCTGTTACACATTTATGAATAAAGCTGGTATTGTCTTTTTTACAGAACTTAGGTGAGACTTGAGAGACTTGCTATCAGCGCGGGAGATATTATTTTGCACAAACATAGTTCAAAAATCTGATAAGTCTGAAAAAAAAACGCTGGTATTATTAGTAATACTATATAAGCACCTACTGAATGTTGTATTTAAAAATCTAAGAGCTTTCTAGCCGCACAGAAGTTTATTAGTGTGAACGAACGAGCAAGTGATTTTTATTTTTATAAAAGACAACTCCCGCACTAGAGAACAAGCTCTGTGTCGCGGGGGACTTTACAAACATATAATTAACGGACACAAATTACACCCAGACTCAGAACAATTCTTTGTGGGTCACACAAAGTTTTGTCCTGTGTGGGAATCGAACCCACAACCTTGTGCACAGCAGGCGCATACTGCGGCCACTGGACCACCGAGGCAGTCAAAGTGAAGCAAGCGTAGTCTAAAAGAACAATCCGGCGTTTGTCTGTATCTATAAATGTTTTTTCGACGATACCTCAAGTCAGATCAGAACGTCTTAAAATTTGGTAGGCAATTAGACAAAAAAAAATTAAGTTCAAAGTTGAGCCAAATTGGTCAAGAGTGAGTCGCGAGTTTACAGTTTCGGGGCGCACCACTACTATTAATAGTAATAGCATAGTGTAAAGAATTCTTAACTCTTACGGAACTTCATCCTTAGACTATGGAAATAGCGTCACTGCAAAGACAAAAGGTAACAAAAGAAACGATTTTTATGCTGAAAAACAAATATGTACCTGTTTCGACGATTATAAAACTATACAACTGCCTAAATTATCCGTGTTTGATACTGTAGATAATTATGATAACTACAATAAAGACGCAGTGCGTGAACCTATTATTACTGCATTTTTCTACTGCATGGTAGAATTAACGCAGAGGTAAGTACTCTGTTGGTCATTCACAAGGTTATAATTATTTAGATAGAAAACTCTTTATTGTACACCAAATTACCATATTCCTTACAAAACAATTTTAAACTGTAATGTGCAATGGGCGGCCTTATCGCTAAAAGCATTTTTACAGGCAACCTTAGGATGGACAGAAAATATAGATAAAATAAGTTTAAATTTAATTCGTATATTGCATCGTTTTGGAAAACCTTGGGGGAGGCCTATGTCCAGCAGTGGACGTCTTTTGGCTGAGATGATGATGATGATGATGATTGCATCGTTTTGACATATTATCACTATAAAATGCGACTACAAGAAGAGTTTAATGAATCCATACATATTAGTATTTCATAATTATTTGTTGTTTGTTGACGCAGCGTGAATAGGCCTGCAAAAATATGGATTGACGACCTAGTAACGGTAAGAGCGTGCCTCTACTGATTCGAAAAACAATAAATACAAAACGCATTTTTTTACCAAAACGATTATTATTTACCGATAACTGATGGGGGTCTCGAGTGGCAAGCACATACAAGCGTAGCGTGGGACAACCTCTCAATAGGTGGATAGATGACATCATCAGAGCTGCAGGAAAGCATTGTATACAGGCAGCTTAGGATCGATTGTGGAAACATGTGGGGGGGGGCACGTTCAATAGTGGATGTCATCAAGCTGAGATGATGATTGTTATTATTTTTGTTACGCATAATAAAATAAAGAGAGACAACAAAATAAAAAAGAATATATTATATGAACAGACAATGCAATGTAATTAAGCTAATAAAATAATCCTATTGCTGTTATAGCTTACTAGCGGGTGGACTTTTATTTAGGGATCCCATTTTCTTTTTCAATATAATATTATAGCCTATCTTACCTGCTGATAATGTAGCTTTCTAATGGTGAAAGAATTTTTAAAATCGGTATAGTTTCTGGGTTAAATCGCAACAAACAGTCAAAAAATCAAGTCAAAAAGTAATACCAATTTTAATCTTTAAAGTATACAGCATTTCAATCAAGTTGGCCTATCACGTAAGTTAAGCGACAAAGCAAGTTTTGAGTAATAAATAAGTTGTTATTTTGTTTAATACTAACTACACAGTATCATTATTGTTATATGTATTAGTACGAATGTTATCATACGGATCATATATAGTTACCGTAACCTATGGACACTTGTAATACCAGGAGCATTATTCGTGCTATTTTATCATAATGTTCTTGGTGGATCAGACATGCTTTGTCCTTGGCGGATCAGACAGTCATGTGGGTTTTTTTTACGATATTTTATTTCGCCGTTAGCCAGTGATAAATTCTTTTATTTGTCCGTGTGATGATAGGATAGGAATGCAAATGCCACCACACGTTCCATCACGAGATACGATACGACGATAAGAGTTGACTAAAGGAGTAAGTCAGGCAGATAATAATCACTGCAAGAAAGGGAAATCTCGAAACTAAGCCCTATACCAACCCGTCTGGCCAGTTTGGTATAGTAAACTAAAACCCCTTTAAATTCGTGGAGGAGACCCGTGCCCAGCAGTAGGACGTTTATGGATTGAGATGATGAAATTACTTGATCATCATCATCATCGTATAAATGCCACATCGGAACGATCTCATTGATTCAAGTTGGTCATACTGGTTAAAAATATGATTGCTAAAAATAATATAAACACTGCAATTTTTTTATTAAAAATGGTAGCAAAGAAGTCAGTTTTAATAAAAAATAAAAGCCCTTCTTATGGTGGAAACCTGTAATCACTACCTACTTATAGAAGTCGGTGTCAGAGTTATCAAGGGCATAGCTAAGCTGCTGCCTACAAGAAAGTTACCTCTACATGTTGCAACAACCCAATACACAGTATAACCATAGCTCAATTATAAGATTGTGCAAAATGATAGTAGTTCAATGTTCCAGTGATAGTTTTAAGTGTACTATGGCTTACTTTTGTTTATGTTGGTGCAAAATGTAGAGGAGGCTTTAGATACAATATAACTTATCAATTTATAATTCAACATGTTGAACAGGTGAATTTTGAACATTGTTAATATTAGTAATAGGAGGTCTCGGAGCTGTTGCTGCAGTAGCGCGTTGAAGAGCTGCCTGCGCACGAACAACTTCCAATGTAGTGGTCACACGTAATCCTAAGGATTGGTCTACAAGATACAACAATTTCAAAACTCTTTGTATGACGGGAGGTGTGACTGGTAGCAAACTAAAAGCAACGTTCTCAATGAATCTCTGTCTGTGTGCTTCATTGTCTATTATGAAGTTATAGAAGTACCAGCTGGGTTCCAAATCTACTGCGTTACTTTCCAATGTCAGTAATTTCTCTTTTGGTCTCTTCTCGTCAACATACGGTATGGGGCCATTGAAAGAATTAGGGTAATAATTTGGTGCATCCTGTCCGTTCAGCCCTAATGGTGGTTCTCCGTCACGGTTATAAGTTTTGGCATACAGCGGTCTATTAATTAAAATTTTATTTTGATTTCTTCCCAAACGATAATTTTGTGTATCTCTGTAGAAATTTCGTCTTCCTCTGAACATAAAGTCAACTGGACCCGGAATACCAGGAACTAAATGAGCTGGATTGTATGCTGCTTGTTCGACGTCTCTAAATTGATTGTCTACATTTCTGTTTAATACCAAACGTCCTATTTGCACTGTGGTGAACGTTCCATTTTTCCAAAGTCTTGTTACATCAAAAGGATCGAAATCAATATTTTTTATTGTATCTTTTGTCATGACATCCATTTCTAATTTCCACGCAGGGAAATTGTTCTCTTCAATATTGTTATATAAATCCCTGGTAAAGTAATCTAGATCGCGAGCCTGAATCGCTGCAGCTTGAGCAGATGTTAATGCAGTGAAACCTTGTTCAGTCCTAAAATTGAATCGTACGTAATGTGTTTCACCTTTCTTATTTGCAATTTCAAAGGCGTGAATAGGAAAACCATCCATTTTTCTATAACCATCAGGTATTCCAAAATCAGCTAGTTGCCAAAATAAAGCGTGAAGTTGAATAGGTCTTTGTGACACTCCATCCCAAAGGGCGGTCATATCTAACAAATGAGTTTTTGGATTTCTTTTGAAGATGTGCACTACAGATGGGAATAAAATAGGATCTCGGTATAGATAAACTGGTGTTGATAAGCAAGTAAGATCTAAGTTTCCTTGCTTAGTATAAAATTTAATCGCAAAACCCTTAAATTCTCGTCCTAAGTCAGTTCCTCCAATGTTATGTACTGATGTTGAAAATCTGACTACTACTGGAGTTCTCTTGCCGATTTCATTGAATACATCAGCGTAAGTATAGTCGGAAACATCGTTAGTAACTTCAAAGTAACCAAACGCACCAGTGCCCTTAGCATGAACAACCCGTTCAGGTATTCTTTCTCCATCCAAAATCATCATGGAGTCAAGGAATAATTGATTGTTGAACTGGTCGGAGTTGATCGAGTGTATATCTCGTATTTCTGTCGGTTCGCCTGAACTCTTGGTCCATAGTCCTATCGGTACCTGCAAAAAGACACACAAAGGGTTATGAGTTCACAGCAGCATCAAACATAAAAAAAACTCAACTTTAAAGAGCGTACTAGTTAGTCCTCATTTATTAATTCATTTTGTAGTAATAGAAAAAGAGTGTTTAAATTTAAGAGGAACTCTGTATAAAATATTTTTTAAATTAGTCGAGTAGGTAGTTTTTGAGTTCAATCGTAACAAATAAACTAACAAAAAATCTAATCTTTATTATATTAGTTTAGATAGATTAGTAATTGCATATTATAACTATATATTGTCTGAATTAAGGCTATTATTATTAAATTAATGAAACTAAAACACTCGACGCTTGACTAATAGAAATCTATTTTATATCTAATCAAAAGTAATTTCAAAAGTATGAAGCACTTACTGGATGTTCTTGTCTAAAATCAAACAGCTGCCTAGACACAGGTTCGTAAAATAATGTAACATTACTGACTGTATCATTATTAGCCCCAAGTACTAAAGGTAAACAAAGAACACAACACGCAATAATGACTTTCATGTTAAAAATCAAGTGCGTGTTTCAATTCGGCCCAGTTTATATCTTGCTTATAAAGACTCTGTAAAACATTTGAGATCAATTACAGAATCAGGTCTACGAATTCAACTGATTTTTTAATTGGTTACCCTGAACTAAAGTTATGTTGGCGGCCGAATTAGAATTAGTCAATATACGATTCGCCCGATCGATTTTTTACTACCCATTTTTTTAGCTTATCCATTCCATATTTATGTATACTTTTTTTTTATTTTATGACTTAAAATATACAATTTATACATATAAGCAGTCCAAAAACCACTAAGGTTTGTCTGGATTGCAATACATTCTGCTTCCTTTCACAAAAGTAACATTATTTTTATTATAAGAGTGAAAGTAGTTCTGTGTGTCTGTTACCTTTTCACGGCGGGCGGCTAAATGAATCTGAAAATTTGGCTAGGAGATAATGATAATCTGGGGAAGGACTAAGGTGCAAAAGCTAGTATGAAATAATAATGTGTTTTTCGATTATAATTTTTAAATTGTTTTTATATCCAGAAGCTCAAAATAAAGGTAAAAAGCATTGGTGATTACTCATTAAATCTTCATGAGGAATATCCGAAATAATGACATAAATAAATACCATCACGCCCATCTCTCATTGGAGTAGATCGCCATTATAACACGTCAATATCTGTAATCTTTCGATTCCCCTAGATTCATCAACCTTTTCGCCGCGACGGGTCCATATATTCACTTTTAATCACATTTTTTCATCACCTACCAGCAATAACTTTTTCAACCTGTACCAGCTAGGCATATCACGATATGGCCAGTTTTGCAATCGAACGCTAACATGTCTGACTGACATACACGCTACAGAATAAGGATGAACTGCACCCCCCTAACACGAACATTTTTGCACAACCGTGTAATTAACGTAATAGTAACAGCTAAAATTATTAAAAATTAAATAATATATTATTAGCAATTGCAATATTGCAATCTAATAATTTTCCGTTTCCATATTCATGTTTTGACTACCTTGGTGGTCTAGTGGCCGCAGTATGCGCCTGCTGTGAACGAGGTTGTGGGTTCGATTCCTACACAGGACAAAACTTTGTGTGGCCCACAACGAGTTGTTCTGAGTCTGGGTGTAATTTTTGTAAAGTCCCGCGACACAGCGCTTGTTCTCTGTGCGGTGGGACTTTACAAACATACAATTAACCTGAGGGAGTTGTCATTTTAAAAAGAAAAAAGAATTTTCGTATAGTTAGAAAATAATTGTTATATTATCATAAAATAAACATAATAAGCGGTGTAATTATAACACATAATGAAAGATCGATCGCTACCAGTAGTACCAATGAATGTTAAGAAAGGTAAAGGTAAACATCGTGAGGAAATCCACAGCTGTCATAAGCCGGAATCCCTCAGCCTGCTTTCTCACGGGCCAGATCGCGACATTTCAGACTGACAGGCCATGGGAACGTCGCTGCATCTGATGACGCGGTGCGACAGCGCCTGTCGCCGCCTGCACGTTAGTATGGCTTGCCCACTAGTATGGATCCCTACCTCTTTTAGTTTAGTTTACAAGTAAACTCTACTCAAGAGTAGTACATAGTTTTCTTAGTAATTTTTTTAGCATGTTTTAAGACAAGTTTTGGTCTAGGTAACACACTCAATTTGTTTCTCAGAATAGCTTTCTTTAAAAGAAAAGTTTATGCAATAATTTCTGCCTACACTAGCCTACGAACAATCTACGCCGTAGCAACTTTGCTACAAGATTTGAAAAGGCACTTTTCTAGAAATTATTAGGTTTTTACAAGCAATAAGTATGTAGGTATATTTTTATATTTTGAGCCAATTAAAGTAATACTTATTTTGGTGAAGAAACTGCCGCTACTGACGTTTTTTGGGTTATGTTCCCACTGGGCTACTATTATGTAGTGTTTTTTTGGTGACATATCGTGTAATGCCTCGACTGCCTTGGTGGTTGAGGCATCAGCTCGGTGGTCCAGTGGCCATACTGCGGCCACTGGACCACCGAGCTGCTGTGCACGAGGTTGTGGGTCGATTCCTACTTGGGACAAAACTTTGTGAGACCCACAAACAGACTTAGAACAACTCCTAAGTCTGGGTGTAATTTGTGTCCGTTAATTGTATGTTTGTAAAGTCTCCCGCGACGCAGAGATTGTACTCTAGTGCGGGAGTTGTAAATAATTTTATTTTAAACATTTTTTTAAAATGTATTTTAGTGACACGTAGTGATTGGTGTACCATATTTTCTGCCTCCCCCAATGGGAGACGGGTGTGATTATTTTTAACTAACGAGACTTTGGAGTTATAATTAATTTACAAGTAATAAGCCTAATTTGTTCATAATAGGTTGGAGGCTACCCTTATAACAATAATGACTTGCATAGGACAATCAATAATTAAATAGCTAAATGTCTCTCACTTCTATTTCTGGAATCCATTCTATGTTATTCAAAAACCAACTCTTTTGCGAGAACGTAAAGTTGAAATTGTAACGACACAACTTAGATACATATTGACCTGAGCAAGATCGGGAACAGAAATAGGTCAGACGAGGTCGCTGTCTCACTCCAATTCTTTTTAATTGCTATGTAAGCAGTGTACTATGTTAATGCATCAAATTAAATAAAATTGTAATTAAAGTAATACTAGTAATAAGGTTTTGCTTGTTTTTAAAAAGCAAGTGGTCCGAGTCCGATTCCGGGTGGCAGTACCAAAGTGAATTTCACTTTGTGGAATCTGCTTACGGTGAAGAAAACCTACGCGTATTAGAAGAAATTCTAAAGATATTTCTGATCCACCAATTCGCATCAGGCCAGCGTGCGTTTATTGAGGCCCAAACCCTATGATATTAGTATCTTGATAGAGGAGAGAAGACCCGTGCCTACTGCTGGGCACGGCGGCACATTGGGGAAAAGCATGTCTAAGCTACCAACCCGCTATAGGCCACCATATGTAGAGGTAGATGAGAGCTTAGCTCGCTTGATAGAAGGGAGGAGATTCGTGCAAAAATACAAGAATAAAAGAAAACGTATGTGTATCTGCCTATATCTTTGTTTAGCCACTTATATATTGTAACCATTTCTAAACCAATTTTTGTTAACATTTTTGACCAGAAGACATTATTGTCTAGCATCCTATCAAGTTTCATTTATTTATTTTCAAACTTTTAATCGAAACTGTTTTGATTATAGTATTTTGTTCACAAAAATATTTATCCAATATGCAAACATTTTTAGAAGTGAAAAACTATTTCTGCTCCTCTTTTCACCCCCTGGGAAACAAGAGTGAGTGTATGCAGGTATATATATATATATATATATATATATTTTTTTCATATATATGTATAGGTAAATTATCTTAGAGAGATTTTTGCATTTGTAGTTGTGTACGGTCAGCACATAAGGAAATAAATAATTGAGAACTTTTATATTTTTTATACTTTTTATAGTCAGTTACACCAACTGCATCAAATAACATTACCATTTTTAAGAACCTGAACAATATAATTATTTAGGTAAAATATGACATTCACTGACTTTTTGACTTTTGACAGTCAAAAAGTCAGTGAAAGTTAATATTATATTCTTCTTAAAATTGTGCCGAACCTTTTTTGGTCGTACAATGAAATTCAAATCTTAAATTTAGAATCCCTGTTAATAAACATAAACAAATACTACTACAGCTGCAAAAATCTCTCGAAACTAATTTTACCATACGATGCCAAAGTTTACCTCGGGCATATATCATCATCGGAACATTTTTATTTAACAATGTTAAAATAATAAAATATTGATCAAAAAATATTACACAAAATAAATACTTAAATAATAAAAATGTGACAGACCTTATTTGCTGACCGTATAGTGGAATTCAAATTTCAAATTTTGCATCCGTGTACACACACAAAAATCTCTCTAAGATAATTTACCTTATATAGACTGATACATGCAAAGGCTAATATGTAGTTTAAACGTCTATCTCTATTTAAATGCAATTTATCTGTTATATCATAAACAAAGAATTGTTCTTCTTTTGGCCCACTGAGTTTGCTTTCTCTGTCCTAAAATATAATTTAAATTATTTTATACCTGCTTCGTCCTATTTTATATTCCTTCTACGGCCCTTTTTATATATGCTGAACTTACATTTTTGTACAGTCAGCAAAACAGAGTTGCTTATTATAAAACGAGTTTTTGCCCTTGATGTCGTACGCATAGAATTTAAGATGACAATTTGGCACCAAAGACAAGTATGAAATATAAGAAGCCCAGTGTTAGAATTTTAGAGTAAAGTATTAGCATTCATAAACCGAATACTGAAAACGTAAATGTTACAGCTAAAATAAGACTGCTGCCATCTAAAATTTCAAAAGCTCCGTCGGATCACTAAAACACCAGTTTAAAAAGACCTTTTCCCTCTCCCATGTCTAGAGTATATCGAATACAGCCGGGGGAAGATAATAAGTTCGCACGGTTCAACTTTAAATGGTGTAACGTCACGTTTGTGTAGTCAAGTCGTAAAGACAGGCTACATTTACACCGTTTTATGTTTATTTTAGCGAACACGATGGTACTTAATTAGGTGATTTTAAAATAAACATTGTATTAAAAAGTTGAAAAATAATAAACATAGCATCACGCCTTTTGCTATTCTAAATTTTGTAATACATATATTAGATCTTGTTCTTTTCTTTATAATTTATCTTTGCATTATTGATCTCAACATTGTAAGAAATAGTCTAAGGGAAATGCGAGACAGCTCCCACACAAGTACTTTTGTAACTTACTGGAGCTGCCTTAATTAATGTATGAAAACAATGCATGAGTGGAAATAAAAACTTAATTATTATTAATTTGCCATAAGAGGTAGGCAGCAGTTGGTGGCGTATAATTCGCGAAACGTGGTTGTGATGTGGGTAAGTAAAGGTTCTTTAGTTTTTTTTATAGATCCCATCATGGAAGTGTATGTATATAATTACCTACATACTATTACATCACAAGCGGATTGCACTACGATACCAATCGCACAAGAAACCTTTTTGAATTCGATATAACAAACCATGGTAAGAATCGAAGAGGCATTTGTTTATTTGATACTAACTGCAGGTATTCAAGGTTATAAATGCACACGACTTAGCCTTTCTCGGACGTTGCAAAGAAGGGTTCTTTATTATTTATAATTCTACATCTATGTTATAATTACAAAACTCTTTAAAGAGAGTTCTTCTTTTAAGAGAGGTAGGGCACCATACTAGCGAGCAAGCCCGACTGGGGAAGGACCTCCACCTTACAGAAGACCACAGCCAAATGACTACACACAGCGGTGTAGTTGTGTTCCTGTGTGTGAGTACAGGTCTCCAGCGCTCATTTAGGAATGCGTTTTGAAAGATACGTATTCCTATCCCAGGGTTACTTCCATCTTAAAGCCCTGGTGTAAAAAAATGGGTTGGCAACACGCAAGTGATACCTCTGGTAATGCAAGCGTCTATAGGCTACGGATACTGCTTAACATCAGGTGGGCCGTATGCTTGTTTGCCACCCAAGTAGTATAAAAAAAAAAAAAAAAAAAAAAAAACTCTTGCCACATCAGCGAACAGCATTGCCAACATGTATATAGCAAGTTAGTTTGTCAGTGAATAACATTGCCAATACATAGATAGCAGGATAGTTTGTCAGCGAATAACATTGCCAATACATAGGCAGCAGGTTATATCATCACCAACATAATCATGACGGTGTAACTGAGGATAGTTTTAACGAGAGCTTTACAAATACAAATGTACAGTCTCACTTGTTAGAGGCCGCGTCGATGTAAATATCAATCAGACTGCACTTTTATCTTTCTATTGTACTTCTTTATTACTATATACATTGGTCTATATTTACAAGCTTTGTGTAACGGTGGACTTTATAAACATACAATTAACGGACACAAATTACACCTAAACTCAGAACAACTCTTTACGGGTCACACAAACTTTGTCCTGTGCGGAAATCGAACCCACCACCTCGTGCACAGCAGGCGCATACAGCGGCCACTAAACTACCAAGGCAATACCATCTCTATGCCGAAAAAGCTCGACATAACCGCCTTGCTTCCTCTGGCAGGTTGGTAAGGAGATTGTGTGATTATTTTGATAAAAGAAATGCTCCTTGCATTTCCCTTCATCAAAAAAAAATCACACACAGATTTGAGCCACTTCCCGGTTTTCGATTAAGCTGAAATTTTGTTTACTTACGTACTAAAGCGACATTGCAATAATATAGTAAAATCCTATCCCATCATTATATGATGGGGTATCTCTTCCTTTTTTCTTTTCTTTAAAAAGACAACTCCCGCACTAGAGAACATTCTCTGTGTCGCGGGGGACTTTACAAACATACAATTAACGGACACAAATTACACCCAGACTCAGAACAACTCTTTGTGGGTCACACAAAGTTTTCTCCTGTGTGGGAATCGAACCCGCAACCTCGTGCACAGCAAGCGCATACTGCGGCCACTGGACCACGAAGGCAGTCAAAAAGTCTCTGGGGTATCTCTGGGCTTGGTGTTACATTTTTTTGGGTTGGAAAGTGATGTCTACTGTATTGATGTTGCAAGTGTCCATAGGCTACTATTACTGCTTACCAACAGGCGAGCCGTATGCTTGTTTGCCACCTAAGTACTATAAAGAAACAAATTAAAAACCAACATTATTGCTATCCTTCTCTATCATAATATTTTACTCAGCAATAAAACACGTACCGATTGAATCTCCTTTCTCGTTCCTAAATCTTGGCAAAATCCACCAATTTATGGCATCCATCTTTTTATGAGTCTATAAAATATTATGTCACGTATCCTAAGTTAATGACGTTATCGTTTTACTTTTATGACCTTACACGATGTTAAACCAACTTTGACCTTGTCGACCTTATTATATATCCGATTTTAGACTTTATTATATTTGACTAGCCTGTTTAGTGTTTGGTCCAGTTGTTAGTGAAATTTTTGTCCAGTGAAATTGACTGCTAAGGCAGAGTTAGTTTGTTTGATGTCCTACCTACTTTTCACCTACTATGATACATAATAAGAATTATTTGCTGGTGCACAGTAGGTTTTAGTTGATATGCCGCGTACCGTCTCTAGCCCAAAGAGCCGTCATAACCGCCTCGCTTTCCCTGGCGAGGCTGTATTCGTAATGCATTTATCTCTTCAATAATATGTTTGTATTTAATAAAAGTATGTTTGTTATCAGTTGTCAAATTTAATTTTATAAATTGGTATTCCTTTAACAATCATTATTATTACGCAAAAGGTGTGACGTCATAAAAGTAACTTGCGTGTAAAATAAATAAATCAGTAATTCCAATATCCAATAAATAAATGTCCAAAGACGACCACCATTACGGTGTTGTCGTGGGCGCGGTGAGTTTAGTTAGTTTTCTGATAAATATCAGTGAATCGATCATTCCCTTCGGACACAAACTAAATAAATAACTGTTAGAAGCGCTTTCGAAGATAACTTTCATCGCATTTACTTAAAAGTATTAGCTTAAAGTATAATGTAACTTGATAGAATTTAAGTTAGAAAGGTTTTTATACGTGACTAGGGGTCGCCCGCGACTTCCGCGATTTTGCAACATATCTCACTACTGCTTCGCTCCTATTGATCATAGCGCGTTTTTTTTCTAACAAAAGCGCGTTCAACCAAACAAACAAACTCTTCAGCTTTATAATATTATAGTATGGATATGGTATGGTGGTATGGTAAGCAGATACCGTAGCCTATGGACGTGATGCCTTCTTCTTATCGTTTAGTTAGTGATCAACCTGGTGACAGAAATATTTAGATCGCCCATATTTAGGCCTCTGTCGTGATCTAACGACTGTTAATAGCCGGGACCGACTTTTGTTGTGATGTAGACGTGATGCCATATCACCTGCGTGTTGTCAATCCAAAATATTTTGACACTAGAGTACACTGAAATAGGAAAAACATTGAAGTCCCCTATCTCAAAAAATGATGAAATAGAGGTGTAAATGAAACCAATTTTTTGTTGGCATTTATCGACAAATGACTGCTAAAAAATACAGTATTTATTAATCTACAAGATGTGTTTCATAATATGGTTTTGTCATAAATTATATATTAATTCTAAATAGTTTGTAAAAAAATCATTTTTTATCAAATAATACGAAAAAAAAAACAATATTTGAAGAAAAAATACACCTATAATTTGGTAATATTATATTTAGAATGATTGATGATTTTAAATTTTTATTTATTAAAAAATAATAAGACGTCCATTCAAAGAGTACATATCCCAGCGCTCGCCTAGAGAATTAGGTCGTGTTTGCTTCGCCCAAATGCTTAAGGTCGTTGGCGATATCCCATGCCTTAATAAAAACTCGCATCTCTTAATAAGCACCTGTACTGACGCACAGAAACACAACTACACTAGTCTGTATAGTTATTACTGTGCTCTTCTGTAAGGTCCGTTCTCAGTGGGTCTTTATCGCTAGTAATATACCTACCTCTCTTAAAATAAAGGGAGGTAGGGCACTATACTACTGAGCAAGCTCGACTCGGGAAGGACCTCCACCTTACAGAGGACCACAGCAAAATAACTACACACAGCGGTGTAGTTGTGTTTCTGTTTGTGAGTACAGGTCTCCCGTCTCCAGCTCATTTATGAAAGCGTTTTGAAAGAAATGTATTCCTATTCCTGGGATACTCCATCTTAAGCTCTGGTTTTAAAAAATGGATTGGCAACACGCAAGTGATACCTCTGGTATTGCGAAATTCCATCGGCCACGGTAACTGCTTAACATCAGGCGGACCGTATGCTTGTTTGCCACCCCAAGTAGTATAAAAAAACCTAAGTATATACATTCTACTATAACCCTAGCTAAAATATTAGGAGTGTTTTTGTTCATACAAGTCCCAAAAACTAATAAACTTTATGGTCCGAAAAGATCCCATCTATTTGAGGAAGAACTCGTAAATTATCATTTAAACCAAGAGGCATGCCAAGAAAATTCCATTCGTTTGCACCTTTATACGGAATTTCGGATTCAGCTATTGTCTTTGGCAAGATTACAGAAATTTCTTGTGTGGGAGCCGAGGGTGAGTTCACCCGGACTTTGTGACGTCACATGAAGAACAAGGTCGAACTTAGTTCATTTTTCTTAAAGTAATTCCTTTTTTAAAAGATAACTTGCGCACTGAAGAATAAGCTTGTGCGGATATTTACAAACTTAAAATTACAATTCATGGCCATAAAGTACATCCAGACTCAGAAAAATCATTAATGATATAATTGTGCATCATACAATTTTTTGTCCTGGCTGGGTATAAAACCCACAACACGCCAAGCAGAGGTAATTGGCCACTGAACCAATCAAGCAGTAATCAAATATAGTTAGTTTTAGGATTTAAGCGGTATATAATGCCTCTTTTAGTAGCCAAAGCACGGATTTTGCAATAATTGTATTTAGCACTGCATTTAGCGCCTGCGCCTCCAACTTGTCTCGCCTGCTTCTTCAAGGGTATAGCGGGTGCCGGAGCTTCGGCTGCAACTGCTGTGTCATTTTATTTTATTTTATATATAATAATTATTATAATTCAATAAAACACACACGTCGTGTACATACAAGAGAGCAACAAACAACCTGATGAAAGATTAGAGAATTCGACTTTCGTAGATGTCGCCACAATGCGCTACGAATCAATCGGTTAGGTACCTCGATGCTTTACCATAACTAGGGCCGTTCTGTCGCGGGACTATTCGAGGATACTTC
Organism: Trisateles emortualis; assembly: GCA_947095525.1. Lineage (NCBI taxonomy): Eukaryota > Metazoa > Arthropoda > Insecta > Lepidoptera > Erebidae > Trisateles > Trisateles emortualis. Next base: position 4,903,195 of record OX352740.1, on the reverse strand, counting down.
AGTAAGCGACGAACGCGATGCTGCAATCACGACGAACGCGATCCAAACAACGGTTGCCCTGCTTGCGTCCGCGCGTCCTATGTAGTCTGCTGCGAGACGCATTGCAACGCGTCGCATTCATCGCTCATGTAGGACACTGCCTTAGAAGAACAATTATTTCTATAATATGAAAATTAACCTTAATTACGGAGGTCTTTAGCGATTATAGTACTTATTACGGCAAGGGCCTTGTATTTACGTAGGCAGTTTGCGAGTGCTGTTATAACTAACTTTGCGTAATTTAGGAAATTACTGCCGTAATATTTATTAATAGACATTATACTTTATTGTATTTAAATGGTTAAGTTAATTTTGTAAATTAAGTTTTACTTGCTGTTTATTTTAAATTTTTTGCTATTAGAAATCTATCTAATATATATATGTGAAAGTCTGGATGGATGGATGAATGTTTGTTACTCAATCAAACGCGATACGGATGTGGATACAATTTAGCATAGAGATAGATTATAGTTTGAAATTTATTTTTATATCTCTAAAAACATAGCTGTTTCTGTAGGATTGTAAGCGAGGGCGAAGCCGCGGGCGGATTCTTGTACTAAATATAATACTGTGTCTAATCTCAACGGAGACTAGCCATCGCGGGAGATATTATAGTGCACAAGTGTGTACGCAAACACAAGCTCTCTTTATTCTCTCACTCTCGTAGTCCGATGGGAGAGTAATTCAACACGACTGAAGAGAAATCAAGCATAGGACCAAAGGCTTCACGTGCTTTTGTGGCACGGGGGTGTAAACAGACAGAAAAACCTAATATAAATGTTTAGCCCGACCCGACAATAGAACCCGGGACCTAGTGATCGACAGTTATACACATCGATAACTGAGCCACCGATGCAGTTTTTTATACTAATAAATATACTGAACTACGCAAAGCATGCTATAGTGCACAAGAGTGAAAGCGAGCACCTATGCTTTCTTTTTATTCTCTCACTCTAATTTCCAGTGGGATGATAATCCGAAATGACTAGACGAAAGATCAGGCGTAAGACTTTTAGATGTCAACTTCCTAACTCCGTTATATTATGATATATGAAAAACAATTCATATTATTATGTATTACTTAATTATAATGTGGATTGTAATTTTATTTGGAAATAAACTATTATTATTATATTATTATTATATTATTATTTTAATATTGCCTGACCTGAAAATTGAACCCAGCACTTCACAATATTGGCGCTTCTAAACGATGTTTTTCCGGCACACTATTGACAACAATGAACCTTTTTAAAGGTCGCTGGGATGGACTGGCTGAGGAAGGCGGAAGACCGTGTGTTAGGAGAGGGCTATGTCCAGCAGTGGACTTCAATAGGCTGATAGATTAATTGAACCTTTCAAAATATACAAAAAATATTCTGTCAAACGATTTTTCTTACTTTTTAATGTACTGACTACTCTCCAACTTACCTTAAAGTAAATCAAAGAAAATAAATTACACAACAGTTCGAAAGTGGTGAGTATGCAACCCTTGTTTGTCCCCTCGACTCTAGCGAACTTTAAACAAGCTGAATTATACATTTAGTTCCTCGACCAGCATTCGGAAGTTTCTACTAGCTTGCCTCGTTAGATACCCGCAGGGGTATTTCGTAAGAGCAAAAACCGAGCCACCGCAAAAACCGAGCAAAATCTGGCTGTCAGATTGAAAATCGGTATTCCGTAAGAGCCCTTTTTGACGTTTAGTCAATAGATTGTGCCGTCACCGAGCAATCACAACAGTTTGCCATCGCTGTTTCTTAGAGAATCAGCCGGCCGATCATAAAATATAAGTTCGATTCACGGGCCAACCAGGTTATTATTTGCTAAGAAATGTATAGCAGTCTTGGAGTCTGCGAGAAACAAGACTATTGCATAAACCATGAAAAACCTATGCTATAGTCTCTTGGGAAATTTTAGCAGGGAAGTCATTTCGCAACCGCAAGTGGGAAGGTTTTTTATACTACTTGGGCTTATGGTAAGTATTACCGTACTCTATGGACACTTGCCATACTAGAGGTAACAATATTTCAATTCATTTGTGGTGCGGACGTCGACTCAACATCTCGAGAACTCAAAGAAGAGTTTTGGCCGTAGGATGTTGTATATCATCGTTTTCGAGGACAATTACACAACAGAGTGCGGCGTAACACGACGCCAAAGAATTGTGTTTAGTTGTAAGTTTTATAATCTATACTAATATTATAAAGCTGAAGAGTTTGTTCGTTTGTTTGTTTGGTTGAACGCGCTAATCTCAGAAAGTACTGATTCGATTTGAAAAAATATCTTTTGTTGAATAGTGCATTTATCCACGAAGGCTATATAACATCACGCTATGATCAATAGGAGCGGAGCAGTAGTGAGATACATTGCAAAATCGGGGAAATGTACGTTCCAGATCACTACGCGGACAGAGTCGCGGGCGACCCCTAGTATACATATATATAGACTACGTATTTATTTATGGGATCATGTAACAATTTCCTGAAAAATAAATGATTATTATTATTATATCTACTAATATGCATATTTCTCCTTAACTGTTAAGTTTTTGAAAGTCTAAAGATAAACTAATTTTCTTTTAGTCAGCTCAGACATAATATATCCTTTCAGACTAAATGAAACACTCCTTAACTAACAATTAACTGTAAAATATGTGAGTTTTACCCCATCTATTTTATTTAAATCTACTTTCAACCAACAGATGGCGGTACCGATCAACTAAAATGAATTCTGAAATGCTTACACATAAAACAAACTATAATAAGTACAAACACGCAATTCAGTTTAAAATTAATTTGTAATCTGGGGCAGCTCAAACAAAGTAAATATTTTTAGGGGTCGAAACATTTGAGTATAGAATTAGCTTATTACATACAAAAAGGGACAAAAGGATTAATCGTAACAAACTTTTAATGATTTCACAAAACAGACATTGATGTTAAATTTAAAATCTATAAAGCTGAAGAGTTTGTTTGGTTGAACGCGCTAATCTCAGAAAGTACTGGTTCGATTTGGATTTTTTTTTGTTGAATAGTGCATTTATCCAGCAAGGCTATAGGCTATACAACTTAACGCTATGATCAATAGGAGCGGAGTAGTAGTAAGATATGTTGCAAAATCGGAGAAATGTACGTTCCAAATTACCACGCGGTCGAAGTCGCGGGCGACCCCTAGTGATTTCATAAAATGTTGAATTTAAAATATGTTACATACCTATTTTTTGTTTTTATACAACAAAGTGACTGTGGGTACTAGTGATATCTCTAGTATTTCAAGCGTCCATAGGCTACGGTAGCTGTCTACCACTAGGACCCTTTCCTTGTTTGCCACCTAAAGAATAAAAGAAAATAAAACAAAAAGTCATAAATAAAGAAACAACCATCCCTTCCCTTAATATATTTCGTACGAGAATAAACTAGCGAAATCTCTTCACGAACAACCAAGGTCAAACAAGTAACAACTTAATGTATCTAGAAACATTAATCTTGAAATATCGCGGAGTTATATTTATGTGTTAGAGTAGACTTCAAGAATATCTAGCTGCCTACAAAAGTTATAGATAAAGGAAAGTTTGAAGTACGAACTATTAAATTAAGAATAGAAAGAAAGTAAAAACATGCGGGGCAGTCTTTGGTGACTGTCGATATTATAGTGAAAATTATGTAACTTGTGAATTGTATCGTCGAGCTTTAAGATTATTATTTTTGGTTTGTCTCATGGAAAGCGTTCGGTGAAAATCTTCTTCTTCTTATCGTTTGGTTAGTTGGTGACAATGAAGTAAGAAATTCCATGATTTTTGTTCTTGCAAAAAGTGCTCAACGCGCCTTAAGAAGGTTTTACTTCTATTTTTGAATTATTTTTGGTTTGTCTCTGGGAAGCTTTCGGTGACGATGACATGAGTTCCATGATTTTTATTCAGCGAAAAAGTGCTCAACGCGTCTAAAAAAGTTTTCTCTTTAAAAACATTCGTTGACACAACAACAGAGTACAATTTAACAGATTAATATAACATATGCATATTATAAGTACAACTTTACTACATATATTTCATAAGATATTTACATGAATAGTTATTAAAATTAAAGTAACCTAAACTAACCTACTTACAAACAATCAGATATTGTATTTGAAGGTATTACCTATAAATATAATATCTGATTGAGGTCGCAGTTCTGAGGAAAGGTGCCCCAAAGACTGGCCACATTTCCACGCTGGATTGCAAGGCTAATACGTTAACCCAAGTAAAGGCCAGCGTTAGGATCGTGAGATGAAGACTCTAGTTTACTGCTCTTTCACTTTTCCTCTTCGGTTGTACACTTCGCTTGCTCTCACATTTGTCTCTTTTTCCTCTGCCACACTGGTTTGTTGGTAGCAAACTCAATCTTGAGTTAAGCTCGCCTTTGTACATGTTATATTTATATGTACATATTTGTTTCTATTTTATTAAAGAACTAGGGGTCGCCCGCGACGTCGTCCGCGTGGTTATTTGGAATATTTTCCCCGATTTTGCAACATATCTCACTACTGCTCCGTTCCTATTGATCATAGCGTGATGTTATATAGCTTATAGCCTTCCTGGATAAATGCATTATTCAACAAAAAAGATTTTTTCAAATCGAACCAGTACTTTCTGAGATTAGCGCGTTCAACCAAATTAACTCTTCAGCTTTATAATATTAAGTATAGATTTAACGAAACAAGAACGAACGTTTGAATGAACAGAACTTATATTGCATATCGTCATAGGAATGGCAAAAGGTTTTGCACTCAGCTTAATGCTGTTCGCGGGGTGAACCGTGGTCAGCGCTGGTTTTCAGTGAACCCCCTGACATCACGGACGTGGAGCCAGTACGAAGCCATGGTTTTCCCTTCCACTCACACAACTCAATCTAAAGCCTTTAATAATAAGAAAGGTGTAGCAGTAGCACCATACAAAACTAGACTGCATGGTTGGTTCAGTGGCTACCTCGCCATTTACCAGTGCGCGGCGTGTTGTGGGTTTGTTCTCTATATGAGACAAATGTTTGATCCATAAATGTTTGTTCTGAGTCTGGATGTACTTTGTGTCCGTTAATTGTATTTTTGTAAAGTCCCACGCGATACAGGGTTTTCGTATCCGTAGTGCGGCAGTATATAATGTAAATCTATACTTAATATTATAAAGCTGAAGAGTTTATTTGTTTATTTGAACGCGCTAATCTCTGAAAGTACTGGTTCGATTTGAATTTTTTTTTTGTTGAATAGTGCATTTATCCAAGAAGGCTGTAGGCTATGATTAATAGGAGTGGAGCAGTAGTGAGATATGTTGCAAAATCGGGAAAATATTCCAAAATACCACGCGGACGAAGTAGCGGGCGACCCCTATAGTTAAATAAACATAGTATTGGCCTAAACAAGACATTAAGTAGGTCGATTTAGCTCAAAATACTTCTGTATTATTATTTAATCTCGTGCACACTTCTAAAACATTCGCCGGAGAGAGTGGCACTGCGTAATAGGAACGTTTTTGTTGAGGGGAGCCGCGCCAAGGTAAAGGGCGGGAGATCGATAGCCCCAGCCCTCCAGCCCGTTTGTTACTGCATATAGCTTGTATGTTTCGTCAGGTTTATTTTTAGATCTGTTGTTAGATATCTACGATGTGTAGCTTACAATTAGTGAGTTGCTTTTTTGTATCTGTTTAAAAAAACTACTGGCCGTATACATTTTGTTTCTAGACTAATCAAATTCCTATGCGTTTCTATGTTTTTTTTTATCTAGGGAACAAGAGAAGAAGCTTTTTTGCCAATGTGGACTGTTGTTCCAAATGTGGGTCGAGAACTGTTTGTTTGTAAAAAAAATACAATTTTATAAACACATACACGCGAAAGAAGAAATCAATTAATCCACTCTCCTATTATTTGCTATCGTTACCAAGTGAGTTTCGGCAAACTACTAGAATCATAAAGTACTAACTTTGAATTCATGAGAAGGCAGAGCTGAATAACTCCAGCAGTATTCAACCAGGGACGCTTAAAAAATAATTTGATACCACACTTATCCTTGTGTTTATTCGGTCCATTAGTGACACGAGAGTGAGGTATTGGAAGCTTCCACAGGCTACTAACTGCCTATGACTAGGCAGGCTGTATGCTTGTTTTCCATTAAAGTAGTATAATAATAATAATGCTACTAAGTTCCAAATGCAGATATGAAATGTATTTGAACCATTGAAGTAATGCATTCTTATGAGTTGTATTCATCTTATTTTTTGATTGGACTGCAAAGGCTACCTAATATTATTACTTTTAAAGTTGTACCGTCTGGAGTATTAAAAGTATATTCTGGCGTATTAAATGTTATAATAATAATAAAAAAATATTTCAGAAACTAATTTCCATATATCCTATATTAACAGTGATATGAGGTTTCGTAGCACTATTTAGAGCCTTTTAAGCAAATTCCACAGAACTACCACGGCCTTGTCTGGAGAAGTATCGTCATCTGTATTGCAGGTTCGATCCCTGCCTGCACTACCGATTGATTTTCCTTACAGTTCAATCACACAGACAGGCCTTAGGTACTCATTTAGGGAAGCGATTTAAAAAAAAATACGATAGCCCATCACTAACCTCTGGTGTTACAATATTTAAATACCAATTTAAAATTAGAACACGCAACTAATGTCACAAATATCACAAGCGTACATAGGCTACGGTAACTACTTATTATCGGGCCGTAACCTTTTTCCTACATGAAAAGTAATAAAATAAACGTCAAGGAATTTATAGGTATGTATAATAGGCCCTAATCAAATGACCAAAAAAGTTAGTAATGAAGGAAAACATAGGCTTTGGTACTGCTTAATATCAGGCGGGCCGCATACTTGTTTACCACCCAAATAGTAAATTTAAAAAAAGAAATACCCACGCATCATTGAATAAATTCAAAAGGCTCACACTTCTGTGTGGTACAATAATATCTACTTATTCTAAATCTGCCTGTACTTTGTACAGATCTTGTTCCCTAGTGCGGGTATTTTTAAATAAAAACACTTTTAATTTTTCTTTAAGCTTAAATGTACTTGTGTTAAAAAAAGTTATTAGTCTACAAATTAAGGTAATTACATCGTATTTCCTTTGAGAAAAAGGGGCGCCCTTTTTTGGACGTTGAGAAGTATAATTAAATACTTTCGCCTACTGTTTTTAATTAAGTAAATAGGTCTCTTAAAATTCAGTAGTGTAGTAACTGTGTGTATTTTCTTAGAAATAATTATGCCCACACTTGTGAAAATTGTGTGGGCATTCTTTAAATTATTTATTTTGTCTGCTCGTTTTCGGTTTATTTAACTCTGTGGGGTTCGAGATTAAAAGAGCTCTGTATTAATAATGAGATATATTCTGATATATTTTATTTAAAAGATAATTAATTACGCTTTGATAGTTTACCACTATTACTTAATATGAAATAATATCTTTAAATAAATACTAAAAGTTTGGATAGATGATTGTATGGATATTTGTTACACACTCAAGCCACAGCTGAATAGATCTGTATAAAAATTTGCACAGAGATAGATTTTTATCCCGGAAAAATCACTATTCCCGTGGCATTGTACGCGTGTATGAAACCGTGGGTGAAAATAAGTCTCAAAATAATATCTCGGGACAATTCATACACCATTTGATTAAATAATGTTTCTAGAAAATGGTCACCCATCTGCGGGCCGACCGCGGCAAGCTTGCTTACCCTTGCAGATCTATCGATCCGCGCCGATAACACTTAGCTACGAGCTCCTCATAAACGCATAAATAGGTTTTATTATTAGTCATATTTGAATCCGTTTACGCGCTTGTCATCGGACATTCTGCGTACTGAAGTATTGAACACTGGACGTACTGCAAAATGTACGGTGGGCAACGGAGATAGCCGTACAAGGCCGCTATATGAAGATTAGTTTTTTTAGGAAATCTCTTGAATCGTACTACAATATCCAATGCTTTAGTTAAAACAATTCCTTTTATAACTACGTATTTTCCTTTAAACATTACCCACATATTTGGTTGAGCATCGCTCTTAACTTTTTTCACGAGATAATTAGATCTCAATGCGAAATCAGTAAGGGGAATTGTGAGCAGTGAGACGCACACGAAAATAACTTCCATGTGAAAAACCTCAGTAATTTATTTCCTTTGGTTTTTTTAGAGTTCCGTACACAAAGGGTGCCCCAAATTTTAAGTCTCTGCTGTCCGTTCGTCCGTTTGTTAGCAATTTGTATCTCATAAACCCTAATAGATCCTTACTAATATTATGAATGTGAAAGTTTGTAAGTATGGATGGATGGATGTTTGTTACTCTTTCACGTAAAAACTACTGAACGGATCTGGATGATGCACAGAGATAGATTATGGTCTGGAATAACACATAGGCTTTTAATAGCGATAACTGACATCCACGCGGGCGGAGCCGCGGGCAGCAGCTAGTAGAATATAATTTTATTATACTGGAGGAAGAAGCATAGGCAGGCTTCCAACAAGGTGGACCGACAACCTGGAAAAGGTTGTGGGCAACCGATGGAAGAGGTCTACTCGGTACCAAGTATTGTGAAAATCCTTGGGGAACGTCTATGTCCCCTGCTGGACGTTTTTTGGCTAAGATGCTGATGATGTATTCTTATAAGCGCTAAATAGAGGTGGTCACAGAGAGAGTCAGAGAGGTCTTGATCGTGACCTATGGAAAAAAGGGAGGCCTTTGCCCTGCAGTGGTATAGTCATGGTTAATAAAAATATAAAAAAAAATTAAAGTTTAAATAAATTGACCGCACCAAAAAACATATTATTACTAGCGGCCCGCCCCGACTTCGTCCGGCCGGCTGATTCTCTAAGAAACAGCGATGGCAAACTGACAGTTGTGATCGCAAAACTGACAGTTGTTGACTGATTGCTCGGTGACGGCACAATCTATTGACTAAACGTCACAGAGGGCTCTTACGGAATACCGATTTTCAATCTGACAGACAGTATTTGCTCGGTTTTTGCGGTGGCTCGGTTTTTGCTCTTACGGAATACCCCTGCCGGTTAAACTATTTTCAGCGCAACGTTTTTTTTTTTGCATAAAAACCTTCTCCTGACAATAAAAAACACAACAAAATAAGAATAACTGAAATCGGTCCAGCCACGCGTCCAGTTCACGCGTGATGCCGTGACAAAGTGAAATATACATTTATATATATATATGTTTTTTGGTACGGAACACTGCATATGTGAGTCCAACTCACACTTGTCTGGTTTCTTGACTACTTGTCTGGATATACGTACGGTATTACCTAATCAATAAAGCTAAAGTAAGATCAATGTTGATCGTTCAGGCGTTTACTGCTCGCAATGTCGTTAATATTGGAGCCTGGCTGGGTAAGTCTCCACTTTATTGAAAAGTACAACCAAATAAATTGTGTTGTATTAGCATTTTCCCGCCACTCAACTTCACGTGTACGTAATTACATCGGTTTTTTAATATTGATTTAAAATAATATAGTAAATAATAAATTCTTTATTTTCAAATAATTTACATCCATTTTGTTAGTAGAAAATTTCTTATAACTAATGTTAGTAATAGTAACGTGTTTAACAATAACATGATAAATTACGTAAACACTCCGAGGAGAACACTATCAATCAGACCTAGATAGGTCTGATTGACAGTCCTCTCCACGAAATGTCTTATAATCGGAGAACAATGATTCTCCGCCACCGTTTTTAGGATGCTATTGTGCCCGCCTCGTATCCTGGCTATCAATGATGCGCTTTTTTTCCTCATGACAGCATAAAAGCCATCTGTGTGATTCACCGCGAACATCAATGAGGCACTGCAGAAGCGCGGCAGTCCCAACAGCATCCTAAATATATTATTGTATTGGACTCGCAGGGCATCCAGCGCTCTTTTGGTAAATCTGATCCACAGACTCCCCGTGTACAGACCTTGACAATACGCTTTAAAAAGTGTAATTTTGACCTGATCTGTACAACGGGAGAATCTGCCAACCAGCATATTCCCTCGGACCGCTAGTGCCCTACGCTCCCTTTCAATTTTATAGTCTGTCTTTTTACGTCAGGTCAAGAATGAGTGTTGTGTCTATGTCCAACGTATGTGTGTATGTGTATGTAGACGTCTTTTGGCTGAGATGGACAGCCTTTTTTTCCCCAAAATACAATAAATCCTTGCGAAAGATAATTGAATTGTGACTGCCTTGGTAGTCCAGTGGCCGCAGTATGCGCCTGCTGTGCACGAGGTTGTGGGTTCGATTCCCACACAGGATAAAACTTTGTGTGATGTATAAATCCAGCCGTTCACGTGTGATGCCGTGACGAAGGGAAATAGGGATTCATTTTATATATGTATATAGATTATTACCGCGACTCCACCGGCGTGGATGACGATTATTGCGAAAAAATGAAAATAGTACCTACTTTATATCCTTCCCCAGAATACCATCTATCGCTTTGCCAAATTTCATTAAAATCCGTTCAGCCGTTTAATCGTAAAAAGGGTAAGAAACAAACAGAGTTACTTTCTTTTTTATTATATTTGTAAAAATGCCTCACATGTATTATTAAGGCAAATGCTATGAATTTTCATACAGGCGCTGAAATACGATGTTTTAACAGTAAATATTTGAAATGTCATTAAAGCAACCTGAAACTATGCCTAACATAACATCAGTTTTAATATAAATAGAAATGGTGGTTTTTACCCATTAAGTACATACATATATTATGACATTTGAAGCGGTGGTGGCCGAGTGGGAAAGTAACCGACTTGCACGCAAGAGGTGCGAGTTCGATCCCGGGCGGCAGTACCAATGTAAATTTCACTTTGTGGAGTTTATATGTACTAATCAAATGATTCGCCATCTGCTAACTGTGAAGGAAAACATCGTGAGGAAACCCACATGTCCTAGAAGTAATTCTAAAGACATGCCTGATTCACCAACCCACATTAGGCCAGCGTGTGTGAATTAAGGCCTAAACCCTCTCTCTCTCTCTCTCTTGATAGAGGAGAGGAGACCCGTGCCCAGCAGTGGGACATATATGGGTTGCTATTATTATCATTACATTTTGTAAATAATCATTAGATATAGTAGTAATAACATATTATATTTGTTTCAGTAAAAGCTCGAACTACGATAAATCCTAAGATATACATAAAGCCCAAGTCTTAAATAGTTTATGATTAATCGTAACCATTTTCTTTGCGAAAATTTGTATGCCTTATAAGCAGAATGTGAAAGGTAACGAACGAATGTTGTTTTAATAATTATTCTTACTAAATAAATATTAACCTATTCTATCTAAATAATTAAGCATTTTATATCAGAAATACTTTAGAAGAATTACTTTTTGTAATGCAAAGACTCTGACTGGCCTGTTGGTCTAGTGGTTCGATTCCCACCCAGGACAAATCTTTGTGTGATGAGCATAAATGTTTGTTCAGTGTCTGGGTGTTATTTATCTATAGCATGTATGTATTTAGAAATATATAAGTATGTTTATTAGTTGTCTGGTTACCATAGTACAGGCTCTGCCTAGTTTGGGATCAGATGGCGGTATGTGAGTTGTTCCAAAAATATTATTATTATAGTGTCTAGCAAATGGCCATAGCAATTCCGCAATATAAACCAGACATAGACATTCCAGTAATTAAAACGAAAGGTATATTTGGCTTCACCTAAACATTTTCTTTTTCATTCTCCTAAAACTAACAAGACAACAAAAGAATTTCATGCATTTAAGGAGTGAACGCGTGAAGATAACTACAGAATTCTAATTCAAGTGAATACAATTTGTTGAACAAGGGTAAAGCGTGAGTGCTCGGAATCTTTTTTCAGTAAAGGAGCTTTTGCTAACAACCGCCGCGAATATCCAATAGTTTGAGTGCATGTTATACTGAGAGATATACTACGCTAACCTATTACTACTACTAATCATGGAATAGAATAGGTATAATTTTATTATATGTATAATGTCTCATTCTGTCATCAGTAATTTGACATTCGAAAGAAAAAGACAAAGCATGGCTTAACTATTTATTTATTTATTTAAACTTTATTATACACAAAACAATGATGTATAAAGGCGGACTTAATGCCTGAGGCATTCTCTACCAGTCAACCCAAGGTGGTGCAGAGATAGGTCAAAGTAGGTGCATATAAATAAATTTAGAATAGAAGAGAAAAAAAAGATTAAGGTTATTAATACATAGATCCTATAAAATACATTTAAACAAAATATATATATATATATATATAATATATACTTATAGAAATATACATAAATATAGATTATTGTCGAGAAGATTCTACTATTCTAACTATTCACTCACTTCAACAGTTTTATTAATAAAGCGGATAATGTTTTATTACCGATTGCGATTGATTTTGGTTAAAAAAAGAAGATTCACAATAATTAGGTACATTTTATAATTTTCCACAAGAATAAAAAGTTATTTTAAAAAACGTTTCTGACAAACCTATACTGATTCACAAAAATATTGCTGCATTGTGTATTTGGATGTGTTCTGCTGTGAAGTGGTAACAAAATAACGGTTTTTTTTACCAGGCTATCTTTTAAAACGCCGTAAATGCACGCTCGAAACCTGTACTTGCACAGAAACAACAGTACCTACTGTGTAGAGTTATTTGGCTGTGGTCTTCTGTATTCAAATTATTATTTTGTTTTCTTTTATTTCATTCTGCTTTTATTCTTTATCTCGATAATCTCTGAATAAAAAGCATGTTGAGTGAGGCATTTTTTTACAAATTGTATAAATTGATTGACTGGTAATTCTGAGGTAAGGTGGAGGTTCTTTTCAAAGCAACCCGCCCAATCATATAGTGGCAATCTCTTCATTTCCTCTCCACATAGCAAATTATCTTTTCTTTGGAGCACAATCTTAACAATTCGCACGTCCTGATCTGCCTTTTCTCATTACCATCGGAAACTTGACCGACGTGACTGCACTCTCTAAATTAACAATACGTTGTTTTGCTTTATTTTATTGTGTTATACAGACATTTTTATCTGTATTATCTGGATGGGCTTTCCGAAAGATTTCATGTAGTATAGTGAAACCTAAATAAAAATATTATATTTTTCATGGAGTTATTTGGGAACTCCTTTTGCAGTACTTTGGGAATAACCCCTCCTTTTGGGTATAATGGTCTTGGGATATAAAGGTTAGGTATAATATTAATTTATTTTTGAGTAATATTGTTTACTTTTAGTAGATCTATGCCGTACAGGGGATGTAATGTTGAGTTTTTTAACTACGGGTTAGAAAATTAAAAAGATGTAAAATAAAGGATGTTTTGCGTTTAGCGGCAAAGTCTGTTTGTGGTACTGTAACGACTGAATATTTTGCGGATTTTTATGTTTTGGAAACCTTATTTTTAAGATTTTGCTATTATTTAATTTAGTTAGTTTTAATTAGTCAAGATCGTAGCAACTACAAATTCAAAGTCTCTGCCTACCCTTCCAGAAAGCAATAATGTATTGTATTAAATAAAAAATTTAGACGTCTTTAGTAACAAAATAACCGAACTTCGGGCATCAATTATCAATTTCTTGACATAAAACTTAATGACCATTCTTTCTATAATACCCGGAAACCTCATAAGACCAAAAAGCCATAGCAAAGGCAAAAGCATAGCCAAGCCAAGCCTCATAATACCAAGCTTTTAACAAAGCTACATTTAACTTTTTATAAAATCACGGCACAAACGGTCAGGCTGTGTAAAACAATAACATTGCGTAAGTACCAAGTAGTGCGATGAAGCCGGTGAAACCCGCCCTGTCCCGAGTACCGCCTACACAATATTACGTCACTACTACGTAACAAAGAACTACTTACGTAGAATACACTAGAAATGCCTACAAAGGGTCTTACTAGCTATATTTTATATAAGATTTCTTTTTTTTTATAAGCTTTTATTCAAATTGCCAGCCCCTCTAGACCAGTGGCATAAGTAAACGGCAGTCGAGATCAGGATTTGACGTACGTTTACGACAATATATTTATCGTAAACTTATGTCAAATCCTAAATTTCTAATTTCCTTTCTTATTTCAAATTTGCTTTTTATTATTCTATTCGATTCGACTACCGTTTATGCAAGTTATGTACAGGGGCAACTTAGGTAGTTGTATGTATGAGTATTGGAGATTTAAATGCAATACGAAAAATAATGACAGACTGTACAAGCGCACGTAGTAATATACATATTTATTTGTAAAAATGTGGGTAAAAAAAAGACAAATAAAAGGAATATAATTAACATAATATATGAGGTCGAAATTAAGTAGGAGGTAAAAACTAATAAAAATAATGTTAGTAACTATAAAACCATTTTAGAATAAGGTTGTTTAAAACATCAAACTTTTTTGTGTCGTCGACAGATAGTAGGTACGTTTTGGTGAGTCAAATCTTGATTCTCTTAGTTCGGGCTCCTCTGCAGTTCCTATTCTAGTAAATCTTATTCCGAGATGAGGCCGTCCTTTCAAGGTCACCTCTATACCTATTATAGGTGCGTTCAGAAGCGTCACAGCGATTTGGTAATGTTCCGAAACACAACCTCTGCTACAAACTTGTACTACCGTACATATTAGCTATGTATACCAACAATATTATTTTCTTTGGTTATTAACACGATCATTCTTTATTTACCTTTAGATTGACGTTTCGGCCAGTTACACCAATCGTGGTCACAAGCTGACTAAGAAGGAAATCTTATGGTAAATACAGCTTACGCGAAGTTTATACTCCAAAATTTATTATACTAGTAAGTATTATGAGCGGTGGTGGCCGAGTGGGAAATTAATCGACTTGCACGCAAGAGGTGCGACTTCGATCCCGGTTGGCAGTACCAATGTGAATTTCACTTTGTGGAGTTTATATGTACTAATCAAATGATACTCCATCTGCTAACGGTGAAGGAAAACATCATGAGGAAACCCACATGTCTTAGAAGTAATTCTAAAGACATGTCAGATTCACCAACCCGCATTAGGCCAGCGTGTGTGAATTAAGCCTAAACCCTCTCTCTCTGTTGATAGAGGAGAGGAGCCCGTGCCCAGCAGTGGGATATATATGGGTTGCTATTATAAGTAGTATGAGTGCGCCGCGTGTTGTGAGTTCTATCCCTACACGGGACAAAAATTTGTGTGATCTATAATAGTTGCCCCGAGTTTGGATGTACTTTGTGAACGTTAATTGTATGTTTGTAAAGTCCTTTGCGGCAGAGGGCTTGTTCTCTAGTGCGGGAGCTGAAAGGATAATATGAAATTTGGCACAGACATATAGTCTGGAATAGCACAAAGGCCGGTATTTTCCCGGTAAAATAATGTTTCCGTGGGCTTGTACGGGCAGGCAAAGCTGCGTGTTAGAACTAGTATTATTATATTGTATGTCATACAATTCGACAGTTGATAAGTAAATTTAACTATGCATATTTGAATCAAAGCATTACACTGTCAAATGTTTTGTTAGGCTATTGAGGGAAATTGTTTAGTTTTGATTTGTACTGCTAATATATATATTACTAGCGGCACGTTCATACTGTTGGTTACGCGGACGATCTCGTGATACTGATAAACGGGAAGTTCCCAGACACCGTGTCAGGAATCATGCAGGACGCACTGAGGACAGTGGAGAGATGGTGTAAAACCAACAACCTCTCCATTAATCCAAATAAGTCAACTGTAATACCGTTTACGAAGAAAAGGGACCTATCTGGCATAAGGACGCTTTCGATGTACGATACCCAGTTGAAATTAGCCACGGAAGTGAAATATCTGGGAATAACACTGGATAGTAAGCTGACGTGGAAACAACACGTAGACGGGATGACAAACAAAGCTTTGAGAGTCTTTGGCATGTGTCGCTCGGCATACGGGAAGACATGGGGACTAAAACCCAAAGTGGTTCAATGGATATACACCATGATGGTGAGACCCATCATAACATACGGATGCATCGTATGGTGGCCAAGAACAAAGCTAGCAACGTGCAGACAAACACTGAACAAGATTCAGAGAATTGCTTGCATGGCTACGACAGGCGCGTTTAGGACCACGCCAACAGCGGCAATGGAAGTTCTACTCGGTCTCACACCGATCCACATAGTGGTACAAATGGAGGCAAGGAAAGCAATCCATAGACTAATCATAAACGGTCACTGGAAAACTTCCTTGCAAAGGTCAATACACATGAAAACGGAAACCATACAACACCTGGATGGCATCATGGAGATGGGATGCGACAAAATACAGGCTAGGTATGGTCTCACAAGACAATACTCAATGCATATACCAAGCAGAGAGGAATGGAAAGCTGGCTTGATACCCCAAAAGGATAACAGCCAGATATGGTACACAGACGGATCCAAAATGGAATCAGGAACGGGCGCAGGAATATACAATAAGACCTGCAGCCTTAGTGTGAGCATGGGCAAGCTAGCAACAGTCTTTCAAGCGGAGACATACGCGATAGCAGCCTGTGCTCAAGAACTGCTAGGTAGAGAAACGAAGAACCATTCCATCTACATAGCGAGTGACAGTCAGGCAGCACTAAAAGCACTGACGTCCTACAAGGTGCAGTCTGCAATAGTACTAGACTGCGCCAAAACCCTGAACAGACTAGGTAGACACAATAGTGTAAAACTAGTCTGGGTACCCGGCCACGAAGGCGTCGAAGGTAACGAGGAAGCCGATGCTCTAGCACGAAGAGGATCGGAATCGCCTATGTGCGGCCCAGAGCCGTTCATAAACCTGGCACAAACGGTGGTCATGCAATCTCTAATACAAATTGCTACCAAAAAGCATGGCGAGTACTGGCAAAACACTGAAGGCCAAAGCCATGCGAAAGAATTCCTAAGGCAAGTGGAAAAAGGCTGGACGAACAAACTCTGGAAGTACAGCAGAACACAAATGAGGGCAGTGACCGGTGCCTTCACGGGTCACTACCCTACAAACAAGCTTCTCCACAAAATGGGCCTGTCAAATAGCCCGACATGCAGGACCTGTGGTGAAGAAGAGGAGTCAATGCGGCACCTGCTATGCACGTGCCATGCGTTGGCCTCAAGAAGAATGAGCCTTCTGGGACTGGCATACCCGGAACCAGAGGACTACAGGCGCGCCCCCGTCAAGGATATACTGAAACTCATGCAGGAAGTATTCAGGGACCAAGACGTAGGGTGAGCGGTAAGGTAGGGGCATGCACAAAAGACCCCAAGGGTCGAAGTGCGCTGGCCGCAAGGTCAGCCCCGTCACAAGATAAGATAAGAAAGCGGCACGTTCCATCTTCGCACGGGTACACATTTACTACGTTTTTGTAGGGATCCCATAATTTTCTGCAATAAAATATAGCCCATCAGTCGGTTATGGCTGATAATATTGCTTTCTAATGGTTAGAAAATTTTCAAAATCGGTCCAGTAGTTTTTGAGTAAAATCGTAAAAAACTAACAAAAAACAATCTTTTTTCTTTATAATACCTATTAGTTTAGATTTAAATCCTAAGGGTTACGAGTATATCGTTCATGCAGCTATGCTCGCAACCGATGAAACTGTAAAGAAAAATTACCATTCAAATATAAAAAGATACTTACAATTTCAGCACGTTGTTTATTTGAAAATCAAGTTTTCTAGACACAGTACACCTGGGCTTTAATGAAATTTTATTTCGCATCTAATCACGTCGTACGGGGCAAAAATATTATCAACATTTATTTTAGGGTTTGTATTATAGTAATGCTGGGTTCAGGTCTCCTCTTTTTTAGAGGGAGAGAGTTTTTACGTGAAAGAGTAACAAACATCCATCCATCCATCCATCTATCCATACTCACAAACTTTCACTTTTATAATATTAGTAAGGATATAACAGAGGTAGATCATTGGTTCTTGAGCGGGAACCGCAATTCGGCAAACGTAAGGTTAAGAGGTTTTTAAAGGGTCGGCAACGCGTGAATGACACCCCTGGTGTTGCAAACGTCCATAGGCTACGGTAACTACTTACCATCAGGCGGGCTGTATGCTTGTTTGCCACCTTGGTAGCATAAAAAATTAAAAAATAAGAGGCAGGTTGCTCAAGTTGGGTGGAGCGAATATCTTCACAAAGTAGCTGGGAGTAGCTGGATGCAAGTAGCCGAAGACCGTGCCAAATAGCTTACACTTGGAGAGAGTAGACTGCGATAGGCTGATGATGATGAATCATCATCAGCCTATCGCAATAGCAGTGCAGTGCGAGCTTGCACGTTTGTACTTGACAAACGTGCAAGCTCGATTAGGTAAGAACGTCCACCTTAAAAAGACCACAGCCAAATACAAATTGCACAGCTGTGTTCCTGTGTGTCAGTATAGGGTTGGTAGCATTGGACCTCAGTTTAGGTCTCAGTGAAAAAGTTTTTCTTAAAAACGGACATATATAATATACTTACACAATTTTATTTGGGATACTTTTTGTTTTTATAAAACAGAAAACGTTTTCCTACTAATATTATAAATGTGAAAGTTTGTGAGTATGGATGGATGGATGGATGTTTGTTCTGTCTGGATGAAATTTGGCACAGAGATAGATAATGGTCTGGAATAACACATAGGCTACTTTTTACAGCGATATCCGACATCCACGCGGGCGAAGCCGCGGGCAACAGCTAGTCTTACTTAACACAAACGCTTGTTAAAAGTTGTTGGGTCAGCATCACGCTTGTGATGCCCTGGATATTGCAAACGTCTATAGTATACGGTAACTGCTTACTGTCAGGCCGACCGCAAGCGTAATTACTTGCTAGGCAGTATTATACAAAAATATATTTGATAGAGATCGATTCAAGATTATATTTGTTATATACCAGTGAGTCCAGAGCCTCTAGACAAGTGGCATAAGCGATAGTCGAATCGAAAAGTCAAAAAAGCAAATGTATGGGATTTGACGTAAGTTTACGACATTTAATCGTAGACTCACGTCATTTTATTCCATACATTTTATTTTTTGACTTTTCGATTCGACTATCGCTTATGCCACTTGTCTAGAGGCTCAGGAATTTTCTTTCCATGTAATACAACTATTTGGACAATTCAAAGACATCATATTTTATTCGGTTATCTTTTATTACAAAAGTATCAACTTTTTTATTATTTGAGAGGGTATGTAGGTAGACCTTGGCTCATAAATAAGTACGGAGAAAAAAGTTATTCGAATGCTGTTCGTTTACTGACAGTTTGCGAGGAAAGGTGACCCATAGGTCGACGTAAATTTACGACTAGTAGTTTTTATTCTTGCTTTGATCAGAATTTATTGCTTCGTCCAACTATTGAACCGTAAAAATCCACTGTGTAAGCGTATTTGAAAAGAGAACGCTTTAAAATAATACCCTGAGTCGATTTGTTTTGAAACGCATCGTCTACGTTTTAGGGATTTTCCTCGAAGCGCACCCTTTTTGCACCATTCAGGTTCGCTATGATTTCCTTAGCGCACCTGAATGGTGCGTTTCGAGGAATACTTTAGGTGCGTTTCAAAATGGATGCGCTTTGAGGAATACCCCACGTTTTACTATGTAGAATGACATATAATAATAATAATAGCATCTCAAATATGTCCCACTGCTAGGCACGGGTCTCCTCTCTTCCTATCAAGGGAGAAAGAATTTAGGCCTTAATTTATACACGCTAGCATAATGCGGGTTGGTGAATCAGACATGTCTTTTAAATTACTTCTAAGACATGTGGGTTTCCTCATAATGTTTTCCTTCACCGTTAGCAGATGGTGAATCATTTGATCAGTACATATAAACTCCACAAAGTGAAATTCACATTGGTACTGCCAATGACATACAAAGTACAAATAGAATAATATCCTAAAACGATTCATACACAAATTTATAGTCGTACGGCCCCATTACACGAATGTCCCAAAACAATGAGTCTTGTCTCCCCACTCAACTAGATGAGTATCCTTTTATTCTACGTCACAACAACAAATTGTGATTATTGTAAACATAAAGCTATGAACACACAGTACGCTTCACTCATTTTGAAAATCGTACTTAGATTTAGAGCTTTTAAATTTCGAATTCGTTTCGTGTCAAGTTTATCGTTAGTGCTAGTGCTGCTCCCATTGGCTCGTAAGCACGATGATACATAGTCTGTAACCTTATTCAAAAAAATATTATACAGCCGAAAGTAACTCTGTCCGCCAAAGTTATTCAGAGAAACTATAGCATGGGTTCTGTTTTTAAAGCGTGGCAATGCGCGAATGATACCCATAGTAGTATTGCAAGCGTTCATAGGCTACGGTAATTGCTTACCATCAGGCGGGCTGTATACCTTATACTGTATAAAAACATAATACATCAAAATAGTCACAAAAATAAATTAATAAATTGATACGAGTCGAATCGAGGTCCTCGTCCTTTTACTTTTACGTCAGTTAAAAAGTCTAGTCTCGCGTCCGTGAGTTCTAAGCCCTATTTTATTTTGCTCAGGTGTATATATCCTATTTGGGTTACTGGACAGGTCGCGACCTCTCTAACGACTCGAGAGAGAGAAGGACAAGTGTCTGTATTCGATTTGCTCTTCTACAAAAATCCATTTATATAAAGAACTTGACGTCACATCAACATTTGTCCTAATTATACTTATGTACATCTTATGGTCGATAAATGTGACAGCTGGTCATATGGCTTCGGGTTCGAATTCCGACCTTATTAATTATAAACTAATATTTCGACTTTTGAGATCCAACCCAAAACGGACCTAAAATAAATATCGGGTTTTGACCCCAGTTTCTTGAAAAACACGTACAATAAAACACGTACATAAAAGCGTAGGTCTTACGCCTAATTTTGGACGTTATTATTTTTGGTCATTATTATTTTTGGTCGTTATTATTTCTTGGTCATTATTATTTTTTGGACATTATTATACCGACCCATCTCTTTTCTGTTGCGTCTGATAAATGGAATAAAGTGCAAGATTTGCGCACTTACTCTTGCACTATATTATCTCCTGCGGTTAGTTTAAGTCAAGCTTATTCTTGACCCGAAATTGGGTCAGTAGAACTTTATTATATTATCACTTGTAAACACCAATAATGGCGGCAGATCCTCTTAGGCTAAAAATAGAAGTGCCTCTTTACGTGGGTATCGTTCAAGGTGACAAAGGTATTGGTAAGGGAATTGGCGTTGTGTTCACTAATAACTTGGTGTGGGATGCGGACATTGATCTACATTTTTCGGGACTACAATAAAATTGATGTTCAGATCGATTATTATTTACACAAAATGTTTTTATAGAATGGATAAATGATTTTTATTTTACGAACTATCAAATGTCTGGTTTGAGTTTAAATCAGGATGTATAATATGAGTATTGAGTACTTGCGCTCCGTGTTCCGAATCGACTCATTCCAAAAGATATGTTGGGCGATTCACACCGCTGCTACCACTGCGGTGCGAATCGCCCTATTCAGAAATAGTACTTGGGCGATTCGCACCGCGGTTCGAATAACTCGTGGTGCGAAACGCCCCAAGACCCAAATAAATTAACTTAGAAATGGACTATGCTAAAAATAATATTTATTTTTTTATAAGGCTCTCGTCTACAACATAACACACATTTTTTTATAAATATGTTTATGGTCTTAGTCTAGTGTTTACATCAATTACAAACGTGCACATCATTGACTTAAAATATATAGTATCCACACTTAGAAGAGGAAGAATCCATCTTAACCCATAAATGTCCCACTGCTGGGCAATTTATTTTACAAATTATCAAATTATCAATGAATTAACTTAGAAATGGAATATGCTAAAAATAAATAAAATAATATTTATTTATTAAAAAGGCTCGTCTACAATATAACACAAACATTTTTATAAATATGTTTACAGTCTTAGTCTAGTGTTTGCATTAATTACCGACGTGCACAACATTGATTAAAATATAGTATCCACAGTTAGAATAGAAAGAGTCCATCTCAACCCATAAATGTCCCACTGCTGGGCAAGGGTCTCCTCCATACATTTGGAGGGATATTAGCCTACTACACCACGCTGCGTCAGACGAATTATTCCCTTTATGTCGAGTCCCGTTATGTCGAGTCTGGGAGTCTATTGTTCTCCAAAGTATTGATATTTTACGCTTTTTATTACCGTTATGTCGAGTTTGGTGAACAAGTACAGTCAGGATATAAATTAGAAGCCAGTGGAATAAAACATTGTTAATACTACTTAATAAAAGTATTTGTTCTATTAGTTATTTTCAAATACATAATTTTTCTTAATCTATACAGATAAATCACAGTTGAAACATCACCAATGGTGTAACTGTAAAACAACACAATAATATAGTTTTACAGTATGTAAATAATTCTTATAAAAAATAACTTTCTTAATCTATATAAAGCACAGTATAATCACTAGTGGTGCAAATGTAAATAGGATATAGTTATACAGTAAATAATAATTCTTCTAATAAAAGTAACTTTCTTAATCTAAATAAATCACAGTACCTATAATCATCACTATAAATGAAAATGTAAAAAAGGATATTATGGAATAATAAGATATTTACAGTAAGTAAATATTTCTTTTTAAAAAGTATTTTTCTTCTAAATCAGCGTTATTAATTTTCGTTTTTCATATCGTTGTATCAAAATGTAAAAATATTAGGTATATATAGATGTATATAAATTATGTTTAAATAAATTAACTAACATCTCTCATCTTGAAAAATTACTTATCAAATCCTCAGACTAATAGAATTATCTTATCTTATTCTATTAGTCTGAGATCAAATCTTAGTTGATAGGCGTTTAAGACAAATCATTTAATTAATTTTGTTACTTGTAAAATCTTTAACTATTTTATTTATACGCATATCAATAGCCAAGCATTTTTTTTCTTAGGTTCTGATTGTCGTTATAGACGTTTACCTGCTCTATCTTAAACCTAGTTTCTTTAGCCTCATCTCTAAGTGTGCTAATGAGAGTGTATAGCGGAGGTCTTTTTCTAAGTTTTTTATTTAGTTTGTTATGCCATCCCTCTACTGGGTTTGTGGTCCTGTGGCGTTCGTTGTAACAACAAAATAAATGAATATTTTTGTTAATTCACTGCGATGTTACATATTCATTAAATAATTTGGCTTCATTGCCTTCAGGTGCATTTTCTAATAATGACACCCATGACTTCTGAGATGAAATTTTTGGGAAGATGTGCTGTGGCTGCACACATAGTAATATATTTTTTTCCACCGGGGACATTTACTATTCCGGTCTGTTTTCCTTTTTTCCACAATGCCTTATGGAAATGGTAAAAACATCCGCTTATATCAGCTAATGGAAAAACTTCTTTTATAGCGTTTATTGCTGCTATCTCAAAATAGATTTTAAATTTTTTTGGTTGGAATTCAGGAATGTTATCTTTTATCATTTGAAACATATGCATATAGGTCGATTGGCATTTATCAGGTAACAGGGCAAAAATGATCGGTACTACTACAGTTTTGTCTGCGGTACTACCAATGTCGGCATGTATGGTATATAATTAATATAACGGTCGGGATATTGAAAAGAATGTTCCATCAACAAAGAATAGATTCATAGACTGCAATGCATTTTTGCAATCATTTAACATAAACATCAAAATTTTGTTTTGCCCACCACTCTCTACAACTAGAAAATCTTTTGCGATCACTGGTGAAATTTTAACATCCTCTAATTTCTGGAATGTAGTCTTAACTAACATTTAAAAAAATATTTCTTGAACGGTAGAGTGCATTTTTTACACTTTGGAAGCTACGAACATGGTCAACGTAATCATTATTATCTTTTAAACTCGTCATGGACGTTGCATACATAGTGGGTATGGGTTTCAAGTCTGTCCGTACGTCAATTTTACATTGATTAAGTTTTTTTTTCAAATTCTTCTTTTTTATAATCTGGCAAACAAACATGATCTGTTGCTCCAGTCCTTAGAATTTGCTTCCTTTTTATCTATAGTACTACTGTATTTAATTTATGTAAAATCTCCAAAGCGTCATTGAATTTCGGTTAGTCAATTATAGTCTAGTATGTATAATAAATGAACTTTTTATTTTAAAATAAACTTTTTCATCTAACTGTACTTCTAAATATGATATAACTAACCTCGACATAAAGGTAATAGAAGCGTGGTAAAGAAACTCGACATAAAAGGAATAGAATCGGGACAGAAAACGTAGACTCGACATAGGGGTAATAGAAGCGAGACAAGGTTTTCGGCTCGACATAACGGGACTCGACATAAAAGGAACAATTCGGTCAGGAATTACGGGTTGGCATAGGGTTTTGTTTCAAGTTTTCCAAGAGGAAGAATAGTGACAATATAATATAACATAATGAACTAATTCTAAGTTTGTAAACTTATTTTAACTAAACCTACTTTGATACCGAAAACTAAGAAAGAAAGTTTGTGAAGATGATTCTTCACGTAAAAATACTGAACGGATTTTGATGCAACTTTACAATTTAAAAACTATACTAATTTTATTTAAAAAATGCGACTAGATATTTTCTGATAAGATGTCCACGCCGGCTTTGATAGCGTGGACATCTAATCAGAAAATAATAAAATATGAATGTTAAAATCCTCAAAACATACCCAATGTTTAAGTTCAAACATAAAAAAGTACGAATCAAATTTAAACTTGTTACCGTAGCCTAACATCACGCAGAAATAAACCAATTTAACATCTTGCTTATGTTTCTATACAACGCTTGAGGCATTATGGCGTCTAATAAAAGAAATTACGATACTACGTAGAAACAAAAACATGAACGTAATTAGACGATGTTATGATTGCGGTAAACTTGAACGATAAGGCGAAGTAATACTCGTAATAAAGTATAGGAAGAGTAGAGAGAGATAAGAACCTCTCTCTATTCTTCCTTGAAACTTTGTTTACTTTTGAAATGTAGAAGAAAGTAAATACGTCACTGTCTCTTGGTCTATAAGGAAAACCTTATGGACCAAGAGCCAGTGACGTATTTACTTTCTTCTTCAAGTAATTAGACGATGTTATGATTGCGGTAAACTTGAACGTTAAGGCCATGTAGTAATCGTACCAAAGTATAGGAAGAATAGAGAGAGATAAGAATCTCTCTTTATTCTTCCCTGAAACTTCTTTTACTTTTGAAATGTAGAAGAAAGTAAATCACTGGCTCTTGGTCCATAAGGAAGACCTTATGGACCAAGAGCTAGTGATGTATTTACTATTGTCATTTCAAAAGTTTGACTGCACGTCAGTTGTGCAGTTAGGTTAAGCTTAAGTGGTTACCTCGTCATCTACTACTGCGCGGCTTGTTGTGGGTTCGATACACACGTAATAATATTGACACTATTTTATTTTAAATTAAGTTTTATTGTTCCGCCCCTCAAAGTCATTGGCCCAGAATTTCCGGTAGATTTGTCGTCCCATCAGACTATAAGAGTAAAGGAAAAGAAAATGCATGCATATACTTGTGCACATACTATCATATAGTGCTCAAGTGTGTGCGCAATATCTCCTGCGCAAATGGTTAGTCTTCGTCAAATTTAGCCACTAAAACCAAAATTTGGTACGGTAGTCATTATTATATCTATATTATTTAATCTAAGGTTCCCTATGCTTAGAAGGCAAGATGACAGCAAAGACCACTTGGACAGACAGACAGGTTGGCCACTAACCACTTCATAAAACAAATAAATAGGTACTTCAATACAGCTATCTCTATTCAAGTATTTAGTCTTGTATGTAAAGACCTTTTTACACACACGCTCACACTCACATACCAAGTATATAAGAAAAACCCGGGTAAAACTTCCCTGGGGAAATTTTATTTCGTTTAAACTCCTCTCGGTAGCCCTGACAATCTTATATTGAGCCTTTGTTAGGGATAACCTATTGGAATTCTCTGAGTAAGGGTAAATATTTGAGTTTGGAATTAAAGCATTTGTTTAGTTTTTAGTTTGTGTTGTGGTTAGGGTTGGCACTCAATGAAATATTTTGTGATCGCGGTATTTTCCCACCTTACAAAATGTTAACTTTGGAGATATGAGAGTATGATAGAATGTATTTTCTTTAACCCTTCGGGTTTGGCAAGTCCAAAACTGTAGGATTGCCGGATCTCCCCACACTAGGCCAATATGTAGGGAACTCCGGCAATCTGACATTGTATTGATAAACAAATTTTGAACACATAACATATTTAATTAAAGAAAGAAAATAAACTACTATTTTTATTTATTTTATTGATTCATATTAGTACACTAGGGGTCGCCCGCGTGGTAATTTGGAATATTTTACCCGATTTTGCAACAGATCTCACTACTGCTCCGCTCTTATTGATCATCATCATCAGCGTGATGTTATATAGCCTATAGCGTTCCTGGATAAATGCACTATTCAACAAAAAAAGATTTTTTCTAAACGAACCAGTACTTGCTGAGATTAGCGCGTTCAACCAAACAAACAAACTCTTCAGCTTTATAATATTAGTATAGATTCACAGATGTCTTGAGGTTAGGCGATGGAAATAATCTCAAAAGAAGAAAGAAAAAAGTTCCCTATACAATTTTACGTACAACATGATAGGTAAAAGATAGAAGATTACAAATACTTCCTTTTTATAGTACTTGCGTGGCAAACAAACATACGGCCCGCTTGATGTTAAGCAGTTATCGTATGGACGCTTGCTATATCAGAGGTACCACTTGAGTGTTGCCAACCTATTTTTTTACAACAGGGCTTTAAGATGGAGTATCCCTGGGATAGGAATACGTTTCTTTGAGCTAGAGACCTGTACTCACACACAGGAACACAACTACATCGCTGTGTGTAGTTGTTGGTCTTCTGTAAGGTGTAGGTCCTTCCCAGTCGGGTTTGCCCGCTATTTTATATTATCTTAACAAAAAAACATACCTACATACAAAAACATAACAAAAATAAAAGACTAGATTTATTTAAATCAAATCGTCCTGTACCTACTGTATAATTTCAGAGGAATTTCCTACAACGTACGATCTGGTTGTGGAATGAACTTCCTACCAAGGTTTTCCCCAGGGAGAACAATATACTCTTGAAGAAAAGAGTTGAAAGGTGTTTATAGATTTGGCAACTCAAGTCGGCCCTTAGTATTGTACGAGTACCTACGCATTCATAGCCGAGTGGAAACAAACAACAAAGTCAATACCAATATATTTTCTACTAGTTGTTGACCGCGGCTCCGCCCGCGTGGAAGTCGGTTATCGCTGTAAAAAGTAGCCTATGTGTTATTCCAGACCATAATCTATCTATGTGCCAAATTTCATTCAGATCCGTTCAGTAGTTTTTACGTGAAAGAGTAACAAACATCCATCCATCTATCCATTCATTCTTACAAACTTTCGTATTTATAATATTAGTAGGATTTAACATCATCTTTATATCTATACTAATATTATGAAGCTGAAGAGTTTGTTTGGTAAAGTACTGGTTCGATTAGAAAAAATATTTTTTTGTTGAATAGTGCATTTATCTAGGAAGGCTATAGGCTATATAACATCACGCTATGATCAAAAGGAGCGGAGCAGTAGTGAGATATGTTGCAAAATCGGGTAAAATATTCCAAATTACCACGCGAATGAAGTTGCGAGCGACCCCTAGTTACTGTATAAGACAGAAATTATGTGGATACTGTTATCGGATAACCGAAATTATGGTTTTCATTTATGAACAAATTACATTAATTTATATATAATTTAGTCATTAACAGATTTTATTCGAAATTTACTGAATCTTTGTTATCTCTGTATATAACGTTAACACCCGCCCGCGGTTTTGCTCGCGTTTTGTCGATAAAAATATTGCCTTTAGCACTCAATAATAATAAAGCTTTCGATTTGTGAAAGATTTTTTAAGTGTGAACAGTAATTTCCGAGATTACCCTCTATATTTCAACTTACAAACTTTACCTTTTAAATTTTTTTCTTGGTATTTATATGTATGGCAGTATACTCGTCCCCTATCACATAAGACATAGCATACGAGTAGCTAGCGAAACTTAAAAGTCATGCACTCCTGCCTATCCCTTCGGGGAAATGACGTAATATTATTCAGCAATATTCTGTTTAGAACAAATCGGAATCTGTAGCATAAATTCAAACGAGATTTAAAAGATCCGGGGCTTCCAGCTAGGTCTTCTAATCTCACTTTTTCTAAAGAAAAAGGGTATCTGAATCTCGTACGTAAATTTATCTTTGAAGTAAAGGCGACTGTAGGTAGGGCGCATGCCCATTTATCGGCTTTTTAAAAGTTGGCGACACGCCCGGAATTAATCAAGGGTCATTTAAGAATTATGGAGAAGAAAAGGTATTAAGAAATAGCTTTTTTAGGCTTTGTTAGCAAAAGTGGTATTTAACAACTACTATACTATGGGGTTTTTCAAGAAAAAATGATTGGCAACGCGCCAGTTATTTCATTGGTGATGCAAACGTTCATAGGGTACAGTTTTTTTGCCACCTAAGAAGTATTTATTTAAGACAAGTTGTCTTATTCTTATCCTTAATTATTTTTTACATTGTACATAACAAACAATTTTCTCTATGCTCTCTTTATCTTTGTAGCCTGATGGTGAAGTTGTAGCTCTCTTTCAATGCACTCCAGCCATTAATCTGAATTCAGTCTTTGCCAGGTCATTTGTCCACTTCGCCAGTTGCCTAACTTGTTTTCTTCCTTAGTAGGATAAGTATTTAGTACTACAATTATATAATAAATATGAATTGTTAAGAGATAAAAATAGAGTAAAATGTAAAATTAAACTAAAAAGCAAAATTAATGAAATGTTAGTAAAGAAAAAATAAATCAAAACTGTGTTAAAAATATTAATTGATTGGCTAGGTTAACATAAATACTTATGAAGATAGATAAGTATAGTATAACTAGCTATGTATAAAGGCAGGTACACTGTTTGTTTAAACTGAGTGTCCAGCGTTCGCCTACAAACTG
Source organism: Trisateles emortualis (assembly GCA_947095525.1). Taxonomy (NCBI): domain Eukaryota; kingdom Metazoa; phylum Arthropoda; class Insecta; order Lepidoptera; family Erebidae; genus Trisateles; species Trisateles emortualis. Next base: position 4,874,130 of record OX352740.1, on the reverse strand, counting down.
CGCAAACAGTTTGGCGAGTAAAGATTTTGTATACCTGTGTATTAGAATTCAATAAATAAATTTAAAAAACTAGGAACTGTCTCACATGGCTTCATTGCTCATTTAAGAGTGCGTCTTTTTAAAGTAACGTTTTTCTATGCCAGGTTGCCCATAATACAAAAGTCTTGTCAGCAACACGGAGTGATACCCCAAGCGTCCATACGCTACGGTAACTGCTGACCATCAGACGGGCCGTACTTTTGTATTTCGCTTTAAAGTATAAAGAGGACTCACTGAACCGTACCTCTCTGTAATTCTCCTTAAAAACCTATTTATATCTTTATACCTATAGGACTATAGGTACACGTTTCTTATAAAGGTCTATAAAAGGCAGCTACTTAATTTGATTTATTGGCTACCCTTGTCTGGCACTTTTTCAACGTGAGTGAAACTTTAGTGATTTGTGTGTCTGTATTAGGTAAATAAATAATGGTTAACGGTACAAAAAGGAATATACATGGCTGGTGTTACACTAACGCTTAATGTAGGGTTTGTTGTTTACTCACGTTATCACACTGGCTCGACAATGCCCTGTACTTGGTAATCGGTTTTATAGCCCACTCACCCAGTTCACATACCCGCCCGTGGCTTACCCTTTGCCGCGCTTCTTGCAACTGTCACAGTGACGTTTAGTAAACCTATACAGCCAATACAGGTACACACGAGACAGCGTATGCATGCATACGCTTTTGTAGCGCATACACTACACTTACTGTCTGCGTGGGTGGTTAACGCGGTTGCAACCAGCGCAGGCCATTTAATTTACTAGAAAGAAAGAAAGAAAAAAAGAAAGAAACGTTTATTGCTACAATAAGAGACATTTAACATTTGAAAGTAGAGGAAATATTACACATATATAAACTAAAAAATTAAGAAACTATCCTAAACTAAACATAAAACAAAGTGCATGTGTCTCGTAATTGTAGCAATCAGGTACTATGTTACGATCCAAAACACTCGAAGCTCGTGGCTAGCGACGTGCGTACTAACCGCGCTAGCAAAAGCGGCACTGCCCTTCAAGACAAGTGGCATAAACGGTAGTCGAATCGAATAGAAAAGAAAGCAAACTCCGGGCATCATCCAAAAACCCAATATAAATTTTTGGCTCGATCCGGTAATCGAAGCCGGGACCTCTTGATCAGCAGTTACATCGACCACTGAGCCACTGAGGCAGTTAGAACGATTACGAAGTAGCTTTGAAAACGATGATAGAGTCAAAAGTAACAACCGCTATTATTAAGTCCATACATTAATAACAAAAGCTGTGATTCGCTGAACCGTTTCGACCTCGCTCGCTAATAAATCTACGATCGGTTTTGTCGGTCTAAAAGTAGATTTCAATGTCGACAGACGGGGTATTCGAATTTTGATAAAGTATAGATATCTTCTGACAATAGTTTATTTCTATTATCTCTCTCTCGCTCTGTCTCGTAAGATCTACACTGCTCGTTATTTCATAAAGATGACCACGGCTTCACCCGCGTATAAAATCCCACAGAAAGAGTGTTTTTGCCGGAACAAAGCGGCGCCTATATTCTATTTCAGACGATTAATTTCATCCTGATCCGTTCAGCCGTTTTGGAGTGATTGAATTACAAACATACATACATCCATTCAAACTCTTTCATTCTACTAATATTATAAACGCGAAAGTTTGTAAGTATGGATGGATGGTTGGATGTGGATGGATGTTTGTTACTCTTTCACGTAAAAACTACTGAACGGATCTGGATGAAATTTGGCACAGAGATAGATTATCTGGAATAACACATAGACAATTTTGTACAGCGATAACCAACATCCACGCGGGCAGAGCCGCGGGCAACAGCTATATAGTTTATAATATAAGTATAGGTGTTATATACAATGCCTAGTGGTTGTTGAGTTTCGACCTTGAAGTTTGATTTTTAGGTCGAGCCAATAATAGAGATATTAAATATTACTGGTTACTCATTGTTTTTTTATACTCTCTACTTGGGTGACAAATAAGCATAAGGCTCGCCTGATGTTAGGCAGTTATCTATGGACGCTTGCAATACCAGAGGTATCACTTACCGACAATTTTTTTTTTCACCAGGGCTTTAGGATTGAGTATCCCTGAGATAGGAAAATGTTTATTTCAAAACGCATGCCTAACTGAGCGCTAGAGACCTGTACACGCACACAAGAACACAACTACACCGCTGTGTGTAGTTATTTGGCTGTGGTTTTCTGTAAAGTGGAGGTCCTTCACCAGTCGGTCTTGTTCGCTAATATGGTGCCTTACATTCTTTTAACAGTTTAATTATAGTTCACGATATATATTTCTATAAATGTAAGGGCAAAATATTGACCGAGTCGCCAAACATGCCATAGTTTACGGTAAGGAGGTCAAGACCCTTGGAAGTGTATCGACCAAACGAAAACACGCAAAATTCTAGTTCGCCGTTTTTCAGTTTAGCAATAAAAGCATTTTAGTGCTACAGCATTTTTGTTTTTATGTTGAAGCTATTTTTAAATTTATAGGGTTGCCTGGTCAATAGTGTCTATGATATAAGGTCTGTTACTAGACAACAGAATGTTTACAATTTTATTAATCGACTTTGAAGAGGACGAAATTCTCAATTCGGTGTTTTTTTATAGTAGGTGTCCCTATATTTGTTTAATATTTTTATCGCAACGCCTGTTTTAGGCAACATGCTTTATGTCACAGAGAACTTTATAGCCATATTCACAGACACAAAAATGCACGCAGATTTGTAACGACTATCGGTAATCCTCACAAATATTTTGCTCTGTATAGGATTCAAAACTATCACTCCAATATAATAAATATTATTACTGAATTCCAAGGCTATTATGTTTATTTATTCAAAGAAATGAGATCTTATATCTACAATACGCCTTTAATAAGATACGTCTATTACGAACTCGCATTCAGCTTGAGTTAAGAGACAAAACCTTGACACTGAAACAACAAGACTACTAGAAACACTCGAATTAATAAATCTAGAACACACTGTATTATGTAAGCGCGAACGCCATGTGGTTTAGGTTTAGGTCATTTATAGGGTTCCGTACCTAATAAATAATAATAACATAATAATCTCTTTATTTCTCTCTTAAAGGTACAATGTTATTAAAAGTACAATAGGTGTAAGATTACATTCAGTAAAACATGGTTTGGACCTTTCAGAGAACTGGAGTCTGAACTAGGTTCGAAACCTGTGTGACAGATCTCCAGGCTCTCTCATCCCTACAGTGATAGAAAAACTGTGACAAAGAAAAAAGAACCACTATCACTTTGTTGTCCGTCTGTCTGTCAATATCCTTTTTCTCAGGAATTAGTAAAGGTATGAATTAAAATTAATATGAAATACTCAAGTCTGCAACTTGAGGCTGTCTAAAATCAAACTATTAAATGAACGCAATCAAAATATACTTTATGGTTGGCAACCCGTTGATAAAATTATGAAATTTTACCGAAGTGTTTTATAGCACAAATAAAGATCGAAAAATCCGAACACTGTAAAAAGTACATCACAAAAAAACTGTCAGTTGTAGAACTGTACGTTAGAAGTGAAAACTTCTTAGAACACACACATCTGTATAATATTTTAAGTTCCTGAGTGTGACAGTCACGCGAGGTTAGTGTTTTTTACCCTTTTCAAAAGTGTCCCACGTGCTCAAAGAATTTTTCACTTCAAAACTATCCACAACTTTGTACAGAACCGTTTGTGTGCGAGTTCGACTCGAACTTGGCCGGTTTTTATATAACGATTGTTTGTATTCAGTGCAGCCGGCTGTTTTTCCCTGATGGACGTTTTATGAGCGAAATAAAACTCTTCCTGGCTAAATGAAGCACGTCGCTGCTATTTATAAAATGTGAGCGGATTATAAGATAAACTACCGCTAGAGAATTTAGTAGGATTATTATTAAAGGACCACGTTGGGCGCCAAAATTACAGTATTTTTTTCTTTTTAATATTTTTCTAGTTTTCACCTGTGGCTTTATTGCGTGCTACATTTGCAATAAAAAACATAAGGGGAAGGGGCCCTCAATTCGAAATAAAACTATCCTGCCTCTCAAGTTGGACTTAACAAGAATATTTAAAAAATATATTGCAACCAATTATAATAAAATTTTGTTAATCTGCCTTCGGTCAATGGTTTCGGCGAATAGAGTAAACAAACAAAGTGACACGGGATTTTTGAAGAAGAGAAGAGAACTTTTATTTTACACTTCTTCTTCTAATTGAATAATCAGTAGCCAACCTAGTCACAAAGGTGTTCAAAGCGCCCATATAAGCCTCGGCCATGATCATACAACTGTTAACAGTCGGGACGATTTTTAACGAGTCCTCCGAAGCACGGAGACGCTCAGACAAAATACCACTGTACGGTCACCTATCGGTAGCTTAATCCAGTGATCGTTTATCAATCAGCAAGTGTAATTAGCTATGAGAGCATGTAAGTCATAAATATTGGTAATGGGATAAGTTGGTGCCCAATATTGGCGGTAGCTGTTGTAGACGCTATCGAGCTATAACTGCAAGTTTGTTGACTATAATAATGTATCGCATTGAACATTGGTAAATATTGGTATTGGTTTACCTACTGATCAGACAATCAAGCACGTATAGCTATGATGGCCTACTGAAAATATAAAGGTTAAGTCATAATCATTCTCAAAAACATTGTTAGTAAGGTCGTGATATTTTGCCTTTGAGCCTTCCTACCTTTTCCAAACCGGCACAAATTCTTTTGCATAGCCTACTTTTACATCACAAGCACTTTACTTAGTCAACAAAGAAACGCTTTACATTTCTGAACGTATCTTTTATAGGTATTTTTTAAATTTAGTATTTATCTTTTTCATGGTTATATATTTTTTAAATTTTATTGTGTGAATATAGATTTTTGTGTCTGAAGGTTTGTCTGTAGTGTTATAAAAAATAGCACGTCACGTCAGCATTTATTACAAGATTTCCGTATCAAATATTAATATTTCCTATCCTAAATACAGCTACATGTTACATTAAAGCTATTATTGTTATAATTACTTACGTCATTATTTCCAAGAACTATTAAACGCGTAAAACAACTCAAAGATACTGAATACCTCCAATAAATCAACGGCATGAAAGCCTTCGTAGACACCGATAATAATTGATGTGAGAAATTCAGATATTCATGACCTAACTCGATAGAAACGACGTATTTTTATCGTTACAGGTTTCTAGCACTTATTTAGGAATGCCGTTTTTAAAACGTCTTTCTATCCTAGGGATACTCCATCTTAACATCCTGGTTTTTTTTTGATCTACACGTATTGCAAACGTCCATAGGCTACGGTAACTGCTTACCTCCAGCTGGTCAGTATGCTTGTTTGCAGTGGCCGCACTAACGCATTAAAGCAAACCGTAAACTACCTTTGTGGGTTTAAGTTTTGATATTTTGTTAACAATTCATACAAAACTGTGATATTAGTAAGTTTGTGTGACCCACAAAGAGTTGTTTTGAGTCTGGGTGTAAATTGTGTCCGTTAATTGTATGTTTGTAAAATCCCCCGCGACACAGAGCTTATTCTCTAGTGCGGGAGTTGTTTTATCAAAAACAAAAAAAAAACATACAAAACTGTGATATTTATATTTTGTTTACGAATTACGTTATTCACCCTGAAATGATGAGTACCTAGATGACCGAGCTTTGCTGGATATATTTTTTTGGAAATTAACGTTTTCTAAAAATGAAACCTAACTAGATCCCTGCATTCTGAATTTCATGAAAATCGTTGGAGCCGTTTCCGAGATTCAGATTATATATAAGCTAGATTTCGGTCCAGGCGGTTAATTCCAACGGAGACTAAACAAGCAAACACAATTACACTTTTTATTCCCTCACTCTCATAGTCCGATGAAGCGGCAATCCGATCCGGAGAGAGATCAGGCGTAGAACCATCGGCTTTACATGCTTTCCTAGGCATGGAGGTGTAAACACCGCCAATTTCCAAACTCCGTGCATCTATTGTGAATTTCTTGAAAGAATATTAATTTTTGGCCCGACCCGGGAATCGAATCCGAGACCTCGATCAGCAGAAATATATCGACCACAGAGCCACCTAGACAGTTAGACTGTACAAACCTACCTACCTCCACAAATATTTTTTTTTACACAAATATTATTATTATGTCATAGCTCTATATAAAAAAAAAACAAAGATTTGCCTGTTGTTAGTTTTTTCTGCTCAATTGTCATCAAAATAAGATGATGTTTATTTATATTATATTCTATAATCACAAACACTTACATAACACCAGAAAATAAAGGCAAATATAATAAATACATTCATATTTTCCTTATTGTGATGCCATAATAATGTATTTAATAATAACTCGTAATCATAATAATATTATATCTAAAATTGTTTGTCCTGACGATCAACGCATAGCCAATGTTCCTGATTTAGGAAGCTGAAATTTTCTTCATAGGTATTTTTATAACGTCAGCATCAGTTAAGAAAGGTCTTGGAAATTCAACCCCTAAATGGGTTAAAAATAAACCAAGCGATGTCGGGACGGGCCGCTTGTATAATATAATATAAACATACTACTATTAATCCTTATCCTTATTAATATTATAAATGTGAAAGTTTGTAAGAATGGATGGATGGATGTTTGTTACTCTTTCGCGTAAAAACTAATGAACGGATCTGGATGAAATTTGGCACAGAGATAGATTATGGTCTGGAATAACACATAGGCTACTTTTTACAGCAATAACCGACATCCACGCGGGCGGAGCCGCGGGCAACAGCTAGTATATTATAAACGCGAAAGTTTGTATGAAGGTATGGATGTATGTTTGTTACTCTTTCACGCAAAAACTACTGAACGGGTCTGGATTAAATTTGGCATAGAGATAGATTATAGTCTGGAATAACACATAGGCTACTTTTTATCCCGGGAAAAATCTTTGTTTCCAAGGGATTGTATGCGCAGGCAAAGCCGCTGGCGGAAGCTAGTATAAACATCCTTACTAATATTATAAATGTGAAAGTTTGTAAGAATGGATGGATGGATGGATGTTTGTTACTCTTTCACGTAAAAACTACTGAACGGATCTGGATGAAATTTGGCACAGAGATAGATTATGGTCTGGAATAACACATAGGCTACTTTTTGCAGCGATAACCGACATCCACGCGGGCGGAGCCGCGGGCAACAGCTAGTATATTATAAACGCGAAAGTTTGAATGAAGGTATGGATGTATGTTTGTTACTCTTTCACGCAAAAACTACTGAACGGGTCTGGATTAAATTTGGCATAGAGAAAGAGTATAGTCTGGAATAACACATAGGCTACTTTTTATCCCGGGAAAAATCTTTGTTCCCAAGGGATTGTATGCGTGGGCGAAGCCGCAGGTGGAAGCTAGTATAAACATAATAAATAAATGTAAAACTATACGATGGTTTTTATTGTGGACAGACGCTGTATTCTTATTTAGTCTTGAAGCAGACATGCTGCTTTTAGTATCGGCGATCAGCGATTTTGCGACTGTATCGATGCTGCATCACGTTTGGCGACTCTCTGAGTTCAGTCGCGGATCTCTTCGTGATATAAGAAACAATGAACCTAATCGATGTGACCGGCATGGCGGCATCCGAATGTGTGTGGAATGTAGCGTTCGTCGCTGGGTCGAGCTTCTGAAAAGCGACTCAATTGCCGTGTTTGACGTTTTTATATCGACTTAATCGCAGATCGCCGATGTTAAAAGTAACATGTCTGCTGTAGCTCTTATACTACATAGGTGGCAAACAGGCACACGGTTCACCTCATGGCAAGCAGTTACCGTAGATGCCTGTTATTATCCGAGGCAACACTGTCGTATTACGGATCTTACGTAAAATCGCGATTTAAAGTCAGTTTTAAGGGTTACTCGGAATTTTTCCACGAAAAAATATTATTTTTTAATCCGGATCATCCTTTTGACCTTTCAATATCATTCCCGGAGAACTCCACTTATATTAATACCGGTTATTTCCTCTTTCATCGCAAAACTGTTTGCGATTACGCTCTGTTAGTAACCATTTTCCTTTTCCTTACATAACTTAAGAGCCCGGATACTTTCAAGGGAGAATTATTAGGTGTAACTTAGTGTGATAGAATTGGATGTTTGCTTTATGCTTTATATAGGTACTCTTGGGTGGTAAAAGCTACTAGAATTTGGTCGCTTGCAATACTATAGGCAGTATAGGCATGACTTGCACGTTGCCGATTTATTTTTCTTTACCCCAGGGCTTTAAGATGGAGTATCCCTGAGATAAGAAAACGTTTCTTTCAAAAAACATTTCTAAATGGGCGCTGCAGACCTGCAGGGGTATTCCGTAAGAGCAAAAACCGAGCCACCGCAAAAACCGAGCAAAATCTGGCTGTCAGATTGAAAATCGATATTCCGTAAGAGCAAAAACCGAGCCTATTTGACGTTTAGTCAATAGATTGTTGCATCACCGAGCAATCACAACTGTCAGTTTGCGATCACAACTGTCAGTTTGCCATCGCTGTTTCTTAGAGCATCAGCCGGCCGTACTTACACACAGGAACATAACTACACCGTGGATAGTTATTTGGCTGTTGTGGTCATCTGTATGGTGGAAGTCCTTCCCCATTCGGCCCTGGCTCAGTATGGTGCTCTACTACTCTTGAAGCAATTAGGCATTTCATTCCTTTAATATAAGATACACCTTTTTATCCGAACGAGTTGGCTGTATTTCATAAATTTATTTTAATAATATTACGTAATACAGAATGTTCAGTTATACAAAAATAGAATACACAAATCAATTCCATTTCAACTTGTCTCGCTACCATTTCGTTTACGTACCCGACGGCGACGAGCGACGAGCTACGGTTGCAATAAAAACTGTGACGTCACGAAAATGGGCCTTCTCTATTCCTTTTTCATTTGTTTATTCATGATGGCCGAAATTTTATTTTTTAAGACTTACTATAAATTTTTAGTACACTTGGTTATTTTTTATTGGCTCGCTATTGTTTATACATATTCATAGTATTCATCTTATAAATAAGCGTTCCTGCTTTTATGCTCAAACAATAACAGACAGCCCGCAACAAGAAGAGATAAGCATTCATAAAGTAAAAACAATATTATAGGTATTAGATATATGAGATTTTAAACTTCTTGTTACGGTGGTCATGGCACAGAGGTCGAAGTACCAATGGTTTTCAGGACAGTAAAAATGTGAAGTGGTGACTATAACCTAGAAAAACGCTGCTTTAAAAATCAATTTTCACCACTTACCCTTACACTATGTTTCCTCTAAACTTTCCACTTCTCAGAGGTTTGCTGTAAGAGAACTCAATTTTGAATTAAGCTCGCCTTTGTACATGATATTATTAATACCTGTGTAATCTGTATTTCTTTTGTGTGCATTAAAGAATTAAAGACTAATAATGCTATATTGTCCGTGTGGTGACGGTTGGTGTGGATTAAGAATACAAATGTCACCACCCCGTTCCATCCGAGGGTGTCGTAAGAGTCGACTAATAGAGTAAGTCAGGCAGACAATATCCACTGCAAGAGAGGGAAAACTCAAAACAAAACCCTATACCAACCCGTCTGGCCAGCGTGGTGTAGTAGGCTAATATCCCTCCATATGTATGGAAGAGACCCGTGCCCCGCGGGAAAACTGAAAATTATTTAAGGTTAGGCGTGGTTAGCGTAGTGGTATAAAACATCAAGTCCCTAATAGTAAGCCAAATATTCTTGCGATTGCGATTTAACTAGGTACTTATTTATTTATTTAATAGATTCACCAACAGTTATAACAATAGATTTTACATTTTAATGATACATAGCGTTTACAGTATAAAGTAATAGTATAACTAATAACAGGTGAATACTGTATGCGTTTAGTATATGTAGGTACAATTATTTGATTTAATTAGAAATTTAATTAATTAATAAAAAATGATTAAAAATAGTAATACAATTGAAAAAATATAATTATATTACAAAAATGGGTAAAAATATTCAATAATAAGTTAATTTAAATGGATGTTTTTTAAAAATGAATTAATTGATTGAATTTAATGTAAAATAATGTAAAATAAATAAAATTAAAAAAAAAAAAGAATTACTTAATTTATTACTATAATATTATTATTCCAACGGGTCTAAACTGTTTAATATTTTGAAGGTTTCATACATTTTGTTACACAACGTTTCTTTTTAATAAAAAATAAGTATATTTTATTTGTTGGCAAGAGGAAACAGGCATAGTAGGTAACTTAATTTGTGTAGTCACATTCAAATATAACGTTATCACAACGGTTGAGTTTCCTCTCTTTCAATCAGTAACGACATTTGAGGGTTGGGACAACGAACAGAAAACCGATATCGTGCTCGATTCGGACGTAAACCAATTGTAGTTTTATTTTCTATTTTTCTCTTAGATATTTCCATTTTGCTGAAATGAATTAAATGAATATCTTTGCTACGAGACCGAATAAATAAAATTGAATTATATGTGTGGTAAGAGAGCTAGCTACGTGGAACTTATTATGTGCATTATGAGCATCTATGCTTGCTCCCAAGCATAGGTGCTCTTTCTATCTGTTCATTCTAATAGACCGACGGCGACGAGACGGCAATCCGGGATATTCCTCGAAACGCATGCGCTATGATTTCCTTAGCTAGCGTACCTGAATGGTGCGTTCGAGGGATACTTTAGGTACCCCGGCAATCCGACACGACTTAAGAGAGATCTGACGCAGAAGCCCAGAGAAGTGCAATGTTTTTTTAAGAATATTTTTACCACTATAAAATAAGAATAAGGTCCTCCTAACCAATTTCGGTCACAACGGGTAATCCCAACGAAGACTAGCCAACTGCATGGGAGATATTATTACAGTGCGCAAAAGCGTGCGCAAACACAAGTGCACTCTTTATTCCCTCACTCTCATAGTCCGATGGGACGGCCATTCAACACGATAGGAGAGAGATCAGGCGTAGGACCAACGTCTTTTTTATACTACCAAGATGGCAAACAAGCATACGGCCCGCCTGATGGTAAGCAGTTACCGTAGCCTATGAACGCTCGCAACACTATTGTTACCTAAAATTGTATGTGACCAGCATATTAAACGTTCGTTAAACAGAAAACTAAACGTCTCTTCGCAATGTAATTACATAATTAGTGGTTCCCTATTGAATGGTGGCAGTGGAAGTGGCGCGCCCTGCTGTGCCAATTACAGAAGCTTCCATTGTATTTATTAGTTGGATTTTGTCAACAAAAGGTTTTTGTATTTAGTATTGTGGCGTCACGTCGGTTCTGTCATACCTATACTAATATTATAAAGCTGAAGAGTTTGTTTGTTTGTCTGGTTGAACGCGCTAATCTTAGAAAGTACTGGTTCGATTAGAAAAAATTTTTTTTTGTTGAATAGTGCATTTATCCAGGAAAGCTATAGGCTATATAACATCACGCTATGATCAATAGGAGCGGAGCAGTAGTGAGTTATTGCAAAATCGGGGAAAATAACCACGCGGACGAAGTCGCGGGCGACCCCTAATAGCAACCCATATATGTCCCACTGCTGGGCACGGGTCTCCTCTCCTCTATCAAGAGAGAGAGGTTTAGGCTTTGATTCACATACACTAGCCTTACGGGTTGGTGAATCTGACATGTCATTAGAATTACTTCTAAGACATGTGAGTTTCCTGTCGATGTTTTCCTTCCACGTCAGCAGATGGCGAATCATTTGATTGGTACATATAAACTCCACAAAGTGAAATTCACTTTGTTACTGCCACCCGTAATTGAATCGTAGTATTAAAAAAACGTGGATAATTCTCTAGTGTACATATTTTCTTTAAAATCACAATACTCCCTGAGTGGTACAAGTATTCAGCTTTCATATTTTAGAGATTGAAATATTGAAACTCTGTGATTATTCAACTGATTTTCCTTTTAACGGAATCCGAGATTACTTTCATTATATTTTTCCTTCATTTCCATTTTTTTAACAAAAATAAATATTTAACGATTATAAATTTTAAGTAGAGGATTTCGTTTAAGCTTACATTGTTAACGTTGTAATAACTGATTGCATTAATAATGATTCGTCGATCTAGTGATAAGCAGCTTACGTAGACTATGAACTCGACTGCACAGTTGGTTCAGTGGCTCAAGTGGTTGTACCACTGCGCAGCGTATTGTGAGTTCGATCCCCACACGAGACGAATTGTGTGGTCCATAAATGGTTGAACCGAGTCTTAGTGTACTTTGCGTCCGTTAATTTTATGTTTGTAAAGTCTCCCTTGACTCATGGCTTGATTCCTAGTGCGGGAGTCTTTTTAAAGAAAAAAAAACAAAACGCCTGTAATACCAGGTAGGTTCATCACTGGCTCACTGTAAAAAACGAAATTGCTAGGCTAGAAGCTTAAGAGATAAAGAACAGCGCTTCATTAAAGAGTTCTGGAGTCTTTACTAGTAGGAAATTAATATGACCCAGGTCTCCGCAAGTGACAGAAGTGCCTGGGCATATTATGTCTCCTCAATCAAGAGTAGGTATGAGGCTGAGAGGGTTGAACTGCGAATCCAATGCGCCAATATGGGTTGGCGGAACAGATATCTACAAATACTACTATTACTACTCCTCCTATTTACTTCTGATTAAATTCGTTGCGGAGTCCAAGACAGTAGGTTTAGTTGTCCACGGGACGCACGAGAATCAAAACTCGGTGTATCAGTTGGTTACTCCGCTGTTAATCCTGGCTCATAGGAGTCACAGCGGTGGGCATGTGGGTGGGATTGTCCCGAAAGATATCTACAAAAAAGGAAAGTAGTAAGAAAAAAAAGAATGGTATTGGCTGCATTTGTTTTTATGACATTCATAAGTATCATGTATTTGATCTAAATGAATAAATGAGTTTGACTTTGACTTTAAATACATCTAAAACATATTTTTCTCTTGGTTGATAATTGACTGTGGTCTGCTGCAGGTTTTTCTCCAGCCAAGCTTGCACGCCTGTGCCTACAATGAAACAATCAAATTGTACAGCGAAACAGAATACTTATATTTAATACTAGCCCTCCCCGACTTCGCCCGGGAATACTATTTTCAGCTCAACTTTCTTTTGTATTTTACATAAGAACCTTCTCCTGACAATAACGAACATAGTAAAAAAATAATTAGCGAAATCGGTTCAGCTGTTCTCGAGACTTGTGCTTAGCAACACATTCAGCGATTTATTTTTATATTATAGACTAGCTGTTGCCCGCGGCTCTGCCCGCGTGGATGTCGGTTATCTCTGTAAAAAGTAAAGTAACCTATGTGTTATTCCAGACCATAACCTATCTCTGTGCCAAATTTTATCCAGATCCCTTCAGTAGTTTTTACGTGAAACAGTAACAAACATCCATCCACCCATCCATCTATCCATCCATCCATCCATACTTACAAACTTTTGCGTTTATAATATTAGTAGGATTATTCCTCAGACTAATAGAATAAGATAGACGGAGCGTGTAGAACTCGCGCGTGAAGCCGCCAAAAGTCATACTAAATAGCAATGTCATACGTTTTCGTTTTCGCGCGCAGTCGATTTGAGCCGCTCTGAAGTATTTTTACAACGTTTTACTACACAATACGGCATTATAATAATATTTTGTCAAAACGTGTTTAGACGTGCGTACTCACTAGCGGCTCAAATCGACTGTTAAATTGATCGATATATAGATAATAATCGATTGAAAATTATAACATTGCTTTTCCACAGGATAGGCTAGACTTAATGACGTCACACACATTCCAGAACAATATTTAAATTACATAGAATTACGTAAGCAATTTCCAAAGTACTTCTTATTTGTTTAACAAATTTATCACTTTCACTACAACGCATGTTAAATCTACGGGGAACTAAATTCCCAATTGCTCATAATAAAAAAGTCCTTTTAGTAAAATTGGAAAACCTGCCCAAAGCGCACATTGTTGTCCGATACTATTAATACGTTCCAAACAAATTTCAACTGTAAGTCTAAGATTTTAAGATTTATTTTCTTTTGTATTTATGCTCAGTCTCTTCTGAGATGTCGTTTTTTATTCCGCAAACCTATTTTACGGTGTACATTTGAGGTTTTCCACTTTTTAAACCGATTTCAATAAGAGGCTTTGGAAAGTTTTAATAAACTGTGAGAGAAGCGTAAGTCCGAATGGTTCTTTAGATGCCTTCGCTTTTTTTATCCTTGTATTTATCAACGTTTCTCTGAGTCATGAAATTATTGCTTAGGTTTAAATAATTTTGTGAACACTTGAAGTTGATTAACCTTTCTTTTGACATTTAAGTCAAACAGATCCCTCTAGTAATTTATATATATGTTACGGTAAATCTGATTAATTGAAAATTATTAATATTTTTACAAAATTATTAATAATAACCACATGTTTTGGTAAATGTGAATAATCGATCGAAATTTATTACTTTTAGTAGTAATTATTAATAATTCACGACACATATTGGTAAAAGTTAAAAAATAAATAAAAACCTAACCTAACCTAACCTAGGTTAGGTTAGGTTAGGTTTTTAACCTTATGTGAGCCGTAGTCAAGTGTAATTATTAATAATTCACGACACATATTGGTTAAAGTTATAAAATAAATAAAAACCTAACCTAGTTTTTTTTTTTTTTATTTAACCTAACCTAACCCCCCGCGCCTCTCGCACGTCGCACACACCGCCCCGCCCCGCAATCCTTGGCCACTTATTACATTTATTACTACTGGGGTTAAATTATTAATAATAACCGACAAATGTGATTAATTTATCAGTTTAACCTCGACTTTCGGTAATTATTAATAATAATAGATAATTATTAATAATCTTCTATTATTCACTCTTACCGTAACATATATACTAGTGGACCTGGCAGACGTCGTCCTGCTTGAAAAAGCTGAAATACCGACAACAGCACCACCTACCGGGTCCAATTGTGAATCTAAACCATCCAGGGCCCTACCCGAACACACACACACACAAAATTTCATCAAAATCGGTCCAGCCGTCTAGGAGGAGAGAAGGAGAGAGAGAAGAGAGAGGACACGCACACAAGAAATATATATCCTTACTAATATTATAAATGTGAAAGTTTGTAAGAATGGATGGATGTTTGTTACTCTTTCACGTAAAAAACTACTGAACGGATCTGGATGAAATTTGGCACACAGATAGATTATTATATAAAGATGTCAAGCGGCACGTCCTGGCTTCGCACGGATGGGCGGCTAAAAATCTTTCACCATTAGAAAGCTACATTATCAGCGGGTAACATAGGCTATATTTTATTGATTTTATTACGGGATCCCTATGAAAAGTAAATAAATGTCCACCCGTGCGAGGCCAGGACGTGCCGTTAATAATATATATAACTAGGGGTCGCCCGCGATTTTGTCCGCGTGGTACCTAATTTGGAATATTTGCCCCGATTTTACAACATCTGACTAACTGCTCCACTCCTATTGATCATAGCGTGATGTTATATAGCCTATAGCCTTCCTGGATAAATGCACTATTCAACAAAAAAATATTTTTCCTAATCGAACCAGTACTTTCTGAGATTAGCGCGTTCAACTAAACAAACAAACAAACTCTTCAGCTTTATAATATTAGTATAGATAGTATAGACTAGCGGCCCGCCCCGACTTCGTCCGGGTTAAACTATTATCAGCGCAATTTTATTTTTTTTACATAAGAACCTTCTCCTGACAATAACAAACACTACAAAAAAATAATTACTGAAATCGGTCCAGCCGTTTATGCGTGATGCCGTGACCAAGGAAAATAGGGATTTATTTTTATATATAAAGACTAGCAGCTCGTCCTGACTTTGCCCGTAATAAACTATTATGACCCTGATAATGGATTGAGTTTAAAAAAATCTTTAGTAGATATAACAAGAAGAAGATACCTATAGTCTATTTTATATACCTATGTACAGCAGTGATCGTATCGTTTAAAAGAAAAAGAAAGACAACACTGAAATATTTCCAGTGACTATCTTAGATTTTATACCTCTGTCTGTCCAGACAGTAAATCAGAAAAAGGTAAATCTAGCTGAGGAATTTTAGTAATTTTCTATTTTCTTACGTTTAAAACACTGCACAAGAAACTAACTAAGATTGAATTAAATAAATCCAAAGTCATTTTAGAAATATCGCTTTAGGAAGGCCTCCTAAAAGCGATATTTCCAAAATGACTTTGGAAATATCGCTAGATAATATCATTAAAGTTATATGAAATAATATAAAATTATATAAAGGTAATATCGCTAAAGTTACGTATTCCAGATTAAGATAAAAATAAATCGCTATAAGAACTGAATCTGAAATACGTAACTTTATTTTCTAGCGAAGGATCATGTCTTTATTCAAAATGCAAATTAAGATCGAAACTAAATGCCTATAAAAACTTTATACCGGCCCCTAGAGAGTAAAGTAAACTGTATTTACCACAAGGCTCAAGCTAAATGGATTAGTCTGTCAATCGAAGCCGAGTGCCTACAGTGCATTCAATAAAGAGGTATTGTGTTGACTGGTGTAATCCCCGAGGCGCACGAGTCACTATGTATCGACTAAACAATTGTTTCTCTCTAGCTTGCACTCCAAACAATTGTAATTTCACGTTGGAGATATTTTATGACCTTTTTAAGGCTTGGAATAAAATTTAAACTTTTTCTAAATATATTAATAATAAGTTTAAATTTTAATTTATAAAAAAATAGTAAGACGTCCATTCAAAGAGTACATCTGTTTGTATCCCCGCGCTCGCCTAGAGAATTAGGTGAAATGAAATGAATGAAATGAAAATGATTTATTCTCCATAAGAGGGCAAAGTTACACATTAATTATGTAAATACAATAGGTACCTAAATAACATTACATTTTTACAAAATAGTCTTTACAAAATAGCATGTTTTTTTTTTACATTTAGTTTTTGCATACACAAACCTACACCTTTTCTCCTAACGGGGTAAACCCCGTTAGGAGAAAAGGTGTAGGTCGTGTTTGCTTTGCCCAAATGCTCAAGGTCGTTGGCGTATCCCAAGCCTTACATTACATTACCAAATTATAGTTGTATGTTTTCTTAAAATATTGTTTTTTTTTCGTATTATTTGATAAAAATTGAAGTCATAAAGTGGTTACATCTTAATAATTTGGTGCTGATTCGATGATTTTTTTATAAACTATTTAGAATTACTATATAATTCATGACAATGCCATATTATGAAATACATCTTGTTGATTAATACTGTATTTTTTGGCAGTAATTTGTCTAAAAGCCAACAAAAGATGGATTCATTTACTCCTCTTTTTCATCATTTTTTGAGAGAGGGGCCTTAATAGATATGCCTAAATTATAAATAGGCTAGTTGTTCCCACGGGAACCATAGAATTCTGCGGGCAAAAAAGTTAAAGTAGTCTATGTGTTATTCCATACTGTAGATCCGTTGAGCCGTTCTGGGATAATTGAGTAATAAACATATATCCATCCATCTAAACTTTAACATTCATCATAGGTGCTAGGAAGATAAATTAATAGACCAGCTCCATGGTACCATATTATTATTAGTAGATAAGTTACCTACGTACGTATACAAAATTTCAGCTCAATCGGATAATGAGAAGTGATTTAAATTATGCTTGCAAGATTTATCCATAACTAACATTGCATGGTAAATAAAAGGAAGGACCTGCACCTTACAGAAGACCACAGCCAAATAACACACAAAGTGGTGTAGTTGTATTCCTGTGTGTGAGTACAGGTCTCCAACGCTCATTTAGGGATGCGTTTTGAAAAAAACGTATTCCTCTCCCAGGCACAGTCCCATTATAAAGCCCTGGTGTAAAAAGATGGGTTGGCAACCCGCAAGTATTACTTCTGGTATTGCAAGCGTCCATAAGCTACGGTAACTGCTTAACATCATGCGGGCCGTATGCTTGTTTGCCGCCTAAGTAGTATATAAAAAAAGAGACTATAGAACTTAAAATATCCTCTTTGAGATTCTTTATTCCATTTCTCTGAAGCATCTAAATGTTCTTGACAACCAAAGAAACAAAACCTTTCATCCTCAACAATAACATCAGCATTTGGGCACTGAATTTCACTAACACAATTATCCGCTCGAATATTTCTTTTATATTTGGTAAACCACTAAAACATCGGACAGGTGTACAAAGGCCCAAACAAATAATTTTACGCGGTATAATGTTATAATGGCCAGTCGAGTGACAGACGCAGGTGGCAATGTTTACGTGCCGATGACGCAGCTTTTAATAAAATTAGATGCCGTACCCATCGGTTTTATATTTGAAAATTAGTTTTTTCAAGCTACCGGTAGTGTTTTGTTATAATTTGTTGAAGTATAAGAGAATTAGGGGCTTTCGTTTGATAGTGGGCATCTCCAGGGTGAGTTGGTGAAGCTTGCAATCGGAGCTGCAAGACCAGAAAAGTTCTGGAGTGGCGACCACGAACTCGAAGGCGCAGGTAGACCGGTGACCTAGTAAAGACTGCGGGCAGCCGATGAACAAGATCATCCCAAGTTGGAACGCTGTAGAAATCCTCAGGAGAGACCTATGTCCAACAGCTTTCTGTCTGGGTGTGTCTTTTAGCTGTCATGATGTATCATAGGATACATCTTAGAAGAAATTGTAGAAAGGATCGAATGTCCTGAAGCTAGACGACTTAAAGTGATACACACATGAAAGCTTTGATATCACATAACACGATGTCTGTAACGAAATACAAGAGCTTAATAGACCCACTAGAGAACAAGCCCTGTGTCGCGAGGGACTTTACAAACATTCAATTAACTACTTTTAATAGGTGATTAATTAATAGTTGTCCTAAAGCTTTGTACTTTGTGTCCATTACCATTTTTCTTCCGCGTGTTGCTCGAACCCACAACACGCCGCGCAGTGGTAAACGGCGAGGTAGCCCCTTAAGCCACTGAACCAAACGTGCAGTTATGTATATGAAGTTTTAATAAATAAATTAATAGGAAAATGCACCAACGTTTGGATACACAAATGGGTATCCTGCATAGTTCTCTAGTCTCCATTTAAACTGGCTGCAGCAGCCGATATTCGGAAATCTATTACAGAGACAAGCCACATATTGTATTTCTGAAATAGTGCCGCTTAAGCCTAGTTAAGCTATGCAGTAGCCTCATTCGGGACATTTCCGAGTATTTGTCTGTTATCAAGACCCGCCGCGCGCCGGCTGATTCTCTAAGAAACAGCGATGGCAAACTGACAATTGTGATCGCAAAACTGACAGTTGTGATTACTCGGTGACGGCACAATCTATTGACTAAACGTCAAAAAAGGCTCTTACGGAATACCGATTTTCAATCTGACAGCCAGATTTTGCTCGGTTTTTGCGGTGGCTTGGTTTTTGCTCTTACGGAATACTCCTTCCGTCCGCTTGCATTCACAAAATTGAGCACGCATTAATTCAACTAAACAAGCCGATTCTCCCGGCTATTTGAGCGTTTTAAATTTGCTAGTGTTTTAGTCTAAAAAACAAGCAAATTTCAGACCGAGAGGGCTACTGAAAACAGATGAGGAGACAAAATGCTTCTAAAAACACGTTTGATAGTGCGAAATAGAAGACCGCGAGGTATATAATAGAGTAAGTACTAAAATATACTAAGTACCACTTACAACCAAGTACACAAGCACCACCAATTACAAAACTTCCGGAACCTTTTATGAATTTCTTAAAGAAAACGCAATATCTATATTTTGGCGTGACCCGAAAATGCGGACTGCGTGAACAGTAGTCCCATGAAACCAACAAGGCAGTTAAAGTAAAAACAATAATATATTACTACGGTCTTTTAATAAGCGAAAAAAAAAGATCTTTCCTATTTTCAAACGTTGAGTAAAATATAACAAAAAGTATTTATATCTAACTCAATTGCCTTTCAAAAGAACAATAATTGACGTCTACAAAACTTTACAAATATTGTACGTGGTACTATAAAATCGTAGGATATTTTTGTCTTTTTCTGCGTGGTTCATTGACCTGAATGTTATGAAATTTTATAAATATTATGTACTTAATAGGAAAACGCAGTGTAAGACGACCTCCCACTAGGTGGACAGATTATCTCATCAGAGCTGCAGGAAAGCACTAAATGCAGGCAGCTCAGCATCGGCCATTGTGGAGGCATATGAGGGAGGCCTACGTGCAGCAGTGGACGTCATCAGGCTGAGATGATGATGATGATGATGTACTTTATAAGGGCATCATGTCATGTTATATGTAAAAAGCAATTCAATGTTTTTAACTCTTTCTTAGAATGAAATCCACGTTTCGCCAATTAGGTTGGGTCTTACGTAACTGCTAGGGGTTCAGGTAATTGACTGTTCGTTATACACCAAAATATATCGAAATCGAAAACTATCAATATTTTTCCTACGGCCAATTCGCTGACTAGGGTAAGACCACGAGGAGAATTGGTAAGAAACTCGGGCCACTCTTTTTAACCGCCAGAGCATAACATTTACAATTTGGTATGTGTTACAATATTTGTCGTAACGACTTGAGAACCTCCTCCGTTTTTTCGTAGGTTAAAAAGGCACGGAAACCGCTATACCATACAAAATGTAAGAAAAATGAAAGAGATAGATGAAATGAAGTTACTTAGGCTGTTTGCGATATCTACGTCTCATTGGGTATTAAGATATTTTTATATTATGATATACTAGCTGTTATTCCAGACCATAATCTATCTCTGTGCCAAATTTCATCCAGATCCGTTCAGTAGTGTTTACGTGAAAGAGTAACAAACATCCATCCATCCATCCATCCATACTCACAAACATTCACATTTATAATATTAGTAAGGATATTTTACATACTACATTTCTTATTGAATAAATCGATTGCCAATAGAGCGGTAACCTATTGATTCAATTGAAAGTGAAATCTTCAAAGCGAAGGAACGGACCTTGACACGAACCAAATGGTAGAACCTGAGGAACCCGTCACGCGAGTATGTAACACACTGCACTATTTCCATACTTGTTCGCAGATACTTAAGAAGTAAGTGTGATAAAGACGGCTAGAGCTTACCAATTTTGGGCCAGAGTAAATTGATAAGGTGTATTATGTTGAAAGAATGTTCAAGTTCAAGATGTATTTTATTGCTAATCGATCATAACCGAGTAGGAAAGAAATCGACTTGCATCCAATAGGTGTGAGTTCAATCCCGGGTGGCATTACCACTGTTAATGATACTAATCTAATGATTTAGCATCTGCTAACGGTGAAAAAAAATATCGTGAGGAAACCAACATGTCTTAGAAGAAATTCTAAAGACATATCTGATTCACCAACCCGCATTAGGCCAGCGTTTGTAAATGTAAGGCCTAAATCCTCTTTATTTCTCTTGATAGAGGAAAGGAAACCCGTGCTAAGCAGTGGGACATATATGGGTTGCTAATAAATTGCTAAGGAGATTAAAAAGGATAAGCAGCCTGGTAGGCAATCAAGGTAGGCTATGGTTGCTTGAGAGAAACATCACTCGCGCGTTGCCTATCCTAAAATTAAAAACTGATAGGTACCTAATACATTGTGTCAATCGAATTTATTAAAAAGATAAAAAAAGACGTCAGTAACCCAAATTAAGTGTCATCCAATTATAGTGCCAAGTACAAATCTATTAATTTATATGAATTATTGTGTTCAATTCAATAAACTTTCAGGATTTATTAAATCTTCTCACAAAAATCTTTTTAATATTAAACAATCATGTCAATATTACACCATAAAAGAAAGTCAAATACGTTAGATAAATCTATCTTATTAGATTGTCTTTATAAAAGCAAATTTAAGAATATATATTTACTTTTTTATTAATATAATTTTGATTTACTAATCGATGACTAAAATTGAAAAAAACAAAGAAGAAAGAAAAACAATTTATTTTTACAAACAAATGACAAATTGCAATCGTATGAGTTAATTGAATATTCTGAAACCATAAACTATAGATGGCTTTTCATCAGACAAGTAACCTTATTTTTCATCTTAGATTTTTCAAAAATAAAACAATTGTCAATTGTCAAATAAAAAAAGAATTACAAGTAATAAGATAAGATACACTTTCAGAAATGGTTTCATATTATAAAATACACAGAGCAATATTATATAGTATAACCAACGGACTGCATACAAAAATATTATTCTTATTAAGATACTATGCATTCTTAAGATATTTATGACTTGGGGAAGTGTTCACCACAACCACCACAACTTCGCATTAAAAGATACACAGTTACTTCTAAAGATTTATTATAACTATATATATTAATATTATAAAGGCACAGTTTGTTTTTTAAACGCGCTGATCTCTGGAACTAACCGTCAGATTTGAAAATAATTACATCACGCGACGACCCAAAGGGAGTATGGTTGAAACAATAAACGTGCCACAGTAAATCCAAATTTAACGCAAGTAAAACTGCGGTAGTAAAACTAGTGAAAATAAAATGCAACTCTTAATCTAATATTATTAGACTAGTAAACTTTTGACATTTCATATTTTTTGTATTGTCATAAATATCAAAACAAACAAGCCATAGATAAAAATTTTGCGTGACTAAAAAGTATTTAGGGTGTCTATGGTATAAATTAGCTTAAAAGAATTGTATTGTATGCAGAAAAACAAGTTTTTAAATATTCATATTATCATTTATTTATTTGAATTTTGTTTATAAAAACAAGTTTTTGTGGCAGACATTTAAAAAATGAGGTTACTGTATAAAATGTCAGCTATTTTGAATGTTAATGTTTTATAGTTTTTTTAAATATGTATTTTGTGATTCGACTTAACTTATGTATTTCGTATCTCATGTATTTTTTAAGTTTGTAGCTAAATGGTTAAAATAATGGTTAACCATTTTCTAGTAACACAGCCATACCCCTCTGTGCCTCAGAAAGCACGTAAGGCCGAGTTCTACGCCTGAGTTTTCTCTGGTCATGTCAAATTTTTGTCCCACTGAACTATGAAATTAAAGAAATAGAGAGTGCACTTATTTGTGCATTATTTTAAAGGATACCCCATCACAAAAATGTCGCTGAGATTCAAAAATTGCAACCTGGTGTTGCAATTTTTTGACATGTGAGTGACGCTCCAGGTATCGTCTGTAAACTACTTACCATCAAGAGGACTGTATGCTTGCCACCTAAGTAGTCAAAAAATTTGTAACGACGGTTTTTTGTGACCGATCCTTGAACTTTTTTTTTTGACTGCCTCGGTGGTCCAGTGGCCGCAGTATGCGCCTGCTGTGCACGAGGTTGTGGGTTCGATTCCCACACAGGACAAAACTTTGTGTGACCCACAAAGAGTTGTTCTGAGTCTGGGTGTAATTTGTGTCCGTTAATTGTATGTTTGTAAAGTCCCTCGCGACACAGAACGTGTTCTCTAGTGCGGGAGTTGTCTTATATAACTTATTTTCAAATAACAACGACAAAATCGCACACAATATCGCTCCGGATACAAAAAGTCTTCAACAATTATGTCATCAGCCCCTCTAGACAAGTGGCATAATGCTAGTTGAATCGAATAGAATAGAAAGCAAAAAGTATAGGATTCGCCGTAATATCGTAAATTTAATATTATATCAAATTTCATACTTTTGCTTTCTATTCTATTCGATTCGACTACCATTTATGCCACTTGTCTAGACGGGCAGATACGAAAAGTCTTACACAACAATTATGTCATTTGACTATTCGTATATTGGCAGTCACGGTTATGCGTATCTAAATATAAAGCCCCTGTTACATGATATGTGTTTGTAAGTAACACGATCATCACATTCACTTAAAAGTATAGGTTTTCATGCAATAGTAACGGTCTACTGAGTAAGTCGAATGGAAGTGTGAATACGCAAGCATTGAATAAAATATACTCTGAAAAATAAGTAGGTAATTTCCTGTGTTTTGATAGGCATAAGGCGGTGTGCCTTGGGTTTAAGATGGAGTGTCTCAGGGATAGAAAAACGTTATGTTAATATAGCTCTGGAAACTTCTACTAACATACAAGAGAAATTTGGCATAAACATAGATTATAGTCTTTTTTTTTTTTCTAAAAAGACAACTCCCGCACTAGAGAACAAGATCTGTGTCGCGGGGGACTTTACAATCATACAATTAACGGACACAAATTACACCCAGACGCAGAACAATTCTTTGTGGGTCACACAAAGTTTTGTCCTGTGTGGGAATCGAACCCACAACCTCGTGCACAGCAGTCGCATACTGCGGCCACTGGACCACCGAGGCAGTCTGACTAGAACAACACATAAAACCTCTGTTCCCGAGGCATAGTACGCGCGGGCGAAAGCTAGCTCTATGAAGCAAACCTCATCCAACGATATAATTGAAAACAGTTTCTATAAATTGTCAGTACTCATAAATAATATACATCTATCGATCCCTAAAACCCGCCACTCGAAACACGACATACGCATACCTACATATTATACCTATATACACACATAATATTTTAAACGTACAAGATTTATTTCGTGTGAAAATGAAAGGGTCTTGTGAGACGTAAGGTAAGAATATACAATGCATGCTGGCACAAAAGGTGGAGGAGGAATGGGAAATGTATGTAGGTACCTACTTACAATGTATCATTGTGAAATACTAGCTGTTGCCCTCGGCCCCGCCCGCGTGTTTGTCGGTTATTGTGATAAATAGAAAATAGCTTATTCGCTATTCCAGACTTTAATCTATCTCTATGCCAAATTTCATCCAGATCCGTTTAGTAGTTTTTACGTGAAAGAGTAACAAAACTCCATACAAACATCCATCCGTCTTCTTAACTTTTCACATTTATAATATTAGTACGATTTTAATTTAATTTTTGGCTGTGGTCTTCTGTACGGTCCTTCCCCAGTCACTTGCTCGGTAGTATGGTGGGCACCTACCTCTTTCACTTTTCTACCACCTATTTAAGGTCCTCTGTTGGTCTAGATTTGATTCCCATCCAGGACAAATCTTTGCATTATCTAATAATCCGATTACTTCGTTTGGGTAACGCATGAGAATTGTCGATAAAATATGGCCTATGTCATTCACCGAACCTTTAGATACCTAAAAGTTCGGTGAGTGGCATAGGCCATATTTTATTCTAAGTAAAATCAAGTCAATTCAAAGTCCAATTTACATGTAAATGAAGGAAAAACAAAAAGTGGATAAAGTTATATGTATTTTAGCTACAGAAGGGAAACTTTATTAAAGACAACAATTTGACAGCGGATTAACAAAGTAATTTATAAGGAACATTAATTGTTTTATAACTTTTTATGGCTGAAGACGAAAGCAATCAACCGCTAAGTAAAGAAAACAATTGCTGAACATTTAAGTTGTTATAATAGACGTAATGTGGGCAAGCCCGACTAGGGAAGGACCTCCCAACTTACAGAAGACCTCAATCAAATTACACACACGCAATGTTGCTGTGTCCCTGTGCGTGAGTACAGGTTCGCAGCCCTTTTAGACAAGTGGCTTATACGGTAGTCGAATTGAATAGATACATAGTATTTGACCATCGTCTTCGTCTTCTATTCCAGAAAGACGAAGCGTGGGCAGGCCTCCAACAAGATGGACCGACGACCTGATAAAGGTTGCGGGCAACCGATGGACAAGGTCTGCTCAGGATCGAGAATTGTGGAAATCCTTGGGGGAGGCCTATGTCCAGCAGTGGACGTCGAGCTTAGATAAAAAAAAAATTACCTATGTTTACGATATAATGTCGTGGACTTACGTCAAATCCTATATATTTGCTTTCTAATCTATTCGATTCAGTCAACGTTTATGCTACTTGGCTAGAGGGGCTGTTTTCATGTAAGGAGAACGATTTAAAAATAATCGATTCCTTTTTCTTTTATCTATATTACAAAAGTCTGGTTTACAAAATGTGGAGTCGACAACACGCAAGTAATACTTCTGGTACTGCAAGTGTCCATAGGCTAGGGTAACAGCCTATTATCAGGTCCACCTGAAAGAAGTGTACGTTCCAACGTACACTTCTTTGTTACGATTGTTAAACATTAGAATAGATGCATCTCACTACAAAATATGATCACATTTCTTTTAAAATCTGTAGTATCAAATATAGTGTTGTTTCGCTCATTCCTATTGAAACTCTCACTAGAACCAACTCTATCTAGACTATGGTTCTAAGTGGAATGATCCGACTCATCTTAGTAAGGTCTTTTTGGCCATCATTTTAATAACAAATACCTAATTATATTTTGCTCAACATAACAAGAGTTCAATACCCGTTTTGACAATTTACCTGTTTCAGTTAGTCGATAACTTATCATGTTTATTTAAATTAACCTACATACAAATAATTTAAATATATTAAATTTAATTGATTGTATTACTTATGTGGCAAACAAGCACACGGCCGCCTGATGTTAGGCAGTCTATGGACACTTTTACGTAAGGGCTTTCAGATGGTGTATTCCTGGGATAAGAAAACGTTTCTCTCAAAACGCATCTCTATATGAGCGCTGGAGGCCTGTACTCACATACAGGAACACATCTACACCGCTATGTGTAGTTATTTGGCTGTGGTCTTCTGTAAGGTGGAGATCCTTCTCCAGTCGAGCTTGCTCGCTGGTATGATGACTACCTCTCTTTAAATATATTTTATTATGATTACTTACAGGATAACCACTACATCTCCATGTATAGTTATTTGGCTGTGGTCTTCAACAAGGTAAGTTCGTCTTCCCAAGTTGAATTTGCTCGCTTTACTATATTTTTCCTCCATCTGCAAAATTAGCAATTATATAAAGTAACACAATCAATCAATCAGTCTATTTCAGTCCACTGCTGGACAAAGGCCTCTCTCAACACGCGCCACAAGCAGACGGTTCTCTGCCTTCTGCATCCAGTCCGTCCCAGCGACCTTTTTTAGGTCGTCGATCCACCTAGCTGGGGGCCGCCCTACCTTACGCTTACCGAGTCGCGGTATCCAGTCTAGGACAGGTCTACTACATCGGCCATCGGTCCTTCTGCTGATGTGACTAGCCCATTGCCACTTCATAAGTAACAAAGTTTATAAATTATAACATTCCATGCGGTGTTCCACTAACCCAGATGTGTGAACAACTAACTTTGCTCGTACATTATTATATCAACTTTAATTGTAATTACTTAGACCTAGTACACAATGTATTAAGTAATATATGACCGACGAGCCAGCTGTGGAATAGTTATTAACTAATTCTTAAAGTAAGTTAATTTAAAAATTATAAATATGTTTTGTTAAATATTTTAAGGTGCGAGTTTCACTTTGTGGAGTTTATATGTACTAATAAAATGATTCGCCATCTGCTAACCATAAAGGAACACATCGTGAGGAAACCCACATGTCTTAGAAGAAATTCTGAAGACATGTCTGATTCACCAACCCGCATTAGGCCAGCGTGTGTGAATCAAGGCCCTCTATCAAACCTAATACTTGTAAAAAATTATTTTGTACTATGCATAATATACGAGGAGATCCGTAGGAGAACCAAAGTGACCGACATAGCTCGAAAAATTGCCTCAATTAAGTGGCAATGGGCAGGACACATAGCTCGAAGAACCGATGGCCGTTGGGGCAGAAAGGTTCTAGAGTGGCGACCGCGAACTGGAAGACGCAGCGTGGGCAGGCCTCCAACAAGGTGGACCGACGACCTGGTAAAGGTCGCGGGCAACCGTTAGACAAGGTCAGCTCAGGACCGAATGATGTGGAAGACCTTGGGGGAGGCCTTTGTCCAGCAGTGGACGTCTTATGGCTGAGATGGATGCATAATAATGAATACCCATTAAACGAGAATAAAACTTTATCGAGTGAATTCCCAAGGCATATAAAAGTCAATGATATTATAGAATGAGGAAAAATGTAAAGATATTTGTTGACAAACAAGTCCCACAAACTTTATAGATAGTTGACAAACAAGTCCCACAACCTTTATTTATAAATACAAGTAAAAAGTATTTATATATATATCTTAACACATTAGGTATTGAATCAACTAGATGTGATTTTGTTGGCTCCTTTTAAAAGAAGGTTACTACTACCAACAACCTTCCTCTTGACAAGTGGCATAAACGGTAGACAAATCGAATCAAACAGAATACAAAGCAAATGTATGGGTTTTGACATAAGTTTACGATATAATGTCGTACACTTACGTCAAATCCTATTTTTTTATATTGTATTTTTTCCTTCAATTAGTTTTTGCGTTTACCACTTTGTGACACAGGTTTATCCTAGTAGGTACAGGAACCCAAAATTTATTGTACACATTTATTTATTAAA
The DNA here is from genome assembly GCA_947095525.1 of Trisateles emortualis. Taxonomy (NCBI): domain Eukaryota; kingdom Metazoa; phylum Arthropoda; class Insecta; order Lepidoptera; family Erebidae; genus Trisateles; species Trisateles emortualis. The sequence continues at coordinate 4,845,685 of OX352740.1, read as the reverse complement.
AAGCCTTACAATTTGTACCAATTTAGATATGGTTAAATGATTTTATTTTAATTGATTTGTTTTCTCTATTCTCTATTCGATTTCCACCGTTTATGTCCCTTCCATTTTTTTTTCTTTAAAAATACAACTTCCGCACTAGAGAACTTGTTCTGTGTTATGGGGGACTTTTAAAACATCCAATTAACGGACACAAATTACAACCAGACTCAGAACAATTCTTTGTGGGTAACACAAAGTTTTGTCCTGTGTGGAAATTGAATTCACAACCTCGTGCATAGCAGGCGCATACTGCGGCCACTGGCAGTGTATAGAGGGGCTGTAATGTTTATCGATTTAAAAAAAGGTGGATCTGTTTTGATTAAGTAGACATAGAAATCAAGTTCGATTTTATATTATAATCTAAGAAAACGTGTTTAATCTGGATAGAGTTTTGACCTTAATACACAGGTTTTACCAGGTCGTCGGTCCACCTTGTTGAAGGCCTGCCCACGCTGCGTCTTCCAGTTCGCGGTCGCCACTCTAGAACCTTTCTGCCCCAACGGCCATCGGTTCTTCGAGCTATGTGTCCTGCCCATTGCCACTTAATTGAGGCAATTTTTCGAGCTATGTCGGTCACTTTGGTTCTGGTTACACGGGGGTGGTCCGGTCAATGGCGCTTTACGGTGCACCGGTGTGGGCGGGGTCTCTGACCGCCCAGAGCAAGCGGCTGTTGGCGAGGCCGCAGCGTGTGATGGCGGTCAGAGCCATACGCGGCTACCGCACCGTGTCCTCAGACGCGGCATGCGCATTGGCCGGAACCCCCCCGTGGGACTTGGAGGCGGAGGTGCTCGCTGAAGTGTATCGGCGGGTGGCTGTAGTTCGGGCAGAGCAGCGGTCCCCTCTCCCCGAACAAATCCGCGAGTGGCGCGAGGCCGCCCGCAGGGCCGTCATGGCCCAGTGGTCAAGTCGGCTGGAGGCTCCACGGGCCGGTTTTAGGACCGTGGAGGCGCTCCAGCCGATCTTGTTAGAGTGGGCATGGCGGCAGTACGGGACCCTTTCCTTCCGACTGGTGCAGGTTTTGTCCGGGCACGGTTGCTTCGGGCATTACCTGCACAAGGTCGCTAGGAGGGAACTGAGTCCTGTCTGTCACCACTGCGACTGCGACGACGACTCGGCGCAGCATACGCTCGAGTCGTGTCCTGCTTGGGCGGGGCAGCGCCGGGACCTCGTCGCAGTCATTGGAGTAGACCTGTCGCTGCCGGCCGTGGCGCGGTCCATGGTCACCAGCGACAGGGAGTGGACGGCGGTCGCATCCTTCTGCGAGGACGTCATCTCGCAAAAGGAGGCGGCGGAGCGGATCAGAGAGGAAAGTCTCCTCGCTGATCCGATCCGCCGACGGCGAACTGGGCGGCGTCGGCGCGCCTACGAGCGTCTGATGCCGTCATAGTGAGGTTGCGGGGAGACTGGGGCAGCAGAGTCTCACCCGCACCCTTCCGCGGAGGGACAGTGTCCCCGGTGCGCCCGGACACTGTCACTGGGAATGGAGCCCACGTAAAGCGGGCAGCCGCTGGGTGGACCACTGACGTCATATCAGGTTCCGGTGGTCCACCCGTGAAAGCGAGTGTTGGTGCACAGGGGGGTTTTAGTCGGTATGCCGGCCGCCTACCATCTTTAGGCCGGAGAGTCCGACATAACCGCCCCGCTTCCCCGGGCGGGGCGGTATGCGTAAAGCATTTCCCCTCTACAAAAAAAAAAAAAAAAAAAAAAAAAAAAGGCCTGCCCACGCTTCGTCTTCCAGTTCCAGCTGGTAAAGGTTACGGGCAACCGAGGGACAAGGTCGGCTCAGGATCGAGACTTGTAGAAAACTTTGGGGGAGGCCTATGTCCAGCAGTTGACGTCTTTTGGCTGAGATGATGATGATGATGACACAGGTTTTAAGATCAAAATTCTAAATCAGACGCAAGATTTATTTATTAATTTAGGTTATAACCAGAAAAATGATTTGAGCTAAATTACATACAGCTAATTCGCTGACAAGATAAAAACTCCAGCAAGAAATTCGAAGAGGACTTTTCTAGCGGCGCTCTTTTAAATTTATTCATTTGGGTTAACTTCAGAGTAACACTTATGAGGTCATGAATGAGAAGAACTGGCAAGAAACTCAGGCCAAATCTATACTGTTTTTTGCCAGATCTGACATTACCCCTCTCTGTCCTACGCCTCACTACTCTCACTACGCTCTCATCTCCGGTCGTGTCGGAGTGCCGTCCCATTGGACTATGAAAGTGAAGGATAAGTGAGAGCATCTGTGTTTGCGCACAAGCGTAGCTTATGTGTTATTCCAGACCATAATCTATCTCTGTGCCAAATTTCATCCAGATCCGTTCAGTAGTTTTTACGTGAAAGAGTAACAAACATCCATCCATCCGGATGGATGGATGGATGTTTGTTACTCTCTAAAGAATGGATGGATATCCATTCTTACAAACTTTCACATTTATAATATTAGTAAGGATGTGTCTATTTATTGTTTTCTGTTTTTCCTGTATATGCTCGAAAAAATGCTTTTCTTTGTACATGTCATGTTAAACAACATCTCGGCTAAAAGACATCCACTGCAGAACATAGTTATAGGATATATACATCTACAGTTGGATTCTTTTCGTTTATAAAAAGAAAATTTGCGTACATGTTTTATGTAGGTACAAGTGTACGCATGAGGCGTGAGTTTTATCCCGGGTGGCGGATCCAATGTTAATTTCACTCGGTGAAAATTATTTTCCAGCTGCTAAGTGTGAGGGAAAGACATCGTGAGGACACCTTCATGTCTTAGAAGAATTTCTAATAGCATGTCTGATCCACTAACTCGCATTAGGCCAGCGTATGTAGATTACTGCCTAAAACCCTCTCTAAAGAAGAGACAATATAATGAGTTGCTATTATCAAAGGAAATTGGAAATACTTCTTCTTCGTCGGAATTGTCGCTGATATTTTCATTTCAAAAGCCTTTCTTAACTTAGATTTTCTTCCTGACATACTAGTCTCAATATAAAACAAATGTTAGTAACAGTACTGTTCACTTTGATTGTATAAACACAGGCTATGTTGCGTCAACCAACCGTAAAAAACCGGGCCACGTGAACCATGTGTTGTGACGCTCTAATTGCAATACAAGCAAACATACTCCACTATGAAACATTAAACTATTCAAACTCAACCTTATATTCAACTTACATAAGATACATTTTCAAATATTATTAAATCTCAAATAGAAATTCTAACTTGGTTAAAGTGTAAATCGCTCAAATTGAGAAGTTGTTGCTTGACATGGCAAAAGCCTATCGGGAGTTTCATTTTAATTTTGTAAGCTTAAACTTATAAACAATCTCTGTATATTTTGCTGTGATAAGAAAACAGTAGAACATCATATATTTTGAATCTCGAAGGGGAACAATGTTGGTGTGTGCGTATATACATAGTATTTATTATGTATTTGTCGAGGGTGTGTTCCTCGAGTATTCGCAGCTTTAGCAAGTCACTTACAGTGATATTTGGGTAACAGGTTTTTGTCTACATAGGTATGAGTATGCGTGTAGTTTTTCTTTTAATATAAGTACTTGATTGCTCAAGAGCGAATAATAAAGACTAGGTACCTATTGACATTGACAAAGCAATACCTTTTAGAATTCTTAGTGGCAAAGTCAAAATATGGCCTTAATGTATTAATTAATAATAAAAATGAATGAACGGAGTTAGGCAATCGCCTGATGCGCGTAATTGCTGACTGTGCATCGAACGATCAATCATACGATTATGTTAAGTGCACAGTTGCAGATTTAGCAATTAGTTTTAGTTTATAGAAATAATATTATTTGTAATTAGTCTTGTAGAATCTCTTATACAATAAACATTATATTTTTAATTAATAAATCTTTTTTTATTAATTATTCCGTTCGCCGTAACTTAACTGGCGCAGTCGGTAGGATCGCGACACTCGCCTATGAATAGAACTCTTCTGGCTTGAGTGAACGGTATCTATCGTTATCTTCGCGATCGTCTATTAACGAACCTACAAACGGCGACTATCTGTTCTACAAGGCCCGGCTGGAGATGCAGTGGATATTAGGGTGAGTGCTAGTTGTATTCCCAGTTCCCTGTGTTATTTCCTGTCGATATTTTATGTTTTGTGTGTATTGGTCTATAAGCTGAAATCGCTAGAGACTTAATATCGTTTATAATAATTTCGTATAAAACTATTAGGTAGTGTATTTTTATATCTGCTCAAATTGCGATATATCAAATCACGTTACACCGTAATTAGATATCCTATTGTTATAAAACATATTTTATAACAATCGTAACAAGTACTTATTCATAGTTAAAGACAATTAATATTATTTAGCTAAAGTTATATTACTATCTTCACGCTAACCGTTTACAGGGTAGGCAGATTTATTAGTATCTTTATCTATTAGTATTTTTTTTTGTGTGTGTTTTTTTATTGCATTAATTAGATAACAATGGCGATGGCAAGTCTTGAATTAGCGACATTTAAATTCATTTCGGATTTGTTGCCAAAGTACGATGGTAACCCAAAAACATTAAATTACTTTATTAAGGAAGTAGAAAATGTGATGCAATTGTTGGACACACCAGTCAGAGTGAATCCTGCTCTGATTTGTTTGATAAAAAGTAAATTGAGTGGTACCGCTGTTAGTGCTATAGCCTCCGAAGGCACAGTAGATAGTTGGCAAGCCATCAAGACCGCGTTGACGCGTAGATTAGGGGAACCGCGTAACGAAATCCAACTAATGCAAGAATTGACCCGTTTGCGTCGAAATAAAAATGAGGACGCTGAGACATTTGGTAAACGATTACGGGAAGTATTAGATACGTTGAACGTGGTAGGTAAGCATACTGATAAGTCTTATTATGAAAGTATGGTGATAGATCAGTACATGAACCATCTAGATTTCCACGTGTCTATTGGTGTGCGGATCGCGAAACCTTCTACTCTTGAAGCAGCTATAGTAACGGCTAGACAAGAAGAGGCGCGATTAGCATTTAATAAATTCAATAATAGTTTTAATTCAATGTCTTTACAAAACAAATCAAAAGATATACATAAGCCCAACCAAATGACGTCCCAGGGTAGTCAACCCTTTAGATTTAATAACAATTTTCCCCCCCGAAATAACTGGTCACCAGATCAGAGGCAACAGAGGGCACAAGGCCCATGGAAAAGCGGACCTGCTTCAGGTAACGTAAGACCTAGTACTTCAGGGACTTTTAGGAACTCGGGTAACTTTCGGTCACAACCAAACGTGCCCCGCCAGCAAGTGAACCCCCCGCAGAGAGTGTCTGACGTCACTATGAGGTCAGTTAATAAGTCTGAAAACCACAGTTTGCTGCTGAACAGCTATTTTATACACAAAATAGTCGTGAACAATATTATCCGGATAACTACGATCCAGACTATAATAGTGAGTATTGTAGTAATAATTTTCAATATAGTGAACAAGACTACGGATTTGAGCCGGATATGCCTGTAGAAGAACCAATTTATCAGGATTTTCTCCAGGACGAGGACCAATTAGACCACAGTTGATAAATACCGTTAATCTTAATCATCAAGGTAAAAACCAACTTCCTTACATAGTACTGCCGGAATTTCAAGGTAAATTTTTATTAGATACTGGAGCCACACACTGCATGGTATCACCTGACGTTATAACTGCTAATGGTTTAGAAAATTGTGTTATATACGAACCCTTCCAGGTTAAAACCGCGCACGCAAGTACACGTCATAAACACATTGCCGTTTTACCTTTACCGCCCCAGTTTAACGTAGAAAAATTTCATAAATTCTTAATATTTGATTTTGACCCAAAATATAAAGGCCTTATTGGTATGGATTTATTAAAGGAATTAGGTTGTAATATCGATTTTAAAAATAAGATACTGCGAACATCTAATGGTAACATTCCTATTTACTTTGACTATCCTGTTAAAAACGTTAAAATAGAACCAAACTGCGAACAATTTATTGTTATGAAAACTAACTACACTGACGGATCATATATTTGCGATGATTTTTACTGGACAAAAGGACTTAAATCACCCGCCGCGGTTGTAATAGTTGAGAATGGTATTTTCAAAACTTCTATAATAAATTCCACAAATAAGCAACAGACAGTTAGCAATAACTGTGTCTTGCCCTTTGAACCGTTACCACCACAATTAGTAGATAGTAACGACAATAATGACATACGAGAATTTAACAAACTAGAGACTCAGACTGACATTGACCAAGAACTCCGTGAAAATTTAAAGAAAATTCGAACAGACCATATGAATGACGAGGAAAAACGGGAAATTACTAAAATTTGCTATCAGTATCGAGACTTGTTTTATACGGAGAAAATACCTTTGTCTTTTACACATACAGTAAAACATGAATTAAGACTAACCGATGACACTCCAATTTTTGTTAGAAGTTATAGACAAGCCCCACAACAACGATTAGAAATTAAAAAACAAGTTGACAATCTTTTGAAGCAAGGCATTATAAGAGAAAGCATCTCTCCTTGGTCTTGCCCCGTTCATATTGTACCGAAAAAACCAGATGCGTCAGGAAAAGTTAAATGGAGACTTGTGATTGACTATAGACGACTTAACGACAGAATTATAGAAGACAAGTACCCTTTACCAAACATTAATGACATACTTGACAGATTAGGACGCGCACAGTACTTCACAACCCTAGATTTAGCTAGTGGCTATCATCAATTAGAAATGCACCCTAGAGATGTAGAAAAAACCGCGTTCACAACTGAAAGAGGTCATTACGAGTTTCTAAGAATGCCCTTTGGATTAAAGAATGCTCCAAGTACTTTTCAGCGTCTCATGGATCATATACTTAGAGGCATAGATAACGTATTTACTTATCTTGACGACGTCATCATTGCAGCCACGTCACTACAACAGCATAACGAGAAACTGAAGTTAGTATTCGAAAGATTTAAATTACACAATCTTAAGGTTCAGTTAGATAAGTCAGAGTTCTTACAGAAACATGTTAACTTCTTAGGACATGAACTGACTGACCAGGGGCTTCACCCCAATGAAGATAAAATCAAAGCAGTTTTAAATTTCCCTATACCACAAACACAAAAAGATATAAAATCTTTTCTGGGTTTGGTAGGTTATTACAGAAAATTTATCAAAGATTTTGCAAAGCTAACAAAACCATTAACAGCATGCCTGAAAAAGAAAGCAAAAGTTATCCATACAGACGAATTCTTAGACGCAGTAGACAAGTGTAAACAAATTCTGACAAATGCCCCGATACTCCAATACCCAGACTTTGACAAACCATTTATTGTTACAACAGACGCGTCTGACTTTGCCCTAGGCGCAGTTTTATCACAGGGTATTGTTGGTTCAGACAAACCTGTAGCATTTGCATCAAGAACATTATCAGAAACTGAGACTCGTTATTCCACTATAGAAAAGGAATTGTTAGCCATAGTCTGGGCAGTTAAATATTTTAGACCCTATTTGTACGGACGTAAATTTATAATTTATACAGACCATAGACCTTTGATGTGGTTAATGTCCTTAAAAGACCCAAATTCAAAATTAACCCGTTGGAAATTGAAATTAACTGAATATGACTTTAAAATAGTTTATAAAAAAGGTAGACAGAATACGAATGCTGATGCCTTATCCAGAGTAAAAATTTTTCATAAAAGCATAGATTCTTTAGTGGTAAATTTAGACGACAACGACGACGATGATATCATAAACAGGATTTTTGATAACGCGCGTAGAGAAGCTGAAACGACTAATAACCCGACAGACAATAACGAAAGACCTAATGACAACGATGACATCACTAACAGACGACCCAATAATAATGACGTTGAGATGAAAAGCACCACAACTTCTCAGAGTCAAATTGACAAAGATACGAACACAATGAGTATCGTTACATTGGACCCCGATCAACTAGTATCGACCAACCATACTCAACCTGACAATGAAAATAATGGAATACCAATACTCTCAGACGCAATAGACAGACAACTTAAACAATTTTATATTAGATCTACCCCAGGTTCTTCATATAGAGTAGAAAACAGGTCAACCAATTCTCGAACTGTTATTAAAGATGTTTTTATCCCTGTCAATAATACGGAGACCGAAATTATCAAATTTTTAAAAGAACACACGATAGCTGACCGTATCTTTCATTGTTATTTCTATGACGAAAATCTTTATTTAGCGTTTTCCAGAGTTTATACAACTATTTTTAATGATAGGGGCCCAAAATTAATAAGATGTACTTCCCGGGTGACTCTAGTTGAAAATAAAACTGAACAACAAGAGTTTATTAAACGGTATCATGAAGGTAAATCGTCACATAGAGGAATTCAGGAGACCTACAAACAGCTTCATAGAAATTATCATTGGTCTAATATGCTTCTGTCCATACAAAGGTTTATCAACCAGTGCGACGTTTGCTTAAGAGCCAAATACGATAGAAATCCATTAAAGCCCCCATTAGCTGTAACTGAGACACCTACAAAACCATTTCAACACCTATTCATGGATCTTTACTCCACAGGAGGTGCAACATTCTTAACTATAATAGATAACTTTTCAAAATTTGCCCAAGCTACGCCTCTGAGTGCTTCAAGTAGTGTTCATATAGCGGAAGCTTTGCTACAAGTTTTCTCCGTTTTAGGATTGCCTCTAAAAATTACCACGGATTCCGATACAAAATTTGACAATGATGTAATAAAAGAAATCTGTGCTTCACATGATATTAACATACATTTTACGACACCCTATAATCCAAATTCTAATTCACCCATAGAACGCTTTCATTCTACTATTGGTGAAATTATTAGAATCCAACGGATGACTAATAAAGATGATCCTATTCAATTAATTATGAAATATTCTATTATCGCGTACAATAATACAATCCATTCAACGACTGGCTATACGCCGCGCGAACTTTTGTTTGGACATACAGCATCTCGAAATCCTCTAGAGTTATATTATCCGAAGGAATTTTACCAAGATTACGTTATTAACCATCGCAAAAACGCAGAAGCAGTACAGGAGTGTATTGCAGCTCATGTTTCTAAAAATAAAGAACAGGTAATAGAGAAGCGAAATCAAGCAGCCGAAGCGATTATGTTTAAAGTTGGTGAAACAGTTTATAAACAGGTTGCCAAAACTACGAGGAGCGATAAAACAAAACCAGTATTTAAAGGTCCGTACAAAATCATTCACCTACATCCTAATAACGTTGCCGAAATTATAGGAAGTCACCCTAACTCTAAATCCATTAGAGTACATTTCAAGCTCTTACGTAGGCCACATCTTGTTCCAGAATCTTCGTCGCAGGAGCCTTCGTGCTCCAAGCAGCCGCCGACTTGACCCTTAATCCCGTCGACAATGTTAACGGTATTCTCTTATTAAAACAAGGACAGATATTAAAACAAGTGGATACTTTTAGTTTGGCTTGCGTATATAACGTAACATATCTGCACGAAACATCTTTTAAGCTTATGTCTTTATTTGCCAGTACTAAAGCTGCTGAAAACAATGAAGAGTTACATAGGACTTATAAAGATCAGATAGAAAATAGCTTAAATTTAATAAGTAAGAAAATAGTGTTTCTTACACCAAATCATAGATTTAGGCGTGGTATTATTAACGGATTAGGTTCCATAGTTAAAACAATAACAGGTAATCTAGATTATGAAGACGCTATTAAATTCGAGAATGAAATATCTAACTTAAGAAACTCAGTAAATAAAAATAATATGTCCCAGAAACAAACACTATTTATAGCAAAACATGCAGCTGAAGAATATAGTAAACAGATTAGGATTTTAGACGATAATCAAAAAAAATTAACATCAATGTTAAGAAATACCACGATTAGTAATAATCTAGTAATAAATAGATTGCACTTTTTAGATTTATACATTCAAATAGATTTTAGTTTACAATTATTATTAGATAAGTTAGTAATTTTAGAAGACGCTATGACGTTCGCTCAGTTAGAAGTAATGCATCCTAGTATAATTTCCCCACATAGTCTTATTAACGAAATGTTATCTATTCAAAAACAAAATCAACTGAGACCAGTAGATAGCATAACTATAAAAAATATTCATTCTATAGAAAAGTCTATTAGTGTAAAAGCTTATAGTACAGGCCACACGTTAACATTTATATTAGAAATACCATCCGTTGATGTAAACCTTTATGACCTTATCCATCTATAATCCATTCCTGATAAACAAAATCTCACGATTATCCCAAAAGCCAAATACCTAGCACTGGGAAGCAATGAGTACTCATACCTAGATGAAGACTGCAAGAAGATCACGCAAGATGTCCAGCTCTGCACGTCACTAAACACCCACTCCGTAGACAAATCTGAAGACTGCATAATATCTCTCATAAAACACCAAACTGGAAACTGCACACGAGCTAGAATGGATTTCAAACAAGGGAGAATTCAGAATTTACTAGATAACAAATGGCTGATCATCTCCAAGGAAGAACAAATCTTAAGAGCCAACTGCGGAAGTAAGACGGACTACAAAAGAATAGCGGGAATATACATCGCGACCATCACAAGCGACTGCCAACTGGAGATATTCAACCATACTCGTACGTTAAAGACAAACAGCAACACGGTAGCAGTAGAACAAGTCATTCCTCTTCCCAGACAAGCTATTATCCCGGAGGAGAATGTTCATTTCAATCTAAGACTCGAGGACATACCATTGGACAGCATCCACGAGCTAATGGACCGCGTCGAGGACGTCGAGGAACCCGTCATCGATTGGCAAATTATGATGGCTACACCAAGTTGGTCAACAATAGCCCTGTATCTTATCCTTATAACAATAGTGATCTGGAAACTATGGCAGTGGAAACGGCGAGGAGCACAACAGGATGAGTCTTGCACCGAGGACGCTGCAGGAAGCTGCGAGACGCGCTTCCATCTTAAGGAGGGAGGAGTTAGGCAATCGCCTGATGCGCGTAATTGCTGACTGTGCATCGAACGATCAATCATACGATTATGTTAAGTGCACAGTTGCAGATTTAGCAATTAGTTTTAGTTTATAGAAATAATATTATTTGTAATTAGTCTTGTAGAATCTCTTATACAATAAACATTATATTTTTAATTAATAAATCTTTTTTTATTAATTATTCCGTTCGCCGTAACTTAACTACGGGTGGAAATTTATCCTGTAATTTCTTTTTAATATAGCCTGTTACCCACTGATAATGTAGCTCTCTAATGGTTAAAGAGTTTTTTGAATCAGTCGAGTAGTTTTTGAGTTTATTAGTTCCATACAAAAATACAAATTTTTACTCTTTATAATATTAATATATAAGTGTAAAAAAATAAATCATGTAGTGCATTTAAGTCAGTGCTTGATATTATCCTTGTCAGCAACGCATCATAATTCAGTCATCAATAGCCAAATATTCCTAGGTCACAACTCTTCAACTTGCTTCACACAACAATGTCACTGAAGCACTATCAGAATACAAAGAGCGAATTATGCGTTTTATTTAAAACTTTGTGAATCAATTACTTAGCACCAGATGTCGCTAGCATTGAAATAAGAAAAGAATGGTTGAATTAGCATATTATTCAAACTTATCTGTGAGTTGGTCTTAATAGATCACTCAGACTTTTTTTATCTTAAGATTAATTTGCAGACTATTTAACACTAGCTTCTGTCCGCGTTTCTTAGAGCCGTTAAGCCCTTTTGGCGTGATTAAGTAACAAACATCCATCCATCCTACTAATATTATAAACGTGAAAGTTTGTAAGTATGGATGGATGTTTGTTACTCTTTCACGTAAAAACTACTGAACAAATCTGGATGAAATTTGGCACAGAGATAGATTATGGGCTGGTATAACACATAGGCTTTTTATAGCGATAACCGACATCCACGCGGGCGGAGCCGCGGGCAACAGCTAGTATAATATAAATAAGACAGTAAAATCAGTTATATACTACAGAAGGAAACAGAAAATTCTACCTACTTACTTATAGGTAAATACAAGCACTTTCCACAAATACATTTCACAAAAATCATACATTGGTTTTCCTAAAAACTAATCTTCATAAAGCGGCTCTGTACAGCTATCTCCGTGTCCCACCGTATCATCTGCTAATGGTTAAGAAAAACATCATATGAAAAACCAACATAATACTTAAGAATTAGCAAAGCAGAAAAGCAGCATTTAAACCCTCACTGCTCTCTAAACAGAGGAGAGGAGACCCTATATTATAATATAGTTTTTTTATATAGAATAATTTGAAAACCAAATATATATAAGAGAAAGATAGAATCATTTTAAGTAACTCCACACATTTGTGCCGCTCGAGAAAATTACATAACAAAAAGGGCTCAACCCGTATGGATCTCGGTTATTGCGATGAAAAGTCATTATAGTCATTATATCCTTCCCCAGGATATAATCTACCTACTTGCCAAATATAAGAGAGGTAGGGCATCATACTAGCGAGCAAACCCGACTGGTAAATGACCTCCACCTTACAGAAGACCACAGCCAAATAACTACACACAGCTCATTTAGGGATGCGTTTTGAAAAAAACGTTTTCCTATTCCAGGTATACATGTTAAAGCTCTGGTGTAAAAAAGTGGTTCGGCCACACGTAACTTAAACCTCTGGTATTGCAAGCGCCCATAGGCTACGGTAACCGCTGGGCCGTATCTACGTTTGTTTGCCAGCCAAGTAGTATAAAAAAAACATTATGGATGTTATAAGTTATTATTGTTGTTTATTGTTATTTTCCCACTGAGCTCAAAACTACAAGAATAGAAGTAAATTGAATTGCTAATGAATACATGTCAGCTCAGTAGAATATAATAGTTAGCATTTCTATCTGAAATAGACGCGAGGAACGGACAATAGATACGGAAATTAAGTTTTCCTCATATGGGATAAGTTGCATTCATTGTACAGTGGGCGGAGATGGCTGTACAGCCCCTCTAGACAAGTGGCATAAGCGATAGTCGAATCGAAAAGTCAAAAAAGCAAATGTATGGGATTTGACGTAAATTTACGACATTATATCGTAAACTTACGTCAAATTCCATACATCTGTTTTTTTGACTTTTCGATTCTACTACCGTTTATGCCACTTGTCTAGAGGCTCAGGGCCGATATTATAAAGATTATTTTTTTAGTAAAACCAATGTATGAATTAGTGTAATATATATTTTTTTTCAGACCTTAATATATATTTTATTATTATATATTTTTTATCTGTAGATTTAGTTTTATTGTACACTGTTACCAAATTCCACAGAAATATACAATGTTGTACACACAACTCCGTTTTTCGGAATTTCTCGTAAAACATGTAGGTAGGTTCCCTCACAATGTTTTTCTTCACTGTAAAGCTAATCTAATAAGAAAATTGCATTTATAATATTAGCATATTATAAATGCAAAAGTTTGGATGTATGGATGTCTGTTACTCAATCACGCAAAAACAGCAAAACGGATTTAGATGAAAATTGATAGTATTCCATATTGGGTACCCGTTTTAATGGCACCTGAGTGAATGGCACCTAAGGTGTTCCACATTGGGCACCTACCGATATTTTTTGCAGGTGCCATTAGTGGCACATATCGATATAAAAAAATCGGTAGGTGCCCAATGAGGAATACCTTAGGTGCCATTAAAACGGGTGCCCAATATGGAATACTTCGAAAATTGAAAATTAGCTTAGAGATAGAATAGTTTGAATTAGCGCAAAGGCAACTTTTTATTCCGTTCCAATGAACAAAACAACCATCCGTTGTTTTGTTTTCGCGGGCAAAGCCGCTGGCAATAGCTAGTAAAGTTATAAATTTAATACAACGTAGTGATATTGCATAAGCATAAAAAGATGTTACTTAGTATGTACGATGTCGGAATAATAAAACAGAACCGGTCTGTACGACCTGTAAGGTCACATAATGCACGTGTTATTTGGCAACACCTTAATAATGTCACTGTTAACGTTGCTACTCAATAGTTTTGACATAAATAAACTGGTAGGGTCATAGGTTTAGTAGTTTTTTGTTTTTGTGTGATGGAGCAACTAACAGCCAAAGGGTTATCCCAAAGTACTCCATTCTTTTGTTCTAAAAATATAAGAATCTCCTACATTCCCAAATTACTCCAAGGGTTTATTTTTACTTAAAAATACCTATTATTTTGTTATTTTAAGAACATTTAAATATTAGCATTTCACATTTCATGGAGTAGTTTGGGAACTCTGTTTGGAGTACTTTGGGAATAATCTCCACATAAAACTTTAAAATTAGTTTTTTTTTATACTACCAAGGTGGCAAATAAGCATACGGCCCGCCTGATGGCAAGCAGTTACCGTAGCCTATGGACGTTTGCAACACCAGGGGTGTCACTCACGCGTTGCCGACCCTTTAAAAGCCTTATAACTCCTTTCTTGAAGAACCTATGCTATAGTCTCTTGGGAAAACCTCGGCAGGGAGCTCATTCCACAGCCTAATCGTACGTAGTAAGAAATTCCTCTGGAATCTTACACGGCCCCGCCTGCATTGATATTGGTCTTTGCAATAAAAATTCCCTTCGTCCTTCCCCAGTATACCATCTATTTCCTGGTCAAATTTTATTAAAATCCATTCAGTTTTCGTGATAAAATATACAGACAGACACATACATAGACTGAGTTACTTTATAAATCAGAACATCGGCGCTGCAGTATGAAATGCCGCAGCACAGAGCTGAGATTAGGACCCTTTCTAACGTCACACAGGATATTTTTTTGTTTTGTTATTATGTGTTTAATTTTTGTTATCCTGTGTATGTTCGAATAAATGCTTTAATTTCTTTCTTTTCTTTCGCATTTTATGATATCAGTAAGAAATAGGAAAGCAAAACAAGTATTTTATTTTCATAAACTACTCGTAACTATGAAGACGTAAATAAATCTCGGTCAACGCCAACGTTTTCTTGATGCCGGTTTATTTGTGACCTTCACCTTGACCTGCTCTTTCACCTATTATTAAGGTGCTTGTAGGTTTTCATCTACCTTTATAAAATAAATAACTTCGTATTTTTGTATATTATTATTATAAATGAAAAATAATTCTGTTTTTAGTTTGTTTGTTACCTTTCACGGTTTAATGTATCTTAATTTAATTTGGCGAAGAAATTTTTGGTATCCTGTGGAAGGATATAAGGTATTTTTGACCGCGATAGCTTACATCTACGGGCGCGAACGGAGCCGCGGGCAACAGCTAGTTTATTGTTTTTAGATGACAACTCCCTTACTAGAGAACAAGCTTAGGGGAACTATATAAACATACAATAGGCATGAAGACTAATTTTGAAAAGATTTTCAAAATCAGTCTTCATGCCTATTGTATGTTTGCCGTAGGTGCCTTGTAGTAGGTATATCTATACTACAAGGCACCTACGGCAAACATATTATTATAGGCATGAATACAATTGGTCTACTTTTCCTAAAATTTATCGTATTTCTGTATAAAATAAACGTTTAATAGCACAACTTTACATTTTTAAAACAAAATTTAAATTTCGTATCAAAATGCTGTTAGGTTTCATGGTGTCGCCTATTATACTCGTACAATTTCTCATACTTATGATGATGACATGATTAGTGACGTTATTCCTCAGTAACGTCGTTTCACGCAACATGGCGGATAGCTGTATTTATGTATTTTATTATAAGTGTGGTTTTTAGAATCCTTAATAAATATTTTAACATAAAAAAAATAAAATTTTATAAGTTCTTTGTTAATGTCATCATACCTATTCACGGACACAAATTACACCCAGACTCGGAACAACCATTTATGAATCACACAAAGTTTTTCCCACGTGCGAATCAAACCCACGACCTCCTTTTTAGCAGTCCAATCGAATTTATTATTAGTTATATGTATTAGTAGGGATATCTTGTGTCCCCCAGTTTACAGTTTACTTCATAAAGCTACTGTATATCGGGGGACATAAACAGCGCATATTTGTATTTGTCGTCCATCGTGCGCCCGACTGACGCCCAGCTTGACAAATTAACAATTCTATTGCACTCCGACTACGGGCGATAGTGATGGGACATGTGACGCAGGAATAAGATACCGATACCAAAATGTGTATATATTGTTTTATGTTTTTATACGGCTTAAATTAGGTACCTATAAAGACCTATATAGGCTTAGATCACCAGACGGTGATCTGAGCCTCTAGACAAGTGGCATAAGCGATAGTTGAATCAAAAAGTCAAAAAATAAAATGTATGGGATTTGACGTAAATCTACGATGTAATGTCGTAAACTAACGTCAAATCCCATACATTTGCTTTTTTGACTTTTCGATTTGACAATCACTTATGCCACTTGTCTAGAGGCTCTGGTGCTTTCACTTCAATTTACGTGGGGTACTTATATTACAAATGCGAAAGTGAGTTTGTTTGTTACGCTTTTACTAAACGACTGAACGAATCTTAATGAAATTAGGCAAGGAGATAGATGGTAAACATAAGATACTTTTTCTGGAGAAGAACATAGGATAACTTTTATTGCGATCACTGACATTCACGCGGGCGGAGCCGCGGGCAGCAGTTAGTATAATATAATTCGCAGACCATTAAGCTGATGAAGAATTTCTACAACACATAACAATTCCCTAAGGTATAGGTAGAGTATATGGCACCCATATCAGGTAATATGTTACCTCACCATTCACCACTAACGCGGAGTTTTGTGGCTTCGATAGCGATATGAGACCAAACTTTACGTGATCCATAAATATCTATTCGCTCCTTGTCTGAGGTACTTCATGTTTGCAAATTCTCCGACACAGAGCTTGTTCCCTAGTGCGTAATTTATCTTTAAAAACTCACTCAGTCAGATAGTATGTTATCGTATTTTTTTAGATACCACACAGGGAACACCAAGGACGGAACTAGTTAAACTTAATATAAAACAACTCAATCTGTATGCGACTTACGTTTTTGAAAGATATTTGTAACGAAGACAGATAACTATACTATGAATATCCAAGCTATACGCCATCAATATAAGTATCGTAACTTAATCCACTTAGACAATACAACGTACATCGAATTTGATATATTTTAGGGTTACGTACCCTAAGGGTAAAAACGGGACCCTACTTCTAACACTCCGCTGTCCATCCGTCCGTCTGTTTGTCACCAGGCTGTATTTCATAAATCGTTATAGCCAAACATTAAAGCTAGAAAATTTTCACAAATGTTGTATTTCTATTATAACAACAAATACTAAAAACAAAATAAATATAAATATATAAGACAGGCTAATAACGGCAAAAGTAGGTGGTGCTACCTTAAAAACAAGTTGTTTTGCCAAATATTGGTACGGAGGTACCAATTACGTG
Source organism: Trisateles emortualis (assembly GCA_947095525.1). Lineage (NCBI taxonomy): Eukaryota > Metazoa > Arthropoda > Insecta > Lepidoptera > Erebidae > Trisateles > Trisateles emortualis. The sequence goes on along the minus strand of OX352740.1, from coordinate 4,828,205 downwards.
GTAGGCAGCGGCTTAGTTGTGTTTTTGATATTGCCAAAGTTCTTAAGTGGTGGTTGATTTTCTTCTAGCGTCGCTTTCGAACCTCACAAAAAGACTCTCGGGGCTTTTCATTTGACTGCGTTTAGAAATATGTAAACTCGGCTTGGAAGATAATTTTGAACTTGATTTGCTTTTATTGTTTATACCACTAAAGTGATAGGTCCGCCCGATAGTAAGCAGTTAGTCTGTAATGTAGAAATCCTTTTCCAGAATTTTCGTTTTCTAGCCTTCAAAAATTGGTTTCGTTTCTTTAAAAAGAAAACTGCCGCACTATGGAACAAGCTCTATATCATGGGAGGCTTTTTAAACATAAAAAAATAATACCAAAGTTTTGTCCTGTGCAGGAATCGAACCTGCAGCACTCGGCGCAATGTGAGTGGTAAAGGAACCATCTTTACCACTTGACCACACGTGAGCAGATAATATATGTTTAAATATCCTGACATTGACACGTGCAAATCAAACAACGCAAAAAAACATATACGAAGATAATCCTAATACAGAAGTACATAAATCAGTACATAATTGACAAATTTATTACTCTTCAGACGCCAATAGCGATGCTTTTAATGAAATAATACCAAAAAGGCTTGGGACTTTTCCAAGGCTTGCAGCAAATTAAGGCAATTCAAGAATTGCACAACATCAATTTTATAACGTGGATACGAAATAGCTCTAAAGCTACTTTAGATATATACTAGCTGTTGCCCGCGGCTCCGCCCGCGTGGATGTCGGTTATCGCTGTAAAAAGTAGTAAAGTAGTAGTATGTGTTATTCCAGACCATAATCTATCTCTGTGCCAAATTTCATCCAGATCCATTCAGTACTTTTTACGTGAAAGAGTAACAAACGTCCATCCATTCTTACAAACTTTCACATTTATAATATTAGTAAGGATAATGTCTTCTTAACCAAAATTCGGTCACAGCAAGCTCAACGGAAACTATCCTTTTGTGCGGAAGATATTACAGTGCACAGCCTGAGCACAAACACAGGTGCATTCTTTATGCCCTCACTCTCATAGTCGGATGAGATGGCAATATGACGCCACTATACTCGTAGATATTACCGGTGCACAGTGATCAATTTCAAACATTTAGGGGGACGAAATTATTAAATACTGAAATCGTGAAATAAAGGTATATTTATAACATTAAATAGTATCGAAAAATCGTTTTCACATAATTTAACTTGGTAATTAATATTTTATGTACTTTGTTACATCACTCCTCATCTAACACGACTTCTGGTTATTGTAAAAGATTAAGTACCCCAATTGGCATTATATGTCTTTGTTTTACAGGTTATATTCTGATATTAGATATTACAGGATCTGATGATATGAGCAAAATTTTCATTAGATCTTCATTAGTTTGGTTCCTGGTCATCATCCTGGTGTTATGCTCTTTGTAATATACGACTATTACAGAGATCTACGATTTTTTTTTTAATTAAAAAAAGACATCTCCCGCACTAGAGAAGAAGCTAACTAAGGGCACAAATTACACCCAGACTCAGAACAAATCTTTGTGGGTCGCACAAAGTTTGTCCTGTGTGGAAATCTAACTCACAACCTCGTGCACAGCATACTGCAATTGGCAACAAAAAGTTGTCGATGATATCCCTGCCGTGTATGAGAACCTTATAGACTGTTGGTGTCATAAGATACTACCCATACAATTCAATATAAAGCGTAGCAGTGTCTCGCATATTCTGCATATTTGTCACTGTTAATTTTGTACGGACAATTCAATGTTTTTAAAATGACACTAAATTTTTTATTAAAGTTTTATCTATGCTCGTAATATTTCATGTAATCTCAGGGTATCATCGAAGCAGTGAGACAGAGTTCTTCTTTACTTTTTGATTTCACCTCTATATTCAATCTTCTACGTTTAGTTTTAGTGGATAGGTCACAAAAGCTCTTTTTGGACGTCCTGCTTCTCTAGACGTTGATGTAGAGGGTCCACTTTCTTGCCCGCCAGAGGTGATTACTATTTGATCAGGCCATTTTTCAATTTGATTCCGGATTATAATAATATTAAGGGAACATATTTTCTAAAATCGTGAAGTTGCTACAGTAAAAGTTTTAATAACCCTTTGGAGACTGTCCCTGCTTGTAGTAGGCAGTTCCGATAAATCTAATGTCTCCAAAACATAGCTAAGTTGTTTATCTTTATAGTCCATTGATAGTGGCTTCACTGGTCGATGTAATGACAAAATATTGAATAAATCAATATTTTTTATTGAGGCACCATTACCTAAAAAATCTCTTTTTACCATAGAAACCGGTAATCACCGGTAAAAAAATGTATATTTTTGTATAGCCAATAGTCCCTGCTATATAATGGAATCGAAATGATAATGTACTAATTTGTACTTTTAAACGTGGGTTACGTTTAAAAGTACAAATTAGTTTAACTTTTTTAAGTTCAAACTTAAAAAAGTTAGTAAATATCAGTACATTATTAAATATATTTTTTTTATAATATAAATAGATCTATTTAATTTTTTGTTTATATACCCATAAATAGTACAGACCTTCCTTAACGTGTGCCATTTTTTTCAATTTACAATTTACACTAATAACTTAGCCAACTTAACTTGAATAGGAGCGCAAAACAACGATAAATCAGTTTTATTATAATAATTTAGCTTTCGAGATAACTTTGAACTGGCATATCTTTAAACTATTGTCTGCATCACGGTGATGTTTTAGTATAATGTACACAACTTACTTTCAAGTCTAAATAAAATGATTTTTCGAACTACCGACACATTGACCAAAAATAGCGGTGCAGGATCAATGGCTTTACATGCTTTTCGAGGAACGCGTGCAAGAACAGGTACGTCGAATTTCTCGGCTTCGGACCTCTATTAAGAATTTCTTGACAGAAAACCTGAGAATTGATCTCCTGATAAGCCAGAATATATAAGCTACAATTAATTTCAATGGCTAGTTGGTCTAGTGATTAATGACTCTGACTACTAAGCTAGCGCGTGGATTAGATTTTCAACTAGAATTAACCTTTATGCGATGAGGACGTTTAGGTACATATTTGTTATTACTAACAGCAAGCTTCGACTTCGACAGGGTTTAACATTTTTTTACCCGTTTTTTGACTTATCGTACATCATTGAAAAAACCTTTTTGGGAAAGAAATGTGTCTGAGTGTAATTTATCTATAAATTCGAGTAGCTCTAACTATCGCTATAAAAATGTAAAGTTAGGTTTTAATTACTTTTGTCCACCGATATGAGAATATTTTGCAGGACAAGTACGTTTGTGCCTCTCAGTAATAATAATCATTATTTATATAATAAAATATGCTATATATTAATAATAAAACTAATATTCTATGAAATAGAATAAGTTAAGTATATACTTAACTTCGTATTTTTATTAGTGTATAAGCTTTTTTGTTTGTAAAAAAAAGTAGAGGGACAGCACCGATTTGAAAAAAATAGAGGTTTATGTATTTATTTCTACCTTTATATATAGTCATAGGCAAATTATATTTTTGCCATAACCCAATAACTACCTATAGAATACTAAAATAATTTTAACAAAAAAAAACCGACTTCAGTACGGCAAGTTGCAGAATTTCAAAAACCTTAAAAACGGCTAGATTACATTGTTTAATTATAAAGTTCCGTTGCCTAGCTACCTTAGCAACCATATTGGAAACTTATTTAATCGCCATCCGTAAAATACTTATTATTGAGAACTTCAGGTGGCCATCTATGGTCTTCTTCATCAGTTTTACTCCATCATATTATACTTTCTGAATGCAAATGTTTGATGTGTTGTTAAAAATATTAAAATTGCTATATGTGTGCCTATAATTTTTGAGGAGTTCCCTCAATTCCTCATGGATCCCATCATGAGAACTTTCTTTTGATGAAAATAGGACCAAACTGGGAGTATGTCCTCTCAGACAAAAAAAGATTTTTTCAAATCGGTCCATAAATGAGGGAGTTCTGCGGTAACAAACATTAAAAAAAAATACACACGAATTGATAACCTCCTCTTTTTGAAGTCGGTTTAAAAATAATTCAGAACAATATTCCTTTTTTCAAATACTAATTTCACCGAAGACAAAAAATAGGCATTTGGGAAATTCACCCACATATATACATATCTGGTTAAGTGGTTATCATAGTGCAATGTGTGTTTTTGCGTGTGAATTTTGCCTTACATATACCTATTGGTTATAATAATAGCAATAAATCTATGTCCCACTGCTAGGCACGAGCCTTCTCTCCTTTATCAAGGGAGAAAGAGGGTTTAGGCCTTAATACACACACGCGGGCCTAATGCGGGTTGGTGAATCTGACATGTCTAAGTCAAAGTCAAACTCATTTATTCATTTAGATCAAATACATGATACTTATGAACGTCATAAAAACAAATGCCAGCATACTTTTTTCCTACGGCCAATTCGCTGACTATGGTAGGGCTTCGAGAAGAATTGGCAAGAAACTCGGGTCACTCTTTTTAATCACCAGAATATAACATTTACAATTTGGTTTAGGTTACAATATTAGTGGTAACGAAAAGGAACGGAAACCTATACATAAAATATACCATACAGAATGAAATTAAAATAAGTATTTAACTTAATTAATTAAGAAACAATATAATGAGTTAAAAAAAAGAATGAATTTAGTATGGTAATGAGGAATCGTTTCTTTTTGTAAAAATAAGGTAGAAACGTGTCGTCTTGTGGTGTCGTCGTCTTTAGAATTACTTCTAAGACATGTGGGTTTCCTCACAATGTTTTCCTTCACTGTTACATATATTGGTTACATCCATAACAAACAGTTGATAATCGCAACTGATGAATAGACATGTTTGTTTGTAGCTAGTGTGGGAGATTTCTTGAGCGTATACGTCCAGACGTAGACGCTCAAGTTCAACCTAAGGTCATGTAGGCGACTCGACAACTAATAGTTTACACATCTTATTACTAAAAGCCACGTCTACAAACACGTTTTATACACGACTTTGATATCTGATTTCTTTGGTTCAATACAATTGACTTCGAGGTTGGTTCAGTGGCTTAAATGGTGGCCTCGTCATTTACCACTGCGTGGTGTGTTGAGAATTCGATCCTAACACGAGACACAAAAATGGTGTGATCCATAAATTGTTGTCCCGAGTCTGGGTGTAACCTTGTGTCCGTTAACTGTATGTTTGTAAAGTCCTTGCGATTACAGGGCTTGTTTCCTAGGAGGTTTTTTTTTTAAACTAAATAAATGTTATCCTATGGATTCGCCGGTCCCGTATTACAAATATGACTATATGGTCTAGTTTTGTTTTTCTTTTTAAAAGACAACTCCCGCACTAGAGAACAAATTCTGTGAACACAAATTACACTACACTCAGAACAACTCTTTGTGAGTGACACAAAGTTTTGTCTGGGAAATCTGTGTGAGAATCGAACCATGCACAGCAGGCACATACTGCAGCCACTGGACCACCAAGTCTAGTAGTTAAGGTGTTCCTAGCCTACACTGTGCCGAATGTTGTGAGTGCGATTCCAATACGGGACGATTATTGGTGTGACCTACAGATCTACCCAAACACTGCGCTGCAAACCTGTGCTACTTATCTATAATATAATATAAAAATAAATCGCCGAATGTGTTGCTAAGCTCAAATCTCGAGAACAGCTGCCCCTCTAGATAAGTGGCATAAGCGATAGTAAAATCGAAAAGTCAAAAAAGCAAATGTATGATATTTGACGTAAGTTTACGACATTATATCGTAGACTTACGTCAAATCCCATACATCTGTTTTTTTGAATTTTGGTTTCGACTACCGATTATGCCACTTGTCTAGAGGGTCTGAACCGATATCGCTAATTATTTTTTTGCTATGCTCGTTAATGTCAGGAGAAGGTTCTTAGGCTGAAAATAGTTAGTAATAGTTGAAAGTAGTAATAGTTAACCCGGGCGAAGTCGGGGCGGGCCACTAGTTGCTAATAAAATTAACAAATTATATCCGAACGAATGTTATCTAACTAAACTTGAGCAGTAAATTATGAAACTGCCTTAAGGTTATTAATTGGTGCAATTCTATTTTGGCTTCACCGACATTTACATTAGATTGTAATTAATTAGTTGAGTAATATATTATATACGGTACAGTCAAGTGTTTTATAACAAACCACTTACTTTATTACACATATAAATCATTGCTTTAATATGCTTAAGGTTCATTTTGTTATTTGGATTTAAATATATAGGTACTAATAATACAAAAATAAAAAGACGTGTGGCACTCGGGGACTGCCGCGGTAAAGCTATTGCATATTTTTAGTATGATTTTTTTATAGAAACAAATAAAAAATTACTTTACAGAGTTATCTAAATCATTTTATTTTATTCTCAATGATTCATAAAAATATATAATAATAAAAATGAATACTTATAATTATTCCTTAAGATTCCTTATACTATAATCTTTTTCACATTAATATTCTCTTAGATCAAGACCTCCTTACACAAATTTAACATATTATTATTGGCCGTTTAGAGAATTCGTCATTAAAAAAGTATCACCGCTGTGCCGGTCGGAGTGGGGGTGTATTATTTTCGTTACGGAATTTCTAAATTCGGTCTCCACGCCCAAGGCCCGCGATAGAAGCTATGCAATAGCTTAATAAGTTAAGAGAAAGTTGTGACAAATAATTGTTTTTTCTTATATTTCAGGGATTAAAGTAAAAAATAAATAAAAAATAAAAAATGAATTTATTTTCTCTTAACAAAGCTTCTTAACTTAACTTATTGCTAGTACATTGGTAGGTACACTTTAAAAACTTTGTGAGAGACTGGTGCATGTCGTAGATTTAGAAATAAAAGTCAAACTCATTTAGTTTAAATATTATACTTATGAACGTCATAAAACCAGCTTTTTTTTTCTCTAGGGCCAATTTGCAGACAAGGGTTGGGCCTCGAGAAAAAATTGGCAAAAAATACAATTTGGTATGCGTTACTATAAAAAAAAAATAGAAATTGTTAAGACATGTCCGATTAACTAATCCAAGTTAGGTCAGCGTTTATGAATTAACAAATTAACCCTCTCTTTCTCTAGCAGTGCAGCGGCAGTGGAACATATATTATATTATTTCAGAAGAAACCACAATAATTGCAAATAAAGTGCAAGTGGAATAGACCGAATGTTGTGTGTTAACATTGTAAGGGGAATCCAGTAGCTACTGTAGAGGTCTATTGGTGGTCACTAGCTGGCTGCATACTAATAGTGAAACCTCTGACGTTTTAGAAAAGTAAATCATAATTATATTTGAATTCAAAGATTGAAAAAAGAAGAATGATTTGAAGGTTGTCATGGGGAGTCAGGTTCGGGCTTCAATGAAGCCAAGTCGTAATTGAATGTAAATAATTATAAGTAGGGAAAAGTATAATAAACAAGTTATATAGTTATCCAGTTGTGTTTAATTGCCGATGAAGATAAAAACCACTCGTCCGGCCTTGTAACAGCTACATACATCTGGAGTCTACGCTTCCCATAGTACGTGCTAGAGAATAGGAGAGTTTGCTGACGACGGCGGGGGCTCTACTTAGTGTTTGTCTTTCAGATATATGGTAATGAAGTACTTTTCAATAATTTTAAGCAATTCGTAATTGAAACCTCCAATTACGGTTTGTTGTTGTAATGAAATAGAAGTCGCCAATTTATTATATTTATTAGGTAGTTCTAATTGTTAAATTGTCATTAATTACATTTTGCCTTACATTTATTACAACATTTATCATCGTGAAAATTCGATTTCAGATCACGTCCCGTTAAGCCGTCGTAATAAATCGATTGAGGTACCAACAATGCCAGGTTCGGTGGTCTCGGGTCTAAGAAAACCCTTTCCATTGTGCCCCTCACTTTTCTGGGAAAATTTGTCATTGTGAACGAGAAATATCGGACCCTTTTATCTGGTAAATGACTTGCCGGCCCAGTGATCTCTATAATCGAATATTTTAACTTTTCGACTTAAATGAAAAGCTTGAAAGTTGGCGTACTTATAATGGCGAGTACAAACATCGAGCGCGATACGTTCCGTTGTTTCATAATACGAACATCCAGCTGCTCTTTTTGCTTCACGTTTGTTGTGATTATTTCGTTGCTAACGCCGCATTTGTTGTGTTTGTTCGGAAGTAAAAATAAGAGCTCTTTGTCGCTACCAATCAGTCGCTCTTTGGCGGTAACAACGGAAATTTCACAGAGTGAAATTTCCATTGGTACCAACCCGGGATCAAACTCACGCCTCATGCGTCCAAATCGGATACTTTTATATTGGAAAACCCGTACGCGCATAGGTACCACATAATATTAGGACACAAGAATAGGACGATGGAGCAGACGTGTCCTAGAGTCGACTCGGTAAGCAAAAGGTCGCTGGGACGGACTGGATGCGGAAGGCGTAGGACCGTGTGCTGTGGGCTGTGGCGCGTATTGGGAGGGGCCTATGTCATAGGCCAGCAGTGGACTGCGATAGGCTCATTGATTGATTGAATATTAGGACACACCATTATTAAAATTTCGTGTATTTAAGAAGTCGTTTAGTTACAAAAGGAACTACTTTCTTCACTTAAGTATCAATAAATTGTGTCGTAACATTTGTCCGCGTGTGAGTAGGCTTCGTAAAAGATTTGTTATTGTATGTAAAGGTCGTATGAAATAGTTCGGAGTGCCCTTGGTTATTGAGTAAAATACGCCTCAATGGAAGGTCACTCCTCAACAAAAGTATGGGAAGTAAAACCTTTATTTGACATAAAGTGGTTGTATTAATTAAGAAAGTTAGCCATACATAAGTGGCCATGTATATATGTATTTATACCTAATTTTAGTGGTATTTGAGTACGGTTATGTGGTAATGGATTTGATATTATATATATATATATATGTTCAAATCCATATAGAGAGAGAGAGATCGAATGCACGACTGGTTTCACCATTCATCAATGCGCAGCGTGTTTTGGGTTTGAGCCCCACACGGAACCATAAATATGTGTTCCATAAATGGTTGTTCCGAGTCTGGGTGTACTTTGTGTCCGTTAATTGTATGTTTGTAAAGTCTCCCGCGTTACAGGACTTGTTGCCTAGTACAGGAGTTGTCTTATAAAATAGAATATAAATTTAAAAAATGGTTTCAAATACCAACTACACCACTGAGTGGTGGACCGTATTTAGCTGTAAGGTGGGTTCTTACCCAGTCGGGCTTACTCGCTAGTTACATGCCTAACCTTATTGCTTCTTTTCTCGACAAATTACTTTTTACACATGGATGATTTTAAATTTGTAACTACGTATTTAGTTAATATAATATAGTTATACCTACCTACTGTCTAATGCAAGCCACAAAAAGAAAAACTTTTAAAAACATTTTCTCATTTTTAAAGTTTACTAAAAGTATAATTAAGTAAAAGCACTTTTAAGTTATAAAATATTTTCTTTCTTTTAGTTTAAAAATCTATTTTTTCACTGCGCTTTTAATTTAAGTAAAAGTTGGTAGATCAGCATAAATATTTTTAAGAAACTAATGCTGTCTATCTATTGCATCGGTTTTAACTTTTTAAATAATGTAATAAGTCAGAGTATAGAAATATAAGTAAAATATAAAATATATAATATAAAAAGGAGAGATCATAAGCATTCCATTTGACACATACATACATACATATCATCACGCCCGTTTCCCACTGGGGTAGGCAGAGACTATGGTACGCCAATTGCTTCGAACCAAACACACTTTCTTCGCCTCCTCTACATTCATCAACCTCTTCATGCATGACCGTCGATTCTGGCATTCCATTTAATTCGATGACAAAACAAAACACTGCGATGTAGTTGTGTTTCTATGTACGCTACGCTGTACTCACACAGCGTAGCTCTCATTTTGGGATGCGTATTGAAAGAAAACGTTTTCCGTTCCCGGAGATACTCCATCTTAAAGCCCTAGTGTTAAAAATGGGGCGGCAACACGAGCACACAAGCGTCCATAGACTTACGGTAACTGCTTAACATCAGGCGGGTCGTATTTGCCACCCAATTATTATAAAAAAACGATTTTTGGAAATTGGAGGTGTTCAGTTACAACCTCGTACCTTGGCACCACACATGTTTATGTGTACCATTGCAGTTGGTCCTATACCTAATCTTTGAAAGCCTTGAAAAGAATGTAAAACTCTCGCCAAATTTTTCTCGGTTAATTTCGGGATATCATCCGACCGAGCAATGAGAGTGAGGGAATTAAGAGTGCTTCTGTGTTTGCGCACACACTTGTGCACTATAACGTCTCCTGCGCAGATGGCTAATCTCCGTCAAGATTAGTCACCGTCACCAAATCTGCTAGGAGGACATTGTTATCCTTATGGCGAGCTAGAATGAGTTAATAGAATGTTTTCGTACGGCATTTTATATTTACGACTGCCTGAAGTAAAGTGGTTTACTTAAGTTCGTGAGTGTAAGCAATCATGTGAAATATAAAAAGTATATGAGGGTAGTAAGAAACGAAAATAGGTAAATGTTACGATGTCTCTAGTTAACTACTGGGAATACCTTTATAAGTATTGACTTTGGAAACTTATATGATTTTATTATAGTACAAGTTTCCGCATGCTGCTTCGCTCGTGTGGTACCTATATTATTGTATTGTTACAAATAACTTAAGTCTAGTGTCACAATTTCGTACTGGCAAGTATTTGTACTTTTGACTGGCCTGTTGGTCTGGTGGTTAGTAACTCTGACTGCTACGCCGGAGGTCGTTCGAGGTTCGATTCCCACCCAGGACAAACCTTAGTGTTATGAGCTCGAATGTTTGTTCTGTGTCTGGGTTTAATTTATCTATAATATGTATGTATTTAAAAATATATATGTATGTATGTTTATCAGTTGTCTGGTTACCATAGTACAGGCTCTGCCTAGTTTGGGACCAGATAGCGATGAGTGAGTTGTCCCGAAAAAAAAAATATTATTAAAATATTGTACTGTCCATGTGGTGACGGTTTAAGAATACAAATGTCATCACCCCCTTCCATCCCGAGGGTGTCGTAAGAGTCGGCTAAGGAAGTAAGTCTAGCAGACAATATCCACCGTAAGAGAAGAAAAACTCGAAACAAAACCCTATACCAACCCGTTTGGCCAGCGTGGTGTAGTAGGCTAATATATCCCTCCAAATGTATGGAGGAGACCCGTGCCCAGCAGTGGGACGTTTATGGGTTGAGATGATGATGTTGATGAAGTATTTGTAAAGAAAAGAAGCATAAGAAACTACGACTTATGTTACGTTAACGTTATTTTTATCCAATATATCCAAATGCTGAGCAAAGGTCTCCCCCATGGTCTTCCACATTCGCAAAGGTATCAAGCTTAACACACCAGCGTTTTCGAGGCGTATAGCGACAACGACGTCCGTCCTTAGGCGCCGACTGTGTAACGAGTGTAACGACCTTTGTCCATCTGTCCAGAAACATTCTATTCCCATTTTTAACAGACTTGAGATCCACGTCAGCAATACCTGTTCTTCTATCTGGTATTACTGTGTTAGGTACGTGATCCATGAGCTTCACACCCAATCGTGTATTTGGAGTAAAATACTTAATTAACTATAAAAAAAATTACAATCTTTATTTTAATTTAAAAAAAGATAATTCCCGTGTCAAACAACAAATAAGAACAAGCCCAGTGTCTCGGGGGACTTTACAAATATACATTTTATGGACACAAATTACAACATTTCAGGATCACAGGGGCTTCCAGTCTCGTTATATTTTCGATTCCCGGGAAAAAAAAATCGAGACTCGCTCCGGTCTCGAAATTCCCGGGAAAAACGAGACTTTCGAGACTATTTTAAAAATAGGTTTCATACTCATAATAATACTGACTAAAATGATTTTTTTTAATATAAAACAATTATAAATAAATTGTTAAATTCACGATATTTATTTTTCATTTTTATAGTCGACACGTAAAAAAGAATGAGCATTTCACTAAATGCTTTGTTTTTTACATGCTTTCAGACCGAGAGGATCACAGCTATTAATTTTCGCTCGTTTGGACTTTTACAATTAAATTTATTTTAATTATATTTATTAGTTACGTTGCACTCTCTACAAATTATAGACTTGAGGCATATTTATCGTAACCGGTAAAATACTAGGTTAAAAAAATACCAGTCTGTCACTGTTACAAGATGTCAGAAATACCTATTACGAAAATACCTGTTACGGAAATATTTGTTATGGAAATACCTGTTACAGAAATACTAGGCGTACCGCATAACTGTGACTTCGGAAATACCTTTTACAGAAATACGTGTAATTTGAAATACTAGGCGAACCGTGTAACTGTGACGTCGGAAATATCTGTTACAGAAATACTTATTATTAGAAATACTAGTCATACGGCGTAACTGTGACCTTATACTTGCTGCATCATAAATGCATGTTAATTGAAATACTAGCGATGGTACCTCATCACTGTGACCTAGCATTTGTTATAAAATAATACCGGTATTTTTACTTATCATCACAGGAAACGTTCAAAATGTCTTATATACTAAAAATTATCAACAAAAACATTTTATCCAAAATACATTATTATAAATATTCCAAATCGAATACAAAACAATATACAAAACGTGGAAGCGATACTAGGATTCGAATCCTGTACCATCGTATTGTGAGACCAGGACACCTCTACCCATTACGCCATGCCAATTTAACTAATACCGTAATTAATTGCCAGATGTTAGACTAAAAAAAATACTTAGTTTTGAATTTATAATAATTATTATAGATTAACGTTATTTTAATAAACCAAAAATTATGAAATACGAGTAATATAAAAATCAGCAACAAAAAACTTTCAGAAACTGGGATTGGGATCCATAGAGCTTAATTTTTTTGCTTAGCTGTTACGTTGTACGTAGTATCTCCTGTATTTGGTACTGACAGGTATTTTTATATAACAGTCACTGTTATAACTAGTTATATATTTTACCTAGTATGACCCAACTCTTAGGTTATACTAAATTTCACTTTAAAATACTGTTGGATTAGTAGGATCTTTGAATAATGGTAATTTATTTGACGAAGTCTCGAAAGTCTCGTTTTTCCCGGGACTGGCACTAGTCAATCTCGAGTCTCGAAAATACGAAAAATCGTCGAGACTCTCGAAATTTTCGAGACCGAGACTCCCGGGATGGAAGCCCGATCACACAAACTTTTGCAGTCAGGGTGACTAACCACTAGCCAGTCAAAAATAGTAGATAAGCGTAAACGAATTAAATTATCGTTTTTTTCTAAAATAATATAGTTTTAAAAAAAATGTAAAGTTGTTAAACTCGTACTGGATTAAACCGCAATCTCATTTGGGAAGATCCGGACCCGGAGATACGAAGTTTGTAGAGGAAATTGAACTAGCGTTGTGCTATATAAAAGATATTGATATAGATACTAAAAATGTATTTTTATGTAGGTATATTGTAAGTTGAGTGAGCAAATACCGGTGCATTCTCTATTCCTTTACTCACATAGTCTTATGGGATAGGAATTTTATTTTCTTTATACTATCTAAGCGGCAAACACTCTTGCAGGGAATCGCCTTATTATGTAAGACTAACTAGTAGTATTTATTATACATATGCCTATCGATCGAACACAGTTGCAAAATCGCACGATACCGCGACCGAACGCAGAGAGTCGCCGAAACCGATCACCGATGCTAAAACTAGCATGTCTGCTGCAGCCCTAAGTTAGTTATTTTAATTTTAAAGAGAACATCCCTACCTAATATTATAGATACCAATATTCACAAATGCCCAACACTATGAAGTCAACAAACTTGCTGCAATAACTACTCTATAGTATAACAACTACCGACAATATTGGACACCAACTTACTTACTCAGTGTCGTCAGTCAAAATATATTACTTATAGGCTCTCATAGCCAGGTGCACTCATTGATCAGTATACGATCGGCAGATTTCGCTGCCAACGGGCGTGTCTCCTTTAGTGATATTTTATCTGAGCGTATTCGTACGTTGGCCTCTGGAGGGCACGTCAAAAGACGGTCCCGAGTAGTCCCGAGCAGCGAATGTAGCTGTAGGCAGATTACGACACGGGCCTATAAATCCTAGCACCAGGTTTGCTCGCGTTAAATGTTTATTAAAGTAGCCTTGTATAAATATATCTTTGTATTCATGGAGGCAGGCGTCGGGAAGTGACGACCCCACCGCCCACTAGTGCAGGTATACGTAGTTATCGAACTGCCGGTACCTGCACTTTGTGCAAGCAGTCAACCGAATAATGGCGGTCAAACCATTGCAACATGGCGGAAGCAAATTATAGACATAAGACGGGCAGCAGCGTCCATATGTAAAGACTTCCGCCACTGCGATCGCCAACCCGCCTGCCAAGCGTGGCGATTATGGTAAATCCCCCCCAAAATGATCCGCACCAAAAGAAATCGGCCACTAGTCCCCGGCAGTCCCGCTATTCCTGGCTCAGGTAGCGGCCATGGTAACGGTGGGACAGGGGGTGCTAAGAATCTCCGGCAGAGACCAGGCTACCAAAAACGACGACAGCTGGCCCTTGCAACATATAACACGCGCACACTGCGGACCGACGAGAAGATTACCGAACTGGAGGAAGAATTGAGCAAGCTGCGATGGGATGTTATAGGGCTATCTGAAGTCCGTAGAGAGGGGGAGGACTCGATAACGCTCAAATCCGGCAACTTGCTCTACTTCCGGGAGGGCGATCAACAGTCCCAAGGTGGTGTCGGGTTTATCGTCCACAAGTCCCTTGTGAACAACGTGGTTAAGATCGAGAGTGTGTCGACAAGGGTAGCGTACCTTATACTCAGAATCACCAAACGGTATTCGTTGAAGGTCATACAGGTATACGCTCCAACGTCGGCGCACCCCGATGATGAGGTCGAAGCTATGTATGAGGATATTTCCAGAGCCATACATAGCACCAAGACCCACTTCACCGTTGTCATGGGGGACTTCAACGCAAAACTAGGCAAACGGAGCGGTGATGAGCTGAAAGTGGGGCAATTTGGGTATGGGCATCGGAATCCCCGGGGCCAAATGCTGTTCGATTTCATGGAGAAGGAGGGACTCTTTATGATGAACTCCTTCTTCAAGAAACGCGAACATCGCAAATGGACCTGGGTGAGTCCTGACGGTGCAACCAAAAACGAGATTGACTTCATCATGTCGACGAAGCGGCAGATATTTAATGATGTCTCTGTGATCAATGCGGTGAAAACCGGGAGCGATCACCGACTAGTAAGGGGCACATTGAATATCAATGCCAAGCTGGAAAGATCTCGACTGATGAAGTCAACGCTCCGACCTGCACCTATCCAAACCCAAAACCCCGACAGCTTTCAGCTCGAACTGCTGAACCGCTTCGAGAGCCTAGGTGATTGCGTCGATGTGGACGATTACAACAACAGGTTCGTGGAAACTGTCCGTTCGGCTGGGTCTAACAGTTTTAAAACCCGCCGAACAAAAGAAACGAAAAAGATCTCCGACTCAACCATCAAGCTCATGGAGGAAAGGCGAGAGATGGTTTTGCAGTCCTCAGATGATGCTGGCCGATACCGGCTGCTCAGTAGGCAGATCTCTAAGTCTTTGACTCGCGACCTTCGCCAATATAATACAGACTGTATTAAACAGGCTATAGAGCAGAACAAGGGCTCCAAAGTGTTCGCTAGAGATCTGTCTATCGGGCAGAGCCGACTGACCAAGCTGAAGACTGGGGACGGCAAGATCATATCGTCCAGGCCCAAGCTGGTGGAAGAGATCGAAACGTTTTACAGGCAGCTGTACACGACAACTCGGTCACCTGTTAGTTCTTCGACAGACGACCCAAGAGCTAAGTTGTCCCGACATTATACCGATGATATCCCGGTCGTCAGCCTAGACGAGATTAGTATGGCTCTCAAACAGCTAAAAAACATCAAGGCGCCGGGTGAGGACGGAATCACAAGCGAATTGCTAAAGGCTGGTGGAAGGCCGGTGCTAAAGGCACTGCAAAAGCTTTTTGATTCCGTCATACTCGCGGGCAAGACGCCGCAGGCATGGCTCGGGAGTGTGGTGGTGCTGTTCTTCAAAAAGGGTGATAAAACCCTGCTGAAGAATTACAGACCCATCTCACTCCTGAACCACGTCTACAAGCTGATTTCGAGAGTCATTACGAATCATCTCGCGTGCAGGTTTGACGACTTCCAGCCTCCCGAACAAGCCGGTTTCCGTAAAGGGTTTAGTACCATAGACCACATACATACGCTGCGGCAGGTTATACAGAAGACCGAGGAGTATAACCAGCCTCTTTGTCTAGCGTTTGTGGACTATGAGAAAGCCTTTGATTCGATCGAGACCTGGGCTGTGCTACAGTCTCTCCAGCGGTGCCAAATTGACACTCGGTACGTCGAAGTGTTGAAGTGCTTGTATGAAAACGCCACCATGTCGGTCCGTTTCCATGATCAGAGTACGAAGCCTATCCAGTTGCAGCGAGGTGTAAGACAGGGAGATGTCATATCCCCGAAACTCTTCACCGCTGCACTGGAAGATGCTTTCAAGCTTCTGGATTGGAATGGACTCGGCATCAACATCAACGGCGAGTACATCACCCACCTTCGATTTGCCGACGATATCGTGGTCATGGCTGAGACCATGGAAGACCTTGGCGCAATGCTCGATGGCCTCAGTAGAGTCTCACTACAATTGGGTCTTAAAATGAACATGGACAAGACTAAGATTATGGCAAATGTCCATGTCGCACCCACCTCTGTCACAATTGGAGGCTCTACACTCGAAGTTGTTGACGAGTATGTTTACCTGGGACATACAGTCCAGTTAGGTAGGTCCAACTTCGAGAAAGAGGTCACTCGTCGAATCCGACTCGGCTGGGCAGCGTTTGGGAAGCTACGTCATATCTTCTCGTCCCAAATACCGCAGTGTCTCAAGATGAAAGTCTTTAACCAGTGTGTGTTGCCAGTGATGACATACGGATCTGAGACGTGGTTGCTCACTATGGGCCTCGTGCGAAGGCTCAAAGTCACCCAACGAGCAATGGAGAGAGCTATGCTTGGAGTTTCGTAGGAGAACCAAAGTTACCGACATAGCTCGAAGAATTGCCTCCATTAAGTGGCAATGGGCCGGGCACATAGCTCGCAGAACTGATGGCCGTTGGGGCAGAAAGGTTCTAGAGTGGCGACCACGAACTGGAAGACGAAGCGTGGGCAGGCCTCCAACAAGGTGGACCGACGACATGGTTAAGGTTGCGGGCAACCGATGGACAAGGTCGGCTCAGGATCGAGAGTTGTGGAAAACCTTGGGGGAGGCCATATGTCCAGCAGTGGACGTCTTTTGGCTGAAATGATGATGATTCATGGAGACTTTAATCAGAACAAGAATTTTACATTCTAAATTTAATTCTATGTGGTATATTGTTTTCCGTTCCTTTTTGTTACCACTAATATTGTAACTTATACCAAATTATAAATGTTATATTCTGGCGATTTTCTTGCCAATTCTTCTCGAGGCCCTACGATAGTCAGCTAGGAAGCTAGCAGTCAGATAGGAAAAAAGTACATATGCTGACATTTGTTTTTATGACGTTCATAAGTATCATGTATTTGATCTAAATGAATAAATGAGTTTGACTCTGACTTTGACTACATATTGGCTTAGTAGGTCCTTTGATAAGCACGTTTAAACTTACAAACTTCTCTTCTTCAGCTTTATAATACATACATTTATAATGAGAGCTCATAGCCAGGTGCACTCACCGCGCCGTTCGGTAAACGATCACCTGGTTAAGCTACTAATTTTTATTTCAGCTTGAGAGAAGTATTTTACGGCAGTATTTTAGATATTACATAAGTATTTTACATATCGAAACTCTGCCATGCGTGTCTTATACGCATGGCAGAGTTTCGATATGTGAAAAGCAGTCAGCTGTGTGCAACGTAGCTTAGTCAAGTAGAAAGTCTGCGTAAAAGCTATTTGAATACAACCAATCAAAAAACCAATTATTGAATACCTCAAATTTAAACTGAAATACAGTATACCTAGGTATAGGTACTAAAGTCTCACGACTAGCACTGACTTATACAAAACGGAAGCCATCTAACCACAAATTCCTGTTACTGTTACCCCGTAGACATGAATTAATGCATTAAATTATATAAATATGTTAAATAATATGTAAAATTGTAATTGTAAGAAATATTTTTTATTGTATTTTAATTAATTTTTGTAACATTCAAACACAACGCAAGATGTTAATGAATAAATAAATGAATGAATGAAATGAAATGAACTGATAGCCTGCATCATTCATGTCCCTTGTTTCTCACTTACCTAGTCTTTTTTATTATTTTTTTTCTAATATATTTTGGCTTTAGGAACTTAGTTAAGTTATATTTTACCACTTAATGCATGTTGTGAAACTCTGTTATTGGCTTAGTATACCTTTGCAATAAGAAATTTGTATATATATTTTTTTAAAGCTGTAGACTTTCCTTAAATAAATAAATAAATTCTTCGAACTGTGTCGGTTACTTTGATACCAGATACCACAACATAATTCCGTGTCCCATCCCTACTCAATTATAACAAGCATGTTGTATATTTAAATGGCGTACACATCAATCTGTACATAACTATCGTTGTAATAAAACGATAGTTAAACTTTATGTTATTGTGTGTACTCTGCATAATGACCGCTCTTGGGACTATAATGTAATATTGACGCCTTAGTACTAAAGCAACTTGGTTGCCAATCATATGACGCATTATATGGCCTGAGTAATAATTGGATGACGCTTCACCTTTTGGTTATCCTACTAATATTATAAACGCGAAAGTTTGTACGAATGTATAGATGTATGTTTGTTACTCTTTCATGCATAAACTACTGTACGGATCTGGACGAAATCTGGCACAGAGATAGATTATAGTCTGGAATAGCATATAAGGTACTTTTTTATCGCGATAGCCGACATCCACGCGAGTTGAACCGCAGGCAACAGCTAGTCGGTAATATAATAATAGTATTCCATATATTTATGGCCCTCTCTGCTAGGCAAGGGTCTCCTCTCCTCTATCAAGAGAGAGAGTGGGTTTAGGCCCTAATACACACTCGTTGGCTTAATGTGGGTTGGTAGATCAAACATGCCTTCACAATTACTTCCAAAACATGTGGGTTTCCTCACATGTTTTCCTTAACCGTTGGCAGATAATAAATCATTGGGTTAGTACGTATGAATTTTTCAAAGTGAAATTTACATGAGTACCATAACCCGGGATCAAACTCGTACCTTATGCATGCAAGTTAGTTACTTTACCCCAGCTTCAGTATGGCTATCGGTTAACCAGACGCAATAGAAAAAACATTGCATTTCGCGTAGAAGGGTGAATGAAAGGAATCTAACTCAAACACTAATAATTCGGTTAGGACGACTTTTTACTTAGTATAAGAAAAACCTATGTGTCTAAACAAAATTTAACCTCGACTTAGTATAAAACAAAATACATTATAGACGTCAACAATAGAATATACAATACAGACTTGACATAACAGACACTCGTACAGAGAAACTATTTTTAACTCAAAACCACTCCACAAATAAACCATTTAGACTTAATTCCAAGAAAATGTGAGTCAATATTTAGTACCAACATTTTAGTTTCAGTTACTGATAGTGGCTGTCAAGGTCGTTCTTATCTTTGACACTTTATCTATTCTTGTACCTAGGTACTCTGTGGTGAGTACAATCCTTACTAATATTATAAATGTGAAAGTTTGTGAGAATGGATGGATGGATGGATGTTTGTTACTCTTTCACGTAAAAACTACTGAACGGATCTGGATGAAATTTGGCACACAGATAGATTATGGTTTGGAATAACACTAAGGCTACTTTTTGCAGCGATAACCGACATCCACGAGGGCGGAGCCGCGGGCAACAGCTAGTACAATATAAGCATTATCATGTTTTGGTTACCGATGGAGACTAGTCATTTGCGCCAGAGATAATATCTATACCTACTAATATTTTAAAGAGGTAAAGTTTGTAAGGTTGTTGGTTAAAAATATAACCCTCCTTTTGACAGTCAGGAAAAAAATCATAACACTCAGTACACGTCTGGCCAGCGAGGCTCTTCTTGGCGTGCCCAGCAGTGGGACGTTTATGGGTTGAGATGATAATGATGTCTAGAGGGCCTGATGTGATAAGCACGGGAGTGCAAACTCTGATATTTGTTTAAATTTCGAGCCTATATTGTAAATTTCTTGACTAAAATAATCCCAATATCTTTTTATGATCCAATCCGGAAATTGAACTCGAATCCTCGTGATCAGCACACACTCAAATTTGCATGCTATGTATATAGCTAAACATGTTTGTACTCTCTATATTTATACCACCTTTTATATCATGTTTTACGCAAATAAATATTGTGGCTGTTAATTATTATTATATCTTTATAATTATAATAATAATGTATAACTGCCTCGTTGGTCTACTGGTCTTCCACTAGACCAACGAGGCAGTTATACATAAAGACTACGTATTAGAAACAAAAATCTAAAAATCAATATCTGGGCAATATCTTTTTTGATGTTACTATATTGACTTTTGTGAAAAATAAAGAAACGGATTTATTTCGGATATATTTCTAGATTATGTACCTACATAATCATACTCAGCATACAAATATTTGTCTTAGGTGGGAATCGAACCCACCGCGAACAAATAATACTGGCAAAATTAAAAACATCAGCTATATTTTTTTATAAACTATGTTAGTATGTATTTTCATGAACATTCAACAATAAACTACGGCCGTTACAATGTCTCCGGTTATTTACGGCTTTCGTGTAGCGATAAGCAATAATCCCATCGAAATTTTCCTTAGCGGAAATATATAATATAATTATATATGTCTAGAACTGATAACCAGAACAAATTAAGTGTACATTAATCTATACTAATATTATAAAGCTGGAGAGTTTTTTTGTTTGTTTGTTTGGTTGAACGCGCTAATCTCAGAAAGTACTGGATCGATTAGAAACATGTTCTTTTTGCTGAATAGTGCATTTATCGAGGAAGGCTATAGGCTATATAACATCACGCTATGATCAATAGGATCGTAGCAGTAGTGAGATATGTTGCAAAATCGGGCAAAATATTCTAAATTACCACGCGGAAAAAGTCGCGGGCGATTCCTAGTATATTAATACCTATATTAAAACAACAACATTTTCCTAAAGTGCTACGTTGCCAACTCGCAGTGTAATAGCTCTCTTAAGTAATTATACTCGAGATTCCTTCGGTTATTATGAGGATAATAATATTTTTATAAAAGAAAATGAAATATAAAAAAGATAAAAGAAAATCCAATAGTAGAACAAAAGCACGAGACACGTAACAGACGTACAAAAGCTTTGCACCATCTCACTTATGTATGGTGACTATGATTTTTATTTTTAAATGGACTTATTTGAATCATTTTGTTGACGAGCGACGCGAAGGTTTAATATGAACCAACCTCATTGACTGTTGTGTGAATTTTGTCCACTTTTCTGGTTTTTTTTTGTTTTTTAACGTAAATATAGAATTGTATTCAATTACCTTTGCTATTAACGTAAGAAAGATGTACTAGCCCGTGGAAATTATTGTCATCAACTGTAGCTAAGTTTCATCTATCACTATCTCTTTCTGTATCATTAAGTTCCGCATTATCTATCGCTTCACACTAGAAATCTACAAGCAAGTCCACACCAGATCACGGGAACAAATTGAACGCTGCTATGAAGGTGGCTTATCTGTACAATTTGTATTCAAAGACAGTCCTATTTAGTTCAGAAAGGGTGGTAACCCCACCGGGTTCTCCGCCCACACCTAAGGCAAGTTGTGGCCCATATAACGACGAGTCGTCGCCGTGGCATTATTTTTGCGTGTACACCTTATTAAGCCACAATATTAAATTCAAAGAGGAGGGTGATATTGTGAAAATGACAATTCTATTTTTAACAAAGACCAATTGTTATCAAACTAATTAACCGGGAGTTTTTTCAAGAGGTAGGGCACTATACAAGCGAGCAAGTACGACTGGGGAAGGACCTCCACCTTACTGATGACCACTGGCAAATAACTACAAAAAAGTGGTTAGTTTTGAGTGTGAGTATAGGTCTCCCGTGCTTATTGTAGGAATCTTTTTAGGAAAAAAAATTTTTAGGTTGCCGCAGCCAACAGAACCCCTATCCTATAATTTCGCCATGTCCGTTCGTCTGTCAGCAGCTTTGCTCAAAGACACTTAGTACTAGAAAAGCATGAATTTGCATATTTAAATAACGTTGTTTTTATGAGCAAAAACGTTATTAAAAGAAACGATTCCTACCTTTTATCACCTACAGAAACATCTATACCACTGTGTGTAGTTTGTTGACTGTGGTCTTCTGTAAAGTGAAGGTCCTTCACCAATCACCAGTCAGGCGTGCTTTCAAATATCTACCTCTCTTTACGCTGCCCCAAGTCCGATACAAAAGAAAAAGTATTATCACATATGATTTATGAAACAGGGAACCTGTTAATATGTTTTTGCTTGAAACCGTCACCAAAGTTTGTTGACGACACGGAGGTTTAATACCACAATCTATCAATTAAACTGTTTCAGTCCACTGCTCATCATCTAAAAATAGGCGTTTAATTCGCGCCACAACACAATATTCTATCCACACTGGAGCTCAATATTATCTATCGACAATGCTAGCCTGTAATCTAGTTGCATCTGTATTCCACCCATGACAAATATCGGACCGCATGTTCAACGAGCTCAAACTGCAAATTTGCATATTCTAACATTCAATCCTGTTATGTATTCCGGGGGCAGACATAATGGTACATAGGTACAGTATAACAATGTCAATTCAGATTAACATCTCAATACAAAAGTGTGATGAGATTAGAATGTTTCTATCATCGCAAAAAATAAGGACATCATGGGTGAACAGAGCACTAACTCTTTAAGGCTTGGTTGTGTCCCTGGCATTGCTGGAGTCCATGAATGGCGTTTACCACTTGCCATCAGATAAGATGCTGGCTCGTCAGCTGCCTTTTGCTTAAAAAAGAAAGCGAGCGAATCCCGTAAGTTTGTTAATACGGTCTCAATCTCTGGAATCTCTATAACTAATTTAAAATTATTTCATCATTTAAAATAAGATCATTCCAGTTATAGTAGATTGATATTTATTTACTACGCGATCGAAGCCAAGGTTATTAATAAAGCTTTTTCAATACCAAAGTTTTTTTATACTGCAGAAGCTTAAAGCTAAAATGATGCTGCTGTGTTCCTGTGTAGTATTCATTTTCAAACAACGTTTTTCTATCCCAGGCCCTGGAATATTCCATTTCAAAACGCCTGGGTGTTAACATTTTTAGGTCAGCAACACGCAAGCATCCATAAGCATAGGCACAGGCGATAGTCAGATGCTTGTTTACTACCTAAGTATTATAAACACTAGCCGTATTATATTAGGTTAGAAGCAAACTAGCTTGTGGAAAAATTCGGCGCCAACAACACTCGTACACATAGCAATAAACTTGAGGAGAACAATTAAACGCAGTCCCCATAATATGGCTATAAAATCCACAATGGCTGTGTGTTTCATTGTTGTTTTGGTTAATCAGTATCAAAGAGTCAGACTATAAAAAGAAACGTAAATGGTCATTATTTGCTCATCACTTCTTAGTCAGTCGTTGCCGTGTCAGGAACTTATAATATCCGGGTTTTCTGTTAGGGAAAAGATCATCTACCTTACGGAAGACAGCAGCCAAAAGAATTCCTACACAAAGTGGTATAGTTGTATTTCTGTGCATACAGGGGTCGGATCATGACGTGTTAAACGTGAGTAGTTCGAGCAAGTAAAAGGGACAGAGTTATATAGTGTATAGCTCCGTCTCTTTTTCTCACTCGAAAGCCTGACGTTTAACGTCCTTGACGTTAAACACCCTCCAGTACTCAGATTTAGATATACTTTTTTAAAGAAACGTTTTCTTATTCCAGGGTTACTTCATCGCAAACCTTACTGTATTTTTAGGTCTGCAACATATGAGTGATGTCTGAGGTTTAACTGTAGCTACTTACCATCAGGCGAGCCATATGCTTGTTTACCATCAAAGAAGCAAAAAAAACCTTCAAAACTTTTTCCCAAAATTAAAGTTTTACTATCATCCAGATAAACCCGTTTCCATTTACAATAAAATGTTCTTTATATTAATAACAAGCTCTTTAGTATTCCACGACAATGGCGGGAAACGCAAGGGCTGTTTACGTCACCAACCAAATTCAATTTGCACGTTTGGTCTACCCAACATACCAAATAGTGTAAAAGGTTGTAGTGACACCATGTGTTGAGGATAGTAAAAGATTTTTTGGGACATTTATATTGAAATGCGAACAATTAATTTAGAATTATATAGGGGATTATTTAAGTTAAAAATAATAATAATATTTTCTGGACGACTCACACATCGCTATCTGATCCCAAACTAGGCAGAGCCTGTACTATGGTAACCAGACAACTGATAAACATACTTATATATTTCTAAATACATACATATTATAGATTTAAATTACACCCAGACACAGAACAAACAATCGTGCTCATCGCACAAATATTTGTCCTGGGTGGAAATCGAAGTTAGGTTGAGTTATACTGAAATCTAGAGCTACGTCCGAACCAGGTCTGAGAAAAATGGAAAAAGAAAAGACCAGTAAACATTTTTTTATATAACAACAACATTTAATAACACAAATTCGCGCATTAGAGTGGGTTGCCGTACTGGAAGTTTATTAATTAGTTAATTATTTATTGATTTGATTTAATTATATTGAAGGTATAAAAAAGTACACCACCATCCCAGCGTATGAACACTATCTCTATGTGGATAAAGTTTTTGTTCCATCTGATAAATCCAACACACACCGTCAACATCAACAAAAAAGAGAATAATAATAAAAATGTTTGAAAATGAAATCCATACCGAAAAAAGGTTAGTCGTTTCCCATCATTTCATGACAGTTCATGGCCACCCTACAATATAGTAAGTACCATATAAAATCACGCAAGTTCGTCAGAGAGCCTGTAGTTATTAATATTCATCAATTATGTGGGAATTAATCGAATGAACGACGTGTGAACGCCAACAGTGTGAACAACTAGTAGGTCATTTAGCGTTTATATAAGGATCAATAATTCTGATAAATAATGTGTAACGTTAATAAGAATCAAAGTTATTGACAAAGAAGAGTAAGCTCTTCTTAGAAGAATTACTCGGTTGACGGGACGTGCAGGCTATTGTCGCAAAACCGATAACTGTAGGAGTAGACAAGTTCTTAGGCAGGCTGGGTGGAGCGACGATCTTCGCAAAGTGTCTGAGAGCAGCTGGATAAAGTAGCGGATGATCTTACAAAATGGAACACATGTAAAGACCTATGTCTAGCAGTAGACTTCGATAAGCTGATGATAATGATAAACAAAAATGTAGGCAGCAAAATCGTATAGGCTTGGAATCAACTTCTATAAAATCTCAGCAAAGCATAAATCATTCTAAAAGAGATGGAGGAAATTGACTGAATTAGCTCGAAGGATAATTCAAATAAGTAGCAATAGCTAACAGAATCAATGACTATTGGGAGTGGCAACAACGAACTGGAAGACAATGTAGGACGGCCATATGGTGAAGGCAGGCGACCGATGAATAATGGCAGCTCACGATCGAATACTTGGAAATCTTAGGAGGAAAATATAGTAGTGGACGTGTTTTACCTGAATAGATAGATAAAATATCAGAGTGATATAAAAATAATTCAGAACATACCACTAAATGATATCTCTCTCAAATAGGCTAATAAAATAACCAGATACTTGAGCACCGGTTTTATCCAACCTACCAATTATTCAACAAACAACAGTGATCTCATTCAAAATCGGATCAATTAAAAAGAACATTTAAAGTGTGAGTACAAGTACGATATACGAATGTTTTAATTAGATAAAATACTGGTAGAAATTTATCTGTTTAGGTCAATGCGCGGGCGCAAGCAATTGATCAATGTCAAATAGGTACTGGGTTGTTATAGTCAGAATATTTTTTGATTTAGTTTTTTCTTGATAGGACAAATAGTAACGACGCTTATTCAATCTCCTCTATCAATAAGTCCATCCTAAGGTTGTCTGGAAGAGATTGCTCTTAGCGATAAGACCGCCCATTGAGCTTACTTGTTTGTGTGTGTTTATTGTAATTAGTTTTAGTACTTATATGGTGTACAAGAAAGAACATTCTATCTATCAAGAGCAGCGCTTGCACGTCATTATAAGTTAAAAAGGAAAAGCTCTCGTACTTGCAGCCTAAGAAATAAACTCTTTCCTAATGCCATGGCGAGAGAGAGCACCATGCAAACAAGAGTGCTGGGAAGTTTTACCAAGGAATTATCAGACTACGCATAGCATGGAATTCTTAATGAACGAAAGATTTTTACAGCACCGCGTAGGCAACGCCCGAGCTGATACCTCTGGTGTTGAAGCATCCATAGACTATGATAACTGCTAACTATTATGCTTATAAATTATATGTTATAGAAGTTACCGACAGTCTGCTGAGCCTGCATGAGGGATGACGAGACGACGGCGCATGTCCTGCTGTACTGCCGGGAAGTCGCCACATACGGGCAGAAGTACCTGGGCAGCCCAGGCACCTAACGAGGGCGGTCGGCGGTACCATGTGTTTGCTGGCCTTCTTCGACGAGCTTGATGGATGAAGTTATACCCTTGCCAGGCAGCGACAAGTAAAATAGGTGCATCGACGTGGAATTGCGGAGAACAGTCCGCCATACCATACCATTACCATCAAGCAGGTCGTATGTTTTTATTCTTTAAACACATCATATTTGATATGTTTGAATTTAGCAAGTTGTAAATTTCGGAGAATGATAGTTTCTTTATTTACTGGCAACACTATACACGGTCCATAGGTTTAGTAGCAGAAGGTCCCATTCCCAAACTCGTCACGCTGTTTCAGATGGTCCCATTCCCAGATGGACCCATTCCCAGATGGTCCTATTCATAGATTGTCCCATTCCCAGATTGTCCCATTCCCAGATGGTCCCAGGGATGGTAACGCATGACGCAGTTTTAATGATAGGGGTATGAATAAAAAATACTACTTTAATTACCATACAAACTTAAGAATTGAATGCCTGGCGACTTTACGTTTTATTGAATAAGAAAGAAGAAGGAATGGTTTATATGGATTAACTTTCATTTAGACGAGCCATAGTTAGGACATACCTGCGACCGACCAAGGCAAAAAGCCGACCATCATCATCATCTGTGTTAGAGTTGGACAAAAAAATTATGGCCACAACAACCCGGCGAGCATAGAGAAACCATTGCGCTGTGTTATGTGCTACAGTCGAGGTCGCTGGCGTTGTCAACTATGCCTAAAAACACTGTGTGTTGAGCGACCATACTTCAGGCAATTTCACACCTAAACCGCCCAGTCTACACATCTGTGTACACCCCTCAAAAACTACCCTTTTGAATATTTTTCGTATTTATTTCTATAAAAACCGTTTATTTACTTAATTTTGTATAGATAAATACCGAAGTTAAAAAAAAAATGTGCGTAGTTTTATTTTGGGCGTTAATGAGTTAATAAAAGTAGTATTTTTTATTTATACCCCTATCATTAAACTGCGCTACGCGTTACCATCCGGTACCATCTAGGAATAGAACCATCTGGGAATGGGAGGATCTGTGAATAGGACTATCTGGAAATGGGACGATCTGGGAATGGGACCATCTGGGAATGGGACCATCTAGGAATAGGACCATCTGAAACAGCGTGACGAGTTTGGGAATGGGACTTTCTGCTACCAAACGGGTCCATATTACGCACTCTGACGCTAATACGTTACGTCATCGCATCTATTAAGATGACATAAAATAATTCTGTCTTCGTTCTACGCAATATTATAACACAATTACATTGTTTATTTTCCTTGTTTAAGAGAACATTATAATCGGGAATTCCGTTTTGAATATATGAATGATTGATCTGTGATTGCAGAAATTGGTTTTTTGTAAAAAGGTTTGAACGGATTTTGAATCAACTTGATTTTAGAGTTCCGTACTTCCAAACGTTATATGGAACCCTTATAGGATCATTTTGTTGTCTATTAGTCTATTTATCAAGAACCTTTTTCTTAGGAAATGATATTAATATTAAGTCTTTAATATTAATATCATTTCCTAAGAAAAAGG
Organism: Trisateles emortualis; assembly: GCA_947095525.1. Lineage (NCBI taxonomy): Eukaryota > Metazoa > Arthropoda > Insecta > Lepidoptera > Erebidae > Trisateles > Trisateles emortualis. The sequence continues at coordinate 4,799,794 of OX352740.1, read as the reverse complement.
TTCACAGCAATCCATTGAAACTGAAAAACTGTAACTTCTTAGTCAAAAGATACGGCCGTTTATGCTGGATATTTTTTTTTTTTTGGTTGCAAACAAGCGTACAGCCCGCCTGATGTTAAGCAGTTACCGTAGCCTTTTGACGCTTGCAATTCCAGAGGTATCACTTGCGTGTTGACAACCCATTTTTTTACACCAAGGCTTTAAGATAGGAATACGTTTCAAAACGCATCCCTTAATGTGCGCTGGAGATCTGTACTCACACACAGGAGCACAACTACACCGCTGGCTGTAGTTCTTTGGCTGTGGTCGTCTGTAAGGTGGAGGTCCTTCCCTAGTCGGGCTTGCTCGCTAGTATGGGGCCCTGCCTGTCTTATTAAGCACTCGCAATATGGCAGTGGGTTATTATTGTCATATTACAAAACCTACACGTTTGTACGGAACCATCGGTGAGCAAGTCTCGACTCGCGACCGGTTTTCCTCCTTTTAATGTTTTTTTTACCATTATGCAGATTATAACTAAATTTGAAATAGAGGTTGACGCGAGAACAAACAAGGTTTTGAGGTCAATTTGGTCAATAAATTCTGGTATAAGCTTATAACACAGCATTAAGCAAATCAATATCTCACACCCTCATTTCGTTAGTTATATTTAAAGAATTTTACTATAAATATGTCTGGCTCAAAACCTTGGTGTGGACCAGACTGAAAATGGAATGGCTGGTATCAGATATTTTTGGTAACTGCAAATAAAAAGCTAGGAAATTTATATTACTTAATCTAGAGTTTTTTGAACTGTGGTTGGGATTACGCCTTAGCTCTGGATATGCAGGTATTCTGGTAAATTTAATTAGTTGCAAAAACGACGTAAAGTTAATTTTAATCAACACTGGGCAGCTCTTTGCATAAATTTTATATAGCAATGACATTATAGCACAGTGTAATAAGCTAATGAATCCTTAGTGGCGCTTCTATTCACGTTATCGACTATCAAACGTTTGACTGCTTTCGTGGTCCAGTGGCCGTAGTATACGCCTGCTGTGCACGAGGTTGTGGGTTCGATACCCACATAGGACAAAAAGACTTTGTGTGACCCACAAAGAGTTGTTCTAAGTCCTATTGTAATTTATGTCCGTTAATTGTATGTTTGTAAGTCCTCCGCAACACAGAGCTCGTTCTCTAGTGCAGAAGTTGTCTTTTAAAAAGAAGAAGAAGTTTATAATTTGCTGTAGTGCCTATTTAAACCACTGCAAGTGGCATTGGGACGGGCACATAGCTCGCAGAACTGATTAGGGCAGAAAGGTTCTAGAGTGGCGACCACGAACTGAAAGACGAAGCGTGGGCAGGCGACGACCTGGTAAAGGTTGCGGGCAACCGATGGTCAAGGACGGCTCAGGATCGAGAGTTGTGGGAATCCTTGGAGCTGGCCTATGTCCAGCAGTGGACATCTTTTGGCTGAAATGATGATGATGATGATAGACAAATTTGTAAAGTAAAATAAACCTTGACGAGCCTCTACCAAGGTTAAATACTGTCGAAAAGGTTAAAAATAAAGACAGTACTCACAATTGCAAAATTGATCATCAAATCAAAAGACCCCTTGCATATAGGGGACTAAAATAATGTCGTAATTGTCCCAACCGACATAGTAATCGGATAGAAATTGTATAAGTTTGTTGGCATTTGTGACCTTAATGTGTCTGACCTTATTGGCGACAATCGTGAGTGATCGTGGACGAGGTCAAAAGTTTTGCATTAAGTGATTCTGTAATCAATTCCGAATGAGAGAACGCTTTTAAAGTAAATTACTAACGTGGCTAATACAAGACCGCTCTGTTGATTAAACCTGACCAAACAATATTTCAAAGTGAAGTTTATTGATTTGTTATATCTTTATATATATAATTCTTATGTACGTGTGTATGTCACTGAACTCCTCCTAAACGGCTGGACCGATTTTAATGAAATTTTGTGTGTGTGTTCGGGTAGGGGAGTACCCCGGATGGTTTAGATTCACAATTGGACCCAGTAGGTGGCGCTGCTGTCGGTATATCAGCTTTGCCGGGTAGGACGACGTCCGCCAGGCCCGCTTGTCAGATTCTAAAATATGAAAAGTTTGTTGGTTTGAACGCGCTTACCTCTGGAACTACTAGACGGACTTGAAAAATGATTACTGCATTTGATAGCTAAATCTTGAAGAAGTTTCTAGGCTACATCACGCTACGAGCCAAAGAGACATGGTAGTAATATTAAACATGACACCTGACGAAATCAAAATTTGACGCGGGTGAATCAGCAGGGAATTGCTTGTATTTTATATATATACTAGCGGCCCGCTCCGGCTTCGCCCGGGTAAGTTTGAAGTTGATCGTATCAAGAAACACGTTGTTCCATACAAACTTTGTTACCCCTTTTCACCCCCTTAGGGGTTGAATTTTTAAAAATTCTTTCTTAGTACACACCTACTCGTCTCTTAAGGAATATTTTTGCAAAATTTAATTGTTCCAGACCCAGCGCTTCCACCTGTACGTTGATCGATCAGTCAGTCAGTTTCTGCTTTTATATATATAGACTAGCTGACCCAACAAACGTTGTTTTGCCATATATAGTAAAAATAGTAATATCGCTATTAAAAAATAGGGATTAATTGTTGAGGGGTGAAAATTAAGGGTTGTATGTATTTTTTAATGCTGAATCATAAAAAATAAAAACAAAAAAATGTCTAAAAAGTAAAAAAAAAAAACAAAATTTCACGAAAATCCGTTGAGCCATTTCGGAAGAATTTATTTACACACACCGTGACACGAGAATTTTATATATAAGATTTATTTTATCTGTCTCAGTGATCCAGTCGACTGCCGTGGTCAGGCCTCCGGTTTAGGTCACTTTGTGTTCTATCGATAAATGGTTAGTATCAGTTGGCACCATCCAGTTTATGCCCGGTATATCGGCCAACTACTGTGGTAGCCGAATAGGAAAGTTACCGGCAGTATTTACATGTAAACTTTACTTTGTGGATTTTATACGTATTAATAAAAATGATTTACGATCATCATCAATAAGGAAACGTACTTTCTGAACGTAATTTGTCACGTTTACAAATATCTTTATTTATATCACAGGTAGGTCTCTGTCGCGGGCGGGTTGCCCGCGACTTCTAGTATATTATACGTACGTAGCGTACGCGACGGAAACTCAGAAAATAATAATATTTTCCCCGATTTTGCAACATATCTCACTACTGCTCCGCTCCTATTGATCATAGCGTAATGTTATATAGCCTATAGCCTTCCTGGATAAATGCACTATTCAACAAAAAAAGATTTTTTCGAATCGAACCAGTACTTTCTGAGATTAGCGCGTTCAACCAAACGAACAAACTCTTTATAATATTAGTATATATAGGTACATAGATTTAAAATCCTAACAAGAATTGTTAGGCGTGAGGACTGAGTATTTAGGTACTAAGAAAGGATTTCCATCGCGGTTTAAAGAAAGCTGCTCTGCAGGTGGCTTACTTACGATACGTTCAAATAAATAAATACTTTTTGTAACAAAGCCTTGCTTATAGGGGTTGATATAGGGATTTGTATCGAGATTTCCCTCTCTTGCAGTGGATATTACCTGCCTGACTAACACCCTTAGTCAACTCTTATGACACCCTCGGGATGCAACGGGGTGGTGATATTTGTATTCTTAATCCATCACCACTCGGACAATGATCATAATAATAGAAAATACATCATAAAGAAAAACTTTTCTATCCAACACTCTTGCAATAATAAAGCTTAATTTGTAGATACCAGGGCACAATAAGAGCTAGGAGATAAACCGGGGCACTCTTTTATAAACTAATCTATAGACCGTTCGAGGCTTTTCTACGTGTAGGTGTATAAAGGTCCACCCTCGCATGTTCCCGCATAATATCAACCATGTTAAAAGACGGGTGGGTTTTGATAACTCATGTCTGTACCATAGAAACTCGTTGATTTATCACTTTATCATCTTAACCGAAAAACGTCCACTACTTTGTTGATAGGTAAAAAAAAGATACTGTATATACTTTTTTTTTTCAAAGACAACTCCCGCACTTTGAACTTGGGAACTTTACAAACATACAATTAACGGACAAAAATTACACCCAGACTCAGAACAAGTCTTTGTGGGTCACACCAAATTTTGACCTGTGTGGGAATCGAACCCACAACCTCGTGCACAGCAGGCGCATACTGCGACCACTGGACCACCAAGGCAGTTTCTTAAACAAAACTCTTAAACAAAATAAAACCGAATCCGGCAGGGGTATTCCGTAAGAGCAAAAACCGAGCCACCGCAAAACCGCCTGTCAGATTGAAAATCGGTATTCCGTAAGAGCAAAAACCGAGCATTTTTGACGTTTAGTCAATAGATTGTGCCGTCACCGAGCAATCACAACTGTCAGTTTGCGATCACAACTGTCAGTTTGCCATCGCTGTTTCTTAGAGAATCAGCCGGCCGGTTTAAAAAATCGGCATGAGATTGTGAATACCTATAAGACTGGAAAATTTAATTTTTATATTCTTTTTATCTATTGATATTGGGCAATGATTTTTATCATCCTAGCCGTCGACTGCTAGCCCCTCCGAGTATACACCACTTGGCAGAATGGTCGTGAGAAGCCAAGGATTCTGCCAAGTGGTTTGCCAAGACATTGTCACTTCGAAAACTAGATGGGAGCAGCTGCCAAGCCAGTTTTCAAAGATCACTGCAGCCCAGTCAGTTTTCAAAGATCATTTTTTCACTTAACTTCAGGACGTCCTGCAAAACATTTAAACCCGCTTCCTTTAAAAAGCACGCCTGCTTCATCGGTCATCAGCTCAGCAGCAAATACAAACCCACTACCAGTCAGCCGGCTACATCGATATATCTTTGGTTTTCCGTTGTATCATCTCGTTCCGAATTCGATATTTGAAAGATCATCCGTCCCTTTTTAAAGCATTCTTACTTTCATCATTAGTACAAATAAAAACTCTTTAATTAAGATCACTCATCAGGATTTTCCTTAAACACTCCATACACCTCTTACAATAGAAAACCCATTGTTCCAATTTTAAAAAAACAGTGTGACGCCTTAACTACGACGTTACCTACCCACGTCATTATTCTGCATGATATAGTTAGTAGAATAATGGGAAACTCATTGGTAACAGTGACAATTATCTAACAATGCTCCAGTTAATTATATCAAACGCTGGATGTAATTATATTGCTACGTAATAACCTTTCCAAGATGACGTTTATAGAAAACTAGCAATCCGCCCTCGCCTCGCTTCGGTTTACTTTATTTTATCTGAATATTGCAAATCCGACTACTACCATAAAGTCTTTTAATTTTTCAAGACATAAACATATAAATACTATAATACTCACAAATAACGTGACATTCTATTGGTCAAAGAATTTTCTAAATCGATTCAGTAGATCCAGAGATTACCCCCTACAACCTCACAGACTAAAACTCAAAATGTATTTATTCATTTTGGTTACAAAGTAACACTCATGAAGGTAATAAATTATGAATAAGCCAGAAAGACAATGTCAGCAAAATTTTCCTACGACTAGTTCGCTGACGTGGAGCCTTGAGAAGAACTAGCAAGAAACTCAGGCCAGTCTTTTTAATCGCCAGATAGTTACTACAATCTTTTGTAAAATACAAGTACGATAGCATGCAAGCTGATGCAATCAAAACACGATACTTACTTCATTGATAGAAGAAATATACATAATAATATAAAGAGGTTGATGAATGTTGAGGAAGCGAAAGAAGTAATAACAATAACAACACATATATATATATAATTGTAAATGAATCATTGTTGGGCTCCAAAGTACCTCTATATAAAGATAGTTAAGAAGGTTTTAGGCCTTAATCCACAAACGCGCATTTCAAAAGCACCATACTAGCGAGCAAGCTCGACTGGGAAAGGACCTCTCAAATTCTCAGTCAATATTCGCACTCCCATGATAGAAACAATGGTAGCGGCCGATCTCGCCCACAACCTGAAAAAGAACAAGAAATAATATATACGTACCTAATGTTAGACAAACAGAGTGAAAACTAATTATATACAACATCTCAATTATGTAGTTTACCTTCTTTAACCGACGAAAAAAAAAGAGAGGTTCTCAAGTCGTATATTTGTTTTTTTTTCTTTTTTTTTACATATACATTACTAGTGACCCGTCCTGGCTTCGCTTCAGTTTATTCTGGATTTATCAACCAAAATAATATAGTACTAGCTGTTGCCGGCAGCTCTGCCCGCGTGGATGTCTGTTATCGCTGTAAAAAGTAGCCTATGTTTTATTCCAGACCATAATCTCTGTGCCAAATTTCATCCAGATCCATTCAGCGATTTTTACGTGAAAGAGTAACAACCATCTATGCATCCATTCATACTTACAAACTTTCGCGTTTATAATATTAGTAGGATTATATATCGTCGTCGGCGTCGCAAAAATGCCTCCGCATCCATGTTTACTGAAAACGTGCCCAGGAGACTGGCAGCATTGCCACGCTGAATGGCAATGCTTATTATTTGAGCCAAATATAAACTAACTTTCTGGTCACGTGAAGCGTCGACTAAAAGCTTGGACAAATCTTTGAAAGACCGCGAGCACTAACACCCCACGGCCCAATTTATAATAATTAATTTTACCGGGTATTTCCCGGGGTCCCATCATCTTTTTGTCAACAAAATATAGGCTAAGACACTAACAAATAACGTGGCTTTCTATTGGTAAAAGAATTTTCAAAATCGGTTCAGTAGATCCAGAGATTATCACCTACAACGTCACAAACTCACAAACTTCACTTCTTTATAATATATAATAATAGCAACCCATATATGTCCCACTGCTGGGCACGGGTCTCCTCTCCTCTATCAAGAGAGAGAGAGGGTTCAGGCCTTAATTCACACACGCTGGTCTAATGCGAGTTGGTGAATCACACATGTCTTTAGAATTTCTTCTATGTCATGTGGGTTCCTCACAATATTTTCCTTCACCGTTTGCAGATGACGAATCATTTAATCAGTACATATAAACTCCACAAAGTGAAATTCACATTAGTACTGCCACCCGGGATCGAACTCGCATGCAAGTCGGTTACTGTCCCACTCGGCCACCACCGCTATATTATATATGTAAGTATAGATTAAAAACCTTTCATTTTATTTTTGACAACTATTAGGTAGAGTTTCGCCGACGACATTGTTCTTTTTTCATCTTCGGCATCGAAGCTAAGAAAAATGCTCAATGAGTTAAACAAGGCAAGTCTCGAGATTGGACTTCGAATGAACATGTCAAAGACCAAACTTATGACTAATAGCATCCAACAAAAATTGTACGTAGAGGGTGCGGAGATTGCATATGTCCCGGAATACATCTACCTAGGTCAAACAGTTTCTTTCCAGGTAAGGCAGGAAAAAGAAATTATTCGCCGGACTGAAAATGCTTGGAAGGCCTATTGGTCAATGAAAAACCTCATGAAAGGAGACCTTCCGATTTGTCACAAGCGCAAATTAATGGACATGTGCATTCTCCCCATTCTTACATACGGCGCTCAAACCTGGTCTTTGACAATTCAGCAGAGATCCAAACTCGAGGTTTGCCAACGTGCGATGGAGCGCAGTATCCTTGGAGTTCGATTAATAGACCGAATACGGAACACGACACTGCGCTCCATGACCCGAATTGCCGACGTTACCCAAAAATCTGTTAAGCTCAAGTGGGACTGGGCCGGGCATATTTGCCGCATGTCAGACGAGTTGTGGGCGAAAATTACCACTATGTGGGTACCAAAAAATGTCCATCGGCATCGTGGTAGGCCCAGACTCAGATGGCGGGACGAGCTTGTTGCGTACAGGAAAGACTGGTCTATTCTAGCACAAGATCGGGTTGAGTGGAAAGAGGAAAGGGAGGCCTTTGCCCTGCAGTGGGACAGTACAGGCTGAAAATAAAATATTAGGTGAAGTATGGTGATAATAGGCGGTTAAAATGCGGATATGCATACTTAGTGGTGTTACTAAAATGAACAAGATAAGATGTGATCTTAATTCCTTATCTCGTCCTCCCATCTGAGAGACGACAAGATATGAGACAAAGATAGTATCTTATCAAAGAAAGTTACAAAGTAGCGTCAGTAATAGAAAGATTAAGAATTACCTAACTGTACCTATGTAATTATTGGCACTAAATCATCAAGTAGGATAATCAAATAAGAGAGGTAGGGCACCATACAATTGAGCAAGCTCGACTGAGGAAGGACCTCCACCTTACAGAAGATACACAACGGTGTAATTGTGTTCCTGTGTGTGAGTACAGGTCTTCTTCTTCTTATCGTTTGGTTAGTGGCCAACCTGGTGACAGAGTTATTTAGATCGCCCATATTTAGGCCTCTGTCGTGATCTAACGACTGATAACAGTCGGGACCGACTTTTAACGTGCACTCCGAAGCACGGAGACCCTCAGATGAAATACCAGCAGTACATGTTTTCATCGCTTACTTAAAGATGCGTTTCTAACGAAACATACATATAAGTAATATAAAAATGATTCGCTGTATGTGTTGCTAAGCGCAAATCTCGAGAACAGCTGCCCCTCTTGACAAGTGCCATAAACGATAATCGACTCGAAAAGTCAATAAAACAAATGTATAGAATTTGACGTAAGTATACGATATAATGTCGTTAACTTATGTCAAATCCCATACATTTACCTTTTTGATTGGATTATAGTACCTATATGGCAGTTGTCTAGAGGGTCTGCCCCTCTAGATAAGTGGCACAAGCGAAAGTCGAATCAATGCGACTATCGTTTATGCCACTTGTCTAAAGGTTCAGAACTGATTTCGCTAATTCTTTTTTTTGTCGTGTTTGTTATTGTCAGGAGAAGATTTTTAGTTTTTAGAAAGAAATAAGAAAGTTGCGCTGAAAATAGTTTAACCCGGGCGAACTCGGGGCGGCCTGCTTTTTTTTATTACTATGTATAATGGACATGAGGTCCAAATCGCGTAATATTTTGAAGGTTTTCATACCTTTTTGTAACTTAAATATTACGCGATTTAGACCCGCAGAGGTGTTCCGTAAGAGCAAAAACCGAGCCACCGCAAAAACCGAGCAAATTCTGGCTGTCAGATTGAAAATCGGTATTCCGTAAGAGCCTTTTTGACGTTTACTCAATAAATTGTGCCGTCACCGAGCAATCACAACTGCCAGTTTGCGATCACAACTGTCAGTTTGCCATCGCTGTTTCTTAGAGAATCAGCTTGCCGTTGTCCATTACAGTAATCATTTGCGCACAAATCGTGAAAGTTTTAAAGAATTTATAAATACTCGTATTACCCTGTAATTTAAATAATAGGTACTTTAGAATACCTAAAACATTCAAATACCTAGGAACGTAAGATAAATCTTCGTTCACAGTTTGAATGAACTGCTTAAATAACTGAAGTCTTATCTATAACTTTATACAAAAGACTTTTCATATTTCAAGACGTAACGACTTGGAAATCTTTCCGAGGCATTTTTATTTGAACCGTCTCGGCAAATATAACTGTGGGAAGACATTACAATTGTCCTTGTAGGCTCATAACTTGCAATCTTTTAAAGAACCCATCAAATTGTCAAAATAAAATATGGTTTGGCAAGTTTATTGCTGTTTAAAAACATCTTCTTTAATGACTCCTTGTTTCTTAAGCATAAAAATAGCCTCAGGTTTTCAAATTACAGTACAGAAAAGTAATTATAGGCCTACATTCTTAAAAAAGAAATACGGATGGAAGTCTGTGACATAGTAGACCTTCAAAATGCTGGCATAATGAGTTGGATGCTTTTGCGGCAGACTGGGCCAATTTTCCTTCAAATATAGAGGTGTAGAAGATCATGGAGGAGACCTTTACCCAGTAGTAGCATATATAAAACGAGTTACCGTTGCTAATGGACGGTTGCAATACTGATTAAAAATAACTCCCGCACTAGAGAACAAGCTCTGTGTCGCGGGGGACTTTACAAACATACAATTAACGGACACAAATTACACCCAGACTCAGAACAACTCTTTGTGGGTCACACAAAGTTTTGTTCTGTGTGGGAATCGAACCCACAACGTCATACACAGCAGGCGCATACTGCGACCACTGGACCACCGAGGCTGTCAAAATATGTGCATCGCGAAAATATCTTTAGAATATGAAGTTAAGATCGAAAAAAACGCTATAGAAATCATGGTACGGCTCCTGGCCGCAAGCGTTAATACGAGTAGGGAAGCAGGTCGTATGCTTATTTCCTACTCTAGTGGTATAAAAATATAAAAAAATGCAATAAAAAAGTACCTACAACGAAACAGGCATAAAATACCGTAATAATGTTTTATGACATTACAGATAAAAGGGCTTATTATATTTTTTTCTGTAATCAGCATTACGCAATGGCGTGCAATCTTTAAGATTATTGTATTGTCTATCATGTATTATCATGATAGAAAGTGATATCACCATCTACGGTTATTGAACCGTATTAATATATTTTAAGTAATCGACAATACGGCTCTTTTTCAATTCGTCAGATTTGCAAGTCGATAGGTTTTTTAAGTCACTTCCTCTGTGAGCACTGAGGTAAATATTTACCGCTATATTAATGTGTTCTGCGAGCTATGTGCCCGGCCCATTGCCACTTAATGGAGGCAATTCTTCCTAAGACCTGGTAAAGGTTGCGGACAACCGATGGACAAGGTCGGCTCAGGACCGAGAGTTGTGGGATTCCTTGGGGGAGGCCTATGTCTAGCAGTGGACGTCTTTTGGCTGAGATGATGATATTAATGTGTTGTAAATAAGCAGTGGTGACCGAGTGGGAAAGTAACAGACTTGCACGCAAGAGGTGCGAGTTCCATCCCGGGTGGCAGTACCCGGGTGAGGATTATATGTACTAATCAAATTAATGATTCTTAGAAGTAATTCTAAAGACATGTCTGATGCACCAATCCGCATTAGTCAGCTGTGTGAATTAAGGCCTAAACCTTCTCTTTCTCTTGATAGAGGAGAGGAGACCCGTGCCTAGCAGTGAGACTTAATCTGCTATTACTATAATGTGTTGTGAGTGAATAGTAACGCAGTGCTTTGTCTTCTGTTGAATGTAAAATTTCTGATGACAGAATTAGAGGTAGTCTATGCAGGTGACCTAGCCCCATCAGGGAAGGACTGATCTTACAGAAAGCCAATCCAAAATAACTGCATTTAGTAGTGTAGTTGTGTTTATTTATTTATGCTTTATTGAACACCATTATAATACATTTCACAGTAACTTAATATATGTATGTATAAGATTGTACAATAGGCGGCCTTATTGCTATAAGCGGCTTTTAGTGGTAATTTAGGGATGCATTTTAATTTTTATATCCCAGGGATACCGTGGGTGTCCTAACAGGACACTGCCCACTCAACAAACACTTTCTCAGGCTAGGCCTGACCGACAGCCCGCTCTGCAGGGGCTGCATGGAGGCTGAGGAGACACCCGCCCACGTCCTTTTGGAATGTAGGAGCGTAGAAGACCATAGGGCACAGACCTTAAAGAAAACGGGCTCTCTACCGGAAGCCTGCGGCCACCTAGGCCGCCTCCTGGCTTTCTGGAAGAAGTTGGGCTGGATGGTATAGCCAAGAGGAAATCACGTACAAAGGCCCACTTGAGCGGCCAAGTGCGGATAACGCGCCGTCAAACTAACTAACTATTCCAGGGATATTAATATTATTTAGGCACTGCATCTTAAAAGCACGGTGTTAAAAGTTTTTCGGTTGGCAACAACTGATGCACCATGTATTGCTAGCGTCCATAGGCTTACGATCTGCATCTACTTACGATCAGGTGGGCCGTACGTATGCTTGTTTGCCACCCAAGTAGTATAAAATATATTAATTTATTTTCACTGGCCTGTTGGTCTAGTGGTTAGTGACTCTGACTGCTACGCCGGAGGTCCTGGGTTCGATTTCCACCCAGGACTAATCTTTGTGTGATGAGCACGAATGTTTGTTCTGTATCTGGGTGTGATTTATCTATAATATGTATATATTTAGAAATATATGAGTATGTTTATCAGTTGTCTGGTTACCATAGTACAGGCTCTGCCTAGTTTGGGATCAGATAGCGATGTGTGAGTTGTCCCGAAAATAACATTATTATTATATCGACTGCCGCAACGTACAGTATCGAAACTGTAAATCACGTACTTTACAGGAGGGCAGTTTAAAGTAATTTTTTGACCTGCAGTGATAAATTATATAGATACTATAAAAGTTATACCTTTATATGGTAGCCAGTTTCCTTCCTTTTTTTCACCTACACCTATATAACGTATTTAATTTATATTTTCTATTATATTTCACATTCGATAATGTACCTTGTTAATATAAACTACAATTTCATCGAAAGTGGCAGATTCGATAATATTCTATGTGTTATAAAATAAAGGAAATATCGAATCTACCAGTTTCTATAATATTCTACGACAATTGATGTAAACAAAAAAAATTGTGCAACTTTCAATAGTTGGTTCATATGTATTTTATTTGAATAGTTGCTCTCTGAAAGAAAAGGAGAGGGTACCAAAATCAAACACTATTATTGTAATTTAAGTTAGGCATATTTTAATGAAACAACAAAAACTAGCCATCTCATCATGAGATATTTATTACTACGAGTACGAAATAATAACCAATCAATGGGCAGCGTTTGGGAAGCTAAGTCATATCTTCTCGTCCCAAATACCGCAGTAATAGCAATTAAGAGAGGTAGGGCACCGTACTAGCGAGCAAGCCCGACTGGGGAAGGACCTCCACCTTACAGAAGACCACAGCCAAATGACTACACACAGCGGTGTAGTTGTGTTCCTGTGTGTGAGTACAGGTCTCCAGCGCTCATTTAGGAATGCGTTTTGAAACAAACGTATTCTTATCCCAGGGTTACTTCCATCTTAAAGCCCTGGTGTAAAAAAATGGGTTGGCAACACGCAAGTGATACCTCTGGTAATGCAAGCGTCTATAGGCTACGGATACTGCTTAACATCAGGCGGGCCGTATGCTTGTTTGCCACCCAAGTAGTATAAAAAAAAAAAAAAAAAAAAGTGTCTCAAGACGAAAGTCTTTGACCAGTGTGTGTTGCCAGTGATTACATATGGATCTGAGACGTGGTCGTTCACTATGGGCCTCGTGCGAAGGCTCAAAGTCACACAAAGAGCAATGGAGAGAGCTATGCTTGGAGTTTCCCTGCGAGATCGAATCAGAAATGAGGAGATCCGTAGGAGAACCAAAGTAACCGACATAGCTCGAAGAATTGCCTCCATTAAGTGGCAATGGGCCGGACACATAGCTCGCAGAGCTGATGGCCGTTGGGGCAGAAAGGTTCTAGAGTGGCGACCACAAACTGGAAGACGAAGCGTGGGCAGGCCTCCAACAAGGTGGTGGACAAAATCCTTGGGGGAGGCCTATGTCTAGCAGTGGACGTCTTTTGGCTGAGATGATGATGAAATCATATTTGTACAAAATAATCTTCACACAGATTTCCTTAATGTTATTCCATTTGACGTCTTGATTGAAAGTATTTCTTTTGAAATTTCTGTGTTGCAACAGTTGTTTCAAATCATAGAACATGTCTTGAGATACTTCAATGACGTTATATGGCTCATTATTTGTTTTTGCCCAGCGAACCAAAGCATACCATTGATCAGGTGTGTATATTATATTATTTTACCTTTTGCACATCTTTCAATTAAAGCATGTACACTGTCTGCTTCTTGTTGGGTATGTCCAGATTCTAAAAATCTGTAAGTGATATCAATTTTGTATTTGTTACTCGCGTACATGTAAAGACTGTATATCACTCTATTGCGTTTTTGTCCATTACAATTATCTGACCAAAACCTTATATCTAGTGCACCTCTAGACACTTTTTTTTCAATAAAATCTAACAAACAACTTCTTACCTCATTTGCTCCTCTTTTTTTTGGCATCCTTTTTTTATCGCAATTTTTCGTAAATTTATTTATATAATCCCACTGCTTAGAGTGATCGGATAACCGCCAAAACTGATCAAAAATGTTTTTTCGAAATCTTCTGTAAAGTATTTAGTACATTGCAGTTTGCAGGTTGAGGACATGGTAGTTTTATGGTTTTAGCTGGAACGGTCTTACCTTTTTTGGAAACATATTGTTGCCGGAATTAGTCAATACTTTTCTACGAACATCAACCCACTCTTCGACGTGCCGTTTTTCGTTTACGACCAGGATCTGTTTTATACGTTGGTCTGCGCTTGCGTGAAGTCGATGAAATAGGACTGTCACAGCAGTCATTGTCGGATGTTGAAATCAGTGAACTTATACTTGGGATGTTTACGGGGTGGTCAGTTACGATTGGAGTTGTTTCACAGAGATTGTCTCGCCCAGAAGGTAGCAACGGTAGCAGTGTACTTTCTTCATTTACGGTGTCAACGGGGTCTTCAGTGAGTGGTGATCCGAAATTAAAGTCTTGTTCGGAGACAGGTGATGGCATCGGTGTACCTTCTTCACTAAGTATAATATCGTGGGAGCTATTAGTCTTGTCTTTTTCTGCTTGTAAAGTAGAAAAGATCATCGTAAAGATCGCTCAAAAACCTCCATTCTATTTCGGTGTAGTCATTATAACGTACAGGAGATTCTAAAACAAAAAGAAAGAAACATAATGAAACATCTGAATTTAAATATTAGATCAAAAAAAGTGCTAATAAAAAGCCATGAACAATCGAATCAACCAAAAAATTAAGTATCCAGCATAGAACAGTATAATAACTGGTAGATTCGATAAATGTTTCGCAAAGTATACAAACGAAAGTACCATATTCGATAGTAGTCTTACTTATAATGTACACGAATACTATCGAAAGTGGTACTTTTTATACTTCCCAATAACATATTCACTTGCAACACTATCGAATGTGCCAAATTCGATAGTATTCGTGGTTAACTTCCACCTAGATACGAAAAAATCATAATTACTAATTATTTCTAAAAGATCAAACAACTACACGTGTAATAGAACTTATTTTCAATATTACGTAAGTAAATTAAACAGAAAATGTACACTTACCAGGACAATCGTGGTTTCTTTCGTCGGGCATGGTTTCACAACTCTGATATTGTTCGCCTTTTTTAACTAAATCAACCATACATCTTCCTCGATTATTCATTTTCAAACTTAGAGTAAGAAATAACAAAACACTAATAACAAAACTATGAAATTAAAACTACTTATAACTAAACAAAACAAACACGTGCTGCTTCGCTCACATCACGGCGAACACTAACGATTCAGGTAGTTTCGTCGTGTGCGTGCGTTCCGCGACGTACGAACACTAGCGAATGTGTACGATTCAATAGTTTTAGGCGCTGTAACTATGAAGTATCGATTGTATTCGATTCAAAACTTGTTTAAAAAAGCTTTTTTTCAGAAATCTCTTTTTTGTATTTAATAGTATATTATACGCACGATCGATTAGTACAATAAAAAAAAAAAACGATTTTTTCAGTTTCGATACTGTTCGTTGCGGCAGTCGATATTAAAGTCACTCTAGCGTAAAGTTTTAAACATTTGGCACTCTGAACTGCGTCCTAAATAATTACACGGCACAGAGCTAGCGAAAATAAATACATAGTCGTAAAACATAAGTTTTCACAATGATATTTTGTCTCGCCACTGTATGGTACAGTTCTCGACAATAAAGCGAGAAGCGTGTCAAACTTATGACGAGTGAGTGGAGAAAGTGCGTCTGATAAACAAACTTTCTTATAACACAATATGTGGTATTGTTCGCGAGATGAACGAAGCCCAATAACCGCAAAGACAGCGTCTATAAATATATACTGAAAAATTGTAGCTCTACACAAATGCTTAGGAGTTTAGTTTAGTTTCTATTATAAACAACTCCCGCACTAGAGAACTAGCTGTGTGTCGCGGGGCACTTTACAAACATACAATTAAGGAACACAAATTACACCCAGACTCAGATCAAGGCTTTGTAGGTCACACAAAGTTTTGTCCTGGCTGGGAATCAAACGAACAACTTCGTGCACAGCAGGCGCATACAGCGGCCACTGGACCACCGAGGCAGTCAATCTTTTTGTTGGTTAAATAAAACCAGTATCCTTATAATTTTTTTTTTTATTAGATCATGCCTGTCTTTGGAGCTGCCAGTCAGATTTGAAAAAATATTTTTGCATTCGATGATCCCCACTCTTGAAAACCGATTTAAAGAAAGCATGTGTAGAGGCACGTGTAATACTATGTAATATTATGACAATGACAACTTATTATAATTATTATCCTTGTCGGAATGTATGAGGTTTTGTGAGATGACAGAACGAAAGGTATTTTTCTATTTCTGATTAAACAGTGTAATTGATGTTTTTTGTCTGATTATATAAATGAATAAATAAAATAAATAATCCTTACTATATATGTATTGGATTATAAATGTGAAAGTATGGTATGGATGTTTGTTACTTTTTCACGCAAAGACTATTGAACGGATCTGGATGAAATTTTGCACAGAGATAGATAATGTCTGAATAGTGATATAGGTTACTTTTATCGCGATAACCGACATCTACACGGTCGGAGCCGCGGGCAACAACTAGCATATTATATTGTTACTTATTAACAACGAGATGATATTGTCCTCAACGATCGGTTCCATGTGACTGTGCAAAAATGACAAGATCTAATGACGTAAGGTACCTGGGTGTGCGGATTGACTCGGGACTGCGATGGGACAAACAGCTGGATACCGTGACAAGTCGTACAATGAGACTCATCCCCATCTTTAAATCCTTGCGGAACTCCGCAAGCCCAGATATCCTAAAGATGGTTTACTACACGCTATGTCAATCAGTTGTAACCTATTGTATCTCTGTCTGGGGCGGTACATTTAAAACAAATTTTATAAGGGTTGAGAGAGCACAGAGAGCCGTACTAAAAGTAATGTTAAAGGAACCCTTTCGGTATCCAACTACTCAGTTATATTTGGACTCCGGATTTTTAACGGTTCGACAACTTTACATACTACATGCAACTGTCAGGAAACACATCAGCGTCCCTCCATCTGACCCTAATAAACGCACTAAGTTCCCCTCGTGCACTCGGTACAAAATCACATTTGCCAAGCACCAATATTACATCTCAAGTACACTAATTTACAAAGAAGTTCATAAAATCCTGAACATAATCGACTTGAACAGAAATAATGTGAAAAAGAAATTAACAGAATGGCTACAAAAACAAGACTACACTAAAACAGAACGTTTACTTATGTAGGTATATCGCTTAAAACCTAAAATTAAATTTAATACTCCTTCTACTCACGACCAAACACACATACACGCACACACACATACACACACAAACACACACTTTCACAACACATACACTAACTCAAAGAAGAAAGCTAGAAAATAAATTAAACAAACAATTAATTAATTAAACGACACAGCCCACTATTTTGTACCTTTCAATGATTGCATATAGCCGAACACTGTCTCTCAAAATACAAGTTAACCTTAACTTAGTTTGTGAGGCAGAGTTATAATCTTGTATCACCAACACAATTATAACAGATTGTATAATTAGTCAGTAAGGATACTGTGTTATCTTTTTGCGCAATAAAGATTATTATGTCTCTCTTTATCACGGGTATTTTCCCATCATTCAAGGAGAATACCCGGGCCTTTGGAAGGCTTACGCGGGGACATAGATCCAACACGCAGAGGCCCTTAGAGAATTTTAATTTAAAATGGGATGAGACGCTTACCATAGTCATGCCACAGCTGCACTATTGCAGTACAGCTATGACATGCCTATGGTAAGTGTAGAGCTATTGCAGCATGAGAAATCAAATAATTTTGGGCTATGGGATTGGGTGTTCGATGGACTGATTTACAATGATTATGGGATAAAACGTCGCCTGCCATCATTTAAAAGTTGGGATATACTTTAAATGTAAAATAGGCAGACGGTGACTCGCCTATACACTAGATGGGCCCCCTTCAAACAACCGACATGGGCAACAGCCCACAGGCATAAGGGCAACACCATAGTGCGCGGCTAGGGGTATCGAGCGGTGCGGCGCCGGTTTCACCATCGGGGGTCTGAGACCCGAGAGCGGGTTTCCCCGTAGTTATGCCCTTGAAAATGACACTTCTACCCCCGAGCATATAGCTCTGGCGACCCCTCTCTGATCAGCCAATTAAGGCAAGCCAGAGCTTATTATTATTATTATTATTATATCCTGGCAAAGGATATGACGTACTTTTACTGCGATAACCGACATCCACGCAGACAGAGCCGCGGGCTACACCTAGTTCTTAATACAATTGACAATTATGACAGTAACAAAATTAAAATAGTTTCGCATGATTGAAGGTGAGATATATAACCTTGGGACACGCAAATATAATTTTTGATTCCTGAAACAGTCAATTAAATACCTGTTATTAGTCATTGGATGACCTATCGTGGTATGAACAATTAACTACTAAGTAAACTGTGGCGCAGTTGCTATATACTTTCGTTATATATATTTTATCCTATCAGTTTTTCATCGATTGTTTGTATGGAGTTTTTAGTTTCATCGCTTTCTGCTCTATTACAAATTGTAACTAGGTATATGGCGATTGAAATTGAGTGGCCTGAGTTTCTTACCGGTTCTTTTCTTAGGCTCTATCCCTATCTGTTCAGTTAGTAAAGGCGGCAGTAAAATTAGCTGACGTTTCATTTGGCTTTTTGTCCCCAACGCTGTGGCCTATATTAATAAATGATGTTGTTGTCAGGGATCAGCGTCATTCCCATATCTTAGAACCTCTGTCGTGCCATACAGTACGGTTCCACAGGCATTTCCTCCCAAATACGATTAGGTTGTGGAATAAGCTCCTTGTCGAGGTTTTCCCGAGAGGCTATAGTATGGGGTTGTTCTAGAAAGGAATTATATAGTTTTTAAAAGGTCGGCACGCGCGAGTCATACCCCTGGTGTTGCAAGCCTCCATAGGCTGCGTTAACTACCTACCATCAGGCTGACCGTATGCTTGTTTTCCGTATAAAAAAAAAACAATCAACTCATAGTCAGAAATACTTTAGTTTATAAAACTGAAATTTGGAATATAGGTTTATTTAACACGAGCGGCAAATCCCGGCATCGCACGGGTCGACATTTATCAAGTATTCCTAGAGATTTATTCCCGTTCTTTTTTCAATAAAATATAGCCTATGTAACCCGCTGATAATGTAGCTGACTAATGGTGAAAGAATTTTTGAAATCGGTTCAGAAGTTTTGAGTTTATTCGTTACATACAAAAATACAAATATATCCCCTTAATAATATTAGTGTAGACGTGAGCAACCACAACAAAAAAGGTTTTTTGAATTTCAATGCTTTGGCCGGGTGAATTCAGGGCACGAGGTATACTTGTACCTATAAAAATATCATATTTTGTATGAACAATGTAACTTACTTCTTACATAAAAAAATCTTCTATTATCATTCCTTTTAACAAAGTAATAAATTCTTAAAAAAATGTTACGCCTACACGACAGGCTACCTGTTATTTTAATCTGCCCACGCCGTATACTGACTGATTACGATATTTTTCTTTTCCTTTATTATTTAGGGCTACAAGGCTTTTGAAAGTAATTTTCTAATCTTATATTTTGCTATTACATGTAACCGCTTGCTACGAGTGGGACTTTAAATCTGTCCTTACGTGAATAAGGGTTTACTACCTCTGTTGGTATAAACAGTGTGTTATTTTATGCTGAATAATTTATTTTGTCTAAAAACTGCAAATGAAAGTTTGGTAACCCCTCTTTCATTTCCTAATAGCGAGCAAGCCCGACTGGGGAAGTACCTCGATCAATCCCTGAGATAGGAAAACATTTATTTCAAAACACATTTCTAATTGTAACTACACTTAATTTAGTTTCTCCAGTTTCTCGGTTTTTTGGTTTTACTTTATTCTTTAATCCATTTGGTACTGCAGTGGCTGCGCCATACAGCAGCGGGGGTCAATTAAGTTTGTCTATTTTTCCAGATATTTCTGTATCTTGTATGACGCTCCTCCATGACGCTTAACTGAATTGTATATTCCACAACACTGACCGAATTATGCGGATAAACATTTAAAAAGAAAAAAAAAAAAAAACATTCAGTACACATATTACATTAATATTCTATGAGACTAATAGCTTTTACACCCCATGTATTTATAATAAACACTATGCCTATTGCTTATAAACATTTTTAGCCATAATAAACACTGACAACCTTCCTTACCTTCCATTTGTCAATTTTCATAGACAAAGGAAGTTTGTTTGGGACTAGTGCTGTCGCCTGTCACTAGTGCATAGTGAGCCGACTTTTTAGTCGATTTTATTGTTATTATTATTATTTATGTAGGCATTATAAGTATCATAAGTATATTTACATTTTATTTAGTATTATAGCTATAATTATTTATATAATTTATTTACTGTTATAAATGTATTTATTTATTTTATTTCACTTTTAGTACATAGCTGACCGTGGCCTCACTTTTAGGCCCAATCTGAAAATCAGCGCTGCAGCATGCAAATGCCGCAGCCCAAAGCTGAGATTGGGACCTATTCTGACATCGCACAGGATAACAAAATTAGATATCTATAGTTATGTTGTAAATTTATTTTTTTATTTAATACCTATTTTGTACCTATTTTTTTTTCCCCTCCATAATGTCCTGTGTATGTTCGAATAAACGTTTTTCTTTCTTTCTTTCTTTCTAATTGAACACTGAAGACCTGTACTCGCACATAGGGGACACAAGAACATCGCTGTGTGTAGATATTTGTGGTCTTCTGTAAGGTGGAGGTCCTTCCCCAGTCGGGCCTGCTCGCTAGTATGGTGCCCTACCTCTCTTTAAACTACGTACCCAGCAGTAGGCAAATTAGCTGACGTTTCATTTGGCTTTTTGTCCTCAACTTGCATAACCACGGTGTAGCCTATATTAATAAATGATTTTGTTTCATAATACAGAAAGAAAGAAAGAAAGAAAAACGTTTATTCGAACATACACAGGACATTATGGAGGGGAAAAAAAAAAAAAAAAAAATAGGTACAAAATAGGTATTAAATAAAAAAATAAATTTACAACATAACTATAGATATCTAATTTTGTTATCCTGTGCGATGTCAGAATAGGTCCCAATCTCAGCTTTGGGCTGCGGCATTTGCATGCTGCAGCGCTGATTTAATACGTGGTATGGCTTTACCATACAAGAGAAGGAGAGGCAACCTCACGCCACATTTTCACTTACGTTGTACAACACACCTCCTGCCATCATCACGGATCATGTACTCGCACATAGGGGACACATCAACATCGCTGTGTGTAGATATTTGACTGTGGTCTTCTGTAAAGGGATTCTTTCCCAGTCGGGCTTGCTCTCTAGTATGGCGCTCTACCTCTTTTAAATACCTACTACAATCAAGAAAAAGACAGTCACCAAAATATTGCAAATTTGTCTTTCCATGGAACTATTGGGATTCTTACGAGTTTTGGTATTCAGCAAGTCAAGAGTAGATAATTAAAATTCCAGCGATGACTCTGTAACTTTCGTTCAGAGTTCAATATCCGGACAAAGTTCACTAAGAGAGGGAAAATTCAAAGAAAACGTTTTAAATTATTGAGCGTTAATCTTAGAAATCGTATCAATAACACCATGTAGAAATGGCATCATAATATTAGCGCTTACACATTTTATTAATCCTACTAATATTATAAACGCGAAAGTTTGTAAGTATGGATAGATGAATGTTTGTTATTCTTTCACGTAAAAACTACTGAACGGATCTAGATGAAAATTGGCACAGAGATAGATTATGGTCTGGAATAACACATAAGCTACTTTTTACAGCGATAACCGACATCCACGCGGGCGGAGCCGCGGGCAATAGCTAGTAGATAATAATAACCTGGAAAAAGAAATCGCCTTTTATCCGTAGTAGTTATTTAGTAGTTGTAGTCTGACTCTGACAACACTATTTTTATACAGAAGGCTCCAAGCAGACATACTTTAGTATCAGCGATCAGTTATTTTGTGACTGTATCGATGCTACATCTCGTTTTGACGACTAGAGATTAGCCAAAACGCGACGCAAACGTAGAGGCATTCGTTCACAGATCTCTTCGTAATATATGAAATAATGAACCAAATCGATACGACCGGCATCCGAATGTGTGCGGAGTATAGCCTTCGTCTCTGTGTCGAGCTGCCGAAAAGCGAGTCAATCACCGCTTTTAAGTGTACAGTGTGGTATATTTGGTGGTAGCTTCTTAAAAGCGGCTAAATCGCAGACCACCGATGCTTAAAGTAGCATGACTGCTATAGGTCTAATTAGAACTCTACTTAACTTTTAAACAAACTACTTAACTATATGCTTCGGATATTAAACTACTATCTACTTCTACACTGCTGTTATTGCTACTTCTATGGCGAAGATATTTATTACATTGCATGTAATGATTAACAGCGATGCATGAATCAATGCATTATGTAATTGAATACTTGCACGATGGTAGACAAAGGCAGATGTCTTATACGTGCAGGTAAACTGTCATTAACTTGACTCTCCTAATAGAATAGAATAGAATTTTATTTCAACATGAGTGTTACTACCTACAGAGTAGTATTACAGAGATAAGTGGAAGGTGAGTGGGGAGGCCTTTGCCCTGCAGTGGGACAGTACAGGCTTATAATAATAATAATAATGAGTATTACTAATGGTTTGCGTTAGCGTAAATAAAACGTGAAAACAAGAATAATAATAATAATGTCCTCCTAACCGATTTTCGGTTACGGCGGCTAATCACAACGGAGACTAGCCATCTGCGCGGGAGATATTATAGTGCACAAGTGTGTGCGCAAACACAAGTGCACTTTTTATTCCCTCACTCTCATAGTCCGATGGGACGTCAATCCAACACGACCGGAGAGAGATCAGGCGTAGGACCAACGGCTTTACGTGCTTTCCGAGGCACGGGTGTGTAAACACCGGCAATTTCCAAACTCCGGGCATCTATGTATTGTGAAATTCTTGACAGATAAACCCAATATCGATTTATGGCCCAACCCGAGAATCAAACCCGCGCCCGCGTTATCAGCAGTCACACACATCGACCACTAGGCTAGAAGAGCTCAAGATATAAAGTCATCGCATCGTATCGTGTATAGCCTAGAACATCACCCCCCGTCCCGCGTCCCGCAAACCATCAAGAGGGTCGAACTTATGACGGACAAACTGTTGCCCGCGGCTCCGACCAGGTGGACGTCGGTTATCGCTGTAAAAAGCCTATGTGTTATTCCAGACCATAATCTATCTCTGTGCTAAATTTCATCCAGATCCGTTCAGTAGTTTTTACGTGAAAGAGTAACAAACATCAGTCCATATCCATACTTACAAACTTTCGCATTTATAATATTAGTAGGATTAACTATGGTAGACTACGTGCGCAAAAAGATGAAATACATGCAGCTGCTGGAGTCACACCGTAATGTCAATTTTAAAGGCATTCGTAGTACGACGTATATACTGACAATAGATTTCTCAGGTTCGATCTGAGTGATCGAACATGAGACCTCTATTGTCAGTTGGGTGACATTAGATTTTTTTTCCAATAATGCTCAGTAACTTTCCGGTGTTTTGTAATTATGTCGCGTATATGGCATTTGTTTTTAGAAGTAGAGAACTAGCTGTGTGTCGCGGGGGACTTTACAAACACACAATTAACGGACACAAATACTACTTAGGTGGCATACAAGCATACGACCCGCCTGGCGTTAAGC
Organism: Trisateles emortualis; assembly: GCA_947095525.1. Taxonomy (NCBI): domain Eukaryota; kingdom Metazoa; phylum Arthropoda; class Insecta; order Lepidoptera; family Erebidae; genus Trisateles; species Trisateles emortualis. The sequence continues at coordinate 4,775,877 of OX352740.1, read as the reverse complement.
AGTTACCGTTGTCTATGGACACTTGCAATACCAGAGGTATAACTTGCGTGTTGCCGACCCAATTCTTACGTTTCTTTCAAAACGCATTTCTAAAAGAACGCTGTAAACCTATACTCATACAGAATAACAACTATACCGCAGCGTATAGTTATTTAGCTGTGGTCTTGTGTAAGGTGGAGGTCCATCCCCAGTCGGGCTTGCTCGTTTGTATGGTGCCCTATCTCTCCTCTCTTGACTGTGTCCCTGGTATTGCTGACGTCCACGAGCGGCGGTTACTACTTAGGTACAATGGGCAACGGAGATAGCTGTACAGGGCCGTTATATGAAGATTAGTTTTTTAATAAAACGAATGTATGAATTTGTGTGAACCATATTTTTATCTGTAGGTTTAGTATATTTGTACACTGTTACCAAATTCCACAGAAATATATACAATGGTTTTCTTAAAAACGTAATCATCATATAGCGGCCCTGTACAGCCATCTCCGTTGCCGTGTGTAGGTACCTACTATCAGGATAACAAAGAGTTTTTACCAGTATATGAAAATAAGGGGAGTGGGGCATGAACCTAATACATACCTAATTTATTCTCCGGGGAGACTCAACCCAACAAAGGTTGGGAAAGCCTGCTTTAAATGAATACTTCCATGACACTCGTTGCTCGAGGGAATTTTTTCTTACCTCAAAGTCACGTCCCTACATAATAGAGTAGGCCAAACACGTCTTATTTGTATCTTCACACTGTTTACTAATAGGGCGTACAGACAGACAATATTAAAAGTGTCTTTTTAGAATATTATATTCTGGGTATAAATTAATTTATTCAGTTAATCAATCAATTTATTCAGTCTTATGAAGAAAACACCAGTTACGCGCGAATTTTTATATACCCGCTTTTGGTTAAAGACAAAGGTACCTATATAGGTATACATACTTACTTATGTATATAATAATAATAGCAACCCATAAATGTCCCACTGCCGGGCACGGGTTGCCCTGTCCTCTATCAAGAGAGAGAGGGTTCAGGCCTTAATTCACACACGCTGGCCTAATGCGGGTTGGTTAATCAAATGTCTTTAGAATTTCTTCTAGGACATGTGGGTTTCCTCACGATGTTTTCCTTCACCGTTAGCAGAAGGCGAATCATTTGATTATAAACTCCACAAAGTGAAATTCACATTGGTACTGCCACCCGGGATCGAACTCACACCTCTTGCGTGCAAGTTGGTTACTTTCCCATTCAGCCACCACCGCTTCAGGTACATGTATATCAAGGTTTAAAATATGTTTAATCCATGCGAAGTCGGCGTGGGCCGCTACTGTCATTAGGAGTATATATGGATTAAGAATTAAAAAAATATATTTATAAATTTAGGTTACAAAGTAACACTTATGAAGGTCATAAATTATGAATAAGTCAGAAAGATGATGTCAGCAAAATTTTCCTACGGCTAGTTCGCTGTCGTGGAGTCATGAGAAGAACTAGCAAAAAAGGCCAATCATTTTAATCGCCAGATTTTGACTAGTTCATTAAATAAATAAATACATTTATTCAGTAAGAAAGTCTGCCCGTGACCACGGTCGGTGCAATTTGACTGAAACGTCGGGTAACAAAAAGATATGAAAACCTACAAAATATAACGCGATTTAAACCCGTTGTCTATTAAAGTAATAATATGTCATTGTGTACAAATCGTGAAAGCTTAAAATAATTAAAGTATAAATAAAGCAATATCCTAAAGGCCAAGGTTTGTCTGACAGATTCTCGCTCAACGCTATCCGATTGAAACTTTAACTATTGGATAACTTTGAGCACCCCGGTCATCTAACTTTAAGCTGCAGTTACAAACTTCTGCTAGAGATTAATTAAACGAAATGCAAATTGTTTGTTTCTTAATTAAAGTTCTTAATCCCTGTTATTGACACTTCTAGAAACTACTATAAAGGATGGATGAAAGAAGAATAACAAAAGCGTTATTTAGTGTAAGAATGAATGGAGATGTCGGTAGGGGCCGCCCTAGGAAACATACAGCGACCAACTAGGGGATTTGCTAAAAAAGGTCCAAATTAAAAGAACCCAGAATCGACGTTCATGCATAAAGAGATTGATGAATGTAGAGGAGGTGAACGAAGTAAGTTTGGATCGAAGCTTGGCGTACCATAGTCTTTGCCTACCCCACTGGGAAACGGGCGTGATGATATGTATGAATGTAACTACTATAATTGATTACTTAAGAATCAGGTTCGTAATTTACTTTACATTAAGTATATTTAAATTAAAATCAGTTATTAACAGATATTTCTTTAACCGATAATATCTTCAGTTTCAGTTCTGTTATTTTTTTTATTATTTAAATTTTGTGATTCTATTTTTCTATTAATTATGAAAACTTGTAATTGGCCATATTTTAATTACATCTCTTGTCATCAAAACTATTAGCTGTAAGTTTTCCTAATATAATAAAATAAAATAAAAATAAATAAAATAGCCCCATACACACTCTAAGGCCTCCTGCGCACTAGGCAGCCTGGCCGCAGCGGCCAAAATATTCTAGGAATACGTGGCTGCTTAGTGCGCGGGCTACCATACACCGTCATTATGTTTGACTGGCTCCTGCAACTTGGCTGGCGCACGCAGCCAGGCTGCCTACTGCGCGGGGGGTCTAAGGCACTTCTTGATTTGACTGCCTTGGTGGTCCAGTGGCCGCAGTATGCGCCTGCTGCGCACGAGGTTGAGGGTTCGATTCCCACACAGGAAATAACTTTGTGTGACCCATAAAGAGTTGTTCTGAGTCTGGGTGTAATTTGTGTCCGTTAATTGTATGTTTGTAAAGTCCTCCGCGACAGAGAGCTTGTTCTCTAGTGCGGGAGTTGTCTTGAAAAAAAAACATCTTTAAGTCAGTTCCAAGTCACGTAACACATTTATCAATTTAGTGTTAGTTTATTTACGTGTTCCATCTATTAGTAGGTAAGCAGGGCAATAACTTACGCTAATTAGAGGCGGAGCGTAACTCAGCTGACCTTATCGTCGAGCAGTGATAAGCAATGTATTTATTATGTTTATTATCGCATGGTAACAACTGATAATAATGTAATTTTCTCAAAGTATACACTAGATGTCACTCGTGTCGTGTGCTTGAGCGTGGTATTTTTTTATATGTCAACTTCCGTACTAGGATGACCATGAGTTGGTGACTATTCATGGATATCTATCCTGTCCTTTACTTCTGCTGAGGAGAATAGTGTGGGTTGTACGTTAATTCTAGATTAAGCTAACTGTGTACCGTGGGTAAAAATGTAATAATAATAAAGAAAAATAAAGAAAAAATATCTAACAATAAGAGGAGAAGGGGAAGACCACAAATCACATGGCTGACGCAGGTCCAAAAAGACATTGAGGGAGATGGGGCTTACAGAAGATGCACAAGACCGTAATAGATGGTGCCGCATGATTGGGAAAGCCCACCCCAGGTAACAGAAAATGGTAAGGCCTTGTTGAAATAAAGAAAGGGCTAGTACGGGAAGTTCATTAAGATGAACTTTCCGTACTTTAAACGTCGCTTCGGTTAAACATTTATATACTTATCTAAGAATTGAATTGCCTAAAATCTCTTCTTGGTGCTAACTCGCATCATATAAGATACCGTTGTTTAAAAAATCAAGTTTGTTCCCACAGCGATTTAGGCTCTACGTTGATGGACAAGTAATGATAGTAATTCAAAGAGAGGTAGGACACTATATAAGCGAGCAAGCCTGACTGGGGAAAGAACTCTACCTTACAAAAGAACACGGCCAAATAACTACACACAGCGGTGTAGTTGTGTTTCTGTGTGTGAGTACAGGTCTCCAGGGATGCATTTTGAAAGAAACGTATTCCTACACACTAATATCATAAAGAGGAACGATTTGTATTTTTGTATGTAACGAATAAACTCAAAAACTACTGGACCGATTTTAAAAATTCTTTCACCATTAGAAAGCTACATTATCAGCGGGTAACATAGGCTATATTTTATTGAAAATAAATTACGGGATCCATACGAAAACTAAATATATGTCGGACAGGGCAAAGCCGGCACATGCCACTAGTAACTTATGAGAAGAATTTTTAAGTCGCCTATCTATAGTCAAAAACTGTATAATATTTATAATTATGGCAAAATTTAAACAAGAAATATTGAAACCGTTTAGCTCACAAAATGTTCGTAATAAATCTTCATCATAAATACTTTAAAGCTCGTTAAATTTATTGTGGCGAAGTTAAACCGCAATTAATCAATATTGGATGCGTAGGTACTACTACCGCTTGCCGTTCAACCCTATCATTTATTAACGAGATGTAAAATATATGTCGCAGGATAATCAAAAAAGCGGTTTCTTACGAAAATCCTAGAATAAGATAGATCGCAAAATACCGGATAACAGCCTTACAAAGAATTTCGCTATCTCCTGAGGTATGTTTTAAGATCTTTGCAAAAAAGCGGGTTTGCTTAGGAATATAGGAAACTTAAACGATAATTGGTGACAATGAAGCGAGTGATACCCCTGGTGTTGCAAGCGTCCATAGGCTACGGTAACTGCTTACCATCAGGCGGGCCGTATGCTTGTTTGCCTCCTTGGTAGTATAAAAAAAACGAATTAATGTAGCCGTTAGTCAATTGGCGTGTCCGTCTGTGAGTAAAACGTTCATTTTGTTTTTTAGTTAGTTTCCTATGATCCGGTTTATCGTAATCTTTCTAGAATTTTCGCGAAAATCTGTTTCATCCGATTATCCTGCAACATGTATGTATGTAGGTAGAACCTAAATTAACATTATATTCGTTAACTGAGTTCAAAATATAAAGGAATATGTTTACAATAGCAACCCATAAGTCCTATTGTTAGGCGTCAGTCTCCTCTACTCTATCAAAAGAGCAGAGAGAAGAAACACACGCTGGCTGAATGGGACCAACAGGACCTTACATATAGATCAGACATGCCTTTAGAATTTTCTTCTAAATTATGTGGGTTTTCTCAAGATGTTTTCCTTTAGCATTATGAGATGGTAAGTTATTTATTTAGTCGATTAATCATTTGCTGACATAAAAATAGAGGAGATTATCCAATCGTATCTTTCTTTTTTGAGTTTATTTAAATTCAAAAACTTTATTAGTGTAGGTAACAAATTTTGACGTCTTAATAATTTTAATGTCAAATTAAAATCCAACCAAATAAGGACATCATGGTACTGAAATTTTCTTCGCAAATTTATGAAAGAAGTCCAACAACGACGCAACCTGAACATTATTGATAGGTATAAAAAAAATACGCAAAACATTTGCAAAATGTGCAAGTAAATTAACCGTGGGGTAACAACAGGCCAGACTCCTTGCTCTCCAAGCCACATGCGTCAGCTACCCGTGAAATCCTCAATTTATAAACAATACCTACTCTCCATGCACAGAGGCGTTTATTTCAACGGTCTAAACGTATTTGCATACATTTAAAACACAAAGGATGCCGACGTGACCGCATAAATTCTCGTCATATCTCGAAAACTGCTAAGCCCGCTCTGCCGATATCTGTAAGCGAAGTTTACGCTATCAGATGCTAAGTATAGAATTAGTTAAGATTACCAGCAATCTATATACCTTTATAAAAGCGAGATACCACTCGCTGACTCAGAAATTTAAATACCTACTTACAAAAATAAAATTTGGCAAGAATTTTTCATTATATTCTTATAGATATATTCTTCTAAGCGTGTCGATAGCAATCTAAATTGTGATGCCCAGAACCTAGCTACGAGTTTTGCATTTTCAGTGGCGTCCATAAGCTCTATTAATGATATTAATTTTCTCCTACTAATCCCGACAGAAACCAGCCAGAGAAGTTATAGTGCACAAGTGTGTGCGCAAACACAGATGCACTCTCTATCTCATAGTCTGATGGGACGGTAATCCGACACGACCGGAGGGAGATCAGGCATAGGACCGTTAAGATTCGCCGCCGTGACCGAAATTCTGTTAGGAGGACATTATATAAAAATGAATCCCTATTTCCTTTGGTCTCGTCATTACTTGAAAATGACTTTTCCGATTTCATTTTCATTCGTATTTTTTTTAAGTTTAAGAATACTTTGTCCTACAGGAAAAAGAATAGGAAATTGCGTAAACAATTGTTTACCCCGGTTAAACTCGGGGCGGAAAAACCACTGCCTACCCCATTGTAGAAAAACGCGTGATGATATGTTATATTATGTATTAATCATGTTTATTTTTGCTTGTTAATGTTTTTTATATTATCAGATATTGTTTTAATTACTCGCGTTATCAAATATCCTGGTAACGATATATCATGATATTATCAAGATGCAATAATCACGAATTTTAAAGTAGGCCTTTATATGAAAAGTTTTTTGTCGCCGTGATGGTTCTTCTGATGGATTACTGTCAGAAGACCCACAGTGAGATAATCCTACTAATATTATAAATGCGAAAGTTTGTAAGAATGGATGGATGTTTGTTACGCTTTCACGTAAAAACTACTGAACGGATCTGAATGAAATTTGGCACAGAGATAGATCTTCTTCTTTATCGTATGGTTAGTGGCCAACCTGGTGACAGAGTTATTTAGATCGCCCATATTTAGGCCTCTGTCGTGATCTAACGACTGATAACAGTCGGGACCGACTTCATATTCCGAGAGATAGATTATGGTCTGGAATAACACATAGGCTACTTTTTACAGCGATAACCGACATCCACGCGGGCGGAGCCGCGGGCAACAACTAGTTATTAATAATTATAACATCTTCATCAATAATCATCATCAACATCAATAATCATAAAATCTTGAAGGCGTGGCTATACATTGCATGGCGTGATTAAGAAAGATAGTGCGTGCCTTACCTTTCTCTTTACCTGGTTGTGTAGTGAGAGTGACACAAACGAGCAAGCTCAACTGCAGAAGGACCTCAACCTTACCTGTGTATGAGTACAGGTTTCCAGAGCTCATATTGTTTGGATTGGTCTTTCTAAAGAAATGTCTTCTTTTTTTTTTTTTTTGCGGGGGTAGTTGAAGTGTCAACAGCAAAAAAAGAGCTCTACAGTATATTAATTTCTTTAACTTATTTATTTAGTCATTTAAATGTCATTTAGTAATTAAAATCACATATTACCTTATTTACACTCAATCAAATACTTTCTCCTTTCAACAATAACTTTCACATCACTTTGACAACATCATCAAATTTTCACTATGGACCTATACATGAAGCTGGCAAACTGCATGGAAGATCTGTCATCCACCTTTTCATCAAGGATGACTCAATATGAAGATGACCTGAGGAACGCCACAAGTGATACTACTCCTCATAAGACAATTGCAAGCCTATCCCGGGAGTTCATCGAGTTCAAGGGCCTCATCTGGAAAACAATGGGTGTCCTCAAGGCGCAGATGGAGCTGTTGGTGATGGGTCTGGATCGGCATGAGATGGCATCTCGTGCAAAAGTGCTGCTTCTACATGGCCTACCAGAAGATAGTGGCAGTACGGATCTGGCTACAACTGTGTGTAACACATTTGCCAGTAAGTTACACATAACCAACATCTCAACAAAGGATATAACATCTTGTCACCACCTGGGCAAAAATATTAACAAGCCCCGTCCAGTCCTAGTGCGTTTTGTAAGTCGAGTGCTGCGGAGTGATGTGTGGCAGAGTAAGGCAAAACTTAAAGGAACTGGCCTTACAATCTCCGAGTTTCTCACGAAACCGCGGCATGAGACATTTATGAACGCACGGAAACATTTTGGGCTCAAGCAGTGTTGGACCTCGGAGGGCAGGATTATTGTTCAGACTTCTGATAAGTCGAAGCATAAAATTGAAACTGCGGCGGAACTGCGACAACTCATTGTACAATTTCCTGCTAGCGAACCGCCTCACAATCCTGCAGTAAATACAAAAGCGTCATCGGCAAAACAGCGCAAAACAGCCAAGTAACGGGTATTTTTACTTTACTATTATTGCCTATTCACATTCACCTTACAATTTTTTGTTTAAATGTTTAGTTTGTCTATGCCGTAACCTTATGTCTTTTAATTTTACATTTAATTTAATAAACGAAATTGTAGGTTGTTGTAAAACTTTGATCTGTGTTATGACATTTCAATTACATATATTATATTGTCATATTGACATTAAGTGCTCAGTTTTGAAACTTGTTTAGTTTTCTGTGTATGAAACATAGTCTTTTAGCCATTTTATTATTATTGTGATGTGTATTTTCAGCAACCGATGAGTGTAAAGAGGTTAATTAAGTGAGTTATATTTTTATAATCTTGCTATTTTTATTTTTTATATAGTATTTTAGTATTTTTTTTTTATTATTATTATTTTTTATATTATTTATATAAGTATAATGTTATCTGATGTTGATGATAGTTTTGCTTCTTGTTCTTCTTCTGCTGCGTCTGATGAAAGTTTTGCCAGTGCGTTTAGTGATGATGATTCCGTTCAACTTCGCGAGCAACTGTTTTCTACGTTCTCTTGCTTCTCAAATTTCTTTAATGCTGTTCATATTAATGCTCAAAGCATTCCCGCTCATTATTCTGATCTATTATCGTCCTTTGATGCTGATCTTGTACATGCTGTCCTTGTTTCAGAAACTTTTCTCAAGCCTGCATTACCCTCCACGCAGTATTCTCTTCCTGGGTATAAGCTTGTGCGTAATGACAGAACAGGCAAAGGATATGGAGGGGTTGCGATTTATCTTCGTGGTGATATTGCATACAAGGTAGTAGATAAATCTCCGAGTGAATATCATAAGTTTGCTGAACATCTTTTTATGGAAATCGATTTTAAACATTCAAAATTTCTTCTAGGTGTATATTATAATCCATCATGCCAAATTGACTTCTTCTCGTCTTTTGAAACCAAGCTTGAACAATATTCTCCTTTATATGAACACACTATTATCCTCGGAGATTTCAATACCTGCCTGCTTAAAGATAACTCGCGTAGCCGTAGACTCCAATCACTTGTCTCTTCTGTCAACATGCATATTCTTCCCTTGAATGCTACTCACAGGGCCCCTCATTGTTCTCCGTCTCTCTTAGATCTTGTTCTTGTGTCTGACCCTAAAAAAGTAGCAACACATGGACAGCTTTCAGCACCTTTCTCCTATCATGATCTCATTTTTCTCTCTTATAAACTCCGTCCTCCGAAACGCAAGAGTAAATTTCTCCTACTTCGTAGTTTTAAAAACATTGATCTGGAGCGCTTGATGGCGGATGCTGATAGTATAGACTGGTCTTCTATCTACGACTGTAATGACTTAGATGGTAAAGTGGCTACGTTTACAAGATCTCTATTAGAGTTATATAATAAGCATGCACCTCTAAAGAAAGTTAGAGTTAAGCACCTTCCAGCGCCATGGCTATCAAATGGTATAAAATTAGTAATGTCAAAACGCGATAAGGCAAAGCGGAAATACAGAAGGTGGCCCACTGAGGAGAACTGGGCTCAATACAAAAAACTGCGTAATCGCTGCAGTCGTATGTGTAGAGATGCAAAAAGAAGCCACATTCATTCCTCTATTCAGAATCTCAATACAGCACAAGTATGGCAATTTCTCAAGTCTTTAGGTATTGGTAAAGTCTCGGAAAGCATTAGTAACAACACCGATCTTAATGCGCTTAATGCTCATTTCTCCGAGGCGCCAATTACTATAGACAACAATATTAAATCTTCTACATTAAATTATCTTTCTTCGCTTCCTTTGCCGATAAATACTGCTTTCTCTTTTAATCCAGTTGCGGAATCTGACATTAAGAAATCTATCCTATCCATCTCCTCAAAAGCGATGGGTGATGACGGGCTTCAACTACAAATGATTAAACTTATTTTGGACCAAATCCTACCTGTCATCACCCATCTAGTTAATTCCTCACTTTACATGAGTTCTTTTCCTAAGTCTTGGAAAAGAGCTCATGTGTTACCTTTGCCCAAAATCACAAACCCCACCTCTCTATCCCAATATCGACCTATATCCATCCTTCCAATCCTATCCAAAGTCCTAGAGAGTGTTGTCCATAAGCAACTGAGCCATTACCTATCCTCTCACGGCCTGCTTAGTCCTTTCCAATCTGGATTTCGCCATGGTCATAGCACTGTAACAGCACTGGTTAAAATAACCGATGACATCCGGCTGGCCATGGAGAAGAAATTTTTAACAGTATTGGTTCTTTTGGATTTTAGCAGTGCCTTCAACTCAGTTGACTTTGATATCCTCCTAGGAATCCTATCCTCACTTAATGTCTCATCTTCTGCAATTGAATGGTTTAGATCTTATCTTCATGGTCGCACGCAGTCTGTTCGTTCAGAAGAGGCCTCTTCTGAATGGTGTGAACTGACTGCGGGCGTCTCTCAAGGTGGCGTACTCTCTCCTCTTCTCTTCTCCGTTTTTATTAACACCATCACAAAAGTTATAACTTCACACTATCATCTCTACGCAGACGATTTGCAGCTTTATCGTCACACTACAGTTGAGGAATTGAGTGTAGCGTTTTCTGCCATCAATAAAGACCTTGAGAATATTAGTTGCTGGGCTCGCTCCTATGGATTATTGGTTAATCCTAAGAAGTCCCAAGCCATTATTGTTGGTGGCAGATATATGCTTAACACAGTGGCACTTCAACCTCTTCCTCCTATTATGTACAATTTGACACCTATTTTGCTGACAAACTGTGTTAAGAACTTGGGAGTTCTTATAGATGCACATCTCTCCTGGGATAATCAAATTGCAGAAGTGAGTAGAAAGGTGTACTGCTCGTTTCAGTCAATCAAGCGCCTCCAGAAATTCCTGCCACTTCAAACTAGAGTTACTCTTGCACAGTCCCTTCTCCTACCATTATTAGACTATGCTGATGTCTGTTTTCTCGATGCTAAAGAGGAGCATTTGAGTAAACTCGAGCGACTACAGAACTTGGGTATTCGATTCGTTTTCGGCTTGCGGAAATATGACCATGTTTCCGAATTTCGTGAGAAACTGAAGTGGTTACCCATTCGGCAGCGTCGGGATACTCACATTCTATCACTTCTTTACTCTGTCCTTAATAACCCTAATTCTCCTTCTTACTTACGTGAGCGCTTTGAGTTTCTTGTTCCTAGGGGAAAACCCTGTCGCACTTCCTCTTCTCTTCTGCTTCGAACTCCTCTCCATAGCTCTAGTCGTTATGATGGCTCCTTTACTATCCATGCGGTAAGGTTATGGAATTCTCTTCCTCATGGCGTACGTGACAGCCCTTCTGTAGATGTCTTCAGAAAAAGAACAAGAGAACATTTTCTATCTATCGCTTATCAGTAATAATTATTTATATATTTAGATAGTATGTATGTTTATGTTTTATATATGTATCATATTAAAATATATATGTAATAATATATGTACATTTATGAGAGTATACATTGTGGTATACTACATAGTTAGGTAAGAACTTGCTCTCTCTCTCTCTCTTTTCTTTATCTCCTTTGTTTTTATTTCTTAGTCTGGTGTACACTTCATTTGCTCTCTCGCCTTATCTTCTCCTTTACCACTCTAAGGTTTGCTGGTAGAAAACTCATTATGAGTTAAGCTCGCCTTTGTACATGATTTTTATTTTTAAGTATATTGTAATGTTTATTTGTGTGTACAATAAAGAATTAAGAATTAAGTCTTCTTATCCAAGGTTAATACTATCATAAATGGTGTTTATTTTTGGGTCGATAACACACGACAAATATTTAACATGCGATACCTTTGGTATTACAAGCGTCCATAGACTACGGTAACTGCTTGCCATCAGGCGGGCTGTTTGCTTGTTTGCCACCCAAGTAGTATAATAAAGTCCACCTTGCAGTAGACCACTCCCAGAGTACACACAGCAGTGTAGTTGGGTTCCTGTGCGTGAGTTAAGATCTTCAGTGCTCATTTAGGGATGCGTATTACCAGACAAACATAAATACACCACTGTGTGTATTTTGTTTGCTGTGGTCTTTTGTAAAATGTAGTATAAAATGTAGATCCCTCGCCAGTTTGCCCACTTATATTATAGTCCCGGCTTCCCACGGGTGATCATTTAATAAATTTTCGTAGAGATCCCGTTTTTTTTTTTAATAAAATATAGAATAGAATAGAAAACTCTTTATTGTACATCAATTACATTTTGATAACAAACATTATTTATACTTAGTTATGTACAATTAAAATATAGCCTATGTTACCAGCTGATCATGTAGCATTTTAATGGTGAAAGAATTTTTAAAATCGGTTTAGTAATTTTTGAAGTTAATCGTAACAAACCACTAACAAAAAATCTAATATTTCCTCTTTATATTAGTTTAGATCATTTATTGTAAAAAAGCAACCAGAAAATAATTGAACTACGACTATAACACGCCATAAGAACCTTTAAAATGCGTATAAAATAAGAACATATAAATAATAAACGCTTTAACGGTAATCAATTATATAAGCACGACAGATCAAGTCATATATCACGAAAACAGCAAACAGCGTAAATATTTTCACATTAGGTACATTACGTAAATAAGTGGCCGCCATTGAAATTTATTTAAGTCAGTTCCAGACACACTTATTAAAATAAAAACAGAAATATATGGTACGTAAAATACACTACTAGGGAGGCGCTCATAGCTAGGTGCACTCACTGTTTGGTAAACGATCAGCGGGTTAAGCTACCAAAGGCGATCCCGAGGCTAACCCTATAGATGGGTGACCGCATAGTGGTATTTCATCTGAGCGTCTCCGTGCTTCGGAGGGCACGTTAAAAGTCGGTCCCGATTGTTAACAGTCGTTAGATCACGACAGAGGCCTAAATATAGGCGATCTAAATAACTCTGTCACCAGGTTGACCACTAACCAAACGATAATAAGAAGACTACTAGTGACAAACAAGTATACGACTCGTATAATGTAAGCAGTTACCGTAACCTATGGATGCTTGTAATACCAGGAGCGTTACTAACCAGGACTTTTGAAGTGAAAACTTATTTAGGCGCGTTGAGCACTTTTTGAATCATGGAACTCGCGTCATCTTACCGAACGTTTTCCATATTCAAATTTTTTGGGTGAACAAAAATCATGGAACTCGCGTCATCTTCACTGAACGCTTTCCATATTCAAACTTTTTGGGTGAACAAAAATCATGGAACTCGTGTCATCTTCTTCGAACGCTTTCCATATTCAAACTTTATGGGTGAACAAAAATCATGGAAATCGCGTCATCTTCACCGAGCGCTTTCCATATTCAAACTTTGTGGATGAACAAAAATCGTGGAAATCGCGTCATTTTTATCGAACGCTTTCCATATTTAAACTTTGTGGGTGAAGAAAAATCATGGAACTCGCGTCATCGTCATGGAACGCTTTCCATATTCAAAAATAGTAATCTAAGCTCGACTATACAATTCACACGTTACTTAGTTTTCTCTTCTATCGGCAGTCCCCAAAGACTGCCCCGCATGTTTTTTTTTTCATAATTGTATATTTACTGTATTTAAGTTTTCATATATATAGTTTCATATAAGTCAGGATAAGTCAGGTAGACAATATTCACTGCCAGAGAGGGATAACTCGAAACAAAATCCTATAACAACCCGTCTGGCCAGCGCAGCGTGGTAATAGAAGGCTGATATCTCTCTAAATGTATGGAGATGACCCGTTTCCAGCAGTGAGAAGTTTGTGGGTTGAGATGATGATGTATTGATGTATGTATTGCTTCATGTATGTATGTATTATCTTAAGTACCTACTGTGCTATAATATTGTCTTTACCGTTTACTTTACCTTAAGTACTTGGCTCTGAATTTTCCATCATTCCAAGGTTTTCTGTAAGAGAACTCAACTTTGAATTAAGCTCGCTTTTGCACTCATACATAAGTATGTTATATATTACTATCTAACTTGTATTTTATTTTTTGAAAATTATAGAATTTAAGACTTTGTAGATAAATTGAACAAGCTGCCGACTTCCCCGACTTGGGACTTCCCCTCCTCGCCTCTGACGGCTAGCAGTGGGACGTTGTTTGCTCCGTGTTTAAAATTAATTAACCCGGTAAAAAGTCGTTGTCTCGGCTTGTGTATCTGTTTATGTGTTATTTGTAGTGTTTAGGATTATTATTCGTAAGTGATTTAACGTTTGTAAGTGTAATATAGTTCTAATTCTGGATTTATTTCGGTAAGTCATTTCATTTATTTTCTTAACAAAGAGGGTAGCAGGTATATTGTTCTGTCTTTTAATTTTTATCTTTTATTTTTAAGTTATTCATTGTAATTTGTTTGTTATCGTTAGTTATACATATAAAAATACGTTATATAGGTTTAATAAGATATGTCGAAATTTATAGGCGATCCTCCCGATAGCGGGGGGGCAATTTTTGCAACTCCAACATCTAAGAGATTATTTAGTGACATGTCACCTACTTTTGTGTCGCCTCAGGGAGCTAAACGTATGCAAACTGATAATCTAAGTAATGAGTCAATTATAAGTGATAAGGACTATTGCTCGCTGGTCACTCAGGCGACGGAATACCTCGCGAAAATCAATGAATTAGTGAACGATCAGGGGTCTCGCATTAATGTAGCCAATAAGACGTCTATAATGGACATTACTCAGCGTCTTACTGGCATTGATTCGTTATTGGCCATTAAATCTTCATGTAATGAAACTAAGTTAGTAAATATGGAAAGGCAGTTAGATAATGTTCAAAATAATCAACAAACATTATCGTGTGGGCAAAAAACATGTGGGTCAAAACCAACTTATGCGGACCAGTTGAAACTTCGTGTACCACCTAAGTCGGCAGCGCCAGTGCAGTCACGACCACCTCTGCCGTGCGTTGTCGCTTACCCGACAACTGAACGATCAGCTGATTTTGCGTCATCTTCCGCCACTAAACAAGCTTTAATGAAAGCAATAAAACCTAGTGACGACGGTTTTCAGATCGTCGGCATTAAGAAGACAGCAAAGTCAGGTGTCGTGTTACGTGTCGCTAACGAAAAGCAACTGCAAAAACTCCAGTCCGTAGATGCAATCAAATCAGCGGGTCTACGTTTGGAGAAACCAAAGGGCCGCAGACCACGTATTCTTATTAAAGATGTGCCAATTTCTATGGAGGAGTCTACTTTTATGACTGCCTTGTATCGCCAGAATATTAAGGATGAAATACCTATTAAAGAGGAGGATTTCATTAAGAGCACAAAGGTTATCCGCAGACGTAAGCTAGATAATGGGCGTAAATGGATAGGATTAGAAGTTGAACCTGTAGTTAGGAAACATCTGGCGACTACTAAAGATAAAGTATTTATAGATTGGGCAACTTGTAGGTTCATTGATGACGTTGAGGTAGTACGTTGCTTGAAATGTCAACAATTCGGCCATGTACATAAGTTTTGCACTAGTACAACACCTGCTTGTGCGAACTGCGCTGGGGAACACGAAACTCGGGCTTGCCCTGATAAGCTTACCCCTAATTTCAAACCTACGTGCGTAGCTTGCAAACGCCTAAAGAAACCCAGCGAGCATAGATGTGGCTCTCAACAGTGTCTGTCATACAAGCTTAAGTTAGAGCAGCTTATTTTAAACACCTCATATTAACTGATAGGTAGGACTCTAACTAGGTAGGTAGGGCCACAATGGCTAATTTAGTGTTAGGTCAATTAAATCTCCACAATGATAGGGTTGCTACATCAGAATTAGACCGATTAGTTATAGAACACAAGTTAGATATCGTTTTAGTTCAGGAACAGTATCAGAATGCGCACTTTCGTAGGCAGGTAGTACAACATAACAACAGAGCACGAGCTGGGATATACGTCGCGAATTCTAATTTTACAATAACGGCACTTTCCGATCTAATGACGTCACACTGTGCCGTTGCAGAAGTTACATCCTTATCCTGCAGGGTTTATGTCGTGAGCTGTTACTTTCAATATTCCGATCCTGTCACTCCTCATCTTCACCATCTTCGCCACGTCTTGCGGTCTCTCGCAGGCCACAAGATTATCATTGGCGCAGACGTCAATGCTTCTTCAGTTCTTTGGTATGGCAAACATAGGTCCAGTGATAGGGACCGTCGCTGTGCGGTCGAGGATTTCATTGCAGAAATGAACCTCTCTATACATAACACCCCCGATGCACCACCAACTTTTTGCAGCCCAATGGGCGAGTCTTCTATTGACGTCACACTTTCTTGTGGAGGCGTTCGCATTGATAGGTGGCGTGTCCTACCGGATGCGTCGTGTAGTGATCATCGTTTAATCGTTTATGGGTTTTCTTCTGGATTTGCACGGGATCCTTATAGTGGTGCCGGCAACTTCAGATATAAAAGTAAAGGTGCTAATTGGGAGTTTTTCGGTTTGCTCTTTGCTGCTCATGTCAGAGACTACACTCGCAACGACTTGACCGCCGAAGAAAGTGCTGTTATTTTGTCAGACACTTTCACTTATTGCGCAGATGTGGCTCTTGGTCGGAGATCTCTTACTAGTACTCGTAGATGTGATTGGTGGAGTGATCACCTAGCTGAACTTCGTAGACGATTTCGTAGAGCGCGTAGGAAATTTAATATTATTAAGAAACGTAATATAGTAGGAGAGGCCCATGTTTCGGCCCTTGTTGCTCTTAGGGTTGCCAGATCTCATTACAGAGCTGCTGTGGAGAAATCTAAGGGTAATTTATTGCGTAGAATAGTCGATAGGCTTGATAAAGAGGGTCCATGGTCTCCAGTATATCATGAATTCAAAGCAAACAGGTCAGTTGAACTTGCATACATACATAACATAAAGTTCAACAATACACATACTGTAGGTTTAGAAGAGACAGCCAATAAGCTACTAGGTTCTCTTGTACCCGATGATCGACAAGATAATGACACGGAATACCACCAACAGATTAGACAATGGGCAGCACAACCGCCTTTATCTTCAATGTCAGATTTACCATCCACTGACGAATTTATCAATATTGTCAGATCTCTACCCATCAATAAAGCTTCAGGTGATGATAAAATTTCAAACAAAATGATTATAGAGGCTTGTAAAATCTCTGGGGAATCAATCTTAAATGTTTATAGGCGTTGTATTATAGAGGGTATTTTTCCTAGTATCTGGCGTTCCGGTAACATAAGGTTAATACCAAAAGGTGGTGATAAACCACTAGATGACCCTAAGTCGTATCGACCTATAACCCTATTACCATCTTTAGGGAAGTTGCTAGAACGCCTTATCGTTCCTCGACTTTTGCCGGGTGGGGTTAAATTTCATGAAAAACAATTTGGTTTCACAATAGGTAGGTCCACTGTAGACGCAGTTATATCCGTTAGGGAAACAGTCACTAGATCAGATTGTCAATATGTATTAGGTATTTTCTTAGATATATCTGGCGCCTTTGACAATGCATGGTGGCCGATGTTACTTTTGAAATTAAAAGCTCGTGGTGTGTGTAGTAATATATACTCACTTATCTATACATATTTTTCACATGGAACAGCTAAGCTTAAACTTGGCCACTATGCAGTGTCGAAGCCGCTAACAATGGGCTGTCCCCAGGGATCAGTATTAGGGCCGTATCTTTGGAATTTAGGTTTTGATGATTTCCTGACACTGCCATTACCATCTGGCTGCACTTTGACCGGTTACGCTGATGACGGTCTTTTACTTATACAATCTAACACCAGGGCTGGACTTGAGAGCTTAGCGGAAAAATGTTTGCGCCTGATCTCTGATTGGGGAGTGCGCAACCGCCTATCGTTCGCGCCTCATAAAACATTTCAGCTACTATTGAAAGGGAATTTAAAAACGCCACCTAGAATTAGATTTAATAATATTACTGTTAGAAATAAGGATTCCGTTTGTTATTTAGGTTTGATTTTAGAAAGGAACTTCACTTTTGTAGATCATATTACAACGATAGGAGAAAAATCTAAGAATAGTTTTTACGCCTTGACGAGGATATCGACGTCGACATGGGGTCTGTCTTTTAACACCTTAAAAATTATCTATGCAGCAACTTATTTGGGTTGTATGTGTTACGGTGCACCTGTGTGGGCTGATAGGGCAGCCATCGGTGCCGCACGACGCAAGTTGCTTCAGAGTCAACGTCTGGCGTTGATATTTTTGTGCAAGGCGTATAGGACAGTTAGCACTGAAGCTTTACCAGTACTGGCAGGTGTTCTTCCTGTCGATCTAGAGGTACAGAGACGAGCGGCGATTTATTACACCACACGTGACAACATCAATTCCAACTTTTTAATGCCACGTGATCGCCTTAAAATCACCCGATTATTTAAAGAACAAACTGAAGTTTATAGAACCCTCATTAATGAATGGCAACAGCGATGGGATACATCAACCAAGGGACGCCACCTCTACCAGTTTTTTCCTTCCGTTACTGATCGGTTGGCAAAGACATGGCTGGAGGTTGATCACAGTGTCGCTCAGTTCCTTACAGGTCATGGTAACTTTCGGAGCAAGTTATACTCATTTAAGCTAGTTGATTCGCCGAACTGTCAATGCTCAACACCTGGCTCCGATCAGGAGCAGTCTGCTCATCACATACTCTGGGAGTGTAGTCTTTGGCATAATGATCGTACTATTATGTTGAACAGCTTACATATATCATCTGGAGCGGCTTACTATGGGGATTTAGTCTCATCTAGGGGGAATTTCCGTGCATTTAAACGTTTCTGCCATACATATTATAGCAATCAAACTTAGCTCACTTAGGTCCCGTAGTTTAAGGTCCTCCGTGGTGCTCCTTTTCATAGGTTACAAACCTATACAGATTTATTTTGTCTCCCGCTTTGCTATGGAGGGAAGTGGAAACTTTTCTTTCTAACTCCTCCTATTTACTTCTGATTAAATTCGTTGCGGGGTCCAAGACAGTAGGTTTAGTTGTCCACGGGACGCACGAGTGTCAAAACTCGGTGTATCAGTTGGTTACTCCGCTGTTAATCCTGGCTCACAGGAGTCACAGCGGTGGGCATGTGGGTGGGATTGTCCCGAAAAAGCTGCCGAAGCAAGCAAAATTTTCAGGGTCTACCTGAATATTTATGTTTATATTATAACTAGGTATAGTATCGTTGATCAGAGCGTCCTTTTTATCCTATAAAAAAGCACCGTTCCCGTGAGATATCCGCGCGGACGAAGAATTATTCTAGTTGACTGTACCGACTTCGTCGAATATCTGGCGCCGGCATTAAACTTTAACTCATTTAATTTAGCTTGTCCAAGGTATTCAGTATTCTGCCAAAGTAATTACGAATGCAAATAGATTGCAACTCTTGAGGTCGGATGACATAAATCTCTGTTTACGCACAAGGCCGATAGGGGGCGTTGTTATACATTACATTATTTACTTCCCTACTAATATTATGAATGCGAAAATAACTCTTTAAAACATTCATAAGTAATTTTGATGTGAACCATCACTTTACCGAACGAAAATTTCAATATTGGCAACCCGTTTATTCTGGTTCTTTAAGTCTCTGTCTAATATCGTTCAAAACTAAATGGCTGAATGGATCTTATTTAAATTTAGAAAGGAGTTGGATAGAAATCCTGGGGCAGAGCATACTTTTCATCGCGACGACCGACGTACATACGGGCGGAGCCGCGGGCAACAGCTAGTATTAGATACATATCAAATTTATAAAAAATAGTAAAACTGCAGAAAAATATTGACTTCTGACAACTAGTGAGCCATAATTTACAAACTTCATAGCTAAAATAAACAATATAAACTTCTTAGTCTCTGGTCATATAAGTAATAATGAAAACTTCGTAGCTCTTCTAAATTTTAATACACCTTTGCCTCTGGTAATGGCCAAATACCGTATTATGAATAAACTTTTGAGATGCAAAAGGTCATTATTTTGTCTGGAATATCATTTTTGGGGTATTAAAGTTAGAAATAATAATCATCCAAATATTGTAGACTATATTTGAAAGAAGAAAATTTGCCGCAAATTTTGCTTATGGGATTTCTTCATAATAACATATCCCTCGCCCATTAAAATGAATACTTTTTTACTGTCATTCTAATTTCAAAATCTTTTTTTTTTAAATTAATTTACCCACATTATGTATTTTAATAGTATGTATTTAAAATTATAAAAAGAATAAAAAGTATTATTATTATAATTTTAAATTATAGAATGCTCTATAAGGCAGTCATCAAGAATGGCGGCATTGTTGATCCTGTTTTGATGAGGTCCAAAGCTCGATACCCGGCTTGGGCAGTGTTATTAAATTTTCCTGACGGAAAATTGTCATTAATCTCTACATAAATTTCTGAACATCTTTTCTCGACAAGAGGTATACACGGTGGTAAAATGAAATACAGAATATATATTTGACATAAGTTTGACAAATCCTATACAATATTTTTAATTCTATAGTCCAGAGCGGCTGGTGTAATGATAAGTTATGTTAAATAAAAATACAACTTCTATAAAAAATCCATCCAATATAAAATTGAGAAAATGGCTGTCCATTTTTAACTTTTATCATTGTATAGCGATCAGCAGCTGATTGAATATGACTATACTATCCACATAGACACACATTTAATAGCCATTATAACCGTCGCAGCACACTAATGAATGCTAGAATCTGGAGCGCGGCGAATAATTTAAGGTGAAATTGCACTGACGCGGCGCCATATTGGAATAGATTAATTTTCGAATATGAAGGGCTATAGATACATTAGACGCAAATTAAGTCATTATTAGGATGTTAATTGCACGGTTGATTTAGTGGCTTTATGAGATACCTCGTTATTTATTAATAGTGCAGCCTGTTTTGGGCTTCGATCCCCAAACGGACAAAAAAAATTGGGGTCCACAAATGGTTGTTCTGAGTCTGGGTCTGGGTCCCTAGTGCAGCAGTTCACTTTTTAAGGAATAAAAAAATAAATTATCGATCATAATTGTCGCAGAACCTATAACTCTTTGAGCAGACGTGTTCTTGAACGTGACTCGGCAAACGTAGTGCAGAACACCCTCAAACTAGGTGGAGCGACGACCGACAGCGACACATACCGAAGCGACGGTAAATTTCTGAAGACGCAGGTAGATACGAGAAGCCAAGGAACATGATGAGGAGCCTGATAATGATGAAACTAAATCCGAATATTAACTAAGAGCAGCTGAATCTCAAATCAATCTGCAGAAGGACCGACGGCCGATGGAGCAGACGTGTCCTAGAGTTGAGACCGCGACTCGGTAAGCGTAAGGTAGGGCGGCCCCCAGCTAGGTGGACCGACGACCTAAAAAAGGTCGCTGGGACGCACTGAATGCGGAAGGCGGAGGACCGTGTGCTATGGCGCGTGTTGGGAGAGGCCTATGTCCAGCAGTGGACTGCGATAGGCTGATTGATTGATTGAGCTGAATGTAAGAAACCGAAGATGCAGAAAAACCGTGTCAAGTGACATGCACTTTGTAAAGCCAATGTCCAGCGATAGACAAATATGATGATGATAAAACTAAATAATATTTAAACTAGTTATTTTCCAAGTTGTTTACTCCATAAATACTTCAAACATTTATTTCCACCTCCCTCATAGTAACAAAAATACTCCCACATGACGGTGATAATTTAAATAGCTGTAATTATGGTGCGTAGGCGCAGTATCTACGTCAATAACATGTTTATATTTACAGTTCTTTGACATTCTGTTTGGGAAATACGCGGGAAAATTTTATAATTTTATGCTAAAGGTACCTATAATTTAAAATTACTAGGAATCAGGTTAGGTGGAGCAGAAATCTTCGCAAAGCGGCTTTGTTTTTTTTAATTAGATCAATCCCACCCACATGCCTACCGCTGTGACTCCTGTGAGCCAGGATTAACCGCGGAGTAACCAACTGATACACCGAGCTTTGACACTCGTGCGTCCCGTAGACTACTAAACCTACTGTCTTGGACCCCGCGACGAATTTGATCAGAAGTAAATAGGAGGAGTTAGAAAGAAATGTTTCGACTTCTCTCCATAAACAACGGAAGACAAAATAAATCTGTATAGGTTTGTAACCTATTAAAGGGAGTATCACGGAGGACCTTAAACTATGGGACCTATGTGAGCAAAGTTTGATTGTTATAATATTATGTATGGCAGTAACGTCGCAAAGCGACTAGCAGCAGTTATTCAAAAATCCGAGAATAGTGCTAAATGGAATGTAATTGAGGAGGCGTTTTTCTAGCAGTAGACTGCGATAAGCTGATGATAATGATAACTTTACTTACCTGACTGATTTATCAACGCCGAACTTTAACTGCTTTGTACATTTTGACATGGACCTGATTGATTTGCCTGATTTGGAAGTCTTTAAACAGACTTTGGACTTAGGTTAGTCGAAGCAAGAAGAACCGTCTGTACAATGGGCAATGAGGAAAAGTCTTTAAACAGACTTCGGACTTAGGTTAGTAGAAGCAAGAAGACTAGTCTGTACAATAAGCTGTGTTCCGAAGAATTTTTTGACATGATGCCCACGGCCACGGTTTTGGCTATGGTAACTGCTTACTATCAGGCGGGCCGTAAGAATGTTTGCCTCCTTAGTAGTTTAAAAACAAAGCAAACGCTCGTGATAAGTTTGGACTATTGATAATACATATAATGTCTTGTTTGCATATTTGATACAGACAAAATAAACAAGTACAATCTAAATGCATTTGTTTAAAATATTTGATTGATAAAAAAAAACAAATAAATTGAACAAGAATGTTTTCTTGTTCAAATTCTTAAATACTTGAATATTAACAATTGCAAACAATGCATTGTGTGCCTTTTGGCTGCTTCAAATATGTGTCCAGTTTAAGCAATAGTTTTTTAAGTAGACGGTACTGGATTAACCTAATAGTATTTACATATATAATTACAAAAACATCCGGGTAGTACCACAACGGTAGCACTTATTACTGAAAGCAACTAAAACCCGGCTTTATCCGAGTAAAACCGGTTCTTCTTCAGTTTAATAGTGTGCAATATGCATAGCAAAAACAGACTCCCTTTGAATCCGACAGTCGTGCGGATATGGCAGTCCTAGTATATATTTCATACGCGACTTAATCGGAGGGAGCTTTTACACTGGCAAATCCTCAAAGCGAGTCACAGTATATAATTTGTTTAGAAAAAAACTAATAAGTATTAAAATTGCGGTAAACTAAAAGCTTTTGCCTAAGGGGATAGAAACATGCATATTATGCGCTGTTGACGACGCATAAAGGTTTGATAGGTACCAACTTTATTGTTAAAAAGGTTTAGTAGCTACCAACCTTATTGTTAGTTTTTAAGTAGTGTCTGAATTTGTACCTCATATTAAAATGTTATGTTAATTATTGTTTCTTTTATTTTTCTTTTGTTTCCCTTCTTTTGTTTTTTACATACAATTTTACCAACAAATATGTATATCTCTACGTGCGCTTGTATAGTGCAATATTATTTTTCGTATTTCATTAAAATTTTAGGTAAAATTTAAGAAGAAGAGATATAATAGGAAAAGCAACAGATGGATAAGAAGCTCAGGACTAAATGTTGTGAAATCGTTGGGGAGACCCACATCCAGCAGAGGACAAGAGAGAAAATCAAGGTAGGTAAGCCCAGGCAGTAGAACGCAGCCCCTTACAGCATTCAGAGATAGAGAGCCTATTAGTCTAAAAAAATATATAATTTAATCAGTAGTTTCATAGATTACGTAGATCCTTACATACTTTTCCTGTTTATAAAATAAGTATAGATAAATACCACATTTTTTCTGTCATACATATACTATAATAAACAAAAAATTGTAAAAATACATCATCATATTAAGTACGTATTATAGCTCAACATTTCTAAAACCTGGGAAAATTCTTGAATAGTTTTCAAGTGTTTTGAAGTGTCTCAATGTGAGTAGATATAAAAGCAGTCTAGACAGGATACAATGTGAACGACAAACGATAAACATAGTTAAATATTTGCTCAACTACGAGACATGTGCTTTTAGTTTTATTTATAGTACTTAGTTGGCAAACAAGCATACGACCCGCCAGATGGTAAGCAGGTACCGTAGCCTATGGACGCATGCAGTACTTGAAGCATCATTCGTGTGGAAGAAATTGGAAAGCTATATGACTTAGAAGAAATTCTAAAAGCACCTACTCGTATTGCGTCAGCGTGAGTGGATTAGGGCCTTAATTAACCCTTTGCTCGCTTGATAAAGGAGAGGAGACCTGTCCTTAACAGTGGGACATAATATATTATTACTAGGGGTCACCCGCGACTTCGTCCGCGAGGCAATTTGGAACGTTAATTTCCCCGATTTTGCAACATATCTTACTACTGCTCCGCTCCTATTGATCATAGCGTGATTTTATATAGCCTTAGCCTTCCTGGATAAATGCACTATTCAACAAAAAAAGATTTTTTCTAATCGACCCAGTTCTTTCTGAGATTAGCGCGTTCAACCAAACCAACAAACTCTTCAGCTTTATAATATTAGTATAGATAAAGAAATATAGTATAGAAGTATAGATTTGTATGTATGACACGTACTTCACTGTAAAGTACCCATTCTTTAAACGTCCATAGGCTACGGTAACTGCTTACCATCAGGCGGGCCGTATGCTTGTTTGTCACCTTGGTAGTATAAAAAAAAAAAAAAAAAAAAAAAAAAAATCTAACACTAGCGGCACGGCCCATGCACGGGCGCACATTTATCAAGTTTTTTTGTTTTTTTTTAATAAATATAATTTGTTATATTAGCTGGTAATGTAGCTTTCTATGGGTGAAAAAAAATGCTATAGTAGTTTTTACCAGGTCATCGGTCCACCTTGTTGTTGGCCTGTACATGCTGCGTCTTCCAGTTCGTGGTCGCCACTCCAGAACTCTTCCGCCCCAACGGCTATCAATTCTACGAGCTATGTGCCCTGCCCTGGGTGTCGGGTAGCCGATGGATAGGGTCAGCTTACGACCAAATGCTGTGGAAATCTTTGGGCGAGGCCTATGTCCAGCAGTGGACGTCTTTTGGCTGAGATGATGATGATGATGAGCAGTTTTTGAGTTTATTCGTTACAAACAAAAATACTTTTTTTTTTCTTTATAATATTAGTAAGTATAGCATAGTGCCGTGTGGTGACGGATTAAGAATACAAGTGTCACCACCCCATTCTATCCCGTGGGTGTCGTAAGAATCGACTAAGGGAGTAAGTCAGGCAGACAATATCCACTGCAAGAGAGGGAAAACTCGAAACAAAACCCTATACCAACCCGTCTGGCCAGCGTGGTATAGTAGGCTAATATCCCTCCAAATTAATGGAGGAGACCCGTGCCCAGCAGTGGGACGTTTATGGGTTGAGATGTATGTGTATGTATTAGTAAGTATAGATGTGAAGTGGACTATGTATTTATTGTTTTGAGATAATAAAATTCTTTAAACATATGTAGATATAGAAATAAATAATTTCAACGACACAGTCGTGTCTGTACGCGACTTAATAATCGCATATGTAAGCTGAATATGATGACTCGGCTCTGTTTGTCGACTGAGAAACTACGTATCTCCAAGGTTCGACGTGGGTTTTACTGCTACCCATTCAAGTGCCGACTACGAGTTTTAAGTGCAATGGCTGAAGATTCTAACGGGCGAGGCGTGTTAGTTTGTAATTTATTACAGTCGTGTTGTGAATAAGCTTTTGTTTATTTTTCATTAGTTGCGATTTCAAGATGGCGTACCTATTATGTTTTCATGAATTGCGGTCACGTGACCTCTGAAGGAACTTTTAACAAGCATACGCTTTCCTAATCATGTTTTATACATTGAAAACGGAATTTACAATAACCTTACTAAGGAATTCCCTTTGTTGATATCCCCACTAAAATTTTAAATGTGAAATATTGTGTCTGCTACCTTGTCATGACTAAATGCTAAAACTGCATGCTTCCTAATAAAATTTGGAAAGGAAATAGATGGATCCCGGGAAAACAATAGACGGACACAGGGTCCTTTTTATCGCTATAACCAGCATACAAGCAGGCGGAGCCGCGGGCAACAGATATATTAGATACAAGCTGTTGCCCGCGGCTCCGCCCGCGTGTATGTCGGTTATAGCGATAAAAGTACCCTATGTGTTATTCCAGAACATAATCTATCTCTGTGCCAAATTTCATCCAAATTCGTTCAGTACTTTTTACGTGAAAGGATCCAGAATCCATCTGTCCATCCATCTATCCATCCATACTTACAAACGTTCGCGTTTATAATTTTAGTAAGGATTAGATTTCTTACATCTTGCACATGCAACTCTGCATTATTATTTGGTACTTTAAAATCCCACTACTTCTATCTTCGTCTAGCTACTCTAAAAAGACAGAGACCGAATTATATAATATTACGTGGACAGCGTTTCTTGACAATTGAAACGATCATAGATATAATTACCAAATGAGTAACAGTAACATATGACTAAGTAGGAAGCAACTCATTATGCATACTTGCGAACTTTCAACGCTGTTTAGCATATTATGTAGTATATTTGAAACTGCCATTATGTAACGCCATATTCACATTAAAGGGAGCTACTGTGATGAGTTTAATTAAGTTTGTTATTGTTTAATATACGACTAGCTGTTGCCCGCGGCTCCGCCCGTATGTATGTCGGTTATCGTGATAAAAGTAGTCTATTCGCTATTCTAGACGATGATGTATCCAAAAGCCAAATTTTATGCAGATCCATTCAGTAGTTTTTACGTGAAAGAGTAACAAACATCCAAACATTTATAATATTAGTAGGATTTAATATATTATAATACTAGCTGTTTCCCGCGGCTCCACCCGCGTGGATGTCGGCTATCGCTGTAAAAAGTAGCCTGTGTGTTATTCCAGACCATAATGTATGTCTGTGCCAAGATAAGATCCGTTCAGTAGTTTTTACGTGAAAGAGTAACTAACATCTATCCATCCTTCCATTCATCCATCCATCCATCCATGCTTGTAAACTATCGCGTTTATAATATTAGTAGGATGTACTGGCAATACTGCCAATGTTTGTTATGTTAAACACTATAAAAAGGCGCGCTTGGCATTACGGGCTCATCCAACTTGGAATTCCACGTCGAAAGGTTGAAAAAGTGCGGAATTGTTTCTAGTTGTAATCGAGTTTGTTCTATATTCTAGCAAGTTTTGATTCTTCAAGTTTCTTTAATTTCTGGAAACTACCATCGCTTCCAGAAGTTAGAGTAGGAAGTAATCACTTGTAACACATGACATCCCGATCGGTAGTAGCAATGTCAATTTCAAATTACTTAGCATTGGCCAACGGTGAAGGAAAATATTGTGAGGAAACTCACTTGTCTGAAAAAATTGGGCAACATTGGGCGCGTGTGTGTAGATTTCTGCTCTCTTGATAGAGAGCGGACCTGTGTCCAGCAGTAGGATATAAATGGATCGCTATTATTATGAATTTATTATATTATTATAATAAAGCATACGGGGTATCAGCTGGGTGATGATTATTTTGTTTCCCATTTTAAAGGGCTTGTTTTGCATTCAACTCATGTGTGTCTTTTCCCTTTTTACTGGTACTAATTTTCAGCAGTCAGCAGCAATCTGCTAATCACATACTCTGGTAGTGTAGTCTTTGGCATAATGATCGTACTATTATGTTGAACAGCTTACCTACATGTATCATCTGGAGCTGCCTACTGTGGGGATTTAGTCTCATCTGGAGGGAATTTCCGTGAGTTTAAACGTTTCTGCCATACATATTATAACAATCAAACTTAGCTCACATAGGTCCCGTATTTTAAGGTCCTCCGTGGTGCTCCTTATCATAGGTTACAAACCTAAACAGATTTATTTTGTCTCCCGCTTTGCTATTCTAACGCCTCCTATTTACTTCTGTTTAAATTCGTTGCGGAGTCCAAGACAGTAGGTTTAGCTGTCCACGGGACGCACGAGTGTCAAAGCTCAGTATATCAGTTGGTTACTCCGCTGTTAATCTTGGCTCACAGGAGTCACAGCGGTGGGCATGTCGGTGGGATTGTCCCGAATGTTCCTAATTTTCCGTAAAATGATGCAGATATCCAAGGTACAATTCCCAAATCAGGTGTTGGGATCAGCCCGGTATCTAAAATTGTGCCCGGCACATAACATATACAATAGACTCCTTACCCTAATGGGTAAGTTAAAATAAGTTACAAAATACAAATAGTTTATTGTCACAATTAGTTACAATGTCATGTTTACATTGTGTTTGAGACCTCATTTTAAGCAAAATAATGCTTGTATTATGAGATCCCCCTCTTTCTTAACAATAATTATAATTTCTATGTAACGTAAGTTGAAACCCTAAGGCTATGTTACATTCATGTAATCATGAATGTAACATAGACTTAGGGTTTCAACGAACCGATCAATAATGTATTTTTACTATCAGAATAAGCACACTAATCAATTCCGTATGAATAATTAATGTTAGTCAGTTAGCAATTCATTGAGCCAGTGACCCATTATAATCCTCTTAATGTCCATTAGACTGAAGCGCTCTAGTATTTTTCTTTTATAATTCAACAGAAACTAGACCGGACGGATTCGAATATGCGTTTATTTGTTGGCTATAATACATTGTCATTGCCCTAAAATCTTTGAGATTGATTATTTGGCTATCAACCAAATGTGTGTAATGTTATTCTGATCATGTTAATGCTGAGCCATATTGATTTGTAGGTTATTGATATTAAGAAAAAGTAGATGCCGCATCGCAATCTGGCAACTCTTTGGCTCTGGTGATTGGTATAGGCAAATAACACTTTCAGAGGTGTGTCACAACCATACTTTGCCCTTTGTTATACAAGTCGTATATGCATATACACTGACGGACTCATAAACTGCATCAAAGTAATAGACGACTTTGAAATAAATATTTTAACCAAGAAGTCAAACTTTCTATACAGATTTAAATTGAAACCTCTAGATTGGTTCGTGAACTTTAAAACAGTGTAGGGTCATATCCTTAAGTTTAAGTTTGTGTACTGGAAAGGACCTTAAGACTTTTTTTGAAGAAAAACAGAAATTTAAGGAAAATTGGTTTAATTAAAAAATTGCTTTTAACAATAGACACAAACTTTATGCAAGGGTTTATTTATGTTTTAATAAGGTGTATTACCTCCACGTGCCCTTATTACGGATTCTAATCTGTTCCGCATAGATTTTATTAGGGTTATTAAAAGATCTTGCGGAATATTGTCCCATTCTTCTGAAAGTGCTGTTCTTAGTGCTGCCACTGTCGTGGGCAAAGGGTTTCTCGCATATACAGCTCTTTTTAAATTGTTCCAAACATGCTCAATGGGATTAAGATCCGGGCTGCGTGCTGGCTAATTCATTGTACGTATCCCAACCTCTTCGCAATATTGTCGAACTTGTGCAGCAGCGTGCGGCCGGGCATTATCCTGCATTAAAGTAAAATTTTCGCCTATGAATCCCATGTAAGGCACCACGTGATCTTCTAAGATCTCTGTTATGTAGCGATGTGCAGTCAAACCCCCTCTATTACCGTTTTGACGGACCATGTCTATGAACACAAGTTCTGTTCGCCCGTTCATCGATATGCCACCCCAGACCATACACGAACCGCCTCCAAAAGGAACACGCTCCTCAATGCAACTTTGAGCATATCGCTCCCCACGTCGACGATAGACTCTTCTGCGACCATCTGCACCATATAAACATGTCCTACACTCGTCCGTGAACAATACGGAGGTCCATTGCTCTTCTGTCCAATTCAGGTGATCACGCGCAAATCTTAAGCGAGCTTGTCTGTGACCTACAGACAACTTTGGACCATTTGCTGGTCTAAAAGGGGTGATATCCGCTTCCTTTAACCTTCTTCTTATTGTTCGTGCACTCACGTTTACTCCACGCACTTCATTAAGCTCTGTTTTGATGTTAACAGACGTGAGGAAACGATTTCGCAGGGAAGTTGTAACAATAAATCGGTCATCACGACCGGTGGTTGCTCGAGTCCTGCCTGTACCACGTCTCCTTCTGTAAGAATCTGTCTCCACAAACCTTCTGTATATTCTAGAAACCGTAGACTGGTTTAAATTTAAATTTCTACCAATCGTTCGTTGATCCAAGCCCTCCCGCACCAATGCTACAATTTGAGCCGCTTGTTCGGACGAAGTATCCATATTATGGTTCAAAAACTCTCGATGAGTTAAAAAACTAACCCAACAATTCTGCTGGTAACAATAATTCAATTGACAAAAGAATAAAAAATCAATGATAATCAATTTAAAACTTTGCTATAAATAACACGCAAATCTGATACTACGAGTAAATTTTCTTTTCCCGGCTATATTCATTTGTTTTACTGCAGTTCTATTTTTAAATTTTCCTTTTTTTTGAGATTAAGAGCCAGTCTTTCCATATTTATATAATTTAATCTAAAAAGTTATCATACTTATTAAAAAATCATTTTAAAAATAATCCTGAACTTTGATGCAGTTTATGAGTCCGTCAGTGTATATATATAATATGTATTTTTATAACAATACAGATTTATATATTTCGCGACGGAAAAGCGCATACCACTTTATCCAATATTTAACCTGCAACAGAGCTCTACGAAATTATCGGTTAACTTTTTTATTCGATCTACTTGCTCCAATGGCCTACTTTCGCGATCGGTCTACTTACTAAAATAGTTGACTATCTCTAGACCTTCTTACAAATTTTCTATATTTCTGTTAAGTCTACTTGTAGAATAATCTACTTTTAACATAGTAAGTATGCACTATGTATGTAATATGTGTATATTGTATGTGTTTATTAGACTTAATCTCAGCAGGACCACTTACTAAATATTCTTAGAAAACACTAGAAAAAAACCTAACCGCAAAACGATAATATTAAAGCACAGGTGAACACTATAATTTTTATTATAAATACCTACAAAACATAATTTAATCAACAGTGGTATTTATATTTTTAATAAGATAAGTACAACAACAATTTGTACCTTTAATTCAAAAACAGCATAAAACCAACGACGTTCTCGGTAATATCCATCTTATGTAAAAGATCTTAAGGTTGAAATTGCTAAACAAGTTATTCATATACTTACAATAATAATAATAAATAACATTACTAGTTCAATTGACAAAAAACTGCATACCAATAATGTAGTCCAGTTATGACAAGTTTTACCGGTGCCATGTGAATGCGTGACGTAGTATCTGTTGAGTATTGTGACAAAGAATTTGACAAAATGAGAATCTGATTCCACTAACAAAACTGTGAATTGAGATAAAATTACAAGTTATCATCATCATTTTAGCTGAGAGACGTCCACTGGTGGTAACAGTCCATCCGCATTGGATTTAAACAGGGCCCCAATTCCGCTAATAATATTAACGCTGAGACTCAATTACGAATCTACAACGATTGAAACGAATTTGGTATTCTGCAAAAACTTGTATGGAAGCTCAATGGGGTCGTATCAGAATTGAAACTCTCTCGTCACTTGAACGGTTACATGTGTTGCCTTTTATATTCTACTAACTCATTAGTGCTGCCATTCAAAATCTACCAGAAGACTGAATGATTAAACGAACTATAGTTTTGTTTAAAATAAACGTTTTATTTATTTTCTTTTATTTAATTATGAATTATATCGTCCGCAATGAAGCGCTATGTCACTTAAACACGACTTTTGTAAATACGGTGGCCGCATCATGGCTGTGTTACGCAATTGTCTATGACAAAGACAATAATTAAAAAAGTAACTGTCATGTCAATGTCAGATCAAAAAGAAAAAAAACAAGGTGGAGTGAGCCGCGTTGTTTACTTGTTTGTTTACTTATGTACTTATTAAAAAAATGTTAGGGTGGTTGAGTGCCTCAGCAACTTGCCGTATGGCCCGAGAGACAGTAATCTGAGAGACATTGTGAACATACTCTGGCCAACCAGAGTCTGGTATGATCCCGTGGCATAGAATCAATAGAATAAGAGCCAATAAGTATGTGCACTACGCTTACCACAAACATTTAACACTATCGTAACGTATTCGTATCAAGACTACTACACGAATAATTATTTAATACTATTTTAATGAGAAGATGAATATAATGTAGAAAAAATGGAGTATTATATAATACCCCCTGGGAAGATGGAGGTAAGCAACATTGATTAGTAAGTTGATATATTATATTACCTACTCACTGCATAATATAGTCCTGAGACCTTATTGTACATGCACAAGAAATCCACAAACTACAAAAACTATGCACAATATTATCACCACTACTAAGTGATATAATAATATTATAATGTTACTAAGACGGTACCCATTCATGTGTGTGTTGTTATTGTTATACCTACCTTGACAACTCTTGCATATTTTTAAGTAATTATAAGAAAAGTTTATTATAATGCGCCTACCTACCTATAGAATATAATTTTTTTCTTGTTTCTACAGGTGATGAAGACTGGAATACTCCGGGTAACAGCAAGGATAAACGACCTCTGTTGCAAATGATGTGTTTTATCATATCACCAAAGCCCAAATCAGTACTACAACTACAGTACAATCACAAAGTCACTGCTATAACTTGTCATGGTCCCTTCAATACACACATCAGAGCGACCATCTAGAAGTTACAGACATTCCTTTCTGCAAAGCTTGTACGAGTGAAAAAAACATGGAAGTCTACATTACTACTCTTGAGTGTGAATAACAGACTGCTATACCATGTCATTATTGTTGATTGAAATGTTAATTATTATTAATTAGTACCTACCTAGTAAAATGTAAATGTATACTTTATAAATAAATATTTTTTTCAATTTTCATGTGGTTGTAACTTATTACCTTACAATAATTAAAATATGTAGATAGGTAAGTAGAAAACTATGAGATTATTATTTTTGTTACAATATTTATTAAGTAGGTGCCTATATTAAGTTATAATATCTGCAGTGGGCGGCCTTAGGGCTAAAATTAAAATATTAATAACTAGTGGCCTGTTCTGGCATCACATGAGTAATTTATTTAATTAGATAGATAGTTCATTTAATGACTTAAAACATTCAAGTAAAATATACATAATATATAAAAGTAAAATATAGTACCACTTCATAGCACTGATATTCATGAAACTATGACATAATATCTGCAGGGGTGGTCAGTTCGTTCCCCATCCAATCCCATGTTAGGGATGAACCTATGTTATGGGTTGGTCGGGGTACCTATAGACCCTACAACTCTCTGCAGCTGTAAAAGACTTAGGTGCTAGATTACATTAGTAGGTTTTAAACGTAACTAGGTACTGAGTCGTCAAACTAGGCGCGCCTATCATATGTGGACCAGTTTGTTTATTATAAGTAAATTAATCAAAGCACTAGCTAAGTGTGTTATGCCACATCTTGTGAATATGTATGAAAGTGAGGTTAATGTCAAGTGTAGATGATTGTATGGATTGTGGGCTTTATTCGGATGAAATAAAATAAATTAATGTGGAGCGGGCAATCAAAATTAAATAGGTGTAGGTATCAATAAATTATGATATCAATAAATTTATATATAGATAAAAAGTAGCTACCTAGGTACATGATAATTGATGATTTCTGAGTATACTTAGTTTTGTTCTTGAAGCCATGTTTTTAGTTTTATTTTGCACTTGCACTGTTGGTTGTTTAAGTGGTAAATAATATAATGTAGATTTCATATAGGAGACAACTCAAAAATTGTTTAAGTATAGTGTAGTTTGGTGGGTAAATAGGTACATTACAAACCTATCTGCACAACTGTTTCTTACATATATTATAGGTACTCTTGTCAAATGTTAGATTTGAATGCTTTGTAAGATGTAAAGTTGTCAGGACTGGTAGGTACCTATGTCTGTGTAAAGTTAGTTCATAACAATACATTTAGTAGAACTCTTTGTGCTCTCTCCAAAGGCAGGAAGAGAGTATTCCCTTCACTACCCCAAGAGGTTATGCCGTTGTAGTTGTCAGGGATTCCTGTTTTTTTTCTAATACAATTTCTCAATGAATAACAATGGAACATTATAATACTTAGTAAAAAACAATTGAAAAAATAGTTTTTGAGTTAAGTACCTAACTCATTAGGTACATACAAACCTAAAAGTACTTAAATTCTTTCCAAAAATTATTTAAGTAAGAAAGATAAGCATTTAATCGATCAAATGTTTGAAAAATGATGTCTTTAAGTCAATGTCCCTTTGTAAAATCGTAACAATACGTATTGTTGCACGATCGTACTTCAATTGTAAAATAGAAATGTCAAACAAACGTCAAATAAGAGCAGAATACCGATATTGCACACAACTGCGACACGATTGAAGAGTAGAATAGCAAATATTCCGGTGGCAGTTTAATGAAGCGTCAATAGAAAACCATTGGTCCTAAATTATTAGCAGAATACCAAAACATGTTTAAAACTGCTATTGAGATTCAATTTATATTCAATTAAATTAGCAGAATTGGGGCCCAGAAGGCTTGAGTTGATTGAGTCGACCTTGACCATCAGCTTTCTATATTATGCATGCATACAAGTAAGTCGCAAATACGAAAACACGGGTGCACGCAATTAACCCTACTAGTATAGATTAATTGGATTTGGACATTACCCTACTGGTAGGTCTAGGTTAAATGGTTTTGGACATTTTTATTATTGTACATTATTAGTATTGAATATTTTAAGAGATTTTTTTACCTGTATACCTGTACATTAGATTTCCTTCGGCCGCGTGCGAAACTGTGGGTTCGTAACCTAAGCTGTATAATAAGATTTTAAAAAAATGCTCTCCTGACTGATCCCGGCCACGGCACACTCTAGTATAGCCTAAATAGGCTATACTACTTACTAGTAAGTACATATAACGACTCGTCAGTAAAACTTTTAATACAACAAAAAATAATAACAAAAATTTAGCTCTACATTAAACTGTAGTGCTTCATTGATGTTCGCACAAGCACGTACAGACGGATTTCACGCTATTATGCGTAAAAAGATAGTATCAATACGCGAGCGTCTACTAAATAGCAGTAACAGCATCCTGAAAGTATTGTCTGGACGGTACGATTGCCCAATACAACATTATTGGATGGGGCAAATGCTCAGTTTCGTTAGGTACGACAAGTGATCTAACGATAACCTTGTTTTTGTGTTAACGAATAGGATAATTGATAATTGGTATAATATTATTTCTCATTATTATTTTCGTACTAACATAGTTTTAAGGTATTACTAACATAATATGGATGCATCTGAAATAAATATATTATTATTATAAACCCGGGAGTGAATTACCATGTAGGTAAGTGAACTAGTTCATATAGTTCCAGGTCTAGCTGACCTAGTATTTATTATGAGTAGAGTGACCACATGATCTGTTATTCTTTTAGTCTGAGATGACATTAAACAAACTTCTTACAAAATGTAGTACTGAACTAATATTGTATTTATCATCTGTCGTATGTATTACATTCTGATTTGGTATAAAAAGAATCGGAGTAAAGCATGGGTTTTTATCAAAACTTTTAGTAAGAAATAGAGTAAGTTATATTAGCACACGGAAACGCAACGCGCTGCCGCGTCACTCCCGATCGTGTTCTTTGATTGGCTCGCTAGTCGTCGTACCATCCAAGCACGGCCAATAGCACCGGTCGCCTAGTGATGTCCATCGGAAGATAGTGTTGTGACATTTAAGTTGCGGTAACAGTAATGTATTATACGAAATGCAAATAGCTATAGTAGTTTTTTTTTATTGTGGCTGGCAATAAACCTTCTATTTACGATTCCTGTTTGCTTATAGTTTTACACCACATTTTTTCCTCATGCAATATTTTAAGCATTACTGTCTTGCTTATTATTGAATACTCACTAAAGTTCATAGGCTACGGTAACTGCTTAACATCAGGTGGGCCGTATGCTTGTTTGCCACATAAGTAGTATAAAGAAGCCAAAATACTTATTACTTATTTCCAGACAAATATTTATTTTAACTTACAGAACAGTTTTTAGTCTCTGTCATCAAGTCGGCGGCTCCTAATTATACTGAGTCAACTATACTTTTAATAACTTTACAGGAAGGCGATAAGAAGAGCGACTAGTTATATTAAAATTGTTAATACAACCAAGAAAAAATAACTAATCAAAGTAAATTAAATGTTATTTATGGAGATATGAATTTTATTTTTTACAGGTAAATAGGAAATGATTTAATTGGTGTTAATATACTAAAAGTGCAATGCTCAAAATTTGTTAGTTGACTCAGTATACTTAGGAGCCATCGAAGTTACACAAAAACAAGAATATTTGTAACCAAATTTTAAAACTTCTAATTAATCTGGACGTGTGTTTTAATGGTACAAGTAGTCACTTCGCCACCCACACGGGTTTAATTCCCATACGAGACAAAACTTTATGCAATCCATTAATGTTTGCCCTAAGTCTACGTGTGTTTGTAAAGTTGCCAAAGAAGCCGAATGTGTTTGTTTTAAAAAAAATCAACATATTTTTGTGTAACGAATGAATTAATGAGTGTCAACTGTTGTTATTACCATACCGAAAGGTTTATGCAATCGGCGTCGTACCAAACATCGTACATATTTCCGTATTCATAAACTCGCGACCCTGAGCTGAGAAAGAAATACTCCGACAAATATGGTAATGTATAATTTAGGTGATTTACATGTCTCATGACAGTTGATATTATGTTATTTGAATAACTAAAGAGAGGTAGAGCACAGAGAACTAGCTCTGTGTCGCGGAGGACTTTACAAACATACAATTAACAGACCAGACTCGGGACAACCATTTATGGATCACACAATTTTTTAACTCAGTCAACTTTCTAATGCAGCAGTTTATTTATTTATTTAAGGACAACCTACAAAGCATACACTTATAAACATTCAAAGGATATTCGTGATAGAGTGTTGCCTTAATTAAAGGCTGCCACGGCATGCGTTATACAATAATATTGGAACAA
The DNA here is from genome assembly GCA_947095525.1 of Trisateles emortualis. Taxonomy (NCBI): domain Eukaryota; kingdom Metazoa; phylum Arthropoda; class Insecta; order Lepidoptera; family Erebidae; genus Trisateles; species Trisateles emortualis. Next base: position 4,738,850 of record OX352740.1, on the reverse strand, counting down.
TAGATAAATACAATAAGTAAGTAAGTAACTGAAGAAAAACTTAAGTTTTCTAACTCGAACGCGTCATTCAATATAGATCTTAATTTATTTAGAGGGTTTAGTCTAGGCGTTGAAAAATCAAACCGTGATATCCTTATTATTTGATCTCAACTTATTTAAAATTCGATCGATCACAATATTATATAAATAGCTAGTTATTAAACGTGAAATTATCAAATTTCAAAATTAATATCGAAAATAAATCTCTATTAGAACGTTATGGTGTAGGCCAAATATTGGGATATACTACTAGTAGGAGTCTTTAGTCATGAGCACGACTCGACATCGTGGCACAACGATTGGAGGGACCGAACGCAGAGTTGATTAATGAATTCCGCCCTGTGATACTGTCCCACTAGGACACCGTGCGACCAATCATTTATACAACGATATTTTTCTTTATTTGTAACTAGCTGTTGCCCGCGGCTCCGCGCGCGTGGATGTCGGTTATTGCTGAAAAAGTAGCCTATGAGTTATTCCAGACCATAATCTATCTCTGTGCCAAATTTCATCAAGATCCGTTCAGTAGTTTAACAAACATCCATCCATCCATTCATACATCCATCCGGATGGATGGATGTATGAATGAATGGAAATGTGAAAGTTTGTAAGTATGGATGGATGGATATCCATCCATACTTACAAACTTTCACATTTATAATATTAGTAAGGATAGTAAGGATGAAAAGAACAAAGTATAGTAAAGGTAAATTAACACATTTTTCTTTCTCGTTAACAAAATTAATCTATAAGAAGTAAATTACATTTATTTTATTTTTATATACTTACAATATAATCGTATTATAATTGTGACGACCATTGGTTTATAATAAATAAAGACCGTTAACGAACAAATCAGTAACAAATTAAATATTCGATCATAACTTTCATATATTTTATTACCACCAGAAGTAAACTTAAACAGCTTGCAACCTTAGTACTTTACTAAAGAAAAAATAATGCTAACTATTGTTAATTTTTGACATTCATAAGTAATGATATTTAAAAAAAATAAAATGCCACCTTCATACTGAGCGTTATAGACCAGTGCCGAAGCCTATGAAAATGGTTAAAAGTGAAAAAAATAATAGTAGGATGGAACCCATTGGAAATGGAAGAGAATATAACAAAAATTAAAGGAAAAATAAATTACGGGCGATCTGAGGTCGGGAAGTGGAAGGGGGTGAGTTTTAAGAGTAAAAAACGGTTTATCTCGATTTCCGGCAAAACTACAAGTCCTATGAAAGAAAGTTAAATGGCAAAGTTGTAGGTAATAAAAAGATCTACAACTTTTGAATTCACACTTTTTTCACATAACCTCAAAATGTATGTGAAAAATTCAAATAACCAAGTTTTTGGTTTTTTATTTTTATCTTTTACAAAAAGAACTTTTTTTTCACCTTGTTTTTAACTTAATATCGAAAAAGCACCCTAATTTTCGATCGAAAAATCTCCCGTCAAAATAACTGCTTTTTTAAAAAAGTTAGTGAGTTTTTTGTTCCTTGAAATCTCTACTTTCCGATGATGTAAAAAATATATACATTACTATGGTAAATTTTCTCAGAAAATGCGAAAAACTAAACTATAATTAACAACCTCATAAGTTAATATTTAATAAGAGATCTACAATATTTTGAGAAAGTTGTAGAATCTTCTTTAAAATATTTGCGTAAATGCCTATTTATTGCTACTAGACTGTCACTCAGTTGTCGAAATTCGACCGCAATACTTGAAAAAAGTGAGTACATTTTATTATTTAAAAAAGCAATGAAGATAAAATTTACTTAACTATTTTAATTGAATTATATGTTGAGTCTGTGGTCAGACAGTTGCAATTTTTTTTTTAAATAATAAAATTTACTCACTTTTTTAAAGTAGTCGAATTTCGACAACTGAGTGAGTCTAGTAGCAATAAATAGGCATCTACGCAAATATTTTAAAGAAGATTCTACAACTTTCTCAAAATATTGTTATTGTATATCTATTAGGTGCGTACTTGATTATAGGTTTCAAGTATGAATGCGATAGATAATACGGAACGTAATGATATAGAAAGAGATAGTGATAGATGAGATGAGTGAGATATGACGCTATTTAGCTATTGTTGATGGCAACAGTTTTCGCGCGCTAATGCGATGTCTATTTTACTACAATTATAATTGTTCATAAGTAATTAATGAATAATTGAATTTGAGTTGCTGGTTATCATAATTGAGGTTCTAAACGCCAATAACTTTAATAAGCCTTGTCCTGTATAAAAGCGGTGGTGGCCGAGTGGGAAAATAACAGACTTGCACGTAAGAGATGCGAGTTCGATCCCGTGTGGCAGTACCAATGTGAATTTTACTTTATGGAGTTTATATGTACTAATCAAATGATTCACCATCTGCTAACGGTGAAGGAAAACATCGTGAGGAAACGCACATGACTGAGAAGAAATTTTAATTTTTTTTTAGCGGTAACAGTCTCCTTGCGGTCGTCGCTGACAGGTTGGACGGGCCCTTCTGGCAACACTGGCAGTCCCTACATGCACCCGTGAATAAGGTATGGGGCAGATAGTTTTTAAGATATTATTTATTATATATTAATGAATATTAATTAGAATATATATAGTAATTTTTGTAATTGTATAAAATGATATGGACTGAATTGTTTGAAATAAATAAATTATTATTATTATTAAAGACATGTTCGTTTCACCAACCCGCACCTAAACCCTCTCTCTCTCTTGATAGAGGAGAGGAAACCCGTGCCAAGCAGTGGAACATATATGGATTGCTATTATTATTCTCGTCCTGTATAGACAGTTTAAACTGATGGTCACCACACAATAAAGTAGACAGTATCATATAGAAGTGAGGGCCGACCACTACACGTAATTAGTTGTTACGACTTAGAACAGACGGACAGAGTGCAAACATTGCCTAATTATGTCTTTCACTATATTCTACTTAGGCCACGCCTGTGTCAATCTCGTTAGGATGAAATATATCCATACTAATAATGTAACAAAAGAGGTATATCGTGCGAGAATGAATGGAGATGTCGGTAGGGGCCGCCCTAGGAGAACATACAGCGAACAAATAGGGGATTTGCTAAAAAAGGGCCAAATTAAAAGTACCCAGAATCGACGTTCATGCATGAAGACGTTGATAATTGTAGAGGAGGCGAAGGAAGTATGTTTGGATCGAAGCAAGTGGCGTACCATAGTCTCTGTCTACCCCACTGGGACACAGGCGTGATGATGTGTATGTATGTAATAATGTAAATGCGAAAGGAACTCTGTATGCCTGTTTTTACGAACAAGCATGAAACGGCTCGCCTAATGGTAAGCATTTTTTCTTTTTGTTTTAAAGTCAACTCCCGCAATAGAGAACAAGCTCTGTGTCGCGGGCGACTTTGCAAAAATAAATAACGGATACAAATTACACCCAGACTCAGAACAATTCTTTATGGGTTACACAAGTAAGTTGACAAGTTTTGTCCTGTGTGGGAATCGAACCCACAACCTCGTGCACAACAGGCGTATACTGCGGCCACTGGACCACCAAGGCAGTCGATGTTAGTGTGTGAACTCTTACCCCATATTATTGACGAATAAACGGATCTTAATGTAATTTGGCAAAAAGATAGATCCTGAGACAGGAATATTGCACTTTTTATCGCGATACGCGAACAAAAACTATACAACTATATTACTCACGCTCTCAGGGTTAATTAATTAAGTGTATTTTAGAGAAATATAATAAATATTATAACACACAAAGAATAAAAAAGTAGAGCGTACTTATTGCAAATAGCGCACACATTTTACAAAAAATCGGTCGGAAATAACAAACAAATGAAGAAATAACAAACAAATGAAATAATAACAAACTTATGTGTCAAATGGGCCCGATTGTCGGTTACCAATTATTTATCGATCGTGGGTGGATAGCCTTATCCCAGGGTTCCCCATATCGCAAAACTCTATTGCTCATATCCATAGGATCGACAACGTGCGAGTATTGCTCCTAGTTTTGCCAGCGTCCATAGGCTACAAAAACTGCTTTTACTTCCTTGTAGTTGTGTTCCTGATTGTGAGTACAGACAGAGCCTCTAGACAAGTGGCATGAACGATAGTCGAATTGAAAAGTCAAAAAATGTATGGGATTTGACGTAAGTCTACGATATAATGTCGTTAACTTACGTCAAATCCCATACATTTGCTTTTTTGACTTTTCGATTCGACTATCGCTTGTGCCATTTGTCTAGGTCTCCAGCGCTTATTTACGGACGCGTTTTGAAAGAAACGTATTCTATCTTAAAGCCTGGTGCATAAAAAGTTATATCTCTGGTATTGCAAGCCCATAGTCTACGGTAATTGCTTAACATCAGGCGGGCTGTATGTTTCTTTGCCACCTAAGTAATATGAAAAAAAAATCAATCAAACGGTTTATTACCGTTGTAGTATAATAAATACCGGTTACATTAAAACTGCGTACTGATCGATCAAATACGCAACTTCTACATGTTAGTCAATCGTACCACTTTGCCACCCAGACCAAATTAATATCATCATCTCAACCCATAAACGGCTAACTGCTGGGCACGCGTCTCCTACATACCCTTGGATATTAGCCTACTATACCACGCTGGCCAGAGGGGTTGGTATAGGGTATTGTATCGAGGTTTCCCTCTCTTACAGTGGATATTGTCTTCAATTAATAAACAAAAACATATTTCCATTTGACAATGTCAAGTGTATGCCGTGTTTAATTAAATGAACAAAACAACCAATGTTACACCGTGTGGCGTTTTGTTACACATTCGCGCCGCTCGGGGCCCAATCACCATAATGACACGGATGATCAAGTAAATATGTTAAAATATGTTTTAAAATTATTTATTATTATGACAGCCTTTTTGTAATTGTCTTTGAATACAACTGCTCATCTTGAGGTTCCGAGTTCGATTTCCGGGTCGGGCCAAAAATATATAGTAAAGGAGGGCAAGATCTAGCTCTTGCCCGCGGCTCCGCCCGCGTGGATATTGGTTATCGCTGCAAAAATCTACCTATACCTATCTGTGTGCCAAATTTCATCCAGATCCGTTCAGTAGTTTTTACGTGACAGAGTAACAAACAAACATCCATCCATCCATTCTCACAAACTTTCACATTTATAATATTAGTAAGGATTGGTATTTTCTCATAACCAAACTGAACGGATCTTACTGAAATTTAGCAGGGAGATAGACGGTATCCTGGGAAAGCACACTTTTAACAAGATAACCGTCATCGATTAGGGTGGAGTCACAGACAAAAGCTAGTACACAATAAAAGCTTGAAAGCCGTTGATCCTAGGCCAGGAGCCGTACTATGACAAGTTAAAGATGAGTCAGTCAAGCTAGAAACAGGGACGGAGCTACACACGCTATGTAGCTCCGTCCCTGTTTCTCGCTTTAACGACAAACGGTTTACCACGTCTTGGTACGACCCCTGCCCCTCTAGACAAGTGGCATAAACGGTAGTCGAATCGAATAGAATAGAAAGAAAATGATTGGGATTTGACATAAGTTTACGATATAATGTAGTGCGCTTACGTCAAATCCCATACATTTGCTTTCTATTCTATTCGATTCGACTACCGCTTATGTCACTTGTCTAGAGGGGCAGATCTCTTTTCGATCGTGTTGAAATACCGTCCCGCCGGAATCGTTCTATGAGACTGTGAATAAATAGTGGCTAGTCTCCATCAACCGCCACTGTGACCGAAATCCGCAGGGGTATTCCGTAAGAGCAAAAACCGAGCCACCGCAAAAACCGAGCAAAATCTGGCTGTCAGCTTGAAAATCGGTATTCCGTAAGAGCCCTTTTTGACGTTAAGTCAATAGATTGTGCCGTCACCGAGCAATCACAACTGTCAGTTTGCCATCGCTGTTACTTAGAGAATCAGCCAGCCGGTTAGAAGGACATTATTCATAACATGGCATATAATGTTAAAAGTTTCGTGCAACACGAATATTGTGATAAAATAAAAGCGATTATGGTGTTATACCTGCATTGCTTGACATTTCAACTAAATTGCAAGTGCTGTAGGAATTTGCACGACAGCGGAATAATCTAAGCGCAAATTTTGTGATATGTCACCTAGACCTATAATTTAAAAATATCCAGGTATCCAGGAGTACAATTTTATTACTATTTTTTTTAACTACTTGGGTGGCAAACAAGCATACGGCCCGCCTGATGTTAAGCAGTTACCGTAGCTTATGAACGCATGCAATATCAGAAGTATTACTTGCGTGTTGCCTACCTATTTTTTTACGCCAGGGCTTAAAGATAGGAGTGTCCCTGGGATAGGAATACGCTTCTTTCAAAACGCATCCCTAAATGAGCGCTAGAGACCTGTACTCACGCACAGGAACACAACTATACCGCTGTGTGTAGTTATTTGGCTGTGGTCTTTTGTAAGGTGGAGGTCCTTCCCCAGCATTCGTTTATGATAGTGATGATATATTTAAGATAACTTTAAATATTTGTTTTATCGCAATGGGCCAGCAATATCTGCCGAAGGATCAATATTCGCTAGAATAAGCAAGTCCTGGAGTGGAGACCGCGACTTGGTAAATGTAAGGTTGGACTCTCCGAGACCAGATGGACCAATGACGAAAGTTGCTTGGGTAGACTGGATGCGGAAGGCGGAAAACTGGGTGTTGTGGCGTGAATTAGGAATGACCTATGTCATACGCATACTGCAACCACTGGCACCAAGGCAGTCTTTTGTATTCTAAATGTAAGCTTGGACGCTCCGAGGCCAGATGGACCAATGACGAAAGTTGCTGGGGTAGACTGGATGTGGAAGGCTGAAAACTGGGTGTTGTAGCGTTAATTAGGAACGACCTATGTCATACGCATACTGCAACCACTAAACCACCAAGGTAGTCTTTTGTATTCTCAATGTAAGCTTGGACGCCCCGAGGCCAGATGGACCGAAAGTTGCTGGGGTAGACTGGATGCGGAAGGCGAAAAACTTGGTGTTGTGGCGTGAATTAGGATCGACCTATGCCATACGCATACTGCAACCACTGAACCACCAAGGCAGTTTTTTGTATTCTAAATGTAAGCTTGGACGCCCCGAGGCCAGATGGACCAATGACGAAAGTTGCTGGCGTAGACTGGTTGCGGAAGGCTGAAAACTGGGTGTTGTGGCGTGAATTAGGAACGACCTATGTCATACGCCTCTGCAACCACCTAGGTAGTCGTTTGTATTCTAAAACACTCACGAAAAGATAACATCGTTTCTTGTTACTAGGGGCTCAATAGTGGCTCGAGTGTACTGCCCTTCGTTTTCAAGGACAATACCGACTATATACATAATAAGCCACTTCCTTACTCGATATCAAACGTGAGAAATGGCAGGTGGCACCACCGTTAATACATTTCCATTTTTCTACTTTGAATAAATAATAGCCAGTTGTCAATTATATTTAATTATAGCTCCCGTCCCGGCTTTGTACGGGTGGGCAGTTTATTAAGATTTCGAAGGGATCCCGTTTTTTTTTTAAATAAATTGTACCCTATGTTGTTCGCTAATAATGTAGCTTTCTAATGGTGAAAGAAATTTTTAAATCGGTCGAGTAGGTTTTGAGATAAATTGTTCAAAAAAATGTTATTTGTTAAAAAAAAAAATCCTCTTTATAATATTGAAATATAAATAGCAACGTATATATATATCCCACTGCTGGGCACGGGTCCCCTCTCATCTATGAAGAGAGAGAGGGTGTAGGACTTAATTCACTTGCTTTTACCTTATTAGAAGAATAGTGCGATGATCCCTCATTCATTCATAAATTATAAATTGCATGTTTCAAAAGTCCCCTGCGACACTGACGTAGTAAAGAGACAAGAAATAACATTGTAAACAAAATTACTAATCTAAGACCAGTTTAAAACAAACGTTTTATTGCTATTAGCTGATACTTGGAATTTCACGTCAGAAAAACCCAGTAACACTTTATCCGGGATTAACCCGGGATCTGAGTATAGCAGTCGTAGGTATATAAGTATCCAATTAGTAGCATAAAAAAATATTAATTTTATACTAATAAGGAAGCAAGCAAGCATATACAATATTCATACATATATAATGATCTTCATGCTTGTAGGCAGTTACTGTAGCCTATGGATGGTTGCAACACTTTCACTCTCTCGTTGTACCTGGACCAATAGCAAACGAAGTATTCACATTTGTCATTTTAAAAGTCATGAAAATTCACAAACTTTTATATACCAGTAGAATAATAAAAAGATCTTCTGGCAACCCTACAAATAGGGAATGAAATAAAACAACATTTAAAATAATTAAATACTGTTGACAATATTTTCTTTTTTTTTTATTTGTAACTAGTGGATCTGGCAGACGTCGTCCTACCCTGAAAAGCTGATATACCGACAGCAGCGCCACCTACCGGGTCCAATTGTGAATCTAAACCATCCGGGGCCCGACCCGAACACACACACACAATTTCATTAAAATCAGCCGAGCTGTTTAGGAGGAGTTCAATTACAACGAAAAGTGGCATTGATTTTTATATATAAGGATAAATGCTATGTTGTGCATAACGTTTTAAATAAATAAATAAAATAAAAATATGTTCGTCACAAATGGCATATTTACATTTGAAAATTGAGCCCAGTCAATCAATACAATAAAGCTACTCGGCTACAGTACAATTGTCAGTACACTCGTAAATGATCTGTCTCTAAACAATAATTTGGGTGGCCCCCTCCATGGTTTTCGCAAGTCATAGCATTATTGTCACTTAGTAACAATTGTCTACTTCCTTCCAATTGACAAACGACAACATGATTTACATTGTCAAGTTCATTGCCAAGAGTAATTATTTAAATTAAAAAAACATTACATAAAAATCTGTGAAGTATTCAGGCTTTCTAATTACCATATAGATTGAAACTTTTAAACAAGCATACGGCCTGCCTGATGGTGAGCAGTTACCGTAGACGCTTGCAATACTAGAGAGAGGCGTAATTTGCGTGTAGCCGACCCAAAAATGTTGACACCCAAAAATATTTTTTCTTTCTGAATGACGGCCTAAGCCCTCTCTCTCTCTCTTGATAGAGGAGAGGAGACCTGTGGCTAGCAGTGGGACATAATATATATGGATTGTTATTATATATTTTTTCTTCTAATGTAAGTTATCTTCCATAACCTACCTCCTACTATCCTATCTACGAATATAAATGCACTTCTATAAATTACTAGCTAAACGGAAAAAAACAGAGTATGACGCACCGTTTTGTTTTTTTTTTTTTGTTTTATGCCGCCATATTTGTTTACTAGACACTTATTTTGGCCCATTTCAAAAGTACGTTTTTTTATATTTGCTTGGTCATAACACACATTACTTCTATAAAAATCATAAAAGTCATGATTACGCCTATATATCGGGTTAAAATATCAGTGCTCTATGCTCAAAATCCAGTAAAGAAATTGAGGAATAAGTTTGTATGGAAAAATGGGCAGGGGAAATCGCGCTTTACTCTCGTGGTGCCGATAAGTATACTAAGAATTGTTACAGACAACCCCAAAAACAGTTCGCTTGATTTGCATAATATACTTAAAGATACCTTAAATGCTTAGGCATAAGTTTGCTTTTATGGTTCTGCCCAATCGTAATCATGCAAAAAACTGTGTTGGACAAAATATTTACGCAAGCAAGCAAAATTGAAAAGGGCTTTGCCAATATCAATATCTAACCTACTTTGATGTTATTTTCATGATATAAACTATCCATTACACATATGTATATACCCAAAGCCATTCATTTCCAATGTCCAGTCACTATAAAAGGTCATTGACACGACTGACGTCACAAGAACTTTCGTAGATGTAGATGGCCATTATATTTTGTTGTCTCGAAAAACATTGTCAAAGGGAGTTTATAAATGAGTAGAATACCTAATTTGCCGTTACGTGTTCTGTGAAACAAGGTAAATAAATAAGGAGAGAAATACGAAAAAAATATATGTCAAGTGCAGGATTTACTGGTTTAGCCCTATTTATAACCGTTTTAATAACGTTCCAAAATTGAAAACCAGAATCTTTTTTTATTTTTGTATCTACGTGACTGTAGTAAGACCAGGCGCAGGACCAGTGTCTTTACGTGCTTTCCAAGGCACGTTAAGGTCACCTATGGACCTATAACGCGGTAATTTTTATTTATCTTCAAGCTTATTTATCTATAAGCCCATTATTATTGACCGGCCTGTTGGTCTAGTGGTTAGTGACTCTGACTGCAACGCCGGAGGTCGTGGGTTCGATTCCCACCCAGGACAAATCTTTGTATGATGAACACGAATGTTTGTTCTGTGTCTGGGTGTAATTTATCTATAATATGTATGTATTTAGAAATATATAAGTAAGTATGTTTATCTGTTGTCTGGTTACCATAGTACAGGCTTTGCCTAGTTTGGGATCAGATAGCGATGTGTGAGTTGTCCCGAAAATATTATTATATTATTATTATAAGTTGAAATAAAGCGCCTAAGTAAACAAAAAAAAACAATATGGATGACGTGCGGGGGCACACAAAACACAGGCGATTGTCATTTTGTTTTTAGACGAATGTCAAATACAGGCGCCCTACGCCACGTGACACGGACACTGATCTAATTTTAAATAGAACGAAGTTATCAGATGGCCGTGGGTAAATTGTCCATAGATATTTTTTTTTAGAAAACGATTACGTTTTTTTGCCTGACCTGGTGGTTTAGTGGTTAGTGACCCTGACTGCTACCTGTGATACTGTGGGTTCGATTCCCACACGGGCCAAAACTTTAGTGATTCATAAATGTTTAGAGTCTGGGTGTTATTTGTGTCCGTAATTTCTGTTTGTAAAGTCTCTCGCGATCCAGGACTTGTTACCTATTTCGGGTCATTAAAAAAAAAAGAACGTGAGCCGCACGTGGCCATACAACGTATGAACCATGAACACAATAGGTACCACAATAGGTCATTATGGTCACCGAAGAAGCTTTATATATCTCCATAACAGTTTGCTATGTCCCATTTCGCTCTATTGTTTTTATATAATTTGATCTGATAACGGGAATGTAAGAGATTTATTATGTTTTATGTAGATAACTAGCAGTTTCCCGCGGCTCCGCCCGCCCGCGTGGATGTCGGTTATCGCTGTAAAAAGTTATTCTATTCTAGCCTATGTGTTATTCCAGACCATAATCTATCCCTGTGCGAAATTTCATCCAGATCCGTTCAGTAGTTTTTACGTGAAAGAGTAACAAACATCCATCCATCCATCCATTCTCACAAACTTTCACATTTATAATATTAGTAAGGATGTATAATCAAGAGATTTTCCGTAAGTCTATTATGAAATGGTGATCGTTATGAGAGCTCACTGTTACTTAACTTCGCTTTAGAACCCAGAGCTAAATGCTCGGGAGTGGAAATTATTATCAAAGACATTACCTACTATGGAGAAACTCACTTCCCGGTCTCTGTCTGAAACCGGCAAAAGTGTCGGCCCACCGCTCGATACTTTTAGCCACGCACGATGGTATTGCCCTGTCACCTATGGGCAGTTGCCTATGTCGATTTTTAAAAGGGGCCCGAGTCCGGCAAGTACTCTAGTGTATCGTCGAATAACCGTCAATACAATTTACGCTTCCACATTTTATTACTCTGAAGCAATGGCAGTTGACGTTTTATTTTACAACTTCATTCATCAACCCAAAAGAATTATATTTCGTAGTTGTGTTACAACATCTCTACTCGACTGTCTCTCTAAAGTAATTGTGATATGACTATGGTAGGTGTGTTATTAAATTTTAAATTAATATTATCTAAGGATCGCTGCGTGTTTAACTCATGTCCCCTAGAAAGCCTATCAAAGGTCCGAGTATATTTATTCACAAAAAAAAACTGAATTTCGGAAAACGTTTCGTTAAAACATATCCCTAAATAAGCGCTGGAAACCTCACCAACTCTAAACCACCGCTGTGTGTGGTCATTTGGCTCTGGTCTTCTGTAAGGTAGAGCATCTTCCCCAGTCACTCAAATTCAAACTCATTTATTCATTTCGATCAAATACATGATACTTATGAACGTCATAAAACAAATGCCAGCATACTTTTTTCCTACGGCCGAGCTTGCTCACTAGTGTGGTAATTGAAATGACTAAGCTTCAGTCAAAATAAGTGAGTTTTGACCACAATCCACCACGAGAAACACTAGTGGATTAAGCTTATGTACCTTCTAGAAATTTCAGCGATGCATGTTTCCTCATTCTGTTTTCCTCTACGTTAATTAACTTTTTAATGTTTTACCTGTTAACATATAATATGCTTCGGTTTTCCTGTCAGCCATTACTAAGTGCGTGTCTCATGGTTTGAGTCAATCGGCATACTTTTGAGTTTAGACATATTTCAGCGGAGCTACCACATTACCATACTACATAATATATAGAATATCAATAAATTCAATTTTGACTTAAAAAATGCTAGAGTATGTTAAGCAAAGCGCCCCGCTACCGACACCAGTTTTTCATCCTATTGTGTTTGTATCTCACGCCTGTCTACCATCGGGGTGACTATGGTCCTCCAATTGCTTCGATGCAAACATACAAATACGGTAACTGCTTACCATCACGCGGGCCGTATGCTTGTTTGCCAAAAGCTTCCTCTATATTCATCAACCACTTCATGTATGAACGTCGGTTCTGGGTACTTTTAATTTAAACCTTGATTTCAAGAATATTTCCCGTCTTTACTTACCGCGAGACAGTTTACCCGCAGCGAGTTTGCGTTATCAGTAATCAAGCAGATGACGTTTGACGAGATAACCCTGAAACGCTCGGTAACGGATCAACTACGCAACATGTATTATACATTATGTCTCTTTAACAGCTGATTAAGAAGTGACATTCTACAAGGTAACTGTTTTCAAAGTAAAAAAGTGTACACACGGTCACGGAGATGGCTGCACAGGGACGAAATATGAAGATAAGTTTTTCAAAAAAACCATTGTATAATTTTCTGTCTAATTTGGTGATTGTGGAAATCGAACGTACAATGTCCGTTTCTAAACAGTAGAGCAGTGGTTAAGAGTAGGGTTGCACTAATTCTACATTCAAACGTGTCAGCAATACGCTCAGGAAAAAACCTGACGACTACGTTAGCTTTTTTCTAGAGCGTATTGCCGATTACTCTTCAGTGTAGCACACAGGGCCACTAGCTTACGTTAGCTTTTTTCCTGAGCGTATTGCCGATTACTCAGTGAAGCAGATACAGCCACTAGCTACTAAGCTAATAGACCTGTCTGCTACACTGTAAAGTAATCGGCAATACGCTCAAGAAAAAAGCTAACGTAGTCGTCAGGTTTAAAAAGCTTTGCCTGAGCGTATTGCTGACACGTTTGAATGTAGTATTAGTGCAACCCTTCTCTTAACCACTGCTCTACTGTTTAGAAACGGACGTTGTACGTTGGATTCCCACAGTTACCAAATTAGACAGAAAATTATACAATGGTTTTTTTTTAAAACTTATCTTCATATTTCGGCCCTGTGCAGCCATCTCCGTTTCCGTGTGTAAACTTTTCACTTTTTTCTTTTCAAGCTAACGTAGTTTAGCGGTCAAGGTCACTAGCTACTATACCAACAGGACAGTCTTGAGGATGTTTTGTCTTCGTCCAACTCCCAGTGATAACGCGCCATACAAAAATATTTATTTGACCCGCGGGTTATTCCGTTTCTGGACGTACATAAATATTTCGTTTCCGTGAATTGTATGTTTTGTGAAGTTCCCGGGAACAGTATGTTGGTAAACAAAGTGATTTTGTGTTTAAGGCGTCATCTTTTAAGGAAATAAAAAGTACACCTTTTTCTTACCACGTACGATTAGGTTGTGGAATGAGCTCCCTGCCGAAGTTTTCCCTAGAGACTATATATAGAAGGCATGGGGTTCTTCAAGAAAGGAGTTATGAGGTTTTTAAAGGGTCGGCAACGCGTGAGTGACACCCCTGAGCCTCTAGACAAGTGTCAAAAGCGATAGTCGAATCGAAAAGTCAAAAAATAAAATGTATGGAATTTGACGTGAGTCTACGATTTAATGTCGTAAACTTACGTCAAATCCCATACATTTTCTTTTTTGACTTTTCGATTCGACTATCGCTTATGCCACTTGTCTAGAGGCTCTGGTGTTGCAAGCGTCCATAGGCTACGGTAACTGCTTATCATCAGGCGGTCCGTATGCTTGTTTGCCACCTTGGTAGTATAAAAAACACAAACGGAAAAATAAACTTCATGAAAATAAAGATAAACTTTCAAGTTTCCCGTTAGACAGAGATTTTTAATCATGGAAATATATGTGTATTTTTTATTTATACTACTTGGGTAGCAATCAAGCATACGGCCCGCCTGATGTTAAGCATTTACCATAACCTATGAACGCTTGCAATACCAGAGGTATCACTTGCGTGCTGCTCACCCAATATATTTTACAAACGCATCCCTAAATGAGCGCTGGAAATCTGCACACAGGAACAAAACTACCGCTGTGTGTTGTTATTTGGCTGTGGTCTTCTGTAAGGAGCAGGTCGTTCCCTAATCGGGCTACCTCGCTTTTATGGTGCCCTACCTATTTCTGGGAAACATATTTTTCGAAAAAAACATTTGTGAATCACTTTTTTTTTTCTATCCACTATCTTGAAATCAATATGTTTTTGTCTACTCTTGTACAGGGAATTAATTTCGCTCAAAGCTCATTTGTTTTCACGAAATTTCTACACATTAACAATGTTATTATGGCTTTGTAGGTAACTATTATTTAATCTGTGGTTCATGTGGTTATGGTCTGTGGGAGTCATGTCGAACAATAGTACCTGTTAGTAGAGATAATATTGATTTTGATTAAGTGCATTATGTAGAAACAAAAACGCATTCCTAAATAAGCATAGAAGACGTGTATTGACGCACAAGAACGCAACTACACCGCTATATTATTTTGGTTGTGGTCTTGATCTTCCCTTTTTTTTAAGAGAAAATGCTTTACGCATATTGCCCCGCCCGGGGAAGCGAAGCGGATATGTCGGACTCTCCGGCCTTAAGGTGGTGGGCGGCCTGCATACCGACTAAAACCCTCTGTGCACCTACACCCGCAGGGGTATTCCGTAAGAGCAAAAACCGAGCCTTTTTGACGTTTAGTCAATAGATTATGCCGTCACCGAGCAATCACAACTGTCAGTTTGCGATCACAACTGTCAGTTTGCCATCGCTGTTTCTTAGAGAATCAGCCGGCCACCTAGTCCAAGTTGATCGCTTGTACGCCAACTCTCTTGTTTTTTTATTGACTTCTACAAGAAAATAAACAAAAAAACTTGTATATTATGAAGCAGTGTGAACTATTATCGGTCGTACAACATAATGCGTAATACTATAGTAGAGCAATGCGCGGTAATCGTAGATTAGGCGATAAAAACCGATAACATCTGGTCAAATCTACACTGACGACATACGAACCGTGTGTTAGTCATTATTGTTATATGTATCTGTCTGTATTTAGTAATTGAACCAACTATAAAACAACGAGAATTTTCATTTAGACAGCCTGATGATAAGCTATTACAGCCTTTGAACGATTGCAACACCAGGAGTGACACTCGCGCGTTGCTGACCTCTTAAAAATTTTATAACTCCTCATTCCACGTCCTAATCGTACGTTATAAAAAAATCCTTTGAAACCGTATGGTGCGGCATGTTGGAGATGCTAGGATGTAAGAATGCACTCCCTGGCGGTGGCGAGAGTTGCGTTGACAAAAAGGTGGCCGTGGGCATCATATCGAATAATCCCTCAGAACATAGCCCATTGTACAGGCGGTAAAACACACACAAGGAGGCGAAGTCTCTCCTTAGACTAAGTGGATCAATACCGTTTGCTGGTATCGTCAACAATCCTCACAGCGCGTCTTTGAATCGAGTCAAAGGGTCCAAGCTGGTATCCAGGTGCTCCTGCCCAAAGGTCGCAGCAGCACTTCATGTTAATTCCTACTCAGGATAAATCTTTGTGCTGAACAATCAGGGTACAGCCAAACAGTATACCAACATACCAGGCAGTTATTTTCCTAATCCCGTTATTTACGTAATGAATTCATTAAGGCTTCAAGCAGACATGCTACTTTAAGAATTGGCGATCAGCGATTTTGCGACTGTATCGATGCTGCATCGCGATTTGGCGTCTCTATGCGTTGAATTGAAAGAGTATAGGTACTCTAGAAGTGGTCCTATTGGCACCAAGTCAGGTACCGATGATGGAATCCCAGGGAAATCGTGGGCAACCTTAAAATGTTATTATTTATTATGTTAGGTATTATGTTTTTCATATATTTTTTACTTTTATTTTATCACAAAAATAGAAAAATAAAAAAAAATAGAAAAAAAATGAAACCTACTTACAAAACCTTAAAATATCTGAAAACAGATTGAAGTCGTTTTTATTAAGTGTACGTTGTGGAATGTTTGGTCGCGGCATTTAGTTTCAAAAATGCGACTAATCGCATGCAAAATGCAAAAGTATCATTTCTGCTGTAGCTCTCAATCAATTAGTACAACAGTCAATTTTGATTGACTGATGTAGCTTGATAAGACTGACTACGCTACACATAATAATGTATATCTCCTCTTACGTGGGAACAAGTATGATAAAAACACGTGTGACGTCAACGTGGATAACATGACGTGAATACATATACTATTAACATATATATTGTAACTAGTTTCCGCACGCGACTTTGGCCGGGCTTACAATCGGGAATAGTTTAATTTTTTTATTTACAAACTTAACAACTATCATTATAGGTAAGAATACCTAATACAATAGTGTAGTATAATTAGTTTAAATATAAATTAACTATTCTAATTATATCTACCTATATCTAACCTAATATAAAAACACATAAGTAATATTTATAGGGGTTAGTTATACTGACTAGTATTTATAAAACAATAATATTATAATATAGGTATGTAAGTTCCTTTGTCACGGCATCACGCGTGAACGGCTGGACCGATTTCAGTAGTTATTTTTTTGTTGTGTTTGTTATTGTCAGGAGAAGGTACTTAGGTAAAAAAAACAGAAAGTTGCGCTGAAAATAGTTTAAGCCGGACAAAGTCAGGGCGGGCCGAAATATAATTTTGGTGAGTTCACTCACTGGACTTGTAAATAAATATATCAATTAAATAAGTATTTTTTTCCGGGTAAAATCCAAACTTTATTCTTCTCTTCTCTCTTTGTACCAAATTTCATCTAGATCCATTCAGCCGTTTTAGCGTCATTGAGAAACAAATATGATTGACTAGGGATCGCCCGCGACTTCGTCCGCATCATAATTTGGAATATTTTCCCCGATTTTGCAACATATTATCTCACTACTGCTCCGCTCTTATTGATCATAGCGTGATGTTATATAGCCTATAGCCTTCCTGGATAAATGCACTATTCAACAAAAAAATATTTTTTCTAATCGAATCAGTACTTTCTGAGATAAGCGCGTTAAACAAACAAACTCTTCAGCTTTATAATATTAAGTATAGATAATTGATTGATTGATCATACAAACTTTCGCATTAATAATATTAATACCTACAAGCTGTTCCCGGAGGTGTCACCAGCGTCAAATTTGGGCTGTATGTGTCACTTTTATAATGAATGTCATGCTCCCTTGAGGTCGTACCGTGATGTTAAATAGCCTATTACCTTCACCAAGAAATAGGCTATCGAATGCAAAAAGAATTTTTCAACATCGATTAGTAGTTGTAGAGAATAGCACGTCCAAACAAACAAACTCTTTAGAATATTAGTATAAGATTATATTATAGTAACGCCAGTATTCATTAACATCAATAACATATGAATATAATGAAAGGGGACCGACATTTCCTTCATTCAAAGTTAATCGAATCGATCGATTGCGTCAATTGCGTGTCGATGTTTTTTTAAGACAATTCCCGCACTAGAAAACAAGCCGTGTCCGTGGGCATTCCAGCTTTATAAACTTTACAACTCATAGATTCAAAATACATCCAGACTCGGACCAAATCCAAAAAAAATGGGGATAGTTCATTACACGGAGGAACACTGTGACACCAGAATTATATATAATAGATAAAATCGCCAGCATTATTAGCAGCATTCATTATTTAAAAAAAAACAGTAAGATCTGTTATATATTCACTCATATCTCATCTCTCTCTCATATGTATAGTTCATAAGTATATCTAAAATATACTTATAGTTCATAAGTATATTTTAGATATGATATTGATCATTGATATAATAATTTTAAAAATGGTTGGTCATTGTCATGACATTCTCATCATATTGTCACTTTTGTTTTATTTTGTGTATCGTTGAAATGTGTGACATCGCGACTTTTTGTGCATACTGTATCGTTGAAATGTGTGACATCGCGACTTTTCGTGCATACTGTATCGTTGAAATGTGTGACAACGCGACTTTTCGTGCATACTGTATCGTTGAAATGTGTGACAACGCGACTTTTCGTGCATACTATATCGTTGAAATGTGTGACAACTCGACTTTTCTTGCATTGCTATCTCTTTCATCAATCAGTATATTTTTTTCCTTCACCCTTAGCAGATGATAAATCATTAGATTAGTACTTATTCATTCTACAAAGTGAAATTTACATTGGTACTGCCATCCGAGATCGAACTCACACCATCTTAGTGCAAGTCGGCTACTTTCCAACTCGGCTACCATCTCTACATTATATAAAAATCTGAAATGTCTTTTTCTATACTACTTGGGTACACACAGGAACACATACATAGCTAATGTAATCTAAAAGTAAATAAAGCATGATCGTGTTAATACCCGAGGTATATAATATATTGTATATTTACATAATATTTCACCATTTCTTAATTCCCACGTCACCGCGTCGTATTCGTACTATGCTGTAATCTCAGCGATGCGTTTTGAAGGTCAAGAAAAACTGATAACAAATGCAATTGTTAAATGATAAACTACGTCCTAATTTTGTTTATATTTTTATTGTTTAAAGGGCACCTTGAAAGTCTCCTTCTTAGGGCCGGGCGCCTTCAAATTTGTCGCTTCTGCAACGCTGCGGCCACGCTGTTTCCTAAATCCATATGAATCAAAAACGCGCGATTGCAGCGCTGCAGCCGCACTGCGGCCGCGCTGCCGCGGAGCAAAGATACTCGAACCAAGCGATAGCGCTGTCTCCACGCTTCAAATTTAAAGGTGCCAGCGCTGCAGCCGCACTGCGGCCGCACTGCCGCGGAGCAAAGATACTCGAACCAAGCGATAGCGCTGTCTCCACGCTTCAAATTTAAAGGTGCCAGCGCTGCAGCCGCACTGCGGCCGCACTGCCGCGGAGCAAAGATACTCGAACCAAGCGATAGCGCTGTCTCCACGCTTCAAATTTAAAGGTGCCCAGCGTTGCAGCCGCACTGCGGCCGCACTGCCGCGGAGCAAAGATACTCGAACCAAGCGATAGCGCTGCCTCCACGCTTCAAATTTAAAGGTGCCCTTAGCGTTTCAACGAAACAATTATTGTTAGAATTCATATTCTTGGAGCATAATGTAAGGAAGAATCTTTTTCTATATAGTGAGGTCACTACTGCAATCTGTCAGAATAAATAGGTACCTGCGTTTAGGACCGATTCAGTCGGCATGAAGTTCGGGCTGGCAACGTAGCGGGCAGGCCGCCCGCGACCGGCGGCGGCATGTCTGATGATGACCCTTAGGAAAGGCTGTAAACACTCTCAACTTTCTTGACAAAGGCGACATGTGTGTTATATGGGTGGCTATCATTATTATTACAAATATAATATACTAGCTGTTGCCCGCGGCTCCGCCCGCGTGGATGTCGGTTGTTCCAGACCATAATCTATCTCTGTGCCAAATTTCATCCAGATCCGTTCAGTAGTTTTTACGTGAAAGAGTAACAAATATCCATCCATACATTCTCACTTTCACATTTATAATATTAACGGGATTATAGTCTATTAAAACGATATGGCCTTGATTTGTTTTCACTTGTTCATATTAGTTCTACTAGGTCTTCCCCTAGCTCTATACCTTTTACAATTGATAAATCAACCACAATAAAGATTGAAATGATTAAAGATAATAAACTGATCAATCAATTAAAGGAAAGAAAATTTATTTGTTTCATGAAATTTAGTACCGCAGAATTTATTATTAGATTATGACAATATGGGAAATCTTCCCTTTGGCCTTCCAAAGGGAAGATTTCCCATATTGTCATACTCTTAGGATCAAATCTTACGATATAAAATGTTTCGTGAATGTCGCTCGCTCGCACGATGTTTGTTTTCGCTTATTGTTAACTATTTTCTTCGCAATTTTCTTTTTTTTATCGTAAAGCCTTGTACAACATGTTCAAAAAAAAATTGATGAATTAAATCAAATTTAATCGGCCGGCTAATTCTCTAAGAAACAGCGATGACAACTGACAGTTGTGATCGCAAAATTGACAGTTGTGATTGCTCGGGGACGGCACAATCTATTGACTAAACGTCAAAAAGGGCTCTTACGGAATACCGATTTTCAATCTGACAGATGGATTTTGCTCGGTTTTTGCGGTGGCTC
Source organism: Trisateles emortualis (assembly GCA_947095525.1). Lineage (NCBI taxonomy): Eukaryota > Metazoa > Arthropoda > Insecta > Lepidoptera > Erebidae > Trisateles > Trisateles emortualis. The sequence goes on along the minus strand of OX352740.1, from coordinate 4,718,137 downwards.
GGTTTTTGCTCTTACGGAATACCACTGCGGTTTAGTTGTTTTTAAGTTGACCAAGAGAAATAGGGATTCATTTATATATGAATGGATCACCTAGATGTGGCTTGCTTGGTCTAAATTAAAAGATACATTTACATATATATTATAATAAGCAAAAAAATATTTTCATTGCATACATACAGGCGAGGTTGCAGGCGGTACCACGGAGAAAGGACATAGGATACTTTTTATCTTAATAGCCGATATTCACGCGGCAGGAGCCGCGGGCAACGACTAGTAACGAAAAAACCTTCGGCCAGTCCTTGGGGACTGCCAATAGCAGTGAAAACTAAATAACTTGTGAATTGTATCGTCGAGCTATTGGATTATTATTTTTGAATATGGAAAGCGTTCGGTGACGATGATGCGAGTTCCATGATTTTGTCAAAAAGATTGAATATGAAAAGCGTTCGATGACGATGACGCGAGTTCCTTGATTTTTCTTCACCCAAAAAGTTTGAATATGGAAAGCGTTTGGTGACAATGACGTGAGTTCCTTGATTTTTGTTCACCCAAAAAGTTTGAATATGGAAAGCGTTCGGTCACAATGACGCGAGTTCCTTGATTTTCTGTTCACGCCAAAAGTGCTTAACGCGCCTAAAGAAGTTTTCACTTCAAAAATAAAAACAATAAACATTTGTCGTACTGCAGTGCTGTTACATGATGCGTCCAATCGGTGAACGCCCTTCATTATATTAAGCTATCAAAATAATAACACGGCTAATGACGTAGGCAAGCTAACATGGAACAGCCAGGCCACAAACACGCCCCGCGCTGTAGCGACAGCGGCGAGCGGCAGCGGCGAGCGGCAGCGGCGAGCGGTGAGAACAAATGTACTAAAACGTTCTATGACGCCACGACGCGATTGTAGTACATTTGTTGCCGCCACCGCTCGCCGCTGCCGCGCAAAGTCGTGGCTCGGCCGTAACTTGGTATACAAATTCACTGATACGTACTATCATTTCCTGTACACCAGACAATCGCGGCACGTGTTTATTGGCTGATTGATTCTGGTGAAAGTATCTGTAATGAGGTAAGTAAACGTTATAATGACGCAACTACTATGTGTACTACTTTTGTGTTTGCTAAACAAAAGTCGCCGTGACGTCACTTGGTGTCTTGAATGTTTTCATTACCTCGTATATAAGGCAGAAGGCATAAAAAGCCTAAACACACGCTTGATAGAAGAGAGGAGACTCGTGATCAACAGTGGGATATACAGGCCGCCCTGCATCTTCGCCACATGGAGGAAAAGTATCCTTAATATTGTACATAGACAGTTTTACTGAAACGGGACTTCATTTTGATTTTAGAATTAATTTAACTGCATTCAAAGATTTTTGAATAATCGCCTCTTTGAACCGGAAATCGAACCAGCCAATAAAAAAACACCCTTAATTTTACGATGCCCAAACGGCTCAACTGGAGGGATTACTTTTACCAAATATAGCATCTTAAATAAAAGAAAGTCCATGAAATTTTATAATTTAAATGACGAGAACTTAAAAGCCACAGATTCAATCAAGCAGTCCATATAGAAGGCATTATTACCTTTTAGCAAATAAAATTATTTTACAGAATCTTTGGGTTTTAGAAGTATAAAATTTCCAACCCTAAATGAAACCTTTAGACCAGTACCTACTCGTCTACTACTAAGACCAAAAAAAACATAAAAAAAGAATCGTCTAAATCCGAAGAAGTAAATGGTACTTCTTCGGATTTAGACGATTCTTTTTTTATGTTTTAGTACAAGTAGATATAAAAATTATGCGCAGTCATACATAAAAAGGAGTTATAGGTCTATTTTATTACTTTTCATGTACATACAGACAGATTTTGATGCTGTCTGTACATGAAAAGTAATAAAACCTCCATCGGGCGAAACGCCCAATCAAATACCTATTATAAATTTTGTAATTTGGTCGTTTGGCCCGTTTGGGCGAACAAATGGCGGGAAACGACCTATACCTCGTAAAAGAAGTTGTCGACATAAATATTATTATACCTCATCGACTTGAGAACCTCCTATTTTTATAATCGGCTAATAAGAATAGTCATTATTTAATTAGATAAGATAATGAATTTAAATTTAAAAACTTGTTATTCAATGTCAGCGAAACAGTTTTTGTTATTGTTATGCAAAGGTCGCGTCTGTTATTGTTATGTTTTATTTATAATCTATATTTAGTATTGCAAGTTATCATTGCATACCTACGTGCTAAAAAGGTGGTAGATCGGACACAGGAGTTATTTTTATACCCTCGACCAATGTTTTATAAAGAAAGATCTTTTTACTTTCTATATTATATACATTTGACCGCCTTGGTGGTCCAAGGCTGCAGTATGCGCCTGCTGTGCACGAGGTTGTGGATACCCACACAAGACAAAACTTTGTGTGGTAGTGTGGTCCACAAAGAATTGTTCTGAGTCGGGGTGTAATTTGTGTCCGTTAATTTGTATGTTCGTAAAATCCCTCGCGACACAGAGCTTGTTCTCTAGTGCGGGAGTTGTCTTTTTAGAAAAGAAAAATTTCAAGTACCTATGAATGCGATTGGTTATAGGAACGTAATTATGAAGAAAGAGACAGTGATAGATGAAATTAAGCTACTAAGCTACTGTTGGACGGCAACAGTTTAAGTGCGCTAGTGTGATATTTTACGTCTTTCTTACTATAATATCGATACCGAAAATTTAAAGTAGGTACTTAATTCTGAATGCCGTGGAAATCTTTGGGAAGGCCTTTCTCCAGCAGTAGACATCTTTTGGCAGAGACGATAATGGCTTCTCCGTACCTACTACCTACTTATAGAAATGCACTCGCATGCACTTGGAGAGGCCTATATCCAGCAGTGGACTGCGATATACTGATTGAAATTTCGCGCTTTGTAAAATCGAAATTTGATCTTTGAGAAAATATAAAATTCGGATTTTTGAAATTCGGTAAAATAAAAAAAATTAAATTAAATTAAATATTTGGTAAGAAATTTCTTTAGTGATTCGGAACGGGAACCAGATATTAAAAGCCGTTATGATACAGGCTCTTTTATTTTCATATTATATAATACTAGTTGTTGCCCGCGGCTCCGATTGACGTTTCGTCGGTGTCGGTTATCGCAATAAAAAATAGCCTCTGTGCTATTCCCGACTATAATCTATCTCTGTGCCAAATTTCATCCAGATCCGTTCAATATTTTTACGTAAAAGAGTAACAAACATCCATATATCCATACTCACAAACTTTCACATTTACAATATTAGTATGATACCTACTTTGGCTCGTAGCCGATCTAATTAAGGTTCAATAAATAAATACATACATACCACTCGAAAACGGGACTTTTTGTCACAGTGAGAGAGATTACACAAGTCCAGCACGGTGACCAAGTGCAAGTCAAGATAACAAATAATATCGTTTTATAAATAACTTTTTTATGACTCGATTAGTAATCTTTAAGCCTGACTTTTTGCACGTAAACACGAAATCAAGACACATGACAACGCTTATCTTGACTAAACACTGGACTGTTCAGAACCTCCTTGCACATTGCACGACTACAAGGTTAGTTTAGTTTACTCTGCCGATTAAAAAGACTGGTCTTTATATTGCCAGTCAGCGAATTGGCTGTAGAAAAAATATGCTGGCATTTGTTTTTTAAAATGTTTATTATCTATACTAATATTATAAAGCTGAAGTGTTTGTTTGGTTGAACGCGCTAATCTCAAAAAGTATTGGTTCGATTAGAAAACATTTTTTTTTTTGTTGAATAGTGCATTTATCCAGGAAGGCTATAGGCTATATAACATCACGCTATGATCAGGGCAGTAGTGAGATATGTTGCAAAATGGGGAAAAAAATATACGTTCCAAATTACCACGCGGACGAAGTCGCGGGCGACCCCTAGTCATGCATATTTTGATCTCAATGAATAAATGGGCCGACTTTTCTTTGCCTCAGTGGTTGTAAATTAGGTACTACACGACGGGTTGTAGGTTAGATTTTCACACGGGACCAAAATAAGTGCGTACCAAAAATGTTTCTTCAGAGTCTGATTGTTCTTCGAAATTGTGTTTATAAAGTCCTTAGCGACACAGAGTTTCTTCTCGACTAGTGTTGTAGTTTAAATAAGATAATAATAATAGCCATAAACTATGTTGTTCATTTAAGAGAAGTAGGGCATAGAATTAGCGAGTAAGCCTAACTGGGAAAGGACCTCCAAAATACAAAAGACAAACAAGTGGTGTAATTGTGTACCTATTGTCTGTCACCGCTCATTCAAGAATGCATTTTTCAATTTAAAAAAACTCACCTATTCTGACTTCTTGCATGCTCACTAATATAACTAGCTATTATCTTAATTATAAAATAAAATTACACAGTAAAATCAGCGCTTATTCTAAAAATAATCTAATTTGTTTTTGCCAGTAATTTAGGCTTTATTATTCGCCTATTCATTCAATCACTCGTTCGATTAATTCGTTCATTATCCTTTCTTGCGTGTTCATTACTCTTGGGTTCGTTCGATTCATTCGTTCAATTGCTCACTGTCTATTCGCTATGTCTATGTTTACTTAACGAATTCGCTTATTCTGTTATTTATTTATTCATCGTTTAACATAAAACCACAGCGTATTGTCCATAGATAAAAGCATTGACGATTTAATGAGTATATCATTTGCATTCATTTAACTTAATAGCGAAAAAAAAATGGAATAATTTATGTTGGGGGTCTATTCTGCTGTTACTGAAATAACTAATTTAATTTCCGCTACAATATTTTCTACTAATTCAAACCTGCCTGCAGTATAATTATAACAATAAAATCTTAAGATATCTCGCACACGACCATCTGAATTAACAATCGGTAAACGTATCTATCAATACACTTCATCTACTAATACTAATATTATAAATGCGAAAGTTTGGATGGATGGCTGTTACTTACTCAATCACGCTAAAACGGCTAAACGAATCTGTATAAAATTTGGCAAAGAGATAGATGCTGAGTCTGGAATAGCAAATAAACTGGCTACACTTTATGCCTGATCAATAAACCCCTACCGTGTGCTCCTACGCGCGGGCGAAGTCGCTGGCACAAATTAAAGAATCGTGGTCATCATCCCAGATGTTGCAAGCGTGTATAGGATGCTTCTTTGCCTGCTTAGTAGTATTACTAAAGAGGCAAACATCCTTCTCTTACCTCTCACATGTTAGAAAGAGATCGAAACTAGTTTAGCAAAAGGACAACAGAATCGACACCAATGACATCTGAAAAATAATTATAAATGAATGAGCCGGTTATGTAATCGTAATTAACTAATCATTCACACGTAGAGTTATTGTCTATGAATGTAAGTTTTTGCTACTTTATACATAAGTTTTTTTACCTACCACAAATTGTAACTTATACCTATTGTACGTATATACATTAATATACTCTGGTGATTTAAAAGAGTGGCCAGAGTTTCTTGCTTATTCTCCTCGAGGCCCTACCTTTGTCAGCGCATTGGCTGTAGGAAAATATTGAATTAGTTTATTTCTTTTTACTTATCATGCGTTTGACCTATGAAATATGAACTGATTTTGAGATTGAGGCGTTTTATAGTCTTGCATTTCATTTGAAAGTATAGTTAATGTATTTTAAAACCCTTGAAAACGAATATAATCAGGTAGTTATACCAAACTGCATTAAGAGTTTTTCTATAAAAAAAGATCTGCGAAACGAAAAATATTATTCGAAAATATGAAACTATTTTTAGTTAAACAACACGATTTGTATTCGAGACAAATAAATGAGGTTGTATTGATTTGATATAAAATACTATTATCTGGGTCCTACCATCGACACGTAGGTATATGAAGCCTGAAATAGGCAGACCAATTTACATGCAACCATCTTTGTATCGTGAGTATCGTGACACTGGCTGATACAGCATCGCAATAAACTGTAATATAAATAAAAAGAAAACGAAATTTAAAAATAGATTGTAAATATTCTAAAAAGAGGTCGTTATTGTCTAACTTTGATTGAAATTCGATTTAAAGTTAAAACCTTTATGACAATGAATGTAATTGAACATGTTCAGTTATAGAAGACAGACAAAATCTATATATATTAAAATCAATTGTTCGTTAGTCTCGCTTAAACTCGAGAACGGCTGGAATAATATTAAAAACCGGCCAAGTGCAAGTCGGGTCACGCACAATGTAGGGTTAAGAAATTGCCATTCCCAATAAAGCGGACTAAGAATAAAGTATCTATGGTTTCAGCATATGAATGCTGAAACCAGAAGTCATGAGACTTCTAAGAACATAGGACAATGGTAACAATATTGGTAAAAGTCTTGAAATAAGTCGCATTAAAAGGGTCGCGGGGAAGGAGATGGAAGAGGAAGAGGGGAGTCACTCCGCTAGGCGGTTTTTTATATCAAATGTAGAAATTTTAAAATTTGGTAGGTATAAAATTATATGATATCAAATGTTTTTTTCTTGTTCGTATCTAACTAAATATGTATTAGATTCTGACTGCGTACATATTTTGGCACTCCGATTCGTCGGATCTATTTCGAAAAAAAAAATAGTGTTTTAAAAAAAGGCTGTTTTATAAATATGTTCAATAAATTAATCACACTAAATATATTTATTAAGTACTAGCTGACCTGGCGAACTTCGTACTGCCTCAAAATCAATAAATAAAACTTTACTTTTAAATTTAATTTGATTTCTGAACATCTTCTTATTAAATTGATTTCTAAAACAAAGTCCTCGTTACTGCCAGTGCTTAGTAATTTTCCCAAGGAGCTGGAAAACTTAGCGGGATCACTACGATGCCGTTGTGATTTCGCTGAGGACTTAAGTTTTCCAGCTACACTACTTATGTAGATACATGAAGTATTATCTAAAAATGTGTTAGGTTGTTTAGTCCAAGTATTTTTGCCGGTAAGTATAACGCTTTTTCACCAATAGAAACGCAACACTATTTTTTTACTACGTTCTAGAAAGTGCTATATTATTCCGACGCCATCAATTCGTCAGACGGGCGACGCAAACAATTATTCTATATTTTATAATTAATAGGTATGTACAGCGGTAGCGTGTGTGTTAATTGAGTCGCTAAAAATATCTCAAATACGATGAGGTAACTTCATTCCTGTTTTTAGGGTAACCGAATGTCGGTCACGGTGGCTAATCTCGACTGGCGATTAGGCGCGGAACAAATTATAGTGTACAAGTAAATTTGTTCCAAACACTGGCGCACGCTCTCTTTATTCTGTCTCTCTCATAGTACGATGGGAATATACTATATATGGGATGGGTCCGCTGGTACTGGTCAGGCGCAGAACAAACGGCAGTACGTGCTTTTAGAGCCACGGCCGGCGGTGTAATCACCAATCGTTTCCAAATTGCAGACGCCTATTGTGAAATTCTTGACAGAAAAAGTGAAACAGAAATCGGTCCCGCAACCTCTTGATCAGCACTCAATGACCACTAGAATAAGAAGGCCGACAACTTCCAGCTCAGTCTCAGTGGAGAGGTAACCACTAAGGGCCCTACCTCACCTACGCCACCATGGCGACGTCGCTGGCTACGTAGGCATGGTTACCTGTGCCTTTCTTTGGTTGCCAAATGGAGTAACCAGTGGATACTATCTGTCAGTCAGTTCTCAATTCTCGTATCGAGAATAGCAGCCGTTTGGCCACTGAGTGAGTGAGACGCAGCTTGCTCGTGTACATTTTATTAGCGTTTTAGCCAGCGTGACAGAGATCCAGACTCCACAAAGTGATAGTGGCTACGAGTCCAAATTGGCGACGTTGCCAGACCGTCGCCAAGTGAGCTTAGCCAGCGACGTCGCCATAGCGTATCGGTGAAGTAGGGCCCTAAGACCACAAAGCCACTAGTGCAGTATTTTTATTAAAGTATTATTGTATTATCACAAGTACTTAAACACTGTAGTTCATATACTTCAACGGCTTGATAATTACAGCAGCTGATATCTTTTGTTATTATTCTTCTTAAGATATAACGAAACCAAAATAAATAAAAACGATAATAATTAAATATTTACAATTGTTAGCCAAACATTGACTTCATACAATTGATAAAATAGTAAGTAATTTTACAATTTTATCATTTAAGTTACAAATTAATACAAGGCAATCCACCTCGGATACGAACGTTACCTGCAAGAAAGGTAACTAGCCTAGTCTACAAAGTCAAAGTCAAAGTCAAACTCATTTATTCATTTAGATCAAATCCATGATACTTATGAACGTCATTAAAACAAATGCCAGCATACTTTTTTCCTAAGGCCAATTCGCTGACTAGGGTTGGGCCTCGAGAAGAATTGGCAAGAAACTCGGGCCACTCTTTTTAATCGCCAGAGTATAACATTTACAATTTGGTATGAGTTACAATAGTGGTAACGAAAAGGAACGGAAACCAATATACCATATGAGAAATTTAGATAAGTATTTAATTAATGAGTAAACAATATTGAAAAAAAAATGAATTTAGCTTTCCACTGTATGGTAATGAGGGATCGTTTCTTTTTGTAAGTATAAGATAGAAACGTGTCGAGATCACATTGCAATCTTAGTAAATATCTAGAAACTATATCTTTAATATTTAAAAATAAATAATGCCAAGATTGACCAGCCACCCCAAGTAGCACCCGTTCACGAGCATGACGCACAGACCAGCCATCATTTCCTTCGCCATATTAGAGGGAAGGAACTGACCCGGCCAATACGACACCACAAGCAATGGCATTTCAGTGAGCATGACAATCCAGGACATAATAAGAAAAAATAAACTTAATAGAAAGCCAATAACGATCACAAAACGTCTCCTGACAAATTTTAAATGTAGTTATTATTCTTATATAATTCTGCATCAAAAATTAGCAACTAACCCCATGACTTTTTATCATTTAAAAAGTCATTAATAGTGTAATAACCCTTGCTTAAAAGACGATTTTTTACTTCTAGTTTGAATTTGTGTAAGGGTAGGTTCATAACTTCAAGAGGTAGTTTGTTATAGAAACGTACCCCGAGTCCCGCAAATGAATTGTGGACTTTATGAAGACGGTGATACGTACCAACTAGTTTATGTTTGTTCCTTGTGTTTAGTGTATGAATGTCACTGTTTTTAGAAAACAGGTGTATATTTTGTTTAACGAACATGATGTTGGCAAAAATGTACTGAGATGCAACTGTCAGAATGCCTATTTCTTTAAACCTTTCTCTGAGTGAAACTCGTGCGCCTAAATTGTAGATAGAGCGTACTGCTCTTTTCTGGAGTATAAATATGGTTTCAATATCGGCGGCCTTTCCCCACAGTAGTATGCCGTAAGACATGACGCTGTGAAAATAACTAAAATATACAAGCCTAGCTGTTTCTACGTCTGTAAACTGCCTTACCTTTCTTACTGCAAAAGCTGCGGAACTAAGTTTCCCTGCAAGACATGATATATGGGCACCCCACTGGAGCTTGCGATCTAAAGTCAAACCCAAAAACACTGTAGATTCAACGAAACCTAACGTTTCACCGTTCAAAATTATATTACTTGATGTAAGAGTTTTAGTATTCGGCATAGTAAACTTAACACACTTGGTTTTTTTTGAGTTTAACAGTAGATTGTTTGCATCAAACCAGTCCAGGACTTTCGCGAGTGAACCATTCACAGCATCAAGATTTGATTTTTTACGGTCTACCTGAAATATAAGCGACGTATCATCTGCGAATAGTACAATGTCACAGAAATCCTGCACATAGAGAGGCAAATCATTAATATAAACTAAAAAGAGAAAAGGGCCTAGAATTGAGCCCTGTGGGACACCCACACCTACAGATAATCCTGAAGATCTACTACCGTTAATATCGACAAATTGAACTCTGTTACTTAGGTAGGTGGCAACTAGGTTGAGTGCAGCATCTCTGATACCGTAATGCCTGAGTTTTCTCAGGAGCGTATTGTGTTCAACACAGTCAAAGGCTTTTGAAAGGTCACAGAAAACACCAATAGCATCCATTGAATTTTCCCAGGCTCTAAAAATGTGTTTTATCAATTTAACACCTGCATCGACTGTAGAACGACCCTTTCTAAAACCATATTGCTCATTATGTAATAATTTATTTAAATGAAAGTGACTCTCTAACTGCAACAGTATAATTTTCTCGAAAATTAATAGCAGGCAATATGGATATTGGTCTAAAGTTAGTTGGATCATTTTTACATCCGTTTTTAAACAAAGGTATTACTTTACTGTGTTTCATTAGATCAGGAAATACGCCTATATCAACACATCTATTAAATATTGCTGCAAGATGTGGAGCTATATTCAAAATTATATTATGAACTAGTTTAACAGATATACCCCATAAGTCAGCAGTTCTTTTTGATTTCAATGTTTTGAACGCTTTCAATATATCATTGGGGTCAATATATTTAAAACAAAAAAAGACGCTACACTCTTCCACGCTACCCTTTACCAAGTTTTCGGCTTTGACTGGGCAAGAATCTAAGGAGCTAGTTGTGTTAATTGGTATGTTCGTAAAGAAATTATTAAACATATGCGCTACATCTAAATTATTTGAGACCACTTTATCATCATGCTTAAGTTGAAAGTTGTCATCACGCAATTTGATTCTACCAGTTTCAAAACAACAACAAAAGGCAACTATCATTTTTGCAAACAAGAATATGGCCTGCCTGATGGTATAGCACCATCAGGCAGGCCAGACGCTTACAATAGCTTGGGCATCATTCGCGTGTTGCCAGCTCAAAATATCCATAAATATAAATTACAATAAGCATACTGTAAGCTATATAAATTGTTTTCTCCTCGACAACGCTTATGTATTATGAGTAATTGGTTTCGGCTGTAAATAGTCCAAATTACTTTACAGTACAATTTCTTACGGACCGTTTACATTTCCACTGGGTACATAAACAACTAGGTCGTTCAACTGTAATTGTTATTTTTTTCAATACATGCAGTACGTCCTTCGTTACCTTCCAATTGGTTAAACAATAAATCACAGCAATGTTTATACTTATTTATTCAACGAAGTCATTGGAATTACAAGAGTTATTTCAGCCTTGACCCGAAACAGCTCTCCTAATTCCAAGATTGGAATTAGCGGAGACATTCTATTTCCTCAGACGTCATTATTTTTAAATGATAACGTTATGATTGTTATTTATACGTTCCTATATATCTACTTCATAGGTTGTATACTATTGTAACAGACTAAAGAATTCTTCCTTTGCGTTCGTTGTAGATACTATTATTGTATTGGTATAAAAACAAATGTAAAAAAGTAGCGGCTTTTTAAAATTTATGTCACAGATTAAATATAACGAAAGAACAAAGAGTATTATGTACAAAGGTTGTAACTCAAAATTTAGTTTTCTTAGAGCAAACCTTTTACTTTCAATTGTTATTGTCGATCATCTAATGTAAACGCACCTTAACAAAATAAAGTTTTACTATTTTAAGAGTTAGGTAAGGTCACGCGCGCAATTCTTCTTGTAAATTATAACAATAATAAAATACTAACAATGCCTGTGTTTGTAACTGGCATTTTAAAATGTTATTGCCATTGAAATTTGCCAACATTTCCCGAATTAGTATAAAAACGTTCCTCTTTTTCGTTCTCCAATCTAGGTATTTCATGGGACCTAACATAGCTTGGGTTACATCGCAGTCATGGTCCTCTGTCTGCTTTTTCAGGAAGTATTTCTTCGCGATTTACTCCTGAGAATATCTGAAATTTGTTATTTGATTTCGGGATTATCCGGTTTTTTGCCAATTGCCTTAGGATTTTCACACAGATCCGATTATCAACATAATAAATAACGGTACCAGTACCTATACAGTCACTACATGGCAACAAAATATGAATTCACAACACTGTGAACTTCACAGCTAAGAAAATTGAACAGCTGTTGCCACGCGAGGTCGACTCCACTCAATGTAGTAAATAGATTCATATTGTTCAACTAACTATATAGTATAGAGTAGCTCAACTACTACAAAGTAGGTTGTAGGAACGCTGCTATATTTTTATCCATTACTTATTACGTTATTGTGTTTGTATACAATAGATACTATTCTTGGTTAGTGTAATACAGAAACACTCCAAATTTGTTTTTATTAAGTAGAAGAGTAAGAATAAAATTAAGTAAAATAAAAAAATGTAATCTCCAGCGCTAATTTAGCGATGCGTTTTGTAAAAAACGCATTCCTATCCCAGAGATAGACCACCTTTAAGCCCTGGTGTAAAAAAATGAATTGGCTACACCTCTGGTATTGCAAGCGTCCATAAGGCTACGATAACAGCCTCACATCAGGCGGACCGTATGCTTGATTGCCACGCAAATAGTATAAAATGTGTATGTCTTTTTTTAAAAAGACAACTTCCGCACTAGAGAACAAGCTCTGTATCGCGGGGGACTATACAAACATACAATTAAGGGACACAAATTACACCCAGACTTAGAACAATTCTTTGTGGGTCACACAAAGTTTTGTCTTGTGTGGGAATCGAACCCACAACCTCGTGCACAGCAGGCGCATACTGCGGCCACTGTAAATACCAACAAAAAATGGTTTCAGTTACACCTCTTTGTCATCATTTTTTGAGAGAGAGGTCTTAAGAGTCCATTGCGGTAACTGCTTACTATCAGACGGGACGTACCTACACCTTTTTGCCAACGTGGTTGTATAAAATCGTGGATCCTCGGGCATTTATTGTCGACTCTTAATATCTCTTACTATTTATAAAAAACCTTTCAATAAAAATCAGATATGGATATAGTGTTATAAAAAATGTATCCATCCATCCATCCATCTGGGCTTCGTTGATGAATGGCTGATTTGAGGATGTAAATTTAATAGTTCGAAAATAAATCTCTTTAAAGACGTCATTGTACGTACAATGCCAAAATGTCTAAAATTCTTGCCAAAAACATTAATAATTAGGTATACCTATATAACTTCTTTTTCATAGTTTGAAAGATAACATGGCGGAATTCCATAAAGTCTTAAAAAGTTGGAATGTTATTGTTTTGACGATGTATGTATGAATTAATCACATTGTTTTCTTTTGGCGTGTATGTTTTGTCTAGATCCGAAGTTATTTACATCTGACTTTTGTATTTAAATGCTTTCGATACCTATTCAATTTTAATCCTTTTGACAGGCTCACAATTGAATTTTTAGGATTCAGTATCACAATGGTAAAAATGATCCAATAATGGTTTTTTTATGTGGAAAAATATTTTGCTTCTAATTGATAGACCGGCATTTTATATTATGGTTACCTTTTTTATTTTTTAGAGACCCCACTAGGGAAAAGCCCTGTGTTGCGGGGACTTTACTTAAATACAATTCACGTTCACAAATTACACTCAGACTCGGAACAAACAGGCTCTACTTTCACATTCATAAATCGTAATTTTTATGCAATGGTAGTTCTATTTTTAAACAAATATGACAAAATTCGTTTCACCAGTTATCTTCAAAGTAAAAAAACCTGTGGGGGCCTGTCTTTGGGGACTGCCGATAAAAGTGAAAACTTTAACTTGTGAATTGTATCGTGGAGCTATTAGATTATTATTTTTGGTTTGTCTCATGGAAAGCGTTCGGTGACAATGACGCGAATTCCATGATTTTTGTTGACCCAAAAAGTGCTTTACGCGCCTAAAGAAGTTTTCACTTTAATACATCAAACAAAGCTTATTACAACTTTGAAAGTCCAAGTAACATACCAACACATTCGCAACTTATACGTGCTATAACAAAACCTATCAAACTTAAAGAAAACGAATGTCACAAGACGAGAAAGAAAATGGTATAAAATATAAGACAACCCATTCATTTCCAAGAAGACCTAAATGTCAGGTGATCAATTGATCTTGTCGAGTGAAACTTATTCAATTTACCTACTTATATTTTTACTGTGTTTGTGTAATAAGGCACCATAGAACGTTAGCTGGGCTGGACCTACACATTATAGAAATCACAGCCAAATAGTAATTATGTATCTGTGGTATAATTATCCAGAAGTTTTATTTAATTTTACGAGAAGTACCATACTACGCCATTCAAAAGACCACAGCAAAATAATTACACACAGCGGTGTAGTTATGTTCCTGTGTGTGAGTACAGTAAGTACAGTAGTCTCGAGCGCTTATTTAGGAATGCCTTTTAAAGGAAACATTTTTCTATCTCAAGAAACGTTTTCATCTAAAACCCCTGGTGTGAAAAAATGGGTCGGTCCCAAGTGATATAGCGTCCATTCGCAATGCCTGTTTGCCACACAAGTACCTAGTATAAAAAACTTATCTTAGAGTTACCCATAATATAAAATCTTTATATTAAATTTTAGAATACACGAGTGATGCCCCTGGTGTTAACGCCATCTAGAATTTAAAAAAGAAATTAAAAACCGATGCTCACGCGCCAAAAACCGTTCGGAACTACTCGGACGTCTTCGGGAATACTCGGCTTTGCGCGGTTCCGGCTTCCGGGGACACACTCGCCAGCGACGCTTCCTTCCGACAGCAAGCAACTATACGTTCGTAAAGTTTTATTTATAATGTAACTCAATAAACGTTTTTAAAGTATTCGTATAACGTGGAAGTACAAGAATGTCCTGACGTCCAGTATAATCGTTCACACCTGGTATTACATGTACCTATAGGCTACGGTAACTGCTAACTATCGGACTGTATGCTTGTTTTCTACCTTAGTATCTACCTGTTATAAAACGGCCAGTAGCCACTAGCACTTTGTCGACCATATGAAAACTTAGTGTTAGTCGTTTTTAGCCTACAACATGAGGCGCTCATAGCCAGGTGCACTCGCTGTTCGGTAAACGATCAGCGGGTTAAGCTACCAAGTTCGCAGTAACTGTATAAATGGGTGACCGTATAATGGTATTTCATTTGAGCGACTCCGTGCGGCGCGTTAGTCGGTCGATCACGACAGAGGCCTAAATATGGGCGATTTAAATAACTCTGTCACCAGGTTGACCACTATCCAAACGATAAGAAGAAGAAGCCTATAAAATCGCCGCATTATTTCTTATAGGTATCAAGCTAGCCTTAGCAATAAGCCTTTTACCAATAAAAACAAATAAACTAGATGAGAAGATACGTGCGACCCGATTACCACCGGGGTGCTGTTATGTTTCCAAGATACGAGCAAATGTAGCCTGCGCAGTCACGTTTAATCTCATTTGTCCGCCGCATAAACTCATTGTATTTTATTGCTGACGTAGTGTTTGCCAATAAATTTGTGGATTGCTTCTTTAACTTAATTCTATCAGTAGCTAATAAATGCTGACATACTTATCTATACCTATCTTGTAATTCTTTGTAGATGAGAAATGCTTTACGCATACCGCCTTGCCTGGAGTCGCGAGGCGGTTATGTCGGACTCTCCGGGTCAAAAATGGTAGGCGGCCGGCATACCTACTAAAACCCCCCTGTGCACCAACACCCGCCTTCACGGGTGGACCACTGGAACCTGATATGACGTCAGTGGTCCACCGAGCGGCTGCCCGCTTTATGCGGGCTCCATCCCCAGTGACAGCGCCCCGGCGCACTGGGAACACTGTCCCTGCGCGGAAGGGTGCGGGTGAGACTCTGCTGCCCCAGTTTCCCCGCACCCTCACTATGGCGGCATCAGACGCTCGTAGGAGCGCCGACGCCGCCCAGTTCGCCGGCGACGGATCGGATCAGCGAGGACACTTTTCTCTGTGATCCGCTCCGAGCTAGACATTGGCCTCCCCCAAGGTTTTCCACATCACTTGGTCCTTATCTGACCTTGTCCATCGGTTCCTCGCGACTTTTACCAGGTCGTCGGTTCACCTTGTTGGAGGTCTGCCCACGCTGCGTCTTCCAGTTCGTGGTCGCCACTCTAAACACACTCAAAAGCTTTCTGTCCTAACAACCATAACTCTTTAATGTACACAAAATAAAATACAGGATAGATAACAAAATTAAAACATTATTATGTACAAAGGCTTAACTCAAAGTTGAGTTCTCTTACAGCAAACCTTTAAGTGATGGAAATGCAAAGGAAAGTAAGGGTAAACAAAGTCTGTCTGTTTGTAATAACAAAATAGCAGCTCTCTACTAAATATATATGCACAATTTTGACTGCCTTGGTGGTCCAGTGGTCGCAGCCTGCTGTGCACGAGGTTGAGGGTTCGATTCCCACACAGGACAAAAACTTTGTGTGACACATAAAGAGTTGTTCTGAGTCTGGGTGTAATTTGTGTCCGTTAATTGTATGTTTGTAAAGTCCCTCGCGACACAGAGCTTGTTCTCTAGTGCGGGAGTTGTCTTTATCAAAAAAAAAAACATGAAAATAACTATACTACTTTGTCTTCCCAAGTTAGGCTTACTCGCTTGTTTAGTGCCCAAAAACCCTACAAAGAAAAACGTATCATATTTAAGTATTTTATTCCGAGCACCTATATTAAGAACATAATAAACAAATGATTTTATATGTATTTGTGTTGCATAATGTATTTATTGACAAGTCGTGTGATATAATGTTAAGTATATGTATCAACAATTTCATAACGTATTTTTGTAATGAATTATGTAACGTGTCGCTACTGGCACTAATTTATTAACTACGTAGGTACACGACAATACTACAGTGTAAGGAAGAATATCTCTTTATATAGAGGTATAGTAGGGACACTCTGACGCATTATGTCAAAAGGTATTTTGCATTGTCGGTCTAGGTTTGTTTTTTATACTACTTGGGTGGCAAACTAGTATACGGCCCACCTAATGGTAAGCAGTCACCGCAGCCTATAACGCTTGCAATATCAGAGGCATCGCTTGCATGTTTTCGACCCATTTTTTTTGCACCTGGGCCATGTATGCATTTATGGGATAGAAAAACGCTGGAGACCTGTACTCACACACAGGAACACAATTATTGTGTAGTTATTTGGCTGTGGACCTCTGTAAGGTGGAGGTCCTTCCCCAGTCGGGCTTGCTCGCTTGTATGGTGCCTTACCTCTCTTAATTTATATTGACAGCCGGACAGAAAATAAATACCTACCGCTCATGACCAGGGCTTTTAGAGTTCACAAGTATGTGCGCAAACTCAGGTGCAATCTTTTTCCCTTCACTTTAATATCCCTATGGGCTGGCTAGCCTACACGAACAATGAGAGACCAGCCGGCTAATTCTCTAAGAAACAGTGATGGCAAACTGACAGTTGTGATCGCAAAATTGACAATTGTGATTGCTCAGTGACGGCACAGTCTATTGACTAAACGTCAAAAAGGGCTCTTACGGAATACCGATTTTTAATCAGACAGATAGATTTTGCTCGGTTTTTGCGGTGGCTCGGTTTTTGCTCTTACGGAATACCCCTGCAGGTGTAGGACAACCGGCTTAAGTACTTGCCGGCATTGGGTGTAAATATCACCGATTTTAATCAAAATTCCAGGCCTCTATTGTGAAATTCTTGGCAGAACAAACCATAGATACTGGTTTGTTCTGCCAAGAATTTCACAATAGACGCCTGAAATTTTTGTCGTTGTCAAAGACCTCGAAACCAACGGGGCATTTATAATATGTGTAAGTACAATCTTAAAGGATTAATGAGATTTTGATCAGCGTTGCAGCATGAAAATTCCGATGCACAAAGCTAAGATATTCCGACAACGCACAAGATAATGACATAATTTTTCTGTGTTGTTAATATAGCTCCTTATTATTACATCTCAACCCATAAACGTCCCACTGCTGGGCACGGGTCTCCTCCATAAATTTGGAGGGATGTTAGCTTAAAAATAAAGCTGGCCAGACGGGTTGGTATAGGATTTTGTTTCAAGTTTTCCGTCTCTTGTAGTGGATATTGTCTGCCGGACTTACTCCCTTAGTCGACACTTACGACACCTACGGGATATACCTCGCAACGACTTGACCGCCGAAGAAAGTGCTGTTATTTTGTCAGACACTTTCACTTATTGCGCAGATGTGGCTCTTGGTCGGAGATCTCTTACTAGTACTCGTAGATGTGATTGGTGGAGTGATCACCTAGCTGAACTTCGTAGACGATTTCGTAGAGCGCGTAGGAAATTTAATATTATTAAGAAACGTAATATAGTAGGAGAGGCCCATGTTTCGGCCCTTGTTGCTCTTAGGGTTGCCAGATCTCATTACAGAGCTGCTGTGGAGAAATCTAAGGGTAATTTATTGCGTAGAATAGTCGATAGGCTTGATAAAGAGGGTCCATGGTCTCCAGTATTTCATGAATTCAAAGCAAACAGGTCAGTTGAACTTGCATACATACATAACATAAAGTTCAACAATACACATACTGTAGGTTTAGAAGAGACAGCCAATAAGCTACTAGGTTCTCTTGTACCCGATGATCGACAAGATAATGACACGGAATACCACCAACAGATTAGACAATGGGCAGCACAACCGCCTTTATCTTCAATGTCAGATTTACCATCCACTGACGAATTTATCAATATTGTCAGATCTCTACCCATCAATAAAGCTTCAGGTGATGATAAAATTTCAAACAAAATGATTATAGAGGCTTGTAAAATCTCTGGGGAATCAATCTTAAATGTTTATAGGCGTTGTATTATAGAGGGTATTTTTCCTAGTATCTGGCGTTCCGGTAACATAAGGTTAATACCAAAAGGTGGTGATAAACCACTAGATGACCCTAAGTCGTATCGACCTATAACCCTATTACCATCTTTAGGGAAGTTGCTAGAACGCCTTATCGTTCCTCGACTTTTGCCGGGTGGGGTTAAATTTCATGAAAAACAATTTGGTTTCACAATAGGTAGGTCCACTGTAGACGCAGTTATATCCGTTAGGGAAACAGTCACTAGATCAGATTGTCAATATGTATTAGGTATTTTCTTAGATATATCTGGCGCCTTTGACAATGCATGGTGGCCGATGTTACTTTTGAAATTAAAAGCTCGTGGTGTGTGTAGTAATATATACTCACTTATCTATACATATTTTTCACATGGAACAGCTAAGCTTAAACTTGGCCACTATGCAGTGTCGAAGCCGCTAACAATGGGCTGTCCCCAGGGATCAGTATTAGGGCCGTATCTTTGGAATTTAGGTTTTGATGATTTCCTGACACTGCCATTACCATCTGGCTGCACTTTGACCGGTTACGCTGATGACGGTCTTTTACTTATACAATCTAACACCAGGGCTGGACTTGAGAGCTTAGCGGAAAAATGTTTGCGCCTGATCTCTGATTGGGGAGTGCGCAACCGCCTATCGTTCGCGCCTCATAAAACATTTCAGCTACTATTGAAAGGGAATTTAAAAACGCCGCCTAGAATTAGATTTAATAATATTACTGTTAGAAATAAGGATTCCGTTTGTTATTTAGGTTTGATTTTAGAAAGGAACTTCACTTTTGTAGATCATATTACAACGATAGGAGAAAAATCTAAGAATAGTTTTTACGCCTTGACGAGGATATCGACGTCGACACGGGGTCTGTCTTTTAACACCTTAAAAATTATCTATGCAGCAACTTATTTGGGTTGTATGTGTTACGGTGCACCTGTGTGGGCTGATAGGGCAACCATCGGTGCCGCACGACGCAAGTTGCTTCAGAGTCAACGTCTGGCGTTGATATTTTTGTGCAAGGCGTATAGGACAGTTAGCACTGAAGCTTTACCAGTACTGGCAGGTGTTCTTCCTGTCGATCTAGAGGTACAGAGACGAGCGGCGATTTATTACACCACACGTGACAACATCAATTCCAACTTTTTAATGCCACGTGATCGCCTTAAAATCACCCGATTATTTAAAGAACAAACTGAAGTTTATAGAACCCTCATTAATGAATGGCAACAGCGATGGGATACATCACCCAAGGGACGCCACCTCTACCAGTTTTTTCCTTCCGTTACTGATCGGTTGGCAAAGACATGGCTGGAGGTTGATCACAGTGTCGCTCAGTTCCTTACAGGTCATGGTAACTTTCGGAGCAAGTTATACTCATTTAAGCTAGTTGATTCGCCGAACTGTCAATGCTCAACACCTGGCTCCGATCAGGAGCAGTCTGCTCATCACATACTCTGGGAGTGTAGTCTTTGGCATAATGATCGTACTATTATGTTGAACAGCTTACATATATCATCTGGAGCGGCTTACTATGGGGATTTAGTCTCATCTAGGGGGAATTTCCGTGCATTTAAACGTTTCTGCCATACATATTATAGCAATCAAACTTAGCTCACTTAGGTCCCGTAGTTTAAGGTCCTCCGTGGTGCTCCTTTTCATAGGTTACAAACCTATACAGATTTATTTTGTCTCCCGCTTTGCTATGGAGGGAAGTGGAAACTTTTCTTTCTAACTCCTCCTATTTACTTCTGATTAAATTCGTTGCGGGGTCCAAGACAGTAGGTTTAGTTGTCCACGGGACGCACGAGTGTCAAAACTCGGTGTATCAGTTGGTTACTCCGCTGTTAATCCTGGCTCACAGGAGTCACAGCGGTGGGCATGTGGGTGGGATTGTCCCGAAAAAAAAAAAAACCTACGGGATGGAATGGGGTAGTGACATTTGTATTCTTAATCCGTCACCACACGGACACTATTATTATTTATTGTTCCTCTGTTAATGTAATGACTGCCTTGGTGGTCCAGTGGCCGCAGTATGCGCCTGCTGTGCACGAGGTTGTGGGTTCGATTCCCACATAGGACAAAACTTTGTGTGACCCATAAAGTGTTGTTCTGAGTCTGGATGTAATTTGTGTCCGTTAATTGTATATTTGTAAAGTCCCCCGCGACACAGAGCTTGTTCTCTAGTGCGGGAGTTGTCTTTTAAAAAAGCAAAAAAAAATTAAAATAAATGTCCTGTGTATGTTCGAGTAAAAGGTTTTCTTTCTTTATACTAAGAAACGGGTCATCCGTATAAAATAATACTGTCGCTTAGCATTATGCTGCCGTTTACATAATATTCTTTTATCTATTTATTCGTAAAATACTATATTTTATGACCCTTGCAGCAGCTGGCATACAATACAAATATATAATGTACTGTGTTACTAACTCGGAAGAGTTCGCTATAAGACAAGCCTTTTTTAACACTTTAAAAAAGCATTGGAAAAAATTACATTGATCCGTAATTCTTTAAAGACCTCTGGCTTAGCAGTCTGTGTCACCATAATAAAATCCTAACAGAAACGTAAAAATACTTTGTTTTAACATAGACTATTTAATATAACATGGCAACTTTTTTTTCTAGGTTAGCCTAAGTTTAATGACCCTAAGCTAAGCCAGGGTTCGTTTCCCACAGGGGAAAAATCTTTGTATGATTCATAAACTCTTGAGCGATTCTTACGAAAGGGCAGAGCTCCACTACTTAAAAGATTTATGCTGTAAAGTATGTTTGTAAAATTCCTCGCAACACATTGTTTGTTCCCTAGAGCGGGCGTTGTCTTTTTAAAATATAACAAAAAAAAGTTCTTCTGAGTTGATTTTTTTTCATATACCGTAATGTTTAGGAAACTAGGTTAAAAATCTCATGTTCTTATTACCTACGAGTAGTTCGTAAGTTAGTATGACTAGACTCTGATCTATTTACGAGATCACATAACAAAAGTCAGTTCATTCAAATTGACTCATTTAAGGAAACCAATGATGATACTTTTCTATTGATTCATTCAATAGAATGAATCAATAGAAAAGTATATTTAAAATAAAATAAAAGTATATTTAAAATATTTTTTAAGGCGTAGGTAATAACCTACGCCTTAAAAAATATTTAATGCTTGACTATGTTGGTAAGGCCATGATGTAAAATAAGTGGTAGGTATTTATTTTGGCATAATGCGGCAGTGTCCCCACTATACATAGTATTTCTTACACTATAGCAACACCGTAGATAAACTAGATACTTGAGGGACTTAACATCACTTTTCCTCTTCAGTGGTACGGTCGGCAACGGAGTTAGATTAGTTTTTTAGGAAAACCAATGTATGAATTTGTGTGAAATATATTTTTATCTGTTTAGTCTAATTGTACACTGTTACCAAATTCCACAGACATATATGATTGTATAATATAATGGTTTTCTTATAATATTCTGGTAAAAAAATATACCTTCGACATTATATCGTAAACTTACGTCAAATCCCATATATTTGTATTTTTGACTTTTCTATTCGACTACCGTTTATGCCACTTGTCTAGAGGAGAGGGTCTGTACAGCTATCTCAGTTGCTATGTGTACACTTCGCTTACTCCCACATTTGTATCTTTATCCTCTGCTACACTGGCTGGTAGAAAATTCAATCTTGAGTTAAGCTCGCCTTTGTACATGTTATATTTATATGTATTTGTTTCTATGTACCAAGCAGCTATCTACATTTTGCAAAGAGACCGTATTCCTTAGCTTTTTTGGATGAAAGATTCGTTCACCTAACCATATCGTCTGGTAAAAAGTAGTAGTTTAAAAGTAGTAGGTAGGTCATTATAAAAGAAAAATTCTAAAAATTTTCAGCCACATTAACGTAAAAGCTGAATAATAAATAAAAAACAGTTTTTCAATCAAACGTTAAATAAGTTAAAAATATAGATACCCTACAAATTCCTTAAACTTTCGTCTCTTAACAAGTAATAACTAATATTTTCTTGGCTTTCAGACCGAGTGGCGGCGTGATATGATGCTGTAGAATAACAAATATACAAACAAAGACAAGATTTACACCCACGCTTTTCCTTTTAAGATATTTTATTAACAGCCATAATCCCGCTTATTAGCACCAGAAAGGTCGTATGACGATCTGCAGCGATTGATTTTTGATCTTAATTTGAAATTCGTAAGATGTTAACTTTATTATATAACATAGTAAAGTTTAATCTAAAGGTTAAACTTTACTATGTTATATAATAATAACAATTTAAGAGCTAGGTAATAAATTACCTAGCTCAATTTCAATAAAATTAATCTAATAATAACAAAATAACTAATTAGATTTATTCATCTAGAATCTAGTAATAAAATTTACCGAAAAGCTAAACGAAACTTATGCTTAGAATATTGCTATCAAGGAAAGCTGCCTTGAAGTGGTTAAAGAATACCTGTCCAAAAACTTATTCTTTGATCAATCACGACCCTTATCACTTTCGTTCGAGGATACATCAGTCTTCTACCCAATTTATTCGAGGTTCCTTCGAGAACTGTCCCACATACTAACTTATTTACTTAAAGGCGCTCCCTCACTTGGGGCATTTGTCTATAATGTAACATTTAAGATTCGATTTTGAGTATTACATTACAGTACTGACTCCCTGACTTGACGACTATTCGCCTGTAATTTAACATTAGGTTATGATTAGATACGCCCGATCACAAATAGTTTTTCGTGCATTTATGTTATAAGTTATATCAAAACGTTACACACTGTATGTGCTCGGTTCTCTTCCTTCACCAATGTGTGACCCGAGTTTCTTGCCAATGCTTCTCAAGGTCAGCGAATTGGCCGTAGGAAAAAAGTATGCTGGCATTTGTTTTTATGACGTTCATAAGTATCATGCATTTGATCTAAATGAATAAATGAGTTTGACTGACTTTGAATGTAATGCTTGACACTGTAACGTTACATCACAGGCGAATATGCTCTAAGTGAGGGAGCACCTTTAGGAAAGAATGCAAACTTAGGACCTATTTGCAAAGTTTTTACGGGCCCTTAAACTTAGTAGGTCAACTCTTTTTTTTTTTCATACTACTTAGATAACAACGGCACACGGCCTACCTAATGGTAAGCATTTACCTTAACCTATATGTAGACACAAGCAAAGCTCGCGTGTTGCCGACCAAAAAAAAAATCTCAGGTTTTAATAATGAAATATCCCTGCGATAGAAAAATGTTGCATTAAAAGTGGAGACCTGTGTACACACAAACAGAAACACAATTATATCGCTGTGTTTTGCTGTGGTCTTCTGTAAAGTAAGGGTCTTTCCACAGTAGGGTTTGTTCACTCTTATGATGCTCACTTGTACCTAGTTTTTGTACATAAATAAAAAAGGTAGTTGCCCTAGCTCTCTTATTTCGCCTACATCTGTGTTAACATCGTCTTTAGAGGACAAATAAAGTGTTCTACTACTTCTAAATCAGCTTCTATTTTAGTCTCGAAATATAAAACAAACACATTTCATTTTAGTGCATGTTTTGAATGGATGGAATGTTATTTTAACTCTTAAATTACGAGTTTTTCAGCCCTGCGCAAAGTGCATTCATGTTTATATTATCCCTAATGCTAGTATTTCACTTTATGTATTGTATAAATATTAGTTTTTATAGCGAAAGAATGGAGTAAACAGTGGGTAATAACAAAACAAAAAAATATATACTGTTTTTTTTTTTTTTATATTTACTTAGGTGGCACACAGGCATATCCCGCCTGCCAGTCTGATGTTAAGCAGCTACTATCAGTTTTTGTTTATTGATCTATCGCCAAAAAATAACTACATATCACTTCTACTAGCACAAATAAATTGTCTGGAGTTAAAAAGAAAAGCTTCCACTTTCCTCCATAGCAAAGAATATATCTATATTCTATATTGAAAGACAAAATAAATCTGTAATATATTTTGTCTTTTTAAAAGACAACTGTCGGGGGACTTTACAACACACACAATTAACGGAGACAAATTACACCCAGACTCAAAACAAAACTTTGTGGGTCACACAAGATGTGATGTTATATAGCCTATAGCCTTCCTGGATAAATGCACTATTCAACAAAAAAATATTTTTTCTAATCGAACCAGTACTTTCTGCGATTAGCGCGTTCAACCAAACAAACAAACAAACTCTTCAGCTTTATAATATTAAGTATAGATTCACTTTTATATCTCGACTGTAATTTTTTTTCATCGTGCTAACGACCTCGATGTATCCCTTTCTAGATTCACTTGTGTACTATATAAGGCAACGGTAATGAGTAACTGATGCATACATGAATGTTAAATCAGGTATAACATTTGCTTCATCTATACTAATATTATAAAGCTGAAGAGTTTGTTTGTTTGGTTGAACGCGCTAATCTCAGAAAGTACCTACTGGTTCGATTAGAAAAAATCTTTTTTTGTTGAATAGTGCATTTATCCAGGAAGGCTATAGGCTATTTAACATCACGCTTTGATCAATAGGAGCGGAGCAGTAGTGAGATATGTTGCAAAATCGGGGAAAATATTCCGAATATCCACGCGGACGAAGTCGCGGGCGACCCCTAGTAAAGTATAATACTAGTGGCACGTTCCGGCTTCGCACGGGTGGTGATTTAGTTTTCGTAGGGAATAAAATATAGCCTATGTCACCCGCTGATAAGTTAGCTTACTAATGGTGAAAGAATTTTTAAAATCAGTCGACTAGTTTTTGAGTTAAATCGCAACCAACAAAAAATCAAATCTCAAGTTAAGCAAGCTTGTCGCGATAGGTCCGTAGATGGGTGACTGACCATTTTTTTAAAACACAGCAAGACTCCTCCGTGCCTTGGAAAGCCGTTGATCCTGCGCCTGATCTCTCTCCCATCATGTCGAATTGCCGTCTCTTCTGACTATGAGAGTGAAGGAATTGTGAGTGCACCTGAATATTCAGGGACCAAGACGTAGGGTGAGCGGTAAGGTAGGGGCATGCACAATAGACCCCAAGGGTCGAAGTACGCTGGCCGTAAGGACAGCCCCGTCACAAGATGAGATAAGAGTGCACCTGAGTTTACGCACATACTTATGCACTAATATAACTTCCGTACAGATGGCTTGTCTCTATCAAGATTAGCTGCCATTACCGAATTTCGATTCATCATCATCATCATCATCTCAGCCCGATAATGTCCACTGCTGAACATAGGCCTCCCTCATATGTCTCCACTATGGCCGATCTTGAGCTGCCTGCATCCAGTGCTTTCCTGCAGCTCTGATGATGGAATGATGAATGAATTTCGATTGGTAGAGTACATTATTATTTTTAGACCATATCTACATAAGTTGGCCTAAAGTATGTGTTACTCAATTTCGAGAGCATAAGGAAGAATTTAAGGCCTGTTATTTTCCTCCAGTCTATGGCCTTCGATTAACAACTTATTTATAGACATTATAATATGTGTATATTTAATAGGACTATTATCTGTAACGACGAAACGATCGTCAAGCTATATTGTCTTTGTCGTAAAGTATGTTTACTAGTTGTCTGGTTGCCATGGTTACGGGCTCTGCGAAGTTTGGAATAAGATGGCCTTGTGTTACTGCCTCAAGATATTATTATAGAAAAACTGCTTACCATCAGGCGGTCCGTATGCTTGTTTGCCACCTTGGTAGTATTAAAAAAAAAAAATATCTTGGTAATCGGTTTAAATTATTATATATATATATATTAAATACACTACAGTAGTTATAGGGCCTGTAGTTTTGGGGCTACAGTACACGTGCTACTTTAGCATCAGCGATCTGCTTTTTAGAAGCTAAATGCTGTAACCAAACCGTCCACAATTCTATTCCGTGATTGAGTTGCTTTTCGAAAGCTTACTCTCACAGAAAATCTCTATAATATTCATAGACAGTTGATTATTTGCCCCAAATTCATTAAGACCTGTTTCACCTAATAGATAAGGTATAGCACTCACCACTCTCCCTTCGAAGAGCAATAGTGGTTATTTCCATCATTACTGTCAGAGCTATTACGAGTAGGACAGATAATGTCTGTCGTATCCTTTAGAAACAAGCGTTATCTTTTACGATCTCGTGAACTTCCTTATGTACAGTTTCCTTAAATTCCAAGGTGATCATAGAACAAACAACTTTAATATGCAATATTTTTATGCATAAAGAAAAGTGTTTTTTTACTACTAAGTAGCCAAACAAGCATACAGCAAGATGGTAAGCAGACACCGTAGCCTATGGACGCTTGCAACACAAGGGGTCTTATCTTATCTCGTTATGGAGTCGGTCTTCTGGCCAGCTCTTTTGTGCATGCCCGTTCGTTTCCGCTTATCCTACATCTTATCCCTGGATATTCTTATTCCTTCTTATTCCTTCTGCACGAGCACCAGGACGTCCTTGATGGGGACGCGCCTATAATCCTCTGGTTCGGGGTAAGACTGTCCCAGTAGGCTCATTCTTCTTGGAGCCAACTCCTCGCACGTTCTTAGCTGGCATATGAACCCTAATCATAGTAATCATATTAACTATATATAAATCATAGTAACCTAATAATTTTGCGCTAAGACAACAAAATATAGATAAACCAACAAGGCAACAACCTCGATAATGAACTCGAATTACACGATACCTTTTCTTAAAACAAATCAAGGTCAGTAAAAAACTAGTAAGATATCAACTTTATTGCCTAAAATTACGTTTGTTATTTTTAGCCATTCAAATTAACATCTAAAATTAATCGTTATAAAACATCATAGTACGGCACCAGAAAGATGTATTAAATAATATTTTGATAACTCAAACTTCCCACGCAAATATTGCAACGCGGAAACATGTCTCGGCATTGTTCCAGAGATTGTAGTCTAAAAATTTATTACCAAGCAGCTGTAAGTTTTTCGACGTTTCTTACTATTTATGAGGAAGTATATATACTAATTATCACGTTATTATATGTAGTATTTATACTGACGTCGATACAACATATAAATAAAAGGAACAAAATTAGCCGTTGGCAATCATCGCAGTGTTGGTCTTGATGCTAAAAAAAGGTTACGATGTCCAAATGGAAATTGCCATTATTCCACTGGCACGACGAAATACAAAACGAAAGAGGAAGAATTAATTAATTTTTCAGGATAGTAAAGAGCTTTAACCGTCTAATCACAAATAATGCAATGCGTCTTGCAACGAGTCTTGCAGAATTTTTAGCATTCGTATTTGTTTTGGCAAGACACAAAGCAAATCGCACCGTGCCTTGTACACAGAGCCGAATGGGTAGAGCCACAAATCGGTAGGTAGTTACGAGAAAATAAATCTCCAATTGAGGATAGAAGACTATATCCGCGATTTAATTTAAGTTAGCTTCAGGTAAAAAAATACTGTTTAGCCACAATTAATAATGCAATGCGTCTTGCAACTGTCTTGCGGAATTTGTAGCATTCGTTATTTGTTTTGGCAAGACGCTAAGCAAAACGCAACATGTCGAGCATACTGGGCTGAGTAGGTAGGGCCACATATCGGCAATGTAGTTTTAAAGAATAAATCGCCAATATAGTCAAAGGTAAACTTTAATCGTTTAGCCATGAGTGCAATTTGGTTTGCAGCGCATCTTGCGAGGCTTGTAGCATTTTACAGTTTGTTTGTTTCATTGGAGCAGCACGGGCACTAATAGGTCGAGCATTTGCCAAGACTGTATGCAAGGCGAAAATTAAAACGTTAATGCCTACCCACATAGGTAATAAGCGATTCTGTCTACTAAGCCGGAGGTTGTGGGTTCAATGCCCACCCAGGAGCGAGGAGGATACGATTATTGGTTCTGTATCTGAAAGTAATTTATCTTTAACCTCTTAGCGTTTCCATTATTAGGGTAAAACCTAACTGATGAAACTACAGATGTTAATGTCTTTATGTTTTAAATAGAAGAAGCATTAGAATAGAGTTGTTCCACGACATTATTATATCGTACCCTACCCTCCATCCAGCCCATCCCATAATATTATTATATCGTACCCACCCCCACCCACACAGATCATAAATTCATGAACGTGATGGTGCTTCACGTAGGCGTATAAGCATCAGTTATCAATCACATAGTTATTAAACAAACTATTATTCGTGTTGCTTCAAACGAGGATGTTTACATTTAGAAATACATGTTTTATGTATCCTTTTCCTCTGCAATATTGCCACATTCCTCAATTTATTTATATTAAACATACATTAACATAATTTCTTTAGAATTCGACTGCACATTCATTCTTCCACGGCACCTTTTAAGAGATCAAATAACGCGTGAGTTTTTTTTTTTATCAAATTACGTCTAATAAATCATATTACCATAACGAGACCAAGTCAAATTACTCTTGATGACTTGCAACCCCACGATAATATGTGTAATGTTTAGGGCGAAAACCTTACAACTTTAATTTGTTGCTAAGTTTAGAACAATTTACAATTACTAGAAGCCCTATAGCGATCGAAATTCGACTGTGATTTATTTTCCAATAAGTTTATTACATATTTTAACTTTGCATAGTCCACCTCCATATCGCACCCGCGGGAAAATAATGACTTAAGATGAAATACGCCTGTTTTGCAATTTTCATCTTGTGCTTAACAGTTAAGGTTCAAAATTGTCAAATGGTATTTCTTCGCTTAAACTCCTCCGTGCGCGCAATGTGCTTTTGAAAGAGTACGTAATATGCTACAAAGTTTTCAGGGTATAAACGAACCGATGATGGGTGCAGGGTTAGAAAGGTCCCGGGGTGGTGAATGGTGACGACGAACTGAAAGACAGCGTGAACTGTAACTACTAACTGGCTGGTCAATCTTGGCATTTATTTTCAAATAATGTACTCTCTATGTTTTTATATTGTACTAGCTGTTGCCCGCGGCTTCGCCCGCGTGGATGTCGGTTATCGGTGCAAAAAGTAGCCTATGTGTTATTCCAGACCATAATCTATCTCTGTGCCAAATTTCATCCAGATCCGTTCAGAAGTTTTTACGTGAAAGAGTAACAAACATCCATCCGTTCTTACAAACATCCCCCATAACCTTTTATTCATTGTGTAAATAAAATGTGTTTGTTTCCTTATTAATTAAGTACTTTTTATTTGCCTTAGTTTCATTTTGTATGGGTAATTGGTTCCTTTTGTTACCACAAATATTATAACTCATACTAAATGGTAAATATATACTCTGGTGATTAAAAAGACTGGCGAGAGATTCTTGCCTACTCTAATCAGAAAATTAGCCGTAGGAAAAAAATATGCTGGCATTTGTTTTTATGACGTATCTCATGCATTTCATCTAAATAATTGATCGAGTGTTGTGGAAATTCTTGGGGAAGGCCTATGTCCAGCAGTGGATGTCTTTTGGCTGAGATGATAATAAATGAATGAGTTTGACTTAACTATCAGGCGAACCAGACGCTTGTTTGTCACCTTGGTAAGATAAAAAGTACCTATTATTGAATAGACTACAGATTGTACTGTCGGGTAATAACATTGTTTTTCTAGGTTAAGAATTCTATATATCACGATAGTCATTAATGAATTCTAATCTTAAGTACTTCTAGATAAATCTATAGATATAATATTAACTTGTATGTATGTATATAAGTAATTGTATAATAAAGATCAAAATTATATGTATTTCATGTACACACATAATCTAAAATATCAATTTGCGTAATCATGTTGTAAACAGGGCAAATGTATTATTCGCTTTTAAATAATAATTTCTTAATTTGATATTAAATTTATTTTTTTCACTTATTATTTAATATTGTTTAATATAATACTTAAGTGTAAGGATCTATCTACATAGTGAGTAATATGGCATGGGTTTCTTCAAGAAAAAAGTTTTTAAAGGGTCGGCAACGCGCGAATGTTGCAAGCGTCCATAGGCTACGGTAACTGCGATCAGGCAGGCCGTATGCTTGTTTGCCTAATTGATATTTAAAAAAAAAATACCTACCGCTCATGACTTGGTGCTCACGTAGGTACTGGCCGTTTTCGAACTTCGAACGTCGCCGCGTCGCGTCGGCGACTCGGCCGCTACGTAGCCAGCCCGTACTTACAAGCCAACTAAATCGGTCCTAAACGGTAGGTATTTATTGCGACAGATTGTGGCAGTGTCCTTACTATATAGAGAGAAATTCTTCCTTTATAGAGAGAGAGATTCTGCCTTACACTATGATAATGTTAATGTATAACCAGCATTAGCCAGCTGTTTTGTTTATTTCGTCGTCTCAGCGTGTTATGGGTCTACTACTCTACCTCAATTTCCAAGTGGACCTCCCCATAGTGTCAAGATCAATCAACTAAACAATCAAGTCAAGATCAATTTATTATCAAAACATAGTAAACATCTTTGTTTGATGGGTAAACAATCACTACAATCAGGTGAGTGTGGGTTACGTTACCAAGGACATGGTAACTCTACAGATGAGTGACCGCATAGTGGAATTTTATTCTGAGCGTCTCAGTGCTTCGGAGGGCACATGTAAAGTCGGCCAAACGATACGAAGAAGAAGAAGACTTAACAATATCAAGCGGACCCGTACTAAGCTTTTTGCCACCCGAGTCGTATAAAAAAAGACATGTATAATATTGTATTAGCCAATAATTAAATTTTTAAAAGACTTATTTATGTTGTTAGTACTTACTTATTGAAATTTTATAATAAATAGAAAAAAAAGTAATATATCCATACATCCAAACCTGTACGGTTTCTAGTGCTCATTTAAGGATGTTTTTTTAACAAAATGTATTTAATAACAAAACTCTGGTGATAAAAAAATTGAGTCAGCAATACGCAAGTGATAAATTACCTCTGGTATTGCAAGCGTCAATAGGCTACGGTAACTGCTTACCATGAGGTGGACCATATGCTTGTTTGCCACCTAAGTAGTATAAAAAATCTATTTATCTTCTCAAGATATAAATTATATAAATTATCATACGTACTTAGCCATTTAATTAATTTAACAATACTATGGAGTCTTTCCAGAAAAATTAAAATATACAATAATAAAACCTCTTTTCAAGAAAGATGATAGGCACGACATGAGTTGCTACAGACCAATAGCATTAGTCCCTGCTATTTCTAAAATTTATGAGAAAGTAATTCATGACAATATATACAAATTCTTTGAGAGTAATAATTTATTTTGTTGTGAACAAGTAGGCTTCAGAAAAAATAAATGTATAAATTTAGCTATTTATGATTTTCTTCATACAGTGACTACTAACATAGATAAAGGCATTCAATCGTGCGCGCTTTTCATGGATTTGACAAAAGCATTTGATCACGTTGATCACAATATATTATTAGACAAGTTACATGCATACGGAATCCGTGGAAATATATTAAACTTAATCAAATCCTATTTAAGTGACAGAATGCAATCCACGCAAATAACTAGACTATGCCCATTAGGAAAAATTGTAACTAATTATTCATCGGATTACAATAGAGTTATATTTGGTGTTCCACAGGGCAGTGTACTGGGCCCACTTCTATTTATCATTTATATAAATGATTTGCCTAAGCTGACTAACCACGAGTCTATTTTATTTGCCGATGACAGTACAATAATTTTTACCGGTAATGACACTTTCAGTATGCAATTAGATATAAATTCAACTTTATCAAGTGTTATTGAATGGTTGAAATTGAATAATTTGAACATTAATCTCACTAAAACGAATTATATGACATTTCGAAATAGACTTAACAAATTGACAAACATGGACATTACTTATTCGGACGTCAAGATTAAACAAGTTGAGGTGACAAAGTTTTTGGGTATACATATCGATTCTAGTATAAAATGGACGACACACATTGAATCACTGTGTTCAAAACTGTACCAGTTCTCATACGCTCTTTATGTATTATCCAAAAAGGCAAGCACGTCGACGGTGTTAATGGCATATCATGGTTATGTCACACCTCTCTTGAGGTATGGGATTATGTTCTGGGGCAACTCGATAAATAAAGAAACGGCATTTTTAGCACAGAAGAAGTGCGTAAGAGCGATCTATGGGTTAAAGCAAACTGATAGTTGTAAACCCCTTTTCATAAAACTGAGACTACTTACTCTACCATGTATTTATATTTTGGAAGTTGTTTTATTTGTTAGGAAACATATAACTTTATTTGAAAAGCTAAATAGCCGTAGGCATAATTTGAAAATACGGTTTCCAGAAAATAAAACCACCTTTCTAAATAATAGTATATTTTGCATGATACCACGAATATATAATAATCTACCAATAACAATACTGAAAACTACTGAGTTAACCATATTTAAGAATAAAGTAAAAAAATTTTTGTCCTCAAAAGGGTATTACTCTGTCAAGGATTTCTTATCAGATAAGGAATTATAGTAACATTTTAGTATTTAAGTTTACATTATATTTTTGTTTTCTTGACATTTTGATGAAATTTGTATGACATTATTATTATTATTATTTAAACACCGACATTATTCTTAATCACGTTGACATTATTATTTATTACATTGACATTAATATAATGTTGTTCCTTAATTTTTTATAGTTATTAAATATTTTGCATGCTTTTTTAGCTGAATATGGTGAAACCAAATGTTGTAAATTTTTTTTCTTTAACTTCTTATGTACCCATATTCGCAAAATAAATGATTTGATTTGATTTGAAGATAAATGAAATATTTTATTTGATTTTAAAAATAACTATTCTGTCAATACCTAACAAAGAGTTGACAGTAGATATTGTTAAAATTCCATAATTTTAATAACATCAAATGAGTATCCGAAAAGACTAAATATAAAATTGTACTTTAACTGGCCTGTTGGTCGAGTGGTTAGTGACCCTAACTGCTACGCCGGAGGTCTTGGGTTCAATTCCCACACGGGCCAAAACTTTGTGTGATTCATAAATGTTTGTTCTGAGTCTGAGTGTAATTTGTCTCCGTGAATTGTATGTTTGTAAAGTCCCCAGCGACACAGGGCGTGCTTCCTTTGCTTTTTAAAGAATAGGAAAAAAAGGGAAATAGTATAAATCTGCATTCTTGAATGTCCACACAATGTTTATTATGTAGATATATTTATTATTGTAAACCATAATATAATAATGTCTTCAAGAGAGTAATTCGACCCGCGTGAGCAGTTACCATTTAGGTATAGCCATTGGACAGTAGCAATAACTGGGTACACTGCTTCTGTGTTTCCAGGCCTTACAAAATCGTGAAAGTTTAAAACAATTTATATTGTATGTATTAGAAATATAAATGTATGTTCAGTTGTCTGGTTGCCATAGTACAGGCTCTGTCTAGTTTGGGATCAGATATCAGATGGCTGTGTGAGTTGTCCCAAAATGTTATTATGATTCTGGGGGGGGGAGGCAGTCGTCCCGGGCGGCAAAGGGAGGGGGGGCAGCTAGCCTAGCTGTTTTTGCTCTTTTCTCTTCTTTATTTTATTGCCAAAATAAAGAAATGTCAAAAATTACTGACAACAATGTACTTTAATATTATTTGATAGGTTAGACTAGTGGGCGGCAAATTCGCAGTCTGCCCTCCCTTTTTGAAAACCTAGATCCAGCACTGAGAACGACACATACACACACACATTTCGATTATTACATAAAAGAGTAGGTAGGTATAATATTCAATTACGTAATAATTACTATGTCACCTCATATTATTTCGCTTATCTATATAGTACTTACATTATAGGTATATATAGATAACAGCATCAAAATGAAAACATTTATACTCAGCATTCTCAAACAATTTTCTGTCACACGGTTTCAGAGGACAATTGAAATGTTGAAACGCGGAATCGGTGTTTCAATATCGATTTCCGATTTCAATGCAGAGTGCAGACATTCTGTTCCTGTCCATTCTTTATATACCAGATGGCAAACGTATATCCGATCGGTCTTTTATAATACTACTTAGGTGACAAACAAGCATACGGTCGAACGCTTGCAAAACAAGGACCGCGCGTTTTAATCTCACATTTTGTAAAGCGGTGGTGGCCGACTGGGAAAGTAATCGACTTGCACGCAAGAGGTGCGAGTTCGATCCCGGGTGGCAGTACCAATATGAATTTCACTTTGTGGAGTTTATATGTACTAATTAAATGTTTCGCCATCTGCTAACGGTGAAGGAAAACATCGTGAGGAAACCAATATGTCTTAGAAGAAATTTTAATTTCACCAACAACAAAAACAAAAAACGTGAAGAAGTTTATAAGTCAACAGAACGTATTGTCAAATTTGGCGTACCTCAAGGTAGTGTCTTAGGTCCACTCCTGTTTATCATGTATATTAATGATCTACCTAAATATATCGACCACTCAATAACACTATTTGCGGATGACAGCACAATAACAATTGAATGTAAAAATAGGGACACATATGAAATTGACATTAATAATTCTATAATAGCGATGATAAAATGGTTAGAGAACAATAATCTAAAGATAAATCTTGAGAAAACTAATATTATGCATTTTGCTCAAAGATCAACAATTCCAAATGTTGCACTATTGTAATAAAAATATTAATACAGTTGATACAGCCAAATTTCTTGGAGTATCAATAGACAGCAAACTAGATTGGAAACCACATACAGAAGCCCTAAGTAAAAAAATAAGTAGTGCTACCTATGCATTGCATAGGTTAACCCCCGTGATAAATACTGATGCACTGCTAACTGCTTACCATGGCTTAGTGTCGTCTAATTTAAGGTACTGAATTATTTTTGGGGCAACTCAACAAATAAGGTCGTAATCTTTAAAAACCCAAAAGAGATGTCTTAGAGCTATGTTTAGACTTCATGTCACCGATAGCTGTAAACCATATTTTAAAAAATATAAAATATTAACCCTGCCATCTTTTACTACTATTATGTTTGTCAAGTTAAATCCAAACCTTTTTCCGCGATTATCAGATGTAGTAATTAGAAATAGACGCGACAATGACAGGCTTTGCGTTCACAGTTCCAAAACTGCTTTATTACATAAAAGTATATTCTGTATGGCGCCAATTATTTACAATAAATTGCCTAAATGTTATGTATGGCGCCAATTATTTACAATAAATTGCCTAAATGTTGGAGGGAATGTTCTGTCAATAAATTAAGAAATAGGTTGAAACATTTTTTAATTGAGAAGGTTTATTACAATATTAATGAATTTTTGACTGATAAATTACCTGTAAATAATTGACATTAAAAACATTTAGGTAATATAATTATTTTGACATTGTATTTTTATTCTTTTCCTCTTGACATCTCACTTGATTTGACATAATTTGACTTTTTTATTATATAAAATGAGTTGTCTGACTATGCTATTCTGTTTGTCATAGAAAAATGTAATTTATGAATATAATAATTATTAATAATAAAATTTAATTGATGTTATTGGTTATAGTCGATAGATAAATTTAATTTATATTTGTACACCGTAAAGGTTAAACATGACTGTAAATATGTAGACTCATGTTTGGGACAAATAAAATGATCTTGTATCTTGTACCAACCCGCATTAAGCCAGCGTGTATGAATTAAGGCGTAAACCCTCTCTCTCTCTTTCGATAGAGGAAAGGAGACCCGTGCCCAGCAGTGAGATATATAGGTATGTGTTGCAATTATTATTTGTAACACGAGATATTTAAAAAATTGTAAAATTCGCTTTTATAAATAGTTACTGAATGCACCTACCTAGTTTTGTCTCTGCATCACCCAAAGGTTGACTGGTAGAGAATGCCTTTGGCATTAAGTCCAACATTGTACCATTAAGTTGTACAAGAAGTTTTAATAAATAAAATAAAAAATATTTTTATGGATTTTGTTATTGGTAACTCTGGGGTACTCTTGCTCTATAGCATAGGGTCAAGATGTTAAAAGGATTTTACAGCAGAGGAGCTCCAGAAACTCCAGGACTCCAAAAGAGGTACTTAAAAATTTTAACTTTTTTTTTTAAGACAACTCCCGCACACAGAGAAAATCTGTGTCGCGGGGGACTTTACAAACATACAATTAACGGACACAAATTACACCCAGACTCAGAACAATTCTTTGTGGGTCACAAGTTTTGTACTGTGGGGAAATCGAACCCACAACCTCATGCACAGCAGGCGCATACCGCGGCCACTGGACCACCAAGGCAGTCAAAAAGCGATGCATTTATTATTTCTGAGATTTCGTGATTAATTAGTTATTTTTTAATTAATATAAATATTATTTAGTTAAAACTAATCTAGAGCAGAGGAGCTCCAGAAACTCCGACTCCAAAAGAGGAGGTTCTTAAAGAAAAAATAAAAATTGTAACTGTTTTCGCATTACGCTTTTAAAAACCATAGTGTTGTAAGCGTCCATAGACCGTTTCTACGCATGATTGGTCTAGTGGTTAGTGACACTGACTGCGGAGGTAGTGGGCTCGATTCCCACATGGGACAAAGCGGTATGTGATTTATAAATGTTTGAGTCTGGGTGTAATTTGCGTCCGTGAATTGTATGTATGTATGTTTAGTCTTCTTACTACATACTGATACCAGCTATGGTACCAGTATGCAGTAAGAAGACAATCAGATTCTTCCTTACACTATGCAGGTACAAAAGACATTATTTTAACTGGAATCTGTATCGTGCCGCACTGTGCAGTTTCAGAGGAATTTCCTGCCACGTACGATTAGGTTGTGGAATGAGCTTCCTAGTCGAGGTTTTCCCGAGAGACTATAGCATGGGGTTCTTCAAGAAAGGAGTTATAAGGTTTCTAAAGGGTCGGCAACGCGCGAGTGATACCCCTGGTGTTGCAAGCGTCCACAGGCTACGGTAACTGCTTACGATCAGGCGGGGCGTATGCTTGTTTGCCTCCTTGGTAGTATAAAAAACAAACTTAGCAAATTATATAAGCTATTTATAGAAGACAAAAAAAAATTTACAGTACTAATTATACAGTTAAGATACGGCTATTATCACCCGAAAATTGTTAATTAGCCGTGAGCGTGATGTACCTACAAAGGTGTGACGTCATTCACGATATATTTTTAAACATATCCACACCATAGAACAATGGATCCCGTTATAAATATACGGGATACGCGGGTCAAAATATATAGCCCGAATTAGCACAAGCTTGAATAATTTGCTAGTAGTCGGGTGTAAACATCGCGTTTGACGTAATATTCTGAAAGATATGTTGCTATTTCGTAAAACATATATTATACTAGCTGTTGCCCGCGGCTCCGCCCGCGTGGATGTCGGTTATCGCTGCAAAAAGTAGCCTATGTTTTATTGCAGACCATAATCTATCTGTGTGCCAAATTTCATCCAGAACCGTTAAGTAGTTTTCCGTGAAAGAGTAACAAACATCCATCCATCCATTCTTACATATAATATTATGTATATGTATTATTATACTGTGTCTACGCGTACATATCTACATGGACTTTTCAGTATGAGTGAGCGAGACAAAACTATGTTTAAAGAGAGAGAAGAGAATGAGATTCGTCCCTATTCTATAGAAACACTTCAATATACTTTATGAATTAATATTTCCTATTTTTAACAGTAATTGGAAAGATTTTTTTTAATCATACTTACTATGTAGGTACTTAGGTGGCAAACAAGCATACAGTGAGTACTTTAGTACTTTTTACAGCGATAACCGACATCCACGCGGGCGGAGCCGCGGGCAACAGCTAGTAATACATATAATACTGTGGCGTAGATCTTCTGTGATCTTCAAGCAATCTAAATCCTTGGCGAGACAGCAATAACAGTCTCTTATTTTCAAAATCGTAAATATATTTTTAAATCCGTAAAATATTAACTTTATTACCTAGCTTTAAGGTTACAATTGTACGAAATGACAAATTAAGATCGACAATAAACCGCTATTAAGACGTCATGGCAAAAACTAAATAGGCAACCAGCTGCCAAGGTTTACATAAGAAGATTAGTGAATTTTTTCCAACGATTTGCAGCATTATGTTAGCATGACATTGTTAATGTATTTTTATCCGGCTGTCTCCGGCGGGTGTTTGGCACATGATCAACCGTGGCTCAGTGACGGCACGGTGTCTATTCCTGTCTGACATTGGTCTTGATGTGAGGCTAACACAAGGACGAGGTGTCCATGCTCTTGGTAAGCGTGGTATACACGAAGGCGCTCTTCGGATATGTTCGGTTATCTTCGGGTACGACCATTTCTTAGACGATACTCAAATGTTTATTATTTGAATTACCAAATTTATTTACTAATATATTTTTCTTCTCGTAAAGTTAAATAGATTCATTCTCCATTGAAATGTAAAAGGAATATCAACTGTATGAACAATGAAACAAGATTCATTTTACTTCGGTTTGGTGGGAAATTGGTTTAGAAAACGGGTGAGTTATGGCGCATGTTAGGAGAGGCCTATGCCCAGCAGTGGTCTGCTATAGGCTGATTGATTGATGAAGACGGATAGGTACCTACATAGTGAATAAGTGAAATGCCGCTTGATAGGCGACGTTTCTATTCTGACTTTCTGACGAACGACGAATGAGAAGGTTATTATTAAAATAAAAACGAACATCGGATGAGTAGGGCATAAAAATGCGGGTGAATGGGGAAGTCAAATTATGCGGATGAATTTTGCGGATGAGTGGGGCATAAACCGAATATATGATCGAAAATCGAAAATAAATTGCTATAAAAACATCAAGGTATTTTAAAATCCCCTTTAATTATTTTTAAACAACGTTAATCCACATCACGAAAACCGCGAAAGTTCGTATTGCCGATAGATACCTATCGTAAAAAATCCTCAATGAGTCTCTTTTAACGAACGTCCAATGAAACTACCCCACAATTAGTTTACTTCATAGTCTAAACAAATTCTAGATCGTACACAGATAACGTTCAAAATGGACGACTAGCTAAATAAGTGGCCAACAAATTGGTTGAAGCAATTTAGTAGAATTAAAGACTGTTATTTAAAGATAAATGGATGTCTATTTTATTAAAGAGAGGTAGGGCACCATACTAGTGAGCAAGCCGGAATGGGAAAAGACCGCCCATCTTACAGATTTTGAAAGTAAATGGCTTGATTCTTAACATCAGGCGGGCCATAATGCTTTTTTACCACCCAAATTTTAGGACTGCCTTGGTGGTCCAGTGGCCGCAGTATGCGCCTGCTGTGCACGAGGTTGTGGGTTCGATTCCCACACAGGACAAAACTTTGTGTGACCCACAAAGAATTGTTCCGAGTTCTGTAATTTGTGTCCGTTAATTGTATGTTTGTAAAGTCCCCCGCGACACAGAGCTTGTACTCTAGTGCGGGAGTTGTATTTAAAAAAAAAAAAGTATAAAAAATATCGTCTTCGAAAAAGAGGATTCTATATTTTTTTATGTTACGAGCGTTAAGACCTCAATGCACCGAATACGCTAGCCTATTCCGGGTTTCTGAATCAGATAAGCCCTTCAAATTTATTATAACAAAACAAACACTAAGTCAATCATACGGTCCGCCTAATGGTAAGCTGTTACCGTAGAATGGATATATGCGGGTAATTAGATAAGGGTTAATATTTAATACGATTATCAACTACCCTCAACCGGCAGTATGGCTTGTGTCGTATGAGTTGAAAAGTATAGTACCTATTCCTATTTTGTTTTTATGAGGAAAGGGGTGAAAGCCCCGCCATTATCCTAACCTCGCACTTATCATCTATTAGACCAAAGAAATAGAAAATATCATACTTACAATAAAAATAAATACTTACCATAGTTAAACGCATTTTATCAACGCACCTCCCGCCACCGACAGGGAGTTCATCCACACATTTTAGAACCTTTATCGTGCCGCACTGTGCGGTTTCAGAGGAATTTCCTCCCACGTACGATTAAGTTGTGGAATGAGCTTCCTGCCGAGGTTTTCCCGAGAGACTATAGCATGGGGTTCTTCAAGAAAGGAGTTATAAGGTTTCTAAAAGGTCGGCAACGCGCGAGTGATACCCCTGGTGTTGCAAGCGTCCATAGGCTACGGTAACTGCTTACCATCAGGCGGGCCGCATGCTTGTTTGCCTACTTGGTAGTATAAAAAAAAAACGCACGGTTAGTTCAGTGGTTTATGAGGTTACTTCGCCATTTACCACTGCGCCGCGTGTTGTGGGTTCGGTCCCCACACGGGACGAAAAATTGAGTGATCTATAAATGGTTGTTACCAGTCTGGGTGTAATTTTATGTTCGTGAATTGATGTTGGTAAAGTCCCCCGCGACACAGGGCATGTGTCCTAGCGCGGAAGTTGTTAAAAAAAAGAATGAATGTTATACTTACCTACTAACAGATGCGCTGATTGGCTACATTAATTCGTCATTTTTGTTTAAGTTTCCTATATTTCTAAAAAAACAGGATTTTTGTAAAGATCAAAAATATACAGCTATGTGGAAAAAGACAGCCGCGTGCGCTGGGCCAGAAACCGAAAGTCGCAGGTTCGAATCCTGCTCCGGGTTCGTCTTTTTCCACATTGCTAATATTTCAGTATATTTGAGCAGATTGCATAGCAAAAATGCTAAAAATATTTAATGATCCTAAAAATACCTCGGAAGATATATAATAAATGCCAAAACAATACACAATACCCACCTAATCTTTTAATATTCATACAAAATATGGGCTCAAAATAATGTTTGGCACAAGACACGTTTATTTGAATGACAAGACTTAAACGTAAATCCAGTTACAATTATAATCTCATTAAGATTGCCAAAAATACCTACTCACACACCGGTGAAACCTGATTTTAAATGTTGCTCACGTTTTGTCGCTTAATTAAGAAATGTTTCGTGTGACAAAAATGTTTTAATGTTTTTATAATTCAAGGTGTTTGGAAAAGTAAGTAGGTACCTACGCGCGGCAACGGAGATAGCTGTACAGGGCCGCTATAATAATGATTATTTTTTTAAGAAAACCTTTGTATATGGCATTTGTTATTATTCCTAAAGTACTAGTGCGGGAGATGTCGTAAAAAAATAAAAAAAAAACAACAAAACTCCTAAAAGAGTTCCCAAATTACTCCATGAAATATAAATGCTAATATTAAAATGTTATAAATTTTAAATATTATTAATCACTTGGAGTACTTATAACTTGTGAATTAGTATATGAAATTCCAATCTTTTTAGAACAAAAATAATGGAGTAAATACCTACTTTGGGAATAGTTAGACTAAACCTAATGATAAACATATATTTCACACAAATTCATACGAAAAACTAATCTTCATAGCGGCCCTGTATGTCCAGTGATTAGTGAATGCTGCTAGGATGAAGTTTGGGTTTGATTCCATTGCGACCGCGACCGAGAAGGAAGGAGGAAATTGTTTACCGTATTAGTATATAAAATATAATTCGTGTAAATAAGAAGATTAAAAATCATTCAAGCGCGTTAACAATGATTTATTAATCATTGAAAACGAGTTGTTTCGGTCCATGATTCATTCATTTTGATAACATTCTTAGATTAGCAGATAGGAAAACCATATTTGTATATCAAAGAGTAGGTACCTAACTAATTACTTACACACTGACGATGACGGTAAGTGATATCTTCACTTCTAGTTCTGGACCAGAAACAAGTGACCAGCCTCTCTAGACAAGTGGCATAAATGGTAGTCGAATCAAAAAGTCAAAAAAGCAAATGTATGGGAATTGACGTAAGTCTACGAGATAATGTCGTAAACTTACGTCGGATGCTCATAACACGTAACATGATAGAATTCGCGCGGTGACCAACTTTCAAAAGAATGCATTCATGAAGTTTATTTTGTACTGCTAAGGAAGCAAACAAGCATACGGCCCGCCTGATAGTAAGCAATAATCGTAGCCTATACACGCTTGCAACACAAACACCGGCCCCTCTAGACAAGTGGCATAAGGGATAGTCGAATCGAAAAGTCAAAAATACAAATGTATGGGATTTGACGTAAGTTTACGACATTATATCGTTGACTTACGTCTAATCCCATACATTTGTTTTTTGACTTTTCGATTCGACTACCGTTTTTGCTTTGTCTAGAGGCTCAGGGGTATCAATCACGCGTTGCCGACCCAGCTCCTAGCTCCTTTTTTCTTGAAGAAACTCATGCTATAGTCACTCGGAAAATCCTCGACACGGAAGTTTTTCAAAAACATTATAAAACTCAACTGAAAGAAAGATAGGTATAGTATTAGACGTCCAATAATAGACCGACGTTATTTTTCGTTGTTGACGTCATCAGTTCACACCCACCACGGTGCAGTTGATGGGCCTGGCAATTTTACTGGAGAAATATTCGAATGTTTAGATCATCACCGTTGACTAGTTTTATTAGGTATATTAACTTTGTTATATAAAAGCGTAAAAATATCGAGGTTAGTCCTTAATATTTTAATGTAAAAGGACCCAAAATTTCAATCAATTAGCCTGTTTAAGTCCACTACAGGACATACTTTTTCAATTTTTTGTTTTCAGTAAGACAACTTACGTACTAAGGAACAAGGCTCCCTATGTCGCGGATGACTACAATTCGCACCATAACACACTGTTCCTCCGCCTTCCGCGTCCAGTTTGTTAGTAGTAACGTTAATGCGGATCTCCACATTCGAAGGACAATGGGGAAGTGTTAGTAAATTAAGAGTACATACTTACCTTAATATTTTTTTACATGATAAGTACCTTTATGCGAATTTTTTCTACTACTTTGGTGGAAAAAAGCATCCGGCCCGCCTGATGGTAAGCAGTCTGTTACCGTTACCAGGTTTTCTGATGGGGTTTGCTAGGATAGAAAAACGTTTCTTCTAAAACTCATCCCTAAATGAGCACTGGAGACCTGTACTCACACACAGGAAGACAACTTCACCACTGTGTGTAATTACTTGGGTTGTGGTCAGTTGCATAATAATGGTAATTTCCCCATCGGAGTTGGACACTTATAGGGTGCTTTACTTCTCTTAACTTTTTGTACCAATGGCTTGCCTATTTCTCGAGGATTTATAGGTGAACTAGCCATAGATACATACAGTACCAGTCTTAGCACTTCCGACGCCCTTTTTCTTGGTCTTGACCAAACTTAAAGAGGCAGGCAGGGCCGTCGGCTTTGCGCCCCAGGGCCGTCGCATTACCGAACCCCCCCTAGAGGCGGTACTGGATACATACCTACGTCACAGCTTACATCTACATACCAATATACTTAATAGTAATTGA
This sequence comes from Trisateles emortualis, assembly GCA_947095525.1. Taxonomy (NCBI): domain Eukaryota; kingdom Metazoa; phylum Arthropoda; class Insecta; order Lepidoptera; family Erebidae; genus Trisateles; species Trisateles emortualis. The sequence goes on along the minus strand of OX352740.1, from coordinate 4,674,169 downwards.
TCTTAAGACGTAGACGTATGGCCTCAATATACTATCTTATTATTCAACATTACACAAACTACATGCATAATTGATAGGGGAATTGTTATGAAACAAGCCGTATCCACGACTTGCCGCTTAACCTAACGCTGAGCACTTATCAATAGATAAGATACATGGTCTTTAGACAAGGCGCCGAAAGATAAAAATTTAGAGTTTCCAACACCTTATCTGACGTATTCGTACGTTCAACTTGAAATTTCAAAAATTTACATAGCATACCTGTGTCGCATCAAGGACATCTTAAAGGTCCTTTCACGCTCAATACTTTATCGTTCATTCATCAATATACCTATTGTAGGTAGGTACTTTTTTTTTTATACTACCAGGGTGACAAACAAGCATACGGCCCGCCTGATGGTAATATTACGGAAGACTTGAGGTCTTCTGATACAGGCATATCTATGGTTAAAAGAAGTTCTAATTCATGTTTGAAACTTTGTGGATAATGGAAATAAGTAATTACATATCATCATTATTATCCAAACTAAGGGGTAGGCAGAGACTATAGTATTAAATATGTAACACTAAATTATGTCCTCCGCTCGCGTGGATGGACATCCATGTTACCGCGGTAAAAAGTATCCTATATCCACAAGATACCATCTCTTTGCCAAATTTTATTATGGTCGTGCAGACAATTGTCCCGGAAAGGTAACTAACAAACTCACCTCTTAGGTGCACGTCAGTTGATTTCTGACTGAGCTACCACCGTTTTTTTTTCAGGCCAGTCATAAAATATACATACAATAAACTGTCAAACATCTTACATTCTCTAATAATTAATTAAAGAAACAATTTACAAAACAAGTTCTTGTTAAAAGTGGACAATTATCTCTCTGTTTCGATAAATAAGCACATTAAAAATGGTTTTCTTTTTCTCTAATGTCCCCTTCAATTTATTGACCACTTTAGAAGTCATTAGCAATAGGTACCTACCTACCTACATATCTCAGATTCGCTTGTTATATCTTTCTTCATTAATTACGTTGTTTTCCAACATAATATAATTATTAATTACATGAAGATTACATTTACAATATGTATTTGTTATTTAAATATGTACTTTATGTAGGTACTGCTTTCCATTTTAAACATTATGTACTTCGAACGGCTTCCGCGTATTGTTTGAAGCACTTATATTATAATACATTTAATTACTTACGTTTTATATTACAATTAAAATATTACGTTTCTTTATTTCGGTTAGTTTTGAGACAAAGGAAACCAACAACAAAAGAACAAAAACACGACTTCAAAATAAAAACTTACTTTTTACAAATAAGTAAGAAAGAAAGTAGCTACAAACCCATGTGCGCAACTTCTACGTAAATATAGGGGCCATAGATCAAATTAAACCTTGGATGACTAAAATAGCATAGACATATAAATCGTCGCAATTGTAGAATATAGACGACATTTTTTTTACAAATTTCGTTGTTGACAGAAACTACCCTATGTATCTACTTTTAATATTCTACTTTTATATTTAAAATGGTATCTTAAACAAACAGTTGAACAATGTAAACAGATTTTCGAAAAACGATGTCGTAAAATATTGTTTTAAATCTTTAAAGTGCACTCCTTTAAAGTTGCTTAAAATCAGATCAGTCTTTGTTTTGCGATTGCGACAAATGCGAAAATTTCAAACATATTAACAAAAAACTTACAATTTCAAAGCAATTTTGCAAATAATAGGTTAAGCTACCAAAGACGCAGATGCTTTATGGATGGCTGACCGACCAAATGATGATATTTCATCTGAGCGTGTATGTGCTTCGGAGAGCACAGTTAACAATCCTTAGATCATGACAGACACACTGGACAACTTTTGTCACCAGATTGGCTACTAACCACTAGAGAAGAAGACTAGAGAGACTCAAATTATAACCATAGAAATACATCTTTTGCCTTCCCTGAAGCGAAGACAAATAGAACCAATAAACTGTCCTACGAGTTACCACTAATCATTTTGACTCTAATTTCACGTCCCTAATGTATAGTCGTTGATTTGGTACCCAATAATGTTTTTATTGCACACGACCTTAGTCATCTTATCGTTTGATCAAATGTTCCATTATATTAGTGAATACGAGCGTTTTACGACTAGGAAATCGTCTAAGTAAATCCATTGGAACTAGACTGGGTAACACCCGTCAATTATTGTTGATGACGCAAAGAGGTTATATTTTTGTGCCAACCTTGTTATGTTTTAATACTGTCTCAATTTTGACTTTATAATTGATTGTTTTTTTTCTTGTTTCTTTTTTATGTAAAGTTTTATCTATATTATAAAAATGAATCGCTGAATGTGTTGCTAAGCGCAAATCCTCTGGTTCGTTATTGTCTGCAAAAGGTTCTTATGTAAAAAAAAAAGAAAGTTGAGCTGAAAATAGTTTAACCCAGGCGAAGATGGGGCGGGCCACTAGTTACAAATAAATATATCTATAACGTCGTTGGAGCAGATAGGTTCTGGAGTAGCGACCACGGAAGACGCAGCGTGAGCAGGCCTTCAACAAGATGAACCGGCGACCGCGCGACCTAGTAACGGTTGCGGGCAACCAATGGACAAGGTCGGCTCAGGACCGAATGCTGTGGAAATCTTTGTGGGAGGCCTATGTCCAGCAATGGACGTCTTTCTGCTAAGAAGGCAAAAATAACTGAACGTGTAATCATGCAGTCCTACATTATTTCGGTTTTTTATCTACTACCCAACAATTATGTTAAAAGAGTAACATAAAAGCCTTCTTTTGTTGAATAACACGTGACGCATTTGTTACACGTGAAACATTCTATGTCCTCTTGAAAACGGCTTGTTTAAACATGGCTGTATAAGCCCTATTGTTCAGAATAAAACATTTATTAAGAGCGAGAAAGAAAATACATTTACTCTATAGATAGGTACAGTAGAGACAGTTTATAAGATGATTTTGCAATTGTTGTCTGGCAATATATATAAACATTTATTTATAAAAAAAATCTTAAGGCAAGTCTGATTCAGCATTAGGCCAGCGTGTGTGGATTACGGCCTTAACCCTTTTAACTCCCTTCATAGACGAGACGAGAACCGTGCCCAACATTGGGAGTTTGGGACATAAACGTAACATAAGTACTCTATAATTTATTATTAAGAAAAACCAAATTTCAAAGGTGATCCTACATTAAAAGAACTTGAAATATAAAGAGAACGCTGACACAAAACGTTCTCGGTCTCGTTTCCTATAAACCTTGAACGAGTCTGCCGACCTTACCGTCATAAAACGATCGCTTTGTGAGCACACTCCGCTTTACGACTATGAATATTATGGAAATATACGTAGGAAGGTACACCCAGCCAATTTCCTAATAGATGCCCTTTGACAAAAACTTCAAGTTCAGTCCTTTGAAACAAAAAGTTATTACCTATCCCCCTTTTATCGAACTCATTTTCTTTTTTTACCTATCATAATCATGTATAACATGTATGCACATTTGCTAATTTACAAGCAGATATGCCCCTTTAAAATTATTATATCTACGTAGTTGTATGTCAAAATGGCCGACATCGAAGGTTGTCTGTTTTGGTGTTAATAAGTAAGTAAACATAAGCCGTTAATTACAAAAATAAGGATGTTTAGTAAGAACAGAACTAGTGGGAAAAACCATCGACACGTGACAAAAGACGTTCGCTATAGTCCGACAAGAATGAGATGAAACTAGAACGCTTCTATTCTAAACCTTGGGTGATATTACCGTGTTTGAATGTGAAAATTAGCATGTGTTGTATCTATGACGTGTAACAAGCATCGCATGGAAAACGATCACCTGACAGATATGACATGGTTATTATATCATGATTATAGACATGGATAGGTTTTGTTATTACAATAATTGAGCAACGGGTCTAAATCGCGTAATATTTTATTCGTATACCTATATTGTATCGTATATAATATATATAGTATTGTAATAATATGTGTACAATTCGTAATAGTTTAAAAGAATTTATTGGATAGGTTTTTTTTGGAGGAAATTGTTACTGAATGCACCTACCTAAAGGTCTGCATCACCCAAAGGTTGACTAGCAAAGAATGCCTTTGGCGTTAAGTCCGCCATTGTACCTAAATAAATAAATAAGACCCCGATATCTGTAAATAAGTTGCAATTATTGCTATGGACAATGGATCGGCTGGACTTTCGCCTACTAAATGTGCTCGATTAGTAAGCATGCCTACAGCTTCATGTGATAAAAAAAAATGAATATCATTATATGACAGTCCTTTAATAAAATAATAATTATATGACAGTCATTTATATCAATCACACGTAATAAAGGAGAGAAAATACAACATGTCAAGATCTTCTAGGTCTTAAAATATAATAAAACAAAGGAAGTTGATGGTTGATTAGATTAGATTTGTTTCTTACAAAGACAATGTAAAAAGGGCATTTATTTTTAGAACTGTTGATTTAATCCATTACAAAATTAGATCAGAAGAAAATCTAGACATGATGCCGCTCTTCAGAAGAGACTATGTCCAGCAGTGGACTGTCGTAGGCTGAAAATGGATCCAATTTTAAACTACTTTCACAGAAGTTTTATTCTGTTACTATCCTCGTTATTGAAGAGATATTGCTGTTGTATTTAATGTATTTGTTAGTAACAACATACTTAGTCGATATCATTATCATTATTCAAACTCAAGGATATGTTTTCGTCGTCATAGATTCGGTATCAAACAAGTTTTAAATAGAAATTACAAGCAGCATTACCTCAATAAGTATCGTGTATTTGTGCTCATTTGATATTGAATTTAAGAGAGGTAGGGCACCATAAAAGTGCGCAAGCCCGACTAGAGAAGGATCTCAATCTTACAGAAGAAAATAACTATACACAGTGGAGAAGTTTTGTTCCTGTGCGTAAGTTATAGTTCTGCAGTCTTATTAAGGGATGCGTTTTAATGAAACGTTTACCCTTAACACAAAACCCTGACATTCAATTCAAAATTCGAATTTGCACACGCGTGTAGTGCCCCAAGTATAGCAAGCTACTAGTCTACGGGTAACTGCTTACCATAAGGCAAGCCGTATTTTGCCGCAAAAATAAATAAAGAGGATGTTGTAATTGCGACGGTTGTTCATTAGCAACGTTAAGATCATTCGGCAATGTCGCGCCACACATAGACTGTTGTGTATAACGTAACGTGTGCTTTCGCAGACGTCAAGGTTGCCACAACCAACAGTTTATGTTGCAACAACCAACCAGCCTTTATAGGTAACACACCTACTTATTCGCAAGCGCAAAATGCTACATGAGTATCAAGTCTATTATGTTTGCCCCACTTAAGAAACGATCGATATTAATTGACGCATTAAAGTTGATTTATCAATATTTTTTCGCGTCTACCCGCAAATTAACCTTCAGTCGCCAATGATACGAAAGACAATAGGTAATTAAGTACATGTTGAAGCAGTTTTAGCGTTAGTACCTAAGAAATAACACTTAAAGAAAGAATTAAACGTTAACTGCTTCAGACCAAAAGTTTTAAGAAAAATTAGTGTCTCAAACTCCAATTTAGGTTCTATTAAAATTCTGAACGAAGAAGTTATTAGCCAATGAACGTGCTACATTTCTTGATGCGCAAAAATGCTAATAGTATTATTGTATTCAACCTGCATATTGTATTATTCTTTGTGTTCAATTTATTCTAGGCATGGATTAGTATAATGCGATAATATTTAAACTTCGCGACTGATAAAGGGAAAGACTTAAAAAACAACAAAATCATAAATGCTAAATCTTTTTGTTTAAATTACGTTTGATATAATCACACGATTTATAGTCCCAATCTGTCGTGTTTCAATCCTCGATGGATTAAAGAATGTTTCATTCAAGATAAATTAACAATGTATTTAATTTTGAATCTTGTATGCATTCCTGTAGATATCGCAGGAATATTTATCTTTATAACTACAAAGAGTCAACCAATTTCTTTGTTTTGTTAAATTTTATTTTATTTTATTTGGGAAGCTTACAGCTTCAAAACAATTTTTTTTTTTAATTTATATGATACTAAATATATCAAAAAAGAACGCCAATAACGAGCTTCCACAACTTGAAATACGTAGTACCTTAACTTAAAATAGTACCTATTGACGTGTCCATCAGAATGGCTGGTTGTCTGTCTCATTTAGCATCGAGACAGTGATTAAAAATTGCTACCTAATTGCTACTATTTGCTACCTACAATTAAATAATTGCTACCTCATTAATTTTAAAAATATAAAGAATATCAATGTCACCAGCCATTCTGACGTCAGAATGGCTGGTCAACGCTTAGTTTGAGTAAACTAAACAGAATTGAGTTGTCGTTTTTGCTTCAATAATTGCTACCTAATTGCTACCTACTCACCTATCAATTTCAGCTATATAACTATATCAGTTGAAAAGTTATGATTATTCTAGACCTTTCCACGGATATGACAGGTACAGTTGACAAAAAAATTATACGAAAGTTGGACTCTGCTACCTGTTCATAAAAATGTATCATTCAACAACAATCGTTAACAATATATTGTCAACATTCATCCTTTTTTTAACGTAATCGTGTCGTTATTTTGAAACATGTGATATTTAATTGATATTGGAACGAAGTTCCTTATCGCGTGTTGTGAAAGGGGGCTAGACGGAAAAAAATCTTACGAAAAGTTGTCACGACACTTTTTTGATTTTAGCCTACTGTCGAAGGAGAGTAACGTTAGGCTCAGTGGTGGATGTGTGTGACTGCTGATCACGAGGTCCCGGGTTCGATTCCCGGGTCGGGCCAAAAAATTAATTAAGTTTTTCTGTCAAGAAATGTAAATTGAAAAGCTATTGTAAGCTGTGCGGCGTGCGCATGTTTCTCTGTCTGTCTCTCTCTCTCTCTTATAGAAAGCAAGCCAGATAACATTATAATAATATATTTATATTAAAATATTAATATCATTAATTAAATTATAATTTAATTATTTATTTAATAATAATAAAAAATAAAATAAAAATATGTGTGTTATGTAGAACTTCGTTCCATCCGGGTGCCCCTTGACACCTCTCAAGTTTTTTTAATATACATTTGTATAGTTTCTATCAATTTGTGTGAAATTCTTGGCGGTTGTGTAGGTACTTTTAAACGGTTAAAAGTACCTACACAACCGTCAAAAATTTTATTCTAGCTCAGAATGGTTGAAAAAACGTAACCAACGCTTCTCAGGGTTGATAAATGGCCAAACCTATTTATTGTTTTGTTTTTTTTTACAATTTGACCAAATGCGAACTGGACCAATTGCGACAAGACAAAAAATACCCTCCTCTTTTTGTATCGAATTCATTTGAAATTCCTATCAGACACAAATTGATAGAAACTATACAAATGTATATAAAATATCAATGAAATATCACATGTTTCAAAATAACGACACGATTACGTTAAAAAAAGGATGAATGTTGACAATATATTGTTAACGATTGTTGTTGAATAATACATTTTTATGAACAGGCAGCAGAGTCCAACTTTCGTATAATTTTTTTGTCAACTGTACCTGTCATATCCGTGGAAAGGTTTAGAATAATCATAACTTTTCAACTGATATAGTTATATAGCTGAAATTAATAGGTGAGTAGGTAGCAATTAGGTAGCAATTATTGAAGCAAAAACGACAACTCAATTATGTTTAGTTTACTCAAACTAAGCGTTGACCAGCCATTCTGACGTCAGAATGGCTGGTGACATTGATATTCTTTATATTTTTAAAATTAATGAGGTAGCAATTATTTAATTGTAGGTAGCAAATAGTAGCAATTAGGTAGCAATTTTTAATCACTGTCTCGATGCTAAATGAGACAGACAACCAGCCATTCTGATGGACACCTATTGACGAGCTTTAGCATTATTAATAAAAATGGAAAGTTTTTTTCTATCTGCGGCATAATGAATTATGTTGGAATTTCGACCACTGGGCGACCTCTATTTTATATAATGGCTATTATACATTAGGAACCTACAGTCACGGAATCAGATTTTGAGTTCATCAATAGTCTAATAACAGCTATAGCTCTATTTTAAAATCTCATAGTTGCCTTATTAGTATTTGTCACGTTTACTGTTACTGTTTTTAACAGTTCCATAACGATTATTTTGAATCTTGGCATGGAATACACAATACCTACGTCACGTGCCAAAGACAATGCGTGTCATTAACTTAAAACGGAAAGAGAATAACGTTAAGCCAAAGGAGTGTCCATTTGCGAGTGGGGAATTAATCGTTTCTGGCGAGAGATCGCTTGGCACGTGTTACTATGCCCATGTTTCCAACTAAACATCCATTGTGTGATGGATAATGGTCTTCTTTCCCACAAGTGGATCGCGTGTCAAATCAGTACATATACATCTGTACACCATAGTATGTAACTATGTACATACTAGTATACTACGGCCACGCATAACACTTCAAAGGCATTTGAGAGCTTCAAAACGCGGCTTTATGTAGACTTCGTGCAAAATTGTGTCCTGTTAGTAACTTTATAATTAAATATGTTTAGGGTGGAAAAACCAGAAAATGTTTGTAAATTAAAACGAGTTCTTTTAACCACAACTTTTACAACGGAGTAGTAGATGTAACATGAGTCAGCCAAGTATGTGGATATTGGATAATGTACAAATTATTTTATATTTTATTCAGATTTTGTTCCATGTCATATTTAATGCTACCTCTTTAGGGTCGCAACATAGTAATAACCTTCTTCGAAAAATAAGCGGAGCAAAAATAATGATTTAAATATGACTGGCAGTTCAAGTTTAAACAAAATTAACTCAAAGATCTAAATGACGAAGGGTTTAAATAGCCTAAAGAAAACACTAAAGAATTCTAAACAGGTAATTTAGATACTACAAACAGCAACAAGCATAGACAGACAAGATATTTTAATACATAATTGCAAACGAGACGGGGGAAAAACCTTTCAATTATTTAATTTATTCAAATGATGTTTCCACGTTCTGCTAAATAAACAGTTGAACTACGAGTTTTTGTTTTGATTCATGTCGGCAAATAGGCAACGTGAGTCAAAATGTAATTCAAAGGTAAGTACACTGGTACAAGTTTGTATGAATCAGTGAACTACACCTACGTAAACATTATGAGAGAGAATGTAGACACCTTACACACAATAGGTACACCACACCGTACACATGATACTGCTATTAAAATATTATGCCGATAAGCGCCTTTACTTCGCCCGGGTTCAACATTTTTTACCCGTTTTGAATTGAATTTCCCTTTTCCCTTCACATAAGTCATGGAACCTTTGTGCAAAATTTCAAGTTAGCCACAGCGGTTTAGGCTCTGCTTTGATGAATTAGTCAGTCAGGACAGAGAATTATATAGTCTAATGCTGACATGAAAAGAAACAATTTTGTACCACGTTACATAACTCAAAATCTTTCTCATATAAAGCATTTACCTGAAAAAGATTTTGAGTTACGGATGACAGCATCGTCTTGGTATTCAGAGCAGGATATCAAAGTCAATCGTAAAATATATTTTTTAGCACATTCATTTGGAATGTTCGTTCATACCGTGCTGCAATACACAACCGTGGGCGAAAAGACGTAATTTTCGTCGAACGAATGTGTCCTACCCTACATATATTATGATGTATAATGTATACATAATATTTCAATTTGTATGGTTTTATTACTAGTATATAAAACCAACAGTGATCTAATCGGGCTGAAACATAAACATCTCGGTCTAAAATATTTGGAATAAAAAAACCATGAGCGGATGGATGATCATGATTGATTGCTGACAGAGAAAATACGTATGCATCATTAGTGAGAAACAGTTGTTAAATGACAATGTTGCTGATAATAACTATGAAATATAGCGTCTAGTAAAACAGAGAGCTATAAAACAAATCTTTATCTGTCTGCTAGCAATGATGAAAAGTGTACGGGCGGCGGAGCATTCCGCTTTATTAGGAAGCCACGTATTAAACCGGCTCGCTAACCCCACGTGCTGCCGCTGTGTTCCTTCAAACGTGAGCTCAACGTCAAACATAACTATAGCGAGTCGAAAAATATTTTATCTTCGAAGCAAGCCAACTCGTTTACGTCCGAACACAGATGTGCCAAATGGGCACCTTTAGTCAAATCTAGAATACAATGCTGTCGTTTAAAGCTATAGGTAATACTGTTATCCAACATCTGGACTATTGTATACCATTTTATATGTCAATCAATTTAGATTTTAAGTTTTCGAGAATATTGCTTTTGGAAACAGCATTGGATATAGCTGAAAGACGACATAGTACTAAATTTAAGGTTTAAACCACACTAGCATGACGCATTGTGTCGTGACGCGTTAGAAGGGCACCGAATTCATAAATTTAGTATAGTAAATTGCAGATTTGTGTGACAACTTCTGTAACATACACGATACCATTCTGTCGCACCACGATATAGTGCGTCAAATTAGTGTGGATCCGGTACATGTAAAAACTCAAATCAAACCATAGTTATACTGTTACATCGATATTTTTAATTTCATCGTAATTTTATGGAAGATCAATACATGGTGACAAATAATTACTGAAATTAACTGACTTTTTACACTTGAACTTTCAATGCTATAGGCACTCGATATAATAGATCTAGATGTGAACATTTGAATATTAATACGCACAGATATAAAAAGACGACTGTTCGCAGATACACACTGTCACACATATGTTTATAATATCCAAAAATGGCATAAAATGTTCACATTAGAACATTCATATTGTGTCAATGAGCAAGTTTGTGAAGCTAAATTGGAATGAAAGACTGCGGGTATCAAAGCTGATACCGAATCTCCTAATTACTGGGGATACGAGCACTCTACAGTTATATACAATGACCATTACGCAGGGTACACACCAGAATATCTTATTAGTCAATACAATATTAAAAATTAAACACTGTGTTGACACTACTAAATTGCAGGGTAGTTAGATAATGCGAATTTTGGAAATATCATTACAATATTTAAACAATGTCTAGTTGGTGACTTGTCGTTTTCTTATAAAAGCAAATAAGTCGTTAGCCTATAGGCAATCTACAGAGACAATAGAAAAAACGTCTCTGAGAACAATGTATGGAAAGCAATCTGAGAATTGTTAATTGATAGTTTGCCTTTAGTCCAATGACGCGAGAGAGAAAATGTACCAAGATTTTCCCATTGACTTGTCTATTTTCACTTTCGAATCTCTGGAATAAACTAATCTAAACTCCTACTACCTAACTCTTAATAAAAATCCAAGTGTTGATACCGAGCTTTCAAAATTTTCCATTTTGAAAAATAGCATCCAAATTAAACAAAATAAAAACAAATATCAAGTGACTAGCTACTTAAGTATTGTTCTAATATTCACTGATGTTTCGAGCCTTACTTTATCATCACATAAAATGGTGCAAAGTTTAATACTGACATAAATTATTATGATAAGAGTACCATTTCTGCATAGCAATATAGTTTGTAAATATATGTAGGCAATGGACATAAAAATATAGTGAATAAAAACATTAACAATATCATCTAAAATATTTACACAGCAGGACCCTTCAAAAACTTAATTATGGCACCAAATTAAATAATATACATATATAAATTTAAAACTTAGATTATCAAAAGAAAAACATGATTTTTTAGATATAAAAATATGCCAAAAAGACATGCTCACCAAAAGACATTGTTTACAATTTAGTGCTTATTAAAAAAAATAGAAGAATAAGCAATTTTTTTATATAAATTCATCATTGAAAGGTTGACATTGATTGTTCATTAAGAAAAGACTGAGATTGCATAATTTACAATATACATTGATTCCGAATTATAAATTTAGTGTACAATTTGATATGATTTTACAAGTAGTTATTATTATAACTCGACCAGTTCCAGTATAGAACGAGTACAGAACTAACTCAAAGACGACAATCATTATGCGTCAGGATATAGCTCAAAAAGTCACATCAGTTACATTTTATAATAAATATGAATGTGCATAGAGCGGGTTAAGTAACCTTCCCATGATTTTCAACCTAAAAACTATTACCACAGACGCTCACAATGTAAAATGCACTACGAATTACTAGATATTTATTTGTACAGCCTGGAGTCAAAGTCCTACACCTAATAGCTAACAAACTTTACTTAGTTTACATTGCCAATTAAACATTGCTGTATTCACACACTCCAGAGAATGGTGGGACAAAATTATACTCGAACCTGATTATAATGATATATAATTTCTCATTAAACACATGCTTATTGATAACATCAGTCTAAATGACAAGATATCACTTTAATAGCGTATTCCATGTCCTAATTCTAAGCACTTTTTAACCGGTCAGCTGCCAGCAGACGAGACACAATAGAAAAAACATTGTTACCTCAATGCCATTAATTCTCTGCCGGTTGATCATTTAAACATATTCCTATTATTTATTGAAAAAAATTTTTTTCCGTAATATAAAAATTCTCTCTTGTATTATTTTGTGCTGTACATACCAAGCTGTTATGTATAAAACTATAAATATTCAACAGGAGAAAAATATTGCTTTTGGTGCATATGGGAATAAGTTTAAATGAATGGTAATTTATTGCTGTTATAGAACTGATGCTAACAATAAGTTTCAGGCCACTAATGTCTACTATAAATGACTGATTCCAGATGTATTTAATGCACACTTTGTAATTGATTTGATAATTAAAGTAACTACACTTAAACCTACAAAATAAGGAACTAATACAAATTACACTTAAACCCAAATGAACCTCACATCAGATCACAAACACAGGTCAAATTGCACATGTGAACACAACTACAATGAATACATATACAATAAATTAATCTCTTCAATATATTGATGTAGTTATAGTTCCTTAGTTAAAAATATCAACTGATACAACAATATTAACACTATAAACAAAACCAATAACAAAATGTCAATTAATTAAAACTTATACATAATTAATTATAACATTTCATCAAGATAAGTAATACATAGGTAGTTTTAGGAAATTCAATTCTGTAATCTACTAAAATATTAGTGATGGTTGCCGTAATTGATCTAAGTTGATGGTTAAGTGATGTCATTAGATAAAATCGAAATTGAGAAGTTCGATTGTGAATCTTAAAAGCAACAAGAGAAATTTGATCATAATTACATATTACAAAAATTGTATTCTTGATTTCGTAAAAACAATAAAAAATATTATATAATAATAATAAAGCTCACCACATCCCAATGCTATCAACAGCAAACTACCAGTACACACAAATGACCGGGTAGCAAGACATTGAGTGCTGAGAGTATCGGCGCGGGTACACAGTACGGTGTCAGTGGTAACACTCAGGGATATCACCAGAACGAGGATCACTTCTTCTCTACCTGCACTATGTTATGTCAACTTGAAAGGGCACTAAGCAAATGAACGCCACCGAAATATCGGAAATCAGTTCTACTATCATCTCGCCTACACTCCAAATTTGATCCACATGGGGTGCCAGCCAGGGGCCGCCTCAGCGTCTATTATCACCCAAAGCTGTCGGCAACGAGTCGCACCGTTCCACGACCACAATGTCACGGAAGATTCACTAAAAACACCTACTCACGGGAGTGTCCGCTAGCAGGCACCGGTTACGCGCTCAGAACTCGGCAAACTCCTTCGCACACTTTTCGGTTGATGAGATACGTAATGCTTCCTCCTCGTAATCGTCGAAGTTGCTCGTGTCGCCGGGGCCCTTGCAGCGAGGGATGAACGGGGCCTCAATTTTCTTTTGGAATACGGCGATCCAATCAGTGCTCGCAAACCATTTATGACCCTTGATGTCGTTCACTCCGGCCTTCAGATTGCCATAACGCTTAGTCAGATCGACCTGGAGTAGGTTGCGGAGCAAATCTTTCAGATCTGAACCAAAGTGTGAGGGGAAACGGACCTTACCCGACACGATTTTTTCATAAATCTGGATGGGCTGGTCAGCGAAGAACGGCGGATAACCGGCCGCCATTTCGTATACTAACACGCCAAGCGCCCACCAGTCCACTGCTTTGTTGTAACCTTTGGATAGAATGATCTCTGGCGCCAGGTACTCGGGCGTGCCGCACAGCGTCCACGTACGTCCCTTGACACGCTTCGCAAAACCAAAATCTGTTACTTTGAGGTAGCCTTGGGAATCAATTAGAAGGTTCTCGGGTTTCAAGTCTCGATAAATAAGGTCCAAATAGTGAAGGTATTCAAATGCTAGCACAATTTGCGCTGCATAGAAGCGAGAGTGCGGCTCCGAGAAGCGCCCCACTTTGCGCAGATGCGAGAACATCTCACCGCCAGGAACATACTCCAGGACCATGTACAGGTTAGAGTTGTCCTTGAAGTGAAACTTTAGGCTCACCAGGAAGGGGAAGTTTATAGCTTGAAGGATTCGTTTCTCGTTTAGTGTGTGCTCGACCTGCTTCAATTTCACCACTTTCTGTTTATCTAATATTTTCATAGCATAATATTCTTTCGTCGGTTTATGTTGAACTATCATGACTCGACCGAACGAGCCGGTACCTAAAGTTTTTATTCGTTCGAAATCGTTCAGTCCGGCGGTGTTGGTAGGATTTTTCTTCCATTTCTCCTCGAAATCCTCTTTGGCCTGATCGAGGAACTCCTTGACGCTTTCGGCGGCATCCACCTTCTTATTAGCGGTGGCAGCATTGTTGCCCATGGCGCACACCACAAACTAGTCCTACACCCTCGATTAGCCGTTATTAGAGGCCGCTTTGCTGCACTAATCGATGCCTGCTGTGCGACCGCGTAAGAAACGGGGCAGGTCAACACAAACCAATTTGAAACACGTACATTCTCAATTTTGAAATCACAGTCACACGTCACAAAACACACTCAATGCAGGTACACATTGACACGTTTAATTTAGGTACTAAAATCACAAAAAAATACTTGTATCACATCCACAAGAATAAAATGGCTTCCACAACCGGACTCGATCGACAGAGCGAGATCGAGCAAACGATTCGCTCACGGGTGGCGGTCAATTAAAAAAATGTTGCCAGCATATTATCCAAATTCTCCTAAAACTTGCCAAAGACTACTATTTAAAAGTTACTAATTTTGGCAAAACATGCCTTTTATTTCTATAGATACGAATTATTGAGATAATATAATGCGGGCATGCAATATAAAAAATAATAATATAACATAGCCTTTGTATAGTAAAATAAGAAAACATAAAATAAATACGTGGACTGAAGGGCGTGTGTCCCCCGGTGCACCACTGATATAGCTGAAAAGGTCGCAGGCTAAGGATTGATAGATTGAAACAAATGTAATAAATCCAAAAACCGAAACATTCAAAATTTGAAAATGTTGCGTTTTATAATCAATCGTCTATACTTCTATATCTTTACTAATCTATACTAATATTATAAACAGAAAAGATATGTATTTTTATATTTTAATTTTAAATTCTTTAACCTGTAGAAGGCTACGTTATCGGGGAGTAACATAGGCATAGGCGTAGGCATATTAAGAAAATTTTATAAAATAATGTCCACCCATCTAGGTATAATATATTACAACTACACTAATATTATAAAGAGAAAAGATATGTTTGTTTGTTATGAATAAACTCCGAGACTCCTGAACCGATCTTAAAATTTCTTTTACTTTTAGAAAGCTACATTATCCTGAAGTCACATAGGCTTATTTTATTTCAGTAATAATAATCTTTAAGTCTGAAATTATACTACTTGTGAAGCAATCCGGAAGAAATAGCGCTGAAGAGCCGCTGTATCTACTATTACTAAGCAGCCGCTGATAAAATTAGTAATAATCTGCACATAAATAAACATACCGAAGCGAAGCGAGGGCGGGCCACTAGCATAATATATAATTTGATTCAAGCCAATTTGATTTTGTTTTAGTATTCATATTTACGTATCTTCCTACTTTAAAAAAAAAAATGTATATAGCATTCTTTCACGATCCTATATATGAACATTTAGTTTTATTACAGTAAAAATATAATTTTACTAATTCTGTGTATCCTTTGTCATTGGACTCACCAACACTTTCCAATCTTCTTTCTACCTTGCCAGTTTAGTCAAGGTTTTTTCAGCTGACTGTAGTCAGTCAGTTGAAATGACATAGTTGTCATTTCCATTTTCTGAATAATTTTCCGTTTCTCAATACCCATACAAGATGGTGAACTAGGATGTTTCCCATGGGGATCATATCAAGGAATATTATAAATCCAAGAGTGGGATATCAATGATCCCTATCAATCAATTAGCCTATCGCAGTCCACTGCTGGACATAGGCCTCTCCCAACACGCGCCATAGCACACGGTCCCTATGAATGACTTTTAATAAATAATATAATACGTGTCTGTGAATAATAATGAATTTAAGGCACACGTCAATGGAGGATGATTTCAACATGTGTTACCATTGTAACCCATTATTCGCAATAAATGACTTTGAATTTGAGTTGAACGTCAAAAGCATAGGTAGAGTAAATTTTCTCTCAAAAGATGCTCAGTCTTGTCATTGTCATGCAAGATTTTCAAGGCAAATTTCATGCCTTTGTCTTACTGGCATATTTTGCAAATTTTAACAAAAAAGAACAAGTGAGTATCTGTGAAAATTATATTATGTGATCATAACCGTTACGTTTGTTCTTTAATTCAAAATTTCAAACCTTTGAGTGATGAAAAGTGCAGAGGAAAGTAAGGGTAAACGAAGTGTACATTAAGTAAAGATAATATTATAGCACGGTAATAATAGTACGATATAAGATAATACATACATAAATACAGAATATATACATAAATACAGAATACATACATAAATACAGAATATATACAATTATACATATAATCACTGACATAGTCTTTTACACATTTATTTTGTAAGGAAATGCTCCTTGACGTTTCTTCTAAATACGTCCGGAGAAGGACTAGAACGTATGGAATGCGGAAGACAATTCCATAGATTTACGGCATGGACAGTGAAGGAATTATGATAGCAAGTAGTATAGTGAAGTGGAGTTCGTAGAAGAAGCGAAGAAACTTGTCGACCGGGGATACCCCTAGGAATGTGGTAGCTAAAGCGTTTACAAAGATATGTAGGAGAATTGGGATTATGGAGTATATAATAAAAAGGGAAAGGATATGAAAGTCTCGGCGCCTCCGAATAGGCAACCACTTCAATCTAGCTCGAAATTCCGATACGTGGTCGTACTTTCGGAGACCAAAAATGAAGCGAATATTCAGGTTCTGGAGACGCTCGAGTTTATTTAAAAATTCCTCCTTTGCATCAAGAAAAGAGACATCAGCATAGTCTAGAAGTGAAAGTAGAAGAGACTGCGCAAGAGTAACTTTAGTTTCGAAAGGTAAAAAAATCTGAAGACGTTTAAAAGACTGAAACGAGCAGTACATGCTTCGGCAAGTGCCTCCCAAGATAGATTACAGTCTATTATAAGGCCTAGATTTTTAGCCCTTTTGTTATAAGCGACTGGTGTCGAATTATATAAAACAGGAGGAAGAGACTGATGATCCAGGCGACCGAGCATCTGCCTACCACCAATAATGAGAGCTTGTGATTTCCAAGGGTTAACTAGTAGTCCGAAAGTTTTAGCCCAGCTGTGGATTGTTCAAGATCATGATTGATGGCAGTGATAGCTTCCTTGACTTCTTCTATTTTGAAATGACTATAAAACTGCAAGTCGTCTGCATAGAGATGATAGTGAGAAGATATGACTTTAGTAATAGCGTTTATAAAAACGGCGAAGAGAAGAGGAGATAAGACGTCACCCTGAGGTACACCCGCAGTCAATTTACACCAGTCAGAGGTTTCCTCATCCCAGCGCACCGACTGCGAGCGACCTTAAAGATAAGATTTAAATCATCCAATTGCAGATGTGGAAATATTCAGAGAGGATAAGATTCCTAAGAGAATGTCAAAATCAACTGAATTAAATGCACTACTAAAGTCCAGCAGTACCAGGACCGTCAGAAGTTTATTCTGCTGTTCTTTAGTAGTATGAGTACTTATGAGTAGTATGTAATATTTTGATCCAAGCCTATTTACATTAAGGAACCGCTAATGAATCCTTACTACAATAAGTATCGAAATTTAGTATCCTGTGAAGTGAATTCAATGATGTTATCATTAAAATCACAGGATGCAAAATTTTGTATTAAACAGACCCGATGATCAAAGTGGATTAAACGGTTTCAAACAAAAAAAATATATAAAAATCAGCTTATCCAATAAAGAGACACATGTCAAACGTATAACGACAATCTTTTTTTGTCAGGGGTTTATAAAGGAGAAGTTTAATAAAATACCTTCCACGCCTTTGTACTTGTATTTTATTTTATCGTATATTATATTATGGATACTGCTTAACTTTAAAGTAAGCAGAATATATTTAATTAGAAAAATATTGGAATGAAACAATATTTTCTCGTTAGCATTCGCTTATAAATTTCAAATTATTCAATTTAATAGTCACAACACAATTACAAATAACTTAGTGCATCCCAATGTTTGATAACGAAATATGGGAGGAGCACTAGTTACGCTGACCCTAAAAACTTAATACCAGATCAGGAAGATGATAATGATGATTTTTTTATCATGTTAAGGCAGCATTTTTTGTTTATTTTCTACTAAATTCTACCAGACTTATTCTAATGACAACACTAGAGAGCGTTGCCCCATGAAATTCAAAGATGGCAGCACATTCTTTGCCATCATTTGCACTCTTGGTTACAGCTACACATAGGTTGTAGAGTATTTTATGGTCGTGCTGCCAAAGTCTACCACACACAGCGGCATATTGCATAACTAATTTGAATCGATATTTTTTTCTTTTTATTTCTTTCCAGAAGTGAAATCCAACTTTGCAAACAAAACAATTATTTTATTCTTATTACGTTTTACATCGTGACAAGTTGAAAACTAGAAGTTGTACCTTTATTATGATAGGTTAACCTATCTAAGTAGGTATAATTTCTCTAGACGCAATAATGAGTAAATTACGCTACCTATACAAAACAATAACTATGCCTATGGACGAACAGATTGATTTGATGCTGAAACCTTAAACCTTATATTAGGTAGGTACCTACCTCGTACGTACATTTGGTAGGTAGGTAGGCACATGCACCTATTATAAATAGCCATGGCAAACTAATTTATGATTAAATTCAATACATAACAATTATAGTTACCTATGTAGGTAGGTATTTTATTTAGTCGTTTAGTTTCCTTGAAATCCGCGTTCTCATTATAAATCTCTGTAGGTACACAGCTCAGTTGCAAAATTAATTTTATTATTATTACAAACACGAGAGCAGACAACCTTGACGAAGCGACGTAGCAACCGGAATACACATAAAATAATACAATTACTTAATACTTCATAATGTATTAAATCCACAGTTTCAAAGCGTAACAAGAAAAAAGTTTACCTACATTTAATTTATTTTTCATGTAAATACTTACCTATTTCTATTTCATCTTGAATTCTAGATTTTATAAAAGTATGTAGGTACCTACCTAACACGTTCTTGAATGAAGACTATCATCATTTTATACACCTAGGCTGTATTCTGTGACCTAGGTAACTTTTTTAGTCATTGAGGTATTTTTAGCCCTTTTTTTAATGCAACTCGCGCACTAGCGAACAAACCTTATGTCGCTCGGGGGACTTAATGACTTAATTGTTGTTGTGGGCTCACGGACACAGAGTAGGTAGGTAGGTACCTAAATCCAACAACAACACATAACCACTGAACCTACCATGCAATCGACTAGAATAATTTAATAATAGATTTATTGTGTTTAAATTTGAACCTAAGTACCAATTTATTTAAGTTTTATTTTTAAAATAATTCGTTCATAAATCATATCCTGCATTTAGAACAAACACGTGAAACACGAACAACAAAATTAAGGTCCACACGTAAGACTGGCAAAATGGTGGTCAGACTTTTGGTTAAATAAAGGCCGTGGGCCATGACGCGAACATGAATCTACGGGTAGGTATTAATGGTAGGTAAGAAGAAATATAATAGCCTAGCTGTTGCCCGCGGCTTCGCCCGCGTGGATGTCGGTCATCGCTGCAAAAAGTAGCTTATGTGTTATTCCAGACCATAATCTATCTCTGTGCCAAATTTCATCCAGATCCGTTCAGTAGTTTTTACGTGAAAGAGTAACAAACATCTAT
The DNA here is from genome assembly GCA_947095525.1 of Trisateles emortualis. Classification (NCBI taxonomy): domain Eukaryota; kingdom Metazoa; phylum Arthropoda; class Insecta; order Lepidoptera; family Erebidae; genus Trisateles; species Trisateles emortualis. The sequence continues at coordinate 4,653,834 of OX352740.1, read as the reverse complement.
CCATCCATCCATCCGTCTATCCATCCATCCATCCATTCTCACAAACTATCACATTTATAATATTAGTAAGGAAGTTAAGAAGAATTAATATAAATACACACCTTCCCCACTTTTCGAGACAATTTTTTTTTTTTTAAAGACATCTCCCGCACTAGAGAACAAGCTCTGTGTCGCGGGGGACTTTACAAACATACAATTAACGGACACAAATTACACCCAGACTCAGAACAATTCTTTGTGGGTCACACAAAGTTTTATCCTGTGTGGGAATCGAACCCACAACCTCGTGCACAGCAGGCGCATACTGCGGCCACTGGACCACCGAGGCAGTCGATTGTATTGATTGATAGTATTGAGAGGGAATTAATAACTTATACCTATATAATTAGCAATATTCTATAATTAGCAGCTACTTGTCGTATTTTCAGGTCATTGATTTTAAATTCAAACATGGCGTGTTTTTGAGAATAAACGTAAGTATAAGCATAATTGAATCGGTCCATACTGCCGGAGCTCTGGAGCTGCTAAGCGTGGCCTCTCGCTCGTTCATTGCCTTTGTAAACGACAAGTTAATATCGTGTTGCGTATTAAAAAAGCAAACCATTTTCGGTATTTCGGTTTATTTACATTTACCGAACGAAAGGCAGTACCATGACGTCTTTAGAGCGACTTATTTACGATCTTAATTCGAAATTCGTAAGATGGACCAACAATTATTACCTGGTATTAAGATTGTCACTTGTTTCAAATTCAAATTAAGATGGAAAATAAATTGCTGCAAAGACGTCATGGTACGTCGCCGCCCTAGACCTACTTATAATAACTATAATAAACAATTTAATAAAAACCGACCACACATAAAATGAAATTCTCTGTTCCTTCCTAAGTTCTATAATTCATTCATTTAACGTAAAAGGCTGGAAGTACATCTTTACATTGAGTTGTTTTTAATAGTCCAGTATGTCAGTGTCAGAGAGCTATTATTCAACCTGCACACAACTAAAGATAGACAAGGTAGCGGCCACTAGCGGCCCTTACCAAGCATGAGAAACAGAAATAATGTATCTACAAGGCAATTTTAACCGTATTGACAAACAACATGGTTCATATTGGCTAGTCGTTTGTTTTTCTATGGCTAGAATCATAGAACCATTGAAATGGTAAACGCGATAAGGTAAGTAGTTATGTTATGCTGGCATGTCGCTGTCGTCGTGCGTGATCGTGAGTGAAGTAACGACGACGCGTGGTTACATTAGCGTAATTATAAAAATTGTGTAATCCAACCATTGATTATGTAGTACAATTTTTTTTTATACCTATGTATGAAAAAAGTGGTCTTGTGCGCATATATTTGCCGCTGAACCTGGGGTCCTGGATTCGATTCACAGATAGTATTCATAGTGCCAAGTACCCTTTTTACAGTCATGGGATTACACGTGAAAAACATCTTTATTATAGTGACCTTTAATAATATTAATCTTCCTATAAAATAAAAGAAAATGTATAATAAATCTTATTTATAAGGAGTAAAGTTGAAAATCGGTTGGATTGCTTGAGATCGATATGACATCTTTATTCAAAAATGATGAAAACGCCAAAGTATTACTCGCAATATGTACTCTAATATTAAAGAAATAAGGTTAAAACTTTCCTGTACTACAAAATATATGATTTCATCTTATAAATCCGTGGCTGTTGGCGCTCAAAAGTTAAAATTTTTTAGAGCATTAAAATATAATTTATTCAAAAATGTCAGCAGTTGAGTCACAAAAACACCAGTGTAGAACTGTAGTGCTATACTTGTATTATTTATACAATGTTTAATTAATATTATTACTGGTGATGCGATGACGACAGACCGGAGGGGAGCAGAGCTAAATCTAAATCCGATTGGCAAACTTATGTAGGTACCTATAAAATAATTGCAAATAAACAATGACTGAGTAGATTAACAAAACTGCCTTATCTAATTAAATAAATAGGTTATTAAACTTAAAATTAAAGAATGAATTATATTATTGCCCGTGTGTGTTGTTGTTAAAAAGGGTCGCCAGACTCGCCAGTAACGTTCGTTGGGTTCGATTTTCGAAATTTTGATTGCCATCGTGGGTTTGTGTAACCCTCCCACAGACAGCAGCTGCTGTTGTTCCAAGGCTAGTGGGTCCTTTGAGTCCGTCTGGTTGTAAGTCCCCTCGTAACTTCTGTGCGTGGCTTGTATCCTTGTCTTTTATTTTTTTTAAACATACAGGTAGGTAGGTACATATTTGGCTTTACTCGACTATACTATTAAGTAATTTGTAGCTTAACCATTATTAAGGTAAGTAGGTAGGTAGGTTAAATAGACTTGGTTTAATAGATGGAATAGGAACCTACCTAACCTATAAGTCTATTTTTGTAATTTAATAAACTTTTATTATTATTTTTCTACGATTATAGTGTACAAAGTTGCATTCAGATAGGCAGGATAATTATCTGTAATGTAGGGCCGTGATCCGTGGATACATCAAATCTTAAACTGTTCTGCTTGACGAATTCATTTTCTGACGAAATCACCAACTAGTGCCAAGATTTCTTTTAAAAGCCATCGACCTATCAAGGGACAACGTTGTCATTTGCGGTTAGTCAACAATACTAACGTCCTTATTTCAGTGCATTAAAGTATAAAATGATTAAACACGAAGTTTTATAACTTTTTAAAGGCTTAGGAGTCGTTCGGACTTGGACTTACGCTTTTCTGGCACAAGTGAACTGAACTGTGGTTGGCGGGAAATGAACGCGTTCTCATTGCATAGAGGTGGGCACGTAAGAGCATCTAATTAGATATTTTTTAAATTAAAAATGCGAAAACAATCGACTTGGAGTAACATAGATAGATGTAGACATTCTACCTAGGTGAACATACCTTATAACGGCACAGGTAGGTTGAACGAGACAATCGGGCATTGAACTTTTGTAAACCGCACGTGCGTAAATTGAATTTCATGGACACTTAATTTACAGTATGACAGTTGACTCACACCTATTTATCTGATTTATCTTCACTTGGGGTTAGATAGAGACTAGTAGAGAGTAAGTACCTACATACCTACATAAATAATTATATTATAATACATTTACTTACGGCAAGTACCTACCTATTATAATATTATCTGTGCTTACGGCAACATTATTACGTTTGATCTGTGTGCATTCGAAATTCGAAGCGTCGGAATAAAGAGGTTACAGCTTTGCTCATCACCTTCTAAAAGTAGGTATTATTTTCTTTACTACATAATAGGTACCTATATTATATTCATTAAATGCGCGTTGCCTATTTAAACTTCAGCGGCGGCGGTTCGCCAAAAAAATGCATACGGCGCGGTACCGCCGCCTGCAAAGTGATCTTCCCTGGCTTCTTATAGGTAGGTAGGTATTGTGATTTGAATATTTTTCGAACGTCAAAGTCAAAGTCAAGAATTCTTATCTTATTGAATATTTTTTAATTTGTTTTGTTTAATTTTTTGTTGCTTTTCATTTAATTTACCAGTTTTCATTTTTATAAATTTATGTAGATGGGCTATCGCATTAGGAGAAATACCTACCTGTAATGATAGTTTTATGTGGGTGTGTACCTAAATAAAAACTAATTCACACGAGGGTAGTACCTGTAATACCATAATATTCATAATAGGTAGGTATATCACTAGCCTCAGACTAATAGAATAAGATCTTATTCTATGAGTCTGAGTGGCCTAAGGTGCAATATTGCAAATTATGATATTTGCTATAATACGATATAATTTTGATATGATAAGCTACTGAACTCTGATATTCTAATAGTAGGTACTAGGTACCTATTAGGGACACTGAGGTATAATAAAATAATTAAGATTCTAATTTTATTATAATGGCTGTTTATTTATACATATAAATAAATTAAGTATTTTAGTTACAATAAATCAGTATTTTTACTTATAAAGCTTATTAAGGTCATCAATTATGAATGTAGCAGAGCAGGTAAGCCAGAAAGATGACGTCAGACAACTCAGGTACGTACGGCTAGTTTGCTGACAAGTGTACCTAGAGATCTGAGAAGAAATAGCGAGAAAGTCAGGCTAGTTACCTACTCTTTTTAATCATAAATAGATAGACCACCTGGGCCACAATAAATTAAACTGAGACAAAACATTATGTTATTGCCTTCTTAATTAACTTACCTACCAAATTATAATAAATATAATAATCAAATACTTGAGAAAGCAACAAAAACCACGATCGGCGTAACTTTGCCAAACCGCGCCGCGCCGACCAGCGCGGAGAGCTGGACACGGCGCGCGCGGCAGGCGACGGCGCGCGGGCGGCGCGGCGACGGCGGGCGGCTCCCTTCATGTTTAACCAAGTTACGCGTTTATATTACTTACCTTAATCATAGGGAAGAGAGGAAAAGATTCTTCCTTACACTATGCCTCATGATTTCCCTACCTACAATGTCTATGTACTATTCACAAGACAAGGAATAGTCGCTAATAGGTAAGTAGGTACCTACCTACTATGTCTACTACTACGTAACTACATAGTAGACATAGTACCTACCTACTACTTTACTACCTAAACATGAATGAAAAATAACCTCATGGATAACCGGAGAACGAATATGCGAATATGGTTCCCTACATAAAAATCAACCTGTTTACACAAGTAATAAATAGGTAGGTAGATACATAATCTGATACTACGTACCTACCTACTATAATAATATTAACTTACGCGTGTGTTTAATATAATGTACTTACCTGGGTAGGTATTTAGATGACACTATTTTTACACATTCCATCATACCCAGAAGATTTTTATTCGTACAGTGGAAAATACCTGTAAACTGTAAGCGTAGTAACTCTTTAGTTAAATCTGTGCTGTAAGTCTAACTAAATACCTACATTCAGTAGGTAGGTGCCTATTTCGTTCCGCCGAGTAAAATATTGTTGTAAATACCTACTGAGTAGTGGGTACATATAGTGCATATTTATAGGTTAGAATTAAATAAAAAACTAATATTCAAGCTGTAAACGTAAATTCAGCAGTATTGTCTTATTATAATATAATTTTTCAGAAGAACATCCATTTATTATTTTGTCTTGTTGGAACATTTTAACGATTGTATTTTTCAAACAGGGCAAAAAGAGAAAGATATAGTACTCCTGCCTCTGTTGTTTCGAGTACATTTCAAGGTTGTTTAAAGAGAAAAATAAGATCTCTAGCTATCTCTTTCGAATAAAGGTTATTGGCCGTATAGTTGTTTCATTACCATGACGTACGTGCACTAGCTTCACGCCAAATGCGCGTTCCCGCGCGAGGCGTCGCGCATTATATTTTTTCCTTCTTCCTCCTTCATTTGGTCGTCGGTGTTTGTGCGGTGAACATTGTAGTACGTTGTGCGTAACACGTGCTTATAATTATTTCTTTATAATTTCAAAGTACATTCTAAAACTTAAAAATCATAATGGCAGACGCAGCCGTCGAAAAGAAGTAAGTTATTGCTTTACATTCATTCAGCATTATTAAGTTTTACGGTTTATTATTTTTGGCGGCTTCGGAAACGTGATCAAAATGGCTTCCTATATAAGTGTGAAATTCGTGTTTTCAGTGAATTTATGGTGATTTAAAAGTGATTTCGTATATATACGGCTTCGTCATAGTTATCAGACGGTTGGAGAATATTGTTTTGATATTTACTGATAGTTTTGTGATGCTTATTTTGTATACACCGACATAGATAACACGCGGGAAAATGTTATTTTACTGATAACTAAATTTGGAGCACACCTGTACGTGACTATGGATGTTTCTAGATACTTTTTAGGTCGGGTAACATAAAGCGTTGATTGGAATTAACGATTTTTCCTGCTATATGGGCTATTATAATAAAGTAAAGAAGTTGAAAGCACGCCGGGCGGTGGGCGCGGGGCCGCTTGTTTTATTCAAGATGGCGCTGTATGCGCGGCGTGCCGGCGCGTAGCGTCACCGGGGACGAACGCGCGTTCCTTTGAATTCGCTGAGACCTCGAGTTTTGCAACTCTTGGTTGTTGGTCGCTTACGTTACGTTAGCGGGCGACGCATGTTGTCATTAGTTATTTTTAACGCTTTACGACTTACCGTGCAGCGTGGATCACTGGAGCGAGTAACATATTCATTCAATAAAGGTGATCACGGTTACGTTTGGTTTCCTATGTTGCAACTTTCCCACATGCAGCCTTGCGCAACAGCCACTTGTTTTTGTTCCGGCAGACTTTTCCTTTTAAGCCCCACTTAACCGCTGAGCATTGGCCGCGTATGGAACTGTTGCATTGTTATGTTCCGTTACAGACTCGCGTACTTCGCATTAGCTACGGTGCGTAGGTATTTAGATTGAAGAATTTACGACATTCGAAGCCGTTAAAAGAACACGCTATTTATTAGTTTGTGTATACCGTTTAACGTTTCAATCTTCTAGCGTTATAAATACATGGCGATATGTATTTACTTATTGATTGCATATTTGCAAAAGTCAAGTACTGAAGCTATCATAACACATGTACCATTACAGTGTATTGAATAAACACAAACCAAGTCACCTATAAAACAAAATATTTATGTTTTCAGTGACGCCGCACCCGAGGAGGTCACTTCCACAGAGGTCAAGGAGTCCCCAGTGAAGAAATCACCCACCAAAAAGGCCGCCGAAGCGCCAGAGAGCAACGGCAATGGCAAAGAGGAGAATGGCAGTAGCGAAGCGCCCGAAGCTGAAGATGCTCCTGCTGAGAACGGAGATGCTGAGGAAAGCAACGACGCCACTGAGAACGGCGATGCCACAGGTATTACTCAATTTGATTACCTATCTAATAACATTATTTTATAATCTGTCAAAAGTTTTAGTAAAATATTATGAATAAAAGCAAATACAATAATTTAAAATTTTCTTTGTTTACAGAAAAGAAAGAGGCTGGTGTGAAGAGGAAATCTGTGTCTGCCGACAATGGTGACGCAGAAAAGACCACGCCGGAAAAGAAGGCGAAAGTAGTGGAGGAGGCGCCCCCTGCAGAAGAAGAGGCGGCCGCCTAAAACCTCCAACCATAATACCTCGCTTGGTTTACTGCAATGCAACCATGTTCATTAGGGCTCAACTCAAACACAATACATATCTCACATTTATAACAATAACTTAACTACTTGGACGTCCTAACTTGCTAAATTTTACAGATAGAGATTAATATATTACCCGGTTTTTCTATAGCATATACCATAATGTACAATTTTTTGTATGCAACCTTACAAACATTTCGGCGCCCAACACTTAGGAAGTCTTAGTAGTTTCCTTTTACAAATTATATGCAACATATTGTATACCAAAGAGTTGAGCTCTTTTGTGACCGCACTTAAGTTTAGGTTTATAATACATTGTGTATTAAATCTTACCTGTGAAGTACCTGTAAATTGTAAATTAAATGTTACTGTCAGTTGCGACTGAAGTGTGCATCGCAGTGAACTGATCATAATATGCACAAGTCGGTTTAGGTGTTGTATGCTGTTTTTGCGTATTGGTGTCTATCTCAACGGACTAGTAGCGGTGGATTTTTGAATTGATAAAGTAACATATATGTCGGTAAACTTAATTCGCCAGTAGTATACTGCCAAAGTAATTCACTTTAGTGTGAAATCAATTCACGATCCGTTCTGTGAACGACGCGTTTTATAAAACAGCTTCTGAAAAACAAGGATTTTAGATAAAAAGTAAGATTAATTAAAAACTTTAGATTATTAATTCAGTTGTAAATTTAAGTTAGCAGTTAATAACGCACATTTTTATATTTCATAGGCATTATTACTTAACCATTTGAACATTCCTTTGACATTTTGGTTACGGTTTGCAGTGTGAACGAATTACTTTCTTGGAGTTCATGTGTAGTGCTTGCATTACATCTAGTGATTTGTCTTCATTGTGTAATTCAACATGTGAAACCTGACACTCTAGGCGAGTCTTTATTTTATATTGTTCACATTGTACCACTAATTTTAAGATTTGGAATTTAATTAAAGTTCAAAGTGACAAATAAGGTGATAGTTCATATTGACATAACTAACTTTTGCGTGCTATTTTTTGTTTGTTTGTAATTCTATGGACAATTTTATTTTTCTTATATCCTGTTTTTCTAATTTATTTTCTTATTATTGTGATAGTAACAGACCTCGAATGTAAGATAACCTTTGTGAAAACGAATCTTCATTTTTATTGTCGAGTAAGTTAACACTCTGTGTACCTTACAATAATAATAATTATTGTATTAAAGTTGTGACTAACTTTTTCAGATTGTGAATTAACAATTTAAGAGTAAATTTTGATTCAAAGTACATTTAGCATTAGATTTAAAGTAGTGTGTACAGTTTACACTTTACTTCCCTCAACCGTGGAGTTGGTGTTTGTAAAACATTTCTGGCAATAAAATAGTCCGAACCTACCTATTGTTTTTGTTTTCGCTGCGATAAACTTACCTAACATGCGAGTTATCAGCTCATACGTGCGAGTTATCACCATAAATTTAAACGAGATATAAATAAAAGTAACGTGCAATAATAGCCTCGTATTACACCAGTATAATAGTTTCTAAATGGGTTTCTCATTGTTTGGTTGGTTTTGTTTCAAAATAACATGACTGACGTTATATACCTAGCTGCTTAGAGTTTGCTAACGATAGGTGTGCGCCGCAACTAGGTGTAATGAAATTTCTAGAATGTATTCTTTCATTTTGCTACAGATTTGGGACAATTATTTTAGTGACATTATTGAACATCGTATATATCTACAACCTAATATTTAAATAGGTATGTGCGGTAGCTATCTACCAAATATTTTATATAAACATTGAATGCAAAAGTTTAATTCACTGACAGCTGAACTTTTATTACAAGTTTGACAATGCAGACTAGACCTAGGGTTTCAATGTCCATTTAATTCAAGTCATACCTACACTGGTGTTATAAAACGAATATGACGCAACTGTTCGTAGATGACACAACAATGACTAAGTGCCTGCACTAAACTGAAGAACCTATTTTCTGTACTATACGTTGTGTGCTAGTGTTTAACTGTTGTTGGTCTAACATTAATTAATGATGACCAATACATCAATATAGCCAGTAGGCACAAGGTCACGCATATCTCCGTGGAAACTAGACAGTACACATAGCTGGACAAGACACCCTCAGTCGGTGGTCAGTAGGCTTCGTGGTAAGACAGGGTTGAGACTGATGAACGAGTTTACGATGTGTCGCAGATAAGAGTGAAACGAAGCAATCATGTCTTCACTTACAGTTTTAATTTTCTTCTTTTTTTTCCGCGTTACTTTTGCGCAAACTACTCAAAATATAAATGTTTGTGAGTTATTTTTTAAAGAATTATTATTAAAATTGCGTCTCAAAAACTCAGCATTATTCGTTTGTGCAGTTTCGTCCGTCCCGTGTACGATTTTTCAAACTTGTGTTACGTGACTCATTGAAATACAAACAAATTCTTGCTGAAATACATTTCGACGTGTAACGAATGGGCTAAATCCGCATAACGTATGAAAAGAAATAGCTTTTTAAAATAGACATTTATTCGTAACAAATTCGCGTTGTGTTTACAGTATTGATCAATGAAGAGAGTAATGCATTGGCTGAAAAGGCTTTTGAAGTAGCTAAGGAATACGTGAGGCGCAACCCAAGCCTCGGACTCGCAGTTGATCCCGTTATAGTCGTGGGTAACCGAACGGATGCCAAAGCGTTTTTGGAGAATGGTAAGAATACGAGATTTAATAATAAAAGTTGCACTTTGTCGTATAGGTACATGAGAGATATTTTTTAGTTTGCAGAAAGTACAACGATATGATCTCGGCCAAAAAGACGCCTCATGTTGTCCTCGACTTCACTATGACTGGTGTGGGCTCCGAAACTATAAAATCGTTTACAGCAGCGTTAGGTCTACCAACAATATCTGGTTCTTTTGGGCAAATCGGTGATCTGAGGCAGTGGAGGTCTCTCAATGCTAATCAGACGAAGTTTTTACTACAAGTCATACCTCCAGCTGATATTTTACCAGAAGCTATCAGAGCTATTGTGACCAAACAGGATATTACCAACGCTGCTATTATATTCGACGAATACTACGGTAGGTATTTTCGCACCAAAATTAACGTGCGGAGTTTTATCGTATCAATCAATAATGACGTGTTTTCTATGTCAACCGTGAAATTCGAACAAATATGGCATTTTAGTCAAGGTTTTTCAAGGCTCCAGTTTGAAAGCGTTTAGATAGCGCCCGCATTTTCTTACAACATTAATTGATTTTATTGGTTACCTACCTATTAGTTCAAGTAATTTCATGATATTACCTGCGTTCCTATATAAAACAAATATTTGTTTTCAGTAATGGACCATAAATATAAATCTCTGCTGCAAAACATAGCGACACGGCATGTTATTACACCTGTGAAGAGCTTTGAGGTCAACGAAATTAAAACCCAACTGGAAAGTCTCCGAAATCTAGATATTGTGAATTTCTTTATCGTTGGTAGTTTGAGAACAATCAAGAATGTTCTAGATGCTGCGGATAAGAACCAGTATTTTGGACGAAAAACAGCTTGGTTTGCATTATCGTTGGAGAAAGGCGACATAAGTTGCGGGTGCAAGAATGCAACGATTGTTCACATGCGACCGACGCCGGACGCCAACAGTAGGGACCGACTGGGAAAGATTAAAACTACATACAGTATGAACGGCGAACCAGAAATCACATCCGCCTTTTACTTCGACCTGTCGTTGAGAACGTTTTTAGCTATCAAGTAATGACCTTTACTATTCTCGTTCTAGCGCACCAGTTTCTACTTTAGTACACCACGTGCAATGCGGTTTGTCTAAATATATCCTGGGCATATTCCATGAGAGTTCACGCTTATGAATTTCCAGATCACTACTGGACTCTGGCAAGTGGCCAAACGACATGAAATATATTACATGCGACGACTACGACGGCAAGAATACTCCAAACAGGACCTTGGATCTTAAAGCGGCGTTTCAAGAGGTGCGTTGAAATAAAGTAACCACCTGTAGGTACCTACATGTTGTTAACTACCAACTGCGAGTCACTGATCTTATTATCTTACTACAGATAAAAGAGCCGCCTACATATGCACCGTTTTATATTCCGCAAGATGATCCAATGAATGGTAGAAGCTACATGGAGTTCAGTACCGACTTGTTGGCAATCACGGTCAAAGACGGTGCATCCATAAGCAGTCACTCGTTGGGTTCCTGGAAAGCGGGCCTCTCCTCGAACCTAACCTTGACTGACCCCAATAATATGAGTAATTACTCAGCGCAGCTAGTGTACAGAATCGTCACAGTCGAGGTAGGTAAATGAACTCCGCTATTGTTTAAAATTCTGTTGGCAACTTGATAAAATTTCGTCAGTTTGCTTAACAACAAACTGTTCAAACAACAATATCATGTCAACTTTCGTTCGTCTGGAATTTTAATGATAAACTTACATTCTATGGTGCATAACGCAATTTTCCTTTTTTACTTTTAGCAAAAACCGTTCATAATCAGAGACGATAAAGAACCGAAAGGGTTTAAAGGTTATTGTATCGACCTCATAGAGGAAATTCGTCAAATTGTTAAATTTGATTATGAAATAACTTTAGCGCCGGATGGTAATTTTGGCACAATGGACGAGAACGGAAACTGGAACGGCATTATAAAAGAGCTCGTCGATAAGAAAGCCGACATAGGCCTGGCTTCGTTGTCTGTCATGGCCGAGCGAGAAAATGTGGTAGATTTTACAGTTCCATACTATGATTTGGTTGGAATAACGATAATGATGAAACTGCCGAGAACTCCGACATCCCTGTTTAAATTCTTAACTGTTCTAGAGAACGACGTGTGGCTATCAATACTGGCGGCTTATTTTTTCACCAGGTAATGACATAATTCGCGTAGCTTTTGTGCACAAACCTGTTTCAAGTCAAGCACAACGGTGCTCCACAATGTTTTACAATTTCCGAATTCCTTTTAGGTGACCTTATTTTTATCCTTGTTTAATTTCGCTGGAAAGAGTGAGATGCAGTGTAATTTTATTTGGAAACCAGTCTTTATTTTTTAATATAGCGGTTAGGAGGTGATGTGTTCGTATGTAATCTGAAAACCGGGCGTTCATCCGTGACATTTTGACATTTATTACGATACATAACGCGATCGATGAGCCAGTGCCCACCTGCTTCCATTATTTCTTATCTGATTTTGTGGAACGAGGTCAAATGATGGACCTGACACTACGTGTACGTCGGTGTAACTATTTATTTATGAATATTGCCATTTCAGAAGCCAAGGGGAACTTCAATAATTATTCGACCTCTATTTAATAAATACTGTTTAGGGTTATTGGGTATGAACTTGACTCATAAATATAAATTTCTAGAACATTTTTTTGAGGAGTGAGTCACTTGAGTGATCGTGTGTCAGAGGTGACTCTGGATAACTTATTTGTTTAGTATGATGGCGAGATGTAGAATAAGGTGTAGTTTGAGCTTAGAATTTAAAATAATTATAAATTAATTATTTTAATTGACATAAAGCCTCACGGATAAAGTTTGTGGCGCTACAGACAATAGAAACAGAAAAATAAAGCAAATTTACGGAGCGCAACAGTGCTTGGTGTGCTTACGTTCAATATGCGTTGAAGAATTAGTCATAGTTTCATTGAAAAAACGTAAAACTAAAACGAGTTACTAGGTACATACACATAGCAACTATTTTTTGCCCGTTATCCATCCCTACAATTTTTTACTTTATTTATCACAACTTAAGATCGAAATTTGTATGTAATTACTTAGTAATAAAATGTAATGTCTGCATACTGGTTAAACTGAAGCATTTGGCTGGTAATTAAACATAATGAGACACGTTACAGTGATATTAAAATTTAAAAAAACCTAACTAACACTAATTTCATATGTTTTAAAAGGTAAATGATATTTGCTTACACAAAAGATTTTTTTCCCGCTTTTGAATTTGCATTATGCAGTACTCAGTGATTATGCGCAAAACCGTTGGCCATTGTTAGGGCCAGACAACAGGGGCACGTGCGCTAGGGTTCACGATACAGCGATGTTTGTACCCATACAGTGAGAATGAGAAGAAAAATATAGGGTAAAATTTAAATAGGGGATCGAGCGATGCGTTTAAATCCAAAATAGATAATCCATTATGTAGAATAATAATAATTTATTTATATTTGTGACCCAAAATTAAAGCCCGTGGTTTTGTGCTTGATCTTTCTCCAGTTGTGTCATATCAAGTAGCCAAATTAAATATAGGTACCTATATGCATAATGCATAAAAATATGCCTAAGTATATGCATAAAAATGTTTAGCTACTGTGATCTAATCATATGTTATTCTCTTGATAGGAAAGTGTCAGAGTCTGACATTTAATAAGCATATTTTTGGCCTTGGCCTTGCCATCAGTTGATTTATTTAATCTTATTCATAAAGTTATATCTAAGTAACATTTTACCTACTACCCGACTAAGTTAACTAGACGATCGGGCGGAAAGGCCGCAATTCGAGCGTCTATTTCGCTTGGCCAGGTAATGATGTTTGCTTATCCTTCTCCTTACTATTTAACAAGTACCTACATATTATTAGTAAATGTTATTGTTTATACGAGTACCTACATTGCTGCTTACTTGAGAAAGCCAGATATCTATATGGCTGGATGGGGCGGGAAGGCCGCCTACCTGTTCAAGCATCTGCTTGGACAGTTATGCGGCCTTACCGCCCCATCACATAGTCTAGTGGGCTTGGTCAAGTAGTACAAATTTGCAAAAGGAATAAATTATTTACAATTTAATACATAAACAAATTATTATGTTGATTACTAAAAGAGAAGAGAGTAAATAAAATAATAAAAGAGTTAATAAAATAATATTATTATTGTTATTTGTTAGTAAGTATATTAGATACTGTTAAATACTCGCACGACCAGTACTAAGTACGATTACCTTATTTTATCAATAAAGCAAGTATCGTGTTTTGCTTGCATGCTATCATACTTGTATTTTACAAAAGATTGTAACTATCTGGCGATTAAAAAGAGTGGCCTGAGTTTCTTGCTAGTTCTTCTCAAGGCTCCACGTCAGCGAACTAGCCGTAGGAAAATTTTGCTGACATCATCTTTCTGGCTTTTTCATAATTTATGACCTTCATAAGTGTTACTTTGTAACCTAAATGAATAAATGAATTTTGAGTTTTGAGAATATAATTAAGTGGACAAGTAAAAGTAGGAAATGTAGATACATTTAAACTTCTTATTTATTAACTCATATTTTAACAGCTTCTTGATGTGGGTGTTCGACAAATGGAGTCCCTACAGTTACCAAAACAACCGAGATAAATATAAAGACGATGAGGAAAAAAGAGAGTTTACACTTAAAGAGTGTCTATGGTTTTGTATGACGTCACTAACCCCTCAAGGTGGAGGTGAAGCTCCAAAGAATCTGTCTGGAAGACTGCTGGCGGCTACGTGGTGGTTATTTGGGTAAGTATGGATTTTTATAAACTAAAAAATAAAATTTGGATGTACACACGAGTCACGACAACGAAAATGTGTGTATAGGGCCGTAATATGAAGATTAGTTTTCAATAAAACCATTGTTTAATGTATTTTGTGAAATTTGGTAACAGTGTACAAGATAAAAATATGTTTTCCACAAATTTATACATTGGTTTTCCCAAAAAAACTATTTTTCATATAGCAGCCCTGTATACATACATAATATCTCCGTTGCCGTTTGTACAAATATTATAAATGTGCAATGTCATGCTCATGACATGACTTTTTTCGAATTAAGTTCTTTACACGGCTTACAGTAGAGTAAACTGCCAGAAATCGTCATGTAAGTCAAAATTATTATGCCTCTCCAAGCAACCTTTCCCTGTCTTTCTCTTTCTATCGTAAGTATAGGTTGTATCTGTGTATGTGTGTCCGTGCGAGGCTTTGAAAATAGAGAGAGGGAGAGAATAAAAGAGAACTACTCAATAGAAATCTTCATGTTCAATCACATTTAGAGTTGAAAAATAACTTCATTCCAAACGTGGGTTGCCGATCGCACAATATAAAAAAAAAAATTGAAAGTGCAAATTATGCCACTACGTGGTCGTTGTTACTTAATGTATTTACTAACATGTTTAATAAAAACAAATAAATTAATGTTATCTACGTAATAAACTTATTTTTATTATTGTAGATTGACGATAAAATATTTAGCAAATCAAAATTTCTATCAGTGAATGTTTCATAGATTAGATACGACTTCATTATTTACATGATAGTATTAAATAATAAAATGCCTACATTTTAATTTTATAATAGGTATACATAAATCAGTCGCTATTTTCAAGCTTGTTAAGCTTTTGGACGGCTTGTCTAGACCCAAAAATAACAATTAAAACTAAGAAACTTAGGAAATAATAATTTAGGAAGCTTAAGGCTTTTTAATTATATATATCAAACAGTTTTCCAAGCTTTGCACCTTTTCGGACCCAAAAATGCCTAGAGTGGACCCTGTACCTACTTAAAATTATTCAAAGTATTACATTTTTGGACCCGAGGATACCTAAACTATATATCTACTTAATCAATTTTTAAACATTTTAAGTTTCTGAACCTAAAGATACATGGACCCTTAATCTAAGACTTAACCTTATATTTATTCCAGATTTATCATAATAGCATCGTACACAGCGAACTTAGCTGCATTTCTAACGGTATCCCGGCTCGACACGCCTATAGAGTCACTGGACGACCTATCCAAACAATATAAGATACAATATGCACCGCTCAATGGATCCGCAGCGATGACGTACTTCCAACGCATGGCTAATATTGAAGAGAAATTCTATGAGTAAGTAGATTTTTGTAAATAAATCTATACACAATTATATATTGGGTTGCCAAATGTAAAACTCCGATTTTATTACCGTGCGTAATTTAAAAGCTTATTTGTGACTAGACACAGTATTATTTTATGTAAATAATATAGCCTATGACACTCAATTACCCCCTACTCATTTTATCATCATCGAACGTGCCGATCCATACAATAATATAGTTATAATTATTTATATTACAATATCTGGAGTTCGACCAGCGTTCTCTACTGTAAGGAAGAATTTCGTTACAATGAAGTACCTATTGCTTTCCCTTTCGAACGATATGCAAAGACGTTATGTGCGACAAAGACAGCAACGGTTTGTCGCGTCAAATTCTTAACAAAAGGACTGCTGACCAGTGCTTAAAAATTCTGATATGTCAGGAAGGACAAATATTATGAGTTGTGATGGCTGGCAGCTTTAATCGGATTCGGATTGCAAACATAAAATTCGTTTTCTTTAGTAACTACGTAAGGACCGACCATTTGTTTTTTTACAATACGGTGTCGCGGGGACATTTCACGGACACAAATTACATCCATATTTGGAAATGGTAATGCATTTTCAAGTATGGATGTAATTTCTGCATGGATGTAACGAGTGATCAGGGGCCCTAGCCATACCATGACATACCTGTAGCGATTTATTTTCGATCCTAATTTGAAATTTTTAAGACGTCAACTTCATTCCTAACTTTACAGTTGTCAGTGTCCGAAATTTGAATTAGGATCGTAAAACAATCGCTATATACGATGAGTAGACATCATGGCACAGCCCACGTCGACAATTTACTTTATATTTTACTTCCAATACTACGTTCTATCACAGAATGAATCTAAATTGTATTCCAACTACTATTCTATTTTATGATACGGAACGGTATGACATAAAAAGTTTTTTTTTTCTGATTAGGCATTGTGTGTTTCGCACCAGTGCTACTTTATGTGCAATTATTTTTTTCCGCCAACCTTTTTCGTACGTCCAAATTGAATTTACATTGTTGTCAAGCTGTTTAAGTGTATTTATAGTGTATAATTTGGCAAATATTACCATGGAATGGTTTCTTTTCATTTTTGCAAGAGTAACCAATCTAGGTTTTGTGTAAACAAGCGTAGAGCTTGCCTGATGGTAAGCAGTTACCGTAGCTTATGGACCTGGGGCACTAGGATCAGAAAACGTCTTCTTAAAAACGCATTCTTATCTATAGCATTAGAGTCCTATTCACGCATTAATAGCTGTGATGTGGTCTGTTAGGTAGGGGTGGAAAATTCTTGGGTGATGCCAAAATTTTATAAATCACAACAGTGTTTAGGCCCTTTTAGAATTGCAAAAGAAATGAGCTTAGGCATTAATGCGGGACATTAGGCCGCCCGCCAGGCTACCTCACTAAACAGTTTAGGACTTATATAAGTCCATCAATGTTTGGAGGGAAATGCATTACGCATACCTCCCCGTACGAAGAAGCGGGATGATTAGGTTGGACTCTTCTGTCTAAAGATGTTAGGCGGCCGACGGTATACCGATTAAAACCTCCTCTGTTCACCTACACCCGCCTACGCGGGTGGACCTCGGAACCTTATGAAACAAGAGGTCCATTCAATGATCCAACCATTCAGCGGCTGCCCGCGCTACGCAGGCTATGTCACCAGTGACAGCGTCAGGGTGCATCGTGGACACTGTACCCCTGCAGGTTTGATGCCCCGACCTCGCACTCGCACCCTCACTATGGCGGCATCAGACGCTTATAACACTAATACACGGTAAATGAAACCACAATGAACTATATTTATGTGAATATAGGTCGCTTATCATTTACTTCGCGCGTCGTAACTCGTGAAAGGTTAACAAGATTACTTTCTGTGTATAATATATGTATAGTATTATATACATATGTACTAGCTGTTGCCCGCGGCTCCACCCGCGTGGATGTCGGTTATCGCTGCAAAAAGTGCCTATGTGTTATTCCAGACCATAATCTATCTGTGTGCCAAATTTCATCCAGATCCGTTCAGTAGTTTTTACGTGAAAGAGTAACAAACATCCATCCATCCATCCATTCTCACAAACTTTTACATTTATAATATTAATAAGGAAGTAGGTACCTACTTACAATATCCATAATATCTATGAGAGAGCAAGCCCGACTGGGGAAGGAGAAGACCTTACAGAACCTCCACCTTACAGAAGACCACAGGCAAATGACTACATACTGTATTGTTGTGTACCTGTGTGTCAGTACAAGTTTTCAACGCTCATTTATGAACGTGTTATAATATAACGAAATGTTGTCCTATCCCAGGGATACTCCATCATATACACTTGTATTAAAACTTTTGGGTCAGCAACACGCAATTGATATATATTATATGTATATATCAATTGCGTGTTGCTGACCCAAAAAGTTTATATGCAATACAGAGATAATAATATATCTCTGTATTGCAAGTGTTCATAGGAGTAACTCCTTAGTAATCTGTGTCATAGGCTACGGTAACAACAGGGCTTTTCTTATTTACTGCATTTTATATGTATAACATTAGCAGGCCTAGTTCAGACAAGCTTTAAAATAAAACGTCGCGTTTTAAAGCGCTAACGTGCGAATGAATGCTAAGGCCTCTAAGCGGTAAAAAAGCATCCGTTAAAAAAGCATTGAATTTTAAGTTTATTGAATAATAAGCTCTATGCGGTATAACTCAGCGCTTGAAATTCAACAGCATTTTTTATAAAACAGGGTGTTTTCAATAAAGCTGTGTTGAATTTCAAGCGCTGTGTGGTGTTCCCAAGGCTTAAAATACAATGAACTTCAAATTCAACGCTTTTATAACGGACGCTATTTTAACGTTCGTCTGAACGAGGCCTAAACAACGACCCGGTAGGGTTCATTTAAGTTTACACAGCTTACAAAATTAGGAAAGTAGGATGCAATTTAATTTCCTGATGACACAATTTTTATGCATTTTTTTTGTGTTAGCAGAGTATTAGTTTTTATGAACTGTGGGAAGCATCATCGATTGTTCTGGTTGTAGTAACTTAAGTTCTAACTGCTCTTAAAATAAATCCTGAATCATCATCATCTTCATCTCAGCCGAATGTAGCTGACCCTGCGGACTCTGCTAACTTGGTCCATCGGCCAAAGTAACCGTTTTCTTTCTTGTTATTTGCCTGTATTGTCCATATTGCTGAGCATATTAGTATCGTTTGTCTATTGCCTAATCCTACTAATATTATAAACGCGAAAGTTTGTAAGTATGGATGCATGGATGTTTGTTACTCTTTCACGAAAAATCTACTGAACGGATCTGGATGAAATTTGGCACAGAGATAGATTTTGTTCTGGAATAACACAGGCTATTTACAGCGATAACCGACATCCACGCGGGTGGAGCCGCGGGCAACAGCTAGTTATAACATATTTTTTCATATATGCATCTAGGTCATTACTCGACTTGCCAGCGCTTTCTAGGGCCAAAATTACTTTAAAAAACCAAAATTATGTATTTAAACAGTTACTGTCGTCCAACAGTTAACTGTTAAGGCAAGCGCAACGTTATCATGCTGTTATCGGTCAAATAGCGCGGCGCCAACGTATTGTAATTTTTTGATAAGAAACATCTTTTTTATCATTTGTGTTATGAATATCATCTGATTGTATAATCAAATATTATTCATGGCATTCAACTTTGTTTAATTCATTTGTATGTATGTAAATTGGCCGATAAGGCCTCCTTGTGGGCGCTGGAGGTTGAGAAGGAACGCTGGAGGTCAGGCTGGAGGTAAGGGATCCAGAAAAATAATTTTCAAAAGAAAGTAATCCGCAGGCAACTCCCGCAGAGGTGTTCCGTAAGAGCGAAAACCGAGCGACCGCAAAAACAGAGCAAAATCTTGCTGTCAGATTGAAAATCGGTATTCCGTAAGAGCGAAAACCGAGCCTTTTTGACGTTTAGTGTGTGTCGTGTGTGCCGTCACCGAGCAATCACAACTGCCAGTTTGCTATCGCTGTTTCTTAGAGAATCAGCCGGCCGCACTCTAGTGCGGGAGTTGTCTTTAGGTTGTTAGGTTGTGTATTCGTTTCACACACACAGGACACAACTTTTCGTGACCTACAAAGAGTTTGTCCCGAGTCTGGTTCTACTTTGTTGTTACTTGTTCTCTTGTGCGGGAGTTGTCTTTATTAGAGGGAATAGAGAATAAATAATTGCCATTTCTAAACCCGTAGTTAAGTAATTGTTTACATTGCGAAAGTGTTCATCACGTTAAGGCGTGTCTTTTGTCATACTACAACAATATATCAACATGATTGATTAGGGCATCCATAAATATACATTACTCAGGCATGCAAGTACGGACAAAAGGGGAGCAAAATTTAACGCCGCCGCAGCGCGCGCCGCTGTTTTTTTTTTTGTTATATCCTACTAATATTATAAATGCGAAAGTTTGTAAGAATGGATGGATGGATGGATGTTTGTTACTCTTTCACGTTAAATATACTGAACGGATCTGGATGAAATTTGGCACACTGATAGATTATGGTCTGGAATAACTCATAGGCTACTTTTTGCAGCGATAACCGACATCCACGCGGGCGGGCCGCGGGCAACAACTAGTGTATTATAATTGGTATTAGTATTATAGTGTATTATAATTGGTATTATTACTTAACAACAAAGCCAGCCTTACACTATCCATCTAACTACACTTAACTATATACCCACCACAAAGCGCACACTTAAACGGCTGCTAGCTGTGGTGAATTGGCGACCTATTTACCTAATTTCATTACAACTCAAGTAAGAAGATACGTGTACGTAAGTAGGTCGGTACTTGGTGTCCGTGAATTGTTGTTTGTATAGTCCCCCGTAAGGTGTTGTCCGCGGTTTCCTCGTGAAAACAAAATCAATGGTATATCTGTGCTAAATTTCATCCAGATCCGTTCAGCCGTTTAAGCGTGATTGAGAAAGAAACATCCATTCATACATTATTTCGCATTTATAATATTAGTTTAAATAACAGACGAAGTAAGAATCTCCTTCTTTAAGTTGGTTAAAAATTACCGAAACGTGACTAACGTACAATTATGACGTCACCAGACTGTCACGAATCTTTTTTTTTACTTTTTGTGTTCTCAAAAGCGAATATTAGAGGTCATTATTTTAATGACAACCTTAACTTCTTTGTTGTTGGTAGACAGTTTAAGTGTAAGACATCGTCTTCGGCTTTTGTATCATGGAACAATCATCAAAAAGACCAGATAATTTTGGTACCTAAAGGCATTTTGGTAAATAAATAAATTCCTTTGAATTATACTAGTGGACGTAATGGTGCGCATGATTAATTATTTTGAATTTCGAAGATACGAATTGCCAAATAAATCGCTATAAACGCCATGATTCAAGGTGGCCTCAGAGTGACACACTCAAGGTATCAAAGAAAATAGGATAAAATTTATTATTTCTTTATTATTTCAGAATATGGAAAGAAATGAGTCTAAACGACAGTCTAAGCGACGTGGAACGTGCAAAACTGGCTGTATGGGACTACCCAGTTAGTGATAAATACAGCAAAATGTGGCAAGCAATGGAAGAGGCTGGTCTACCAAACACCATAGACGAAGCGCTGCAAAGAGTTCGTGATTCAAAAAGTTCTAGTGAAGGTTTCGCCTGGTTAGGTGATGCGACCGATGTTAAATATCACGTGATGACCAGTTGTGATCTGCAGTCAGTTGGTGATGAGTTTTCGAGGAAACCTTACGCGATTGCTGTTCAGCAAGGATCGCCTTTGAAAGACCAGTTTAATAATGCGTGAGTACCTTTTTTTTCTTTTAAAAACCCTCGTAGAGTTACTACACTAGGGAATATGGTCTGCATCGTGATTTTACAAACACAATTTTCAGACAAAAAGAACTTACATCCAGACTTGGAACAGCTTAGGTATGGATCACGCAAATTTCTGACGCGTTGGAGGATCGAAGCCTTATATCGCTCTAGTGAGGTTTAGACATTTAGGAACAGTGCAGAGTTCCTCATAGCCAGACGCACTCGCTGGCCGGTAAACGATTACGTTATCATCATCTATTAGACAACGGGTCGAAATCGTACTTTTTTAAGGATTTCATACCTTTTTGATACGATTTCGACCTGTTGTGCGTCATAGTAATAACTAGCGGCATGTCCCGCCTTCGCAGGGGTGGACATTTATCCCGACTTTTTTTTTTAAATAAAACATACTTAGCTTTCAAATGTTGAAAAATCACTGTCTGTCCTAGACCTTTTATGCGATTTTATGGATTTTGATGCGGTTTTGACTATAATTTAGGGAATTTCTTTCGGAAGGTTCATATGCATAATTATTATAGTTGAGATAGGTCAAGAAAACCGAAGCGGGCCCAGGTCGCTCGATAATGACAATACATATGTATGTATGTATATTAATTATTGTGTACACAATATACCTACGTGTGTATCTTTCAATAAACAATACCCAGCTATTTATCAGTACGTTATTATTCTTTTCAAATGAAATGCCAAACAATTATTATTATCTTTTTCACAATGTTCCACAATAATTTACATAAATTATATTTTGACGTTTTTGTAATTAGCGTTAGCGCCATTTTAGCAAAAAGTTTTGTTCCTATGTTTCTGTTGTTATTGGAAATACCAAGTAGGTATTATCTTTAGTTAATTATTACTTACTCGTTTTTTTGATTTTCTATTGATTGCAAGGATGATGCAGTTGCATGTCTTAGTGGTCAGAGTGATGGTCAGTCAGTTTGCTACTGCTATAAGTAAGATTTACGATTTACGCGATAATGTTTTAAAATAGGTATAAAGGTTACCCGTGACACAAATATAAACTCCATCAATAAATTTTGAGAAGATATAAAAAAACAAGTCGTAGGGTTATTTTGATTTTTCTAATAAACTCTTGCCAAATCTAATAAACCACCCGCTATGAAAATCTCTGAATCTCTCTAAGGATGTAGAAAATGCGTTTGAAATTAAGTCCACTTTTGTATCATCATCATCATCTTAACCCATAAACGTCCCACTGCTGGGCACGGGTCTCCTCCAAACATTTGGAGGGATATAGTATACTGCAATATAATATATAGTACACTTTTGTATAGTTTACTGCAATTTTAAAAAAATGTATAAAATACGTAATTTTAGCCATTTTACCTATGTGTTGCAAGAGGCGTAATATACGGAAAAAATATTAAAAAAGGTTGTACACCTTGCGACCTTATTTCTTTTAAACAATTTTTTTTTTCTTATTTCTTTTAAACAAAATAATTGTACAACCGAACTAAACAAATATAGACTTTAATATCTATATAGAACAACTGAAATGACTGAAATACCTACTTTCAGTAGGTATTTGCATAGCTCAAACGTCATTAAAGGGGGTCATTGAACTTTTTTTTCTTCGAATTCACGCGGCTCGCTTCCGTCCGACTATGTTTTTGAACATTATTATTTTGTCATAATGGCCTCATAGATAATATTTATGTTATAGATACTATTTTAGAACATCCTTACGATCGCCGGATTTATATGTTTTTAATGAGCATGGCTTATATTGCTGACATTTTATAACCTAGTTGGCAGGTTTTCTGAACTCCATTTTATATGCCAACGGAATACCTAATAACCCTTCAGACACAGAATACTTAATAGTACCTTCGGATTTCGATTGCGATTCCAATTATGGTCACAGCGGGGCGGTTAATCTCAACGGATAGGTACCTACCTAACTACCAACAGTACCAACCTATCTATTAGCCATCGGGACAAGATATAAAGTGCAAAAGGTTGTGCGCACAGGTGCACTCTTTATTCCTTTGTTCTCGTAGTCCCCTATCCAACACAACCGAAAAGAGATCAGATAAGATACCTACGTAGTCGCCTATCTATTAGATTTACGTGGTTTCAGAGTTACGAAGGCGTCGCGTGTGTTTCTTTTCACCCATCTTTTAATTGGCCGCAAAATTGACTAACCGGTACCTACCTAGTGGTAAAGTTAGTTATAGGTACGTACCTTTGTACCTACACTAGTTATTGACCACAATATAAAAACGCGGAAAAATAATTTTAATCGGAGGTTTTTGAATCTAAAGGGCTGAGGAACAGCTTACCCGATTGACTTCCATTCCCGTCTGTTAATTGCCGTATTCCACCAATCCTTAAAAGACAAAGGATAGGTGGCAAAAAACATCAGAAATTAACCTAGGCTATGCAAATACCTAGGTTAATTTCTGATGTTTTCCAGGAGAGTCACCTATCACCCTATCCTAAACTACAATGCATTTACGTACGAAACACAATTTAAAAAACGCGGCAAAATTGACATACACATACCACAGAGTAGAAATATAAGTGTTCTATAAGTTTTAAATTAAATATTGAACTGGTACATAGATTACCTAGTATTACAATCGATAGGTTGGTAAGCGGGTAATGTCTTATGCAAATAGCCGTGGCTAAAGGTGACCTTAGTGACATTTCATTGGCTTAGCGATGAATAAAACGTTTACAATGACCACTAACACTGTATAAATAATACTTATTGAACAAAATATTAGACGAAAAGCATTTATACAAATAAACTAGCTTTAGTCTATTAGAGTAAGCCTCAAAGAATAGATTTAGACAGTCAGATATAAAGAAAGAGAAAAAAGAAAGAAAATTATATTTATTGACACAGAGCGACATTTTGGCATATTACAAACTGTAACTCTTATTATAACTATAATGGACAACGGGTCTAAATCGCGTAATATTTTAATGGTTTTCATACCTTTTTGTTTCCCGACCACCCGTGACCACGGTCGGTGCAATTCGACCGAAACGTCGGGAAACAAAAAGGTATGAAAACCTTTAAAATATTACGCGATTTAGACCCGTTGTCCATTATAGTTATAATATGTGAACAAATCGTGAAAGTTTAAAAGAATTTATTGTAACTCTTATATTACTAGTACTAGTACTAATTAGACACGTCGTGTCTGTGCCAATGAGGTTACCACTTAGCGTTCTGATAACAACACAGCGCTGATTTTCAGTGGTAACCCCCCCCCCAGTGACGAACGGACATTATGTTATCAACTAAAAAAACAAAACACAAAAAAAAATCTATAAAACTGCAGTTATCTATATAATATATAAAAATCAATTGCTGTTCGTTAGTCTCGCTAAAATTCGAGAACGGCTGGACTGGTTTTGCTAATTTTGGTTTTATGTTATTTTTGGAAGTCCAGGTATAAAAGGTGAGTTAATATGAAAAAAATGCTTGAATCCCTTAAATCTATTTCTACTTGTCAAACATTCTGCAATAATTATTTAGCTTTTTTATTTATTGATTCTGAGGCGGTACGAAGTTTGCCGGGTTAGCTAGTATGTAATAAATAAATACATAGGTATGTAGGTATACACAATGATGGTAGGTATAATAGACAACATAATAATCACACAGCCGGTTACCGCACCGCACGGCAGGTTGCATCGACGCGGCGCAGCGATATATGTAGGTATCTTCTATCGTTTAGTTAGTGGCCAACCTGACGACAGAGTTATTTAGATCGCCCATATTTAGGCCTCTGTCGTGATCTAACGACTGTAAACGTTCGTACCCTCCGAAGCACGGAGACGCTCAGATGAAATACCACTATGCGGTCACCCATCTGTAGGATTACTGCGCTCTTGGTCGCTTAATCCGTTCGTTGAGCGCCTCATATACATATATGTATGTATATCATGAGCTATATCTAGCGTTTTGTAGCAGTCCATATACTTACTTAGCGAGAAAATAAAACAAAAGAGACTAAAGCATGAGACTGTTTTAGAAAGGAGTTCAAATGTTTTATGCTGATTCGGAGGCATCGCGCGCGTGATTCCCTTGGTGTTGCAAGGGTTCATAGGCTACGGTAACTGCTTACCACCAGGCGGGCGGTATGCTTTTGCCACCTTGGTTAGTATAAAAAAAAGAAAGGAGTGTTTGAAAACAAATGTTTTATGCTAGTTCAGTGGCATCGCGGGAGTGATACCCTTGGTGTTGCAAGCGTTCATAGGCTACGGTAACTGCTTACCACCAGGCGGGAGTTGTTTGCCATCTTAATAAAATACAAATGAATCGTCGTAAAACCATATAATTACATAGCTAAACAACATGAAAAACAGCGTACTTTCTATAAAAGATGTTACGTCTTCCATTATTCAAACGTAACGACTTTGATGACGTAACAGTATAATCATGCATGTGTGCACTCCTATTTGTCTTTGTTTACCCTGACAACGCTAATGATGCAATAGATAATTGTGTGTACATTTTACCAATGCTGTTTTCATCAAAGTAAAACAGGTTATGTGCATATAAATAATAAATTCCATAAGTGTTTTCAAGTTCGAATCGATAAGGTAACCTCTATAATATTAATAACTACATGAGTTCCGTGTCAGGGGCAACGAGAATATAGGGTTTATTCCCATAAACCATTCAGGTCGCAAATTATAATAGTCGCGATAAAACTTACACAAACAAGATTATGTTTTTTGCCCGACTACGGCAAAGCGAGCGAGGGTTACGATTTTATATTACTTAGGTAATATGCAAGCATACATAATAAAACGGGAGGTACACTCTCTATTGCCTTATTTAGGTACCTACTCTTATAGTATGAATTCCTGATCTATTTCTGTGATGAAGTCTGATATGACGGCAATCCACCACGATCGTAGTGGGATCAGGTGCAGTACCTACAATCAATTGTGCATTCCGAGGCTTGGGAGTCACACCGCCAACGTCCTAGCTCTTTGCTAGGAGAAGCGAACGAACAGAAATGACACATATTGTTAGTCCGACCCTACTCAAACTCAAACTCAAAATTCATTTATACATTTAGGTTACAAAGTAACACTTATGAATGTCTTAAATAATGAATAAGCCAGAAAGATGATGTCAGAAAAAAAATCCTACGGCTAGTTCGCTGACGTGGAGCCTTGAGAAGAACAAGCAAGAAACTCAGGCCACTCTTTTTAATCGCCAGATAGAATATCTTACTTGGGAAAGAAGGGTCTTTTTTATATGAAATATGGCCCGCCTGACGGAATCAGTTACCATAGCCTATATAAAGACGCTTGTAATAACTGAGGCATCATGCAAAAAAATTAACAGCGGTTTTTTTCAAGTGGTATCCCTGGAATGCCAATAAAAATAATTTGAATTTGGAATAGAAAACAGTTTCTTTAAAAAAAAATCCCTAAATGTGCACTGGAAACCAGCACAGAAATACACCTACACTACTGGCTGTGGTTTTCAGTAAGGTAAAGATCCTGATACCTGTGTAGGTAGTCATCATCATGAAAATGCTAATGCTAATGCTTGCAATTTTAGGGTGATGCCATATAGTATTTGACTGCCTTGGTGGTCCAGTGGCCGCAGTATGCGCCTGCTGTGCACGAGGTTGTGGGTTCGATTCCCACACAGGACAAAACTTTGTGTGACCCACAAAGTGTTGTTCTAAGTCTGGGTGTAATTTGTGTCCGTTAATTGTATGTTTGTAAAGTCCCCCGCGACACAGAGCTAGTTCTCTAGTGCGGGAGTTGTATTAAAAAAAAAAAAAGTAATTTCAAGCGTCTATAAGCTATAGTAACTGCTGACTACCACTGGCCACTGGCCGTATGCTTGTCTTTCATCTTAGAAGTATATAAAAAAACTTCTGTATATTACAGAATTCTGCAACTCCTCAACAAGCGTAAGTTGGAGAAGCTGAAAGAAACATGGTGGAACAACAACGAGGAGTCCAAAACCTGCGAGAAACAAGACGACCAATCCGACGGCATCTCAATTCAGAACATAGGGGGTGTATTCATTGTGATATTTATGGGTATAGGCCTCGCTTGTATAACTCTTGGAGTTGAATACTGGTGGTATAAGTGGAGGAAGAGACCTACTGTTGGTGATGTCACTCAGGTATCTGATTTATTATTTTATTCATTTATCATCATCATCATGTCATCCTGTCCCTAGGGCTCTACTGCTGGACATAAGTCTCTTCCGAGGATGAGGCCTATTTTAGTGCTAGTGGCGTAACTATACCTTTTGAAGTCCGTGGCAATGTTGTAACGATATCTTTACTAATATTATAAATGTGAATGTTTGTGAGAATGGATGGATGGATGTTTGTTACTCTTTCACGTAAAAACTACTAAACGGATCTGGATGAAATTTGGCACACAGATAGATTATGGTCTGGAATAACACATAGGCTTTTTGCAGCGATAACCGACATCCACGCGGGCGGAGCCGCGGGCAACAGCTAATATATATATTAGGATCCTTCCGTGCTCATGGCCACTCTCGCCCTTCCTTACCCTATTGTTACGCCACAGATTAGTGCTAAAATACTTGACAATTTTCATAAAAATCCGTTCAGTAATTAAACGACGAATTGTTCAAATGTCTTCTCAAACTTTCGCATTTATCACTACATAGTATAAAACAAAGTCGCTTTCCGCTGTCCCTATGTATGCTTAGATCTTTAAAACTACGCCACGGATTTAGATGCGGTTTTTTAAATATAAAAAATGATTCAAGAGGAAGGTTTATATGTATAATACATGCAAGTTATAGTAGAGAAATTCAGAATAAAACTAAGCAAAGCGAGGACGGGTCGCTGGTAACATTATAATTTTAAGTAAAACTTACCATTCTGATCTTTAAATTCGACGGTGAGCTCTGGAACGCTAACCAGATAGGATTTTAGGGCCACAACATTGCTGCTAATATCACTATTTCACTCACTGTACTCCAACATTATCACTACACTGCTAATCATAGATTCTTTCATATAAGTTCTTTACCATTATTTTACAGACCAAGAAATAAAAGGTTTATTTATTTATTATTCTTAACTACTAGATACTAAATATATTATACCAATATGTAAACCACATAGTTACCCACGGCATATAAAAAGAATATTCAGTTTGGGTTTAAAGTTCAAATTAGTATTATCAAAAATTGAAATATCTTCCCATTTCACATCAAACTCTCACCGTCATCGTCAAGAGTTCTCTTCTTGATATTGTCGATTTTTACATTTTCATTTATCACATGGATTTATGAACTGTCTTGAATAAATATAAAATAAAAACTCAATATTTTATGTTTAGAAAAGGAGCCCATTTTTAACGAATTCTTTGCACAACTTACTATTTTTTTTATAACTACTAAGTACATTGTTGGCAATTCTGAGAGATTCAAAACTAAATTATCCTTGTCATAAGTAAATAAATAATTATAACACATCTCTGTCATATATTATTTTCCTTTTCAGGTGGAGCCGGCTAAATCGTCCAGAAACAATGTAGACACTCATAAATTTGGCGAAGGTTTTAACTTTAGGGCCCGGAACTTGGGCCTCAGTTTAAAGTCTAAATTTTAAACTACTTTTTATGTCGTCGACCTCAATTAAAGATATTTTTTGGGACCAAGCAGAAGTAAGTAGATTGAAGGATGGCTTGTTGTAAAATACTTGTTGTACGTTCATTTCATATAAGATGCTTGACAATGCCTTTATACCAATATACCAATATGTAAGGTCTAGGACCTCATTCATGACGTCTTTATAGCGTCTTATTTTTGGTATTCATTTGAATTTCGAACTATAAAAGAAAATCTAAATAATTAAGGTCGACGATCGTATACCATGCTGCGAAATTTATTTTCTCGGAAGGAAGATGTTTACTGACAAAGATTTAAATATGTAGTTAGATGCGCCCTCTGTTGCATAAAATATGGTCGCATATTTGTTCGAAATCTGTATTACCAAATATAGTGTTGTCTCGCTCACGTACGGTGAGGGCAAATCTAATAATTGGAATCTTTGTCTGGCTAGGTATTTTTCATGTGTTCAGTGATTTAATTTAAGTATTCAAAGTATTATTAATGTTAATTACATTCTGTCTGGTTCTGCCCTAATGTATGCAAGTGTGTTTGCAATAAATAAATGGCACGGAAAAACATTTTTTCTTTTATTTTTATTAAATAATTTTTATATTTAATATCTTGGGCTAATTTTCACACGGCCATAACGATAGACAGATAGAAATTTATGTAGGTACCAACTCTCATAGTTTGAATACCTGATCTATTTCTAAGAATAAATCTAATTTGACGGCAATCCACCACGGCTGGAGTGGGATCAGGCGCAGTACCTACAATCAATCGTGCTTTCCGAGGCTTGCGGTAGGCTTTATCTAGGAGTAACACCAAATTGTTCGCTCTTTGCTAGACCTACCTACAGAGAAATTACATGTATTGTTAATCCCTATTCCCAAGTAGGGATTTATACGGCCGCATACGGCCTGCCTGATGTAAGGCAGTTACCGTAGCCTATGGACGGCAGGGTACCAGAGGTATCACTTGCGTGTTTCCGGGCCCATTTTGACACCGCTATGTGTGGTTATTTGGCTGCGGTCTTCTGTAAGGCGGAAGACCTTCCCCAGTCGGGCTTGCACGCTAGTATGGTGCCCTACCTCTCTTTTATGGTTGACGTCAGATCGCGTTGTTATAAATGTTAGTAATATGGATAAATTTTAATATACGGCGACTCTAAATGATTAGTAAGGTCAGGCAGATGATTATATACAATTTACCTAGTCGTCACCAACCTAAATTTAAACTTACTTTTAATTAATTCATATAGGTAGGTACCTACTTAGTGATAATATTAGGTAATAATGCAAAAGCATAACTTTATCGTTAGATAATAACAGGAAAATAGAAGGTACCTACTGTTTGGGAATTCCCTAAGAGGATACGAGACTATTTTTAGATGAAGTTAGGTACACAGTATAAAATTAATTCTAAAATGTAGCAAAATAAAGGCCTGACTGATGACCGAATTTTCTAGAACATTTTGACTAACATTGGAGGAAATAGTTCAATGCTAAAACGCTAGATGGCGTTACAGGTTTAGAATTGATGTTGAATTTTTATGAAACGTTGTAAAAGGAAAACAAGATAATAATTCATAGTAATTTATTATTATTACTTAATAACTTAGAAGTATACGTTACAAAAATACGACATTACATCTAATACAATGTACAATGAACGTGGGATGTGAATCAGTTGTCTATAACTAAAGGTATTTATTATAGTTAATATACAGTGCTGGTGACGCATAAATTGTAGTAAGACATTTTCAAAATTATTTTACGCTACTATTATGCCAGTAGAAATATCATTTTATAATAATTTTGTTCATAGTGCCTTTCTCCCTACGCACGACAATATTTTGAAAGTTAAATTAAGGCATTATTTAACAACAACTCGCGCTACCTAGTTTAATATTCTAATACTTAGATTCCATTTATTTTCAATAGATGGCGGAATAAGTTCGAAACGTGTGCGTGTGTATTCATCAATAACTGTATTAATGGATAGATGGTGGTACATTTTTTCAAACCTACTGAAGATCTTTGACTGAATTTCTTTAAGGGACCGCTTCGGCACTTTGACACGAGATTATAGGCCTTATAAAGTCCAAATTAAACCGGGTAGGTACTTCACAATCGGTTTACGGTAGGTACATTTAGGTACCAATAATTATTATAAATAAAAAAGACAAAAGTTTATACGACAACTGACTCAACAAATCACATCCTATAACTAGCTACTTAGTTGAGTATTATGACGTCGAATATATCTAATACATATAACTTTGATAAACTCAACTAATATAATATTGTCATAGGCAAGAAATCGTCATAGTTTACTTCTCTCAAACCACGATCTGCCATAATTATAATTACAATACTTCTCAAAAAAATCCAATCCCCTGATTTTTCTATTTGGCTTGAATATCCACAAAGTTTTAATATTAAAAAAGCAGAAGTCTCAAGTCAGAACTAAAAATAGTAAGAATAGCTAAATATTCCACGCCAAAATATAGTCACATTTCTGTTTAAAATCTGAATTATCCAATATAGTATTGTCTCGCTCACTCATATTGAAAATCCTATGTGCGGACTTTTCTGCGACGTCTGAGCTCACTTATCTTAGCATATCTAGTATTCTGTGGCATATCAAACATTTTTCACGCCGTCTACATGAGGATAAATCCAACGTTTTAAATCTTCGGTTTTATCTTTTTCACTTTATCGTACAAGTATTCGGGCTCTAGAGACACAGCAGCAAATTATGTGAAATCGTCGGCAAGATGTTAGATTTTTATGAGAAGTATATTTCGACCAACTGATCTTTGTGACACTGTCATTAGTACTGCAATGAAGCCATCTCTTAAATTTTATATTTACAATAATATAGCCTTTAAATCTTATAGGCCTCTTAAAATATCTGCTTAGACTTTTAGATGTTGTGATGGTGCTGTGCTCCTTGGTTAAAAAATAAACTAATAATAAGTCATATTTTTATAGCACTTATGTGGAAACCAACCATACATATTGTCTGTCTAGGTAGCAGTTACCACACCACATGAACAAACGCACATTGACATGGCCAAGCTGCGTAACAAATGTGAATTTACATCTTCGATTGTATTGATTTTATATGCATCAGGAAAGAATATGAAAATGATTATTCAGGGCTTTATAATATCAGCATCATCATCATCTCAACCCATAAACGTCCCACTGCTATTTATCACGCTGGCCAGACGGGTTGGTACAGGGTTTTGCTTAGTGTTTTCCCTCTCTTACAGTGGATATTGTCTGCCTGACTTACTCCCTTAGGACACCCTCGGGATTTTATACTATACTTACTCTAAAATTTAAGCAGATATTTTCAGAGAAGATAATATAAATATTAAATTATTTAATTTGGTAATCTACAGCTCGATAGTTTTGCCGTGTTTGTTTATATTCTTCATGTTTTTGTTACACAGTTCTAACTCTAACCTGAGCCCGTCGACTTCAGCCTCTAGAGTGCGAGATCTTTTAAACATCTGAACATAATTCAGTTGTAACTGCTTCTGGTATCTCAATACTTTATCCTTCTCTTCTGACCATTTTCTCCTTTCACTATTAAACTGGGTTTCTTTAGCTTCCAGTTCGCATTTAAGTCTATCCACCATAGCGCTTGCTGGACAAGGTTCTCCGCAAGAATCTGGGAGTTCTCCATTCAGTCTTTGAACTTCAGCATCTTCGAGGGCACTATCGCTTGAATTCCAGTGGTATTCATTTGTTTTGCATACCTCATAAATGCCTCTCATTGTTCTCCCACATTCAATACCCTCGTATCCGCTAAGAGAAATATCTGAAAGCTCTTGCCTGAGTTCTTTTAGTTCAGTTTTTAGTCTTTCAATTTCATTTTTGCTGGTTTCTTTAGTCTTTGTTAGGTCATTTACACTTTCCATAAGGTCGTTGGAAAGTCGGTCTACTTCAGTTTGTAGTCGGTTGATAGATTTTTCTTTTTCCTCCGTTTCTGCTCGAAGTCTCATTATTTCTTTCTCTTTCTTGTCGAGAACTTCTCGAAGCTGTCGGCAGTCGGCTTTAAGTGTTAGATACTCGTGACCTTTTGCGGTTTGTTCATTCTGGAAATTGAAAAGTTAGAACATTAGTTAGGTAAAAACATTAGAAATTAGAAAATTTGTTCAATTACATATTTATGATTTAGAAGTTTATGTTTAAAATTTCGGCACTGTGTGTGTTTGTGAAGTAATTACGCATGTAAATCCAATGATTTACATTAACATCTTGCACACAGTGAAGGAAAACAAGGTGAGAAAACCCACGTCTTGTAAGAAATTCTAAAGGCATGTCTGATCCACCATTAGACTGTTGACCAGCGTGTGTGGATTAAGGCCTAATTCTAATAATTTCAGATAGAAGAGGGGAGACCAGAACCGAGCAGTGGAATATATCCATCTCAACCCATAAACGTTAGTTTAGACTTACTCTCTTAGTCGACTCTTACGACACCCTCGGGATGGAAGGGGGTGGTGACATTTGTATTCTTAATCCGTCACCACACGGAATATAATGATATATATAATATATATATGAGTTGATTTTTTTTACCTGTGCATCTTTAAGCTGTGTCTTCAAAAGCGCAATTTCTCCAGCTCTCTGACAGAGGCTCCACTCAGTATCCTCGAGTCTCTGACGCAGCAGTGCCCTGTCTCGCCGTACCCGCGCCAGCTCTGCGTCTCGTTCATCTCGGTTACGACCGAAGCTCTGCATCATGAGGCCACGTGCTGCTCGGACTCGAACCTCGTGGCTTCTTAAGCGTTCTGTTGTACTGGAATATACAGAAAGATTATATATTAGTATTCAATATTGATTACCTATGAGATATATTTACTTAGGAGTATACTTTGTCATCTAGTGTATCACAGTTCTGTTAAGTAGACACTACAGTGATGTTAAGGGATATTTTGACGCTTAACACTTTCGCGGACAGTAACGTAGACACAATAAATGTTTTATTGTCATGACGTCTATAGGCGTTCACTGTCCTTCAAAGTGTTAACCAATATTCTTTTTTGGTTTCTTGTTTTATATTTTTGTGTTTCTTACCTTTTTATGTATAAAAGTGCCTACAGAAAGATAAATTAAGAAAAAGACCGGCAATAGATAGGATGAACCTAGAATAGTGAGTGTCAAACAGTTCCTATTATGTAGTATTAATAAATATTAGTAATTTTAACCGAATACCCTAAATAAGGCTATGAAATCGGTAATAAGAAAAGAAATAGATAAAGATGATAAGCAAACAGTAGAAACGGTATTCTTGCATTTTTTCAATTTCATTATTTCAATTGGTGAGATTTTCTTTTGATTATAGTTAGAGAGAAGCTCGATGGAGTTAGATTCGAAGGTTCATTCAATAAAGGGAACCTTCTAGTTGATTGTCTTCGATATGCCCCGTTGAATCTAAATGTATGGCTTGCAAAATTACAAGATGCGAGTCTAAGATTATACAGTCTGTTTACGTTCTAGGCCATAAATAGGTAGTACTTACCGTCCTTTATTACCATAATTATTAGATTGATGGCAGATAACTGCCTTGCCAGATCTAGTATGAAGTTATTATCTTAACTAGCCACTAAGAATAGGTAGAAAATGTTATTGTAACTGTTATAGGTATACGCATGGATCCAGGATTTGGGCTAGAGAGGGGGAAGGGGGGGGGGGGGGGGAACATGTTAGCTAATTTTACTGACTTAGTCTTTCAGATATGTGATATATGTGATATTTCAGATATGTGATATTTCAGATATGTGATATATGTGATATTTCAGATATGTGATATATGTGATATTTCAGATATGTGATATATGTGATATTTCAGATATGTGATATATGTGGTAGCAATCCAGGGGGGGGGGGGGGGCAATTGCGCGCCTGTATAGGTACGAGTACTTACTTATCAACAATAAAATACCATATATATATGTATATAAGTATGATAGTCGAATATCTATTATCTTAAATTAGATTTTAAAGATTTGTGTATATTTAATGCTTCGGAAGAGGGGAAAGGAAGGAAACACGATCGGCTTTAAGATGGTGTATCCCTGGGATGGAAAAACGCATCCCTAAATAAGCGCTGGAGATGACCTGCGCTCACACACAGGAACACAACTACACCGCTGTGTATATTTATTGGGCTGTGGTCTTCCGTTAGATCCTTCCCCAATCAAGCTTGCTCGCTAATATCGTGCCCTACCTCTCTTAAAGATCCGCGCCTGTTAGGTACGAGAGACATTTTTTAAAAGAGAAATTCTGCAATAAGGAACTAGCCCTGTGTCGTGAGGGACTTTACAAACATACAATTAATGGACAGAAAGTACATCTAGATTCGGGAAAACCATTTATGAATCATACAATTTTTTGTATGGGGATCGAACCATAACTACAAATAAGACTTTGTTTTTAAAATGACAGTAGATAATAATTACTTATTCTTGAAAATAAAAATAAAATATAAGATACCTACAAACAATCAGTATTTATAGGTAACCTTTAAATGCAGTACCTATATAGGTCGCAGTAAAAACATAACCTGATTTTTAATGGGCTTTTGTACCTACATCGATGCTTACAAGTAACTTTTTGTCACGTTTAAATACTTTTTAATCACCGTAGTAGGTATAAATAAATCTATGAGAGGTCTACCGCCAATTTGTTAGTATCTACTCAGCTTTTGGTAGAAATTTTCAGAGAAAATTGGGGCTTCTTCTGCTTGTTCTATTGTTCAAAACAGCGGCCATAAGATCTATTATTATTTTTTTACCCTCCATAATGTTCTTTTGTTTTTTTTCTCTAATTGTAAACTGGAGTCAAAGGTTTAAGCTGAAAACCAGCGCTTAGCATTCTATTTTTTGGATCTAAGCATTATGCTGACGCTCTAAAGTTCTCTGTAATGTACTTACTGAAGCTGTAATACTGGAAACAATAAACTCTATTCAATTCTATTGAAGTAAGCATGTTACACCAGTTCAGACAGCCAAAATGCTTTGTCCACAAAAATAGAATATAAAGATTGTTACCTATAGTCATGTTGATCCCTCTCCAGTTCAGCAACTCCAGAGTCGGCAGGGGATGGTGCGGGTACAGGCTCCTTCTCGCCCAGGCCTGAACTCGTCTTTGTACTGAAAACACAAACAGAACATACGTGAGAATTATGATAAAATTACACATTTCACAAATTATTTCTCAACCCTCATAGCATAACGCCAGCCACGGATCTTCAATTTTGTTTAGACGGGGCAAAAACTGAAAAATATCGCAGACCCCCAATACTATTTTAATGAATTTCCTTGTAACAATTGTAATGAACATTGGGGTGCAGGAGGTTAAATGATGCGTTCTGCATTCGTCAAAGAAAGAGTAGGTATGAATTTGCCGCCAGGGGCATGGGCCCCGGCTTGCCCCCCCTAGATCCGGGGCTGCATAACGTAGCACAACTATGTATAGTCTGCATTAGTGTGCTACGTTGCCAGCCCGTTCTTATATGCCGACTAAACTGGTCCTAAACTGGTAGGTATTTATTTTGATAGTTTGCAGCAATGTCTTCACTATATAGAGAGATATTGTAGATAGGTACCACTGTTTAAGGACATTGCGCGTACAAAGGAGTGTTATATTTGGCTCAGTTAAAGTCATTTCGTACAATGACAACCAAAAATAATAAAGTTGACATATTTTTATGTCAAATCAAGATAGAAAATAAATTGCTACATTTCCTCTGCTAATATTTCCTCAAAACAAGTGATTTCCAAAGCATAAAGTCTAAATATATATCTATAGTAAACGAGTCATCCGTCTGTCCATCACAGCGTTACCTCTTCCATGTTGAGGCTCTAAATGAGCAATACCTAGAACGATAACTATGGGAGGACCTTACAGTACATATGTATAGAATAGAATAGAATATCATTTATTCCAGTACAGGGCACACAAGAACAAAGATATAAAATTAGATATTGTGCTGCTCTGCAAGCCCATACTGGAAAAGGTCACCATCTCAGCATAAGCTAGGCGCAAGCACCTAGCGCTGGTTTTCAGTTGGCAACCTTTAGGACAGGGGTATCGAGGGGAAAATATATAAAGCTGTGTAAATAATAAAGCAGTGTTACAAAAATAAAATATACTTACATATAATAATAAGAATACAAATACAATAAATGTACGTAAAATACAAATAAATGTACGTAAAGTAGTGTCCGCAAGTAAAGTGCATAACATCACCTATTGAACACTCCATAAATGATAAGTGATAAGCCTCTAATGGTATCGTAAAATAGCCGTATCAATCTACATATTATACTATATTAAAGTGTAAAAATAAATCGATATATAAGTACACTGATGGACACACAAATTGCATAAATCAAAGATACTTTAAAACTCAAATTTTTCCTTTGCATCAATAATAATAAGTCTGTGTCAGTCGACATACTCGTACATCTGCATACATTTAGGCTCGGTTCACATCTGACGGATAATGCGTCGAGCGTATCATCGATCGCGTCTATTTGTATGCTCGATACACTAACGGATCGTCGGTTAAGAGTGAATTGTTGAATGTTTTATGTCGGTTATAGCTGTAAAAAGTAGCCTATGTGTTATTCCAGACCATAATCTATCTCTGTGCCAAATTTCATCCAGATCCCTTGTGTAGTTTTTACGTGAAAGAGTAACAAACATCCAGCCATTCTCACAAACTTTCACATTTATAATATTAGTAAGGATTTGCCTGTTCTGGCGTTACGCGACCTATAATACGCGACGCATTTTCCGTCAGATGTGAACTTACCTCTTTCCCAAAGGGCAAAAAGTGGGCAAAGGCAGTTTTTTCTTTATACTGCCAAGGAGGCAAACAGGCATACATCCTGATGGTAAGCAGTTACCGTAGCCTATGGACGCTTGTTGTGTACTTTGAAGCAGATTTTGTCCGTCAGTATACCTACATATTATGTTATAGTATGGTCATGGCCACGTGTTATTGTTTTTGTCCGATTGCCGTTTCAATTTCTGCGCAGTTTGTACTCTTTATGTAATGCCAAGTTCATGTTTAACAATAAAACGATGCCCTTGACTCCTGGTTTACAACAAAAAATATCAAAACATTATGATATTGTGATTAATATATTTATATAGAAAATATTTGATTTTTATTAAATCCTTAGTTAAAGATTATTATTTGTCATTATAATAAATATTGATTAATGTATAATATACTAGCTGTTGCCCGCGGCTCCGCCCGCGTGGATGTCGGTTATCGCTGCAAAAAGTAGCCTATGTGTTATTCCAGACCATAATCTATCTCTGTGCCAAATTTCATCCAGATCCGTTTAGTAGTTTTTACGTGAAAGAGTAACAAACATCCATCCATCCATTCTTACAAACTTTCACATTTATAATATTAGTAAGGATATATTATATTTATTAAGTATATAGTTCAGTACATAATTCTGTACAAAAATGTTAACTAGCAGTATGTACAATGGGCGGTCTTATCGCCAAGAGCGATCTCTTCCAGACAACCTTAGGATGGACTTTGTAGAAAGAAAGAGCGTTGTTGATGGTGTAGGTGTAACATACCGAAATACATTAAATATAATAGATAATATAATAGATTGGCTTATATTTGGCTCAAAGAATAAGCATTGCCATTCAGCGTGGCAATGCTGCCAGTCTCCTGGGCACGTTTTCAGTAGACATCGATGCGGAGGAATTTTACGACGCCTACTAAGCAGCCCCTCCCCTTCTTTTTTTTGTGTTGTTTATATTATTTGATTTATAGTTGTAGTTGTAAATTACTTGTAAATAAAAATGTAAATATTGTCTAAAGTTCAAATAAATAGATTATACATATAAATATATGTGTTTATATATAATACTATTGTATTATATACTTAATACATATATAATACTATTGGATTATATATAAACACATATATTTATATGTATTATCTCTTATATATAATACTATTGTATTCTGGAAAAGATCGCTCTTGGCGATAAGACCGTCCATTGTAGGTACATACTGCTAGTTAACATTTTTGTTCAGAATTATGTTTAAAATTATTTATGGTGTACAATAAAGAATATTATTATTATTAAAGATATGTAGGTAGACACGGCTAACTAACTTATCAGTCTAAAGACAATAATAATAATAAAATAACAATATGTTGATAGTCGAATATCTATTATCTTACATTTGATTTTAAAGTTTTGTGTATATGTTACGGTAAGAGTGAATAATTGAAGATTATTAATAATTATCTATTATTATTAATAATTACCGAAAGTCGAGGTTAAACTGATAAATTAATCACATTTGTCGGTTATTATTAATAATTTAACCCCAGTAGTGATAAATGTAATAAGTGGCCAAGGATTGCAGGGCGGGGCGGTGTGTGCGACGTGCGAGAGGCGCGGGGGGTTAGGTTAGGTTAGGTTAAATAAATAAAAACCTAACCTAACCTAATCTAACCTAGGTTAGGTAAGAAAAAAAAAAAAAAAAAGGTTTTTATTTAATAACTTTTACCAATATGTGTCGTGAATTTTAATAATAACACTTGACTACGGCTCACATAAGGTTAAAAACCTAACCTAACCTAGGTTAGGTTAGGTTAGGTTTTTATTTATTTTTTAACTTTTACCAATATGTGTCGTGAATTATTAATAATTACTACTAAAAGTAATAAATTTCGATCGATTATTCACATTTACCAAAACATGTGGTTATTATTAATAATTTTGTAAAAATATTAATAATTTTCAATTAATCAGATTTACCGTAACATATATTTAATGCTTCGGAAGAGGGGAAAGGAAGGATACAAGATGGTGTATCCCTGGGATGGAAAAATGCATCCCTAAATAAGCGCTGGAGACGACCTGCACTCACACACAGGAACACAACTACACTGCTGTGTGTATTTAGTGGGCTGTGGTCTTCCGTCAGGGTTTGACGCATTTGGTGCACATCTCAACTTGTACACCATGCTCAAATGGTAAACTTGGCAACTGGTGCACTTCTCATATGGTACACTTCGCAACTGGTGCACTTTTTAAAATGAGTGAAGATATGGAAAAATTGTCTAAAAAAGAAGAATCATTTGAGCATGGTGTACAAGTTGAGATGTGCACCAAATGCGTCAAACGCTTCCGTCAGATCCTTCCCCAATCAAGCTTGCTCGTTAATATCGTGCCCTACCTCTCTTAAAGATACCATAATCAATAACATTTCACCCTTTTAAGTTCAACTTATGTCATCAGTCCCATTTGTGAAGTCAATATACTTTATAAATACTATACCATGATCATAAAAGTCCCTAACAGTTGATAGAACAAGTGCATTAATGACCATAGCTATGAAAGGCGTCTCGCTCCATGGCTCGAGTCTTGCTTCGTCGACAAAGCGTTACTTACTGTCTGCACACATATTCTTATGAATATCTATTGTGTCTTTAATTACGTTTGTTTGTGTGCCTGTATGTCCTGTCAATGTTGAATTGATAGATGGAGGGATTAACGCCCCAGCGTCAATAGTTGGATTGGCTTTGTAGACGATGGGTATGACGATATAGATTGAAGCAATTTCGCTTTGAATGCAAAGGACTTTTATTATTTCTACACTAAAATTATAAAGAGGATAGATTTGTATTTTTGTATGTAACGAATAAACTCAAAAACTACTCGACCAATTTTTTTAAATCTTTCACAATTAGAAAGCTACATTATCAGCGGGTAACATAGTCTATATTTTATTGAAAAACAATTCCGGTATAAATATCCAACCGTGCGAAGCCTGGACGAGCCGCTAGTAGGTAATATACTCATATGACCCGCAGGGGTATTCCGTAAGAGCAAAAACCGAGCCACCGCAAAAACCAGCAAAATCTGGCTGTCAGATTGAAAATCGGTATTCCGTAAGAGCAAAAACCTAGCCTTTTTGACGTTTAGTCATTGTGCCATCACCGAGCAATCACAACCCTCAGTTTGCCATCGCTGTTTCTTAGAGAATCAGCCTAATAGAAAGCAGTGATCATAGTCAGACTATAAACGCTGCATTGTCTGAGACATCCCGCGCGTTGGAGACCCTAAAGGTTTAAGCTTTTGAATGCTGAATACCAGGGTTTTTAGTGAAGTGGTTTTTCAATACGCATACTAGTACGTAAACGATCAAAGGAACATAACTATACACCACTGTATTTGGCTGTGGTCTTCTATAAGACGGAGGTTCTTTTTTAGGCGGGCTAGCTAAGCCGGTCTTCGGCATCAATAACTTTTAACCTGTACCTCTAAGTATCAACTCAAAAGTTAAAAATCCTCACCCACACACACGCAGGAACGGTTTTTCATTTCATTTGTTACTTCTGTTTTTTATGTTATTTATTTGCCTTCTTGTTTTATTTGTTAGAATAAATAAATGTTATTATCTTTCTTTTTATTTCAAAAAAGGTTGAATTTAGAGCCGAAAAATTCTATCTACGTCAACGCTTGCGGTTGCCGAAAGTTTGACTCAAAGAATTATAGATATTAGCACATAAGCATTAGTGTTATTAAGATAATTAGATTGAGATAAAATCTACAAAACTGATTTAATATCAGTGTATATTTACGCCATTGTAAGACAATTACTTTCGCATTAGTGTGTAAGTGTATATCAAATGGATTTCGTTCACGAAACGAATTTGTACAATTTCTGCTCCAAATGTTCGTGCTATATGACATGAGTAATCGACAAATTATGTATAATTTTTGTTGCACGAAAAAATATAACAAAAACTGCATCGAAGTTAGCATAGCTTTATTTGTTTCTTTAATATTAAGGCGCACTAGGAAGTACATTATTATACCTAATCGTAGGGTTTAATTTTGGGGTGATCCTAAAGTACTCTAAAAAGAGTTCCCAGACTACACCATAAAATTTTATTTTTAAACATACAAAATACAGACAGAAACGGATCATTACGAAAACCTTTTTAAAAAAGAATTCCTCAATGAGCTGATGTCTATACCTGTCTTTGACTGGCCTATTGGTGTAGTGGTTAGTGACTCTGACTGCTACACCGGAGGTCGTGGGTTCGATTCCCACCCAAGACAAATCTTTGTGTGATAAGCACGATTGTTTGTTCTGTGTTTGGGTGTAATTTATCTATAATATGTATGTATTTAGAAATATATAAGTATGTTTATCAGTTGTCTGGTTACCATAGAACATGCTCTGCCTAGTTTGGGATCTGATAGCGATGTGTGAGTTGTCCCGACAATATTATTATTATGTCTCTCTTTATCACGTGTATTTTCCCATCATTGAAGGAGAATACCCGGGCCTTTGGAAGGCTTACGCGGGGACATAGATCCAACACGCAGAGGCCCTAGAGAGTTTTAATTTGAAATGGGATGAGACGCTTACCATAGTCATGCCACAGCTGCACTATTGCAGTACAGCCATGATCTGCCCATGGCAAGTGTAAAACTATTGGAACATGTGAAAACAAAAAAAAATGGGCTATGGGATTGGGTGTTTGGTGGACTGGACAAAGATTATGGGAAACAACGTCGCCTGCCATCATTTAAAAGTTGGGATATACTGTTAAACGACAAATAGGCAGACGGTGACTCGCCTATACACTAGATGGGCCCCATGAAACAACCGACATGGGCAACAGCCCACAAGTAACAGGGCAATACCATAGTGCGCGGCTAGGGGTGTCGAGCGGTGCGGCGCCGGTTTCACCATCGGGGTCTCTTACATAGACCCGAGAGCGGGTTTCCCCGTAGTTATGCCCTTGAAAATGACACTTCCACCCCCGACCATATAGCTCTGGCGACCCCTCTCTGATCAGCCAATTAAGGCAAGCCAGAGCTGAGAGTCCTGCGGGCGCTCTTGTTAGTCCACTCCGGACAGCCAATAAAGGCAAGCCGGAGACGAGGCCCTGACCGACTCTCTGGGGCATTCGAGACCGCAGTGTCGCCACTCACATTCAGCCCGCCACAAGCTGCTCGTTATTATTATTATTATTACTCACGCCAAATAACTACACCACCCTGTAGTTATTTGGTTTTGCTTTCTTCAGTCGGGCTTACTCGTTTCTATGGTGCCTCTTTTAATCAAATTTCTTCTCCAGCTAATTCTTCAGACGAAAATATATACGATATTATATGAACTAGGTCCGTTAAAATGGTTTGTTTATTAAGTAAACAATCTACAATGAACAATATTATTTGTTTTCAGAATTTCAATGTGTGTTTACATTTGAAAAATTGTAAACTCTGATTGTTACAAAGAGGTTATTACAGATTATAGTTTGTTGTCTTTGGTTCGTTTATTATTTTTTAGTTTTAGGAATGAATGATCAAATATAGGTATACAATATTGTATGTTTGATCGAAGGCTAACACAGGCTAGTAGCGCCAAATTGATATTAATACATATGTATACTACTTTTGATACAAATATTTTCACTTAATCACGTGAAAAAAAAATGTTCTATAATGCAGTGACTATGTTTATTATTGTAAGTGTGATTTATTACCAGTTTTGTGAATTAAATAAAAAGAAATGTAAACAAATGTAATATGTAAATATTTAAATTAATTTGTTTACATAAATATTAAATCACAACAAATATAAAACTTAACTTCATTTACTGCACTCTACTTCAATTATCTGTGCACCACACAAGGTTGACTGGTAGAAAATGCTTATAGCATTAAGTCCGCCTCTGGACCTATGTGCATGAAGTTTAATAAATAAATAAATACCTTTAGTGTTACATAAACTTAACTAGTACCATTTTTTTAACACAATGCCCGCACACGGGAACAAGCCCTGTTATTTTTTTAATTATTTATGGATCACACAATGTTTTGTCCCATGTGGAAATCGAACCCAGAACACGCCGCTCAGTGGCAGGGTAACCACTTAAGCCACTGAACCAACCGTGCAGTACTACTAGGGTACTGTCAGCAACAAAAATTGCTGAATATTATTATAATATACATATTATATAACATTCTGAAACTATTCCAATATAATTTCATTTTCAGAAATATATTTTTTTAAAAGAGTAGTAACTTTTCGTACTAGTTCACAAAACCCCCCTATTTTACGGAGGAGCATTAAAAACACTTTATTCACCTAGACTCGGAACTACTACCATTTGTGCGCCGTGCAGATTTAAATGGCGAGGTAACCATCTACGTAGACAATAATTATTAAAAGAAAACATTGTAATAATTATGGTTTTGTCCAACTAGTTAGTATTAATATACTTTTTTTATACTACTTGGGTGGCAAACAAGCATACGGCCTATTGACGCCTGCAACACCAGATCCATCACTTGCGTGTTGCCAACCCTTTTTTTTACACTAGGACTTTAAGAGGAAATGCGGGCGGAGAGACTTTTGAGTATTAGGTATTTGAATAAACTATCGCTGTCGCTCTGCGAGCGCTCGGCCGCGCGATTTGTGCGACAGGGACAACT
This sequence comes from Trisateles emortualis, assembly GCA_947095525.1. NCBI lineage: Eukaryota > Metazoa > Arthropoda > Insecta > Lepidoptera > Erebidae > Trisateles > Trisateles emortualis. The sequence continues at coordinate 4,608,877 of OX352740.1, read as the reverse complement.
GCATATCCGACTAAACAGCATAAGTAAAAAGTCGTAATTCGAGGTTTGGCTCTCGCCTATTTCCTTCTCCATTATTAGACCAATTTAAAAGATATTTCGTAAACTGCATGATTAGGATATAAAATGTGCCCCTATGTTTTCCTTTTTTCAATAACAGTTGTCATATTTGTATACCAGGCCTATGTTGACAGCCGTCTTAAATGGTTATTTTGAGCATTTTTAAGGATTTCTAGTGCTTATAAATACAATGAATCATTAAAAAGGAAAACATAGGAACATACAAGAAGTTGATATTAATTTTATTGCAAAAAATGTTTACTTTAAGATCGTAAACCAGGTAGAAAACAGGCGAGAGCGTTTCTATGGAGAATAGACACACCGCGTTTCCTCTTAAGATAAAAATTAAAAAAGTTTTATTTCAGCGTTTAACAAACATCAACTTATTATCTAATAGACTTACTGTTTAAGTTTATATTTCGCCAAGCGCTGGGAGATATAATGAACAAACGTAACAATTCTGTGGTCTTCACACTAGGCAAGCCTGTATCGTGAAGACCTAGATGGGAGTATCCCTGGGATAGGAATACATTTTTTTCAAAACGCATCCCTAAATCAGCGCTGGGGACCTGTACTCACACACAGGAACATAACTACACCGCTGAGTGTAGTTATTTAGCTGTGGTCTTCTGTAATGTCCTGCCCCAGTCAGGCTTGTTCGCTAGTATAGTGCCCTACCTCTCTTATTTATACCTAAGTACCCTATAAAAGCCCACAGGAAGAAACGACCTGTTTTATGAAAGTCGACATGCGTATCAGAATATAAGTACCAACTTATCTACTTATGTATAAGGTAGAAAGTGCTAAGAAAGTGATACAATACAGAAGTCTAGTATAATATAAAGAAAAGCGTATCATGGGATAAGTTGAACATGACAAATGACTTGAAAGTGGCATTATAGTGTATGGTATTCATTGTACAAGACTAACTGACAATAGACTTAAACAGACCTTTTGAATTATTGTGCTACCATAATTGTATTTTATAAAAGACTAGCTGTTGCCCGCGGCTCCGCCCGCGTGGATGTCGGTTATCGCTGCAAAAATACTCTATGACCATAATCTATCTCTGTGCTAAATTTCATCCAGATTCGTTCAGTAGTTTTTACGTGAAAGAGTAACAAACATCCATCCATTCTTACAAACTTTCACATTTATAATATTAGTAAGGATTGTAACTATTTTGCGATTAAAAAGAGTGGCCTTAGTTTCTTGCTAGTTTTTCTCGTCAGAGGACTAGCCGTAGTAAATTTGCTGACATCGTCTTTCTGACTTCTTCGTAGGTAATTTATGACTTTCATAAGTGAATATTTTGAGTTTGAGTGTACTTATTATCTTCTACTAGTTTAAGTGCCTTAATGGTCTAGTAGTCGTTGAGTGCAACTGCTGTTAACAGGGTCCAAGATTAGATTTCCAATTGTGGGGCCAATAAATATATGTTTCTGAAGAATTGACAAAAGATCCCCGAAGCACATAAAGATGTTGGTCCTACATTTGTTCTCCCTATCTCTCGTATCGAATTGCTGCCCCAGTCTCATTGGACTATGAGGATGATGGAATAGATGTTTCTGTAAAGAAATTGACAAAAGATGCCCGAAGTTTTGAAATTGGCGGTGTTTATACCGTGCCATGGAAAGCACTTAAATAGGTTAGTCCTACGCCTGATCTTTCTCCGGTCGTTTAAGATTTTCGTCCCATGAGAGTGAGGGAATCAAGAGTGCACTTGTGCTATTTTTATACTACCAAGGTTGCAAACAAGCATACGGGCCGCCTGATGTTGATGGGTCATTGACTTACTGATTTTGTTGATGATGTAATTTATCTTATAAAACGTGAACTGCACTATTCGTAGAAAGGAAATCCTACTACATAATTTAATATTCTAGTATGGAAGTATTAAGAAAACTAACGGATATAATTACATCGGGTCCTTCTTTATACAGTTTCCGTGCAATACTCGAATGGTTTGGCTAAAAACACGCACGTACTTAACTGGGCCTTTAAAGAAAAGTGGAACAACTCAAACAGTACCGCTTTTGCACTTTTTATTTTAATAGATTCAAAATAAAGTTTAAAATTGTATAACAGAGATTTAAATTTGTAACACTTTTCATTGAAGACCAGATAGGTACAATTACATGTGAGTGTGTATGTAAACGAGATGAGTGCGCGCGCACCGGACCGTGGTTCCTGAACGTCTCTGCAATCTACATTGTTGAAGGTTAAAGCTATTTATTTATTTATTTATTTAAACTTTTGCACATAATAATATTGTACAACGGCGGACTTAATGCCTTAAGGCATTTTCTACCAGTCAACCTTTGGGGGTGCAGAGATAAAATATGGTAGGTGCAGTTATGCTCGTTTAGTGTTAAAAATGAGATATACACAATTTACAAGAATATACATAAATATTAATATACACATATAAAATACAAAATAATAAATACAATAAAATTATACATAAATACTACCTACATAATATATAAATAATAACTGAAATAATGATAGACGTTAAGATTATTCTGCTAATAGTTTGAGATATTGTTGACGTACTTTAGCTTTAAAAGAGTCCCGGTTGGTGGCCATCCTGATTTTGAGAGGGAGTGCATTCCACAGTAAGATAGACTGAATATTGAAAGAAGAGTGAACAAGACTAGAACTATGAGAGGGGCAAAGAAGAAGGAGATTATTAGAAGATCTAAGATTCCTATCATGACTGCTGCAGAGGTATTGTAGGTGCGGAGTAAGATACATAGGAGCATTAGGAGAATTTAGGAGAGAGTAAAGAGTAGTCAGCGCACGCCAACTACGTCGTTGACGAATAGGGAGCCATTGCAACTGGGATCGATAAGTAGATACATGATCGTACTTACGGAGGTTGAAAATGAATCTAATGCAATTGTTGAGAAGCCGGTCAAGTTTGTCGAGTAGATCTGCATTCAGGTCGAGATAGCACACATCAGCATAGTCGATAACAGGAAAGACTAAAGTCTGCACAAGCATCGTCTTTGTCTTGGATGGGAGAAAGTTCTTCAAACGGTAAAGAGACCGCAGGGTACCGGTCACGTTTTGGCTGACATTTGCTACCTGGGTTTTCCAGTCCAGTGTGCTGTCGATATGCAGGCCAAGATCTTTAACGCTTGCACTAATTGGAATTACACATCCGTTAAAAAGTACAGGAGGAAGGTTTGTCTTGTCTATTCTAGCGCGAATCCGAGGACTTCCAATTATAATCGCTTGGCACTTTGATGGATTTACAGACAAGCCAAACCCCTCACTCCAGTTCTTTAGAGTGATTAAATCTTCGTTAATATCATCGATAGCCGTTCTCAAATCATCTACCCTTGCGTGGGCATAAAGTTGTAGATCATCTGCATACAGATGATACGCATTGCGAAGTTCATGAGTTAGGAGATTAATAAATAATGAGAAAAGAAGAGGAGAAAGAATGCCGCCTTGAGGAACACCAGAGTCAAGATTGCACCAAACCGATGTAGTTTCATCAATCCGAACCGACTGCTGACGTCCTCGAAGATAAGATGAGAACCAATCCAGCGCCTCAGGGGAAATCATAAGATGGGAGAGGATCGGAAGAAGGATGTCGTGACTGACGGTGTTAAAGGCGTTAGAGAAATCTATCAAGACCAAGACAGTAGTCTTCGTGTCCTCCACACCCGCCCTAACATCGCCAGTCACTTTAAGCAATGTGGTTGTAGTGCTGTGCCCGGGTCTGAATCCGGATTGGAGTGGAGAGAGGATACTGTTACGATAAACAAACCCGGACATTTGTTTTAGAAATTATGAAATATCGTTTGTGTTTCGTTTTTTTATACTACTGGGGTGGCAAAAAGGCTTGATGTTAAGCAGTTACCGTAAAGAGGTGTCACTTGCGTGTTGCCGACCCATTTTTTACACCAGGGCTTTAAGGTGGAGTATCACTGAGATAGGAAAACGTTTCTTTTAAAACGAATTCCTAAATGATCGTTGGAGTCCAGAACCTCTAGACAAGTGGCATAAGCGATAGTCGAATCGAAAAGTCAAAAATAAAATGTATGGAATTTGACGTGAGTCTACGATTTAATGTCGTAAACTTACGTCAAATTCCATACATTTTCTTTTTTGACTTTTCGATTCGACTATCGCTTATGCCACTTGTCTAGAGGCTCTGTACTCAGACCCAGACTCGGGACAACTATTTATGGATGACACAAATTTTTGTCCACAAAATATTGCAAATGTTTATTATGCAATCTGTACAAATGGCGGTAATTTTGCAATTTAGACGTAGACGACACCGCAATATACGGTTAGCAATTTAAAGAATGATCTCGGAATCTCGTAATGATCGAAACCAAGTGAGAAGTGCCACATCATTATATTAATTATCAGGATTGCTACTTATCTAACTGTAATATTATCTAACGCTAGGTGTTGCGCATGCGCCAGCAGGTCGGTTTATCAGATTGTCTTCGTGGTTTGCTTACCAAATGGCAGGGTAACATTCTTAATTATGTCATTACGTCTGCGGTGTGAGTATAGCGGAAAAAAGTAGCAATTTATAAATAGATATTGTGATAATAAAATAAAAAATACACATGTATTGATAACCTCCTAGTTTTTGAAGTTGGTTAATAAAATCTAAGGCCGTACCATGACGTACTTATAGCGATTCATTTTCGATCTTAATTTGAATCTCGACACGTGATGTGACGCTACAGTCCCTGACAAAATATAACAGAGCACATTAAACTTATTCCCTGTTCTGGGCAATATATATTAGTATTGGCAAATTAATTTTAATGAGTTTTAAATAATGAGGGTTGACATTCTCAGTTCCTGTTTACACCCTAGAGTTGTAATACTCATAATCCGATGGTACGGCAATCCGACATGACCACAGAGAGATCAGGTGCAGGACCATCGGCTTTACGTACTTTTGCCAGGCACAAAGGGATCCCAATGAACGCCCTGACCGTAGCAAGCTTTATCAGAGCAAGAAGGATGGCAGTTTGATGGTTTAAAAAAAGTCTTAAAGTCAAAAAAAGGAGGTCGAGGTTATGTTAAGGTCACCAAAATTATATTAGTAGTACTATTATTATTTTAAGTAAATAATAACAGTCTGTTTCTACGTATATAAATGACGTTAAAGTTGTAATAAAGCATTTTATTATTATGTAACTGTCTGGTAAGTCTACAGGTCTTTGAGTGCGATCGCAGATCTCAAGTACATATTGGGTTTGAAAAGAAAATTCTTTGAAAATTAAGGGTGTGATAATCAATAAAAAATATAGTAACTAGTAAGTATTTGCATACATTTTTGCTTTCCTTTAGACGATTCAGTCGTCGTCAGACGTCTCCAGACGATTACTTGAATTGAATAGGGCACATATTTTACATACTAGGATAGAAAATTAGGCTCAATTTGCTCTCCTAGTAGAAGGGAATCCTTCTTTCTTCTTCTTCTTCTTCCTTCTACTAGGACAGGAAAGCAAAAATGTATGCAAATACTTACTATATTTTTTAATGGATTATCACACCCTCAATTTTCAAACTATTTTCTTTGCAAACCCAATATCTATGTTTGACCTGAGCCGGGAATCGAACCTAAGTCCTTGAGATCTGCAGTCGCACTCAAAGACCTGTTGACTATCCGCGCCCAGCGGTGGGATGGTTATGCGTTGCTATTATAGAAAATAGGGTAATGTATTCCTACAACCACATGGCGAAAGTTTATTGGTGAAATTTTATAGTGAGGTTAGTAGATCGTAAACGATTTGTAAGAGTACTTTACTAAAGGTATAAAATCGAACTTATTTATAGATGAATTACGTTGTGTTTGCTGTATTACTAGTGTAATGTAACTTCGACACGAGTCGAATCGTCGATCGAGTCGAGTTAGAAACCGAATAGCCGTATCATGAAGTCTTTAGCGATTTATTTTCGATTTTACTTAGAGTAAGCTTTCGCCCGCGGCTTCACCCGCAGTTCAATTCCACGGGAACAGAGACTTTACCGGAATAAAGTAGCCTTTGTGCTATTCCAGATTATAACCTACACTTCCGTGATTAGCATGATCGGGAAACAGACATCCAGCCATCCAAACTTCACATTTATAATATTGGTCAGATGTAGTACCTAATAAAGTTAATCTATATATATTATAAAGCTGAAGAGTTTGTTTGTTTGTTTGGTTGAACGCGCTAATCTCAGAAAGTACTGGTTCGATTAGAAAAAATCTTTTTTAGTTAAATAATGCATTTATCCAGGAAGGCTATATTACATCACGCTATGATCAATAGGAGCGGAGCAGTAGTGAGATATGTGCAAAATCGGGGAACATATTCCAAATTACCACGCGGACGAAGTCGCGGGCGACCCCTAGTCGCTACACGTTATGGTAAGGCTCTATTATCAAGTAAATAAAGATTTACGTATACAGTAGTGCTATTTTACCTCTAGTTACCTTGCCTTCACCATAGTAATATGTCATAGGTGCAAGAGGCCATAGAGAGTTCAAGGTGCTAACTCGTTTCTGTGCGTATATTTTATGAATGGAACTGTGAGGTAACTTAATGAAAAAAGAAAGAAAGAAACATATTTATTTATGACATTGCAAGCGTCCATAAACTACGGTAACTTAGCGTCAAGCAGGTCGTAAGGTGCCAAAGTACGTTAAAAAGGTAACTCACCACAAGATACAATTAAAATAAAAACAACTACGAAGAATTTTATAGGGCGTTATGTTTTATGTAGTTATAGCGAATAACTTACTATATCCTATACTACCGGACCTGGCAGACGTTGTCCTGCCCGGAAAAGCTGACATACCGACAGCAGTGCCACCTACCGGGTCCAATTGTGAAACTTCGGTATGCACCTTCTATTTTTTTTCATCACCTTAGGCTGACTGTTAGAGAATGCTTGTAGCAATAAGTCACTATATAAATAAATAATGCTACTGATTTGTTATCTACCAGTAGATGAGTATAAAGGAAATAGTCAATGTACATTGTAAAACTGACGGAAATAACAGAGTGATTGGAAACAGATAACACAGCAAAATGTTTTGTCACTAAATGACTAAGTTATAAGTGCAATAAGTAATCAGCAAACGTGGAATAAATACAATTTGCTAGATTTTTCTATTCCAAATTATCATTTATCTCTGTGCAAACTTTCATTCAGATCCGTTCAGTCGTTTTGGTGTGACTGAGTAACAACCATTTAAAAATTCGCATTTTGAATAATAAAATTAATTTAAAAAATATTAGGTCTGTGAATCGTCCCACTGGCTTCCTATTCCTAATTTATTTATTTATTTATTCTACTAGATTTATTTATTTAATTCTACGATTGCCTATCTTTTGTCAATTGAAGCCCTCATTTAGAGGCGTCGAGCTCATCTCGCCTTCTGATTTTGGGTCTAACACGCCTGCTATTTGGGACCAACTAAGTAGTTACTTTAGCTCACAGCTCCAATTCATTAGGTCCTGCAAGAATACCAGCGTTGTGGTCCAGGCCACAACATTAGAGCTGACGCAGGAACCTTATTTGCTATAAGTTATATTTTATGTTTGATTATAATTTTATTTTTTTGTAAGAGCAACTTTTTTTTCTTTCTATCTTTCAATTTATTAAGATTGTTTTATTTTTTTGTTCACAAATTTTAAAAGAGGAGACCCGTGCCTAGCTTTAGAACAAATAAGGGTTGCTATTATTAATAATAGTAGATGACAAAGACGCTTTTAGGACCCTTCCTATTTCCCCTAAGTTGTATTAATAAACTCGAAATGTATACACAGAACATTCTATCTGGAATGTTCTGTGATTTTTAATAAGTTACACATGGGTGTGATAGTTGGTTTTAAAACTAATGATGATTGAAACACGCTGCTGTTATTATAGGCTAGGGTGTGAAGGGACTAACGAAAATATCAGTTGGTTAAATGCACAGAATACGTAAAGTTAAATATTTGGTCTTATTTATTGTATATTTTTTCTCCGTTTTCATTCCAGTATGATATAGTAAGAATGGGTATTTGAATCCATTATAGCCCTAGCGGTTTTTTAAGCTCTACGTTAATGAATTCGACTGGACGATTGTTTCAGTGGCTTAAATGTTTACCTCGCCATTTACTCCTGCAGAGCGTGTTCTATCCCCAAATGGGACAAAAAATTGTGTGATCTAATGGTTGTTCGAGTCTAGCTAGCTAGTTTGTAAAGCTCCCCGCGACACAGTGCTTGTTTTCTAGTACAGGAGTTGTCTTGTTAAGAAAATGAAATAAAAATGAATAAAAAAAATGAATCAGTCAGCCAGTATCTACAATTTTGGTAATTAAAGATGTAATTTTAGTTGATACCTAAGTATGGATAAAATGAATGTCAAAGGAGGGTCTTTAATTTGAAAAAAAATAGAGAAAGACGAAGAGAAAAAAAGGCCGGCAAGGGTGTTAGTTTTAGAAAAATACAATAATGTCTCGACAATACGTTGTCAAGGTTACCAAGAGGATGATATAACTTTGCACGCTCAAGAACTATGAATACAATAGGTTTACGTAGAACCGGAATGGAAGATTTTTCTCCTAGAATAGACTAAATAATACAACGATTAGAATCTTGAAACATTTTTAATTACAGTTTAGAATATATCAAAGACACAATCGTTAGATACATAAGCATACATATTAAATGAGTTTAGGTAGGTGCCTAATTTGAAATTTGTAAGATGTCAAAAATACAAATTAAAATAGAAAATAATTGATTTATTTATTTGTTATAGTTGCACGCCTCTGCTTCGTACGGGTGCACATTTATTAAATTTTCGTAGGGATCCCGAATTATTTTCTTTTTCAATAAAATATAGCCTAAGTTACCCCGTTCATGATGTAGCTTTCTAATGGAGAAAGAATTTTTAAAATCGTTTGAAGTAGTTTAACAATTTTTTTCTTTTCATAATATTACTTAGTTTAGATTATTGCGGTTACACCAATTACACTAATAAGAGATATAAAAATAAAGAAATTTAACACTTTGAAAAAGAGTGAACGCCTATAGACGTCATGACAATAAAACATTTATTGTGTCTACGTTACTGTCCGCGAAAGTGTTAAATATGTAAAGTACTGTCATGTGTTCAACTCATAATATTTCAGGCATTCAGACAAGATCACCTTCCAATCAAATTGCTTTGTCGTTGTATGGCTTGTTTTGATGCATTGAAATTACCAGAGGAAAGAAACCTATATTATATTTAATAAATATGTCCCAATAATTGCCACAACTACATAACTACAAACAATACAGCCACAGAACGAACTGGTCAATGCCTTCTAAGATATTTAATTGGCACAATTAAGATGCCAATTAAGAGAGAGCCACTGTTGTTACCAAGTGGTCACCAATAACTGACTATATTCACCAGTTGGTGACAAACAAATATATCAATTTGCACACAATTGGCGTTTATAATATTAATGTATTTATAATAATAATAATAATAAAGTTTATTTTCGCAAATAATCTATCCATAGAATACAACAATGTAGTACAAGTAGACATAATATATGTAACATTCATAATAATATAATAAAACAAGAACATAAATACTACGATAGTGTGGGTGGCACACTGCTTACCTAGCTAGGCTACAAAATAGCCTGTATTAAGGATTAGCAGTTTGCGATTCCCCGTAAATTATTTTGCTAAAAAGTGTTCTCTTTTGATACACTTGCTAAAAGTTGCATTTTAAGTACTACAATATCTAGAGAAAATAGGTAGTATACAATAAAATAATCTCTATCAGCTTGGATATATTTAAGAATCGTGGTAGCGCACAAAGAATTGTGGTACGAGGTTAAATGAAAATGATCTGTATGAATAAAAGATAAGGTTGATTTTGTTTTATTTTTATAAGGCAAACATTTGATCAAATATGACTAGTATTTTTATTGAGAACGGTGCCAGGACATTTTCTTCATTTATGAGCGTTGTGCTTATAGGTAAATAAAATAAATAAATTACCAGTGCGTACGGTCAAGGTCGCCAGCTTCTTGAGCTAGTTCGTGCTTGCTAAGTGCCTACATCCACCCTGCAGGTGATGACACCACTAGCAGTATTACCAATTTTTCTTTTCGGGAGCGTTTCCCTGACACCCTATACTACCTGCTAACATTTTGTGTAGATCTGTCGGCTACACTTTTGTCACTTGCTAATCTCAACCTTAAGGTGATTAACTTAAGGTAAAAATTTACATTCTTACCTTATGCCTGTTTTAACTCGAGGTTTCAATAAGATAGATACATACTAATGTAGTTTTTTTTGCTTGTGTATATTTTGTATCAGTAATTTCAATGTTTCTAATACCCCAGAAGTACATATTTACAAAATAGGGTAGGTAAGTACTTTACGATTTTTTTTATATTAAAAAGAACATTATTTAATGTAGTATCCTATTTTCTATAAGTTTTATTTTAATGGTATTTACGTAAAACACGGCAATAGAAGCAATAGAACTGCGTAATTTAAATAAAACTATTATAACAATGATCTCACACAGATAAATCTGCATTCACCCAAGGTTGCTAACTTCTGCAAACAAAATCTTTAGAACTATATTTCTAAACGCATACATCTTTTGTTTATTGGAAAATGGAGGTCATAATAGATTTGTTTATCTTTCCATATTTAAAATGTAGGTACTTATCTATTATTTTTTTTTTTTTTTTTTTTTATACTACTTAGGTGGCAAACAAGCATACGGCCCGCCTGATGTTAAGCAGTTACCGTAGCCTATGGACGCTTGTAATACCAAAAGTATCACTTGCGTGTTGCCAACCCCATTTTTTTTTACTCCAGGGCTTTATGGTGGGAGTATCCCTGGGATAGGCATACGTTTCTTTCAAAACGCATCCCTAAATGAGCGCTGGAGACCTGTACTCACACACAGGAACACAACTACACCACTGTGTGTAGTTATTTGGCTGTGGTCTTCTGTAAGGTGGAGGTCCTTCCCCAGTCGGGCTTGCTCGCTAGTATGGTGCCCTACCTCTCTTATTATTTTATTATTTTATTTTATTTTTTCTTATTATTTTATTATTTTATTTAATTACTTATTTTAAAAAAATACTACCTACCGCGGCTGCGCATGTATGTTAATGCATTATATGTATGTCTTTTTTAAATAAAACATAACCTACGTGTTATTCTGATGTATAAACTATAAAATTGTAAAGTTTCATCAAAATCCATTCAATATTTTTGTATGAAGGAGCAACAAACATCCATCCATAAAACTTTCGCGATTATAATATTACTAGCACACATTTACTCAAAAAAGAATATGCTGCACTCACCTATACATTAGCACTGTATGACTGTATGACAATCCGTTCACTTTTAACCATCACATCACTTACACTGTTTGATGTATTAAATTCTATTGATAAATGCATGTATACGGGCACGCGCCACACTACTCCGTTGTATCTGACGCATGCGCATGGACGGCGTACGCGCTGCGGCGATAAAATGCCGCACGGTAATTGCTATCAAACGGTTTTTATTACAATGTGCATTTTTGTTTGATGAGTGCATAAAGAAAGGTGAATGTAAAGTTGCTTTAAGTTTATTTTTGCTCTCATTTTTGTTTATCTATACTACTTGAAATTTATAACTGCGTTCTGCGTTGTTTATGTGTTCCATTACCTATATGCATCGGCAGTACATATACATATACCAACTAAAATTGGAACGATATGACTGCATTGGTAACTCAGTGGTATTGGATGCTGTGCAGAAGTGTCAGATTCGATCTCGAGTTGGGTAATTGTGTTTCACTTATTTAAGATTATTTTGTAAAATGTGTTTAATATAAGGCAGGAATGCTGTCTATTATAATGAGATCTAACAAATAAGGAGAAACTAGGGTTTGTCTATCGTTTTAAAAACCTACCTCAAGAATTAGATTATCAAATGCAAAAAGATATTTTTAAATCTGATTTGTAGATTCCGAGATTAACGCGGTCAAATAAATAGACTTTTCAGATTAATATTTTAGCATAGATTACCTGACCTACCTTTAACAGTAAAATTATATTATTACATTTTTCACACTAACTTAAGTTCAAAAGATATGCGTAATAATACGATTTCTAAATAGAAACCACAAATTGGCACACACACATGCAAATAACACGTATACTTTACATACACAAACATTAACATTTTTATCAAACCATCTGATTATTTTAGACATGGTAGTGAATAGCGGACAGAAGCATTCATAATGTCCTCCTTACACAAGTGTGTGCGCAAAAACTAGTGCACTCTTTATTCCTTTACACTTAGAGTCCAGTGGTACGGCAATCCGACAGACCGGACAGAGATCAGGCGTACGACCAACGGCTTTACGTGCTTTTCGTGTGTGTAACATCGGCTATATCTTGTGAATTTCTTGACAGAAAAACCTACTTCCCATCTGGAAATTTGATCCTCAAACCTCATGGACATTTAATCCTCAAACTTCGTGATCCGTAGCCGTACTTAACGTCCATTATAATACAACTACAACATACATTTATATACTGTTTGTTAAATTATACGTTGTATGGATGTTTAATGAGCGTATCGCACCGCAGCACCATTTTAGCGCTCCGAAGTCATTCAGTAGTTAAGGCGTGTGCATAAATGCTCAGGCGCATGCAATAGTAATGTTAACAGTTTTAATTACATTGTTAAATGAACAGATGCGTCGACATGTCATTGACGTTGTCGGTAGAGAAAGCTTGTGATATATTGTGAGAATATGATTTTTACAGGTGAATGTGTATATGGCCTTATATGAATAATAATCAATACTTTGGTAAAAAAAAACTTGAAAATTAGTTTTTGTAAAAATGAGGTGTATTTTTGTAGTTAGGTACAGGAATGCGATTTAATTAGTAAGTACCTATAATATCTGGTGAAAGAGGTAAGGCCCATACAATTGAGCAAACTTAACTAGGGAAGGACCTCCACTTACGGAAGAGCCAGCCAAATTACTACACACAGCGATGTAGCTATGTTCCTGTATGTGAGTATAGGGTTCCAGCGCTCATTTAGGGATTTTAAACGTGTTCATATCCCGGGGATATCTACTAATTATAAAAAACTGGTGTTAATTATTTTTTCTAAGAATAAAGGTATACCTCTGATATTGTAAGCGTCCAAAAACTACGGTAACTGCTTACCAACAGGCGGGCTATAAAGTAGTAGATACAAAAAAAGTAGATATTATAAAAATAAATAAAAAGGATATTTCTTATTTTGATCCTATTTGTGACTACTAGGCCGAATAAATAGTTAAGAGACCACAATAGTGTAACAAAAAGTATATTTCTTTACATATTCTGTTGTTTACGAATACTCAACTGAAATAATAACGAACTAAACAATGCTAATTACTAACTCACGCACTAGAGCTATGGTCCAACTACAAGAATTGCTAATAGCGTATATTCGCTATCCGCTTATCGCGTAAATTGGTCCCGAAATTGTATGTTTATGAACTATGTTTACTGCCATATGGCTCTGGATTTAATATAGGGGCAACCGGGGCTACTGCCCAGAGCGGCAAATTTTCAGGGGCGGCAAAATTCTTTTATTTTCTTACTCTCCGAATTATGCCACCCCTGCCATGCATCGAGGTAAAAAGTTTTTAGATTAAAATGAATAAGATATTTTTTAAGAACAAAATTATGACAAATTTAATTATGATTATGAGTATTTTTACAGACACACACAATACAATTTCTTGAATGATTTTCGGGGTATTCCTCGAAGCGCACCCATTTTGAAACGCACCTAAAGTATTCCTCGAAACGCACCATTCAGGTGCGGTAACGAAAGAAATTAAAAATATACCGTACTAGAATGGCGCGTTTCGAGGAATACTTTAGGTGCGTTTCAAAATGGGTGCACTTCGAGGAATACCCCTGATTTTCACGTTAACAGTTAGCATTCATATATTATAAATACATGTAAATACCGACTTATTTAAGTACTAAATAATTTAGTAGTAACTTACACAATAGCGGAGTGATGCCTCTGGTGGTAAGGCACGGAGGGAGTGGCGGGTGGCAGAGCGGAGAGCGACGCTGGCTGCGGTGAACCACACCAGCGACCTTCCCGTACATCTGAAGAACCTGAACAAGAAAAATAATATACACTGCATCATTATATTTGTCCTTCAGGCGGATTTTAAAGACCGCCATTTTTTATACTAGGTACCGAGGAGGCAAATAGGTAGATCTATATACTCCGACAAGGGCGACCCTTTAATAACTTTATAACTCTTTTATTGAAGATTCCCCATGCCAGTCTCCAGGGTAAATCTCTCATCCGCAACTAAATCGTAAGTACGTGGGAGGAAATTCGTTGGGCATCTGCGCCGACCTATCAGACTAATAGCGTCAAGAAAATTTAAAATAATTTTTTTTTTTTTTTTTTTTTAAGTTGACCATTTTATTTAAATAGCTTGTATATAAGGTAAATACTAAAACCCGTTAGTTATTCATGACAGTTGCTATTGGCTAAGAGGCTTCTCGTAGCTCATTAGGTCCATAAACTGCAGTGAAAGATTACTAGAACACATCGAAGCGTCACAGTACTTACATACTGCTTCTTGTAATTAGTCAATTACTAGTTCGTTGCTAAATCAATGGCTTTGCTCGATTAAGTACGGGAATATTTACCTATATACAATGTAGGGATATGTATGATCGGTCAGCTATCGCCAAACCAAGACACAACAGAAAAATCAAGTGTGTGAAAAATCAAGTGAAGTGGTAAATTGATTTGGACCTACTTATATCTAAACAGTCCGGTTCTGCTATCTTCCTTTCGTGATAGAAAACTAAAACAATCTGAAACGCTAATCTAAACTTCTAAAGATAAGCTATTCTAAAGCTACCTACAAAAACGCACTAAGGAAAACTTTATACCAACTGGATAGCCACATCGTAATGGAAATTGATATTTATCTACATAATATAAAACATCGACCAACCAAAAAAGGTCTTTTGTTCTTATATCAATAGAAATATTACGAGTGAGTTTTATATTCATTATAGCTTGAACATTGTTATCTTCAGAATTATTAATCCTACATAATTCGCTTCACATAACTTACAACTTACAAGCGCCTGTGACAAACCCGCTCGCAGTCAAACCCATCGCCTTTTAAAATTATCGTGTTTAGTGCTAAAGAGGTATAATTAAAAATACTTACTGCCATAGAGCGTCATGTGTGAGGGAGGTCGGCTGGCGAGCACTGGCGTGGAACCGTATCGCTCGCCACCCGCAGACAGGCGCCCGCCAAGCGGCTTGAACGCTATCGGACGGATTACAGATTTGCCCTGAAACAAATAGAAGGCGCTTGTTAAAAAATGTTGAACAATAAAAGGTTATTATTTATTGTTTATTACAATTAAATTGAACAATGATTATTTATTTCATTGGAAGAATAATTTTACACTTCTTTCACTTTTCTTCGTAAGGTACCTAATTGAACCGATGTTGATTAGTTCTGATAAAGGTAAAAAATGTAAGCTTAAGAAAAAACATCTGGATTCTTTTTTTTAACGTATTTTTTTAAAATATAAATTTCTGCAAGAAGTATAAACTAAATTACGAGATTACAATTACCTAGACAAGTGCCCTACCATTGTCTTTCGTGTCCCATAATGTCTCGTATACATACTTAAATAAATACTAGTGGACCTGGCAGACGTCGTCCTGCCGGAAAAAGCTGAAATACCGACAGCAGCGCCACCTACCGGGTCCAATTGTGAATCTAAACCATCCAGGGCCCTACCCGAACATACACACAAAATTTCATCAAAATCGGTCCACCCGTCTAGGAGGAGTTCAGTCACATACACACGCACACAAGAAATATATATATTAAGATTTATTCATTATATGGTCGCTAGTGAAGAGCCCAACCTCTTTAGTCACAATCCAAAACCTTATTAACATTCTTAAAGACAGTATAACCAGCCTGCAATTTTAAATCTAAGCAGCCAGTCATTTTAATCCACGAATTCCATTTTTAAACGCATCACTCCGTGTGCGGTTATCTCATTCGGCACGGATTTGACATTTGATACGCAACGCAGACTCGGGCGCAACTAAATGTCACTATATAAAGGTCAATACTGGTTTACGATTCGGTACATCAATGTGTTACCGTTACCATGATATATGGTAAAAATATCATATGGAATCGTGATGACATTAATCAGAGATTTGATTTTATTTTAAATTAGGTTGAGGAGTTTATGTTTAATGGATTTGTATTTGTTTATTTTATTGTAGGTACTTAATACACCTAAATAAGATTGTACCATGGGTGGTCTTATCACGTAGTAGTTTGGTTTTAGTCTGCTGTAAGGTGGAGGTGTTTCCCCAGTTGAGTTTGCTTGGTGTCCTACTTCTCTTTGTATATCAGACGAATTATGATTGCAGACATTAAATTAAATAAGCATTATTACTCTCGGGGGGATAAACATTGTAGTTCCTAATTTCGACACTGAAATAACGAACACAGATGTTGGCTATAAACTGACTTTATTCGACGCAATGCTTAATATCTACCCTCCCATACAATGATATATTTCATGCGCTTAGTTACTAATACCTTACATCTTTCCCCCTTAAATTATGTACTTAACAATAATCAGTTTCTTATATTAACATTTTTTGTTTTAATTATATTAGCCCTATTATAAGCACGCATTGCTATGGCAGAAGCGTCCGGTGGGGGTGATGGATCTACCCTCCCATACAATGATATATTTCATGCGCTTAGTTACTAATACCTTACAGACACTAGGCTATTTAATCACATATATGACTGCCAAAACACCAGGTGTATAGACAAAATAGCTTCTCAATTATCATTTAGTAATCAATAAAATCAACATAAACTCATATAGGTACTTAACAAAGTGCCAACAGATCAATCAGGCGGAATGACGAATGACGTGTTTAAAAAAAAGCCAACATGTCTGGCCAACGATGTCGAACGGACAAGAGGAGGCAGCCATGGAATTTCTTCGATGACAAAAACTGGAACACTTGAAATCGCTGCATAGTCTCCATACTCATTATAAGAAGATTCTGTTTATTTTACTTCGTGTTTAAATATACCAAGAGCCGTACCATGATGTCCTTGTTGCTTTATACTTATATTTTTGATTTGAATTTGAATTTCGAACAATCATAATCTATGCTAGGTGATAAAATGACATTTTACAAATTAAAAAAAATGTAAATGCACGCGTAAAACCTTTTCTAAATATAAAATTTGATTGTTTCAACCAATTAAGTAGGTATGCCGTTTCTGAGTTACCTACATTGTAGCTTGAAGCAGATCTTGCACATGATCTCTTTCTCTCTTTTTTAAAAAGACAACTCCCGCACTAGAGAACAAGCTCTGTGTTGCGGGGGACTTTACAAACATACAATTAACGGACACAAATTACACCCAGACTCAGAACAACTCTTTGTGCGGGAATCGAACCCACAACCTCGTGCACAGCAGGCGCATACTACACCCGCTGGACCACCAAGGCAGTCAAATATCTGCTCAAGACCGAATGTTGCGAAAATCCTTGGGAAATCCTGTGTTCAACAGAACAGAACATAACATATCAAGGTAAGATCATGATATAAATATAAAACAAGAATTGCTTGATGGATACAAACCTAAAACCTAAACAATTGATAATAAAAAAACGCATGCGTATTTCCAAACTTTGGGCATCTATAGTGAATTTAAAAGAAACAAACAGGGAAAAGGTATAATTAATGAAAATTGCATTAAAATTGCATTGATAAGCACTTGGCCGCAAACAAGCCTTAGGTATGTGCTTCACAAACACTAATATTTGTTGAGGAAGACCCATATTTGTTGCCGTGCAAGCATTGTTGAGGAAAACCAACTGCACGTTAAACAGGGATATTTCGCACCCACAGGAGAAAAATGACTTGAGATGAGATACGCATGTTTTGCAATTTTCATCTTTATGCTACATTACTGTTAAGGTTCAAAATTGTCAAATGGCATTTCTTAACTTACGCCTCTTTTATACTGATGCGATGGTGCGATTTTACGTATAGAGATATCTCATAACACTGGCACTGTAACTTTTGATAGATATCATAAAAGAAAATAACGTTCCGTTGCTTGCCATACATTTGTAACTAGCGCCTCTAGCGGAAAGTAAAATGATATAAAATTTGTCGGACCAAGTACTTAGTAATCCTGACTGCTGAGCCAGAGATGTTGATTTTTGTTCTCTCTACTATACCCCGAGGTGGTAATGAGGTTGTGATGATAAAGTCAGATGTTGGTCTTAGTAACTCCTCAAAAGTATGGCCATATATATGTTACGGTAAATCTGATTAATTGAAAATTATTAATATTTTTACAAAATTATTAATAATAACCACATGTTTTGGTAAATGTGAATAATCGATCGAAATTTATTACTTTTAGTAGTAATTATTAATAATTCACGACACATATTGGTAAAAGTTAAAAAATAAATAAAAACCTAACCTAACCTAACCTAGGTTAGGTTAGGTTAGGTTTTTATCCTTTTTTTTTTAACCTTATGTGAGCCGTAGTCAAGTGTAATTATTAATAATTCACGACACATATTGGTAAAAGTTATAAAATAAATAAAAACCTAACCTAACCTAACCTAGGTTAGGTTAGGATAGGTTTTTATTTATTTAACCTAACCTAACCTAACCCCCCGCGCCTCTCGCACGTCGCACACACCGCCCCGCCCCGCAATCCTTGGCCACTTATTACATTTATCACTACTGGACTTAAATTATTAATAATAACCGACAAATGTGATTAATTTATCAGTTTAACCTCGACTTTCGGTAATTATTAATAATAATAGATAATTATTAATAATCTTCAATTATTCACTCTTACCGTAACATATATACAGTATGGCCCCGTCTTGTAGGCTCTTAAGAAATAACGTGACAATAATAATTGAGAAGATTTAATTTTGATCAACGTGAATGAGAAATTTTTTAACTTCTACATGTCACCGGAAGCTCTGCCTGTCTGTAGGTCGGCAGTAAATTATCCTACATTCTTCTTCAGGATGCCATCTATCTATTACTCAAATTTCATAAATATTCGTTCAGCCGTTTAGACATAAAAAGGCAGACAAAGTTACTTTCTCAATTAATTATGGTGATTTTCGTTAAAACTTTCTTCGAATAAACAATGTATCAACATAAGTATTAACTTTAAAGTATTCTTTTAAAGGTTTGTGCTACAAAAATACCTGTTATATGTAAGTCATTACATGCCCGTTGTCCAGAAGCGTCTGTCTGGTGTTTCTAGGTTAACCGTAGCAAGGCCTTGCGAGGTAGACGACTAGTCGACGGGTTTGACGACATAAATCAGTGAAGATAGCGGTCAAGTCATAAAACAGTAGCGCATTTAAATTCTATATGGATGTGGATAGGGAGTTAAGAAACTAGGAGAATCGTGGTAGATTAAATGGAGCAAAATAATCTATATCTATACTTTACGTTACTCTTTCACGCAAAAACTACTAAACGGATCTAAATTAAATTTAGCATAGAGATAGATTATAGTCTGGAATAACACATAGGCTACTTTTTATCCCGGCAAAGAATCTGTTCCCGACAGTCTCTGTTCCCGTACGCGCGGGCGAAGCCGCGGGCGGAAGCTAGTGATAAATATAATGGTTTGTTGGTTATGTGGTTTGCTGCCTACGGTTCTTGGTTTAATTACTAAATCCAGCAGTGTTATTAAAATTTTCTGTTAGAAAATTCTCGACAGCAAACTACCAAAGTCCTGGTATATTTTTTTAATAAAACTTCCGCACTAGCCCTAGTGCGTAATCAATGGACAACGGATCACGCCTATTGCCCAACAGGCGTGATCCGTTGTTCGATTTATACTAATAATAATAATAATAATAATAATAATAAATCATTTTATTATCGCGTCGCATAAACGCATAGATATATACCTTACAGACTAACGTACATATTAATATAATCCTGTGTTAGTATTAAAAAACTTAAAACTATGTTAGTACACTTCACTTGCACTATGTCGCAGTGCGTTCGTGTGGCACTTGTCCGCGGAAGCGACGGAACACTACACCTGTCGGCCAAAAACTCTCTTCCAAGACGAGATTTAGGCAGACTGTTGGTACTCGCACCACAAAAGCCCTAAAATTGACGTTGCGTCGCGACTCCAACAGCTGCACTCTCGGCAAGTACTTGGTCTTTTTGCGTACGTAATCTGCGATGTCTTCTGTCTTCGTGGTGTAGTGCAGACGAGAAATATACACCGCAGTGTTGGGTGCAGCGGCACGCATACCAGGCTGCGCTGGAGCCGTACCGCAGCAGTTCTTGACAGGACGATGACGGCGCTTCCTCCGTTGCACCGTCACGAAACCATCCTCTTCAGCCTGGTTCGATACCTTTTCAGGTACAGGCTTGGCGGGTCGAGCAATTGGAGTGCTCTGCGTGACCGGTCGGTCAGCTGATCGCGCGGCGAGTCGGAGGGTAGCCGCGGGGACGGGGGGAATGCAGTGAGGCTCAGGCGCAGCGCATACAGCCGACGCTGCATTCCGCGGCGACAAAACTGCTGACGCGAAGCTTGCGACACTTGCGACCGATGTGTCGAGTCGGCAGGCTCCTCGGCGCATGTTCACATTACTGCACGCAGTCGATGACGCAGTTAAGGTCACAGTATTGCGCAACTCGTCGAGTTCCTTGCGCAAATCTGTGACGTTATTCTGGGATGTCTCCAACTTCTGTTGCACATCCGCTAAACTTGCCTTCAACAGAACGATGTCCTTCAGCAGGCTTGTGACGTCGACGTGGTCGAAAGTGACGGGTGGTAACTTGTGCAAGTTTTTCGCCACAAACGTCGGCACGTCGTCAGGGTCGGTCTCTTTCAGCAGCGTGATAATATCCTGCAAGCTCTTCTTTGTCCCGTCACGCCTGCGGGACACCATCTGATCACTTTTGTTTAGCAACCTGAACACAAGCAGTTTGGCCGCAGCTATGTCGTCCTCGCTGAAGCTCGTGGAACAGATCTGGATAGCGGACACCTCGTCCATTACATCCAGCTTCTGTTGCAGGAACGCCAGCAACTCGTTCGCCACAAGTGTATCACTCATGGCAACAAAAGATTCGTGCGTCGGCTTACGCCGCGCTTAACGTAAAAATGAATTAATATACGTATCACACGTCCGCCTCAGAGCGCAGCGCGGCTGTGACTGATTAGATAGTAAGATTAGATACTAATTAGATGGTAAGCCGTTACCATAGACGCTTGCTACCATAGTCTTGCTTGACCTGAATAATCGTCCTAGGACAGGTTTTAGGGATAATACCAAGGATAGAAAAAAGCGTATCCCTAAATGAGTAGAGAGGTACAAACTACATATTAAAATCGTTAATCGAATATTATCCAGTCGATTATATCTCTCGGTTATGAACAGATATCGATATTAGTATCATTAATTTTACGATTGTCTGGCGTCTGCAGCATTTATATACTAGTTTTACTGTAAATAAATGGCTTTATTAACAGGCTAGATAAAGCTAGAATACATTCCAGGTTAGATCCGTGTGAATCCAAAATTTTAATCCACTTTATCGGGGACCTAATACGCTCATAGCTCGCATAACTGATAGCCACTGGGGTAAAAAGGTTTTTGAGTAACAACTACGAACTGGAAAACAAAGTGTGTGACTCAACAACCTGGTGATGGTTGTGTCAGCTTTGGTCTGAATGCTATAAAAACCAGCAAAAGTTTTCAGCTGACATAATGCTAAATCCAGGGTAAACTCTTAGCATCAACTTAGCAAGGCCGTAATATGACTGCTTTAATGGTACAGTGGAATTGCTAGTGTACCATTGTTTCCAGACAGACTTCTTTCTTCTTTAAAAAGAGGTAAGGACCGGGAAAGGACCTTCACTTTACAGAAGACTACAGTCGAATAAATACACCACTTTGAATAGTTATTCAAATTGGTGTTTTTATTTTATTTTATAAGTGAGAACAGGCTTTCAGTGCTCATTTTTAGAATCATTAACCTATACCATAACACACAAAACCCTGGATTTAAAGTTTCTGGAGCAATACGCCAATGTTTCCCGTCCAAAATCTGGTATTACTTACAATCAGGCTTTCTATTATTTGCATGTTTGTTAGGCTTCTAGGTACCTGTACTATTAAGTATTCTGTGGTAGTAGTCTCATAGATAAATCAGTGAACAAGTTTCTCACAATACTATTATTTATATGTATTAACTAGGCAGCTGAAGAGGAAATTATCCTTCCAACATAGTATGCAATCTTCCGTCGATACTCGATCAACGGGTTGTTGCGAAACCCCCTGGCAATTGCAATTGCAACTTTATATAACATATTGCGAGTATATCTGAAGATCTTTGATAGGATGGTAATAATTTTAAAGCTTTATATGGATAAGAAAAAGTGACGGTAGCTGAAAAGGAAAGTAACCTTGAACACGTGAGGTGATGATGAGATGATAGTAAGCAGTTACCGGAGGCTAACATCAGGCGTGCCGTATGCTTGTATGCCACCTTTTTTTTTTTTAAAGACTCCTCCCGCCCTTGAGAACAAGCTCTGTGTTGCGGGTGACTTTACAATCATATAATTAACGGACATAAATTACACCCAGACTCAGAACAACTTTTTGTGGGTAACACGAAGTTTTGTTCTGTGTGGGAATCGAACCCACAACCTCGTGCACAGCAGGCGCATACTGCGACCACTGGACCACCGAGGCAGTCGATATTTTATAATTAGTATTGCTCAGCTGGGTACCCACACCTCATAGTAGTAGTATAAAAAAGGTACTACTAAACAAATGAATCTGCAATCAGTGAAGGGAAACATCGTGAGGAAACCTACATGTTAATCTACATTTTAAGAGAGGTAGGGCACCATACTAGTGAGCAAGCCCGACTGGGGAAGGACCTCCACCGTACAAAAGACCACAGCCAAATAACACAGCGGTGTAGTTGTGTTCCTGGATGTGAGTACAGATATCCCAAGCCCTGAAGCTTTACCGATACCTTGATCTATTGGACTATGTATTATTATTATTAATTTAACAAGAAACTCAATAACCCAAGTAACATAGGACTTGTCATTAGGTACTATAGAGATGCAATAAAATTTTATAAATTTATGTTGAATTTTTTAAGATTTATTGTACATAATAAATTGTGTGGTTATTTACCTAATGCTATTAAAGATTTATTTTGTCAAATGATCGATGATTTATATTGTTATAATACCTAACCAGGATCTGACATCAGTGGTGAAATATGTCTGGTTTTTTAAGAACTTGTCTTCACCAAAGTATTATAATTAAAGTTAATTGAAAAAACGGACTCAAAGTACAAACATTTATGGATCACATAAAGTTCTGTTTCGGGTGGGAATCGAACCCACAACTCGGCTCAGTGATGATAATGATGAATAAGGGATTCGTTTTTAAATAAACGTCTAAGGGATATATCATCTTAAAGCATGAGTGTTAAAAAAATTGGGTTGGTAACACTCAAGTAATGCCCCTGGTATTGCAAGCGTCCATAGGCTACGGTAACTGCTTACCATCAGGCGGTCCATATGACTGTTTGCCTGCTAAGTAGTATAAAAAAATATATAAATCCCAATTTCTCGAAATCGCTATAAAGAATGTATACGTACTAAACAAGTGATTTACCACAAAAATAGATCAGTGTTCTTTACCTCTCTGTGTGATTAACCATCTGCTAGCGGTGAAGGAAAATATTGTGAGGAAACTCACATGCATTTGAAGAAGAATGAGGCGCTCGCTGTTCGGTAAACAATTTGCGGGTTAAGCTATCAAGGGCGCGGTAAACCGATGGGTGACGGCATAGTGGTAAATCATTTGAGTGTCTCCGTGCTTCGGAGGCCATGTTAAAAGTCGCTCCCGATTGTTAACAGTCGATAGGTCATTAGGCCAGAGGCCTAAATACGATCTAAATAACTCTGTCACTAGGTTTCCCACTAACCAAACGATAAGAAGAAGAAATATAAAACTGAATGAACAACTATATATAATAGACATATGATATATTTATTACATAGGCATAGATTCATAATAAAATTTACATAAATATTTAAATTAAGTCAGCCATAATCAAATCAAAAGAATACCTATACCGTCTATCACGCCTACATACTGATCAGTTGTGCAAAATTACAAATTTGCATAACACTAAACAATATGTTATGATCAATTTGTTAACAAATATGGCCAGACCGGTACCACTGTAATATGTCTCAAACAACTCACACAACGCCATGTTATCCCATACTAGGCAGAGCCTGTACTATGGCAACCAGACAACTCGTAAACATACTCATATATTTCGAATACATACATCAAGTAAGCCATAATAATAATAACCCATATATGACCCACTGCCAGGCACGGGTCTCCTCTCATCTATCAAGAGAGAGTAAGGGTTTAGGCCTTAATTCACACACGCTGGCCTAATGCGGGTTGGTGAATCAGTCATGTCTTTAGAATTTCTTCAAAGACATGTGGGTTTCTTCACGATGTTTTTTTTGCCTTCACCGTTAGCAGATGGCAAATCATTTGATTAGTACATATAAACTCCTCAAAGTGAAATTCACATGGATACTGCCACCCGGGATCGAACTTGTACCTCTTGCGTGCAAATCAGTTATTTTCCCACTCGGCTACCACCGCTTCCAAAGAACCTCCTTTTCAAATAATTATACTCCCTTAAACACCTGTAGTAGCAACAATATAATTAAAGTCCAAAACTATAATTCGAAAGCGATTTCGAGGCGAGTTATCGGAGTATTCGCAAAATGTTCGCCACTCCGCAGGCTATCTCCCACGCTGTGCCACGCGAGTTAGAACCACGTGTCGAGTTCACATCTCACATTCCTTTCTAACATCATAACGAGTAACAAGAGTAAAAGAGACAGATCATATTGCCCCCAGCTAAATCCCAGGCTGTCTACCAACACCCGGCTTCAGGACCCAACTTGTTTTGTTCAAGTTTTTGCTCTCAAAGCCTTTGGCATTTATTTGTAATATTTTAGGGCACAATTTGGACAGTAGAAAGGGCTTAATCATGCAAAATATACATTTTGAAGCTGCTATTGATTTATCATAATGTTAGGAACTCACACGCGATTTTGGAATTGGTGAGAACTTTAATGAAATTCTTTATTTCTTGTTTCTAGATTTGGCCTTCTTTTTAGTTGTTAAAGATTTCAGATTTGCGCGAAAAGTGTCTCACCATTAAGGCTAGGGCTGTAGACGCATTGCTGTTCTTACTTGGATTACTATTCTAAAGTTACGTCTTAGCACTTAGTAACGGTAACTTCTAATATTTATTCTTCCAACAAAAAAAATATTGGTTAAATAATAAGGATAAAATGTATTATCTGGCTAAATGCACAACTTACGTCGTTTTTCCACTATGAAGTATATTTTTTGTTTTTAAAAACGACTCTCGCACTTTTCCTAGTGTGAGAGCAAGCCCTATGTTACGGGACACAACAAATAACGGATACAAAGTACAAACAGACTTGGGACCATTCGTGGACCACACAAATTTTTATTCCGTATAGGGATCGAACCCACAACACGTCACTCAGTGGTAAATGGCTAGGTAACCACTTAAGCCACTGAACCAAACGTTGCAGTGTTTAAAAAGTTGCATAAATTAAATCGAATAAAATTTGGAGCAGCCGTTTTCGAGTTTGCGCGAAAAGAAATATCAACTGTTGATTTTATAGCAAAATTTCATTCATTTAATCCTCTTACTGGAATATGCGTACTATACCGTTTCTTTGTTAATTTAATGCGCTATAAAACTCTGAAGGCGGCTTATGTGATCGTAAAGGATTGAAGTACATAACATTGGATCGTCGGCATTTGATTGTAATATCAACCCGATCATAAATTAGGAGATAGCAATCTTAACAGGACACATTACAAGGTCAGTGCATAAGTGACATGCACTGGACCTTTGCCAATGGAGAATATATTTGTTTTTAAACTGCTAAAAAGGTAATTTAGAATTTAGTGGTGAGTGTAATGTGATACGGTATTGAAATAGACGTAAAGAGAGATGTTTATTGACAGGCTAATAAAGTTTAATAGTAAAGTTACGGTTTACTAAGAATGGCTTTAAGCTTTAAGCACACTGTACATCTATAAAGAAACAAAGCTGCATCTTGTCATATACAGTACTAATAATATATGTTTCTGTTTTTTATACTACTTGGGTGGCAAATAAGAATACGGCTCGCCTGACGTTAGGCAGTTAACGTAGCCTATGGACGCTTGCAATACCAGAGGTATCACTTGCGTGTTGCCGAACCATTTTTTGACACCAGGGCATTAAGATGGAATATTCCTGTCATTGGAACACGTTTCTTTCAACACGTATCCCTAAATGAGCCCTGGAGACTTGTATTGACACACAGGAACACAACTACACCGCTGTGTGTAGTTATTGGCTGTGATTTTCTGTAAAGTGAAGGTCCTTCCCCAGCCGGGCTTGCTCGCTAGTATAGTACCCTACCTCTTATTTAGATTTTTTTTATTTTTATTTTATTTATTTATTATATACTTTACTGTACACCATTAATAAAACTATTACAAAGAACTGCTTATAAATAGGTTTGTACAATGGGCGGCCTTATCGCTAAGAGCGATTTCTACCAGGCGAGATTCAACATCATTAAAACTAAAAATATTGTTTTATAATAAAATAAAGTTAAATATTTGCACTTGTGACTTTGTTTGTCTTTAACCTACGTTAATTATTGCATTGCACCCGAATTTTGCATTCAAAAGAAAGTCAAAATAAATAATTCAATGAGGTTACAATGTTTAAAAGTAAATTGCTGAATTTGAAAATGGCATGAACGCACGACAAGGGAGAGTCTTTCGAATAAAACACAGTGTTTGATTATTTTTCTTTCTTAAACACCTGTGTGTTTTAAGCCTTAGCCATAAAACGACTGATTGATCATTGAATATATTTACGATTCACTTCAGTTGTTTTGTATTGTGAATAGATGGCCTTCTTACAATTCTAACGAGTAGCGAAATCAGATACTAATCAAGATTTAAAAATCATAATGTCATTTTAAATTAACAATGTCTGATATGATATTTATAGTAATTTGAGAACCGTAATAAAAGTAGAATGTGTATTATATGTTTTTCTAGTTCCTGCTGGTCTAATAAAGGATATACGATATCTAAACAAAGTAATAAAAAAACTGTAACTAATAATTTTATAGATAAATAATAATTTTATTACAAATAAAATCCAATAATAATAAAATATATAACAAATGACCAGATTTTCAACCAGATATAAATTATTGTTCTCTATTCTCTGAATTAAATGTAAATATATTTTTTTGCTTAACTTTTTATTTTGCAGTTCAAATGTCATTGTTGGCGAGACAAAGAAAGTAGCACACGTGCCAGGCAGATGTTAGTGAATGCAGAATGCATCTGCTCTTGCGCACCCTTCGATACTCTTTGGTGGTGCAATTAGTTGAAGAGCTTTAAAACGTAGGGGATGATTTTTGAGGGATGTGTCGGCATTTTTAATAGTTGTTATTGAATAAAAAATAAAACAGTATTATTTTTATTTCCAGGTGTATGAAACGTATTTTTAAACGTGCTTATATTTATTATGGATAGCACAGCGCTGAATTTGTTTTTGTTACCATACCAAGTAGAACAATTTAATTCGACAAAAAATTGGTATCCATTAAGCCAAATACTACTTATTATTATTATTAAATAAAAAAAAATCTATAACACAATTTACAAAGCATATTTGCTTCAGATACGACGTTGTTACACAAAACAACTAAAGACAAAAAAAAAACAACTATCTACGTACTACAAATAAAAAATACAAATGTACCGCGACGGTAGCAAAGAGATAACTCAAAAAGGACTTTAATTTGATACTTAAACTGAATTCGTAATGTCCTCGAATGTAACCGAGTACACTGTACAAGGCATTTGCCCATTTTATTGCACATTCTTCCATATAGAGAGTATTGTAAACGACCGCGGCGACTATAAATAAATGTTAATATAAAATAAACGTAAACAAACAATTTTAAACTGTTTTCTGATACAATACTTGAATTTACATAGAATATATAGGTGGCTGAAAAGCATAAAAAATAAATAAATAATAGGAACTATCACAACTCTCTAAATAGTCATGCAAAAATCCAGGTTAATTTTTAACAACGTCGTAAGTTAAGTGAAATGGCCGCCTTCATTTAATTTCATTCTTCCTTTTCTATCGTGTCTATCCTATTATGGAAAGCTCTGAATGAATTCATGTAAATTGCTTTCTATTCTATTCGATTCGACTACCTTTATGCCACTTGTATAGAGGGTTTGGTATTTTTAACGCTCATAGCCTACGGTAACTGATTACCATCAGTTGTTTGTTACCGTGTGTCCATGGTAGTATGTATAAATAAAAGTAAGAAAGCTCTTTGCCCGCGATACAGGGCCTGTTCCCTATTGCGGGAGTTGCATATTTAAAATGATATACTTTATTTGCGTTCTTTACTTTCAATGCTTATAATTCTGCAAAACAGAAACCTTCATTGTACTGGTCAATTTTAACATCCACGTCAGGGTTCTATATAACTTTCTTACATACTTTCGTATCGTACTCGTATCTACGCCACCGCCGCCGTCAATCTCGTCAAATATCTTTTATAATTTCAATATTCTGAACAAAAGAATTTCACTTTTATGACTGCCAAATATTTTAT
This sequence comes from Trisateles emortualis, assembly GCA_947095525.1. Lineage (NCBI taxonomy): Eukaryota > Metazoa > Arthropoda > Insecta > Lepidoptera > Erebidae > Trisateles > Trisateles emortualis. The sequence continues at coordinate 4,579,878 of OX352740.1, read as the reverse complement.
CTTTCAACCTTTGTGACTCCTTTCTCTTAATGATTGATTTTTTTGTGTGATAGGTGGAATTATTTCGCTATTGACGGCTCTTGTAACCCTTTGGGTGATGTAAGATAGCGATTGAGCGGGTGTAAAACTTTCATTAAAAATCTTAGTTTATATAAACAAATTATTGATTTATTTCGCAACTCAATTTAAAAAGAAACGAAAATAATAAGCTTGGTCTAAACTTTGATAGAATAGCTATCGTAATTATATACTCATGGTAGTCTTTTCGTTTATGATCCAGTTTCTTGTTTGCTTTAATAATGTGTATTACTTTCAGATTATAGGTTCATAAACAAACTGTTTAGCATAATAACACCACAGTGTAAAGAATCCTTTATATAACACACTGTTTATTTAAAAAACAATAAATTGCAGAGTTTTTATATCAAAATACTTTTTGGCCAGTGATTACGTTAGTTCCTTTTTCAAACTTTTGAAAATAAAAAAAATATTCGATGGAGTATTCACGCTAAGATTAGGCCATCACAAAAGCGAGTCAGCATCCCTAAATAAGCGCTGGAAACCTGTACTGATACACAGGTACACAACCACACAGCTGTGTTTAGTTATTTGGTTGGTTGTGGTCTTCTGCAAGATGGAGGTCCTTCCCCAATCGAGCTTGCTCGCTCGTATGGTGCCCTACCTCTCTTAAAGATCTTCTTAAGTTTACTTCACTTTCTAGTTGTGTCTTCCCTCATTTAGTGATGTGTTTTTAAAGAAAAGTTTTCCTATCCCCTCCCTAAATCCTGATGTAACAAATTTTTGGGTCAGTAACATGTGTAATGTCCTTAGTATTGTATAGGCTGCGGTAACTGCTCACTATCAAACCGACCGTATGCTTGCGTCTTAAGTAGTATAAAAAAGATAATATAAGCATGACTACTCTACGGCTTCGTCGTGTTAAGGTGTGTATATTTTTAGCAATCAATAGATGCGCAGAACAGGTCGTACACTTGTGTATCAGCTTTTTTGTGGGCTGGAGAAAGCGAGTCGCCGAAACGAGCCAGCGAGACGCCAACGTATTGAGAAGATTATCGATTAAGATTTATACGAATATCGATTTCGGAAAACTCTCGATTGCAAATGGGTCGGTGTATCAGAGAGAAATGTCACGATTGTTAACATGGAGTGAGATCGGAATGATGAAGTTTTTGGGTCAAGTTCTTTGTGAACGAGTTTTTTATCGATGGAAATCGATGATAACATTTATTTTCTATTTAAAAACGTGATTATGTTGCTATTATCTTGACTTGGACGTGGGATTTTGAGTATTCTAGTTTATGGTTATCTATTTTTAAAATATTGTTTATAGTAATTTATCAAATTATTGAGGCCATATAAATATTGAGTGGGGCATCACTTTCGGGTTATCGACTCACAGAATAGGACATTATGTCTTTAAAAACGCATCCATATACTGGATACTACCCACGCAAAAAAACAGAACTTCACCACTTTGTGTATGATATATTATTTAGTTGTGGTCTTCTGTAAGGTGGAGATCCTTACCTATTCGAGTTTGCTCACTTGTATGGTGCTTTACCTTTCATTGTATCATAAAAAAATGTCTTCACTTACCCGGATGCACTTTAAATTAGCTATTGTCTTTTTTCTCTTAACAATATTATCTAACAAACAAAGGCATACGAATATAACAGATTGCACATTAGTGAAAAAATGTAGACCTTGGCACAAATGTGTAGCACCCGTGCTCACGCGTCGATCTTATTAAAGGTGGTGACTGACTTATATCGGTTGTTTCTTGTTCACTTTGTAACGAACGTTCGACGAACCAGTGGTTCGCTCCGAATAGTAAACTAGCGATGTTTAACCCCAAATCTCGGCTACCTCTTGATCGATATATTCATATATCGATATATTCGATGTTAAAAAATATTGTTGTCTTATTAATTAGCCTAAGTACCAAATTTCATGCTTCCATTAACGATACTTGATCATGGAAAAAACATTTATACATACATACGAACGCTGGTTGTTCAAGTAGAATCTGAGAACTTTGCTCGCTCGTTCAATGAATTAGAACATTCCTATGAGAGTAAATTAAGCCTATCCTAAAAGAACAATTAAATTTTAAGCTGAAAAATGAAATTAAAATGGATTTTTATCTCAAACTCTTCAAAAAGAGTAAGGTAAAAAGCAGCAAGCATGAGGTCAAGATTTAAAAAGTTTTAATAAAACAAACATCTTTTGATAATACCTCTTTTCAAGAGTATGGGCAAAGGTATATGGCGGCCACGTTTGACCAGGTTTAGTCCGATGTAATAGGAAGCGCGCCTATTTATATTTTTGCTAGATATATAACTGACAGAATTCCAGATAGGCTATTAATCATCATCATCATTCATTAAAAAAAGCTTGCAAACATAAACCCACATTAAAATCAAAAACAAATTATCCGTTTAGACGTCACAATGCCATCGACAAACAGATACACACCTACATACACAGAGTAAACAACGGAAAATCATGTTATTGCATTTGAGGTTAAAATAGAAACCATAACAGCTTCCATGAAATGTTACAAGAGACTGAACGGTAAAGTCAGTGACCACCTTTAACAATTCACGATGTACACTTTGTTTTACTACCACAAATCCGTAAACCACCAGAAAATTATGAGCCAAATGTGGCCTAAATATTCATAGTGTGAATTTTATTGCAACACAGTAATGGTGCAATGTACTGTTCAAGGAATCTATGTTAATAGCTGTATTTTAAGTAATTATGTGTGCCTAATTGTTTATTTTGATTGTTTAAGTACCATCTGCATAATTAGATTTGAAATTACTAGTTGTTTATATTAATTGTGTGGTGAATAAGCATGCGGTTATAGGCTATGAAACGCTTACAGTCATAGGTAGGTACATATTATTCATCTCAACCCATAAACGTCCCACTGCTAGGCACGGGTCTCCTATAAAACATTTGGAGGGATATTAGCCTACTATACCACGCTGGCCAGACGGGTTGGTACAGGGTTTTGTTTCGAGTTTTCCCCGTCTTGAGGTGGATATTGTCTGCTAGACTTACTCCCTTAGTCAACTCTTACGACACCTTCGGGATGAAAGGGGTGGTGACATTTGTATTCTTAATCCGTCAAGACACGGAAAACACATATTATTATACATGCATAAATGGCAAATATGCATACGGCCCGTCTGATCTCAAGTGTGATTGCCACGCGCGGGTGATTTGGTAAATAGGTAATGGAGAGAAACCCTGTACTGCTGTCGTTTATTTCTATCCCCCACAAACTATGCGAAAGGGACAATAGTAGACTAGACCTAATGACGCCAACAAAAATCGAAAAAAAATAGATTTCCTATTCCTCACTTTGCTCCTTCAAAACTCAAACCAATTAGAATAAATTCTAACCAAACGGCACGGAAGCTATGACTATTCTTTCAGTCTTATGCCATCAGATTTGTTTACTAGACGTTTACTTAGGGCCGTTTCAAATATGTTTTAATATTTGATTGGTCATTACTTCTGTAGAAAACAGTTTATCCAAAGAAACGATGCTACGCCTGTCATCTATATCAAACAAACCAAACTTTGAATGTAAAATACCAGCGTTGTGGTCCAGGCCACAACATTAGATCACTCGGTCAGATACTTTATTTGCTTTAGAGTTTTATGTTTTTATTTAATTTAAAAAAAAAGTATTGTTGTAAGTACATGTTATTTTAACACATATAAACTTTTCCTTTCTTTCTTTAGAAGGTATCAATCAAACCCACATCGGCCGAGATCTGCTGGGAATAGCGAGGACGAAAGTCTATCAATTATAAGTTCATTGTCTATCAGGGTCATTTATTACAAATAACGGGTCATAATATTACATATAACAAGACACAACAATACTACTAATTAGTATTAGTGGTATTAGTAATATCTCTATGATAGGTTCGGCCTTCAGCCTACACTGCTGCATTGGCAATTTGGCAAACACTTTTACTAAGTAGGTGTTGTTAATTACACAATGAAATAACATCTTAACAATGATTAATTTGATAAGTATTTATAAATTATATATACATCTATATGGTGTATGACTTTGCACGAACATTTTTTTACTCAGACTGAATTTCCAAATATCCTTTGTTGCCCTGATTCATCAATGTATAGCCTAAACCTCTAGGCTCTGCATTGATGAATCAGTTTGATTGATCAATGCCGACCCTAGCGATTGCAGTCATGATCATTGCAGTCATCATCAATGTCAATTTTACTTTGTAGAAATTGTACGTACTAACTTATACTATTAAGTATTCTGTGCTACTAAACAAACGATGTGTCATCTGTTAACGGTGAAGAAAAATATCGTGAGGAAACCCGCATGTCTAAGACGATATTTTAAAGGCATTTCTTATTCATCAGTGTGTGAATTACGTCCGAAACACTCTCAGCTTTTTATATAAATGACCCATGCCCAGCAGTGGAACATTTACGTGTCTCACATACAGGAACTCAACTACACCGCTTGTGAACTTATTTGGCTGTGGTTTTCTGTAAGGAGGTCCTTCCGCAGTCGGGCTTGCTCGCTAGTATGGTGCCCTATCTCTCCTAAAAAGGTATAGCAAACAATTACATACATAAAACCAATACGTCCATGTTACAAGATAGGTTTTATTCATTTGCTAGTTAAAACTCATAGCATTCAATAGTACCTTTATTGTCGTAAACGCGATAAGCCTTCTACAGATAGGGATAGTGCGGTGTCGTGGGTTGCCTTCTGAAACCACAGGCATGGTCCTTAGATAGCAATCATTGATTGTGTTCCTTAAAGATTTATAGGTTTGATATCAACTAATAGGAATAGAAATCTGTAGTCAAGCGTAAATTGGTTTATTTTTAGAGACTGCGTGTGGTGAAATTGCACACTCAAAGGCATTTTCTGCAGAGATAAGCATTTTACTTTGTAGAAATTGTGCGTACTAATCAAAAGATATATCATCTGTTTAAGGCGAAGAAAAATATCGTGAGGAAACCCGCATGTCTAAGAAGATATTCCGAAGGCATGATAATGATGAAGCATAGTAGGGGAGAATATTAACAAAGTTTAAAAAAAACTACTTAATTATCCGTGATTTCACCTCCGTTACCGCTGCAATAGACCAGTTGGCCCGTACATATCTCAAAACTGGGCACAGGTCTCACCTTCATTACATAGAGAGCTACGAGGATTTACGCCGTAATCCACACCTTTAATTAACCCCATTTTCCGTCACTAGGTAGGTAATAAAACATTTGATTAAATTTACATATCAATACCATTTAGTGAAATTTACATCGGTACCTACTTATTGCCAACCGAAACCGAAATCCCATTTCACATGGTACGTATTGGTCACTTTCCCAGACTCACCACTACAACATTTAAGTCGAGAAATATAGGTAAAAAAACAGAATACAGTAAAACCTCAAGTTATTGGTTGCAACAGTTCCAACCACTATTCACCACAACATAACTGCAAACTAAATTGATTCACCAACACCAATATTGGTAATGACGTATGATCATAGTTTAACAATTTGAGCCAAGTTGGAACCAATACTTATCACCATAGATAATACTATAAAATTTGCTTACAGTTAATAATGACCAATGATCAATTTCTAATATAAATTGTTGGGTCTAAGGTGCCAAGGTTGGCGTGGTAGCTGCTGGAGCACCAAAACTACTGGTATTATTTTCTTAGCGTGCGATTACTTTTTGTCAATTACTTCTCGACGATACTGGAATGAAAATAGGACTCCCGTAATAGGAAACAGTTCCTAGTACGGGAGAAGAAATTTATAATGGATGACCGAAGTTTGGAAAATGGCGTTAACTAATGCCAGGCGTAGGACTAATTTTCCAAACTTCTCTTTTCTCTTCGGGCATGTCCGATTGGCGTCCCATAGGAAAATGACTGATAATATAATGATTTGTATTTTGTTTGTAATAAATAAACTCAAAAACGACTGTATTTAAAACATTATTTCAACTAAAGAAACTAACGACAATATAAATGTCTACCTGTCTGTAGTTCAAGAAGTAAATAAAGTAAGCCTACTTAATACCCGTTTAATTCAAAAGAACAACAATATATTTCATAACAGAATTACGTGCAATGTTTTGCACAACGATCGATCGTTATTGTTTAGAAATAGTAGGCGTTTATCTGATGAGCATCGCATCTGGTGGTTGTACTCTAGCTGTCTTATATCTAGTACACTCCCACGGCTATAGGAAATGGCGAACAACTGTCCAAGTTACAAGAAACTGATGATTATTACAATGAAGGTAACCGACAACCACGCGGGTGGACCAACCACCGGACAACGTAGTATTTAAGTACATAGGATTTAAAATAGTTTGTTTGGATCGAAGCAAGTTGCGTACCATAGTCTCTGCCTACCCCACTGGGACACAGGCGTGATGATATGTATGTATGTATGTATGTACTCTACCAGTACCAATAAGTCCATCCAAAGGTTGTCTGGAAGAGATCGCTTTTAGCGATAAGACCGCCCATTGTACGTCATTTTATATTTTAAGGTTTTTATTGTCTTTTGTTCGTATATTATTTGGTGGACAATAAAGAATATTCTATTCTATTCTATGTATAAATAGCTGTCGTAATTTGTCTGCGATATACCTCTATCTGTCCCAAAAACAATTGGAAAGATAAAAATAAACGTTGTAATTAAATTATTATACTCTACAAAAGGGACGAGGCCTTAAAGGTATAATTTCATCAGAAGGACGTTGTAATAATGGGTGGCGTTATGATGTCATTAACATGTACGAAATAGGAGATGTATCTTGTGTAAAGTTCTTGTATATGGACAGGAATTCTTACGTCTTGATTTTATAATAAATAAGTAATTTTATTTTTTGTCTCTTCTTTATTGTTTTTTTTGTACAGATCAGTTGATTGGTTGCCATAGTACCTACAGGGTATGTTGCTATAGCAACCAGTCATCTAGTAATATAATTACTATTTATTATACACGAACTGGAAGACGCAGCGTGGGCAGGCCGACCTGATAAAGGTCGCGGGTAGCCGATGGATAAGATCAGCTCTGGACCGAATGCTGTGGAAATTGTTGGGGGAGGCCTATGTCCTAGTGGACGTCTTTTGGCTGAGATGATGATGATAATTACACTCAAACACAAAACAGTACAGGCAGATCCTGAACTACGGCACCCAGGCAGCTGGTAAATGTACCTACTTGATAACTTATGACCTCTATTTTACTGTCAAGGACACTAAACACTAGACCACTGTTCTTGAGAAAAAAACATATTACCCATTACTCGACATGGATATCGAACTTGGACTTTCATAAAGGCATACGTAGGTACTATGACAGAATCACTCAGCCATTGAAATCTATACTAATATTATAAAGCTGAAGAGTTTGTTTGTTTGGTTGAACGCGCTAATCTCAGAAAGTACTGGTTCGATTAGAAAAAATATTTTTTTGTTGTATAGTGCATTTATCCAGGAAGGCTATATAACATAACGCTATGATCAATACGAGCAGAGCAGTAGTGAGATATGTTGCAAAATCGGGAAAAAATATACGTTCCAAATTACCACGCGGACGAAGTCGCGGGCGACCCTAGTAACTTTAATATTCATCATCATGATCATCTCAAACCCTTAACGCCCCAATGCTAGGGCACGGGTATTCTCCATACATTTGGAGATACGATACCATGCTTATACGCACGGCCAGACGGGTTGCTATAGCTTCTCTTCTCTTGCTATGGATATTCTCGGACTGACTTGAGTAAGTCAGTCCGAGAATATCCGAATAGGCCGACGGAGGGAGTCCTTCGTCGATTCTTATGACTCATGGAACAGGGTGATGACATTTGAATTCTTAATCCGTCACCACACAGACAACTTTTGAGTTGTGTTGGTCTTTGCGTCAGGACGTTTAATACTACCAAGATACTACTTCAATTTTCAATATCGATAATAAACCGTAAATGTTTATAACTTGGGACTACCTCCGGCGCCGGCGCAGCGAAGCAAAATAATTGCTTTTTGTTTAAAACAACATGTTACGCAACAACAACAATGGCTGGATGTAATGTTTACTGATTGGCGTCAAATTTTCACTTGACTACTCTGTTGGTGTGGTGGTTAGTAACTCTGACTGGGTTCGATTACCGTTTGAGGATATTTTTTTTGTGATAAGCAGGATTCTTTGAAGTAACCATAGCCATAGACTTGTGTCAGTGAATTATATGTTTGTAAAATCTCCCGCGACACAAGGCTTGTTTAACTGTGGGGGAGTTGTCTGAAAAGAAGAAGAAGAAGACACTTGATATATTTGAGGCATCACTCGCAAGTTGCCGATTCAATAATTTTTATCATCACGGTTTTGTGATGGACCTGGGACAGGAAGACGTTTCTTTACAAACGTATCCCTAAATGAGCGTAGAAAACCTGTTCTTACGGACATGAAAACTTTTTACACTACTGTGTACACACGGTAACGGAGATGCCTGTTCAGGGCCGCTAAATGAAGATTAGTTTTTCAAGAAAACCATTGTATATATTTCTATGGAATTTGGTAACAATGTGTAATTCACACAAATTCATACATTGGTTTTGCTAAAACACTAATCTTCGTATATCTCTGTTGCTCACCGTACGTACTCATTTGTCTATGGTCTTTTGCAAGGTGAAGGTCTTTTCTCAAACGGGCTTACTTGTATAAGGCCTTAAGCTTCACAGAACTACAACAACAAATCGACGAACATAATTTTAATGATACCTTCGTAAGTAAAAGTGAGAGTGACATACAAGCTAATAATAAAAACTGTTTTTTCAATTGAATAATTTAGAACGGCGATGAGGAAATACTGGTATTGGATTTTGGGTTCTTCGTTGTTGTTAGTCTATAGTACGTTTCATTTATGAAGTCCGTTTTGACACCTGTCAAAAAGCAGGGTGCCAGTGAAGTGCCGTTGTGTAACGAATCGATAATCGATTACTATTATGAACAAATTTAAATCAAGGTTGGAGAATCAATTAAAGATACTTAATGTATTTTGTCAAATACTGTAATTATGGTAGTAACTATATTGGTTTTTGCTTTTACAAGTAAAAACAAACATTTACAATTAATAACAACAACTACTTAACAAAAATGGCGCCTGATCTCTCTCCGGTCATGTCGGATTGGCGTCCCATCAGACTATGAGAGTGAGGGAATGAAAAGAACACCTGTATTTGCGCACCCACTTGCACATATCTTCCGCGTATTACTCTTTAGAGTTCCGTTTTCGCAATGTCCCAATCAACCCAGATGTGAAGCTATTGAAGTCATGAACAAACAACAAGTCGCAAACAATGTACATACTTTCTATCTATTGATAGAATGTTTTGTAATAACAAATATGCAAATAAGAACAAATTCGATCAAGTACAATGTAATAATTATAATTTGAGTATACATGTGTTCTACATGCATGCATATAATGGCAGAAATATTATTAGAATGATGCTGTTGCAGTCTATTTTTTACTAAATCAAAATCATTTATTCACACCGTGCTTATGCAGATCGATGATGAATGCCAAATGAGAGGTCAACTCATATGCCTACTGTCGGATTCGCTAACTGAACAGATAGGCATCGATACATCATTCTTCTTTTCCTTCTTTCTTACAAATTACTGACACAAGTCTATAGGCTATGGTTATTACTCATCGTTGACCTAACAAAAACTCCTGATTATGACACAAAGATTTTTGCCCCAAAGGGTTTTGGATCACACAAAGTTTTGTGCCGTGTGGGAATTGAACCCACGACCTCCGGCCTAGCAGTCAAGGTCACTAGTCTGACAGGACAGGCATTCATTCGTTGCTGATGTTTTACAAAGTAAAGTTTGTTAGTCACTGAACCTATGTCATCGCTACTGCATCGCCTTTGCATCTTTCAGTCAATTTTTAAACACTTAAATAATCTGTGGTAAAACAATCCAAGGTTTGCCTTATATGTAAACTGTTATCGCATCAACAACATCTAGTACATTACATAAGTTATTACATTATGTGTACGACATTTCTATTTTGGTAGGTACTTACGCTTTGATACTTTCTTATCACAAACTTATTAAGACATGCTTTTACTTTTGTATGACTGGAACACAATTTGCCGGCGGCTTATGCCACGGGGCCGTAGCAATTTATAGTCTTTTTGACATTGTAACTATCTGGCGATTGACAGAAATGGCTAGTGGTCGTACTATAGCAATTTCGATTTTATTTTGATGACAGCATTAAAGCTACGTAATAAAAATTACTTGTATTCCAAATTAATACAGAAAGTTAATTGTTTTACGAATATTATGGCACGGCCCACAAAACACCTTTTTCATGTCTTCTTCTTCCTATCGTTTCGTTAGTGTCTAATCTGGTGACAGAGTTATTGAGATCTCCCATATTTAGGCCTCTGTCGTGATCTAATGATTGTTAACCGGGTCCGACTTTTAACGTGCTCTCCGAAGCACGGAGATGAAATACTACCATACGGTTACCCATCTTTGGGGTAACCGCACCTTAGGAAGCTAAAATCTATCTAAGCTAACAGCAAGTGCACCCGGTTATGAGCGTCAATTTAATGTCATTGTATTCTGTGGTACTTAAGGCCCTTGTGACAGTTTTGCACAGAGTAACTAATCACTACGTTTGAACAGTTTCGTACAAAACAATTTATCAATAAAAACGTGATTCGAAACCGTTCATTACTCTCTCTTAACACTATTTAACAATCCACATTTAGCCTCATTCCCACACAGTTTTACGGCAGTAACTCATGTTCTATTTGCCACATGATAGTTAATATAAAACATATCTCGCCAGTCAAACAAATAGACTTGTCAGTGGCTAGAGGTAATCTAGTAGGCGTAGGCGATGCAATCTAAGCACGGCCATCAGGAGCCTGTCTGTTGGACAGCCGTGAATAATCTTATACTTTACACACATTACCAGACATCTTCAATAGGGCTGCTGCTAATAAAACTTCATTCTGAATGGTATATTGGTTTCCGTTCCTTTTCGTTACCACTAATATTGTAACCTATATCAAATTGTAAATGTTATATTATTTTATTTTTTTAAAAAGATAACTCCCGCACTAGAGAACAAGCTCTGTGTTGCGGGGGACTTTACAAATATACAATTAACGGACACAAATTACACCCAGACTCAGAACAACTCTTTGTGGGTCACACAAAGTTTTGTTCCTGTGCGGGAATCGAACCCACAACCTCGTGCACAGCAGGCGCATACTACACCCACTGGACCACCAAGGCAGTCTGGCTATTAAAAAGAGTGACCCGAATTTCTTGCCAATTCTTCTCGAGGCCCTACCATAGTCAGCGAATTGGCCGTAAGAAAAAAGTATGCTGGCATTTGTTTTTATGACGTTCATAAGTATCATGTATTTGATCTAAATTAATAAATGAGTTTGACTTTGAACTATGTATTTTGTGCTTAGGGAGGGCATTGATTCGCTGTATAAGGATAATGTCTCGCTGCATTTGAAATTTACTGCAGTACAGTTGAGAGAGAAGAAAATTATTAAGACAGTGTTCAATAATTTTTTGTCTTCTAGTGTCGTAACATCGTCAGGAAACCCATGTCCACCCATGTCTTAGAAGAAATTCTAAAGACATGTCAGATTGACCAACCCGCATTAGGCCAGCGTGTGTGAATTAAGGCCTAATTCACACAATATAAATAATTGTAACATTATGTACTTATATGTATTAATAAAGAACTTTTGAAATTGAAAATTGAATTAAGGCCTAAACCCTCTCTCTCTTGATAGAGGAGAAGAGACCCGTGCCCAGCAGTGGGACATATATAAGTTGCTGTTATTATTATGCTAGTGTTAGCAACTTCTTTTTTATTGCCAATGTTGGCAGACGAATTTAAATTTAAACATATTAGCTACACGGTTGGTTCAGTGGCATAAGTGGTAATTGGCCTTTTAGCTAAATATAAAAAGTAATGGCAATATATACAAATAATATAAATACAAAAGTTTGGATTTAAATTTGGCACACAGGTAGATTATAGTCTGAAATAGCACATAGGCTTTTTACCCCGAAAAATTCTACGGTACCTATGGGATACATTTAATTTTGTTCACAGTCTTTGTTTTCGCGGGAAGAATCGAGAGCAACAGCAAATACTTATTTATCTGTGGTACAAATGAAAAACTCGCGAAAAAAATAGTAATCGATATAGATATCGTTTATAATCGATTTAAGTTAATCGGTAGTTTGGTATGCCTACATAATTCAATAACGGAACAGGAAACTGTATTTCATATCAATAAATATAATTAAAAAATTTGTTGTGGAATTTACAACTTATAATTATTAATAAAGATTTTGTTTATGTAGTAAAGTTTTATTAACTATTAGCTTATGCAGGTTTACCTGTACGTCGGCGTCGTTAAAAAATACAAGTACTAGTGGTATAAGTTTCACTGGTGGTAGGCATATTCCAAGGACCGTTAATTACGGTAAAAATCAAGCATACAATCTTGAAAACCCTACATCCTATGAGTATATAATTTTTTATTAATGTTCACGTTTGTCGGTGTACTTTTAAATCTAGTCCTTTGCCTTGCATATGAAATCCTGGTACAAGAATTTGTAGTTGTTGTTTTCTGTTTACGACTAAACGGCTGAACGAATACTTATGAAATTTGGCAAAGCTATAGACGGTATCCTGGGGAAGGATATAAGAGTTTTATTTTCGCGAAAACCGACATCCAGGCGGGTGGAGCCGCGGGCAACAGCTAGTGTCTTTATATTTTCGATCTTAATCTTAAAATATCAAGAAGGAAATTGTATTAAATGAAATCGAAAATAAATCGCTTCAAGGATGTCATGGTACGGCCCACAGATCACACAAAAGAGGTATAGGTAGTGGAGGTACTTTAGTCTACAATGCAAAATGTTGAAATTGCAAAAGAAATTAAAAAGAAAATCAAACAAACATTTTAAATTCAAATCAAATAGAATACCGAACACCTAAGATCCGCAGAGACGCAGCCTAGTAAAAAAGGTCTGGTAACGGTTAATGAACATACATAGATAAGTAGGTACTATGCAACAGGTTGGCGATGGAGCGAGCGCCGATATGCTAATGTTCTCGGCCGGTGGTCCTAGCCAGATGCACCGCGGCTGATACTGGCTGCAGAGAATTTTAACATCGAGGAGTGAAGTTCCGTGAAGTCTGCATTGTATTTTTTTTTATTTTGTTCATGTTCTTCTTATTTCAAAAAAAATATAACCCTATTCTTATTAGAATTTCCGAACGGGGACAAATCATGAGTCATGGACTTGATTCCGTACGGGTTTCGTTGTCTTTTTAAGAAAAAATAATTCTTCCTTTATTATTGAAATGGTCGTAAGTAAATTGGATTGACATAATATTGTCGGATTTTCAGTCACAATCATGAGTGCTCTGTAACCTAAATGAATGTTGAATTTCAAGTTTTAAAAGTTAAATAATCAGTTTTAATAATGTTCTCCAAACCGAATTCGGTCACTGCGGCTAATCTTGACGAAGACTAGTGCTCGGAATATTACGGTGCACAAATGTATCCGCAAACACTTTTTTATTTTCTCACTCTCATAGTCCAATGGGACGGCAATTCGACGCAACCGGGACCAGGTTTTACGAGCTTTTGAAGCACGGGAAACAACAAACAACAGCCAATTACCAAACTTCTGGCATCTATTCTGATATAACTCAATAAAATTTAAATTATTTTTTAATCGAACCCAGGATCCATCATGGTTAGCATCATCATAGTTAGGTATAATAATAATAGCAACCCATATACCTACATGTCCCACTGCTGGGCACGGGTCTGAATTCACACACGTTGGCCTAATGCGGGTGAATCAGACATGTATTTAGAATTTCTTGTAAGACATGTGGGTTTCCTTACGATGTTTTCCTTCACCTTTATGTCATGCAGGTATAATATTACTGTATAAATGTATGTACTAAACTTAGTCGTTTTGTTTCTAGTCATAATGCGTTTTACACGGGTATTAAGCGATTTCGTATAGTTAAACCAAGACAGACAATACTGTAGACGAGGTTACTGTTAACCGTGTACAGTTAGTTAGTTACTTCTCTAAGTTACCACCTAAAATGTAATTAAGTACACGAGGGTCCTAAACAAAAGTTTACAATAACAATTTTATGTTATATGTGTAAACGTGTGGCTTTGGAATTTGAGTACCGCATGGCGGATTGTAAGGTGGGTTTGATATCCATACAAGAAGAAAAGTTTGATGCACAAATAATTGGTGCGATTCTGGGTGTACTTTTTTGTACTACCTACATAGGTGACAAAAAAGTATGCAGCTTTTTACATACGCTACACTTGTAATACCTATGGCATCACTCGTCCGTTGACAACCCCATAAAGCACAAGGATTTTAGTGCCTAGTTTTTTTAATGCAACAGTACCTAAATAAACACTGGAGACCCGAAAAAATGAACAATGAACAAAGCAGGTTAAATCTCATTTAATTTTTATCATAGAGGTTTAAAAAGATTCAGAAAAACTATGTCACCAATTGTTTACGGCCAGTTCTCTGACAAGGGTAAAGCCTTATACGCCACCTAGGTGGTATAAAAAACGAAAAATTGTGAGAAAAGAGGTTTAAATCGACTATCTTTTTTCATGAATAGTCAAGTACGCTCTAAAAGGATTCGAAGTAAACACAATGGGGTTGATTAATAAATAAAACATTGTATTGTGCCTATCTTGTATTCGCTATCGGGAACGATTGGGTCGGCGACGCGTGCGCTTACAGCCTGTCCGAGCTGCGCGCGCGCCTGTTTGTGGGTCACACGGACAGCTTTCAGATATTTGCATATTATACACTTGTACCCTGATATCTCATCAAAGCAGCATCCGTAAACAGTTAGTGCGTCTACTCTTAAAAGGAGAGAAATTATAAAAGCTCTACGAAGTAAATTGAACGGCATTAATGCATCCATAAAATATGGAAGATGGGTTAAGAGAAAATATTATACATATGTATATTATATTCTGCAAAAGGTTAACCGTTGATCGATTAACTGTCCGAGTACCTAAGAGCTGTAGACTAACTAATATTACTTGTTAGTAATATTAGTTAGTCTACAGCTATATATATATATATATATATATATATATATATATATATATATATATAGCTATAGTATAATAATCATATCGCACCTGCAGGAGAATAATGACATAAGATTACATTCGCCGGTTTTGAAATTTTCATCTTGTGCTTTTAACAGTTAAGGTTCAAAATCATCAAATGGCATTTTTCAACTTACGCCTCTTTTCCACTGGTGGTGCGCTATACAATAGCTCTACACCTACCCTAGTCATAATGGCTTTAGGTATCTGTAGTGCAGCTATGAATGTCACACCCCAGTTTAGATTAAAATTATTTTAGGCCCACTGCATGTTGGACCAATGTCTCTGCGTAAGCGTTCCAAAGGCAAAGGTTTAATATATAGGAAAATAACCTTGATAAAGGGACATCCCTACTTATAATAATCGTACATATCTCCAATGCTCATTTAGTATATTTATTTATATTTAAAAAAAAAAATAAGAAGGAGGCAAGACTATAGATGAGATTATTTCTTACACTATACCTTCACCACGATCTAACGACTGTTTACATTGGAGACCGAATTTTAACGCCCATCGAAGCACGGATCTCCTCGCGGTCGTCGCTGACAGGTTGGACGGGCCATTCTGGCAACACAACTACATGCACCCGTGAATAAGGTGTGGGAGTTGTGGGACAGATAGATTTTAGGAGATTATTTATTAATTATTAAATTATACTCGTAATGTGGAAAATTTAATTTTGATTTTATTTTATTTGTATTATTATTTAATTATTATGTATTGTAATTGTATCTATAGTAATCTTTGTAATTGTTATAAAATCATACGAACTGAATTGTTTGAAATAAATGTTTTATTATAAGGAAACCCACCCATGGCCATAAGGTAGCTTCATTTATCAATCATTGCACGGTTGGTTCAGTGGCTTAAGTGGTTACCTCGCCATTTACTACTTCGCGATGTGTTGTGGGTTCGATCCTCACGGGGGACAAAATTTTGTGAGAACCATAAAAGGTTGTCCTTAGTCTGGGTGTACTTTGTGTCGGTTAATTGTATGTTTGTAAAGTCCCCCGGGACACAGGGCTTGTTCCCCAGTGACTCCAACGAGTGCACCTGGCTATGAGCGCCTCACTGCCATGTTCAAGTATCTGTCTTACTTTTCTATCCAGAAATGTTCATTAGCAACAAAGCATGGAGTCTAAAATTGTGTCTGTTATATCCGGCATATGGCAATTCAGTACTTTGCAATAAGTGGAGACGAGGCATTGACTCACTCTATGCAATTCCATAAAATTGGAATTATATACGGTGAACGGCCGTACAGTCTACGAACCAACGGATCATGTTCGTGACCGTGGACGACTCGAACAACGAAACAGATTTGCGCAAACTACTCGTAGAAATAATCGACAGAAATCTTATCAGATGAACTGATGATGCCATCATAATAAGGCTATAATTGCGTGAACCTAACAATGTCAGCGCCATGGAGTTTAGCTCACATTTGGCCGGCTGATGCATACGATTTTCCTCTTTAAGTCAATACATACATCAAAATTTCGCTACCGTCAAATCACCGAGCAGTCATATCAACGTCCCACTACTGAGCTTGGGTCTCCTTACCTCTATCAAGAGAGCTATATATAATGTGGGTTAAGATATGCCTTTAAAATTTATTTAAGGACATGTGGTACGCGTCGGTATGTAGGGCACCATACTAGCGAGCAAGCCAGACTGGGGAAGGACCTCCACCTTACAGAAGACCACAGCCAAATAACTACACACAGTGGTGTAGTTGTGTTCCTGTGTGTGTGTGTAGGTAGATAGGTCTCCAGCGCTCATTTAGGGATGCGTTTTGAAAGATGCTATCAAAGCCCTGGTATAAACGGGTTGGCAACACGCAAGTAATACTTCTGGTATTGCAAGCGTCAAGCTACTGTAACTACTTAACATCAGGCGGGCTATATGCTTGTTTGCCACCTAACTAGTATAAAAAAACAATATAAACTAATCTTATCACGCTTTTTATAAAGGATAGCAGGACAATAATTATTATTAAACATTCAAATAAGCCCGATCGATTCAAGTCGTGACCGCCGGATCATAAATCCGGTGGCTAACCTTGGACTATTTCCACACACCTTTGTACAACTGACGCCAATAAAGGTCAATTGGAAAGTCTTTGTCGTAGCTAAGCTATTGTTCCACAACTTGATAAAGTAATATCTGATCCTGGTGCCCTAGTTTTAGCAAGTGATGCAACCTAATGGATATCCAAGGTAATGACTTAATTAATTTGTCTTTATCGAGACAATCTCTAGTGAAATTAATATCAATTTGATCAGTTAGGTTACAGATTAGACTTAGGTCATTTAGTTATTTACTGATTGAAATGGCTCACAAATAAATCAATTACATTTATGAAACTAAGACAAATTAAAATCTTATCTGATAATTGGGAAATTTTAAAAACTATAGATACTACTCGTACCTATTAGTTAAGGTACGATATAATTATCCTAATATTATAAATGTGAATGTTTGTGGGGATGGATGAACGTAAAGATGTTTGTTACTCTTTCACGTAAAAACTACTGCAGGAATTTGGATGAAATTTGGCATAGAGATAGATTATAGTCTGGAATAGCGAATAGACTACTTTTATCGCGATAAACAACATACACGCGGGCGGAGCCGCGGCCGACAGCTAGTAAAACCCTGTACAAAAATATAGGTTTTTGTACAGGGTTTTACTCAGGGCATATGGTAATTCATATTTATTAACTCATAATGTAATGTCGATGACATCATTCCACTTAATTTGTCTAAAGAAAATGTTGCTAATTAAAGAATAAGTGTCATAATTAATGTTACAATTTGCAAAATAAAAATATAAAAATTGGTATATTGTTTAGGATATTTTAAAGTTTATACTTTATACCCTGGTTATATAACAAGGTCAAGTTTAGAATTCCAATTAATTATACAAATACAAATGAGAGAAATATAAAAAATATTTTCATCTAAATCAACATTATAAATTCTTAAAATTCATAATAAGCTATTGTTTAATTTATAGTGATATTAGTAGATCATTCGTGAATAAATTAAGGTATAACAGATCTCGTTTGAATGGATACGCCGTCGAACCGCGGCTAAACAAACCGTTGGCTATCTCAATTGCCT
Organism: Trisateles emortualis; assembly: GCA_947095525.1. Lineage (NCBI taxonomy): Eukaryota > Metazoa > Arthropoda > Insecta > Lepidoptera > Erebidae > Trisateles > Trisateles emortualis. Next base: position 4,561,444 of record OX352740.1, on the reverse strand, counting down.
CACCTCGACCGGCTCTATTTATGCTAATCATTTGGAATTTCTAAGATCAAAACCTTTGTGATTTGTGGGCGTCGACCGTCCGTGTCCGGAAGAACGATGAGCCTAACATTAAGCTTTTTAATAACCGAAGCTGAGGAGGCGAGTCAATCAGTTTCGGCTGCCTATAAAATTTCTCGCGTATCAAATAAGTCGATCGAAATTAGTTTGTAGCCAAAGTAGGTGCGAAGATCCTACTAATATTATAAACGCGAAAGTTTGTAAGAATGGATGGATGGATGGATGGATGTTTGTTACTCTTTCACGTAAAAACTACTGAATGGATCTGGATGAAATTTGGCACAGAGATAGATTATGGTCTGGCATAACACATAGGCTACTTTTTACAGCGATAGCCGACATCTTCGCGGGCGGAGCCGCGGGCAACAGCTAGTACTGATATAATAGCTATATATGTATGTCCCACTGCTGGGAACGGGTCTCTTCTCCTCTATCAAGAGATAGAGAGAGTGTTTAAGTCTTAGTTCACATATACTGGCCTAATGCGGGTTGGCAAATTTTTAGAATGACTTCTAAAACATGTGGGTTTCCTCACGATGTTTTCCTTCACCGTTAGCAGATGGAGAATCATTTGATTAGTACATTGAAACTGCACAAAGTGAAATTCATATTGGTATTGAACTCGGACCTCTTGCGAGCAAGTCTCGCTTACTTTCCTACTCGGCCACCACCGCTTATTAATATACAATAAAAAATCTAACAAAACTACTAGTTAACTATTTTTATTTTATAGTTGTCTCTTAATCGTATTTGGTCGTTTATTTTCCTCATTGATGCGTCTACAATGACCTTATGGAGTTGCAGAGGCTCGTTTAATGAAGTGACCCAGTAGCTTGTGCGTCTCGTTCCCAGACAAAGTTCCTCTCAATTAAGCAAATGATGTTTCATTGTTTGCTAGTTGGTTTTTTCAACGTGATTGCTTCACGGTGAACAGATTATTAATTTGTTTGTGATCGGTAACATCAGTCAACCGTCAAGAGAGGACGCCGACGGACTCCCACGGTCTTCACGCAAACGAGACAGATTGTTCCCAGAAAGGTAAGCTTACGTTACACAATATGGATAATTATAAAGTCACGGACTAAGTTAGCTTTGCAAAATTGCAACATTGTTGTCTATATTACGTTACGTGAAGTAGATTTAGTAGAGATTGCTTCGATCCTGATCAACTTATGGTAATCAATCAAAGGTAAATTATTGCTCACAGCATAATTATAATTGTATCATGTTTCTGTAATTTTTTTTTTTTTTTTTTTTTTTTTTAAGACAACTCCCGCACTAGAGAACAAGCTCTGTAACGCGGGGGACTTTACAAACATACAATTCACGGACACAAATTACACCCAGACTCAGAACAATTCTTTGTGGGTCACACAAAGTTTTATCCTGTGTGGGAATCGAACCCACAACCTCGTGCACAGCAGGCGCATACTGCGGCCACTGGGCCAACGAGGCAGTCTTACTTATTGCCTTCTGCCTTCAAAGTTCGATTCTAGGAATGCCACGCCGCTTTTGCATCTGTGGGTTACAATTAGATTCGTTTTCTTAGTAAGTAAGTATGGCCAGTAATAATTACAATAGTGTTGTATGCGAGACGTAGAGTAGAATGGATAACTCTTTATTGTACACCAATTACTTACATTTTGATACAGAAATCAATTTCACCAAGTTACGTACAATAAGAGTTTTATAACAAAATCTCACTGACCTAACCGACTAACCGTAAACTCTAATCAATATTACAAGACGTATTACATTCAGCACTAAAATGCTATTATAACTTTTGTCTAACTTTCAATGAGTCAGAGCGATTTGCTCGAATTATTTCAAGCAACTTTTTGCCATCATCCAAGTTTTTTACACTTAGATAATCTCAACAATCATCGCGCACTTGTTTTGTAAGGCTATGAACGAGGTCTATATAATTGCTCCGAAGATATTATAATGCGGAAGTCAACACCGAAATTATAAAAAGTTGCTAGTCATACATTTTCATTTTGTGATTAAATGAAATAGAAATAATAATATTAAATGATTATAATAATATGAAGATATGAATAGATAGATGTTGCCATTCAGGGGCCTCTTGACCTCGAAGACGCGAATGCCGTGACGAAAGGACACACAAAGGGGCAAAAAACTGCGTGAGCACTGAGCAAGACAATGTTGGGGAAGAATGGGTACTCACGAATCACATATTTGAATGAGAGACAGTTGTACTTTTGTTCTATAACATTATTACGGTACAAGTGTCACGGCCAACGGAAATAAGTCTGCAGAATGTACGAACTATAGCATGAATCACTCATGAATTTATATCCACTATGCTATGCATGTCAGATTTATTCTTTTTTTTATTTTATGACAGTCACCTAAGAAATGACTATTCTGCCAAAGTAAAAATGTAAAAATGCCAATCATCTTCCTTAAAATTAAAACCTAGTTTTTTAACCTGCGCTATATTTTATGATTATGTAGATATCATATTTCTCTATAATATTTTCGTATCTAAATCGCTCATATTTTTATAGCTTTTGGATCATTAAGTATAATATTTTAGAGCATTTGGCAGAATGCTTTTAATTTAATTAGGCAGGTTATTTAAAAACCATCTATTCTCAAAATATGTTGAGATACTAAAATATCCGATCAAATTTTAAGCAGACTGCATAAATCTTCTAATTTAATTAAAAAATATGTCGCAATTTATATTTTATGTCCATATATTTTAATGCTTTTCGACTAAATTAATGACTTGTCTAGTTAGGGTGCCCCTATCTTGTTTATTGACTCCCGGACAAGGGGAGACACAAATCAATATAAATTACGTAAATGGAGCGGTCAATGTGTCATGGTAACAACAATTTTGTTTGTAACAAAATCCCACTGACCCGGCCGGGGAACCGTAAACTTTAATCAATGTTATAAAACCGGCTTTGATGTGCTTTCACAGTTTCTAAACACCACTGTTGGTAAACATTATAAAAGTTTAAACACAAATTACGAGGCTTTTAAAATACATGTTTAATTTCTATTAACGTTAAGTTAAAGTGTCATTTTCAGAGATAATATATATGTTTCTTTTTTACATTTTTGTCGTTCTACAGTATCTCGATATTAATACGAAGAGTAAAAGTTTTGTTTTTAATAAATGGAAAGAAGCTACTCGATTGATTTTAAAAAATCTTTTACCAGTTCAAAGTTTATTATAACTGAGAAACAAAGGCTATATTAAAAGAAAAAAAAAACAACAATCTAAAACAAAACTACTTTAATTCTAAGTTTTACATACGTAATAATTCTAATTCACCGAAACCTTACAAAAAGTCCTTGGCTCATAAGGAAATTTAATATTAGCGTAACTAATTAAGTAATTACATATAATTTGTGTTTAAAAATGTGTTCTGCAATTCGTTGATACTTAACAAGTTTAGGAAAAAACAATAGCATTATGTAATTGACTCATATTGTACAAAATAATTGATGTAACGTCAGTTGTGAGTAGAATTATGAGAATTATAACAATAGTGCAATTACTTACAAACTTTTTTGACACTATTTACTTGCCTTGTATAATCTTTTTTATCAACGGCGTTTTGTATTATTAAGTAGCAAAAAAAGCACACGGTCTATCCGACTGATGGTAAGGAATTGAGAGGTGGATAGCATTAGAGGTATCGCGATGTCCAGTCCGTAAAATTCACGTCTAAACGATGATTTTTTAATTTCAATTATTATTTTTTAATAGACAGTAGTTTACAACGTCCCTTGAAATTTGTACGTTCAGGCTTTAGAAGTCGTTAATGATAGCGATACAGAATAGTAAAAAAATATTTTTATTATAATATATATGATTTTGTTACAATGATATATCAAGCAAGAATAACAAAAAAAATGGTGATGAAGTTATTGAGGTATTCTACTTATTTACTGATACAATTTCACTTAAACGTTACTTAAAACAGTAACAAAAACATCGCATAATAAAAATAATATCTCAGGACACGTGGAGCCTAATTAGATATTAATCACGATTGATCAAAATCTATAAATAGCCATGTAGAGAACGTGAATGGGTGGCAGACATGGCTAGCATGTAATGAGTCACCAGCTGACGTCATGCGTCATCGCAACGTGCGCCTTACTCCCGAGTTGTCCCGACACGACATATTCGTGTGGACACAGTATGAATTTTAATACTTTTAATACGAATGAAAATAAAAGCTAAGATTTGATTACATTAGTCATCGATAAGGTAGGTGCTTAAAATAGATGTCATATTGTTATCTTATATCTAGAAATAAAGTTTTTTTTAATTCTTTTTTTTTTAAAGACAACTCCCGCACTAGAGAACAATTCCTGTGTCGCGGGGGACTTTACAAACATACAATTAACGGACACAAATTACATCCAGACTCAGAACAACTCTTCGTGGGGTCACACAAAGTTTTGTCCCTGTGTGGGAATCGAACCCCGTGCACAGCAGGCGCATACTGCACCCACTGGACGACCAAGGCAGTCAAAAAATGTCACATTATATATATTTTTAAGGAACAAGTATATTAAGAGAATTGGAAAAAAGAGTTTTTTACGACAAAGGCAACAAACAAGCTTACGGCACATCTGATGAAAAACAATAACCGCGTAGCCTATGGGCACAATTTTTCATCAAGGTTTTATGTTATGTAACCTTGGTATAAAAATGTATTACTTGGCACTGGGGACTTATGCATATACGCAGGACACAACTACAACAGTATGTATAGTTATTTAGCTGTGGTCTTCTGTAGGGACGAAGGCTCTTAGGCTCACTCGCTTATATTCTGCCTCTCTTAAAAGTTCACATCTCAACCCATAAACGTCGCACTGCTGGGCACGGGTCTCCTCCATAAATTTGGAGGGATATTAGCCTACTACACCACGCTGGCAAGACGGGTTGGTATAGGGTTTTGTTTCGAGTTTTCCCTCTCTTGCAGTGGATTTTGTCTGCCTGACTTACTCCCTTAGTCGACTCTTACGACACCCACGGGATGGGATGGGGTGGTGACATTTGTATTCTTAATCCGTCACCACACGGAAAGTTAAAAGTTATTGAGACTTAACTCCCTTTTAAATTGTGGCAAAATATAATTTTATCTAGTCTAAAATGCTTACAATCCGGTAAGTTTTCGATGAAATCCGATTGTTATCGGAAACCCAAGTAGATAATAATATACTTATCTTATCATTATTGAATAAACAGAGCTCTATGAGTCGTGACTCTGAATGCGCAAACTTAAAAATCATTCGCCAACAATATCAGCAATTCGTAACATTTACAAGAAAATTGCTTTAGATATTTCGTTACGCATTTCAAGTAACAAAATATTTGTCAATCTTGAGTTACATTGTTCCGTTTACCCTACTTGTAAGTAGATAAAGATATATATTATTAGGTAGATACGAGTACATAATATGTCAATAAAACCTTCACAAATAGGCATTATGCGAGATTTAATTTTCTCTGAAACTACACTTGTTCGAAATTCAAATTATGATAAAAGAAATGAAATGAAATTGCTATTTATTTAAAAAATGTTTATAACGTCAAAAAGAAAAAAAAGTACTTAAATTTAAAAAAAAACAACAGTGGACTGCGATAGGCTAGGCTAGGATGATGATGAATTAAACTAATTCAAATTAATATATTAAGTTCTTTAATACATAATAATAAATTTAAAATTAAGTAAGTATTCAGTATTGCATCCATATTAAATAATAACATTAATTTAATGTTAAATGTATTACTTACATTATGCAAATGCGTTTTTAGAAAATACTTCGGTCATGGATTTTCGATTTAAATGTAGGTACTATTATCAAAGTTGGTGCTCGATTACTCATATTTTTTTAAGATAAGTTAAGGATAAATTAAGTGACACTATGAACTCATAGTCATACAGTTTTTGGTGCAAAATATTGACCGTACAATGCAAAATCCCTTGGCTAAAATGTTACTAGTTTTATGTCGACTTTGCCGATAGTACATATTACACATTATAAGTATTTTTTAAGTGGAAGAAAACACATTAAAAGCGACGTTTATTATAAAAATATATCGTGGTAAAAAATAACTTTAGAGTAAATTTTATAGAAATAATCACTATTACTCTCAATTTTATTGTTTTTCTTGACACACACCATTAAGTATACTAGTATACTTATATAACTACTTAGTTCTAGTTTATATTTGTTTGTATGAATACGATGTTTTAAAGTTTATAGCTTTTAAAAAGGTTGATATACCTTTTTTTTTAACTGCCTTGAAGATCTGGTAGAAAATTCCTTCCGCACCACCTTTGTACAGTAAGTGCAGAATTTTATATAAATAAATATACATACATACTTAGATATCTTTAAATATAACCTATAAAATAAAGACAATCCCGCTAGGTGTAGGTACGTTAAGATCTTTTAAGTTACAGTTTTCCTGCAATAGATGCATGTTATATTTACATTAAAAACAACCGAAGCGAAGGAGGTCAGAAGAATGTTTTTTTTTTACCAGGATAAAGAGTACCCTATGTGTATTTCCACCTTTATTCTATCTCTGTGCCAACTTTCATCCAGATCCGTTCACCCGTTATAGAGATAAACATTCATATACTATCCATCCAAATATTTTCATTTATAAGTTGCAGTATGAGTTTTTCTTCCATTCATCTTTGCTTACATTTTGAAATTCATTTACTCTGTAACCATTCGTGTCACACAATTCATCTATCTTTCCAAGTACCTTTGAGATTAGCCTTCAACATTCATATATTGATCCATCAACAACAATACACCCTTCAATCCAGTCTTCATTCAAAGAGAAACTTAAAGATGATCGATCTAGCAAACTGCAGACACAAACTTTCAAAGTTCTGATACGAATATAATGGTCAAAAACAATGATGGCGGTGAAAGTGAACCACTGAGTACCCCTGAACTATGTAATGACCAGGTATCGCACATATTATCACCATTTTTAAAGTGGTGAAAGTTCCAAAGATCCAAATACAGTTATTCACCTGTTAAATAAGCCCCGTTGATTATATCTTTTATTGGTTACTATATAAAAACAAGTTGATTATTTTATTTAGATGTCTGCATATTAATTTAAAATAAGACGTTATATTTGAGACTGTAATATAATTAAAACTGGACATAAGAAAAAGGTCTCCAGCGCTCGTTTAGGGATGCGTTTTGAAAGATACGTTTTCCTATCCCAGGGAGATTACATCTTAAAGCCATGGTAAAGAAATGGGTCGGCAGTATGCAAGTGATACCTCTGGTATCTAACTTGCGTGTTGCGAACCCAAAAAAATATCAATTTTCATGTTAATATCCCTGGAATAGGAAACAGTTTCTTTTTAAACGCATATGATAATTGAACCAATAACACGCAGTGGTAAACACCGACTAATCTTTCAAATAATCATCATCATCCCAGCCAAAAGACGTCCACTGCTGATCATAGGCCTCCTTAAGGACTTCCACAACTCTCGATTCTAAGCCGACCTTGTCCATCCTCGCCTCGTAACCTCTACCAGGTCGTCGGTCCACCTTATTGGAGGCCAGCCCACACTTCGTATTCAAATAATATTTCCTGATAATTTGGGTATCGCAATGAAAACACATTTATTTTGATAAAAACTTCAACTTGCGATAAAATATATATCGCTGAGTGAAGCAAATATTTTATTAATGAAACCACCGAACGGATATACAGTGTAACTTACACGACCGATAAGAAATTGAACACTTACCTCAATGATAACAAAACGTTACATAGAAACTGTGCACGCAGACATTCTTTCGTACATAAACAAACTGGTAACAACAAAACCTAAACTGTACCATTAACTGAAAGAAAAAAGCTTCCACATACACTAATTGGCAGCTGGCAGAGATAAGTATTAGAGGGAGAGCCAGCTACGTATTTACTTTTGTAACTTCGTAAGTCATGAAAATTCTGTGACGTTTGAAATTTGGAGATAAAGATTAATAGATGATTAAATGAAAAACTATTGATTAAATACTCTAGGCTCTTGATTATTTAATAAGCTACATAATTGGTTAGAGATTGAATAAATCATTTTCATTCAATTTCATCTTCAAATGTCAAACGTCACAGTTCCATGCTATGTAATACTATAACACTTTGCACAGAGCCTTTTACTCTTCTGCAGGTAACAGAAGAGTAAAAGGCTCTTCAGGCAATCTGGTAATTAAGCCTAAAATAACAAAGAGGGCAAGAAAAAGAACTTAATTTAAAATAGAAAATACTGTCAATATCATTTACTATAAATGTAAGGACTGATACTTTAACCAAATTAAGTTTTATTTATACCCTCTTTGTTAATTTAGAGTTAAACACTCCGATCGCAGAGGCTTGCCAGAAGAGCCTTTTATTATTCTGCAATTGTGAATTTTCATGACTAATAAAATGACAAAAGTAAATACGTTGCTGGCTCTTGGTCCATATTAACAGGTACGGTAAAAAACTAAACAAAACTGAGCTCCATAGATGGAAATCTCGAAGGGAACACTGGTTCAATTGTAAACAAACATTGTACGTAATGTAAACAAAGTTAACAAGGTATGCGATAGGGCGGTGCGTTGCTTTCCGTTGCCTATACAAATAGATCGGCGATAATGAACACTGTAAACATTCAAAATTGAGTGTAGACATGATAATCAACTAAATATACTTCGCTAACGTGACCACTATTTTTTTAAATCTTTTACAGGACAGGTTTTTTTTTCAGCCTGTATTGCCCCGCTGCAGGCTTTCTTAACGCAACAAGCTCGTCTCGCCATCTGAGTCTGGGTCAGGACAGGTTGTATTTTTCAAAATTTACTTACGTAATATAAGACAAGTACAATGACTTATTTTCTAGTAGTTGATGCCCACAGCTCTTCCCGTGTGGACATCGGTTATCGCTTTTAAAAAAGTAAGGTCTTTCCCCATGATACCATCTATCTCTTTGCCAAATTTCATTCAGATCCGATCAGCCATTTAGACGTGAAAGCGTTACAAACAAACAAAATCACTTTCACATTCATGATATACTAGCTGTTGCCCGCGACTCCGCCCGCGTGGATGTCGGCTATCGCTGTAAAAATATGCCTATGTGTTATTCCAGACCATAATCTATCTCTGTGCCTAATTTCATCCAGATCCGTTCAGTAGTTTCTACTGATACATCCATACATCCATCCATTTTCACAAACTTTCACACTTATAGTATAGATTTATGACAACCACATGATAACCTCAAATCTTTGAAATAAAGATGACATCTAATTTAAAATAAATATTAAAAATGAATGCATTAAGTACTGCATGGTATAGACCTAAAACTGAAGACTGAAGACCTCAAATTGGAAATGGAACTTGAACACATGTGGGCAGACAACCTGCAAAGTAGATAGATTACTTGGTAGCTGGCAACGACTAGAAGTGTAAAGCCATAATATGCATTAGATGAGGTCTACTTTCAGTCTACAATAAATCATGAAGGCGGGTATCAATAGAACGAAGCTTTCTCGCGAGGAATGCGCGCGAAGCAGCCTCGTGATAAGGAGAGGCGTTTGCCTCGCGAGCCAAATTACCCAATTTGTAAACAACACCAGGATTCCGTTTGCAAATACTTCAATTTACCTAGCGACTCTTCTCTGCTCTTTCTCTTTTTAAAAGACAACTCCCGTACAAGCTCTGTATCGCGGGGGACTTTACAAACATACAATTAACAGACACAAATTACACCCAGACTCAGAACAATTCTTTGTGGGTCGCACAAAGTTTTGTCCTGTGTGGGAATCGAACCCACAACCGCGTGCACAGCAGGCGCATACTGCGGCCACTGGACCATCGAAGAAGCCACCGAGGCTGCCTGCTCAATGCGAGTTCCAGATTATCGCGAGGCAGTCGCTAGTCAATACCTCGCTTTAACTTTTGCTGATTTCAATAAAAAAAAAACTAAATACAAAAAAATTACGCAAGGGAAATGTCCGGCTAAAACAATCATGAGTTATGGTCACTATCCAAATCCCGTAGCCACCAAGAATAAACATAGCAAAGGCAATTTTATTCTTTCCTTGCTTATGTCCGCAGGTTTACCCGCGTGAATAATGTTTTTTTTTTCTAGTAAAATATAATATGTAATATTTTGATGTATAAACTATAACATTGTAAAGTTTCATCCAAATCCGTCCAGTAGTTTTTGCGTGAAGAAGTAACAAACATCCACACATTTTTATAAAGATAAGCATTTATAATATTAATAGTGTTGTTGACTAAATAAATGTTGGGGCAGAAAGGTTCTAGAGTGGCGACCACGAACTGGCAGACGCAGCGTGGGCAGGCCTCCAACAAGGTGGACCGACGACCTGGTAAAGGTTGCGGGCAACCGATGGACAAGGTCAGCTCAGGACCGAACGATGTGGAAAACCTTGGGGGAGGCTTATGTCCAGCAGTGGACGTCTTATGGCTGAGATGATGATGACTAAATAATAGCAACCCATATAGGTTTGTCCTACTGCTGGGCACGGATATTCTCTCCTCTTTCAAGAGAGAGAGAGGGTTTAGGCCTTAAAACACACACGCTGGCCTAATGCGGGTTGGTAAATCAGAGATGTCTTTAGAATTTCTTCTAAGACATGTGGGTGTACCCCACGATAAACATACAGCTATTTAATTAGGTAATGATAGACTTTTTTGGAAGTCTACAGATAGATAGGCATATAGGTAATGCAGGAAGTCTTTGAGGCCGTATCAAAATGTATCTACATACATACGAAATAGGTACCTACGTAGGTGTTGTCTCTTCATCTTAAACCCTATATGGTGGTCTAAATGTAGGTAAAACTTGTTATAGACTCAGATATGATAATTCACATCGTTATTAAGGTTAGAAAACTATGAAAAATACAGGAATGAAACCTGTATTATTATTAAAAATTAGATCAATAAACGTTGCCATGATAAAAATTCAAGTTTTCATACAAAAATCTTATATAAAACTGCACTTTTAGTTCAGCCTGTTTTTTTTATTTTCCAGGTAACTTAACTATAATATATTTATTTTATTTAAAAAAAAATGGGAAATAATTATTTAAAAATTTCGATACATCTGTTCCCAAGTGATGCGCTTACCAACAAATAACTTAATAAATAACAAGATAATAACTAAGTAGGTAGGAACCTACTTATATTTGTTACTAGTTCTATAGGTAGTTATCGCGATAAAAAATAGCCTATATGTTATTCCTATTAGATCCGTTTAGTACTTTTTGCGCGACAGAGTAACAAACATCCATACATCCATACTCACAAACTTTCACATTTATAATATTATTATAGTAAGGATGTTTATTAAATAAATGTTTTACAAATGCTAACCTTGTAGATAGGTGGGTACTATTAATTAATGTGTGTTAAACCGCAATTAATATGGGTATTTTCATAAAAATATTATAGGTAGGTATAATATAAAAACATGTATTTTGTAAACAGATCTGATTTACGTCATATTTACGCTCTACTGGCTTCTACCATTCTCATAAATATATAGGTGCCTATACAAACTAAAAGGCATGTCTGTGTATACTTTTGTATACTAACAACTAACACATGCTAAATAATATACAACTCGACGCCTGTCGTTCGTGAGTGCAGCATCTAAACAAATATTGTCGAATGAACATAGTGACATCCTCAAAACACCATTTGGCATACAAAAAATATTTGAATAACGAAGCACACATGTTCGAAATTACTAACTGACGTTTATAATGACCGTTACATTATGAATTTCGAATTAGAATTTTATATTTAGAATCCCGTTTTAAAATTTCGTATTGGATTGCTAGAATACCTACCTAACTTCTCAAACAGACGTATTCATACTTATAAAAACATGGTACATTTTTATTCTTTGTTTACGCTGAACACTAAAAACACTAACACTAAAACACAGCATTGTTATTTTATACTACAAATAAAAAGTCTAAATTAAAAAAATAAAGGTTAACAACGGTGAGTCCAGTTCGCGAAGACAATTACTCAACAAAAACATTAAATGCCAAGTGGAAAATGTCGTGCACTCACCTCATGATGGTATACGGTCGTCATCTCGACTTATTTGCAAACTATAACTTTTATAATCACAATCAAACACACATTTCACTAATAAAAACAATATAAAACGTACAAAATTGCTTATCAGTTTAAAATAAGATCTGTCAATGTCAAACTTCCCGCCAAGCGCGTGTTAAAAAAATAAAAAGCACAACGGTTACGCAGCCTACGTTGGCGCGTGTGACGCGTTCCGTGTTTAGGATCGACACTGAGCGTGAACGACGGGCGATAGCGTCGTTTGAATGGATGACGATGGAGCTCAGCTGCTATGCTCAATGAACCATTCGAGTTCGGAGGTCACCGATCAACGCGACCCCATCGTTCCTGCTCAAAGTTTCTCTATTACCCTATAAACCTAAAATACTGCATACTATAAACATATTCGATGACATTTTAACGCAACAAACGGCCGAGTACTCGTATAATATGCAGTTATTTTACTACGACCTACTTACATTTATTTAATTTAATAATAATATATGAGTTTAAGAACTTGTAATTTTTAATTGTAAATCTAGAATGCATTATTATATTTAGCACATTACTTTAGTATAAAAATAAGTTTTAAATTAGGGTTGCCAATATTTAATAAGTATTTAGTCAATGAGTTGTTGAAGAGGTTTTTAGCTAAAATTTAGACCCGTTTTTGTATAATTTAGCGTGGCCAGTGGCCAGTCGGAAATGTTTTTGCCGATGACAGACATTGGAGTTCGTCGACTGTGATCATTCAGATTATTTTGTCATGGAACCGGTATTATCGTTTTAGTCTGAGGATAATACGATGTAAAATACGAAGCTTTAACTTGCGTCGTTTCTTCTTAATCAATTTATTAAGTTAGCAGCAAAAGATCAATGTAACTAAAACTGTGTGAAAAAAAACATGTATTGACACCGTTATTTGATTTTCTAGTCAATTTTGTATAGTGTTTTGCGGTACGGGCTACACACAATTGATTTTCCAAATTATAGCCTATGTGTAAATTTAGATTGGCAATATCGCCTGTCAATGGGTTTTTGATGGGGAATAAATTGGGTTTTTATTGAAAACGTAGTTATTTTGACATGATCATAATATTGAATCGAGATTTTTAAAAATACAGTAATACCTACTTAATTGTCAAAAAACAAAAAAAAAATGTTTTTTTTTTTCAGTCAACCTATAATATCCACAGAACACCTAAGTTTGTACATAATTTTTTAGGATTTTATACATTACAGTACTTAGGTAGTAATTACTTGGGATTTTTGCCAAAACATGAGAAACCAAAAACACTGCAGACATTATATTTCCTTCCCGTAACATTTGGTTAACACACGAAGTTGGTACAATTGACGTATTATACCCAAACCGCAGTCTACAGAAATAAATTACAAAAACAATGTTACTCTCTATATTGTAAGTTATTCAGTTAACAGTAGCCCCATTATAACAGTTATACGTAATAATGGTAACGAACGTACGAGTATTACTTGCGCGTTACTCACTGCTATTGTTGGTTACAAAACAAAAACAATACACTCACGATGCTTGTAGAGCATGTTGTTGTTTTGTAGTTGTATGGTGCGTTCGGTCCTGCCCCTCTAGACAAGTGGCAAAAGCGGCAGTCGAATCGAAAAGTCAAAAAAGCAAATGTATGGGATTTGACGTAAGTCTACGACATTATATCGTAAGCGTACGTCAAATCGCATACATTTGCTTTTTTGACTTTTCGGTTCGACTACCGTAAATGCCACTTGTCTAGAGGGCCTGCCGTTCTAGGCAAGTGGAACAAACGATAGTCGAATCGAATAAAATAGAAAGCAAATTTATGGGATTTGATGTTCATGCCACTTGTTTAATGGGGCTGAGTTGAACTTGTCCATCCATCGGTTGCGCACAATTATTACTAGGTCGTCGTTAGTACACCTAAAATATATTTATAAGTATTGCCTACGAAATAAATATTGATCGATCTTAATTTAAATTTCGTACAACCTAAAAATTAAAAAAAATAACTGTAAAAGGTAATTATGCATAGATAATTAAGTTCAAATCTTACGAATTCGAAATAAAGATCGAATAAAATAGCTATAGTACGGCCCCTGATCTGAAATATATTCTGAATGTGAACACGTTCACATTACATCAAATTCCAAACTTGCATTTATAAATTTTAGGTATCACTTCATAGACGCTGAAGTTACTTCAACAGTTCAACCCTTTAAAAGCTTCAGCAGATGCTAGAATTCCAATAATACGAAGTGCAATTCGCAATGCAAAGGTAAACAAATTAAACAAATTGGAACTACAAAACAAAGTTCACAATCGATTTCTTGGCTATTGGACGTGGGAACCCAGTACAAAGGCGGCCGCTAGTTTATAGCCGATGTCGCCTGATATCAATATAAAATCCCCAACTATCGGTTCCAGTTAGCAGTAAAACGAGGCGATCAGTTGGATTGGATAGATTGGCAACTAAATTGGTACCTATGTTCTCTAGTTGGATCGCAGACTCTGTGCACTGTAAAATAATAGTAAAGTTCGAGTTTAGCGTGCTTTTATAACGGTACTCCATATTTTATTTAATAAATTAATGAATGAGTAGAACTTACAGTAATATTTTAGGTAGCCAGTTTTTTTGCTTTGTATTTAAGCGTAACATGTATCATAATATTATTATATTTGGTCACCTTTCTTCAGAAGGCGACCGCAATCAGATATTTATTTTTTAGCAAAATTTATATAAAGAGAATATCCGATTGTTTGTAAATAGTGTAGCTTATTCTCTATTCCAGACTATATCTATGCCAAATTTAATCAAGATTCGTTCAGTAGTTTTTAAGTGAAAGAGTAACAAGTATCCATAAATACATCCATCCATCCTCACAAACGTTCACATTTATAATATTAGTATAGTATTAATATTTATATTATTAGTAGGATTAGTAAGATAAATAAATTTTAAATGAAATTTAATAACTTGCTGCCAGCATCTGCTTTTTTCAGGGGTGAAATACTTTTTATAAAAATAGACATTTTAAAGTTCGCTTTTTTAACCAGGCCTTATACAATCAGATTGGCCCTGCCTATCGTCTCTACTGCGATTAAATAAAAGCAAATTGCAAACAAAAGTAGGGGCTACAAATCGAGCGGGTAAATTCAACGCCCATATGTATTTGTGATATCGATCTTGAATCGTTGATGGATAGATTATAAGTGAAGTTAACGTTACGGTTCGTTATATCGATATTCGTACAATCGATTGCTCGTATATTCGATTGTATCGACTGAATCAAATGTTGTGTTGTTAATTGACAATGGCTGGTGAATTTTGTCACGCTTGTTTGTTGAAAAGAAATGGGGTTAAAGCACCTAAGTATCTATTACATTTGTACATGGTTTCTAAGGTATGCTTTAGAAAAGTGCATGTTGTGGGATTGATTTCAATAGGAAATAAAAAAAGATATATTTGTGACACATATATAAATATGCTTTTAAAATGTTTATAATAATAATAGCGCCTAAAAATTAAGTCCTAATACAGTTAGGTATTTGCAAATTTGCACGCAACAACAAAAAATTGCAACTAGTAATAATAATAATAATAATAATAATAATAATCATTTATTTTCAGAAAATACATTCCATAGATACATACCTTACAGACTAACATACATAATTAT
Organism: Trisateles emortualis; assembly: GCA_947095525.1. Taxonomy (NCBI): domain Eukaryota; kingdom Metazoa; phylum Arthropoda; class Insecta; order Lepidoptera; family Erebidae; genus Trisateles; species Trisateles emortualis. The sequence continues at coordinate 4,545,558 of OX352740.1, read as the reverse complement.
AACTTTTGTTAGTTTATATTACTTAAAACTATGTTAGTAACACTTCACTAGCACTTCATTGTCTCAGTGCGTCCAGGTGGCACTTGTCCGCGGAAGCGACGGTACACCACACCTTTCGGCCAGAAGTCTTCTTTCATAACGAGGTGCAGAAAACACGTCGGTACTCGCACCACGAACGCCTTAAAGTTGACGTTGCGGTGCGACTCGAGTAACTGCACTCTCACCGTGTATTTAGTCTTCTGGCGGACGTACTCCACGATGTCCTCCGCCTTAGTGGTGTAATGCAGGCGAGAGATATACACGGGAGTGTTCGGTGCTGCGGCGCGTAGGCTTATAAAAAAAACAATACTAGTGTTCTGTAGAAAAATATCACATAATCACTGTCACATAATCACTCTGGGGTAAGCAGAAATTATGGATAGCTAGAAATTGCTTCAATTCAGCCATACTTCCTCTACATTCATAAACCTCTTTATTCCTCAACGACTAAAGCCGATAATTACCATCGTATTATTATACTAGCTGTTGCCTGCGGCTCCACCCGCGTGGATGTCGGTTATCGCTGCAAAAAGAAGCCTATGTGTTATTCCACACCATAATCTATCTCTATGCCAAATTTCATCCAGATCCGCTCAGTAGTTTTTACGGAAAGAGTAACAAACATCCATCCATCCATCCATCCATTCTTACAAATTTTTACATTTATAATATTAGTAAGGATAATTTTCTAATAAGCACACACATTACAAAATCGGCATTCTCTTTTACAAAAAATAATGTCAAGATGGGATAACAATGCCTAAAACATTCTAACAATACAAAATACGTCGTGGTCTTTGCTTAGGCAGCGCGTGTCTATCTACCGATCTCCGACCAATATGGCGCCACGGGCGGCGCCGATTCTAAATCACCTTACTAAGCAAAAAAACGACTCATTATCGAAAGCAATTCATTATTAGTCGAATAGTTCGGCTTTTTAGACTCGTCAGGCTGACCGCCATTGTTTTTTTTATTAGCTGCTGTTCTGAGGATAAGAACATTACACTGACGAATGCATAAACTGCACCTAAGTACAGATGACTTTTAAATAACTACTGCACGGGTGATCTAGTGGTTAATGTGATCACCTCGTCTCCAGAACCGCGCCGACTTTTGTGGATTCGATTCCCACATGGGCCTTATGTGACAAAACTTTGTGTGATCCATAAATGTTTGATCCGAGTCCGGCTGTACTTTGTGTCCGTGAACTGAATGTTTGTAAAGCGGGGGCTTTACAGGGTTTGTTATCTAGCAAAGAAGTTCTTATTAAGTCTTAAGAAAAAAGTTTGCGCAGAGAAAGATTTTCTCTGCACCCCTGCGCAAACTGACTGCAAAATCTTTCTCTGCGCAAACTGACTGCAATAACGTGAGTTAATGCAGGCACCTATGTATGGACCACATTAAGCTGATAAATGAATGCAACAGCTGATAGATTGAACGTCTTTCTATATTTTAATGCAGTTTATGTCCGTATTGTTCGTCCATAGGCTACGGTAACGGCTTACCATTAGAATGGTAAAAAGAAAGAAACGGTCATTTATTTTATTTTCAAAGGGATTGGTGTAAGCCGGTTTTTGTCGATCAATGTATTTTTAAATAGAGTATCCATCAAAATTTCTGTATAAGGTTCATATTTGGTTTACGCAAGTATGACCATGTCTCACAATTCAGAAAACAGCTTAAGTGGTTATCAATACGTCATCGCCGGAATGCTCATATCCTTTCGTTACTGTACAATGTATTATTTAATCCTTCAGCGCCGTCCTATCTCAAGGAACGTTTCGAGTTCCTATATGACACGCACGACAAATGTTTAAGGTCATCAGAAAATCTTAAGCTAAAAATGCCACCGCACTCCACAGATTTCTTTGATAAATCTTTCACTGTAACTGCGACTCGCCTGTGGAATAATCTTCCGGTGGAAATTAGACGGGCCAATACTATTTCTATTTTTAAAACCAAGGTGAAGGAACATTACCTGACGCTTCAAAATTGATAGCCTTCATTTTAAATAAACATAGAACATTACTTATTATTTTGTCTCTAATATGTATAGTATATATATTATTATTATTTTATAATATATTATTTTTAATAATATATAAATAAATAATTTTAGATTATTTATATTAATCTTATTTATTAAAATTTAGTACGCCAACAACTACCACTGAATCCAACCAACAAGTCCATCCAAAGGTTGCCTGGTAGAAATCGCTCTTAGCGATAAGGCCGCCCATTGTACAAACCTATTTATAAGCAGTTCTTTGTAATGGTATTATTAATGGTGTACAATAAAGTATATAATAAATAATAAATAAATAAATATCCAGTCCATGTTACTGATAAATCTAGTTTTGCATAGGTGATTTCTTTTTAAGACAGCTCCCGCACCAGAGAACGAGCTCTGTGTCGCGGGGGACTTTACAAACATACAATTAACTGACACAAATTACACCCAGACTCAGAACAATTCTTTATGGGTCGCACAAAGTTTTGTCCTGTGTGGGAATCGAACCCACAACCTCGTGCATAGCAGGCGCATACTACGGCCACTGGACCACCGAGGCAGTCAAATTGTTGAGCTATTTTTGAGTTTATCTTTTACAAACAGAGATACAAAAAATCTAATCTGTTTTAATATTAAGTAGTTTATATTGGTCCATTTTCGTTTGAGACAATTTGTTTTATCGTGTGGTTTTTATAGCGTATAATCGGGTTGTTTTGGCAAACCCGTTCAATTATTATGCCTTATCATAAATGTGCTTGGCGCCATGCATAATGATACCGATGTGAATGTATAATTAATCTGAATTGTATTAGCAGAGACTGCTATGACATTGTCAGATGTAAATACAATTTGACGCAAAATTGGATTATTTATGCTTTTTGCCGGTTGAATAAAGAATCTTTAGTTACCGTTGGACATAGACTATTGACGGAATAGTATATTTTTCTGTTTACATATTTAAATATAAATCTTTCGCACAGATATACCTAAGTTTGGGTGAGTTATAAGTATGCGGCCCGTTTGATGGTAAGCAATTACCGTAGAGTGCAATACCTGAAAAAAAATGTATCAGCAGGATTTTGTGATGGGATTGGAAAAACGAAGACAACTGTACTGATTTTTGGTTGTGGCCTTCTGTAAAGCGGACGTCAATCTCTACTTTATAGAAAACCACAGCCAGAAAACTTAACACAGAGCAAAACAGCTGTGGTCCTGTACGTGAGTAGGTCTCCAGTGCTCATTTAGGGATGCGTCTTTAAAAATACGCTTCCTATCCCAAGGTTTTGTTTTGTTTTTTTAAAAAGACAACTCCCGCACTAGAGAACAAGCTCTGTGTCGCGGGGGACTTTACAAATATACAATTAACGGATACAAATTACACCCAAACTCAGAACAACATTTTGTGGGTCACACAAAGTTTTGTCCTTTGTGGGAATCGAACCCACAACCTCGTGCACAGCAGGCGCATACTGCGGCCACTGGACGACCAAGGCAGTCTAACAAGGTACACATAACACTTTAAATTTTAGCGTAACGCAGGAGTAAAATTAGCAATACCCTGGTTTTGCAAATGCTCATATTCTACGCTAACTGCTTAACACAAAATAGGCCATAAGTTTGTTTGACACTTTGTATAAAAAAGAAAGAAAGAAAGAAAATCATTCATTCGAAACATACACAGGATAACAGATGGTAGAAAAAAAATAGACATAATAACAACACAAAAAAATAATAATATCCTGTGTGATGTCAGAAAAGATCCTAATCTCAGCTCTGTGTTGCGGCATTTTAAACTGCAGCGCTTTTCTGATCAGAGCCTCTAGACAAGTGGCATAAGCGATAGTCGAATCGAAAAGTCAAAAAATAAAATGTATAGAATTTGACGTGAGTCTACGAATTAATGTCGTAAACTTACGTCAAAGCCCATACATTTTCTTTTTTGACTTTTCGATTCGACTATCGCTTATGCCACTTGTCTAAAGGCTCAGGCCTTAGTGAAAAAGGTGTATAAGTACTATTTTTATACGTAGTGAAATGCAAACTTATGGCCTATATGGTGGTAAGCAGTTACTGAAGATTATGAACATTTACAACAACTTTGTGCATGTGACAGCCCTACATATGCCACAATTGCCACATAATTAAGGACACTTGTACACACGTACACGTGCGGACTATAAGGTTTCTCTCGCAAATTCGGCTCTGGTGTAATCCGGTTTTTGTAACCACTTTCTACAGATTCCCACTGAGTACCCTTAGAAGTGCTAATGGATTTTATTGAGTTATCGTATACGAGTGACAACGTTTTTATGATTGTTGTTTGATTTATATTTTTATACTTTGTATGGGATTTTTTTAAGAAAGGTCACTATATACGCGTGTAAGATAGAAAGGACAGTTGCGCCTTACAGAAAGCTACTACCAAATAACTACACACTGTAGTGTAGTTGTGTTCCTGTGTTTTCTTTACCCGTCTTTAATCGTTTTGTAGGGTAGGGTTAGGAAGGGACAAGGGTAAGATAGGGACCTTACCCTTGTCCCTTCCTAACCCTACCCTACAAAATTATCGTCCATCAAAAGATTAGGTAATTAAACAGTTCAGTTTTTCAAATTAAAATTCTTGTACTCGTATGTTTATCACAAGAACCTACTTTGCACCTGTGACAAACAATCATTGAATTTGAATTTGAAAAGTTCACAGTACAGTACCAACCTCCATAAAAGTTACTGCCCCTATTAATTATATTATTACACCATGAGATAAAATAAAATAAATACAGCTTTTTTACCCAACTGACCCAGAAGGGGGGTTGTTATTCGAGTCTTGAGCTTGAGCCGTTAGATTCGTCTTAATTGTAGTACTTATATAAAAATTATATAAAATTCAAGTGGCGGATTTTTGGTCACTCGTGTTATAATGTTTCTCCAATGAATAGAATAATCCTAAAACGATAAAATCAAGCATTTATCAACAAAATTTAAAAACAATTGAATCATCAAATAGTGCCTAGTTATTTGGCAATCTGTAAGGTCTCCATCTTCCCCATTCTTATTTGCTTCCTAATATATTACAGTCGTGTCGGACTAATTCAGAATAGAACAACAATATCATTCCATCTCATTCTCCGTAAAAGTTGTCAATAATTCAACAACAGTACAAATGACCTTTATTAGTATTATGTAATTCATAAGAAATAGTAAGTCCCAGATTATAAACAAAATCATTGTAAGAGTGTAATAATGAGAATATTCTTCTTTTGTCATTTATAACTCATCATGGGCTTATCAGTACCGAAACATCAAGTTATGGGGTTTTATAATGTTGAATAATATGTTGATGCAATTTTATGATAAAGGGAATATCGTAGGGTATTATTCGACCAAGCCAAAGATAAATATGTGTTTCTATTTACTATCAGACAAAACTATGTATGAAATTTGACATTAATTGACTTTTTTTTTTAATACTACAAAGGTGGCAAACAAACAAACGGCCCGTCTGATTGCAAGCAGCTACCATAGCCTATCAATCAGCATATTGCAGTCCACTGCTGGACATAGGCCTCTCCCAACACGCGCCATAGCACACGGTCCTGCACCTTCCGTATCCAGTCCGTCCCAGCGACCGTTTTTAGGACGTTGGTCCACCTAGCTGAGGGCCGCCCTACCTTCCGCTTACCGAGTCACGGTCTCCATTCTAGGACACGTCTGCTCCATCGGCCGTCGGTCCTTCTGCAGATGTGACCAGCCCATAGCCTGTGGACGCTTGCAATACCGAAGGTATCACTTGCGTGTTGCCGACCCATTTTGTAAACCAGGGCTTTCCTGGGATAGGAAAAGTTTCTTTCAAAACGCATCCCTAAATGAGTGCTGGAGACCTGTACTCACACACTGGAACACAAATACACCTGTGTGTAGTTATTTGGCTGTGGTCTTCTGTATGGTAACTTACGTCAAATCTTATGGTTTTTTTAAATTATATTCTATTCTATTATCGTTAATGCCATTTGTCTAAAGGGGCAGACCCTCTAGACAAGTGGCATAAACGTTAGTCGAATCAAAAAGTCAAAAAAACAAATGTATGGGATTTGACGTAAGTCTACGATATAATGTCGTAAACTTATGTCAAATCCCATACATTTGCTTTTTTGACTTTTCGATTCGACTATCGTTTATGCCACTTGTCTAGAGGGGCTGCCCCTCTAGACAAGTGGTAAGTTTACGACATTTTATCGTGGACTTACGTCATATCCCATACTTTTGTTTTTATGACTTTTCGATTCGACTACCGTTTATGACACTTGTCTAAGGGCTCTGGTAGTAAATAGCAACGCTGGTTCGTTTGTTTGTAGTAGTACAGATTTAAAACTGTCACTCATTATTTCACTAACATGTAAATACACACATCTGTATATATCTAAGTCACGCAAATTCACGGCTTTTTCCCCATCAAAAGTGCCTAACATGTCTAAAGAAGATTTTACTTAAAAAACATTCAAAATCACACTGTATCATTCTAGACCATCTAGCTTATTTTTAACAAAACAATGACAAACAATTGACATTAATATATACCAGTAGGTGTAGGTACTATTAAAAGCATCCTGTTTCCTTACAAGAATGCGTGGGTGCTAACACACTATTACACATAGATAAGACTGAGTGAGGAATGTATTTGCATCCGCTACCTAATTTGCTAGAGTAATAACAAAAAGATTGTCGCTGATGAATTTCCTGCCCCTTTCTTGTCATGGGCTCCTTTTTATTGAATGAGCGGGCGAATCTAGCGAAGTTCTTTGAATCTACTGCAATAATCTGACTTTGTATCTACCTACATATACTAATATTATTATTATAAAGCTGAAGAGTTTGTTTGTTTGTTTGGTTGAACGCGCTAATCTCAGAAAGTACTGGTTCGATATGAAAAAATCTTTTTTTGTTGGATAGTGCTTTTATCCAGGAAGGCTATAGGCTATATAACATCACGCTATGATCAATAGGAGCGGAGCAGTAGTGAGATATGTTGCAAAATCGGGGAAAATATTCCAAATTACCACGCGGACGAAGTCGCGGGCGACCTAGTGTATGTATATAAATTTCGTAGTTGATAGAAACTTTTTGTAAATGAACAAGAGCCACATTGGTCAAGACTTTGCTATATAGAAAGAAAAAAAATGGTGCAGCCCAAGGAAGTCAAATAGGGTTTGAAGATCGTGATTTAACAGTTTTGGGCCAACCACTAGTTATTAAAACTAGTAGCCCGCTCCGACTTCACCCGGGTTAAAAATTTTTGGACCCGTTTAGGGTTTTAATGCCCAAAAATCAAACTCACTGTCATAAACAATTTAATAATAAAAAAAAACAAATTTTTAGCCCCATTAGTTTAGGCTCTGCGTTGATGAATCAGTCAGTCAAGACCAGTAATTATTTTTTTATGTCGATAAGCAACACATATGTTCCACTGGTAGGCATGGATCTCCTCTTCCCTATCAAGAAAGCTGAGACCGTTAAGACCTGAATCCAACACACGTTGCCATGAAGTTGGTGGTTCAGACATGCCTTTAGAATTTCTTCTAAAACGAGTTTCCTCGCGATGTTTTCCCTCACCGTTAGCAGGTGGTAATCATTTGATTACTACATATAATAATATATTTTCGGGACAAGTCACACACGTAAGTAGCTGTAGCTGCATTTTTTTTTGTGGACAACTCACACATCGCTATCTGATCCCAAACTAGGCAGAGCCTGTACTATGGTAACGAGACAACTGATAAACATACTTAAATATTTCTAAATACATACATATTAATTATAGATAAATTACACCCAGACACAGAACAAAGATTTGTTCTGGGTGGGAATCGAACCCACGACCTCCGGCGTAGCAGTCAGAGTCACTAACCACTAGACCAACAGGCCAGTCAAAAATTCTATAATATGTTTTATTATTTACAAGCAATCCAACAATATGAATCCACCTAAAGCTACATTTAGAAATCGGCCTATTCTCATGAAACCTGGCCAATAAAGCTTTAAATATAATAAATAACAGTAGTAGGTCAATCTTACCATATATCGTCTAAGTGTGCCACAGCAGCCTAAATTTAAAGTAAGTATCACACGACAAACCTAATCTGTGTCGCAGTGTAGTACAAAAATCGTGACCGTATACTATCGTTCGTACATATGACTATGACCATGTAATGTACAACATGTGCACTCACCTTAACAATAGTGTATAATGATCAAATTGTGTATTGACAAAATTGTATTGACTATAGAGCTTCAAAAGAACAGCTCTTCTAGACAAGTGGCGTACACCGTAGTCGAATCGAAAAGTCAAAAAAACAAGTGTTTTGACGTAAGTCTACGATATAATGTCGTAAACTTATATCAAATCCCATACATTTTCTTTTTTGACTTTTCGATTCGACTATCGCTTATGCCACTTGTCTAGAGGGGCTGACATGGCTACGATTATAATGTCGTAAACTTACGTCAAATTCTATACATTTGTTTACTATTCTATTCGATTCGACTACTGTTTATGCCACTTGTCTAGAGGGGCAGAATAGTATACCTTTTACCATAGTCTCTGCCTACCCCCAATGGATGACGGGATTGATGATATGTATGTATGTATACTTTTAAGGTTTCAGAGCCAAAGATCAGATATCAAATTAACGGTTTAGGTGCTATCAGCCAAGGAGTGTTGTTTATTCGATTCCTACACGATACAGAACGATGAGTGATCTAGAAATGTCTGGATGTATTTTGTGTCCGTGAATTGTATGTTTGTAAAGTCTCCCGCAACACAAGGATTGTAGCATAGTGCAGATAGTTCTTTAAAATAAATTTCAACTTAATACCTAGAGGTATCAAGTTTCCCTTTTTTCCCAAGACCCTTTTTCCCAGGAAAGCGTCTACGCTTAAAAAAGGTCTTAATAGACAGACCGACGGATCATAAAGTGATCCTATAAGGAGTCCTTTTTTCCTTTTAAGGAAGGAACCCTAAAATGAAAACTAAGTGTTTAAATTGTTAAACGTGGTATATCTAACTGTCATTGAGCTTTCGGAGAACATAACACAAGACTAACAGGAAACTTCGAAGACATTGACCGATGATAACACTAGAAGCTAATTCGGCTACATCGAATTTTCCGTTTTCCGTGGGAATTTCAAGAAATCCTTTCTTAGCGGGCATCTAGATTATCTAAGGTATGCCCGTGTTAAATTTTAGATTTCTAGCTCTAATAGTTTTGACTGTGAAGTTATAAATTCAGTAAGGTTTTTAGCTTCTAAGAATGTATTGGTTACAGTAGTAAAAAAACGGAAATCTCGATAGTCAATTATTACACTGTTGACTGTTACTTACTTATGACTGTTAACTTATGTTTGTGTTTAGAAAATACTCGGCAGCAGCATGGAGTCTGGAATTGTAGATATAATGACAGTACTGCGAAACCTACCTGCAAGATCAGTGCCTCTAGACAAGTGGCATAAATGGTAGTCGAATCGAAAAGTCAAAAAAACAAATGTATGGGATTTGACGTAAGTTTACGACATTATATCGTAGACTTACGCCAAATCCCATACATTTGGTTTTTTGACTCTTCGATTAGACTACCATTTATGCCACTTGTCTAGAGGGGCAGATGCCTTTGTCCAGCGGTGGACGGATTTAACAGTAGGCTCGCTCCCTATTATATCTGACTTCATAAAGGTGGCGAAAAGTTTGAGTAACCTATGGCTATGTTATCAGTATGATTATATATTCGATATTAAATATATGTAATAGTATTATTTTGTGTGTCCTTTCCTAATGCGTCTTTAAATTTGGTATGGGCTACAGCTGAACCGCAAAATTTAATGATATTCGGATGATTATTTTCTTTTTAATAAGACAACTCCCACACTAGAGAACAAGCCCTGTGTCGCGGGGGACTTTACAAACACACAATTAACGGATACAAAATACAGCCAGACTTAGAACAGCTCTTTGTGGGTCAAACAAAGTTTTTGTTCATCCACAACTTCGTGCGGGCACTGGACCATCAAGGATAAGTTCCAAATTTCATTACATTTATCGATCAAGCCAGTACAATAATACAAAGTGAAGAACTAGTACGTATCCCTTAATTGGCGAAATACCTGCAAACCTTAATCAGTGACAGATATCCAAATAAATGTACAGCGAATAAGCATGATTGCAAGTAAGTACATTTATTTCTAAGATAATAGTATAATAAACAAATGGATCGAGATACAAACGAGCTAGAATTGCTAGTAACTAGGGTTGTCACATATGCCTACCTACATATTACGTCACTTGCACTTCGCCTCCAAAAGAGAGAACATTGTGGGGTGCGCAAAAACTTAACACAAGAGTTTTGTAATGAGTGATAGAAAAAGCTGTTCCTTCAGAAAATCTGCATCCCTACAAGAGTGCTGGACATTATTACAGTCATAGGAAGTGGACAGAACCAACACTAAGGTGTGTAGTTACTTGGAAATGGACTTCTGTAAGGAGTTAATTTGTATTAATAAGGTTTTGTAGAGAGCAGCAACGCTCGAGTAATATAAGACAGAACGTATGCTTGTTTGCCAGTTTTCTCCAGTCGGACTTGCTCCCTTTTTGGTGCCACAACTCTTACAAGTGGCTGACAACCCTAACATGAAATCAAATAGTTTGCTAACCTTACTTGCAACACACCAATAAGATGTAATCTTTCAAACAAATTGCATTTGCTCATGCCATCATCCATTATTTTTTATCATTTCTTTTGCGATTAATTCGGTGCTATTGCTTGGTCTTATCGATGTATTTTTCTTAGAGAATCGTGATACTAAGTATTCTGCATCAAAAAGAAGAAGTGGATTGATAATATTATGAGATATATAGAGCTACATGGTTCTTGTTACCTCTTCTATTCGTAATTTGGCAGCATAGTAAGTATTTTTTTTCAAGAAATTTCCCGCAATAGGGAACAAGCTATGTGAATTGGACACATAAAATAATATACAATTCACGTCAACAAAGTCAGTAACTGACTAAAGGAGATCCTGATTTCACGAGGGAAGACATTTAAAAGTGAGATAAATTGTATAGGGAACAAAGAATTTACGAATCCAGAGGTATTTGAAGGACGTATAAGGATGACATTGCTAAAGGACCAAGATTTCTATCTTTGATAGAATAGAGATATTGAAATTGGGTATTAAATGTGTGTGGTATTAAGGGCTTATTCCCAGGCGCTACAGATGTATTGTACTCCAAATAATTTCTCTTCATAAATTGATTCCCAAAACCTCCATTATATTAGTTAAATCATAAAATTCTAAAATTTCCACCCAGCGCGAGCGGCTCCAAATTAAGAGCCGCTAAGAATAAAACTATGCAGCTCCTGGGAATAAGCCCGGATAGATAGACAACTCAATTCAAAACAACAATTCACGTAACATTAGGATTGTTAACTATAATAAACCAATACGCGTGGTTGGCACTTTCTTTCCGTGCGATCATTCAACGGTGTACTATTGCAAATTGTTTCCATAAATCCTTTCCTTATTGCCAAGTCTATTCAAGCGTCGAACATATCCGGATATCCGTAAATCTAATTAAAAAACACGAATAAATAATAATAAATTGTATTAAAAAATTCCAGATTGGATTGTTCTTGATTGCGATTGTGATTTAAAATAATAAAATCGATTAGTTTGAGAAATTTGATCGTATAAAATTGTGTTGCGTGTAAATTGGCTATGATTTGAAAGATAATAAAGTTAACGAGACTAACCTACTTACTTACATTTTATATGGCATTTAGGTGTTTTTGATATACTTAATAGTAGTATGGTAACAAACAAGTGTACGGCCTGCTTGGCGGGCTACGTACCTGCTGGACCCTCAAAATTCGACCTCATCTATAAATATGATCCATTGGACCTCCATGTTAGAATTGGACCCTCAATCTTGGATTTCATTTTTACTTTAGTGCCCATTAGACCCTCTGTCAAACAACGAGTTTGTAGTAAGCAGTTACCGTAGCCTATAGACTACCATACCCAAGTTAGCTCTCGCCGTCCCTAATATTTATAAAAAATGTGGTTAAAATAGCGTTTACCTTGAATAAGCAGTGATGCAAACGCGAATGATGCCCCAAGTATTGCAAGCGTCCATAGGCTTTGGTAAATTTCAAAATCTGGCGGACCGTATGTTAGCCACATGTAAATTAACTTTAAGGGCCGAACGATAAAAATATCTTCCACACAAATTCATACATTGGTTTTTCTAAAAAACTAAGCTTCCCGTAGCGGCCCTATGCAGCTATTTCCGTTGCCCACCGTACATCACGGTGCTGTGCCGTGTCATGTCGTCGTTACACGTGTTTATGTGTACGAGCCTTAACCCTGCCAATCATACGTCACTACCTGTACTACTAAGTATTCTGTGACTGTATTTTCACACGTGATTTTCGCCACGTAGGTACCGACACAATAGTAAACAAGAACTATTGTTATACGTAGGTACATTAGGATCAGAGAGCAAGTTAACTGTTTAGGCCCTTAACAGATGTGCTAGTTTTAGTGTTATTACTATCAGCTGTTTTGCAACTGCATCACGGCTTTGCGATTCCATGTTTGATGAAGATAATAACAACGATTTATTCAGCCTATTTTGATTACATTCAAAGATGGCTTCAATACAGTTACTAATATAATGAAACAGTTCTTTAGACTGTGGTACTAAGGCTACGGATAATTTTTTACATAGAATAAAAACTAAGTCGCTCCTGCCCCTGACAAGTGGCATAAGCGATAGTCGAATCGAAAAGTCAAAAAAGCAAATGTATGGGATTTGACGTAAGTTTACGACAGCATATCGTAGACTTACGTCAAATCCCATACATTAGTTCTTTGACTTGTCTAGAGGGTCTGCTGTCTGTACGCTTAGATCTTTCAAACTACGCAACGGATTTTAACGCAGTTTTCACCAATAGATAAAGTGATTCAACACGAAAGTTTATGTGTATAAAACCTATATGTAATGTATACATAAAATAAAAAAAAACCAAAGCCTAGCGAGGGCGGGACGCTAGTAATCTTATAATAGAAACAACTTATATTTTGCCCACAGTTGGGCTCAGGTTTTTTGCATATTTTACTTTACTTTACTTTTTACATTACTACGATGACGAACAATCATACGGCCAGCATGATGCAGCAGATAAGCAGTTAGCATAGCCTGCTATACCTAGAGCTTGTGTTGACGACCTAAAAATTGTAACACCAGGTTTTATGATGGGTAAATCTGGGATAGAAAAACGTGCTTTGAAAACGCATCCCTAAGTCTAGTTGTGTTTCAGTGCTCATCACTGGAACACTACTAGACTACTATGAGTAGCTATTTGGTAGATTTTTCTATCGGCACCATTTATTTGAGCACCAATGGTTTCGGCACCTAAGCTATTCCACTTACAGCACCAATAGGTATATGGGCTTGGATTCAGCACCAAGCCCATATACATATTGGTGCTGTAAGTGGAATAGCTTAGGTGCCGAAACCATTGGTGCTCAAAAATTTGGTGCCGAAAGAGGAATACTTCGCTATTTTGCTTTGACTTCTGTAAGGTGGAGGTCTTTCCCCAGTCAGGATTGCTCAGTTATTAGATGCCCTCCCTATTTAAAATTCATTTACGAACGGAGCAAAAACAAAAATCTCGATGCATTGTCTAGGCTTAATATTTCTCAAATATCTAGATATAAAAACACAAATGCTTGAAAATTTAAGTGTTTTTTAAAAAGGAACTAATATGATAAGTTCCTTTTTTATACAAAATGTTATATACCGTCAAATCAAATTTTACGGATGTGCACTTTTTATATGTATTTAATAGTAGATATCGGGTTAACATTGATAAAATGCCTGTAACTAATTCGTACACGCTCTTGTACTGGCAAGGTCGGGATATTTTTTGCACTGCAATTTGTATTGAACCATAATTGGACTAGTGGTTAGTGACTCCAACTATGCCGAAGGTCGTGGGTTCGATTCCCACATGGGACTAAACTTTGTGTAATCCATAAATGTTTGTTCCGAGTCTGGTTGTAAATTGTGTCACGAGCAAAAGTTGTCAAAAAATAAAATAAATTAGCTCTAAGATATGTCATTGATTAAGAAAACTATAGCCGTGGCGTTTAGGTATCCTCAAGGAATTAAATAGAATTCAGTCTTCGTGATGGTGTCTTCAATGTTTATAAAATCTTCTGCAATACATACATTATTTTCTAGAGTAAGTGATATGGTGTTGCAAGTGTCTATAGGCTACGGATGCTACGGTAACTGATGACCATCACGCCGTATGCTTATTTGCCTCTTTATTATTACCCATTACCCAAAAATGAGAGTTTATTAGTGGTTAACATGGTCCCCTCGCCACCAACACCACATTATGTTTTGAGTTCGATTCCCACACGGTGTAAAGGTTTGTGTAATATATGTTTCTACAGACTTCAGAGTCTAGGATTAAAGTTCCGCGCGTCGCAGAGCTACATAGTTTACCTATATGAAGGAGAGGATAAAGAGGTGCCAATTCTACCTCCCATCAAGTATGATCTCAATTCTCAACCACAAAAATAAGTATTATAATTCCTATATAACCTACATAGTGATTTAAAAAAAAACTGGCTGCTATATTTGACTAAATAAAAAGAAATGTAGGTCAGCAAATAAACCCAAAAAAGTTTAAATACACTTCGATTGACACGTAATAATGAATAGCGAGCTAAATCATCTACATTTATTCAATACGCAAAAAGAACCTCTAAGCAACACAACCTAAAAACACCAATACCACAAAAGTTAATTTAAAAGAAAACACATCAGAAGCTGACAGACGTCAAAATAGTTTGACAACAAAATTTCGTACAGTATTATTAGGCTGAATGTTGATCTGCCTTTGCTTCAGACAATTTTCTTAAGTGTGTCAGCAACATAATATGTATGTATATCATTAGGCCGGCACCATAATTATGTAATATGCAAACATTTATTTACTATTGCATTGCTACCGATTCCTAGGATTTGTATAGAGTTTAACCTCTATTTGATGATTTTTAAGTTTGCTGGAGACAGAATTTTATAAATCACACAAAGTTTTGCGTCGTGTGGGAATCGAACCGACGGCCTTCGGTTAATCAGTCAGGAACTGTCCACTAGACCAACAGGCCAGTGAATCAACATTAATAAAAAGGTTATAGATATTGACCATCCTTATCCTTACTAATATTATAAATGTGAAAGTTTGTGAGTATGGATGGATGTTTGTTACTCTTTCACGTAAAAACTACTGAACAGATCTGAATGAAATTTGGCACAGAGATAGATTATGGTCTGGAATAACACATAGGCTACACTTTTACAGCGATAACCGACATCCACGCGAGCGGAGCTGCGGGCAACAGCTAGTATTATTATAATATTATCAATTGAAGTATAACGAATTACAGAACCTGCTAGAAATAATATAACATTATAATGAAACTACAGTATTTCTTTAGACACGTAGCATCTGACGCCGGCTTTACGGTTTATAGTGCCCATGCCCTAGAGTCGCTCCCATGACCCTTGGTGTTGTGATTGAACCAAAAGGTCTTGTTTATGGGAAACTATTACACGTTGTTTCGTAGCGTACTTATTTGTATTTTATGGAAATAATAATCTTACAAGAAAATGTTTTTAGTTTTAAATCATGACGTTCATATAGCGAATTATTTTTGATATTCCATTAAAATTAAGTATGTGAAATGTCAAATGTATTATCTACAATATTGTCATTGTATAAAATTAAAAAAAACGAAAACATATCGCTATTATAAACAAAGCATGGCACGGCCTAAGCTTAGTAAATAATTGTAGTAAAATGGCGTGTTCTTGAAAGGCGAGTTTTCTTTAAAAAAAACGGCAAGAGGACAAAGTCTAAATATTTCATCGAATGCAGGAATTTCAATCAATAAAAATGTTTCTTAGATCAAACATTTTTATTATTTAGTAGGTAGTATAAAAGTGTTAAGAAATAAGATTCTTATCCAATCTTTGGCGATTACCTATTGTTTTTTTTTGGACCTACTATCGCCTCAATAGTGAAGTGCGTGCGCGTGATAGCACGGTAATATTATCTATATAATATTACCGTGATGATAATAAATAAATACCGTCAATAAATACCTAGTAAAATACCGTCAATATAAGATTATTACATTTTAAATTCAAAGTTGGTAATGGACATTAACATAATTTTACAAAGTTACTAGTGGACCTGGCAGACGTCGTCCTGCCGGAAAAAGCTGAAATACCGACAGCAGCGCCACCTACCGGGTCCAATTGTGAATCTAAACCATCCAGGGCCCTACCCGAACACACACACAAAATTTCATCAAAATCGGTCCACCCGTCTAGGAGGAGTTCAGTCACATACACACGCACACAAGAAATATATATATTAAGATATTGTTGTGTTTCTTATGTAAGTGACAGCGATTATGAAATAAAGATTTTTTAAACCGATTTTAGTGTTTAGATATTACTAGAATATACCTCATCTATCAATGTCTTGTTTACCTCATTAATTATATAGTAGACTTATCTTTTTACACTATAGACTGTCGTTATCTTCGCCTGTAATAATTACGGCTTGCTAACTACTAACAACATAATTACTAAGACGATTAATGTGGTGTAACTACCATTTAATAAGAAAATAACAGTAAGATTGATGCTTGTGTTATAATATGGTTTCCTTCGTTATTGGTAAAGTGTAGGTTAGGAAGGATGTAATATGTTTAAGGAGCTCGTAGCTAAGTAAAATTAATATATTTTTTATACTACCACCTAGGTAGTATAAAAAATATATTAATTTTACTTAGCTATATACCTGATGCTATACAGAGTGGCAAAGGACGATTGAATTCTGCTAGTTTTTTATAATTTTTCGAAAAACAAAACACGGTCTCCGTAATGAATTCTATTCTTAAATTTGACATATTGCCAGTCAAAATTGGCAGTTCAGGGTTTTTCTTTAAACAGGCATATAACAAAGTATCTACACAATAACAAACGAAAATTTGAGAAAATATAAATGGTTTAATGTATGTATAATAAAAGACTGTAGAGTACAAGAGTTGACAATTTAAAAACGAAGCTTAATCCAATATTACGGATATTTTTAAAAGATAGGCGACTGTCACTTACTTTTTAAATTGGAGTTACTTAATTTAAATTTTGGAATGCCTACTGTATTTTTGTTTTCGCGAACAATATATATAACTTACTGGCAGGTAATATATAGGTGGTGAGGTATAGTATAACAACTAGGTTGTTATACTTTTTGCTTGCAGTAATTGTATTAATCCTCTACAGTGCAACATAACGGGTTCAAAGCCGGCTGGTTGTTCGTCGGGACCATTCTTGTTACACTTACTGCATTATTGATATTATTACACAGTACCGTTGCATTACACCATTGTTTTAACTGTTGATTAGAATCCGATATACGGGCCATAAAGTTTAGGATATTGCTGTTAATAAATTTGGAGTCTCAGTACAAAGGTTTATTGCTCTACAACTACCTACTTAGTCCGATGCCTACTTCATCTCTAGATGTTCCCCAGGTGATCTGAGCAGCGATTCTATATATACTTATACGTAGGTATATATCTAGGTTTTTAATGCTCATTTAGGGATACGTTTTCTAATCAAAATAAGCCTTGTTAAAAAAATCGGTCGATGATACGCAAGTAATACTTCTGGTATTGCAATCGTATTATAGGCTACGGTAACATCTTAACATCGATAAAAAGTCATGGGGTTAGTTGCTAATTTTGATACAGAATTATATAAGAATAATAACTACAAATTTGTAAGGAGACGTTTTGTGATCATTATTGACTTTCTATTTAGTTTTTTTTTTTATTATTATTATGTCCTGGATTCTCATGCTCACTGAAATGCCATTGCTTGTGGTGTCGTATTGGCCGGGTCATTTCCTTCCCTCTAATATGGCGAAGGAAATGATGGCTGGTCCGTGCGCCATGCTCGTGAACGGGTGCTACTTGGGGTGGCTGGTCAATCTTGGCATGATTTATTTTTAAATAATAAATATATAGTTTTTAGATTCTTATTAAGAACGCAATGTGATCTGGACACGTTTCTATCTTATACATACAAAAGGAAAGGATCCCTCATTGCCATACAGTGGAAAGCTAGATTCATTTTTTCCCTTCACTGTTTCCTTATTAAATTTTTTTTTTTACTTAAATTTAATTTTGTGTGGAATATTGGGTTCCATCCCTTTTTGTTAACACTAATATTGTAACTCATACCAAATTGTAAATGTTATACTCTGGCAATTAAAAAGAGTGGCCCGAGTTTCTTGCCAATTCTTCTCG
This sequence comes from Trisateles emortualis, assembly GCA_947095525.1. Classification (NCBI taxonomy): domain Eukaryota; kingdom Metazoa; phylum Arthropoda; class Insecta; order Lepidoptera; family Erebidae; genus Trisateles; species Trisateles emortualis. The sequence continues at coordinate 4,527,062 of OX352740.1, read as the reverse complement.
AGGCCCTACCCTAGTCAGCGAATTGGCCGTAGGAAAAAAAGTATGCTGGCATTTGTTTTTATGACGTTCATAAGTATCATGTATTTGATCTAAATGAATAAATGAGTTTGACTTTGACTTTGACTAACATCAAGCGGGCCGTATGCTTGTTTACCACCCAGGTAGTATATAAAAAAGGGTACTTTTCTTCTATTATCATTAATAGAAAACAACGCAGGACCGATTTTATTTATTTTACTTCACCTTGTATTAAACTTTTCGATAAAACACATGATTGAGACGTCCGTAATATGTATTTCTTGAATTATTCAACAAATCTTTTTGTTGTAATTGAACTACCATGTCGGTAAAGTGTTATACGGGAAATGAGATATCCGTTACTTATAAAAAACTACATCTTCCTAATTACAACTTCCTAATATTAAGTAATTTTTATTGTAATTATTTTGTGCATTAAACTCGCCACTTATCCTTACTAATATGTATTATAAATGTGAAAGTACAAACTTGTGAAAGAGTAACAAACATCAATACTCACAAGAGCATGGGTGTTTGTACTCTTACACGCAAAAACTATTGAACGGATCTGAATGAAATTTGGCACAGAGATAGATTATAGTCTGGAAAAGCTTATAGAATTTATCGCAATAACCGACATCTACGTGGACGACATCTTCGTTTATTTTGTGTTGTGTCTTATGTTTGGTATCATAATTATCATAATAAATCCTTTTGCCTTCTTTCTTTTCTTCTTCTTAATTTGATTACGTAGCTTCAGATTCCATGTTTTTTAGAGTCTTTGTGTTCTTTTTGTTCGTGAACTTTTTGTTCGTTTGTAAAATTTCTGACGGCACACGGCTTGTTGCCTAGAGCGGGAATTTTTGAATGGAACCTGTCAACCACTAATAGTAAATTGGAGCTGCCAATGAAAATCGGCAGTATCACGGACATAGTCAAGAAAATAATTGACTATGTATATTATTTCGGGGACTATATATGGTTTGTCTTTGAAACCAGCGCTGCAGCGGTCGGATTTGAAAAGTTTATGGAGTTTATGGCTATTAACCTCTCGCTACGACTCAGATGAGTAACAATAAATGTGACACAGAACGAAATCCTTAATGCAAACGAAAACAAAAACTTTATGCGGGTGAAACTACGGATTAAGTATTCAAATGTCACCACCCCTTTCCATCCTGAGGGTGTCGTAAAAATCGACTAAGGGAGTAAGTCAGGCAGACAATATCTACTGCAAGAGAGAGAAAACTCGCAATAAAACCAACCCGTCTGGCCAGCGTGGTGTAGTAGGCTAATATCCCTCCAAGTATAGAGGTATAGGTTTAGATGGTGATGATATAATCCTCCGCAAAACTCAAACTGCGAACCATGTAGGCGAAGCAACAAATTACGAAGAACTATACAAGGAAATGCTGACTCACAATAACTAATTGTTCTCAATTAGTACCTCTGCATTCATTAATAAAAAAGAAAGAAAACAATACCACAGGGAACAGATTGAAAAAATTGGTTTTCACATAGCAACAATGGTTGTATGGGAACCTGATAACATCAATATCGACGGGTTCCGGGCTATTTGTATTAACCGACATTTTTGAAACTTTACACCAGAGCAGTTTAAAGTTTCGATTTTTAGAAAAAAATAAATAACTTTAGCAAATTGCATTATTTCTTAAAATGAAGGATATTACTGTTTTTATATCATACATTCCTCATAATTGGATTTATTTTGTTTCTAATCTTCCTATTTTTAATGAAAATAAATGTCGCTTAATACAAAATGACCCATATTTTACTTTTTTTTGTTCCAGGCTAAATGATTTAACGGCCTATGATTATTGTTTCTTATTCCAGGTTAAATGACTGAACCACCTAGATTTATTATTTATTGTTCCAAACTAAATGACTTAACTGCCCAGGCATGCAAATAATGGCTCTAAGCTAAGTGTTTTAATCAAAGAGTTGGTCATATTTCAAACCTAAGCTAATTGATTTAATCACCATATCTTAAACTTATTAATGTATGGCTAATTAGTTTATGCGACTGATTTTTAGAAAAATAAATTGTTTGCAATCATTTGAAATTGTTTGTAAAAATGAAGTTTGCGGGTAAAACATTGATAAATTAAAAGGTACATACATAGGGTACCGTGTTCCTACCTATCTTGTTAATAATCATGAAATGAGAAATAAAATACACATTATAAATAAAATATCGATTATGGTGACGTGTGCTACCTCGACCTAAATGCAGATCTACTCGATAAACTTGACCGCCTTCTCAACAATTGCATTAGATTCATTTTCAATCTACGTAAGTATGATCATGTGTCGACATTTCGCTCCCAACTACAATGGCTCCCTATCCGTCAGCGACGTAGCTGGCGTGCTCTATCTACGCTTTACTCTCTTCTTAACTCTCCCAATGCCCCTACGTATTTAACTCCTCATTTCCAATATCTTTGCAGCACTCATCACAAAAACTTACGTTCTTCTAACAACCTTCTTCTTTTTTGTCCTCATCACAACTCAAGTCTAGTTCATTCTTCCTTCTATATTCAATCTATTCTTCTTTGGAATGCACTCCCTCTCGAAATCAGGATGTCAACTAACCGAGACACCTTTAAGGCTAGAGTACGGCAGCTCTATAGCAAATATTTGGCAGAATCATCACAACATTCATAATATACTTATATTATTTATTTTAAGTATTGTATTGTTATATAATATATGTGTATCATGTATGTATGTCTATTATTTTATATTATATGTGTATATTATGACATTTATTATTGTAATATTATTGTTTTGTTTAGTTCTACGGTTTATGCATCTACCTAGTATTCTCTCTGCATCACCCAAAGGTTGACTGGTAGAGAATGCCTTTGGCATTAAGTCCGCCTTTGTACACTTTTTTTTTTGTGCAAAAGTTTTTAAATAAATAAAATAAAAAATATAAATTGTTTAAAGATAAGTTTTTTTTTTATACTACCAAGGTGGCAAACAAGCATACGGCCCGCCTGATGGTAAGCAGTTACCGTAGCCTATGGACGTTTGCAACACCAGGGGTGTCACTCACGCGTTGCCGAACCTTTAAAAACCTTATAACTCCTTTCTTGAAGAACCCCATGCTATAGTCTTTTGGGAAAACCTCGACAGGGAGCTCATTCCACAGCCTAATCGTACGTAGTAAAAAATTCATCTGGAATCTTACCACGAATCTTTTTTATTCAAAATGACAATCACCTAGGAACAGCAGTAACTTCTTAGCTTACTAAAGAACCAGCTACAGTTTACATCACAATTGTATAGTAATCAGAAGTTAAACTGTCTTTTTATTACGAAGCCTACAGTCTTATTAACTGAAATAATAATTATTCTCATTCTTCTTCATTCCTAAACTTTAACATTTAATTATATAAGAACTTCTTTTTTGAGATTATTCTTTTGAAAACTCCCTTCAATTACAAAATAAGGTTAATCTATAGAATAATTTATTTTAAAAATAATCACAAAAAAAAATTAAATGTTTACGAGCGTTTTCATTTCTTTACTTGTTTTCTTCTATATTTTTTTCTAACTTTCTCAGTAATCAAAATCAAAAACATCTCCCATTCTAAAAAAGTTTAGAAGTTTTCTTACCTATTATACTCACGATTTGCGTCAACTAAAACGATAAATTTGACCGTGAAGCGGCCGACAGGGAGATGCGCGGCGAGATGGGAGACACATGAAGCGCCCGCGCGGGGTGTCGGAGGCATTTAAACTCGCGCGGTTTATCGCAATGGCGCCAAAATCATTGTTTTAACCAACGTCATAATAGTCAATCCATATAAAATGTTGATTGTATTAATGTGTATACTATTCTTATTTCGTTTAAGAGAAACTGTTAAAACTACTAGAACTTTACTTTTGTTATAACTGAAACGACACTGCAAATCAAATATTAAATAAGAAAAATAGGTTTAACCATAATCTTTAAATGTTTACTGTTGAAATCCTAAATAGTTCATGCGACCGACATATCATTATCTACTGCAAGCTAAATGGTTAAAGTGACAACATCTAACATTTCATGTACAAAGCTAAATGTATGGATCGACACTCGGTATGAATTTGACAAAGAGGCTAAATGTATTAAACGACATTCTTGTATATTTACAAGGTAAAGATAATTGTATTAAGCGACACTGGATGAGAATTTAACAAAGAGGCTAATTGTATGAAGCGACATTTCTATATATTTATTAAGTCAGGCTAAATGCTTTAACGTACGTTGCCGGTATTTGGTAGTGAGCTTAAGTACACAGTTTCTAAATTTGTCAATATTTTGTGTCGCTTCATACATTGCAGTCAAAAATGGGCCCAAAAATGCGGATGTATTAAGCGACAAAAATGTGCTCCGATCGTCACCAAACCCAGCTCAAATGACGCAGAAAAAATCGCTGATTCCAAATATGTATAAAAGTCTATATCGCTCAGAGTGTCGCTTAATACAATTAGCCCGGAACCTGTCGATATTAATGTGTAACGGCCAGTAAAAGCCTCTAAATATATATATGCAGGTTGAAAAAGCGATTTTCTACCTATTGTTTTATATACCCGTTACTTTTTATGTAGGTACTGTGAAATGTTTCTCACTTATTTATTATCTATGTAGACAGGCTATTAGTTTTATCACAGTGTAAATAACTCTTAAATCTTTCATAAAAGATGTCCTTCGACTAGTTTTATTAAGGATTGCTTCGTTTTAATGTCTTAATTAATATAAGCTGTGGAAGATGTGGGTAATTGTAATCACAACAATGGTATTCTTCCTTTTTAAAGATGTAGAAGCCTCTGTGTATAAATTACTCTGCAATCGTAACGTTTTATTGTTTTTTTTAATGGCTAGCATTTGGCTGGCTTAGCATAAGCTGGGCTTATAGTAAGCTGGTTTAGTAGATCTAAGTAAGTTTTTTACCGTCAGTCGAAAGATGGATGACCAATTCATAAAGAAAGCACGAAGGAGAATGCACCTAGTTTAGTTTAGTTAGACGAGGCTTTTTCCGCACCTGGCCGCTCAAGTGGGCCTTTGTGCGTGAAGTTCCTTATGGCTATTCCAACCACTCTAGGTTCTTCCAAAAGGCCAGCAGGCGTCCGAAGTCGCCGCAGGCCTCCGGTAGAGTGCCCGGTTTCCTGAGAGTTCGTACCCTATGGTCTTCTACGCTCCTACATTCCAGAAGGACGTGGGCGAGTGTTTCCTCGGTTTCCATACAGCCCCTGCAGAGTGGGCTGTCGGTTAGACCTAGTTTGTGAAAGTGTCTGTTGAGTGGGCAGTGTCCTGTGAGGACGCCCACTATTATCCTGAGGTTTTACTCACACTTGTGTGCTTTAATCCCAGTTTTGAGGAGATAATATCTAATGTCATATAAGTAGCGGTGGTGGCCGAGTGGGAAAGTAACCGACTTGCACGCAAGAGGTGCGAGTTCGATCCCGGGCAGTACCAATGTGAATTTCACTTTGTGGAGTTTATATGTACGAATCAAATGATTCGCCATCTGCTAACGGTGAAGGAAAACATCGTGAGGAAACCCACATGTCTTAGAAGACATTCTAAAGACATGTCAGATTCGCCAACCCGCATTAGGCCAGCGTGTGTGAATTAAGGCCTAAACCCTCTCTCTCTCTTGATAGAGGAGAGGAGACCCGTGCCCAGCAGTGGGACATATATGGGTTGCTATTATTATTATATAAGTAGCAAGTGGCAACGCGCAGTGATGAGACAAAAAAGTATTTTATTGGTCAGACCTCTTCAGTTTTACATCTAGCAACCCTAAACGGCCTGCAATATATTCCGGGCACATTCAGTCACGATCAGACTCATCTTTACGACTATTTCAACTAACGGACACTGAAGCGACTAAGTGTAACACTTAACTCGCTGATAGGTACGTTTTATACCCTTAATAGTGGACGAGTTTCTGTAATGTATGTATATGTTACTGTAAAAGCCCAAACTACGGTAAATCTTAGGTTTTACCAGTAAATCTTAGGGTTTACCAACACGAGTTGGTAAATGTAAGAATATATAAAAAAGAAACGATTTTATCGGGCGTTTACCATTAGAATTTAGTATATGCAAGGTTTTACCAGTGACGGTTGGTAAATGTTGGTTTTGGAAATAAAACAATGCATATTTCTTAATCATTTATTTCAATTAATAATTATTCAAATCCTTACATACCTATGAGTAAATATTAATCATTTGAATCAGTCAAATCGTTACCTATATCTTTTGGTATTTTTATTGATTAAGTTTAATAACTAGTAACGTATTGACATGTTTATCTCAATCGTGTTTTTGAGGTAAATCCTAAGATTTACCAAGCGAATGGTAGTAAAAGTCCAAATAAACAATAATCATAGAATGGTTCCGATTTTTACCATTAAGAGTTGGTAAATATTAGGATTTACTGGAAAATCTTAGGATTTATCGTAGTTCGGGCTTTTACAGTAACATATACACTATATATTTTATTGTGTAATTCTAGGTCACTTGTATTTTGCGTCCTGTTTACTTTGAGTATAAACTCCTTTTAACCGTTTTAACGGGGTTTAATTAATTAGATGTAACTTGTAGGTTGAGTACTAAAGTGGAGACTGTGACTTGGTAAATAAAAGGAACGAAGATACACGTAGCGGAGGTATGTAGACAGGGCCGCTGTATGCAGATTAGTTTTTTAGGAAAACTAATGTATGAATTTTGAGTGAAATATATTTTTATCTGTAGGTTTAGTCTAATGGTACACTGTTAGCAAATTCCTCAAAAATAATCTTTATATAGCGACTAGCTGTTGCGCGCGGCTCTGCCCGCGTGGATGTCGGTTATCGCTGTAAAATAAAGCCTATGTGTTATTCCAGACCATAATCTATCTCTGTGCCAAATTTCATCCAGATCCGTTTAGTAGTTTTTACGTGATAGAGTAACAAACATCCATCCCTCCATCCATTCTTACAAACTTTCACATTTATAATATTAGTAAGGATACATATCTCCGTTGCCGTGTGTGCAGATGCATAACTACCTCGTTAGTCTAGTGAACGTTGAGGGAATGGGATTGATTCCCGGATCGGGCTAAAAAATCGGGATTTTTCTGCCGAGAAATTTGGCAATTGGCGTTTTTTATTTCTTTGGAAAACACGTAAAGCCTTTAGTTCTACACATAATCTTTCTCCGGTCGTGTCGGATTACCGTCGCGCGTCGTCTGGACTATGTGATCGAGAACCTAAGAGACTGCACCTGTGTTTACGCACACTTGTGCACTATAATATTTCTTCGTAGAGATTTATATGTGAATGGAGAAATTGACTGACTAGCTTCGGGCTATAATGACGTTCTTACAGCGATTTATTTTCGATCTTAATTTTAAAAGGAATAACCCTGGATGTGATGTGCATACAGCAGACGGCAAGCGTCGCATGTAGTTCAACGTTCAAGATCGTTTCCTTGACAATGTCACCTGAATTAACGAGTACTAGATGAGACATTACGTTGTTCTAACTATAAGTACTCACTTTCTTTTCTTTTTTAAAAGATAACTCCCACTAGGGAACAAGCTCTGTGTCACAAAGAACTTTACGATATAATTCACAAACACAAATAGATACAATTCACGGACACAAACTACACTCAGACTCGGCAAAACATCTATGAATCACACAAAGTTTTGTTCCGTGTGGGAATCGATATCACAACCTCCGGCTTAGCAGTCAGACACTTACCACTAGACCAATAGGCCAGACACTATAATGAGTTATGACAGTCGTGATCAATATTAGACTGCATCTGCGGTACAGTGCTTGAGGTGTTTACCTCGTGGGGTGTTGTGGGTTCGATTCCCATGAGGGACGAATATCTATGTGACCTGCAGATAGTTGTTGCAAGTCTGGATGCACTCTATGTCTATAAAGTTTATGTTTATAAAAGTCCCCCGTGACACAGAGCTAGTTCCGTAGTGCTGGAGTTATCTATAGAAAGAAAAAACTTCGCATAGGTTAGAATAATATCAAAAACGATCTGTCATATCGATATAAATGTTCACTCGCTTTGGTGATATCACAAGCAAAATATGTTATGGATATTTTGGTAGTGACGTCACCAAGGCGGGTGAGAAAGGTGTTGCATTGGTCCAATTCACATTCCAAATTTTTGTTTGTCAGATATTATGTCAAAACTCAGAACACAAAAAGTAAACAACCATCCCGCTTTTTTTTCTAAATGGCGGGACCAGTATTTTATAAATTGATTTATCTTTAAGTTTCACTAGGCGTAACAAGCGGTGGCGGCCGAGTGGGAAAGTAACCGACTTGCACGCAAGAGGTGCGAGTTCGATCCCGGGCAATACCAATGTGAATTTCACTTTGTGGAGTTCACCCGTGCCCAGCAGTAGGACATATATATGGGTTGCTATTATAGGCGTAACACCTACTCACACAACGACACCACTGTGTAGTTATTTGCCTATGGTTTTCTGTAAAATAGCAGTCTTTCCCCAGTCGGGCTTGCTCCATTGTGTGGTGCATAACCTCTCTTTAAAATTATAGCATACTGCGTCACATCCAGCGACTCTATATCTCAAAATACTACACAATGCACATTGTTTGTGTTTTTATATTTATTTATGCAAGTACCCATCATAATTCACATTTAACGAGGAAAGGTCGTGCGACTATCACTTATCTTGTCTTTATACTCATTACTACACGGTAAACGCTTACCACAATGTGTAGGAACAGTATGTTTTATGTAAGAGTACGGTAATATTAATGTTTTGTTATGTAACTACGTGGCTAAGAAAATATAGAAGACTAGCTGTTGCCCGCGGCTCCACCCGCGTGGATGTCGGTTATCGCTGAAAAAAGTAGCCTATGTGTTATTCCAGACCATAATCTATCTCTGTGCCAAATTTCATCCAGATCCGTTCATTACTTTTTATGTGAAAGAGTAACAAACATCCATCAATCCATCCATTCTCACAAACTTTCACATTTATAATATTAGTAAGGATAAGGATAGTAAGGATACTTGGTTTCGCCACAATCTCAAAGAAACAGTGTTTTTTGGGATAAAAGTATTCCAGAATATAATCTATACCTGTGCCAAATTTCATTCAGATCCCAATATAAGGACATAATATCTGACGTGCTATTATTAAATAATAGTCCCGCGTGTGTAAAAAAAAATGCGGGGCAGTCTTTGGAGACTGCCGATAGAAGTGAAAACTGTCGTCGAGCTATCAGATTATTATTTTTGAATATGGAAAGCGTTCGGTGACGATTACGCGAGTTCCATGATTTTTGTTCACCCAAAAAGTGCTCAAACCTCCTTTCTCATATAGAACAGCGAAGACCTACGCCCAGTATAAAATAAAATCAACTTGTAAATACTTCATTGGTATCTACAGGCAAGACTCAGGCCATATAGAAGTTGTAAACAAACGTAAGTATTTATAAACAACAATAAAGAAGCCTGTACTGTGTAAATCTCAGAGGAGGGCAATTAATTCAATTAAATTGAATTATACAATTAAGTGTACCGACCACCGACAGCTAATTGATGTAAAAATGTTGGACAAACGAAAGCTAATGAAGTTGACTACATTTCATGTTAGGGTTGCTACAGCTGTTGATGTTATATATAGCATCACTTTTTTTTGTAGAGCGGAAATGCTTTACGCATACCGCCTCGCCTAGGGTAGCGAAGCGGTTATGTCGGCCTCTCCGGCTCAAATATGGTAGGCGACAAAAACCTCCCTGTGCACTAACACCCGCCTTCACGGGTGGACCACCCAGCGGCTGCCCGCTTTACGCGGGCTCCATCCCCAGTGACAGCGTCCGGGCGCACCGCCCAATATATCTAGTATCACTGGCCCAACTGTAAAAACGGAGTGTAGATGCATAGGAGGGCCTGACAATAAACGCTTCGCTGCTTTGTTCTAGGCAGTGTGTAAAAAGTCACATTTACCCTCCTAAAAAGAGCCCGTTTACGGCCCGGCCACGACTTCGCGGCCGTGCTGTTAGGTTGGCCTTTTGGTCTCGTAGTGGGCTACCATCTCTTGGCCAGTCATCGCCTCGCTTCTCCGGACGTACAGTACGCGTAAGGAGGATTGCTAAGCCAGAGGTCGGGGGTTCGATTCATGTCACAAAAAACATAATAATATGTTACTTTTATTACTTTCAGATTTCAGCATAGCAAGTCCGACTGGAGCTGGATCTCCACCTAATAGAAGACCGCAGAAAAATACATACCCAGTGGTGTAGTTGTGATTCTGTGCACTTGTTTGTTCCACAGATAAAAAATATTCCGAGCTTGAGGTAATACATATTACTATATTAATCCCTCTTTTTAAACAAACTTTTTACGCATAACAGAAAAAAAATATGGTGTCAGATGTCAAGTCACCTGTTTATTATTTATGACGCGTAGGTACTTATAGCAAGGTTATCAGCTTTCAGCGCGACTGAAAGGCTTCTGCCCTTGCATTGTGTGTGACTTTAACCCAGAACGACGTCTTAGTACTGTCCTCGACGAGGTTCATGAGGATCAGAAATCGTTGTCAATATTCTTGTTTGACATATTCATTTAGTGTTTTTATTGTAATTTAGTTTATGTAGGTCGTTATCTGCGAGTACGTATGTGGTACGTCTCGAGTCGACCTCCCATTATATCTATACTAATATTATAAAGCTAAAGAGTTTGTTTGTTTAGTTGAACGCGCTAATCTCAGAAAGTACTGGTTCGATTAGAATTTTTTTTTTTGTTGAATAGTGCATTTATCCAGAAAGGCTATAGGCTATATATCATCACGCTGTGATCAAAAGGAGCGGAGCAGTAGTGAGATATGTTGCAAAATCGGGAAAAATATTCCAAATTACCACGCGGACGAAGTCGCGGGCGACACCTAGTAGGCTTATAACCTAATTAGAACTGCAGCAAAGCACTAGATGCAAGCAACTCAAAATGACCATTAAAGCGGGTAAAAAAAAACAAAATTACAAAACAGAACAGTAGGCGCAGGATGCCGTGTACCTTTATTAGATTGTACGTTTATTAGATTTTAGTGATTGACATTTTAGTGTTCAAATTAAAACAATATTTATAAGGCCTTTGTGTCTATTAGAGACGTTTAGGTTGTAATTGTTCTTTAAAAAAGACAACTCCTGCAGTAGAGAACAGGCTCTGTGTCGCGAGGGACTTGACAAACATACAATTAACGGGCAAAAATTACACCCAGACTCAGAACAATTATTTGTGGGTCACACTAAGTTTTGTTCTGTGTGGGAATCGAACCCACAACCTCGTGCACAGCAGGCGTATACTGAGGCCACTGGACCACCAAGGCATTTTTAGCACCAAGGCAATTGGTAGGCACTAAAGACTATCCCTCGACGGCTAAATAATTAACCCTAAAAAACGTAAAGCAACAGTCTACGGTTAATACTAATATAAATCATATTATAGAAGTTTTGCCTTATTTACTAAAAAAAAAACTATTTTCATATTTCATAAAACTCTCTTATACTTTTTACCTTACCTATAAAGTAGCAACCCTAGCGTAATTTCTTTGAATGCATTGCAAAACATCTCGAAGCCTCAGATCGAGGCAGGGTCGGCGTGAAAGCTTTTGCACAAAAAACTGTACCCGTATCTAACGAGAGGTTTCACTTAAGACATGTTTACTTACCAATAATAATTGCCGCCGTACGTAATAAACTATAATTATTATAGAGATTATAACAATATTGAGGCGCTCATAGCTAGGTGCACTCGCTGTTCGGTAAATGATCAGCGGCATAAGCTACCAAGGGCGCGGTAACCCTATAGATGGGTGACCGCATAGTGGTATTTCATCTGAGCGTCTCCGTGCTTCGGAGGGCACGTTAAAAGTCGGTCCCTACTGTTATCAGTCGTTGGATCACGACAGAGGCCTAAATATGGGTGATCTAAATAACTCTGTCACCAGGTTGGCCACTAACCAAACGATAAGAAGGAGAAGAGGATAATAATAGAAACCTATATGTACCACTGCTGGGCACGGGTCTTCTCTTCTCTATCAAGAGAGCTGAGAGAGTTAAGGCCTTAATCCATACACGCTAACTTAAGGCTGCGTTTCCACAAAAAATGTGTAGTGAGAAATGACTTTATTAGAACCAATAGAATAGCTTTATTTACCCTTAAAAATGCCAAATGAAGCGCTTCTATTGGTTCTAACAAATACATGTCTCGCTACACACATTTGTTGGAAACGCAGCTTAATGCGGGTTAAAGACAATGTGCGCTTCCTCACAATGTATTTATTGATCGCCAGAAGAAGGTTAAGCACTAGATTAGTACATAAATTCCACAAATTGAAATTCACATTGGTACTTTCATATTCCACCCGGGATCGAACTCACAAATCTTCCGTTCAAGTCGGTTACTTTCTCGCTCTGCTATCACCGGTTTTTTTAACAAATTATCTCCATTAATTTGTATAAGTAGGAACGATTTGAGACATGTATGTACGATAAGACTTGTTATCGGCCCGGCTATTTGCAAGGGTAATGGTAATCGATCGGCTGACCGGTCGAAAGTGATCGCTGTGATTATCGGTATGTTTAAAATTGATCACTATGCTAATGTAACACTAATTATAAAAGGTAACTGTTTTATTAATAAACGTTGTGTGATACGACATTGAGTGAATAGTTATATTCTGATTTCTCTCTTTCTGTTATCAGTAATTTGACATTCGAAAGAAAAGGACAAAGCATTGCGTTACTGTTCACTCGTTAAACGTAAATCGGGAATGTGAATAATTATTATAAAGAGAAAAGTGTATTCAAAGTTGCCTTCTAAATTTATACATGGCGATATAAAATTAGAATATTCTCTTTTAAGAGTCAAAGTCAAAGTATTTATTTGCGTAAAATAGGCACATACAGATGTCAAAAGACGCAGAAGAATAATAACACCATTATTCTAACTTCTGCTTGTTTTGACATCTGTATGTCATTCTCTCTCTATTTTGTTAACATATCAAGATCTCAGACTAATAGAATAAGATAGACGGAGCGTGTAGAACTCGCGCGTGAAGCCGCCAAAAGCAATACTAAATAGCAATGTCATACGTTTTCGCGCGCAGTCGATTTGAGCCGCTAGTGAGTACGCACGTCTAAACACGTTCTGACAAAATATTATTATAATGCCGTATTGTGTAGTAAAACGTTGTAAAAATACTTCAGCAAATCTCAAAAAGAGTTCTGGAGTATCGTTCCATAGGTAAATAATTTTAACATTATAGATTTCTTATTGTTTTCGTAAATATTTTAGTTACACAAACTAGGAACACAAAACCTCTACCATGTTCTACAGTGTTGCCATTCTTAGCATATCTTTTTCCCTAAAATATTTTGCAACGTGTTAGTGGGAATATAAAACAATATTAATCAGTCTATCGATATACTATTTAAAATAAATCTGAATGATAGTTGGGGATCCACGCGAAAAAAAAAAGAAATTGTTGTTTGCATTTAGCGAGTAATTCCGTATTTTTGTAGTGATTTTAAGAGGTACCTAGGTAGGTACTTAGATAATGTTTTTCTATGTTATTCAGATGATGAACAATTAATATTAATATAATAATAATAATTGATCATTTAAATTCATAAAATAAGTAGATATTTTAGGTTTATGATTTATTTCAAAAAAAGTTTTTACATCCTAACCACGGCTGTGAGCGGCGGCGGCGAGCGGTATGAACAAAATTTGTTCTTATCGCTTGCCGCTAAATATATATTTTTTTTTTTATACTACTTGGATAGTAAACAAGCATACACCATATATATACATTTTTTAAGATACAATTTTTGCCAGTTTTGTTTTACGAGTAATATGTTTTGTATTTTATGTTTGTTTTTTTAATATAATATTGTATTTTGTCTTGATATGTTTGTTAACAGAAACCTTTTTTTAATGTAACATAATGCTAAGATGTATGATGTTATATTTAAAAAGATTTATTTTATTCGTCAGAAATTAAAGCATGTAGTTAGTGTTTATTGTCACCTATTTATTTTGAAATATTAATGTAAAATAATTATAAATAATAACATTATTTAAACAAACAATTTGAAGTATAATTTTTAATATTTATATTGCATATTATTATGACGAGTTAACAGTTTTGTTTCAACTTTTGTTGGGAGTATTTCATTTGCTGGCAACATCGTTTTCCACGTCACACGACATTGACAGCGCTTTTTGGCTTCACTGATTTGTTCTACACGCTCCGTCTATCTTATTCTATTAGTCTGAGATCAAGATATATTATTATGTAAAGTGTGTGTTTAAGAATTCCTTTATATTATAAAAACAATTTTCGTTACGTATTAGCCGAAGAATCAAAATATATATCCCAATCTCTAACAGTAGGGTGACTCTACTAATATTGTGACTGAGATTGGGATGTTGGCTTCTTCCGTATTTTTTTGTTTTCAGACGGAGCTGGGCACTCCAAGACAGCTGGCCAGTGTTGATGAAAAAAAAAACTCCTGTTTCCTTCCATTTATAATTGTTAAAACCACACTGTTCTTTTCTCTTCTAGTTATAAAATTGATCCTGATAAAAGAAGAGTACGTGAAGGACTATATAAAATGCTTTTGAATAGCCAAATTATCATAAAACATATCCAAATCAGTCATTTAAGTATATTTAGATCACTTAAAGCGTGGGAATTAAGACAACGATACTATAAATAGACATATTTAGTAAGGCTTAGGCTTAGTACATCGACACACTAGACTCAAAGAGATAAATTACATTTAACAAGTAAATAAAATTGACACGTAAAACTATTAGCACTAAGGACTATTTGGGTTGCAATCAAACAAGTTTCATACGACCTTTATTCAACTACTGAATCTTACTTGAATCCAACGAAATATGCTTACAAAAACACTTAGGAACAAATCAATTAATGTTTTGAACGTTTAGAATTCCTATTTCGTGTTTAACACAGGTTATTAGGAAAAGTATGGCGGTTACAACTAGTATGTGGAATGATTGACACCCACCATAAACATATTTGGTAATATGAAGATGATGAAAAATGATTTGTTGGGTATAAACTTCGAATTAGCTGTCTATGTGTGAGACTAGTCGTTGTTTGTTGAAATAGGTATTAGATTATAATAATACCCACGCTGATTGGACTCCCTTAGTGACATCACTGTTGGTCTGAAGTCTTGGGTTCGATCCACGGATTAGGAGGTACCTATTTGATCATTAGGAGTTACGGTCATTCCTAACACATAGTCTTTACAGACCAACGATGATGATAATGCAGAAAAAATGCATTATTTGAAACTCAAACTCAAAGTAATTTATTCATTTATTAATTTAGATCAAATACATGATACTTATGAACGTCAAAAATAGTCAAAATAAACATAAGTCAGCATTTTTTTTCCTACAGCCAATTCGCTGACATGGGTAGGACCTATAGAAGAATGGGCAAGAAACTCTGGCTACTCTTTTCAATCGCCAAAGTATATTATTTACAATTGAAAAAAATACTGTCGCCTTTTCAATATTCTCAGTATCAATCAGCACAAAGTCTGAAATTGTGCCTAGTATATGGCGAAACATAGCTGGTGAAACGTGGACCTCTGCCGAGTCAAGAATTCTAAACGCGAAAGTATTGATGGATGTATGTTAGTAACTTAATCACGCCAAAACGGGAACTTAAACGGATTTGAATAACATTTGGCTTAGAGATAGATAGTCTGGAATAGCGCATAGGTAATATTTTATAAGCCTATTCCAATAGTAAACAAAGCAACTGCAACATATTTGCTATCATAGACACACAAAATCAATAAAGCTCAAAGCTTACTTTCCTTGCACTTGACCGGCCCAACAATTATACCATAAACTTTCGCTGCCTGTGCGTGGTATGCAACTGACCTTCATCGCCCCAGTGTGCTATAGCCAACGGCTACGACTTTCACGACAAATCCAATCGATACTAGTCCACAAGTGCTAGACAATCGATAACACTCGATACTCACCTAATCGATTGTCTTCTTTCTCACAAGGTGCTATTGTTTCACAGTTTCACGACCACTTTTGTGATTCGATTTTCTACAGAACTGTAACAAATTCGTATTTGGTATCGATTTGTTTGAACAAATCGATTTTGTTTGTGTTTATGACTTCCGTGTGAGAATCGTTGTGTACTTTTTTAGGATTTAGTTATGGTTTGGATTTTTTTATTAGATTTTTAACCTTTTTACTACATAATGTAGGTATCGTGTATTTTTAAAGTTAATGTTGTAATAATTACATAAGATTTTAATCGATGATGTTATGGAACTTCATAACTATAACTGATTCACTAAATTTGTCTCAAATAATAAATAATAGATAATCTCGTCCTTGTAATGAATAAATGTTTCATTTCTTTCTTTCTTTGGGCTGTACCATGACGTCTCATATTATTTGAGCAATGTTTTACTTGTAATGATATCTTAGGAATTTTAAATTAAGATCGAAAATAAATTGCCGTGTTTCCTGGCCTATCTCCGATATAGTCACCTATGTCCAACAGTGGAATTAAACAGGCTGGTTGTTTAATTTTACAGATCTATCGGTGCAAATAAGATCATGCAGGACATACTTAGTATATATGATAACACATGAGTATGCATAATGAGTGCACCTGTACTTGTTATTCACTCCCTTGCATAGTCCTATAGAATAGCAATCCGACATGTCCGGAGAGAGATCAGGCTTAGGACCAACATCATTACGTGTTTTACGCAGTTCAGGGGTGTAAACATCGAAAATATCAAAACTTTGGTCATCTATTGTGATAAGAAATCCATTTTGGACCTGATCCAGAAATCGAACTCCTGTCGAACACTCTACAACCACTAGACCAACAGCAATTTTTTTCGGCAAACAAGCATACGGCCTGCCTGATGGTAAGCAGTTACCGTAGCCTATGAACGCTTCGAAAGGGGTATCACAAGCCAACCTTGGGTAAGCACAATGTCAAGTTTTTCAACTCCAGATGGTATAGACAACTTTCGTTTGGCCTCACAATGGGCGCGACCGCTTTCACTGACCATTGATATGACCATCGAGTATTACATTTACATTTTTAGATGATAGCCCAATTTTAAGATACGTAGGTGTTTCTGTGCTCGTTATTGACATTGTCAATAGAAAACCGTGTGAAAAGTGATAGGTGTAGAAATGTATACAATAAGCTTATAAGCTTTGTTTAGATAGATAGATTATTGTACATTAAATAGTAGTGCAATCAATATATTCACAACATTTTATCCTACTAATATAATAAACGCGAAAGTCTGTAAGTATGGATGGATGGATGGATGAATGGATGTTTGTTACTCTTTCACGTAAAAACTTCCGAACGGATCTGGATAAAATTTAGCACAGAGATAGACTATGGTCTGAAATAGCACATAGGCTTTTTACAGCGATAACCGACATCTACGCGAGCGGAGCCGCGGGCAACAGCTAGTACACCTATATATACAAAATATCTATAATCACACTTATTTAGAAAGAAAAAAATATAATAGAAAATACACGAAAGAAAAAGGGTAAGTACTACTTAAAAGGCGTCATAAAATTCCGCCGCATCCACGTCTAGTGGAAACGTAGGTACCCAGAAGACTGGCAGCATTGCCACGTTGAATGGCAAGCCAATTTAGCCAAATATAAGCCAGCCCTCTAGTCACGTGAAGCCTCGATGAATTACTTCAACAAATATTTGAAAAGACCTAGAGCACTTGCACCGAAACGTTTCGACTCCAAACGGCTCGAACACATAATCTCCGATGAGATTATTGTATTTATGCCGCTTGAGAGTCTTCGCGGATTTCTTTATATTAACTAAGTATGTAGCCAAGAACACGATTGATCTCATTAGCTTTAATTTATGCCTTATACCGTATATTAGCAGACAGTCAAAAAATTTGCAAGAAAAAAATGTGCACCAATGCTCTGTTTTTTTACAGGCGATTTAGATTTTTTATCTGTATAACAGCTGGTTGACTGGTAATACAAGTTTTATCAGTTTTATATTAGAGTTGAATGACACTTGTGTAGTATTACTTTTGATTAATATCATTATAAATACAGATCCGGTCACTGGCCGCGATATAATGGTCTTTATTTTTGCGGAAGACTGATCATTATATATACTAAGTTGTAATTTTTCATTGTATCTGCACTATAGTTAATTTCAACACGTATGGTGTACACATAGCCAAGAATAATAAGTCGTTGACATTACTGTAGGGGCTGCGAAGTTATACTATTAAGTAAAAAGTTAAAAGAATCAAACGAAGGGCACTACACAAGCTAGCAAACTCGACTAGGAAAGAACCATCACCTGACAGAAGGTCACAGCCGTAAATGTTTAAATTCCTGCCATACTAAAGTCTTCAGAAAAATATACCTAAAGTTTTTAAACGTTTCCCATAAGGAAAAAGTTCTTTATAAAATACTTCAGTTCATTTATAGTTTCTGATAATTAATAATTAATTGGTAATAACCCATGGTTACTGGTAGAGTCGACAACGCCCGAGTAATGCTCCTGGGGTTGCAGGTGTATAGGTTACGGTAACCATTTACTATCAAGTTGACCGTACGCTTGATTGTCACTGCCATAGCATAAACAAAGATGTACTGACGTAAAACCTACGCTTATTTCAACAATAGTAGACTAAAAACTAAAAGCAATATATAACCGACTAATCAATCTGTATCTATTTTCAAAATACACAAAGCCATCCTGACACATCGTCATAATTTATCCAGTTTAGTCCATCTTTCATATTTAGTTCCGTCCAATCGAACAATGTGTTTAGAAACAATTTTTCAATCCACAAAGAAGAGCGAAAGTATGAACACAATAGGTATTTTGGCAAAAGGTCAATAGTGTAAAATGTCGACGAAAACAATTTTTCATTAGGATTGTATCGCATTGAGTTTGTGAAGCAGACCGCGGACTGTTACCAATAAATATTACTTATATAACCTTTTATATAAGCGATCTTGTTATAATCATTGTTGGTTGAAATTTCTCTCTCAGTTTGGGTATCTTACTTTTTATATTATGGCTGTAAAAGCCCGTTCACACCATGTCATAATTTGTATTAAGTAATTCCTTCTTTATGAAATGTCGGCGACGCGCGTCGTGGCTTACATGTGTCGGCGAACATAGCAACAAGAGGCCTATACATATTAACTTTGGCGTTAACATAAAACGCTTTGTGGCTATTTTAGAAATGAAATTGTTATATTAGGTCAGTGTAATGTGTATTATTATTATAAGTGCCGTCGATATCTCGCAACTCGCAACATAAATTCATGAATTGTTCTCTAAGCATAAAAAGGAAACAAAAATGTATTCTAAGCGTTAACTGCCCAACAAAAATCGATTTACTTGACTTATTTTCGTTTTATTGTTTTATGCAAGTAAAATATTGTTGTTAGAGTCTCTAGCTAAGTGAATATTTAATATCTTTGATACAAATTGCAACTTTTCAGTCTGTGTTATTCTTTCTCGTCCTCCAACATATGAAAAGCAACTAATTTGCCGACACTCTTAGCACGTCTATTTAGGCTCTAACTCTCACATACCGAGATTGGTTTATAAACTAAAAAGACCAAATTAATATAAAAAAATATAAAAGTAAAAGCTAAGACAAGAAATATATTTGTAGTAATAGTAATGATTTGTTCCACAGTCGCCTCACGAAGTTTTGCTCGACTTAAAAAAACCATATTTGTCCTACATTTTATTCTGTTTTAGCCCCAAAAATATTACATTTGGGGCTAAAACCGAGTAATGTAAACGGAGTAGTGATTGCTGTCTATATGATATTAATGTAGGTAATACTGCAAGTAGGCTCTAACAGTCAACGGAGAGTTACGCTCACGAGTCCGAGCGTTGCCTACAAATTGTATTGCAATGAGTAGAAAGGTCAGCGAATGTTGATAACATTATTATGTGGGATATGGCTGGCTGCAGTACCTCAACCTTCATCCACGTGTATCTTAGTTACTAGGGTCACCACCCTCTTATATGTATTATACACCAGTTTATAGAATTTAACATTTGTAAAGAGATGGGAGAGGAGGGGAGACATACAAGCGAGCAAGCCCGATCGGGAAAGAACCTCTAAAGAATAACTACACACAGTAGTGTAGTTGTGTTCCTGTATTTGAATATAGTTCTGCAGTGCTTTTATAACGGAAACATTTTTTTTTATAAATAATGGGTTGTTTCAATATTTATGCGGAACGGGGCAAGTTAAAAAAAAATAACTCTGTTTGTTTGTTACCTTTCCACGATTACATGACTTAACGGATCGTAATGAAATTTGGCAAATCAATAGATAGTTGCCTAAAAAGGATATAGAGTAGACATAGAGTTTTTATCTCGATAACCGATATCCACGTGGGCGGAATCGCCGGCAACAGCTAGTAAACTATAAATGGTATACAAATACTACCTGGATAACAAACAAGCTTACGGTACGCCTGATGTTGAGCAGTTACCGTAGCCTAGACGCTTGCAATACCAGAGGTATTACTTGCGTGTTACCGACCCTTTTTTTACATCAGAGCTTTAAGAACGTTCCTTTCAAAACGCATCCCTAAATGAGCTCTGGAGGCCTGTACTCACACACAGAAACACAACTACATAACTAACATTAATCGTATTTATCTCCAATCTCTGACAATATTCAAACTAAGAATTCTAGTTTCAAATTTATACAATAATAAAGGTACTAACTATTATACAATATAAACGGCTATCTTGCCCTGAACAAGAAGCGTGGTAGCCCTTTTAGGAAGTATGCCAACAGGTTCGTGCAAACCGAACGGCCTACTTCAACACTGACTATCTTAAAGCAGCCATACATACAAACTATCTACATATATGTATGTATAGCCTGCATGTGTTTACGTGCAAGAGTCTACAGGGTGAAGATAATCCTACTAATATTATAAATGCGAAAGTTTGTAAGAATGGATGGATGGATGGATGTTTGTTACTCTTTCACGTAAAAACTACTGAACGGATCTGGATGAAATTTGGCACAGAGATAGATTATGGTCTGGAATAACACATAGGCTACTTTTTACAGCGATAACCGACATCCACGCGGGCGGAGCCGCGGGCAACAACTAGTATAAGATAAATAGCCGTTAAGAATTTTAACTATACAGTGTCGCTTTTCAAATATGGGATGTGTTTTGAAAGAAACGTTTTCCTATCCCAGGGATATTCTATCTTAAAGCTAGTGTGAAAAAAATTGTCGGCAACACGCAAGTGATACCTTTGGTATTGCATGCGTCCATAGGCTATGGTTACTGCTTAATATGAGGAAGGCCACATGCTTGTTTGCCACGCAAGTATAAATTCGTAAAGTCGATTCAAATATTTAGTTCTACATACAAATAATTTTTTTCAATGTTCCTTCAGTATACCTTATCCTTTGCTAGGGTAAAATCCAATAGTGGACATCTTTTGACACTCAGAAAAAGAAAGAAAGAGATAGAGAAAAAGAAAGAAAGGTTTTGAAATATTAAGCACTTCGCTCAGGTTTTTATTTCCACCCTGTATCTCTATTTTGCATCTCCTTTCTGGGACAACAAGTTGCCCCTGAAACGAATAATACAGTATATAAAAACGTTTTTCTCCTTTCATTAAGAACTTTTTTTGATTGCCTATAGATAAAAGAATTGCGTCGGCTGGTTTTTGGATAAATGAGACCGTTTTTATTACGTCGTATAAAACTTGTTACTTTCCTGATATTATTTTGGCATTGTTGAATAATACATGACCAGTTTCACTGGCCTTTTTTTCATTTTTTTTTTGGCTGTGGGTCAAACCCCAAGCCAAATTTCCCATCCAGAAACAAATATTTTTTGTGTTTTGTACATATTTTAGTTTCCAATGGTAATTAATAAAACTACGCCAGTAGGTTTTCGGTGGTCGAAATACGACCGTAATTCATTAATTTTTTTAAAGTCCGTGAATTGTGTGTTTGTATAGTCCTCCGTGATACTAAGCTAGATCCTTGATTTGATTTTGTAAAAACTAAAAATAAATACCTAGTTAGTACGAAGCACTTCTCCAATCGCGGTAATTAATTTCAGTGAAAAACCTTATTGTGCCTTACCTTTTTTTGAAACGTTTTTATTTAAAAGTAGCACATCAGTTATGGGCCTTATTCGGGTCAGAGACAAAAGAATTAAACGGGTTCCGTTTTTAAAATTCAGTAAAGTTAAATAAAGTAGGTTTTTACGGTGTTCCTAAAAACGCTATAAGGCAGGTGTACAAGAGATTCTTTTCTATTCTTTAAAAAATTTGCTCCGAAAAAGATCAATAACATTCTTTAGAGAAAGCTTAATGAAGAAATACAATTTTTTACTTAATAAAAACAAACACAGAGTAAAAAGCGCATAATTAAAATTACCGCTTCGAATATTTCAAGCTTAGAACATAAAACAAAAACAAGTCAGAAAGCGCTTCACTACAATGTTGTAGCAAAGTAAACAAAATAATAAAAATAAAGAAAGTCTAGTACGCAGAGTGCAATAAAACGTAGCCAATTAAAATTGCAAAAAGGTTACTTTGATGGTTACTTTGCAATAAAAAGAATATGAAACCAGTCGGCGTAAAGTTGCAGACGTTGGAAATCAACGCTTTAATGACGTCACAAGGACGCTCGATTGACAAGTCGGTGGGTAATAGACGTATGCGCATTTCATAGGGTTGAACATAATTTTCTAACTTTTTTTTTACATCAAATGAGCAGAGTCTGTAAGCTTCATTGAATCGATATTGTTTCAATTTAAGCATTTTATCTAACACTAGCTGTTGCCCGCGGCTTCGCCCGCGTGGATGTCGGTTATCGCGATAAAAATAGCCTATATGCTATTCCAGACTATAATCTATCTCTGTGCCAAATTACATCCAGATCCGTTTAGTAGTTTTTACGTGAAAGACTAACAAACATCCATCCATCCATCCATCCATACTTACAAACTTTTGCGTTTATAATATTAGTAGGATTAGCCGCCCGTACTGAGTTCGCTCGAGTTCAAAACAAATTACTCGGTTAGGGATTTTTAAAAACACATTTTAGTTCGAACTCGGTACCTCTGCAAAAATACGCATTATCTCTGGGCCATCGAGACAGTCTTACAGTAGGTAACAAACAACCCTATCCTGCCACAGTAAAGTAACAAATGATCGACATTGATAGATGGGCGCGCGCAGTTGGATAGGTACTAATTGGAGATTTGCATACATCTCCCCTCCGCACCTACCCTTTCTAGAAGAAGTCTTATAGCCTAAGGTTTAATTAATAATTGCATCAGATCTGATACTATTCAGTTCAAGTATTGGTACTGCTAAATGTGTGTCTTTTACCGTAAATCAACATAATTGAAAAGTTTAACATTGTGAAATAGGACAAGCTACCAGTCTAGACTATAGAGTTATGCAGCACCATCTAGGATCAGTTTTTTAAACGGCTTTTATTTTTATTATCCCCTGGCCCCCGATTATTATTATCGGAATAGCCATTGCACAAATATTTTCTAAAAAGACTAGGTTTCAATCTCTAAAAATAATTAATTCAATAACATGTCACAGAGGTCGTCGGTGTTCAAAATTCAACCGTAATTCACTAAATTACGTTATGGCAGTTCTTTTATCAAAAAGTATTTAAACATTTATAAACATTACGTTTTTTTTTGTTTTGTTTAGTTCTATTAGATTACGTCAGCTGCAAGCGTGTACATCCAAACCATCTGGAAAGGATTTAATCAAGCATATGAAGAAAGAAAGAAAAAGCAAGATCTAAGTAGGTAAAGTAAAAGACAAAACAGGACCTAGCTCAGCGATTAGTAGCAAGATCGCAGACGTTGCAGCGCTGATATTCTGCTAGACCCACTTTGGGGTATTCGACACCGAGCTGAGCACTTATATTTGAAGCTAGCTGACCCGGCGAACAAACCTTGTCCTGATAATAACAAACACAATAAAAAAGAATTCATAATTATTTGGGGGGTTTCATTTATATAGAAGATAGATATAAATTAGTAAATAATAATATTCGTATAAGTATTTTCATATCTGATTACACGTTCCTAAATGCATTTCAACTAATAATCTTTGTAACTTTATAAAATTAGTAAGTATATACATATATGTATAATATTATATACTAGTTGTTGCCCGCGGTCCGCCCGCGTAGATGTCGGTGATCGCTGCAAAAAGTAGCCTGTGTTATTCCAGACCATAATCTATCTCTGTGCCAAATTTCATCCAGATCCGTTCAGTAGTTTTTTCGTGAAAGAGTAACAAACATCCATCCATCCACCCATCCATCCATTCTTAGAAACTTTCACATTTATAATATTAGTAAGGATGATGTGGTATATACCGTAATACGTCAATATACGTGAACAGAATCACGGCAACTAATTATAAAAACAACTTAAGTATACATTATGAGACAACAAAAGCTTGCACACAAGCTACTATTAAGCTTCTTCTAAAGCCTATATAACTAGACACTAGACCTACATCCATATAATTACAAACGGGTAGTCGAGAGGCTGCGCCGGCGCAGGCACACGGACGGACACGAAGTCGTCGAGCCCGGTGGCCATCATTCGTGCACCCGCACCCGCAACCCACGCTACAGACCATGAGTTACTGCAGCAAACCGCTCCACATTCAAACAAAGTGGAACGAGACTACTTCACCGTTAAAATATTACAACAACACATAAAGTATACGGGGAAATCTGATAATAATGGTGTATAAACTTCACTGCATTGATGCTTCAGTTTAATAGTATGCACAACTACGCAAAAATCCTTATTGAATGCCTTGTTGGTCTGGTGGTCAGTGAACCTGATTGCTGAAGTTTTAGTAAGAGGTTGTGAGTTAAATTCCCAGTCAGGACAAATATCGTTATAACGTTACAATGTAGTAATCTTTTATAAAAATCGCATCCTGAAATGAGCACTGGAGATCTGTACTCACGTATTATATAGGAACAGAAGTACACCGCTGCTCTGTTCATAGTTATTTGACTGTGGTCTGCGGAAAGGTGGAGGATTGCAAGCGTCCATAGGCTACGGTAACTCTTAACATCAGGCGGGCCGTATGCTTGTTTGCCACCCAAGTAGCCAAATATTGTGTAGTTTTTCCTGCACAATCGTGTCGTGTCGCTTCAATATTTTAAGACCAAAATGCTGGCCTGTTTCTAGCTGCTAGCCTTTTGGGCACTTTTCCGGTTGACAGTGATGCGGAGGAATATTATGACTAAACTATTGCCTTTTATTTAATTAATTAGTTTAAATAAGTTTTTAATATTATTTAATATATATAGACACAAGAATAATATATATATTATTATAATTTCAAATAAAATCTATTACTAAACAAACAACTTTTAGGTTTCGCCTAAACTAAAAAATAGGGTTGTATAAATTCCAACAGAACCCTAGAAATAAACACTCTAGCAACAAATTACAGTGTAAACCTGAGATAGCAATATATTTTTCTTTATTTTCCATACAACGTTGTACACAATTGTTCAAAATGTGTTGCTCATATAGTAAATTTTAGTATGGCTTTGCCTTTGTTCGTCGCCGGTGTAAAGGCTATGAAAGGGTTATATTATGCCCGTTTTGCCACGCCTTACTTGTCTTGCCCCACTGTAAGAAGACAATGCAGGGCGGCATGACTGACCCTTCGCTTAGATACTTATTTGCCTTTATTTTATAGATATGGCTAGAGCAACAAGAAATATCTAGACGGCTTTTTGTACAAATAAGAACGTATTCGTATTTTCCTCTGAGAAAATATTATGGGGTATTTTTTTTATAGGTAGATAATGTTCTTTTTACCAAATTTCAGAAGTGTACTCTCTATTCCGTCACTCTCATAGTCCGATGGGACGGCAATCCGACACGACCGGAAAGAGATCAGGCGTACGACCAACGGCTTTACGTGCTTGCCGAGGCACGGAGGTGTAAACACCGCCAATTTCCAAACTCCGGGCTATCTATTATAAATTTCTTAAAAGAAAAACCTAAAATCAATTTTTGACCCGACCCAGAAATCGAACCAGGGACCTCGAGATCAGCAGTCACACACATTGACCAATGAGCCACCGAGGCAATAGACTATAACATTGTAAATATTTTTTATTGCTTATAATGGCAGACGAACCGGTGGCTGATCAGTCGATGGGCAAAACGTTTCCCCTCGCAAAAATACAATAGCCAATTCAAATGCAACACACACAACTAGCAATATCTTCATGTTTAAGGTTTTTAAAGAAACTTATTACTATCTCAGGATTATTGATAACACCCTGTTGTGAGTGTTGTTTTTGATACAGCAAAATGAGAATGATGCGTTATCTTTTTTTTTTTTTTATACTACTTGGGTTGCAAACAAGCATACGGCCCGCCTGATGTTAAGCAGTATCCGCAGCCTATAGACGCTTGCATTACCAGAGGTATCACTTGCGTGTTGCCAACCCATTTTTTTACACCAGGGCTTTAAGATGGAAGTAACCCTGGGATAGGAATACGTTTGTTTCAAAAAGCATTCCTAAATGAGCGCTGGAGACCTGTACTCACACACAGGAACACAACTACACCGCTGTGTGTAGTCATTTGGCTGTGGTCTTCTGTAAGGTGGAGGTCCTTCCCCAGTCGGGCTTGCTCGCTAGTATGGTGCCCTACCTCTCTTAAAATCTATTATTGCAAGAGTCCATAGACAAGGGTTACTGCTTATATGGCAAGCAAGCGTAGCCTGATGTTAACAAACTATGCTTGATTGCCACCTAGCTAGTAATATCCCATTTCTTAAAAAACATAACAAAAAGTCCATATTTCCTCTCATTAAGTTCTCTACCACCTAAGAAGTTACGTTAACATAACACGTAGAAAGTTAAATAAGTTAATGGGTACAAAAATAAACATTTGGGTGTTGAAATCGATCTCGATTACGGTTACCCATACAGCTGTGCATCGTACCAGTCTTCGGTATAACGGTAGTGACTGCAATTAGTGCCTATTATACATACACAAATTTTCGTCTTTGTGTTAAAGAAAGAAAGAAAGATATTCTCAATACTTGCACAATACATACAAAGTATAAAATATACTTTTATAAAAAAACATAAAAAGGCAAATACAATACTAGGGTATTAGCTCTGTGTTGCGGGGGACTTTACAAATACACAATGATATATTTATTTATTTTATTTATTTATTTATGGTACAGAAAACAAACAGTATTAAAGATAACTTAAGATTAACACACATATTTAAAACATTCACCAGTAAAGTTTTCAATATTATTTATACAAAGCATCGGTAGCATTATTCCAGATAAGTACCTACATAAAAAAAAGAAATTAGAAGAAATTTGTGTTCTAGAATTCAACAAAAAAAAGATATGAAGGTAACACAATATAAGTTATGTGCATTTAATTAATTAAATTTGGATGATTGTTTTGATGTTTTTTTATTTATTTTATGTATTTATTGGAGGATGATATTGTTATAATTAATTATTTTAAATTTTACCTAACATTTAACAAAACACTAACATAGATATAAGTCATTTACTAACAATATATTGTATGGATTATTATCTGAATTAAATGATTATTATTATTATTTTTCTTTATAGTATCATTGGGTGATGATATTTTGTTTTCTTGAACTGTGTTTGTAAAGTCCCTCGCGACACAGAACTTGTTCTCTAGTAACAACTTGGTGCAATACAACTCTGCCTAACCTTTTAGGAGAAAAAGCGTGATGTTACGTTGCAAGTAATAGAGCATTGCTTCAGTAGCAAGAAATAAATTAAGTATTTCCTATAATAAAATAAGAAGTATGAACCCTTTATAACTAGAGGCGATACCAGTAATAAATATAAAGAAATGGGTCTTATCTGCACCGCATCAATTTATTTTATGAATTACTAGGTCTTGCCCGCGGGTTTGCCGGCAAGGTAAGTAAGTTGAAAGAAGCTTGTCGTTCTCCAGGCTCCAGGCTTCAAGATATCTTATAACCAAATTTCATCTAAATCCGTTTAATAAATTCATATGTACCTCAACAGTATACACCATGTATACACAATTAATTAAAATAGAAATAAAAGACCTAAGTATTTATAAGATTTAAATTTTAAAAAAGGAACAAAACGAGACCTTGAAATAAGACTCCGATATTTTTGAAGTAAAAACCTTTTTAGGCGCGTTGAGCACTTTTCGGATGAACAAAAATCATGGAACTCGCGTCATCGTCACCGAACGCGTTCCATATTCAAAAATAATAATCTAATAGCTCGACGATACAATTCACAAGTTCATGTTTAGTTTTCACTTCTATCGGCAGTCCCCAAAGATTGTCCCGCATGATTTTTATTTAATTTCTCACATATCTAAACAAAATTTTATGTTTTCACCTCTCAATATTTAAAAAATTAAGGAGTATTTTTATGATTTATGTATGTTATATATACTAGGCAGGGGTATTCCGTAAAAGCGAAAATCGAGCGACTGCGAAAACGGAGCAAAATCTGGCTGTCAGATTGAAAATCGGTATTCCGTAAGAACGAAAACCGAGCCATTTTGACGTTTAGCAATCGTGTGTGCCGTCACCGAGCAATCACAACCTGTCAGTTTGCGATCGCTGTTTCTTAGAGAATCAGCCGGCGGATCTGCTAGTACCTACCCATAACTATAAGCCTAACAGGTAGGCCGGTAGGTACGAATAGGCACTATAAGCACGATACTGTTACTCTAAATATAACACAAATAAGTATGCCTCTCGTTGGACCGCTTCCGAGTATATTGTACCTAGGCCGAGATACGCCACCGCTCACTCATTGTTTATGTTTGTATGCCTTACGGCCACTGTCGCGCGTAGGGTGACAATGTTTATTTATTTTTTTTATTTATTAAACTTCATACACAAAATTAATGTATAGGCGGACTTAATGCCTGGGGCATTATCTACCAGTCAACCTTAAGGTGGTGCAGAGAGAAACAAAGTAGGTGCATACAAGAAGTCGGGGTGGATCTGAGAGTACTTAAAATATTTATACAAGCAATTACAATAATATACTTTTATAATATATATTTATAAAAATGTACTTAATACATAACCTAAATAATATACTATAACAATACAATATACCTATACATATATATATATATATAAAATATATAACAAGTGTTGTTATGATAAGTCTGCCAGTCTATTGAGACAACAATAATTCACGAACCTTAACTTTGAACGCGAGACGGTTAGTGGACGTCCTGTTTTCGAGAGGAAGGGCATTCCAAAGTAGAATAGATTGGACAGGAAACGCAGAGTGAATAAAATCAGTTACAATGTTCAACAATATCATAGGATAGATTACCAGGAGAGGTTTAGTTGTCTAACTGGTCTACAGCAAGGTGGGTTGTGGGTTCGATTCGATCCCGAGCTATACAAAACTATTTAGAAAGACAAGCCAGACAAGGTTTTAAATGGTTAACGAACGACGCACGGTGAAGCAAGGAATGTCTAATAACATGTAACATGACAAGGCAAGTCTGATCCACCACATTGGGCCAGCGTGTGTGGATTAAGGTCTTAACCCTTTCGGCTCATAAAACAGAGAAGAAACGATTACTCGTCATTAGCGTATCGCAATCCACTGTTGTACATAAGCATCCCCAAGTATACGCTATTTGGCACGATCCTCGGCTTCTCGCCTCCAGCTAATCCCAGCCATTTTATGAAGAGTACACTAGGTTTGCAGATCGTGGTCTACACTCAAGAACACCTAGCTCTATTATAATAATAAAAGCATGTTGCTATTGGTCTACAATAGCAACATGCTTTTATTATTATAATGATACTAACTAAAAAAAAAGGAAGAATAAGACATTTTTATCGCCACTACTAAAATAATCAGTTTGAAATAAGAATCTTACAGACATCGAAACGATATACTGGCCATCAGGCATTCATGTTTAAAAAAAATTATAGAAAAACGACGATTTACTTCATAATACACACTAGGTTTGCAGATCGCGGTCTACACTGTCATCATCTGTCTACATGTCATCTGATGCTGATGCTAAAACTACGCACAACTTAGTATTGTTTCTTGCAAGCCTCACACAGTGCACCTATTATTATTATAATTATTATTTTTAATTTTACAATAAGATTTATTTTTTACACAATATTGATCATTTATATTATTATGAATACACATATACACACACATACATATTTATATATCTTTAATACACAATTATTATTATTTAAATAAGCTAATGGCAAATAATTAATTATACCTATGTATAAAACAGGTTCCAGTCGAAAACCAGCGTCAGGTCCCGAAGATCTGACTAATGCTGAACTGGACACCTGATTGCTACAATTATGAGACACATGCACTTTGTTTTATGTTTAGTTTAGGATAGTTTCTTAATTTTTTAGTTTATATATTATGTATAATATTTCCTATACTTTCACATGTTAAATGTCTCTTATTGTAGCAATAAACGTTTCTTTCTTTCTTTCTTTCTTCTTTCTACACTCAAGAACACCTAGCTCTAGACCAATAGCAACATGTTTTTATTATTATAATGATACTAACTAGAAAAAAAAGGAAGAATAAAACATTTTTATCGCCACTACTAAAATAATCAGTTTGAAATAAGAATCTTACAGACATCGAAACGATTTACTTCATAATATCCCGTGACCCGTTTTTACTGGTCACCCTACCGCCTCAGTCCGCTTCTAATAAGAGCTTTAAGCTCATTGAAGGTAACCTGAGCAATTTATGCACGTAAGAAGATTGCGACTTACAATCTGTTATACAGCGCCCTCTGGCGAAAGTCCTTTCATAAATTACGACTCATAACAACCATATAACCCTGATGTCCGCCGATGTACTAAGACGATATTATATATATATATATAACTAGGGGCCGCGACTTCGTCCGCGTGGTAATTTGGAATATTTGCCCCGATTTTGCAACATATCTCACTACTGCTCCGCTCCTATTGATCATAGCGTGATGTTATATAGCCTAAAGCCTTCCTGGATAAATGCACTATTCAAGAAAAAAAGTTTTTTTCTAATCGAACTAGTACTTTCTGAGATTAGCGCGTCAACCAAACAAACAAACTCTTCAGCTTCATAATATTTTTAGTATAGATATACCTACCTACTAATAGCAACCCATATATTATTATGTTTTACTTCTGGTCATAGAACTGATCAGCTGTATCAAGAAAGCTGAGACAGTTTCTGAATCTACACACGGCTGGCCTAATGCGGGTTGGTGGAATGGACACCAAGACATGCATAAGGCATTTCATCTAAGACACAATGTTAGTTTCCTTACAATGTTTTTCTTTGAAAATAGCAAATTTTAAGAGAGGTAGGCCACCATACTAGCGAGCAAGCCCGACTGGGGAAGAACCTCCACCTTACAGAAAACCACAGCCAAATAACTACACACAGTGGTGTAGTTTCTGTGTGTGAGTACAGGTTACGTAGTAACTATTTAGTAATCTGTGGTACAGGTCTCCAGCGCTCATTTAGGGATGCGTTTTGAAAGAAACGTATTCCTATCCCAGGGATACTTCCATTACAAAATCCTGGTGTAAAAAAAATGGGTTGGCAACACGCAAGTGATACTTCTGGTATTGCAAACATCCATAGGCTACGGTAACTACTTAACATCAGGCGAGCCGTATGCTTGTTTGCCACCTAAGTAGTATAAAAAAATCACAGTTAAAATAGTTTACTACTATTTGATTACCATGTATAACTTCCACAAAGTGAAATTCAGATTGGTGCAGCTATTGGGATTGAATTCGCATTTCATGTGTTTTCTTAATAAGATATTCCCTTCTCAGCTCTCAGAGACCCGTACCCAGCAGTGGGACATATATGGGTTGCTTTTACTTTATAATAATAACCTACATTAAAACAGGAACACAAGATATAATAAGTACTTATCAACACATAATTCATACGAAAAACTGGTTCAATTGCCACACAATTATCGAACGATGACACTCTAGAAATTATGTCCTGACCATCGATCTTTATTACATTGAAAGCGACAAGGCCAACTTATTCACGTCCAATATACACGAAGTAACGGCCTTAAGTCCGCGGTGAAACAATATTCCGCCGCGTCTCAAAAATCAAACAATATTGTCCATTTATGCAAGCACTCTACGTGGGCTAAAGTCCGCCAAAGCACAATAATTTAGTAGATCGGTTTTATATTTATGTTAATTACACATATAAACATAGCTAGTTAGGTCTATTGTATACTAAGAAAAAATATTATGGAAATTTGCTAAAATAATCATTTTTTTTTCAGGATAATATGGAAATCTGCAAATGTCTACTGTTGACGGGGGACATTTATAACGTGGTTCTGTATGTCTTAGACGTAATGTAATTTTAATAATATGCCCAGTTATGTACTGGGCACATTATTAAAAATCCGTCTACGTATAGTGGAAATGGCTTAAAAGTAGTGCATTCATAATATTCTAAATTGTAACAATTCTACAATAAGGAGACTTAGTTTAATCGAATTCTCCAGCACTTTTAATTAGCCATATCAACAAGCTTGCTCCTTATTGTGTAAAATAAATATCTATAAATTTTCGCGGACAAATTCTTCGTGGACTATTGACTGCTATCTGTACAGGGGCTTACAATTTTGATTTACGCATCACTTTCGTCCAGATACCGTTAAAGCTTTTAAACCTGATATCGAGGAAAGTCGGTAAGAAAGACGGATGGCCTGTTGCTTAATTCTATGCTAATGGTCGGTAAAGCGCGTGTGAAATGGAACGATCGGCGGCCATCTTGTTTTATTGTCGCAAGGGATTTATTCATGCTTTTGTTTATTACATAATGCATGGATTCATTTAGCATTTTTTTATTTATTTAAAAAGTTAAAAGGCCAAAATTTGTATGAAAATGAATTCCTATTTCCCTTAGTCACGCCATAACTTAACCGACTATAAGTATCGATTTCATGCATCTTTTTTAAAAGTTTTTTAATACAAACGTGAACTTTATGCAAAAAGCATTATTTGCCAGTCAACTTATATATAGGGTAATGCATAGTTGAAACATTGTAGGTACAATAATAGGTACACAACTGCCCATCTAGACAAGTGGCATTAGCGATAGTCAAATCAAAAAGCAAATGATATGTTTGTAAAAGTCCCCCGCGACACAGAGCTTGTTCTCTAGTGCGGGAGTTGTCTTGTTGTCTGACAAAAAATGTTTGGGATTTGACGTAAGTTTACGACATTATATCGTAGACTTACGTCAAATCCCTTACATTTGTTTTTTTTGACTTTTCGTTTCGACTACCGTTTATGCCACTTGTCTAGAGCCTCTGGTCCACAAGAGAGACAAGTCTCCATAGTAAAATTATGATAAAATAATATTTCAATAAATTTTATTTAATTGACCATCATTTGGCGAAAGCATGTTAATGTTTAGTTGTATGTAACCCGCCACGCGGGCATGACGTCGCGTCGGGGCCTATACGTACATGTAGTTGTAGTAACTAAAGTTTTAATATCTAGTACTCACGTTGCCGAGGAAGCCGCTGCAAGGCTGTATGGGGGGCGGCAGAGGGGGCAAGTCTGGCGAGCGGCGTCGCGGACTCGCCCTAGTACCGCGCTCCTCCGTTAGACCCATAACTCAGTTGTACATCCCTGGAACAAATAAAAAAAATACTTTTTTTAAACATACATTGCTAAGAGGTTTTCTCGAGAGACTATAGCATGGGGTTCTTCAAGAGTAAAGTTTTTAAAGAGTTAGATCATGACAGAGGCCTAAATATGGGTGATCTAAATAACTCTGTCACCAGGTTGACTACTAACCAAACGATAAGATGAAGGTGAATAGTCGGCAACGAGCGAGTGATATGCCTGGTGTTGCAACCGTCCAAAGTCTACCAAGGAGGCAAACAAGCATACGGCCGACTGATGCTTGTTTGCCTCCTTGGTACTTTAATTTAAGAAATAAAAAAAAGTCGAAACGAGCACTGAGCGTGACATAAGTCCTGCATGCATTTAGTCCTGGCTGCAATGTGTCCGTGTGGTCTAGTAATTTTACCACTGACTCCCAGTCGGTGGATTCAAAACTAAGTCGATAAATGTTAGCTCTTAATATTAACTGCCTCGGCAGCGTTAGTGTAATGGTCCTTGAGTGCAACTCCTGATTGCTAGGTCTCGTTTAAACGGCCTCCAGTGGTAGACACTTCGACTAGGCTAGGAGTCTACCACTAGAGGCCGAATTGTATTTGACCTTGAAACACAAGATCGAAAAAACGATTGGTCATTCTTTAGTTTATCGACTTAACAATTGACCAAAAGAGATTTAGCCGAACGAACTATTATTATTTTTACATTTGATCGATTGAAAATTTGTTCGAAAATATTGCCAACTTTGGTATCGTTTGCAAAGTTTGCAATATGTTCGTCCAAAACTAGTCGAAGCTACATTGTACCTAGACATAATAATCGGCCAAAAACTTAGGACAAACTTATGGTGAAGACCAACAACGTTTTTCGGGACAATCCCACCCACATGCTCACCGCTGTGACTCCTGTGAGCCAGGATTAACAGCGGAGTAACCAACTGATACACCGAGTATTGACACTCGTGCGTCCCGTGGACAACTAAACCTACTGTCTTGGACCACGCAACGAATTTAATCAGAAGTAAATAGGAGCAGTTAGAAAGAAAAGTTTCCACTTCCCTCCATAGCTAAGCGGGAGACAAAATAAATAAATAAATAGGTTTGTAACCTATGAAAACCAACAACCCACAAGACCAACAAGGTTGTCAAAAATATCTAACAAGTAGGTACTGCCCCTCTAGACAAGTGGCATAAACGGTAGTCGAATAGAATAGAAACTTATGTCAAATCCCATTTATTTGGAATGGGATTTGACATAAATTTACTTTTTTTTTAAAAGACAACTCTCGCTCAGGTGAACAAGCCCTGTGACGCAGGGGACTTTACAAACATACTTTTAACGGACACAAAGTACTTCGCGACCCGGGACAACCATTTATAGATCACACAATTTTTTTCCCGTATGGGGATCGAACCCACAACACGCCGCGCAGTGGTAATATAATAGCGAGGTAACCACTTAAGCCACTGAACGAGCCGTGCAGTCAATTATGGCATGTTGGCTGCATTGGAACAAAATTTGAATTATATCGTAAACTTACGTCAAATCCTATGCATTTGCTTTCTATTCTATTCGATTCGACTACCGTTTATGCCACTTGTCTAGAGAGGCTGTAGTATATGTAAAGCTTTTCGTGACTTAAAGTATTTATCGCCATTAATCTTTAACATCCAATTCAAAAACTCAATTAAATCTCTCTAGTGTGTCAAATTGTTTTTATATGTAGTTTAGATTGGGGAGGTCACCTGTTCAATTATTCTACGATTAATTTTAAACTCTAATAATATAAACATAGGGTTTATATTCTAGGTTTTAAAGACATTTTAGCAAATTATGTTGTTGATAAATCTAACGTTATTTTTGTAGTGAAAACAAGAAAAACTAGTATGTGTCAATAGGATTGCGGATGTCTGTCTGTATTGTGTTGTATGTGATTGGAAACCAACGGTTGTGGCCGAGGTCGTTTGTTCACCTTATATAGCTACTGTTGGAACTCGATTAGTACTCGATTTTAGGTTACAAATGTTCGATAATTGTTACATTGTGTAGATTGGTGACCAATTAGATTTGCGTATGAAACAATTTTATTTTTATAAGCCAGCTATTCCTATCTATTGTCTTTTCCAGCCATTTCTTTTTTTATAATAAGTACTTAGATGGCAAACAAACATACAACCCGTCCATCTGAATGAATGAGCTCTGTACTGTGTTCAATAAAACTTCTAAGTTTTACATTTGTTTTATACTACTTCGGCGACAAACAAGCCAAGAAGAGTGTCTTACCAATTCTTTTCGAGGTTCTACCCTTCTTGACAGAATTGCCTGTAAGAAGTAAAAATACTTCTTTTTTTGTTTATTTTGACGTTCATAAGTACCGTGCATTTGATGTAAACTAATAAAAAAAAGGTTGAGTTAATACGGCCCCCCTGATGGTATGCATTAACCGAATTTGAAATCATAGTTCCAAATTCAAAAGAATCCAACGACAAAAAAAAGCTGCCAAAAGCTGTAAAGTTATGAAAATGTATGCAAACATTGTCTAGCCACAGATAATAAAATCAGTTACAATTATTATTCTATATTATAATTTAGACAAATTAAATTATAATCAGCATTGATGTGTATTTAATTATGCTATATATATTCTTAATCTCGATTCTTAATTCGATTTTTATCGATTTCGATAAAGTTACATGAAACTATCTACCTATTTATCTTAATGGCAAATAGAATACCTACCTGTCTGGTTCGGATATTTGGAAA
This sequence comes from Trisateles emortualis, assembly GCA_947095525.1. Taxonomy (NCBI): domain Eukaryota; kingdom Metazoa; phylum Arthropoda; class Insecta; order Lepidoptera; family Erebidae; genus Trisateles; species Trisateles emortualis. The sequence continues at coordinate 4,490,398 of OX352740.1, read as the reverse complement.
AGAAAACACAGAACAACGAAAGAGCTTAAATGAATGGAGATTTTTTTTAAACTACCAAGGTGTCAAACAAGCATACGGCCCGCCTGATGGTAAGCAGTTACCGTAGCCTATGGACGTTTGCAACTCCAGGGGTGTCACTCACGCGTTGACCAACCCTTTAAAAACCTTATAACTCCTTTCTTGAAGAACCCCATGCTAAAGTCTCTTGGGAAAACCTCGGCAGAGAGCTCATTCCACAGCCTAATCGTACGTGGTAAGAAAGAGAGATGTTGGTAGGGGAAACATTATATCGACTAATCAGACTACGATGTGTTAAAAAGGGTTAAATTAAAAGTACCAGGTACCGACGTACATGCATGAAGAGATTTATGAATAGTAATCTGTCTGAATCAAAGCAATAGTCTTTGTCTACCCCAATAAGAGAAATGCGTGATGATATGTCTGTATCTAAATAGATGGACTCATACACTGTCAGCTTTGCAATAATTCATACGGTGTTTTCTATTGCAGGAATAATAATTCTGTACTTTGATGCAGTTTCTACATCCGTCCATGTGCTTTCGGGTGGGAAAAACTTAGCGCTCTAGAGAGAACGTTTTAGGACGGATTGGTGTGCAAAAATAATTGTATAGGTACCAGGAAAATCGAGAATACGCAAACACATAACGACGACTCCACTGCATGGTTGGTTCTGTGGCTTGAATGTAAAATGAAAACCTTTGCCATTTACTACTTTGCGACGTATAGTTCACATAATTTATATATTTATAATACACTTTCATCAATAGTAACAATATTATATAAATTATAGGAAATAAATCTTAGTCGAACACTGCCTCTTAAGATATAGGCTCTGCCTAGTTTAAGAGACAGGGCTCATAATTTTTTTTTGTGACCTATATATTATAACTAATGTGTATAATTTAGTGTATAGTCTACCTACAGTAATTATTCGTGATAATAAATAAATTTTATTATTATTATTATAAGGTTATTTCTAGACTGTAGGTACTTTGTGTCCGTCAATTGTCTCTTCTCGATGATCTTATTAATTTTATCTTTTCTAATCTAGACAGAAAACAAAAAGTTATTGTTATTTTCCTAGATTTGGCTAAGGCTTTTGACACGGTTCCTGCCTCACTCCTTTTGGAGAAATTGGAAAGACTTGGCATAAGAAATGATCAACTCAAACTGTTTGCTGACTATCTCTCAAATCGGTTTCAGAGAGTCAGGATTGATGAGCGGCACAGTGATGATCTGCCCATAGCTTATGGAGTTCCGCAGGGCAGTATTCTCGGCCCGTCCCTATTTCTAGCCTATATAAATGATCACTGCAACCTCGAGCTACATGGGGGTAGGATCATCACTTTTGCCGACGACACCGCCCTACTCTTTCATGCAGACTCATGGGAACAAACATTCCTTTATGCCCAGAAAGGTTTTGATATGGTGTCTGAGTGGTTAACTGTTAACAAATTAACTCTTAATGTTGTTAAAACAATGTACATACCCTTTTCCATAAAAAATCTCAATGCACCTCAGTCCAATCTTCAATTAATATCACATAAGTGCTCGTTATTACACAACAACTCTTGTTCATGCCCCATTCTCAAAAAAACCAATGTCATTAAATATCTAGGTATCCAAATTGACAATAATCTTAGCTTTAAACCGCATATACATACATTGGCTACCAGAATACGTAAAATGATATATATTTTTAAAAATTTGCGACACGTGGCAGATATGTCGATAATCAACATGGTGTATTTTGCATTGGCACAATCAATTATTACTTACGGCATATCAGCCTGGGGTGGTGCTCCAACAACTACTATGATTAAGCTAGAGAGAGCTCAAAGAGCAATTCTAAAAGTTAGTCGTTACCTTCCTTTTTATTATCCTACCATAGACCTGTACCAAAATTGCAAAGTTTTAACAGTCAGACAACTGTTCATACAAAACACTATTATACGACAACACACACAAACCTCATATGAATCCACTCTGATTGCTAATAAAAGACGCAAACACACCGTATGTACATCTCACACATGCCACTCAACTTTTGCACAAAGATATTTCTGTTTCCTAGGACCTTACTTGTACAACAAGGCCAACAAAGCTCTTCAAATTTATCCCTTAACTAAACATCAATGCAAAACCAAAGTTTTTAAATGGCTCCAGCCCTTAGATTATAATTCCACCGAAGCCTTAATTAGAGTTATCTCGTAGTTCTATGTTACTCAAACTTTACAATAATATATTATAATAGTATTTTCACACCCTCCCTCTCACACACAAAACACTCACAGACTCATACATATACACACACACCCCACCCATTCATTCACTTTCTAATGGCCAATAAATTAGATATATTTTAGTTAAATAAGTATTTTTTGTCTTATACCGCTGTACCATGTAACACTACTACCATAAGAAGTAAATACGTACTAAAAATTGTGCCCTGGTTCTGGAAGCTGGAGAGCTGGAGACCGGTAACACAGGTAATCCTAGTGCTGGCTCCAGTCTTCACTACATAATTTAAGCTCTTTTCCAATGTATGTTTTTTATATTATTTACCTATTGTACTTATTTTGTTATGTGGTGGAGATAATAAAGCTTATTATTATTATTTTTATTATTATTGTACCTATATTTGCAAAATCCTCCGCCAAAAAGGCTTGTCCCTACTGCAAAAGTTAAGTAACGTCGGGTCTGGGTACTTTTCAAAACTTTTAACAAAAATCATAGAACTCGCGTCATCGTCACCGAACGCTTTCCATATTCAAAAATAATAATCTAATACCTCGACGATACGATTCACAAGTTACTTAGTTTTCACTTCTATCGGCAGTTTACAAAAACTGCCCCGCATGGTTTTTTTAATACTACCAAGGAGGCAAACAAGCATACGGCCATTTGTTTACAAAAAGATTGTTTACATGGAAAATGGAACATACGCATATACAGTTAACAATACCAAGAAGTTTTCACCATATACACAATACCACTTACAATTTCATCTTATTATATGAGTTAACGAACCCAAACATACAGTTTCTTTTATTCATGAGCTGATTAATGAACAAGACAACGATTTATACCTGTTCTTGTAGATTATGGGGTAAAATGAATCAAATGTTGGTAATGTAGTATTAAGTAAAGATGATTTACTCATACCGTGTCAAAGTATGGTCGCATTTCAGTTTCGAAATCTGAAGTAGGTAAGTACTGAATTTTGAATCTATCCATTAACTGTACTCGTATGTTTTTAAAGTATACCTTGCGACACCATGCGACACAGGTCTAGATTCCTAGTGCGGGAGTTATCTTTAAAAAAATGTATTCATCTCAGCCAAAATATCGATCGAGAGTTGTGGAAATCCTTGGGGGAGGCCTATGTCCAGCAGTGGACGTCTTTTGGCTGAGATGAAAAAATGTATATCTATATATTATTTATTATATAGGTATAGGTCTTGTATTAGGTACTTTAATTGCCCCATTGGTCTAGTGGTCGTTTAGTGATGATGCTGATCACGATTTCCGGGTCTTGCCAAAATATGTATCTCAATATCTATTTTGGCAAGACTCATATTACGCTCAAGAAATTTACGAGATGCCTGAAGTTAGGAAATTGACGGTGTTTAGACCCCTCTGCCTCGGAAAGCACGTAAAGCCGTTGGTCATGCGTCTGATCTCTCTCCAGTCGTGTCGGATTGCTGTCTACCAGAGGAGGGTCTATGAAAGTAAACGAAAAGGAGTGTACCTGTGGTTGTGCCCACACTTGTGCATTTTAATATCTTCCGCACAGACGGTTAGATTAGCCGCCGTGACTGAAAGAAGACATTATTACAATCAGACAACCCATATCCTTATTGCACGACGGTGTTGAAAAAAACCTAAATATAATTTAATTTTTAGACAAGAGACATCTCTCGCACTATGGAACACGCCCTGTGTTGCGTTGGACTCTACAAACATACAATTCACGGACACAAATTACACCCAGCCTCGGAACAAAAATACAAAGTTCATTTCAAATGTTTGTTCTGTGTCTGAGTGTAATTTACCTATAATATGTATGTAAAGTCCTGCCCTGGTGCAAAAAAAATAGTCGGCAACACGCAAATGACACCTCTGGTATTGCAAGCGTCCATATGCTACGGTAACTGCTTAAAATCAGGCGGGCGGTATACTTGTTTGCCACCCAAGTAGTTAAGAAAAATCCTCTCTGCCAGGCAACATTTCCAATAACACACGAACATATTATTGATCACAAACACAGCCTTAATTTTGTTTAAAACATCAACATTTAACAAAGCATCTATAAATAATAAATTGATGTTACAAACTAAAATATCATTCGGCCTTGTATCGTTAGTTATAGGTATCGGTTGATTAGGTTTATATTACATACCGGTTTTACTGATTTCCATCAATCACATCAACTGTCCATTATAGTGGAAAGCAATATAATTTATAGAATTTCAAAGAACTTTTAGAAATACATATATGATTTAGATACTGCTGCGTCGATTTTACGTTTACGTCGTAATTAACGGATTCTTTATTTAAAAATATATCTTATATATATTAATAGCTTTTCGGCTAATCTCACGTATAAGCTAATAACATTGTTGAATTTCATCAAAATCCGTGTAGTAGTTTTCACTTGATACCAAAATTCATACATTTTCACATTTGGCATTTATTAAGCTACTTAAGTAGTACGAAAATTCCTCAGGCATCCACTTAGTACTCGTACCTATTCTCAACAATGGATAAATCAACCAATTTGCTGAGGCGGGAAGAATAAATTAGATACCAAAGAAACATGACCGTTAAAACCAAAATCTCATTGAATTATCTGTAAATGAATGTTGCGCCTAGACGCGCCGACACCGAATTCCAATCCTTTATTTATAAAAGACCGTAGAGCTAGCACCGACTTAAATTATAGAGGGTGAGTCGTCTGCAGTTAAACGAACCACGACTCATGAAGTTGTTGAAGCTTTTTGTTCTTTTTACTAGCACAGGCATTAGATCGCAACGTCTCATCGGCTATTATTAATGCGCCGATAAAGACCGAATGGCTTCGGCTGCGCTCGGCCAATTGCGCGGGCGTCGATCCATAGACAGGCAGCGTCTCATTCGCTATTGTAAATTTATTGATTTATATCAACATTGGAGACTGTATCTGCCACTATTTTTAGTTAACGACTAAATTATCAAAACTGCATTTTCGCCTACGCTGCCGGAAATCGTTTTGTCAAATTAGAGATATTCGCGACCAATTTTTTGACCATATGGCCAACGTTAGACGAATAACTCGTTCCATTTCCTATTTATGCAATGTAAAAAGCATTTAATGTCTAATATATCTTTCTAAGTACTACCTAAATAAACCTGTGCCAACTATTTGTACATTAAACTTAAGTGTTTCAATCGGCGTTTTACGATCAACTACGTCGTACAGCGCTAGCGCAATTGTTGGTATAAAAATAAGGTTATGTGTATCAAGAACTTGTGTACTCTGTAGAGCCCCCAGATGTTCATAGAGAGCGTCATTACCTACCTCGGTGGTCGCGCTATCCGTATAGGTGATAAATAAATGGTTATCTGACCGGATCGACGCATGCGCCGCCCGCCGCGTGAGAACCACGGCTTGGTTTCAAAACAACACGGCCGCACATATGTTACACGACATATAATTGTTACAAGTGATATTAACTTTCTAAAAACATGGCTAGAGTTACTTATTTTATGATAATAGATAGGTACTTATAGGCTTTTTTCTATGTACACCTACTCTTATTTAATAGATGGTTTCCTATTGCATCTACTTACATCGTACGTACACGTCTGTCTTAATGATAACATAATGTAGATTGTTTATTGTTAAGTTACACAAACAATTTTAAATTGATTAAAAAACTAGCCACCAGTCTCACTTTTTACGGGTGGATATTATACATATATTATAGTTTTCGTTTCTTGTAAGGTACTTGTTAATAATGTAGCTTTGCGTTAAGTAGTTTTTGAGATTTTCCATTACAAACCCATTCTCTCAAAATTATTATAGGTAGGTACTGCTTGACTGAACTGAACTAGACAGGGATCGGGGTTCATCTCAATTAAACTAACAAATAAGAGGAACCGTATTGAAAACGATCTATCTATTTAGAGACAACGACGTACGCACCTAATTAACAGGAATCAAACTTATAACTGAAAAACCTTTTTCAAGTCTCCAGTTCAATTTTTTTTAAATTAATAAGTAATTTTATTATTTGGTACTTAATTTTATTACAATTTTCCAACGCAATTTTCTGTCTTTCTTTTGCTAATCATATGTCTTTTGTCAGCAAAATAAACATTTATTTCTTTCTTTCTATTTACGCATGCATTTTAAGAAACGTTTCCCTGTGCAAGGGATACCCTATCACTAAACCAAATATACAAATTCTTGGTCGGCAGCACGCGGTTGATGTTTTTTCGCATTACAACTGCACATAGACTAGTCGTAGTACCTACATAGTATAAAAAAAATCCTCTCCTGCATATAAAGCCACGTTTGGCGTTTGACCAACGTAGGCCAGTAGAAGCCTACTGTGGCTTATATTGGAATATGTTGGCCCAACGTTTAGAGGAAGCCACTTAAAACTAACGAACATTGAGCTACTGTAATTTTACGCAATCTCTATTATTGTGCTATGGTCATACTGTGCACAGTTTGTTTCGCCAACGTGTAGAGGGAGTTTTATTCTAATTTATTAGTCTTCCCCGCGCGCATCACTCCTGGGTTTCAACTGAAAACCAGCGTTAGGAGATTTTGGCATCCTAACATATGCTGAGCTGTGTGTGTAATTACGCCTACATAATTATTATGTTATAATGTTATTTTATAGAACAAAGATTTGTGTATGTACTTTGTGCCAATTAAATAATATTCTTTCTTTCTTTTAGAGAGTAGGTATAGAAACAAATCTATAAGAGTAGAAGTCATGCTCATGATCCAACGAATGACTACTATCTGTCTAAAAACCACGTCGACCCGTCGCGTCGGCGTCGTACGACTCCAGACGCATACGATTTTCTCCTAACCTATTTAGTGGTCAAATGCAAGTCGTGTGCGTGACTGTACTTACGCTCTTTTCAACTTTATGCGAGTTAAGTTATTAGCAAATCCGGTATTGTCCGGTATTATGTCGGAGTCGGCTTCTTTGTTCATAAAGTATTCAAAACCAAATTCGTCATAACTTCGTCTGTGAATAGGCATGACATTGACATTTCACTGTATTGTTTTATGCTTACATTTTTTGTAATCTGAGGTAGGTATTATTTTTCAAATCTCAAAGAAAATAATCCCACTTATCTTACTACTTACTACATAACTATTATAAATACTACACTAGGTATCGATAGATTGTTGTTTTATAGTGAATAGTGTGGAATAGCACATAGGCTACTTTTAATCCTGAAAAAAAAACGCGAAACGTGAAAAATTACGCGGGCAAAACTAGTACCTATTATATAAACGCGAAAGTTTGTGAGAATAGATGTAAGTACCAGTGCCGTAAATAGGGCGGTGCCACCGGTGCCCAGGCACAGGGCGTAGAGTCTGGAGGGCGCAAGAATGGCCAGACCAGACAGGACTATTATTTTTTTGGTTAGCTCCTGATAAGTTACCGCTGCGCCCCTAGTGCTCGATTCCAACACATACGTACATGCCAGTATCATCAAAAAAGTCTATTAAATTAGACCAAACATCGCGCTCATTTTTTTGGCAGCGCACGGGCGTATTTGTGTACTAAAAAAACATGCCGCTAATTGGAGTATCAAATTGCTACTGAATTTTGGGCTGAATTAGACACTTTAAAGAGTCAAGTTGAAACGACTGTATTCTTAAAGCTATAGTCGAACTAGATTAAAAAGAGATGTTTCCCAATGTAGAAGTCGCTATAAAAGTGACCAGTGACTGTAGCTTCCTGCGAAAAATTATTCAGTAAGCTCAAATTAATAAAAGCTTATTTGCGCTCGACATTTGGCCAAGAAAGGTTGATAGGCCTAGCGATTTTGTTGATTGAACGCGACATAAGACGGTGCCTGTCTTAGTTAGTTAGTTTGACGGGGTTTTTTCCGCACCTGGCCGCTCAAGTGGGCCTTTGTGCGTGGAGTTCCTTATGGCTATTCCAACCACCCTAGGTTCTTCCAAAAGGCCAGCAGGCGTCCGAAGTCGCCGCAGGCCTCCGGTAGAATGCCTGGTTTCCTGAGAGTTCGTACCCTATGGTCTTCTACGCTCCTACATTCCAGAAGGAAGTGGGCGGGTGTTTCCCTCGGTTTCCATGCAGCCCCTGCAGAGTGGGCTGACGGTTAGGCCTAGTTTGTCAAAGTGTCTGTTGAGTGGGCAGTGTCCTGTGAGGACGCCCACTATTATCCTGAGGTTTGACCTGGTTTGCGTGAGGAGGTTTCGCGAGAGTTTCCAGGTTGCGGATAGTGCCGCTTTCTTGGTTTGTCTGCAACCTCCATTGTTGTTCCATTCCTCCTTGTGCAGTTGTGTTGTCCAATCCTTGAGCCAGGACAGAGCCTGGCTGTACGGGATGGGGACTATGGGTTCCGGCCCCGCGGTCGCAGTGGCGGAGCCATGCCTCGCCAGTGCGTCCGCGGCGTCGTTACCTGCCGAATCACTATGTCCTTTGGTCCACTGCACGGTGACTTTATTGGTGCCTGCAACTGCTTGCAGTGCCTTGTGGCACTCTAATACAAGGATGTCTCTCTGGTGTTCCTTAGAGCTGTTAGTACTGAAGCGCTATCTGAGACTATCTTGATATCCAGGTCGTCTATATCCCTGGCTGCGATCGCTCCTGCAGCTCTGGTAATGCCTATACATTCCGCTTGGAAGCTGGTGTTGTGATTACTCAGTGTTGTGGATATATTGGATGTTCAGGTCTTGCGAGTATACGCCTGCTCCAGTGCCCGTCAGCGTCTTGGAACCGTCGGTGTAAATCCTTACTTCTTTGGTCCCAGAGCTGTCGTTTGCTTCTGGATTGAGTTCTATCTTGTAGCGTCTATCAAAAGTGTAGGTCAGGGGATCCTGTCGCACGGTGCCTCCAGCAGCGGAAACTTGTTTAGCGCCACTGTTAGTCTACTCATATGTGGTGCGATTGCTGTCTGCTTCTACAGTCCACTCCCACGTATTCTAAGTGCAGCTGCCGTAGCCTTCTCCTGTATTACAAGGTGCAGTGGTCTCAGGTTCAGGAGGTGCTTCAAAGCGGCTGTGGGTGTGGTGTGCATGTAACCGGTCATCGCAACGCATGCGATGCGTTGAAGGCTCTGTAGTTTGTTTTTGCACAACCGAGCCATAGGTAATAGTTGGTCTGATGACCGATGTGTATAGCCATACTATTATCTTTGGGTTCAGGCCCCATGTTTTGCCGACCAGTCTTTTGCACTACCAGAAGATCATGCTGGCTTTGGTTATCTTTTGGTCCATATGCTTTGCCCAGTTTAGTTTGCTGTCTAGGGTAAGTCCCAGGTATTTTACCTCCGTCGACAGTTCCAGCCTGGTGCCAAACAGTTTTGGTGTTTGTAGTTCTGGTATCTTCCTTTTGTTACGGTGCCTGTCTTATGAAAAGGTTATCAACGACTTAAATCTTTTGAAAAAGTCCTTCCTTGTGCTTTATTTTATCACCCTGAAAGAAATAGCCTATACATAGCATTGCTCTAGGGTGGGTACCTATAATATCGTGATGATGCCCACGGCCACATTTTATCAACGCACCTCTCGCCACCGACAGGGAGTTCATCCTCACATCCTTGCACCTCAAACATGCCGTACCGTAAGATTCCAGAGGAATTTCTTACCACGTACGATTTATCTGTGGAATGAGCTCCCTGCCGATGTTTTCCCAAGAAACATAATATAGCATGGGGTTCTTCAAGAACGGCCTAAATAAGGTTTTTACCCCTGGTGTTGCAAACGTCCACAGGCTAAGGTAACTGCTTACCATCAGGCGGGCCGTATGCTTGTTTGCCACCTAGGTAGTAAAAAAAAAACAAGGGCGCAGTTACGGAAGCTCGCACAGGGCGCAAAAAGGGCTATTTACGGCACTGGTAAGTACCTATATTTATTAGGTACTTCTACACGCAAAAATACACGACGGATTTTAATTAATCCTTACAAAGCCTAGATATATATCAGAATAGCACAGTCATTTTGTTTTTAAACATAGTGATCCATTAGAAAATTCATGCGGACGAAGCCGCAGACAAAAGCTAGTACCAAATAAAGCCGCTGAGTTTTGACTGATATCCGTACACTTCTGGGAACACGAAATTTTAGTTTTTATAAAATATTTCGCAAGAGAACGCCGTGTAATGCTTTGGATTCTGTAGCGCACGAGTTTTGATGGCGCCGCTTAGACGAATAAAGCTTTTTATCGGTCGACTGAGCACCAGAAACACACGATTACTTCGTAAACAATCATACTTATGTTGATTAACATAAGGTCTAAAATTCGAAGATGTAGTGGACATCTGTTTCGATAGAGATCAAGTTATACTGGTACCGTAAGTCAGCGGTTTGACAAAGGGAGTCAATTTGAACGTATCTGAACATCGCTCGTGACTCACCCGTCTACAGCGATCATCTCGAAACTGTGTAGCGGAGCCGTATCGTGAGGTTTGTTGTCCTCATAATCGGGGGAACGGAATAGAGAAAACTTAGATGAAGTTTTGTAAAGTTTGATAGCTACGATATCGTTAATGTCAATATAATCCTTACTAATATGATAAATGTGAAAGTTTGTAAGAATGGATGGATGGATGTTTGTTACTCTTTCACGTAAAAACTACTGAACGGATCTGGATGAAATATCGCACAGAGTTAGATTATGGTCTGGAATAACACATAGGCTACTTTTTACAGCGATATCCGACATCCATGCGGGTGGAGTCGCAGGCAACGGCTAGTAATATATTATATTACTAGCCGTACAGGTTTCCAGAGTTAATATATATTATATATTAACTCTGGCAACCTGTACTCACACACGGGAATAAAACTTACACCGGTGTGTTTGGTCTTCTGTAATAAAGAGGTCTTTCCCCTGTCGGGTTTGCTCACTAGTAAGGTGTAGTCTATTTAATATTCCTTTGCATGGATAAACTCGCAAATGAACTTAACAAACTTTAGCAGCTATCAGATCTCTCCCTTATCAAATTTCTAAGAGAAACAGTTATAGTTTCACGTGAAATCATTCTACTCTCGTATTATATTTCTAGTATCAAATACCACGGCTGAATGGCCATCTCTTGATGTGTTCCCACACACTTGTGAACCGGAGTTTGTCTACTTTGATTCGTTTACAAGCAATAGCAAATAATGCTTTTGTGAAAGTGTACAGCGAAAATAGACGCTTTCTGCAAGCTAACTTTATGAAGGCAAAATGACAAAATTAAATAGGCATACGACCCGGGCACTTGCAATATCAGGAGCTTTACCCGTCCGTTGTGGACCCAACATCTTAAAACACCAGAGTTTTGCGTTATGGCGTTTCCCAGCACTGGAGTATCATGACGTTTTTATAGCGACTTATTGTGAATAACGTTTCGGAAAATCTTTTTTCTTATCTTTTAAAAGACAACTCCCGCACTAGAGAACAAGCTCTGTATTGCGAGGGACTTTACAAACATACAATTAACGTACACAAATTACACCCAGACTCAGAACAACACGGGACAAAACTTTGTGGGTCACACAAAGTTTTGTCCTGTGTGGGATTCGAACCCACAACCACACACAGCACCACCATGGACCACCAAGGCAGTCTAATGTTAGGTATGGATATGTTAGTTAAGAATTAATAGAATCGCTTCATTTACCATTATGCTGAGCGAGGCCAGATAAATGAAGGATTCTATTCGTTCTAAGCGGTGGTGGCAGAGTGGGAAAGTAACCGACCGAGAGGTGCGTGTTCGAACCCGGGCGGCAGTAGGTACCAATGTAAATTTTAGTTTGTGGAGTTTATATGTACTAATTAAATGATTCGCCATCTGCTAACGGTGAAAGAAATTATCGTGAGCAAAACCCACATGTCTTAGAAGAAAGTCTGATTTATCAACCCCGCCAACTGGTGTAAATTAAGGCCTAAACCCTCCTCTCTTGATAGAGGAGAGGAGACCCGTGCCCAGCAGTGGGACATATATGGGTTGCTATTATAATATAATATTCGTTCTAAATACCACAACACATTACTCACTAGGCATCTTCGCGAATCTCTGGTAAAAACGCGGCCTAAAACGCTGAAAGCAGCCCGCGTTAACGAAATCGTTTCCAGGTAATGTAAATTTAAACAGAAACAAATTATTATAAAGTATTTTGCAATGTATAAAGTGATACCGGCTCATACTGTCGTGCATTATCAAGTATTGCACATGCGTTTATAAATGTAACAGGGTGACACATAGGCCTTTCGTCATTATTGCCGTTGCCACGAAGTTCTTAAAATATAAATAATATTTATGTAGTTCACAATCAAATGTTTCCTAACCCTCGACGAAAAAAACGATGGAAATAAAACTATAGTTTTAAGCCTTTGCCATGATGCGCCACAGATGGCTCCAATTTGATACCTAGTTTTTTTTTTTCATATGTTGCAACAGCAGAGTTTTGTGTTTTAGGTATCGCCGGAATAAGAAAAACGTTATTTTTAAAACTGTCTTAAATTAACATTGGCGATAAACTAACGCTCGGAAACACAACTACACCACTGTATGTAGCTAGTTATGTGTAAGGTGGGGGTCCTTTCTTAATCAAAATGTATTAATCAACTAAACAACAAATTAACTAGCTATTAAAACAATTTCTAAGAATCTTAATCCGAATTACAAGTACCTAACAACACGGTCATAAATTTCCAGCTCTTCAAATGACGTAACACTAATCCCAGTAGTGAAAGGATACTTTGGAGGTCGAAAGGAACATATTAATGCCCAAAACACGATCCGTCTTACACAACATCTTTTGTTCAGCTAAAGATGTTTTAGATAAGAATCTAAACAAAGGAGGTTTGCTGTAAAAAATTGTTACATTGACAGGAAAATTTATGGTTCCGACATTTCTCTAGCCATGTGTTAAACTGACTAAATACGTACAAAAAGCCATTGTTTTAGGCAATGATTTTAGAACAGTGTGTGCATTTCAAACAACAATAACACTGTGCTGTCCCAAGTTAAATTAAAAACATAGCGTCAGTAGAAAAGCATAGAGCAACTTTGACTCGCGTGTAAATCGGTTTTGCAAATGTTTTCTGCAATTTTCTAATCTTATTAATTTAAATTGATGCAAATATGGCAACTACATGTTTTAGGAGTGTAATTAGGTACATGGGTGTTTTTTTTATACTACATACTTGAGTGGCAAACAAGCATACGGCCTGCCTGATGTTAAGCAGTAACCGTAGCCTCTACACGCTTGCGATACCAGAGGTATCAATAGCGTGTTACCAACCCATTTTTTACACCAAGGCTTTAAGATGGGAGTATCCCAGAGCCTCTAGACAAGTGGCATAAACGATAGTCGAATCGAAAAGTCAAAAAATAAAATGTATGGGATTTGACGTAAGTCTACGATATAATGTCGTAAACTTATGTCAAATCAAATACATTTGTTTTTTTGACTTTCCGATTCGACTATCATTTATGCCACTTGTCTAGAGGGGCTGGCATAGGAATAAGTTTATTTTAAAACGCATCACTAAATGAGCGCTGGAAACCTATGATGAATGATGAGAAAGCTGTTACTGAGGCCTATAGACCTTACTCTTACTTGCGGTATCATTCGTGCGTTGCCGACCCTATAAGTCACACATGAGTTTTATGTAACCCTGGAATAAGAAAAATGATTTTGAAAAACATTTCTCTTAAATGACCACTAGAGTTTTGGGGACTTCAGCGGTGTAATTTCTATCTTATATAAATTTCGTACAATGACATCTTTAAGCCTAGTTAATAGAATCGACATCTCCTTCTTTTTCTTGCCTGTTAATGTCCACTGCTAAATGTAGGCCTCACCTATATGTTTCTACACTGTGCTTTCTTGAACGTGGTCTTCACTCGAGAACCTTTCTTCCATCAGTTATCGGTTCTTTGAGCGATGTTGCCTGCCATTGCCACTTCAACTTGCTTACTATTGACAATCTTGGTGAATTTGGTTCGTCTCCGAATCTTTTTCAAATTAAAATCCAAAATTAATCGGCGATATTGTAGGGTCGTTAGGCTGATATTCAGGATGATGCTGAGCTAGACATAAGGTCATTCGGGCATTACGCAAGTAAGTACCTACTTAATATCGATCTATGACTTCGTTGAAGCATTTATGTAGATACAAAAGTATCAAGGGTACAGTCTAAGACCTGTTTTCTAAAAAATAACTAATTAGCTGTCAAGTCTCTTGTTAGTAAAGTGTCAATTGAGTTGTTAAAAGCATGGTCAACTACTTTGATTTGATTATCTTGGTTGTCAGTTAAAAGACCTGTCAAATTGTAGTTTACAATCGTTAACTCAGACTCCAGTTGGGAGTTGATCAATTACAACGCAGTTGCTTGTTTGTCACCGTAAAATTAAAATAAAACTTATTTCTGAAAGTCTGATTTTTTCCCACTCATAGACAAAAGCAGTTTTCTAACAATTCATTATAAGTAGGTATCATCTGCCTATATCTGAAAGTATTTCATTCATTACTTCTTATCGTTTAGTTAGTGGTCAACCTGGTGACAGAGTTCGCCCATATTTAGGCCGCTGTCTGTCGTGATCTATCGAATGTTAACAGTCGGGACCGACTTTGAATGTGCCCTCCGAAGCACGAAAACGCTCAGATGAAATACCACTATGCGGTCGCCCATCTATAGGGTTACCGTGTCTTTGGTTGCTTAACCCACTGATCGTTTACTGAATAGCAAGTGCACCTGGCTATGAGCGCTTCAATATAAGAAAAAGATAAGAAGAATTCATTACATTATTACCTAAATAGGCACCCACCCAGGTTTAAGGTTTGTCATTGTACGAAATTCAAATTAAGATCGAAAAGAAAACGCTATAAAGGACGTTTTGGTAAGACGTCAGAAGTTTACAAACACACCAACTTACCTTATCACCTTTACAGTCACGTCTTCACGACTTACATAGAGAAGTGTGTACCTACCTACTAAATACACTAAAATTAATAATTCTTACTCTCTTTATTCTACTACAATTTAAAAAGGGACGGAAACAACTTACAAATTTAATTTATTGCAGGCTATTCATTAATTTGTTATTTATTGTAAATTATCCCTTTAAACCCAACTAACATTTTAATTGACCCAATAGATTTATATCTGAAATAAAAAAGGCAACGATAGATACATTATCTATAATCGACATGTAGGAACACATCGCTGTTTATGGGATAGCGTGGACAATGGGTCGGTAATTACAAGGCGTGGTTGGGTGATAGGGACCCGCCAGGACTTGCGTGGCTATCTCACGATCTCACTCTACTAATAAGACTGGCTGATTTGTGCTTTTCCTCAAGCATGTATTCAATGCATATACGCGGGCTTTGTTTGGATAGAAACTGTTTTCATATCTAGAATCTTAGGTCTTTTGGAGAAATTGATTTTGTCAGCAATTACCTACCTATTTATTTAACGATATAGAAAATCAAAACCTCGCTCTCTATACAGCCAAGACTCCATTAGCAATGACATGGGTTGAGTTATGAATAGATCTAGCATAGTCTTGTTCTGTTTGAATTTGAACTGTCTGTAAACCAAAACTAAAACCGAACAGTAAAATTTATTTCTTTTAAATTTTAATGAAATCTATTTTTATTTATTACTGACCTTTATAGTTATTACTGACCTTTATAGTTATTACTGACCAAAACACAATTCCCAAGTTGCCAGTTTAAGAATATTACACGCCAATTTCAAACAAAGAACACCATTACGATAAAACACGAGTAACTCAGTGTTGGACATAAATCAGTCAGCAATATATTTGTCGATCTAACGCCCGAGTTTGTGAACAATAGAGGCCAGTTTGTTACTTATGGTTGGAACCCACTGTTTCTAGGTCTAGCTTTGTTCGGCACGTGTGACTATTTTGCGCTTCGGAGCCTTTCAGCCGTCTTATCATAGTTTTAAAATGTATTTACCTAGTTTGTAGGCTGTCCTTTACGTGTTGGGGCCTTTAAGTTTATATGGTATAAAAACAAAGTAACCTACATATTCTATTTATAATTCGTAGATAGGTAAGTAAGTAGGTATACTTATAAGCGACGACATTGATCCTATGATGCAATCGAGACGCAATGATTTGCTATTATGGTCCCCATCAAGTTCCAGTTGTTGTGGTGCTATTGGTTACGGACAAAATATATTAATTAGGTACCGAGGTACCTAACCAAAAGAAGTATTTTTATAAACAATTTCCGCACTAAGGGGGCATGTGTTGTGTCGCGGAAACAATACAATAATGCACGTAAGTAGGTGACCTACACCCAAACAAGGACCAAAAATATGGTTCACAAATATTTGTCCGTGGGAATGGAACCTACATCCCTAGATGCTACTACCACCTGAACTATTAGGCAATTAATACCCAGGTTCCTAAGTACAGCACACGCGCAATCAAAATAATGTGTAGTACGAGGACAATATCAATCTACTACTTGCCTGCTACAAAAAAAAAACATAGGTACTTAGGAACATAAAAGTGGAAATTATTATGATAAACCCGATTAGCATAGCTGATACCGAAACAAATTACCTATTTACTCATTAAAATTAACATAAGCCGCTTGCCATATTCAAATCATAAACATGGAAATTGCCAAAATACAAGACACTCGTTTAGCTTCGAAAGTTTTTGTGCGGTATCATAATTCATGAAATTCTATTTATGGATGCTAAGTAGGCAGATTTTTGATCATTAGCTCCGGCCTTAATCGCCTAAACTGTCACATTTGCTAATATTATAGCTGGCCAATGTGATTGTTTTGTTGCAGTTTTCTGTTCAGGATTCCTTTTAAGGGAATGGGATTCGAGGACATCAACGGCAATAAATTTATTGTGCTGTCATAGGTCTAGCTTTATTGTTTCAATATTGTCTGTATTAAATGGTAAATAGGCAGTGATCTCTATGCATGGGTTTTATATATATAAAATTTTGTAACAGGTTACCTACTGTAAATACGAGATCATCAATTTTAATTGAATGAGATTAATATTAAAAGTAGAAATTATTTTCAAACCAAACGACAAATTTACCATTTGCTTCAATGTAACAAGTACTTACTAGTTTCTTATAAACTCATTCAAGTTTTCTAAAAAGTAAATAAAGGACCTTACCTTTCTCCAACGAATAAAAAGAAACTTCTGCCACAGTTCAAACACAAACAGCGTCCAAATCACAATATCACACGTGAAATCAGTTCGTATCACTGTAACGTCCAATACTTTGAGTTATTATTTTAGTTCGTCGATAAGACCGGACGGTTCACTGTTATTTTGAACCGGCGTCTCGCTCGCAACGAAGCACCGCGTGCATTTCAATGGATGAAAGTGTAAACCGTGGTTTTTGTATAGCGCCCTCTCATCTACGCTCGTGCGCACGAAAGAGACGCAACTTCATATTCAAGTAAGGCTTTTTTTGAGTGGAGCGACAACTTCGCCCACTATTTTATTGTTATTCTAATTACCTACTCTTCACATCTCGGGACTTTTTGGAAAACTGCATCCATAGTTTGTTTTGAAAACACCCCGTAGAAGGGTGAGCTCCATTTATTCATAGGGGGGTTATAAGGTCAATAAATAAAAAACCTAAGGTGGATCGATCGTTTATTTTTATTTTCTTCCCACAGGTGGCAAGAACCAGAGTAGCGAGCACAAACTAACATAATTATGAAAATGGTAACTATTTTCAGGGATAACCACTTCTAAATGAATTTCAATCTTCAAATAGATACAATTTTGGTTCATTACTAATTCAAAAACTCATACAATTGTATGCTATCGTCATTATTTCTACTAAAATCGCAAAATAAAGATGTGCCAATTTTCGCAAAAGTTTCAATTAGTAAATATAGGTTTTAAATCCCGTGAAAGAATTTGAAATAATTGTTATTAAGAAATGTGAAATGGTTTCGTTACTCGCGGTGCATTTAAGTTAACAGCCAAAACTTTAAAGATGTGAAATCCCTTGTGTACTGCTCCTACCCCGGAATATAAGATACTTTTTTTAAATCTCTAATGATTTTAAGAAAACTTTAAAAGAAAATAAAATGATATAAATTGATATGAAATGTAAACAAATATGCATGTAACCAAGGCTTCTAGTGAGCGATCAGTTACAAGCCGACTTGTCTCTTGATGAGAGAGCATTTAAAGATTTTGAATTTCTTCCCTTTATGCAAATGATTGTTTTTTTTTTAATGTGTGCTGTTAAGCTACGTGTCCAAATAATATTCACAGAAAAACGCGATGCTCTCTTTAAAAATATTGTTTTTAAAACAAACATTGGTTATTCACGGACAGTAAAAAATGTTGAAATACCAATATAGTTATATCTAAAGACGAAGAGTTCCTCGGCCACTCACATATTGATGTGGCATCAAGTGAACTGTGATTATCGGGGACGTACGGACCTTCCAAGTCACTTGCGTCGACATCATCTTGGCACAGCAATAAATTCAGCGTGAATTATATTACAGGAAAGCTGAGCAAGTGAATCTGAAGGCGCCGATATTAAATAGGGACGCCAATAATGCCAATGAGGCTAAATAGCAACAGAGGTGTTATATAATATTCATTATAATTAAGCCTGATAGTATTATTGTCATCCCATTTAATATCAATAAGAAGCTTGCAATAGACTGATGTGTTTTAATAAATCCCCTTACTAAGCCATTGCATGCTCCTCAAGTTTTCCAACAATTGTTCCAACATTCCTTCCAACACTTGTCAAAAAACCTTATCATAATAATAATTATATTATCCATCGATGTTCTAAGGACAATAAGACAATCAAGTGCATAGGCACATTATATTAGATTAATAACTAATCAAACATAATATTATATGCAAACTTGAACTAGTTTTTTTTTTTGCATTTTCTAATATTTTTTTATCGAGGTATTCTTTAGCGAATATCGTTAATGGAATAAGTACAATATAATATGAACTTATGACAGAAAAAATGAAATACATTATGTGACACGAAAAAAATGAATGTGAATTAATTAGTTGAATGAGTTTAAAAATACCCAACCTCTCCAATAATGACATACCTTTAGACAGTAAGTGAATATTTCATTATCTGAAACATTGCAGTCCATAAATTGATGTTGTTGCTACCCAACTTGGTAATAATTACAATCATATCAAATATTTCAGATAAAGAAATCGCCAACAGAATAATTAGCGAACATATAATGATAAACCATTTAAAAGAACTGAAAATGACTATACATTAATTTCACAATATACTAAATATATACAATGATAGCCTTCCTGATGGAAAATTTTGCAATGACATTTTTTTTAACATTTTTCGTTTTCAGTTATTACAAACAGAAGTAAATCACACTACATAAAAATAAATATATAAAACACGACACATAAATAGCAAAGTTTGCACGAATATTAAAGTTTAATATGAAATTGTAACTAGGCAAGGCTTTCAAATGAAATAAATATAAGTCGTAGGGGGGCCGTGTACAGGGCCGGTCGACCCGGTGACCACTCGGCCGCGGCTAACACCACGCGGACGGCCGACACACCCCGTGTAAAATGAAAATATACGAAAATAAAACATATACACTTCTTATGTTTTACATGAACTATAATAACAGTTACGCCTATATGAACTGTTACAATCCATACTCGGAGCTGTAAATTATGTTACAATTTATGACCGTCGTCGCTCACCGTTCCGTAGTGCCGCCGTCGTAACGCAATACCTAACGTACCGATACATAGTGAAAATGTAACCAACAGTCTTCGAGTCCAAACGTTCACTCGACAACGGTGAGCAGCGACGGCCGGCTTCGTCATTAAAGAGCACGATACAGTTCATCGATATCGACGCACTAGGGGGCAGCAGCCCCCCACTAACATAGTCCAGCTTCATACAAAACTGCTAACACCTCTGATTACCACTATACAGGCAGACCGGTGCGGCACACGGTACGGGCACGCGCCCTCCTCGCCCACCTCGCCCGCCTCCCTACTTTATATACTGCGGCTAATCAATAAAATCGCCGCGTGTAAAACTTAGACAACGTGGACAAACCATAGTAACCAACTATTGTTGGTCTCTTACAAAGTTACATCTAAACCTCGGACAGAAGCCACACCTCGACAAGTTCGGCTTCGGAGCGATTACAACAGTGGGCACGTCGGTCTTGAATGTTCGCCGACAGTGGCGAATGCTCGCCGACAGTCGCAAATGTTTGGCGACAGTCGCACCCACCGTTGGGCGGAAGATGCGTCAAATCATCTTCGCACTCATTAAAGTTTGCGTTTCAAAATGTTGCAACAGAAAACAGATAATTTTTTATCTAAGATATAAAATTTTGAATGAATTTAGATCGTCAGTAAACGTAAACGAAATATACTAACAAAAATAAAATACCTGTTCTACCTATACTTTATATTAACAAATTATTAAACAAGTCGGGACGATATTATTGTAAGAATTATATTAGAATCGTCCTATCGCGTTTGTCATGGAATGCTGTCGCCTCGTTTCGCGTTTTTAACTAAAATAAAATATATATTTTCCCAACAAAACATTTTAAAACAAATACATAATACGCAGAAACGCTTATTATTTTAAGGCCATTATCAATAACGCACAACACGGAACGCCTCCGTACTATAATCAATTTTTGTCGAATGAACGACACTAAGGCGAGAGCATTCCATCAAACACTTCTACAATATGAAGTTTCTACAAAGAAAACATTGAACTAAAATTAACGTTACATTACAACTCCTCCCCTTTAATATCTACAATCATAAGATATGTCAGCATTTTAGCTTTCGTACCTAATTTTCCATCGACAAAGGGGAGAGAGTAACGTTTAAGGCTTCGCTAATTAACCCTACTATTATTGCTAACTTTTTCTTTCTAACACCGCTCAAAGGGGCGATCGTTCCGCGAGGGAACTACCGCCCGCGACCGGCGGAACGTCGCGATCGTATCGAAAAGTGGCGGCGACACATCGAACACTCGAAGGAGAAACCCGGACAACCACGAAGAAAAGAGGAGCGATATATACAGGGCCGCGCGGGACGGGCCGGGCGGCCCGTCTAGCGCGTCAGCGGCCGGTCCAGCGCCAGCGTGTCCAGCGTGCAGCACGGCAGGAAGCGAGCGTGCGGGTGCGTGCACTGGGCCGCGCAGCGCAGGGCCGCGCTGTGCCGCCGCTTGCGGTCCCCGCGGCCCTCGTCCTGCGGCCCGCCCGGCCCGTCCTCGGCCTGCCCCGCGCGCCCGATGTCGCCCAGCAGCTCCTCCCAGTCGCGCGACAGCTCGTCGGCGGGCGGCGGCGCGGCCCGGCCCGGCGGCGGCCCGGCGCAGGCGCGGCAGGCGCGCTGGCTCCAGATGGAGCGGGCCGCGCTGGCGCGCATCTTCTTGGCGGCGCGGCCGCACTCTTCGCACTGCGTCCAGGGCCCGGACCACGCGCTCGCGCCGTCCGTCTGCACGCCCGCGTCGCACTGGCGCAGCGGGAAGCGCAGGCGCAAGCCGTCGCCGGGGGGCGACGCCAGGTCGGGACAGCGCTGCGCCGCCGTGAGGTTGAGGCGGCCGTAGTCGATGCCTCGCGCCGCTCGGTACTCGAGGTAGCGCTCGTGCGAGTCGCCGAGGTAGGCGCCGCCGGACTCACTGCGCCGGTACTCGACCGTGTCCGGGTCGCCGCGGATGTCGAACGTGTCGCCGTCGGCGTACCGCGGCGGCTCGGCGTCGGTCTCGCGGCGCACGGGGCGGAAGTGCGTGCGCGCCGACGTCAGCAGGTCCTCGCGGGGGCGGGACGGGGCGCGGCGGGGCGGCATGGGGCGCGGCTCGGGGCGCGGCCGGTCGCGGCCTCGGCGCGGGGGCACCTCGGCGAAGCCGCTGCGGTCGCGGCTGTGGTTGATCGCCGTGAAGGATCGCATGGTGTTGGCGACGGCGGCGAGCGCGTCGTATATGTCGTCGCCCTCGTACAGTGCAAAGGACTCGAGCTCGCGGGGCTGGGGCTCGGCCTCGTCGACCGCGTCGACCACGTCGGCGAGGTTGAGCGGGCGGAAGCGGTCGTGAAGCGCGGGCGAGTCGCCACGGTCGAGTGGGGGCGGGAAGTCGGCGGCGTCGGTGGACCAGATGCTCTCGGTGAGGGATATGAGGCTGCACTTCTCGGCGGACGGATCGGCGAAGAGACGGTCGGAGGGGGACGACAGAAGGTCCTGGAAGTCGATCGGCAGGTCTTGGTATTCATCGTCGGGCGTGTTCTGGTCCTTGGACCACAGCGCCTCGATGCTACGATCGAACTTTGCCTCGAACTTGGCGTACAGTTCCTCCTCCATGGGCGTGCGAACGCGTGGGTTCAGATCCTCGGTGATGACCCACTCGGCGTCGAGGTCGAGGCTGTCATCCCAGTCGGGAACCATGGTTTCGTTCATACTGATTTTGCCTTGAGTGATAACTTTTAACTCATCGGTGACAGTGTTCTCACATGTACCATATCCCTCGTCTAATGCTATGGCTCGAATGAACTCCTTCACAGGATCTTGCGTTTCCATATCCCAGACACCTTCATGTGTTACCCACTCAGGCAGATTTTCTTTGCTTTCAAAAGACCTACTGTAACTGTTGCAACGTTTCTTGTTGTTCTTCCTCTGACCGTGATATGAATTACGTCGCTCCTTGCCTGTAGAAAATTTCTTGTTTTTCGAATTCCAATCTTTAGACATTGATAGTTCACTTTGCATTTTGATCTTTGTATCTGGTGCTGATTTACGACACCACGCCGGTGGTGGAAGATAATACGGCAATGGCGACTCTCGGCCTTTCTTCAAAGCCGGAAACGCAGCGTAATATCGACGAACAGCCTCAGTTTCTTCTAATGAACACGTGGGCATGCCTATTCCTGACGCACCTTCTTGATCTTTGATGTCCTGGAGTCGTGTGCAGAGCTGATCAACAATGTTGTCAAGATTAGATTCCTGAAAACAATTAATGTAACATGGTAGAATCTGAACCTTACTTTTGTCAATAGCATTAGTAAAATTGTATAATGTATGTACTTCAAGATGTGATTTCTATTATACAAAAGCATTACAAGTTTTGGAAACAATCTAACTAAATAAGACAATATATATTTTGACTATGTATCATTTTCTATGAATACATAGTCTCTTTACCAAGCTTGATATGATAAAATGGGTGAATAACTGATAACACTAGTGGATAACAATAAAAAAATAAACAAAAATGATTTAATAAAAAAAGACAATTTATCCTACACATAACTTACTCCAGGTACATTCACACGAGACATGATATAAAATAATAAATATGCAAATAATTATGCCAGTAGCTTTTAACAATGGAACAAAGGAAGAATGCAGTGATGCTCCTAAACTAATGTGCAAACCAAAGACAACAAAATGCAAGGATGTGGTGCTTTCATAGGCAACAATAACTCATAAGGAAACCAGTGCAATTTGGCAACATGTAGTTAAATGTGTCCATAAGGATAACACTGTATTTAAAACAAAAATAGGTCACCAATATTATCTAACTACTGAAACTATCACAACAATACATCATGTTGCTTATAAAAATAACATTTAACATTGGTATAGATGCAAAACCGACCTTTTTGTAAGGATTCTTATAATGGTTAATTGTCTTCATTTTAACATTCCCACTGTTAAGGTCACTTTCCAGTGTTACTGAGCACTGCATTTCCTCTTGACAGTTGAAAAAACAATAATTAGTTTATAGTGATATCATTTCAAGAAAAGTAGTTGGCAAATCTACATTTCCTAATTATTACTTCACTAATGTAATGATTTCTAATTGCCTGCTTATCATTTATTTACTAAACAGATCACACCGTGATACAGACATTGCACCTAATTGAAGTTTACTCATAATAATATTAGTAATTAGTTTATTTTATAATTATCATGTAGCAATGTATGGTGCATTTACCAATACAGCTAGGTGATTATTTGAACAGAAAGTATATAAAAAATTCTTGCTCTTTTTAATGAGAAGAATGATGGTGATTTAGCTAAAATATTCACATTGATTTACAGTTAATGAGATGCAGATGTATTTAATGATATTGTAAGTGACAGTGGTAACTCACCTGAATCAAGTGTGTGGATATCAGATGATGAAATGTTGGGTCTGGTGAAGTTCTCTCGACGTGGCAGGCCAGCAGGCGAGCGCCTGGCTCTCTCTCTTATGCTTACGCATCCTGTCCGTGATAGTGTCTGCCGTTATCAAACACCATCATCTTGTATAATAATCGTGAGTCCATTTTACAATCGCCGTGGGCCGTGTGATATAAATCGATCCTTTAATTCCTCTGTTGCTAATACATCCTTAATTTCTTTGGCCTATTTTGCTAGTGGGTCGTTCTGTCTTATGCAGCGTTTAGCCTCTAACAATTTTTATGCAATCGCATTGTCACTAGCTAATAACAAATGACGCACTATGTGCACCCCTTATTTCTGCAAAACAAAATATTTATTTTTACAATGTTTCATACAAAGGTCATTGAGATTTAGCAAACAAAGAATTTGGAAAGACATGAATACCATGCCCGCCCCGCCGTGCTAAATGGGTCGATGGCGCCAAAACGTCACCCGAAAGAGGGTGAGCGCGGACGAAGCCTCCTCGCAAGCAACGTCACCCACATAACACTTTTTGTTACACATCAACAAAGAGAACACGGTATATCTAAATGTCGATTTGATACGAGTTTCTGACTCATACTACTCGTAACTACTCATCCCAGCTACGATACGATGCAATTTCACAAGAAGGCGACAGTGTTACATGATGCACTTTCACTGAGGACGCGCCATCAACCTACTTCCGCGTCGCCACTTAATAACAACATTAATAAATAGAAATTACTCACCTGTAACAGTTTATACGGGGTTAAACTATCATGTTATATCAATACACACACACACCCCACATGAAAAAAAACATGGCAGCCGCAATGAGTGAGTGAGAATCACAAAATTATTTTATTTTGCGCAACTCCGTCAAAAGATTGGAATGACGTCTCATTATTGACCAATCGCATGGCTTCGCTTTTCAAAATCATCAAAGATGGCGGACAGACAGCCCGTGATTACAGCTCACACACCTTGTGATTCGTCGAAAAATGACTATTGGCTAATCTCGAATAACTATGTTGCGCGCCATCCAATCAGCTCTCAGTCTGTAAACCGGATACACAACTTTCGCGCCACCTATGGGCGCGAAATTGAAAAATAGATTTATTTAATATTTAAATCAAAATAAACAAAAATATAATTTGTTAACATATTCAGTTTTTCAATAACATCGACACCGTTATAAAAATGAATTATAAACTGTCTGGTATAAAGATTGTATTGGTACATGAAGGCAGGCATCAGGCATCCAACAAGGTGGACCGAGTGGACCAACGATCTAAAGGTTGCGGCAACTCATGGACAAGGTCAGTTCAGGGTCAGGACCGAGTGCTGTGGAAATCCTAGGGAATTACCAATGACCAGCACGGGACGTCTTTTTTGAGATGATGATACATGAAGAGATAGGTAAACAAATAGGGTTTCTTTTTCTGAGAGTTTTAAATGTTTGACTTAGACTTAAACGACTTAAATGATTTAGTTTGTGAAACCCTTATGATTGAAACATCTTCATATAGGATAAACACTAAATTATTATAACTAGGTAGGCAATTAATATTCGTCCTATTTGTATTGCAAATTCATGGGTTACCTCGGTGTGAGTTTAGGTCTTGTTCCTTGTTAATATACTTGGGTTATAACCTAAGTCACTAGCAGCCCGCGCGCCCCCGGCCTCACACGGGTTAAGCATTATTTCATATTTTATGAAATTTCGAGCTTCTTACTTTACAAATTATGACAAACTTCCATACAACTGTTCATCCCTTATTTTAATCCCTTAGGGGTGAAATTTCGAAAAATCATTTCTTAGTGTGCATTTTACGAAACCTTTACGGTTTTTTAGACAACTTTGTTCAAAATTTCAAGTTTCTAGTCTCAGCGGTTTAGGCTCTGCGTTGATAAATCAGTCAGTCGGGATAACAAATAATTAGATACCTATATTAATAGATTGTAAGTAGTCTTACAATCTATTTTATATAATTGCAATCTTTTATTTAGCATAATTTTAACTCATCCGAGCTGTTTAAAGATAGGTGCCCAACATGGCCCTACTCGCACTCAAAAGTAATGTATTACAGAGTAAGTAACACTTATCTTTATACATATGAAGATACGTAATTATTGTAAGACTGTCAGAAAATACTAAAGAATTGAGTCAATTTACCATAGCCAGTTCACTTAGGCTAGAGCCGTAAGCAAAAGTAGCATGAAACTTGGACATACACTTCCATGGCCCCCACTAAGGTATATAATATGATCTGTGATCATAAATATATTGTCAGATTGAATTACCTATAATAAATACTATGTATTGCATTAAAATTCTAATTTGATTGGCAAGTTTTCAATTTCGCTGATATCAGGCGGAACGAATTTAGTCACAATTCGCGCTACAAAATCAAATGAAGGCTAATACTATAAAATAAAACAACATAATTTTCACGATCTGTTTATTCTCTTACTCTTTAAAACTGTTTTTTCAGCACATCAAATAGCAATATATTGTATCCCATAGCACTGACTCGATGGACAAAAATAATTACCAATACTGATGGTTAGGTAATAAAAAATATATTAGAGATATAAAGTAAGTATATAATCTTACTAATGAATAGGCTCTATACAGCTAACACTTGACTAAAATGATTTATTTTATATTAAATCGGTAAAGTGCAAAACTGTATATAAGTATTATAAGATATAGTATTATTGTAATGTTTAATTTATATACTTGACAATTAAATAAATAACTTTCTATTTTCACTGTTGTAAACAGCACTTGGCGTTTATACATTCTATACATATTTAAAAAAACACAATATCATACAACATTCAGGTATCTAACATTTTAAAAGATTTAGTAAAATTATAACAATGTAAGTATCTCAATTTACAACTAAAATAAAGAAACTAGGAGAACCGAATCAGACATAAACAATTTGTGCTCCAACACTTTTGTAAGCAATCACTAAAATAGACTAAATCGAAACTTAAATTGAACGATGATCACAGAAATGCATCAACATAATGTTATATTAATGAATTATATATAGATTATATACACGCTAAAGAAGCAAAATAAGGGACACGCGTATTTCATTCAGTTGCGGACGCTAGCTATACATATACGCGAAGAACTTTCTAGATGCTCGCCTTTTATGTTAAAAGGAAGGAAGACTTAGGAGTGATAAAACAGTACTGAACTTAGGACCGTTTTAAGTCATGCAGGGACCCAAAGGCAAGCAGAGATTTAAAGCCCTTTTGGTCGACCAATGGAGTTTCATTGGAGGGCCTTGTGCGGCCATGCCCTTAGTGCCCAGATAACATAAAGGCTAGCAGTTCTCAAGATGACTCGCAAGGAATTGGATTTTCATTTGGAATAGAAAAATCACTACATACTACAAGTTAATATATAAACTCATTTTACATTATGGCTCATTCGGTTTGCCTTACAATGACAATGAGAAAAATATATATGACAGACGTGCCTCGTGAAACATTTAAAATACATTTACCGTTTTATATCTCGTGAAACAATGCTCATTAAAATGTCTGGTTCTCCTCCAGGAGTTTATTTAGTCCTCAAACATTGTAGTTTCCATTTCAACGTTTAAAAAATGTACTTATTGATATAACTTGACCCTTATTTTGTTTCAACAAGCATATGAACATTCAGAAATATATAAATATAGATATATATAAAAGAAAAAATCACAAATATAACTATGAACAATTTGTACGGTATGGAAAGTTTAAGCTAAAATTCAATACAGTAATGTAAATAGAATTTTATTTACATATATAAATGTGATATAGCTACATGTTACAAAATGCTTATTGTCATTAGGGTAACAGATTACATAAATGATAATTGTAACATATTATTCTTGTATATAAATTGCCATGTTACTCTAGTACAACAGTAATGGTATATTCGGAGAATGACGTGTTAGTGGATCTCCGATTTGTCACGTGAAGCGTGTTGTGTCACGTGTGACGCGTTATCAATAATTTTCTCTAATGCATGATATTTAAATACAAACGACAAACAAGCCATCTTTGCTAATTTATCGTCACCTAAACCAGCAGGAAGGCATACACCCTAGGAGATTTCTCCTACACAGTTATTTACACCTTGACTACGAAGTTATGTTACTCATTGGCTCTGGGGTCGTTTCTTTTCCTCTGCAGGGGTTTTGGTGATGATTTCTTCACTCTTCGGCACTTCACACTTTTCTGGTGTCGCGACGGCTTTCTTTAATTCTCGTCTCTTTTGAGCTTCTCGGATAAACGTGAATAAACTCTGAAAATATTGAAATTGTTACTAGTTAGCGGATTATATATGTATATATCCACGTCCTGTGAAAGACTGTGATAACGACCACGTGTGTTTACGTGCGTGGTCCGGCTTGTCGTTGTGTCGCCGCACCAAATAGAAAAAAAAACAAAAAACATGTTTAAAAATGCAAATATGCATTAAAGGATTTTAATGGATATTTGCATGAACAGCATAGCTTAGACTATAGCATTAGGACCTGTACATGTATTATCTTGCTGCAGCCCTAGAACTAAAAGCGTGTTATATACTGCTTTTTTTTTTCAATCCGCCTGCTTTTTTTGTGTATACTACTTAGTTAAGTACTAAGTAGGCAAATTGAAAAAAGCACATAAAACATGCGGGGCAGTCTTTGAGGACTGCCGATAGAAGTAAAAACTAAGTAACTTGTGAATTGTATCGTCGAGCTATTAGATTATTATTTTTGAATATGGAAAGCGTTCGGTGACGCTGATGCGAGTTCCATGATTTTTGATAACCCAAATCTTTTTGAGCACTTGCTCAAAGCGCCTAAAGAACTTTTCACTTAAAAAAATAGGGCCTTAATAGAACTAAATCAGGCCCCTCAACCCCCAAGACCACCTCTAGTAGGTATATCTAGTATATGGTGGTCCAGATTAGTCATATTCCCAAAGATACCTACTATTTTTCGTTATGCGACACATCTGCAACGTATGCCGGGTAGTGCAAGAAACAATTACGTATCTATATCTGAATGTTTACTTCACTTCAACCTTGAGAAACGCAAATAACGATATCGTTTCGTTCAATAATACTTTCGAAACAGATGATTTGGCTCCAGATGGAAGTTTGATGACATAGTAAATTATGATTTTAAATGTGGGCCAGAGTTAAATGTACTTTTGCATCAAACGTCTTTGCTTTGTTCTTTGATTTTGAACAAATAGGCAGGATGTTTTAAAACCACTTAATTTTATCTAGAAATACATATATAACCCGATTTTTAAGGCCTAAACCCTTTCTCTCTTGACAGAGAGGACGAGACCCATGCCCAGCAGTGGGATCACCCACTGCTGGGCATGGGTCTCCTCTCCCAATATATCAATATGGGTTGCTATAATTATATTACCTGAACTCTTCCCTCTGGGTTTATAGCCTTGTCCTTCTCTGCAGCAGCTATAGCAGCCTTATCTAAAGCCTTCTGTATCTTGCCCTCCACTTCTAGTATCTCTTCCTTGTCCAGTAGCTCAATCAGCTCGGCCATTTGCTTCTCTGATAGATTCACGTGTTCATTGCCAATGACTTCTAGCATCTGAAAGTAGAAGAAGGTTATACGTTATTTTTTTGCATGTGTAGCGCAGAGGTTCAGGTGGTCACCACATCTCTAACATTGCGCAGATTTGGTTGTACAAAAAAAAATATATATATATCATCATCATCTCAACCCATAAACGTCCCACTACTGGGCACGGGTCTCCTCCAAACATTTGGAGAGATATTAGCCTACTATACCACGATGGCCAGACGGGTTCGAATATGGTTTTATTTCGAGTTTTCTCTCTCTTGCGGTGAATATTGTCTTACGACACCCTCGGGTGGTGGGGTGGTGACATTTGTATTCCTAATCCGTCACCAGACGGACAAATAAAAAAATATGCATCACTAAAAATATATCACAAAAACAGTCGTAAGTATTTCAGTGGGAATGTAACCGAATTTTTAGCAACACGTATCTTTCAAAACGCATTCCTAAATGAGTGCTGGAGACCAGTACTCACAACTACACCACTGTGTGTAGTTATTTGGCTGTGGTCTTTCCTAGTCGGGCTTGCTCGCTAGTATGGTGCCCTAACATCTTAATGAAAACCATATTCGTCAGTCTTAAAAGAAATTCTAATGGCATGTTTGATCTACCAAGTTGCATTAGGCCAGCATGTGGTTTAAGGCTTAAACCCGCTCTTTCTTGATAAAGGGGGAGGGAACCAGGGCCCAGCAGTTACATATATGAATACGAAAGATGTATGTCGGTAGCTTAGCAAGTGGAAATACGTGGTCTATGCTCACTCCTAGACAAAAGGTGGTAGCTACGTTTTTTTGTCAAAATTGATGGATTAGATCTCAAAGATAATACAAGAAGATTCTGTAGTCTGCCTAGAGGAAAGAGAAAAATATCATTGCATATTTAGGTTGTTTCCTAGTGAGGCTTGCACTCTTATATGGAACCTTCCTTTTAAAATGTGCGTATGTATAATCTACAAGACGCCCTTACTAATTAACAATAAATTATTTTTATAGAGGCATGCAGGTACTTGAAACTTGTTAAAAAAATATTTCTTAAGAATATACGAACATATTTTGTCAATTAACAAAGGTCATTGACACAACATTGTTTTTTTTTGTTTCTACCCACAAAGAATACAGACGTCACTATATTTCATCAATGTACAGACAATCTTATGTAAATGAAACTAAACTATTGAAAAATAATGATTCATAAGTGTCAATGAACTTTACAAGACGTCCTAACCAAAGTCAACAACATCAAAGTTTACAAAAACACCAATTTAATTATTCTAAAATGTAAACTAACCTACCCTAATTCTAAATTTAAAGATAAAAGTAAACAGTTTTTTTTATTTGTTTACGGAAACAAAAAATAATTTATAGTATTTGCTGGTTCTGTTCTAGGAAAAGGATTTATTTTTTAAATAAATATTACTTTTGTTTTTTAAAAACACCTAGTTGGCAAACAAACATACGGCCCGCGTGATGGTGAGCAGTTACCGTAGCCTATGGTGTTGTATGCTTGCAATATGATAAGTTATGGCAATAAAAACAAAAAAAAAAGTTAGATTAAAATTGCCGCTGATGAATTCATAGGGTACAGAAAGCTCATTCTGCAACATACACTAATGGAATATCCTGCATTGAAGTACAGAACTACTTCCAAATAAAATTATTTATCTAATATGTTTGCATATATGCAGCAGTGAAAATTTGTCTCTGCCCACCCGCCTGAGAAGCAGGCGTTTATTTATGGACTGGCACAGGCCGATTAATTGATGCAAAGGCTTAATAGTTTGAAAAACCAGCCATAGGAGGATTAAACGTTGACAGCGCCCTAGGCAACTAGCACACCCCATCCCTCCACCCCTGATTGAATAAATTACAAAAGGTTTTTTTTATATATAAATAAAAATGTAGGTAAAAGTTCTACTAATATAAACATTTTCTACTTTTAAAATTTCCGCGGCCCCCTAGGCACATGCTTAGATTGCCTTACAGATTGCCTTTGAATCCATATCTACTTTGTGTCCGTGAGTATCGTAGCCACTAACATTAAAATAAACCTTAAGAAGTTCACTCCTTGGGTTAATGCTATTTATAAAAGGCCTCAAAAATACACTCAGCTTAAGAAATTTGAAAATCACATTCTCGTGAAAAAATTTTTTTTTTTTTTATACCTATGTAGGAGGTAAACAAGCATAGTCTTGTGAAAGCGTTAACTAACCTTCAAAACATCGTCAATCTTTAACTGTCCATCGAAGTCATCATCTAGTCTGCCAAGGACATCTTGTATAAGTTTTAACTTGGCTTCATCGGGTACTTTCTGTAAACTCTTAATGGAATGCATGAGTTCATCGATCTGGATCAGCTGTTCCTTCGCCTTTTGTGGTTCGGTTTTCGTTTGTTCGAGAGTGTTCTTCAGTGCCTGTTCCTTACTTTCGAGAAGATCTAGAGCGTTGTCCAGTTTGCTTATCATGTTGTTCACGGCGCGATACAATCTGAAAAATAAAACATGGGATTTAAGACATAATAGTTCTCAAACAGATTACGGTAACGAAAAACAGAGATTAGTCAACTGCGCAGGACAGTGTACTAGTATTTGCGCAAACGCAGGTGCGCTGTCTATTCCGGCGCTCTTTATCGTCTGATGGGACGGAAAACCCGAGACGATCCGAGAGAGAGCAAGCTCAGAACAAGAGGCAGGACGGACGACTTGACGACCGAGCTCGGTGTTATCTTTTAAGGTAAAATCGCGTTCTCATGATAGATGCCTATATCCAAACCAATATTATAAAGAGAAAAGATTTTTTTTTTGTTTTTGTTCGTTTGTTTGCTACGATTAAACTAAAAACAACTCGACTGATTTCAAAATTTTTTCACCATTAGAAAGCTACAAACGTAACATAGGCTAAATTTATTGAAAAAAAAAAACGGGATCCCTACGAAAACTTATTAAATGTCCACCCGAGTAAAGCCGGGACGTGCCGCTTTATTATATAGATAAACAAACCAAAAAACCTTACTTAAATACAAAATTTGATCCAGAACGTTAAAGCGATTTAATAAATAAGTGTAATATAAGATTTGCTCGTTTAAAATTATGAGATCGATAAATATAGTAAAAAAAAATGCACTATAGCCCAGTGACGTGATAACAAATGGTGCTATTATCATGCGAGAATCTCTGACCCATAACATAACATTAGTCGCATGATTTTATTGATAATACAAATTCTTATCAATTGAGTGCCTGAGTATTTTTGGCAAACAAGAGCATGGTCTCATTCTTATTTATCGTCAATGACGCTAAAACGGCTGAACGGATTTCGATGAAAATTGGCACAGAGATAAAATATAGTGTGGAATAGCTTTTTATAGCGAAAAGAAAGTACGCTCGGGAGGAGCCGCGGTTGGAAATTAGTATAAAATAAAAGCATTTATTTTACACTCTTGCGGGCAACATTGATTTTGATAAAAATTTAGCATGGAGATATATGGGTACTGTTACGTTTGACATTAATTGGAGATACAAAATCGATGAAAATGATAGAAGATTCAATTAAAACCTATCGATTGAAAACTCTTGGCTCTTGATCAATCAATTAGCCGATTGGTAAAGATTGATTCAATTATTACCAACTAGTTGTTCCCCTCGGCTCCGCCCGCGTGGATGTCGGTTATCGCTGCAAAAAAGTAGCCTATGTGTTATTCCAGACCATAATCTATCTGTGTGCCAAATTTCATCTAGATCCGTTCAGTAGATTTTACGTGAAAGAGTAACAAACATCCATCCATCCATCCTTTCTTACAAACTTTCACATTTATAATATTAGTAAGGATGTTAGTACCCCATGCTATGTGAAATAAGACTATAGTGGAAACATTGCAATCTACTTGGATATCGAACGGATTACGAAGGTAAACACGGATGTAATTATAAAAAAGATAATAAATTATGTAAGTACATACTCGTAGGTACATCATTATATAATAGATTTTGTTTTTAAAGTTTATCGCTCTTTCTTGACATACCTACTAATAAATTAAGTACTACTAGCAGCACGTCCCGGTTTAGCACGGGTAGACATATATTCTATTTTCGTTGGGGTCCATTAATTAAAAAAATATATATATATAGCCCATTTGACCCGCCGTTAATGTAGCTTTGAACAGGTGAAAGAATTTTCAAAATCGGTCCAGTAGTTTTTGAGTTTATTCATTACAAACATACAAAAACTACAAATATTTCCTCTTAATATAATATATTTAAAATTAGTATAGGTAGATATATGTAGATAGGTAGATAAAACTGGGTAATGAATAGGTAATAATAATTTGATTGATTAATTCGTTTGTGTTACATTGTTTTGTTATTTATATATCGTCACTGGAAAGGCAAAATTACTGAAGTGAAAATAGGTTGTTTCGAGATAAAGCCGATCAAAGTTTTTATTTTTAGAAAAAAAATCATATCTTTTTACACAATCATCCGATTTCAATGAAATAACTTTATAAATAATTCTATTTGTAGCATGCGTTTACTGGAAGTGGTTGAAATTCGTTTTTTTTACTACTTTCCAAGATAAGTGGCGCTTCAGTAATTTTGACCCAATAACTTAGTATGCCAAATTTTCTTAAACGCCACCAATGTAAACAACGATTGTATTTTAAAAGTACTGAACACAATACTATTAGTAAATTTGAGTAGGATGAAATTTCTTTAGCATAAATTTTAGTGTCGTGTTGGTGTATCAAAATAACTTCAAGGGAAATATTTTATACTCCTCATGTCTAGGATTTTGACTCATGAGGCGATAGGATAACTAAGTAACTTCAACTAAAATTACTTAAAATGTTTTTTTTTCGTAATCAGTTAAAATTTCTTTAGCTGAATTTTTATTACATTCAAGGTAAGCACAAATTACTTAAAGGCCATTCTTTTTTAGGCTACACAAAGGCAATTTTACTCAAGCGCCAAACTTAATATTTAATATTCAGGAAATATTTCTTGATCGACATGAGTGAAAAATTGGCCAAAAAACGCGTCGCTTCAGTAATTAGGAAAAAAAAGCAGCACCTTTTTTTAGGTTACTTAAACGCCACAAAAATGCTTTGATTGCAATGGTTCCTAGGCAGATCGACGCAGAAAAAATCGCTGATTCCGAATATGTATATAACTCAATTATGCCCACTTTGTATGACAGAAGTAATTTTGCCTTTCCAGTGACGATATGTATTTTGAATAACTATTTATATTACTATCAGTGCATGCTAAACTAAGTATCAGTGCATATATTAGTACTAGGTGTTGCCCGCGGCTCCACCCGCGTATTAAGTATATTATCGCGATAAAAAACACCATGTGTCTCTACAAGATATCAGCTATCGCCTTGCCAAATTTTATTAAGATATGTTCAGCCTTTGTATTTTTTGTAAATAATTCAGAATTATTTACAAAAAAATACAAAATTTATCTATGGCATGTTAAAAGGGAGATTTTAAACTCTGTCGAAACTTTTTAGTTGAACTCGTTTGAATCTGGTCACGGCAGAGCCCTATAGGCAATCTAAATAACTCTGTCACCAGGTTGATCACTAACACAATAATAAAATGAATTGGCTTTCAAATAGAAAAACCCGCATCGAAATTGGTCCATCAGTTTGGGAGCTATGATGCCACAGGAAGACAGACATATTAAAGTTTTTGCACTTAACTCGCAGAACCGATAGCCGTTGGGGATAAAAGGTTCTAGAGTGGCGACCACGAACTAGAAGACGCAGCGTGGGCAGGCCTCCAACAAGGTGGACTGACGACCTAGTAAGGTTGCGGGCAAGTCGGGCAATCGATGGACAAGGTCAGCTCAGGACCGAGTGAAGTGAAAAACTTTGGGGGAAGCCTATTTTTTTATTTTATTTTTAAAAAGACAACTCCCGCACTAGAAAACAAGCTCTGTGTTGCGGGGGACTTTACAAACATACAATTAACGGACACAAATTACACCCAGACTCAGAACAACTCTTTGTGGATCACACAAAGTTTTGTCCCTGTGTGGAAATCGAACCCACAACCTTGGGCACAGTAGGCACATACTGTACCCACTGGACCACCAAGGCAGTCGATGTACATGCCTATGTACAGCAGTGGACGTCTTTTGGCTGAGATGGTATTGGGGATTTATAAAATTAGAAGAATATTTTACCTGCGAGCACCCTTCGTAAGTTTGAGATCAGCTTGCTTAGTCTTGACAATCTCGTGCATTTCCTTCACGTCTTCGCTGTAGTCCAAGAGCTCCGTCTTCAATTCCTGAATGCTCTCTTTCTCGAGTAACAAGGACTTCTTCTGTTGAGCTGTGGAATACAAAGAGTTTTTTATAAAATTTTAACGCAATGACTGGTGAAGGTCCCAAAAACATTATCGTATTATCGATGCTTTTTTTTGACCTAGGAATGATGAAAACATTATCAAATTACGGTATATTTTTTTTGGCATAGTATACCGCTTTTTTATGATTTGAGGAGGCAAACAAGCATACGGTCCGCCTGATGGTAAGCAGTTACCGTAGCTCAAATTCGATGTTTTGTAGTTTTATTTTCAACTTCACCTGCTATTAATATCTCTTTATAAGACACTTTTTGTGAAGATCGGGAATTATAACGCGACCTTCACAAAAAGCAAAATTGCGAAATCTTACAATTTTGCCCGTTATACAGAAAAATGGTAATCTTTTTCCTACCAACGTAGCTGCCACTCTGCCTTTCATTTTAAATGTGCTTTGTTTTGTTATTATTTCGATTACAGATCTCAATGAGGTTTACGTTAGTAGGATGGATGTATGGATGAATGAATGTTTGTAACTCAATTACGCCAAAAAAACGGTTGAACGGATCTGGACAGAATTTGGCACAAAAATAGAATAAAGTCTGTCTGTTTTATTCCGAAAAAAATAAACAGTGTTTCCGCGGGATTGTACGGGCGGGCAAAGCCGCACGCAAGAAACTAGTATTATAAATGCGAAAGTTTGGAAGTTTGTTACTCAAACACGCCAAAACGAAAACGGATCAGGACAGATATAGAATATACTTTGGAATAGCACATACGCTACTTTTATCCCGGAAAAAACACTGTTCCCGTGGTATTGTATGCGCGGGGAAAGCCACGGGAAGGAGCTAGTGATTAATAATGTCCAGAACACCTATTAAGAACGGCAACGCGTTATCTTGCACAGACTTACTCAATATATGAACGTTGCATTCTCGAAGGCACTATTTGCAAACAATATGACTCATAGCTTTATAATCAATGTCGCCGGTAAATATCGCAATAATTCATCAAACGAATATTATATGTTGTCAACTATAACTGCATACGTATCTGCTAATCCAAATAGGATATATATAAACCTATACTGTATATGAAATTTGAGATAGAAAAAAGTTTGGAATAGCACATAGGCTAAATACCAAAAAACGCTAAACCTGATGGATTCCACGCGCGTGTAAAGCTGCGGGCGGTAACTAGTATTATAAGTATAGCTAACTATTATTGCAGGATGGATGTTTGTTACTCAATCAAAACGGCTCAATGAATCTGGATGAAATTTGACTCAGAGATAGATTATAGCCTAGAAGCGCATGTAGGCTGCTTTTATACCGGTTCAGTAGTTTTTACGTGAAAGAGTAACAAACAAACATCCGTCCATCCATCCATCCATACTTACAAAAGACTAGTTCTAAAAATGACACCTGATAAAAATGCGGCCGATTCCTTATCCAAAATGCAAGATTACCGACGGCGGTAGTACGCAAGTAGGTATATTTAGCTCTCTGCTGATACGCGTAAATGACCTTTGACCCCGCGAGTCAGGTGATTTGTTATCAGCGCGTTTATGCAACATTGAGAAAACGGAAATAATGTATCTATCTATCTATACCGTTCATCTATTATTTGCCTCATATTTGATTAATTAGTATTCCGTTTTTAGGTGTAGTTAGTTTAAATAAGTTTTTAATATTATTCTTGTATACTTATTTAAAGCATAGTCCTTTAAAAAAAACTATCTATACATAATAGGTATAATTGCTTATTCCGACTTACTGTCATCAACGCAGAGCCTAAACCGCTAGTGCTACAAACTTGAAATTTTGCACAAAGGGTAAGTGCACTAATAAGGGATTTGTGGAAATTTAACTCCTAAGGTGTTAAAATAAACCGCTTCGGGGTTAAGGGTTTGTATGGAGATCCGTCATTTTCAAAGCTGGAAGCATGACATTTCATGGTAGGTACTTGCTTTTGGTTAAAAATAAAGCACGCACGAAATTTCCCCTGGCAACGTTGTTTAGCCATATAAAGTAAAAATAGTTATAACGCTATCAAAAATAGGGGTTGGTGGTAGAAGGGTGAAAATTTGAGTTATAATGCCAAATCTTTAAAAAATGTTCAAAAAATTTAAAAAAGTCCAAAACAAAATTAGCTTGAGCCAGCCTTATCACTTAGGGGTATAAAAATAGTTTACGACCTTTTCTCAAATCTTGGTAGATTTGAGAAAAGGTCGTAAACTATTTTTCGTAATATACACAAAAAAAAAACAAACATCGGTCATGCCGTTTCGGAGGAGCTTGGTTACAAAAACAAACACTGTGACACGAGATTGTTATATAGGTAGGCATATACATAGTAGGTATCTAGTCGAAGATCGTAAGATAGATATTATATAGCTTTTTCGTAGAATTACTGATTTAACCTTTATTTTTTATTTATTTATTTAATTGGTTAACTCACAGCACATATGTAACAATATAGAGAACAATTTATATGAAAGAATTCTTATATACATGCCACTTAAGAGCTAACACAGCATTCACAGTTTAGACAACATAATTAGTTAGTTACTTGTTTTACAATAATTTTAAAATTAGAATTAGAAGAAAACAAAGCAAAATAAAAATAAAATTTGGACATAAAAAAAACATTAACTAGCCTCACAAAACTTCAAAAAGAGACATTTTTCTTTACAAAGACATAGAAGAGAAAGAGAAGACAAACAAACAAAACTTTACATGTCATTATCATGGAATATTAAATGACTTCAATATTTTTAGTCGGAACTGGCTCTCGCTGTCATGATGCACATCGGCATCGCATCAGGCACAAACTTGATGTACGAATTCAAGTCCCTACACATTCTATTCAGAGGTGCGTTCAGCCCAAGGTTAGTTTTAGATGACTGAACAGTAACGACGTTGCAAATGGGGTTACGAGGAGGTCTTCTGGGTACGTTTAGGATTATGTTGGAGGCCAGGTAATCACTATCTATTCTATTATGCAACACCCTGTGAAGAAACATTAAACCATGCATAAGTCTTCTGTCACGAAGGGTGTTCATTGCAAAAAAAGTCAGCCGCTGCTGGTATGGACATCTATGGGAAATGTTAGGAGAGACGTAGGCTATGTGACGCGTGAATGCCCGTTGGATATTTTCAACTCGTTGAGAATGAATAGCGTAATGCGGGTTCCATACAATATCACAATATTCAAAGCGGCTACGTACCAGAGCGTTGTACAAAATTATCTTTGTGCGTACAAATTTAAAATCCTTGGTGTTGCGTTTCACAAAACCTAGCATTTGAGCCGACTTCCTCACCACCTCATCAATGTGTTTCTTAAAACATAATTTCTCGTCCATTATGACACCAAGGTCACGTACTTCACTTACTTTCGAGACAGGGATACCGTTTATTAGGTAATTGGACACTCGAGGGAGCTTCTTCCTTGTAAACTTAATGTGACAAGATTTTTTGACATTGATGGTCATGCAGTTATTATCGCACCACTTTTGAATATTGTCTAAATCTGATTGGACACGGGAAACATCATCGTTGGAAGATATAGTCCTATATAATTTTAGATCGTCAGCAAAAAGCAAATACTTGCAATTTGTGATTTGGGCAGTGATAGCACAGATTAATAAATAGTTACTACGTAACAGATACATCACTCGCATACAAAAGCGAAAATACCTACGCTATATTAGCCTACAAAATCTTAATAATAATACCAGCTGTTCGCAGCGAAAAGAAATGTACCATATGTACGCGCACAAAGAGTCGTGATTGTGTTGCCCGCCGTGCGACTCACGTGCAAGCTCGTCATCGCACGAATGCGGTAGGGTTGTCCACTATTTCTTTCTTACATATACCTAGCTGCATGCACCCCTCTTTGTTCGTCGTGTAGAAGTTTTAAGCCTGCTAAAAAAGCCGGCTTAAAACTTCTAATTTCACATCGTAATCAGACTTTAGTTAAGATTAGCCGCTAGATAATGCGTGAGAACTTTCTTATTCAAATCTGTCAAGGACTTTCGGAGATTAGCGTGTACAAACATCCAAACAGACAAAAAAATTTAATATCGTCGTATTGTATACTGTTACTATTTTTACTTATACATATTAGTTTTGTTAAACTAACGCTTGGGCCGTGGGGTGCAAGTGCTCGCGGTGTTTTTAAAGATCTGTCGAAGCGATTAATCGAGGCTTCACGTGACCAGAGGGCTGGCTTATATTTGGCTCAAAGAATAAGCATTGCCATTCAACGTGGCAATGCTGCCAGTCTTCTGGGCACGTTTCCAGTAGACGTCGATGCGGAGAAATTTTATGACGCCTTTTAAGCAGTCCCTCCCCTTTTTCGTGTATTTTCTGTATATATATATTTTTTTCCTTTTTTAATAAATGTTTTGTTAAATATATTCAATGTACAGACAATCAAACAGTTAATATCTGATTCCGACTCGCGCTTGACCGGTTTGTTTTAAGAACTCCACGCCACGCGAACTCGATCGATAGATAGACAAACTCGAAAACGACTCGATAATGTAGGCAATGAAACACAAACTGCATTTATTTTTGTAAGACCGCACTAAATTTTCTCGTAAATTTTAAAGAAAGATTTTAAAATAACTAGGTAGGTACGTACTACTAACTAAAGCCAGCTGAAATGCGTACCTACTTTCAAATAACATAACGTAGGTACCTTTCTTCATCTTTCGGCAATGAAAAAAAAGACAATTTTTAATTTGTTTTTTGACTATGACATCCAACAACTTCACAATAATTAACCATCGTGTCGTTAGTCAAAACTTAATAATAATAACTTAATATACGTAGGTAGTGTATGTAAATATCGTTAGTATCGTAAGCGTTTTGAGCGGGAAACGTGCTCTGCGCGCTCTCAGTGTCGCGTGCGGTGCGGCAGCCCCACTGGCGATCGGCTCGGTTACGAGCTACATAGCGGTAGGCACTTAACGCGCGACCTTGAGCAAGTGACGGAGGCCTGGTGATAGTGTTGATGAAGAGTGAAAATAAACATGGCGCAAGATGAGAACCTTGAGGTACTCCAGAGGAGGCATGATAGGGCAGCGACTCATATCCATTTACAGCAACAACCTGAGATCTCTTTGCCAAGTAAGATTGAAACCATCTAAGAAGCGACCCATGTACACCAGCTGATTCCAATCTGGACAGAAGCAGTACGTGATTGACTTTGTCGAATGCACTACTGAAGTCAGTGTACACTGCGTCAACTTCATGTCCCCTGTCAAGAGCCCTTGATATATCATTAACATATTCGGCTAAGTTAGATTGCACACTACGACCAATTTTAAATCCATGCTGATGAACAGATATTATTGAATCTAGGTGACGTGCAATGGTTGGACAAAGAAGAGACTCAAAAATCTTCGCAAAACACGAAAGTATGGAAATGGGACGGTAGTTTATTACGTCGAAAGGATCATCCTTTTTATAGATTGGAACAATCCTAGCCCGTTTCCATACTTCAGGAAATTGACCATGTTCAAGGGACTTATTATATAAACTACATAGGGGAGAGAAAAGAGTTTTCCTACATATTTTGATAAAAATGGGTGGAATGCCATCTGGCCCAGGACTCTTAGATACATCAAGTCTGTCTAAAGCCTTCTCCACTTCCACCTCCATAAATTCTACTCTACCAATTCCGCTTGAAATGTTGGCTATACTAACACTTGTTAGGCAATCAGGCCCTGTGTCATCATAAATAGACGAGAAATGACTAGCAAATAAGTTCGCAATATCCTGACCTGTGTCAGCGGCTTGGCCGTCCAAGCACATACGAGTGGGGAGCGTGGATGAACCTTTACGTTTATTCTTGATATGAGACCAAAACATTTTAGAATTTTTTTGAATGTTACCCTCAAGCTTGTGTTTATAATCTCTGTAACATGTCTCTGAGATTTTATGACACCGACTACGAAGTAATACGAAACTTATATGATCACGAGGATTATTGTATTTGCGATATCATTGTCTTATTTTTTCTTTTTCGCGTAATAATTTTATAAGTGCCATAGAGAACCAAGGAGGATAAAGTTGCTTCCTCCGTCCATGTCTTGGCACATACTTATCAATGATAACATGTAGTACATCATAAAATATAGAAGTCATATCGTTTACATTATTACAGTGAGAAAAGGACAGATTCCAATCCACAGATTTGAGCTCTGTTAAAATATTTTCATAATCCGCTTTAAAGTAATTATATCCAGTTCGCGGTTGAGGTTTTAAAGTGTCAAAATTTGAAATTGATATAGTGATGAGAAGGTTTGGGTGGTGTGAATCCAACTTACTAATAAGATCTGTTGTTTGAGATACTGTTATGTCAGACATATTACTTAGAACCAAGTCAAGCACTTTGCCATTACAGTTTTTTATATTATTGAATTGATAAAGGTTATTAAGAGAAGTGAAGTCGACAAGTGCATATCCCATAGAACAATTGCAATTCGATGGTGTCAATTGCGTGTTACAATTGATTTGAGTCCAGTCAATGAAGCCTAAATTGAAGTCACCTAAAATTACCACATCACCCACATGATCCATAACAGCACTAACATTATCCAAGAATACACATAAAGTATCTAAATTGATAGGTGGCGGAAGATATACAACACATATAGCGATCTTTTTAGGATAATTTTGAGTACCGATATCCACCATAACCCACAGATTCTCCGCGTTACATTCCCAGCGCTTTAATCTCACCGATTTAAAGTCGCTAGATACTGCCAGGAGAACGCCACCCCCGTCTTTCTTAGATTCACTATGACAGAGACGATCGCGGCGATAAATAATATATCTGGGATCAATAATTTCAGAATCAGATATATTTGCGTTGAGCCATGTCTCAGTAAATGCAATCAGTTTGAAATTGTTTAGCAAAATATTATTATAAATATCTTCAGTTTTAGTACGCATTCCGCGCACATTCTGATAATACAAATCAAGCATGATGATAAAGAAACATCACTAAATTAATCTAATAGACAACTAATATTACTTAATGCGACTCAAAGCCTCTGGGTTCCGAATATAGATGGCCTGGGATTGTTCATCTTTACGAACATAAATACGACCGTTTCTGACCCAGACAAATTTATAAGAAACCTGCGTAGCTAGCTTTCTTGTTTCCGCGTGTAGTTTTTTATTAGTTAGGCTGAGATGTTCAGACACGTATACTGGACTGCATCCTTGGTTTGGTAT
Source organism: Trisateles emortualis (assembly GCA_947095525.1). Lineage (NCBI taxonomy): Eukaryota > Metazoa > Arthropoda > Insecta > Lepidoptera > Erebidae > Trisateles > Trisateles emortualis. The sequence goes on along the minus strand of OX352740.1, from coordinate 4,446,806 downwards.
GACAAACTCCTTTCGGCAAACCCGAAATCATTTCTGCCATTAATGTTTCTTCGCGCGTTTTTCCTTTTTCTTACCTTTTTTTTACCTTTTTCTTACTAGAATATAATTGGAAATACCTCGTATGTGGAATGTATGTATTGGAGCAGAACAATGAACGTTAGTCACATGATAATTTATTCCAAACTTGTCTAGGTACGAGTTCCTTTTACGTCATATTACGCGCTTATGACGTAACTATGGAAGTATAGATGTACGTAAATAAATCTGTAAATATACTAATGACCAAACTATACTGTGGATGCGTCGACGACGCAATTAGGCTCAAGTAATGAACTTGAACTCTTCAATGAAAAAAAATTGGTGTAATGCCAGTAACGTCTTATAACTAAAGATCGATATTTGAGTGCATATTTACTTTAACTTCGAGGAAGAAACACAGAGTGGATAGTACCACCTCTAACATATACCGATTTTAATACCAGAACACCGATTTTAATACCGGTATACCGATTTGGTAAGGGTCGCGGGCAACCGATGGACAAGGTCAGCTCAGGACCGAATGATGTGGAAGACCTTGGGGGAGGCCTATGTCCAGCAGTGGACGTCTTGTGGCTGAGATGGATACCGATTTTAATACCGGTATACAGATTTTAATACCGGTATACCGATTTTAATACCGGTATACCGATTTTAATACCGGTATACCGATTTTAATACCAGTATATAAAAATCAACTTATTTTAGATTTTATGGAAAAAAAGCTTTCCGCCTGCAGCTGCGCTCGAGATTTTCGCATTGTTTTGATTGCCAAGGGATTTTTTTTGTGCCCCTGTACCAATTTTTTTTCCATAGAATTTCCTTTATTTTCTTGTACAAACCTGACAATAACAAACACACTGTTGTAGTGTGTAATTGTGCATTACTAGTGTTTAATGTGTCTTGGAAGTGACACTGTGTGGTGTTAAAGTGCAAATACACTCGTTATCTCGTAACCTGACACTTTAATCGAATCCTATCCTGACAAGTAACTACACTACTGTTGTCATCATTGGAACATAACAATAAGTGTCGGCGGTAGCTCGTTACAATATGCACAACAACACGTATGTAGGTACATTTTACCTAAACATGCAAATTAGGTATTACCTATAATAATGACCTCCTAACCGAATTTCGCTCACGAGTCACGACAGCTAAACTCAACGAAGACTAGACATCTGCGCGGGAGATATTATAGTACACAAATGCGTAAATACAAGTGCACTCTTTATTCCCTCACTCTCATAGTCTGATGGAACGGCAATCCGACACGGCCGGAGAGAGATAAGGCGTAGGACCAACGGCTTTACGAGCTTTCCGAGGCACAGCAAATTTCCAAATTCCATGCATCTATTGTGAATTTCTTGACAGAGAAACCCAATATATCGATTTTTGGCCCTCTGGGAATCAAATGCTGTGCAAGAGGTTGTGGGTTTGGTTCCCACACAGGACAAAACTGTGTGACCCACAAAGAGTTGTTTGTAAAATCCCCCGCAACACAGAGCTTGTTTTCTAGTGCAGGAAATGTCTTTAAAAACCAAATTACCTCCTACCTCAAAGGGGTAGGCAAACATGTATGACAATCTATACTAATATTATAAAGCTGAAGAGTTTGATTGTTTGGTTGAACACGCTAATCTCAGAAAGTACTGGTTCGATTGGGAAAATTCTTTTTTTGTTGAATAGTGCATTTATCCAGGAAGGCTATATAACATCACGCTAAGATCAATAGGAGCAGAGCAGTAGTGAGATATATTGCATATCGGGGAAAATATTCCTAATTACAATGCGGACGAAGTTGCGGGCGACCCCTAGTAGGTAATATAATAGTAACATACCTAATTTCTCCAAAGCATCTTCAATAACTTCAATGTCTTTGCCAGAAAGACCTTCTTCCGACTTTGGTTTTGGTGTGTCCACGATTATAACAGGGGCTGGGTCTACCAAAATAGGTTCCATTTCAACTGTGATCACTGGTGCTTTATCCTTCAATTCCTCCTTCTCTCTCTTCTTAGCTTCCAAAATCTGTTTAGCTTTTTCTGCTTCTTGTATTTCCTGTTTCTCTTTTCTGATTTGCATTTCTTCAACTTTGATAGCTTCCACTTTAGCCTAAAATAAAGATTTGAATTTTTTTCACTTATCTACTTTGAAATCGTTTTTTTTTTTATACGACTTGGTGGTAAACAAGCATATGGTCTGCCAGGTAGTATGCAATTATTGTAGTCTATAGATGCATGTAATACCAGGGACATCACTCACATATTGTTAATCCAAAAATTTTTAACACTAGGGTTTAGTGCATTTGGCTGTTGACTGCTGCACAGTTTTTTTTTATACTACGGTGGCAAACAAGCATAAGGCCCACCTGATGTTAAGCAGTAACCGTAGCCTATGGACGCCTGCAATACCAGAGGTATCACTTGTGTGTTGCCAAGCCATTTTTTTACATCATGGCTTTAAGATGGAAGTAACCCTGGGATAGGAATATGTTTCTTTCAAAACGCATCCCTAAATGAGCATTAATAATAATAATAATAATTGGAACACAACTACACTGCTGTGTGTAGTTATTTGGCTATGGTCTTCTGTAAGGTGGAGGTCCTTCTCCAGTTGGGCCTGCTCGCTAGTATGGTGCCCTACCTCTCCTTATGTGCAGATAATTCCCCAGTCAAGTACTGATACCTAACTTTTTAAATATTTAATTAAAAGTACTATTATGATTTTAAAAGCATAGATTTATAGTAATTTCGAGATTTAGCTCACCTTAAAGTCAAGTTTGCCTTCTTTTTCTCCAATAGCAGCAAGAGTTGTTTTAGCAATTTCCTCTGGTAAGGCAGATATAGTCGCCTTCAACTTGTATGTTGTAGGTACATGATCTGGCACCATCAGAGCTCTAGACAACAACAACAAAGATGGTGGTACCTTCTCATTTAATGACAAGTCAAGCCAATTATTTAATTCTTTTCTTAAACGTTCCTCTGACACACCATATGCTCTCATACCTCTAGATTTACAGGCCTGTTGTAATTCACTGAAGTTCAAACTTTCCACACCTTCCTTAGCAATCATTTTGTCATCTGCAGCCAAAGATCTTAGCTTCATCCTAAGATTAAACCTTAACATTCCACTTGTACCGATACTAGTGACATTTAACACTTTACACAAGGCAACAAGGTGAGGCCTCTGTAATGAATCTAATGTAATCTCATCCTCAAACAATTTAGAAAATTTCATTATTTCATCACTTGTTGCAACATCCCCTGATGTTCTTATACGATTGAAGAATTGTGCGAATTCCTTAGCAAGTTCTGAATGTCTGTTACTTATAGCTTGAGGGGCCATTTGATCTAAAGTCTCTTGAAAGAATTTTGCCATTTCTAGCTTAATTTTCAAATGCTGTTTTAACTTTGTTTCCTTTTGATCTTGACTTTCAAATGTAGTTGGTAACATGTTTGGGAATAGTTTAATGAGGATTGGCAATGAAAATTCCAAAAATGGAATTAGTATAATTATAATAAATGGAACCATTCTAAAGATATCACCTATTGTTGTGACCAACAATCTGTGTTCTCTCCTCATCAATGTGTGACCTCTTAACAGTTTAAAGAGTAAGAATGTAGAAATCCTGATTTCAAGTAAGAATAATCTGAAGCCATGATAATAATGTCTCAATTCATCCATAATTCGTTCTTTTATTGCTTTTTTTTTCGGTGGTGTCTTTTTACCGTCTACTAAGCCTTTCATAACTATAGCAACAGTAGCTTCAACCTTTGAAGAAGGCTTCAATGGTTCCTTGTCATAATAACGTGGGCTTGTTGAAAGTTGCCTAAAACGAACTGAAAAGTGTTCTTTTGCTTCAAAAGGTTTCTGTTTTAAATCATGTTGTGGCCCTGTTAGTTGTGTTGTATAATATGACAATGACCTTGAGAGAGTCACATATGGAAAATTCTGATATTGTCTGCTCTCCCATAATTGTGCTGGAACAACAATAAAATTAACAATACATTAAGCTGTCCTAAAAGAAATGTTAGTATTTTGAAAGTGCAAGATGCAAAGTAAATATTGTGTATACATTAGAAAGTGGATGTTTGACAAATGAAGTAATTTTACAAAATATACAACTAAGTATTTAATGTAAACACTTGGTTAATAGTTTTACAGAAAAAGCTTTTATCAACCATGTGATAATCATGATAAAACAATTTAAAAAACTGGGTAAGTTTATGTGTTATATCTAGCTACATAGAAATGGTAAACACTGGCAACTAAAACATTCATTAATTTGAAAATTACAGCTAAAGATCTTAATAGTGGGAAAATATTACAGTTAAATTTTGTGATGAAGTCATACGGTACACAATAATCAATCAAAATTTGCTTAGGTTAGATGTATATTATTAAATTATTAGTGTTATGGTGAAATATTTTGTACATACTTGATTTTTTTAGGCATCGAGGGTGTAAGATAATTAATCTGTTCATGTTGTTTCCTTTCCGAAAAGCTTAATGAATTCAAAAATCTAAAAAATTTGACAAAAACAAAATCAAACCCATTACACCATGACAATCGAGAAGATCTCAAAAATTCCACAGACAGACCAGAGGGCAAAGAGCAGAGACCGTATTTCACACAGATAAAAATAATTTAAAATATGTAAATGGCAATAGGCGATTTTGACCTCGATTATTACAAATTAAATGTTAAAGGCTTAAAAATACTATATAGTATTTCTAAGCCTAAAACACATTTAATTTGCAATAATCCAGGTTTAAAACATATAATGGTCTCATCGCACATTCAAAATATGGTATTGTTAACACGAATCACAATCCCGCACGATACCTTATGCAAGCAAAATGCGTGGTATGGAGTAACAATAGTAACATTTTTTTCTTTTAAATATTAAAAAAATGTTGTGCCATTATTCATAGTAATGGCAACATTAAACATTCATACGATAACGCGGTGATATTCGTAAAACGACGCGTCGCGTCGTCGCCGCGCCTGCCGCGCCGTCGCGTCGGCGTCGCCGTCGCCGCCGCGTCGTCCCGTCGTCGTAAAATACTATAATATCTACCTACCTACCTACGTTTCATATAAGAAGTCCTTTTTGACACCTGTCAAAAAGCAAAGTGCTAGTGAAGTACCGTCAAGGATCTTATACTAATGGATTGAGTACTTCAACAAATATCGATTTCCATAATAAACCATATTCTCATGAAAATAAAGATCAAAATTGTACGCAGAACTATCAGGGAGAAAAACGGTCCACATGAGATAGCCAAACGGAGTGGAATGTGTCCCTTTCTAACAAGCATGCCAGTACAAAATTAGTAGAAAATATTACAATTGGTAGTTACCTGAGATGTTATTTATAAAAAATATTTACGTTCTAATTCTTAGCTGAGGATTTCTTAACATGAAGGTAAATATAGATTTATTATTGTTAAAAATTTATAATCTGATTTCTACTATAAAAAAAGTTATTTATAATAAGTTTTAAATTATTAGAAGTATTTATAACAATTCATATGGCAACTAATATTTCTGTTTTCAAACAATATGGCCATACATGTTATCATAGCGAAATCACTTAGGAATCTTAATTTATTTATTTATTTATTTATTTATTTATTTATTTATTTATTTATTTAGGACAACCAACAAGGTATACACCATACAGTTCCTTAGGACTAGTACTTATATCTAGTGTTTGGTGCTACCTTACTTAAAGGTCGCCACGGCATGCACTTAGTTAGAAGCTATAAATTATAACAGGGTAGTACTATACTATAAATATTATAGAATAACAATTTTTAAATATATTATGTTTAATTATGTATGGATTTTAATAATGCGATTTTAGAAAATTATAAATAAAAAGGGTAAAAAAGTGTTGTGTAATAGGATGCAAAAGTGAATCCTTTGCGGGTCGTGGCATTTCCTTTTTGAAGTAAGTAGATAATTCGTTGTAAATCAAAAAATACAACTTTTGTTTACATTAGGGGGACAATACGTTCAACATTTCTCGAATTGCTTGTAGATTTCCAAAATGTGATCGACTATGTCAGCTTTGGATCAATACCGTGCCAGGTAAAATCACGAAGCACTCGGTGGTCTGTCAACGTGTCAATGTTTAATCCATATTATGTTTTGTGATATTTTATAGATCCTACTATATAATATTATAAACGCGAAAGTTTGTAAGTATGGATAGATGGATGTTTGTTACTCTTTCACGTAAAAACTACTGAACGGATCTGGATGAAATTTGGCACAGAGATAGATTATGGTCTGGAATAACGCATAGGCTACTACTACTTTTTACAGTGATAACCGAAATCCATGCGGGTGCAGCCGCGGGCAACAACTAGTAAGAAATAAAAACGATCACAATATTCATTTGTTTTATTACCTTAATACCTTTGTAGCGTCATCTATCAGACTAATAGAATAACGCCACAACAAGCAACTAAGTTCCACATAAAAAACACAGATGTCACTATGCCTAGAAACACACAACCGCAGAACAAATATTCGAGATGCTGAATCGCGATATGGAAGTTTACACAGATACTCAGTATATATACAACGCCCAACGACAAACCGTTGGGCCGCGGCCCGCCAGGCACGATCACCTAGCCTGGTCGGAGGATCCTCCCTTTTCGTTGGAAGTGTGTGACAGCTTTCACATCTTTAAAGATATATATTCTAAGCGTCAATATCGTGCTTGCTGCTAACATAAGACACCCATAGGCACATAAATGTATCGTCACGGTTCTTTAATAAAATCCTATATTTATCATTGAAAGTCGGCGTTTTGCTTTACACAGAGATGAACCCAAATTTCAAGACATTTTGATTTTTTTTCGGTCGAATAGACGCACTAAAGAAAGGAAAGGTGAGCCCCCCGATAGTCAGAAATAAATTTATCAAAACCCTATTTATTTGAAAACCAGATTTGTTTTACATAGAAATAAACCGAAATTTTAAAACATTCCAGCATTGATCAATCGCATGGACACCCTATAGAAAGAGACACAATCCTCCCTAATTGCGGACCGAAAATCGATAAGCCGTGCGCATTCCACTTGGGTATAAGTTCCTTGAGTACCGTAGTCTAGTGAATCGATTATCGATTATTATTATGAACAAATTTAAATCGAGGTTTAATAATCGAAACAATTTAAAGATACCTAATTTATTTTATCAAAAACTGTAATTATGATAATAATTATATTGGTTTTTGCTTTTACGAGACAAAATACAAACATTTACAACTTAAAACAATAAGTACTTAACACAAATATACCAAAAACTCAACAAAACATCAATTAAATTGTAAACATGTAATGGTGGATTGTGAACGAGTACCCGAGTCTTTTCACTTCGCTAGTGAGTTACCGATTATGATACGATAATATGAAATCATGAGATTCAGTAACTCATGCCCCTATGTTTAGAAGTACAAAATACATAAACGCGCGATGTCGGTAAAATTGTTTGTAAATTCATTGTTTATTAGTTTGGATTGGTTTCATAAAAATGATGTTTTACTAGCAAATAGCAAAATAAAATGTTTATTTTGTTAATTCAGATGTAACGTGTAGAGTTACGTTCTCACTGATTGTCATATGTGTCAAAAGGAACTTCTTAAGTGAAACATACTATACGGATGGCTCTCCTAAGTTGGCAGGGGGAAATCATTTTTTTTTTTTACTAAATCAATTAGACTCTATAGTCATTGCTAGCTTATAGGTGAATTCTTGTTTTTACTAAAACAAAAAAAAACTATCAATAAAGAACAGTTGACGAACAATAATATTGATTTATAAAAAAATGATTTCCCCCCTCTAACTGATGATGACAGAAAAGACCATAGAGTATAGGTACTAAACGTAACGTACCACAGATTAAAAGTTAAAACGTACCAGGTGGACCGTGGGTGGAGTGGATCTCTCAGATTTTCTCTGTCTGTTTACTTATTTACCGATTACAGAAAAAGTAACCTATAATCTCAATCAGTTTTGCTAATTATTAGATTTGTAATATAATATTATTATTAAAATTGCAGTTTTTCTTATAGTGATGAAATGAATATAGTACGATATTACCTGAAAACAAATTTAGTCAAACCTCACAGGCATTTTTCAAGCAGTAAGTTTACAGTAAATAACATAAATACGCCTGATAGTAAATAACCTTTGAGTAAAAATACTAACTTACCCAAAAGGTACCCTAGCAATTTCAGATGTTATAAATTGTGGATTTTTGAATTCATTAGTCTTTTTTAGTGTATTGTACATTATGTACAGGACTAAGATGAGCTCTGTCATTTTGTGTCAATTATGATTTTAAATGAAGAATCATGTTTTCTTTTTAATTGTGAATACTTACATATTTTATTTTAGAAACATTATATTTGTTGTAGAAACCAAGCTGGCTTCAGACATGCAAGTGGCGAACATAAAAAATGCTGCCAAGAGGATAGTCTGGGTGGATCTAGAAATGACTGGATTGGACATTGACCATGACCATATCTTAGAAATAGCTTGTGTAGTGACAGATGATGAATTAAACATAGTAGCTACAGGCCCTAATTTAGTTATCAATCAACCTGATGAAATACTGAAAAACATGAATGAATGGTGCATTGCCCAGCATGGTGAGGTATTATTAATTCTTTAACTTACATTTTACAATTAAGCATCACTGTTATTATATTTTTTATACGACTTTGGTGGCAAACAAGCATACAGCCTGCCTGATGTTAAGTAGCCTATGGATATTTGTAATACCAGAGGTATCACCGGAGCTGACCTTATTGACGCATGTTTTATTGTTAGTATCAGAATGGGGAAGAGACTTATTTTTTTATTGTTGGCCCTTGTGATGGTAAGTCATGAAATCTACTCGGTAATGGTGCATCTGCTGTATTCATTGTTACTACATGGTTGCAGATAGGGTGTCAATCCCACCCTCATGCCCACCGCTGTGACTCCTGTCAGCTAGGATTAACCAGCGGAGTAACCAACCGATACACCAAGCTTTAACACTTGTGCCTCCTATGGGTAACTAAACCTACTGTCTTGGATCCCACAAGGAATTTGATCAGAAGTAAATAGGAGTTAGAAAGAAAAGTAAGATAGGGTGTCATTAGAAATGTGCCAGTGTGCACCCGTTCAGTTTTTAGAGCACTCCCTGCGAAACAGACTATAGAACACCCACTTTCTTTTTAATTAACACTTTTAGTGCCAAGAACCCGGCTCCCGGGTTCTTTGAAACGTTATACGCCGAGAACCCGGCTACCAAGTCCATCTTAGAGATAGTTACTTATCATCTGTCCTCGTGCCTAGCACTCGGCTACCGAGTCCTATTGTCCATTCGCAAAAAGTAATAGTCGATACCTTTCTTAAACCAATTGAATAAAATTATTTATTGACAGTAAAAAGTCATAATGGATTTTTTGGCACTGTAAATGTTAAAATGTGTTTTTTTGTTGTTTACAGAGTGGCTTGACGGAGGCTAGCCGCAAATCAAATATTTCCTTGCAAGCAGCTGAAAAGCAAGTACTGGAATTTGTAAAATCTCATGCACCTGCACAGAGGTGTCCATTAGGGGGTAATAGTGTCTATATGGACCGATTGTTCATTAGAAAATACATGCCAACCCTAGATCAGTATATGCACTATAGAGTTATAGATGTCAGTACTATAAAGGAGTTAGCAAGACGCTGGTATCAGAAAGAATTTTCTGGAATGCCCCTGAAGAAGTTTAGGCATAGATCTATTGATGATATACTTGAAAGTATACAAGAATTAAAGTATTTCAAAGCAAATATATTTAAAACGTAGATTAATAGACATGTTATACTAATGTTAATGATTACTTAATAAAATTTATGAAAGAAAGAAAAACCATTTTTTTGTGACAATCCCACCTACATACCCATTGCTGTGACTCCTGTGAGCCAGGATTAACAGTGGAGTAACCATCTGATATACCGAGCTTTGACACTCGGTAAATGGTTTTTATGTAACCACAAAAACCATTTATTGTCAAATTTCTTAAACACAGTATTTTTTTGGCGTATTTTTGTGGCAAACAAGCATACGGCCCACCTGATGTTAAGCAGTTACCGTAGCCTATGGACGTTTACAATACCAGAGGTATCACTTGCGTGTTTTACACCAGGGCACAGATAAAATAATACTAGTACCAGGGCTTAATGATGAGAGTATTCCTGGGATAGGAATACGTTTCTTTCAAAACGCATCCCTAAATGAGCGATGGAAACCTGACTCGCACAGGTACAACTACACCGCTGTGTGTAGTTATTTGGCTATGGTCTTCTGTAAGGTGGATCCTTCCCCAGTCGGGCTTGCTCGCTAGTATGGTGCCATACCTCTCTTATATATCAGTATAGACTAGGCCTCAAACAAGCATATAGCCCGCCTGATGGTCAGCATTCACTATAGCCTATGGAAACTTGCAATATCTACTATTCATTCTGGCCTTCCCCAGTCAGGCTTGCCTGATTTTTTATACTACCAAGGTGTCAAACAAGCATACGGTCCGGACGGACACAAAGTACGCCCAGACTAGATATGCATCACATTAATTCTTGTCCCGTGGATCGAACCCACAACACGCTGGATAATGGTAAATGGCTAGGTAACCACTTAAGCCACTGAGCCATACACTAGTTTACTAAATAATTTTAACAAAAAAAAACCGACTTCAGTACGGCAAGTTGTAAAATTTTCCAAATATTTGTTTGTTACAATCGAATAAAATCGACTGAGCGTCGGGCTGAACACAGGTCAAGTAGGTATTAAAAGCAATATTTAATCTGTGCTATCCGCGCTCAATTCATTCACGTCATTATTTCTTATTAATAGTTGCTTAGCAACAATAACCGAAACTTATCTAATCGCCATCAGTAAAATACTTATTATTGAAAAGTTCAGATGGCTATCTGTGGTCTTCTTCATCAGTTTTACTTCACCAAATTACACTTTCTGAATGCAAATGATTGATTAGTTGTTATTGTTAAAAATATTGAAATTGCTATATGTGTGCCTATAACTTTTGAGGAGTTCCCTCAATTCCTCATGGATCCATGGTCCATAAATGACGGAGTTCTGCGGTAACAAACATAAAAAAAAAAAAATACACACGAATTGATAACCTCCTCTTTTTGAAGTAGGTTAAAAAGACTATAGCATGGGGTTCTTCAAGAAAGGAGTTATAAGGTTTTTAAAGGGTCGGCATCGCGTGAGTGACACCCCTTGTGTTGCAAACGTCCATAGGCTACGGTAACTGCTTACCATCAGGCGGGCCGTATGCTTGTATGTCACCTTGGTAGTATAAAAAAAAATCCTATGCCTTAATAAAATAAAAATAAAACAATGTTTTGTAAACATCTTTGAATAATATTTATCTCAATTTAAGTAATGCAATATATCGATCATGAGCGAGTTCATACTTCGAGTCGTACCGCACTTGATTGATTTTTGGGCGGCTGTATCCACAATCTTTTTTGAGAGCTGAACCTGAGCCTGGGTATTTCCCAAGATCATCAGGGTAATGTTTTTGTCGGTAAAATTCCTGTGACACTCACAAATAACGTGGCTTTTTACTGGTAAAACAATTTTCAAAATCGGTTCAGTGGATCCAGAGATTACCCCCTACAACGTCACAAACTGAAAACTTTATGATATAATATAGTATTTTGTAGGTCTATTAATATTTCTAAGCGGGCGACTTTAATGTGTGAGTTATCACTACATAGTATAAAACAAAGTCGCCTTTTCTGTCCCTATATCCCTATGTGCGCTTAAATCTTTAAAACTACGCAACGGATTTTGATGCGGTTTTTTCCAATAGATAGAGTGATTCAAGAGGAAGGTTTATATGTATAATACATGCATCATATACTAAGGCAACATTGCTAATTTTAGAGGTTTCTAACGTGATGTCGTAAATTAACCTATTTTTTTGGGCTTATTTAGCAATTTAGCAAAAACGCTGCCTAAACCCTACGAGTTAGATCAAATTAATGTACTACAGTATTGTACACCATAAAAAGGTCTACAAAAAAGTCCGCCATGGTATATGTTTATCTTTTAGGGATAACCCACATTAACCATTTTTATTGTTTACTTTTTACGTGAAAAAATGGCTTATTTACGAAGCTATTTTAAGCAATATAAATTTATGCATTAATCCTTATCGAATTAAGTACCTTAAATACAATGTGCAATTAATATAGATCAATATGGTTCCTTACAGCATGTAAATTAAACAAATATTTTCGGAGATATTACAAATTTAAAATTTGCGTTTGAGGCGGGCGGTACCGGTCGGACGGGGCAGTGCGGGGAGGCATGCCTATAAATAGCGCGAAAGCAGATTGATTAAAAATGTTTTTCCTGTACCTCCTGGGGCATCAAGGAAAAACAATTTCCCTTCATTGTTATCAATTGCTGATAGTAATGCAGTGAATACTTTTTTCTGATCGATGTTTAACCTCAAGAGAAAACATGTTTGTATTGTCTAATGACAAGAAAGCTGTGAACTTTGTGTATAAAGACATCCTGTAATATATTAATTGTTGTAAAAATAAAATAAATACCTAGGTAAAAATGTAAAAAGTATATAGGTAAAAATGTGTAATGTAATAAAAATTGTATGAATTTAGATATTCTAAAGATAGCAGGAAATCTTCATAGTAAGTATAGGGAAAGAGGAATTGTTTTACTCCAAATTTAATGCGTGCAGGCCAAGGGCAGTAATGAATGAATCAAAAATACTGGATCGATTTTAATCATGTTTTCATTGAGTGACATAGGCATATATTTTATGCCCGTGCAAAGTCGGAGCGGGCCGCTATGTTTTTATATACAACGTTCATACTTTTTCTGTAGTGTATTTAATTTAGTATCAGCATTGCACCCGTGTGAAGCCGGGGCGGGTCGCTAGTAATTTATAAATATGAACAGATAGGTAGGTACCTCAGAAGTAGGTCACCGTGTCGCGTAGGTTTACAAACTGATATGTAACAGACTGTTTTGTTACAGTAGGTTGGATATAAACAGAGGTGGGGCACCGTACAAGCAAGCAAACCCGACTGGGGTAGGACCTACACCTTACAAAAGACCGAAGCGTAATAACTTAATATAGTGGTAGATATAGTTGTATTCCAAGCGAGTGCCTACAGGTCTCTAGCGCTCATTTAGGGATGCGTTTATAAAAAACTTTTTCTGTCCCAGGGATACTATATTATAAATGCAAATGATACCTCTGGTATTGCAAGCGTCCATAGGCTGCGGACTGCGGTAACTGCTAAGCATCAGGCGGGTCGTATGCTTGTTTGCCACGTAAATAGTATTTAAAAAAACCACCGTGTCACGCCGCCCGGTCGGCTAACAAACTACTATGTACCAAGTAAATTGTTTTGTTACAGTAGAAAGAATTATCTATATTATTATAAACCAGAAGCGGAATTATATTTTTAAAAAGAAAGTAAGCCACTCATACGTCCGTTACGTCCGAATATCACCATGTGAATGCCTCAGCGCCGCTGTCCGCCGCCGCATGCGCCGTCGCTCGCCGCACCGATCGTGTGATCGCTTACATCACTATGGCGCGATGCTAGTCACCGCCTCCAGACTTCATTATTTCTAACACGGCCTCTCCTGATGGTGAGGCGTCCTCGACCACCTGGTTTTAGCTGAATGGTTCTCCGCAATCTAGGGAGATGATTTAACCGCCGGCGTCAACTGTAATAACGATATAAAGATTTGTTTATTGCGAATCCCAGATGGCTAGCTCTTAGAACAATTGTCAAAAATGTACACACGCCATGTCACAAATGAATGCGTGCATTCATACACCTGCAATCAGTGTGTAACCTTCGTTATTCCATATGCGTGCAGGGAAAATAAGTGAAATCTATCATAGGGAAATAAAGTTTCTTGAAATACACCAGCACACATAGGTAGTGTTGCAAAGTCCGCTTATGTGGCTGAAGATACAGTCAATTTTAAAAGATATGACAGCAAATACCATAGGTCGCGTAAGACCCGCACACATAGATCAAGCTCACGCCATTAGGTTGCTGCCAAAAGGCAAGCGCACGTCGCTAAAACAGAATAGGAAAGCACACACCATTAGGTTGCTGCCAATAGGCAAGCGCACGAAGCTCAAACAGAAAAGCAAAGCACACGCCATTAGGTTGCTGCCAATAGGCAAGCGCACGTGGCTCAAACAGAAAAGAAAAGCACACGCCATTAGGTTGCTGCCGAAAGGCAAGCGCACGTGGCTATGCTCTAGCATGAACAGCTGCCGCTCGCGCATGTGTGTACGCTGCTCACTGCACTGCACTACTGCACGCCCGTGACCTGCTGCTAGCCACCTTGTAGGGACGCCACATGCCGTAGTCCAGCTTGCCAAAAGCCTGCGAAGTTTACACAAAAATAACTAACTTCCTAACGCTCGGCCGTATCTGACCTTGACCACAGAATACGTAATAGTACAGGTACCTTGACTTATAAGTCTGCCTAAATATGCATCTTTACGACACGGCGAGAACAGCTAATATCAGCGCTCGAATAATGATGTCCTCCAAACCGAATTTCGGTCACTGCGACTAATCACTAATATTAGCCATGATAACTACCTCAGTTATTATACTGCACCAGTCTTGTTCTCATTCTCATAGTCCGATGGGTCAGCAATCCATCACGAATCACAACCGGAAAGAGATAAGGCGTAGGAACAATGACTTAACGTGCTTTTAGAGGCACAGGGCTTCTATTAATTCTCAAACTTCGAGCATTTGTTGTAAATTTCTCGATTGAACAATATTTGTTACTGGCCTGACTCGGGAATCAAACCCATAACACTCTAGGCAGTGATAAGTGGCGAGCTAATCACTTAAGCCACTCAACCAACCATGCAGTCATGTCGTATCGTTGATTGTGAGTATAGACATTGGTGGTACCTTCTCTATTCAGTACAGCAGTACCGACAATAATAGAAGTGTACAAAATTAGCAGACATTGCATGCAAGTATACTCCCAGAGTTATAAACTATCGGCAAAGTAGATAAATATGTGTTACTTTCTGAAAGTACGTATATAGGTACATCTCATATATTAAGAGATGTATATCAACGTTTGAAATATAATAAGATTGGTTTGATCTCACCATCATGTTTATTGACCAAATCGCGTCAATATAACCATCAGTCGCTCTGACATCGTGGCTGGCAACAGCGTTCGCGGAACGGCTCGGTAACAACGGAGCCTCCGACGCTCTGCCGCAGATCCACGTCACTTTGCCGCAAATCTACGATGCTCTGCCGCAGATCCATAAAACCGTCACTGTTGCAGCTGCCACCCGCAGCCCACGGCGACTGTCACTGCGACGTCGTCGATAACGTTCACTCACTCGACTCACAAGGTAGTGAATTCGTGATCGAGATGAGCGACGACGTTCTTCTAATGATATCACTCGATCTAGAATTAGTTGCATTTAATCGGTTAATACGTAGCTAAGAGGGCTGTCTCATTTACGAGTAGCTTAGATTGGTGACAAGAACACGAATCACGGTTCACTGTTCCTAGAACAACTACAACTTTACACCTACGCATGAGCGTGGCACGGTGTATTGTAATAGCTTACTAAACAAAATTGAACAATAAGCCTAAAGCTAAATAACTTACCAATGTGGATACTTACACTGTCACTGTACGAGCATGTGTATTCCCGTACAGGAAATTGTATTTTGTATGCTTTACTTTCTAGATTTGCTGCTGAAAACCAATGTGGGTAGTAGTCGACCTACTGTTATATCAGCACTAGAAAGTAAGGCGTAGGTAAATGAAACGAGCTCGTTACTTATAAAAGTAAAAAAATTAAAGTAAGGTTATGAAATTTATCAGCAAATCACAAAACAATATTAAAAGTTTAACCGTTAGCACAGTAATGTATTCCTTCTTACTGAACAGAACAAGCAAAATAACTAATGTAGGTACACTGTCGTCACATAGTAAGATTATAAAATTATCAGCGCAAAGCAATATCATTAGTTCTAAATTCAAAAAAATCTAGAACGTAGGTACTCACCAGATAATTTACAACGCAATATTAGTTAAAAAATTTGGAACGTACTCACCAGATAATTTCCAACTTATACGTTACCACAACCTCTAATTACTAAGGATGTAACAATAGGACAACGTCATCTTTAGACTCGTTGCTATTTGTACATAATGAACGGTTCTTTAGATACGATTCATGTAGGGATCTTAAAGACGCACTGGGCACGTAAGCGGCAAGATCTTACCATTCCAACATCAAATATAACCTTAAAAATATTTAAACTTGTGGGCGAAAGAATTCATATCCCACTTCTGATATTATAAACCAGAAGCGGAATTATATTTTTAAAAAGAAAGTAAGCCACTCATACGTCCGTTACGTCCGAATATCACCATGTGAATGCCTCAGCGCCGCTGTCCGCCGCCGCATGCGCCGTCGCTCGCCGCACCGATCGTGTGATCGCTTACATCACTATGGCGCGATGCTAGTCACCGCCTCCAGACTTCATTATTTCTAACAATATATATATATATATATATATATATATATATATATATATATATATCACTTGCGTGTGCGTGTTGTCAACCCATTTTTTTACAGATGGTGTATCCAACTACACCGCTGTGGTCTTCTGTAAGATGGAGGTCCTTTCCCAGTCGGGCTTGCTCGCTAGTAAGCCGTACCTCTCTTATATATTACCTACTTGGTCGAAAGTAATAAATATATTACAAAGAGTATCGCTTTGATTATATAGGTACAGATAATTTATTACATTAGTCCCCACTGGTGCTCAATAATAACATGATAACGACGCCATTTTCGACACGCAATTTTCTATGGAACGTAATATAACCGACCAGCCCCTCTATTTATTAATCTGTGCCTAGAGACAACGGTAGTCGAATCAAAACGTCAAAAAATCTAATGTATGGGATTTGACGTTACTTTACGATATAATGACGTAAACTTACGTCAAATCCCAAACATTTATTTCATTTTTTGACTTTTCGATTCGACTACCACTCATGCGTACCTATGCCACTTGTCTACAGGGTCTGGTGGGCTAGTTGCCGGTACGGAAACACAAGGAAAGAAACACCTAAAAATACACTATAAATTATATTTACTAAATTTATATAAACAAAACAAACTGTTACAATAAAGAAACATAAATAATAAATAAATAAATAAATCTTTATTAAAGTTTAAAAAAGGTACAATTTTTGATATAATCTTATAAAATATATTGGTATTATAATGTTAGGTTGCCTGTCTAGGAAACTGTAAACTGTAAAAGAAACATATAGACTAGATAGATAGACTCAGGGCATGCGGCCCGCATGATGTTAACAAGGACCTATGGAGCAATCTGATATCGGATATATACCTAGCTCTGTAATCCCTTGTCTTTATTAACTAGATTTTATTTTATGTGGTCTTCAGTCAGATTGTAATCGCTAACGCTCACTTAGTTTTCACTTCTATCGGCAGTCGCCCAAGACTGCCCCGCATAAATTTTTTAAACACAGAAATGTCGTTTACAAATGAATGACTTCAAAAGCTCATGCACGATCCCAAAGGGTCAAACAGCCTAGAAAGACAATCGAGATCCAGCCAAAACAACAAGATAAGATGACAATTACTGGTCAGAAGGAATTTGCATTTAAATTAGTATTCCCATTGCCTTTATAAATGATAGATTAAACTTCGGAATCGATTTGCACTGTTCTTTCAAAAATCGTTTAGAAAGTTCACAATCGTGTCGATGGCTGTTTTGAATAGAGCTTTCGGCATAAACTTTAGCCGCTTGAATGAAAACTTTTTCTTTGACATACAGTTTGTTAGTTATAAATAAATAAATAAATAAAATAAGCCTCTATTGCTGTTCACTTTGTTTTACATTATTTCTAAACAATTAAGTATTTAAATACCTAAACAATTTATTAGTGTTAGTTTGTTAGTTACTAGGTGCCAAAACAAATGAAATTGCGTTTTAAGTAGTTATACTTAGTACCTATCCAATGTTTTATTAGCAACCATGATTGTCCCACTGCGAGGCAAAAGCCTCCCTTTCTTTTTTCAGTTTTATCATCATCATAGCCTTTAGCAGTCCACTGTTGGACATAGGTCATAGAACCGATAACCGTAGGAGCAGACGTGTTCTTCAGTGGAGGGGTCTCCACTGAAGAACACGTCTGCTCCTACGGTTATCGTGACGTGGAAAGGAATAATAGGACACTCTCAAAGCGATAATCTTCGTAAAGCGTCTGGAAGTAGTTAGATGTCATTCACAGCTCAACACCCTCCCTCCAAGAATTTCCACAGCATTCGGTCTGGAACTCGTATCAGGTCGTCATTTTGACGTGATTTTTGCACAGAAGTTGAAGTCAAAAAGTGACTTATATTTACTACTTGAGTGGCGTACAAGCATACGGCCCGCATGATGTTAATCAGGTACCGTAGCATATGGACGCTTGCAATACTAAAGGTATTGGAAGCGTCCATATGCCGTATATATGCCATACGGCATATAGACCGTATATATGCCGTGTATGCCATATGCATATATATAACTTTAGCAGCTTGAAAACTTTTTCTGACATGCATCGCGTGTTGCCACCAATATTTTTTGCACCAGAGCTTTAAGATGTTGTCTCCCTGGGATAGGAAAACTTTTCTTTTAAAACGCATCCCTAAATGAGCGCTTGAGACCTGTACTTACACACAGGAACACAACTACAGCACTGTGTGTAGTTATTTGGCTGTGGTCCTTCCCTTGCCTTAATTTTTTTTTTGATCATTTGCAGTTTACGGTCAAAGATTTTATTCTTACTAAATTTCTCTCAGCGTTAAAACAGAGCAAATATCCTTCAGAACCTCCAATCATTACATTCGAATGTACTAGTACGAATCAAAGCAATCCATTTACGTTCTTTAAATTGAATTGCAAGAGGATTGAACACTTTTAGAAAAGGTTGTAGCAAGTCCCTTGACACCATTTTATTTTGTGTCTCAACTTTTAGAACAGGATAAATTCGTGACAAAATCGTTAATTATCTCGGGACTGGAGACAAAACGTTCTCTCATCTCCACTTGAGCATTGAATCGAAGGACTGACTGAATTCAATTATCAATCGCAGTGTTAAAAGCTATTACATTTGCATAGAGCTTTGCCGTCTCGGATGAAAATTGTGCAAACTTGCCACAAAGTGGAATTTGCTTTTTATATTGTCAAGTATAATAGCGAAATCCTTACTAATATTATAAATGTGAAAGTTTGTAAGAATGGATGGATGGATGGATAGATAGATGGATGGATAGATAGATGGATGGATGGATGGATGTTTGTTACTCTTTTACGTAAAAACTACTGAACGGATCTGGATGAAATTTGGCACACAGATAGATTATGGTCTGGAATAACACAGGCTACTTTTTGCAGCGATAACCGACATATACGCGGGCGGAGCCGCGGGAAACAGCAAGTACTAAATAAACGGAGGTGATATTTCTTTTTACATACATACATATCATTACGCTTGTCTCCCATTGGAGTAGGCAGAGACGACGTTACGCTTCGATCCAGACATACTTATTTCGTTTTCTCTACATTCATCATCCTCTTCATTAATTATTTAGTAAATCACCTAGGTATTTGGTCGATGTATGTTCGCTTATATATTTTTAGACAATAATAATAGTCCTCTGGATTAATTTAGGCATGGCGGCCAATCTTACTCACTTGTGTGCGCAAATACGGGTGCATTCTCTATTCCTTTAGCCGCATAGCCTGATGGGACGGCGACAGATATTCAGAGGCAAGGAGGAATCTTATTGTGTTTATAGAAAAAACCCACTAAAAAGTGACCGAGGCAACCAAGCTTAGCCTTGCAGATCTACATACATGGCAAACAACGGGTATACCTATTATAGTAGAACTTTTGAAGTAATAATTTTATATTGCATAACAACTATTAGCATAAACTCTTTTCGCAGAATATCGTTTGGCATAAACTCATTTAGCATACATTGAAACCCATAATTTTGTAAGTCAGTACGTAGTCAGTAATCATCTGTACGCATAATTTTGGTATCCATAATAATCACAATGTATAATCATCACATCGCAGAAAGTTCAAAACCATATTCATCTTTTGGCATATATTTCTTATCCTTATCTATTTAAAAGAAGAACCATCATTTCGCATAATGTAATAAATAAAAGTTGATTTAATGATAATTATTTGGTTTTTATATCCTTGCCCATGAGAGCATGTTCGTTTCTGGCTGGTTCTCATAAGAGGTCACAGTTCTAACCTAACCTAACCTACGCATTTTTAAAGAAGAAAGTAACCCAATCTATATTATTCTAATTGAAATTCTATGATCTTCATAGTATGCCTAGTCAAATTATGCCAAATAATCTGTACTCTAAATGAACGTTATGCTAAATGAAATTATACAAAATTTTAACTATGCCAAAGGTAATTATGACAATAAAAATTCTACTATCTTAAATGTATGCCATTCTAAATTCGGTCATAAGCACATTATGCCTAAAAATATTTATGTCAAATATTTTTTATGCCTAATAAATGATCGACTAAAGAAGTTTCTGCGAAGTCAGTTATCCCAAATAGGTTTCGGAGTATCAAGTTTCTACCAAATAGACCGCACCCGGCAAACAACAGTCTACCTTATTTTAAGCAGTTACAGAAGTATCACTTGCGTGGTATTACGGTTATCCCTGGGATAGGAAAACGTTTCTTTCAAAACGCATCCTTAAATGAGCGCTGTAGACCTGTATTCACGCATAAACACAATTTACCCGTTGTGTAGTATTTGGCTGTGGTCTTCTGTATGGTGGAGGCTCTTCCCCAGTCGGACTTGCTCGTTAATATGGTGCTCTACCTCTCTTTTAGAATAAAATAGAATAGAATAAGCGTTTATTTATTAGCACACACAAAACAAGTGATCAGTTAGGATAGACTAGAAAAGAATATACATAGGTACCTACAAAAGTATATGGAGCACAAAAAAGAACAAAACAAAAAACTACTAAATTAACAGTAAGAACACAACATAGCGAAAAAAAAAAAACCAAATATATAAATCATTATTTAAATCAAGTTAGACATGGCGCAGTGTGTGAGTGTGTGTTTGTGTGTCTAACAGGCTACAGCTCAGCATATGCTGTAATAATTATATTGCAGCGCTGATTTTCAGGTGTACCTACCCTTTACTTTTACTTACTTACCGACATAATTAGACGTAGTAGTACCTAGCCTTGCTTGTGTAAGTTTCACAAATGGTTAGACACCGCTAGCGTACAAAGAAATAAGTACGTACCATATCTAGCTTCAACGATAATGGCACATTTTATACGTAGAATATCATTACGTAAAGTTAAAACTCGTTAGCGAGACAGCTGACCGTCTGGCAAATTTTACTAACTCTGTTTTAGCAAAGTGTCTATTTTATTCAAACGTCCTATTAGAGTTAGTGGTTACAAAGATAATGGGACAACGGGGAAAGCTTTTTAGATGAGACAAATACAGAAATGTGAAATTACAAAATCTATACTAATATTATAAAGCTGAAGAGTTTATTTGGTTGAACACGCTAATCTTAGAAAGTAGGTACTTGTTCAATTAGAAAAAATATTTTTTTGTTGAATAGTACATTTATCCAGGAAGGCTATAGGCTATATAACATCACGTTATGATCAATAGGAGCGGAGCAGTAGTGAGATATGTTGCAAAATTGGGGAAAATATTCCAAATTACCACGCGCACGAAGTCGCGGGCGAACCCTAGTGAAGTAGTAAAGAAGTAGGTACCTAAGGTTAAAGGCATTTTTAATCAACCACCCATTAGACCAGCGATTGTGAATTACGGCCTAAACCCTCTCTCTCTCTCTCTCTTGATAGAGAGGAGACTAGTCGAAGTCGCTCCCGTAAGAATTCAAGAGGAAGGTTTATTTGTATAGTAGGTGCATGTTATATTTAGATACATAAAATAAAAATCGAAGCGATATATTATAAATGCGAAAGTTTGGATGGATGAATCAATGTTTGTTACTCAATTTACTCAATCACGCAAAACGTATGAACTATTCTGGCTGAAATTTGGCACAGAGATAGAATATAATCTGGAATAGCATATAGGCTACTCTTTATCTCGGAAAACACAGTTCTCGCGCGATGGCATGCGCGTTAAAGGGCTGTTTAATATAACCAGGCACGGATCCAAGCGGGGAGAGGGGGGCAATGGGTGAAATTGCCCTCCATTTCAACTTGCGACCAATTCTTCTTAAAATCAACGTCAAACTCATTTATTCATTTAGATCAAATTCATCATGCTTATAAACGTCATTAAAACAAATGCCAGCATACTTTTTTCCTAATAGGGTAGGGCCTCGAGAAGAATTGGCAAGAAACTCGGGCCACTCTTAACTTTTTATATATCACTTTTCTCGTCTCTCTTTTTTTTCAAATCAGTGAAATGAGCTCAAATCAAATCAAATCATATCCCTTATCTCTGTACCATATTGCGAATATGGTACAGAGATAAGGGTGTTACAGTTTAGATAATAGTTCATTCATATTCTACCTTTCGGCATGCAAATTTCAACTGTGTGTAGAATGTGTAGTTAATGAATAATATATTTTAAATTATTTATAATAGTCAAATATGTCAATTTATATGTCAATTCATTGTCATAATATAACACAAAGCTCAGCTTGCCCCCTGAAACCAAATCCTGGATCCAGTGCCGTAAATAGGGCGGTGCCACCGGTGCCCAGGCACAGGGCGTAGAGTCTGGAGGGCGCAAGAATGGCCAGACCAGACAGGACTATTATTTTTTCGGTTAGCTCCTGATAAGTTCCCTCTGCGCCCCTAGTGCTCGATTCTAACACATACGTACCTACATGCCAGTATCATCAAAAAACCCTATTAAATTAGACCAAACATCGCGCTCATTTTTTTGGCAGCGCACGGGCGTATTTGTGTACTAAAAAAACATGCCGCTAATTTAAGTATCAAATTTTCAGCAGACTATTGCTACTGAATTTTGGGCTGAATTAGACACTTTAAAGAGACAAGATGAAACGAATATATTCTTAAAGCTATAGTCGAACTAGATTAAAGAGAGATGTTTCCCAATTTAGAAGTCCCTATAAAACCAGTGACTGTAGCTTTCTGCGAAAAATTATTCAGTAAGCTCAAATTAATAAAAGCTTACTTGCGCTCGACATTTCACCAAGAAAGGTTGATAGGCCTAGCGATTTTGTTGATTGAACGCGACATAAGACGGTGCCTGTCTTAGTTAGTTAGTTTGACGGGTTAATAATACGAGTATTATCTGTGTGGTTTCTATTTTTAAAAAACTGTGCGCGCCAAAGTATAAAAATGTTGACCGATAAAAAAACATTTTATTTAATTTAAACTTCACGTGTAGTTTTAGCTTTTTCCGCACCTGGCCGCTCTAGTGGGGCCTTTGTGCGTGGAGTTCCTTATGGTTATTCCAACCACCCTAGGTTCTTCCAAAAGGCCAGCAGGCGTCCGAAGTCGCCGCAGGCCTCCGGTAGAGTGCCCGGTTTCCTGAGAGTTCGTGCCCTACGCTCCTACATTCCAGAAGGACGTGGGCGGGTGTTTCCTCGGTTTCCATGCAGCCCCTGCAGAGTGGGCTGACGGTTAGGCCTAGTTTGTGAAAGTGTCTGTTGAGTGGGCAGTGTCCTGTGCCACTATTATCCTGAGGTTTGACCTGGTTTGCATGAGGAGGTTTCGCGAGAGTTTCCAGGTTGCGGATGGTGCCGCTTTCTTGGTTTGTCTGCAACCTCCATTGTTGTTCCATTCCTCCTTGTGCAGTTGTGTTGTCCAATCCTTGAGCCAGGACAGAGCCTGGCTGTACGGGATGGGGACTATAGGTTCCGGCCCCCCGGTCGCAGTGGCGGAGCCATGCCTCGCCAGTGCGTCCGCGGCGTCGTTACCTGCCGAATCACTATGTCCTTTGATCCACTGCACGGTGACTTTATTGGTGCTTGCAACTTCTTGCAGTGCCTTGTGGCACTCTACAAGGATTGAGTTCTATCTTGTAGAGTCTATCAAAAGTGTAGGTGCAGGGGATCCTGTCGCACGGTGCTTCCAGCAGCGGCAACTTGTTTAGCGCCACTGTTAGTCTACTCATATGTGGTGCGATTGCTGTCTGCTTCCACAGTCCACTTCCACGTAGTCTAAGTGCAGCTGCCGTAGCCTCCTCCTGTATTACAAGGTGCAGTGGTCTCAGGTTCAGGAGGTGCTCCACAGCGGCTGTGGGTGTGGTGCGCATGCAACCGGTCATCGCAACGCATGCGATGCGTTGAAGGCTCTGTAGTTTTATTTTTGCTGTGGTCAGTAGTGTCGTGGGCCACCACACAACCGAGCCATAGGTAATAGTTGGTCTGATGACCGATGTGTATAGCCATACTATTATCTTTGGGTTCAGGCCCCATGTTTTGCCGACCAGTCTTTTGCACTGCCAGAAGATCATGCTGGCTTTGGTTATCTTTTGGTCCATATGCTTTGCCCAGTTTAGTTTGCTGTCTAGGGTAAGTCCCAGGCATTTTACCTCCGTCGATAGTTCCAGCCTGGTGCCAAACAGTTTTGGTGTTTGTAGTTCTGGTATCTTCCTTTTGTTACGGTGCCTGTCTTATGAAAAGGTTATCAACGATTTCGCAATGAAGAAAGCGCGAAAAGTAAATCTTTAAAAAAGTTTATGGTTTGCTTTAATAAATCTTTATTATCTGAACTCATTCATTTGTGGTCTCATTCATTTGTGTATTGGGTAGTTGTGAAAAATCTTGCAAATATTTTTGAATAAACGTTTTTTCACCAATTTATACTTAAACGCAATTTATAATATGCTACTTGCCTTATAAAAACTCTACCATACCAAGTATTTAAAATTAAATTAATTTACAGTTTACTGAAACTTTGCAGGGTGTTATTTTATTATAGAAGTATGAAGACCATAGTGGCCCAAAAATTAAATCTTTAGCATCAGGGTGGGCAACGCATTTGCACTAGTGAACTTGCGTTTGATTTTAAGTGAGTGAGACACAGTGGGTGGTGGTGATGAAGGGTCCACTTAACATGAGATGGCTTGTCTGCTTGTTTGTCCACATCAGCTCTTTAAAAAAAAGACTTTTCTTCCAAAATATTAGATAATTGGTCCACCATTACTAAGTTCCTCGTGCTTTATTTTATCACCCTGAAAGAAATAGCCTATACATAGCATTGCTCTAGGGTTTTATAGGTATAATATCAAGATGATGCCCACGGCCACATTTTATCAACGCACCTCTCGCCACCGACAGGCACCTCAAACATGCCGTACCGTAAGATTCCAGAGGAATTTCTTACCACGTACGATTTGTCTGTGGAATGAGCTCCCTGCCGAGGTTTTCCCAAGAGACATATATAGCATGGGGTTCTTCAAGAACGGAGTTACAAGGTTTTTACCCCTGGTGTTGCAAACGTCCATAGGCTAAGGTAACTGCTTACCATCAGGCGGGCCGTATGCTTGTTTGCCACCTAGGTAGTAAAAAAAAAAACAAGGGCGCAGTTATGGAAGCTCGCACAGGGCGCAAAAAAGGCTATTTACGGCACTGCCTGGATCCACGCCTGAATATAACACGTCTATTGTCACGGAATACACATGCTTACGTAGCGATAAGCGATAGTTACCCTCGGGATCGCTCGTTTTTGCAATGATTAATATCGTTCCACAGTTAATGGACACTTTTGGGTTGACAATTTGATTAATGAAAAATAGCTGTACGGAACAATGATTGATGATAGTAGGTACCTAATATTTTATATTACTCAGGAGTCAAACATACGGCCCGCCTGATGGTAAGTAGTTACTGTAGGCTACTGATGCTTGCAACACCAGCATCATTAGACAAGTGGCATAAACGGTAGTTGAATCGAATCGAATAGAAAGCAAATATATGAGATTTGACGTATATCTGACACAATGGCTTTATATTCTACTAGTTGTTGCCCGCGGCTCCGCCCGCGTGGATGTCGGTTATCGCTGTAAAAAGCCAGACCATAATCTATCTCTGTGCCAAATTCCATCCAGATTCATTCAGTAGCTTTTACGTGAAAGAGTAACAAACATCCATCCATCCATCCATCCATCCATACTTACAAACTTTCACGTAATTTGTCTAGAGGAGCAAGGGTGTCCTAGGCGCGCTGCTGATTCTTCAAAATCTCTTTTTTTTAACTTTACTGTACTGTTGTGTTTCATTTAGTCGAGTACTTATATTAATATCTATACGACAAAACGAAATACGAACACGAGGGACAGCCCGTCTTGTTTAAAGAAAGAAAGAAAAATAATTTATTTTAAACGAATCACAACGCAATAATAGCAATATAATAAGAGAGATAGGGCTTGCTTGCTTGCGCTTCTCCAGCGCTCATTTAGGGCTGTGTTTTGAAAGAAATGTTTTTCTATACCAGGGATCTTAAAACTGTGGTATGAAACAAAAGGGTTGGTAATATGCAAGCGTCTATAGGCGTAATTTATATTTATACATTACTAGCTGTTGCCCGCGGCTCCGCCCGCGTAGATGTTATTTATCACGATAAAAGTATTTTCCTCCCCAGGATACCATCTATCTCCTTGCCCAATTTCATTAAGATTCGTTGAGCCGTTTAGCGTGTTCGTGAAAGCGTAACTAACAAAAAACTTTGCACCCCCTTTTACCCCCTCAAGGAATGATGTACGAAAAAATATTTTATACGTGTTTCATGACTTTCAATGAAGAACCTTCATATTGAGTTCCACTCGAATAACTTCAAAAACGGCAAAGTTTCTAAATTTCAAGTTTCTAACCCTTATAGTTTAAGCCCTGCGTTGATATGTCAGACAGTCAGTCAGTCAGGTTCTCCTTTTATATATACAGATAGATAGATAATTATTAGTAGAAAGTAAGCTTAGTCCTTCATTCCGCCCAATTTGCAGACTTACCAGTTTCAGTCATCGATTATCGTCAATAAGTCCCATAATTACAATTTATGTCACAGTTTTATAGGAAAGTGAAGCCATTAATACCCAAACCATAATCATAAGTTGAAGTAATCGAACGACGTTACGACGGTCGAGTCATGGCGCGACCACAAATTAACCTTGGACAAAATGCTCTAAGCCCAGGGATAATGAAATTGTGCCGGGACACGCTACCAAATTTAATTATGATGAAATATGAAACGGGAATGGAGCTGATGATAATTTGGGTCTTAGGTGAAGTATTTTCACCTTCGGGTAATGTTTGGTAAGTTAATTTTAGTCGGAACATTTAAACACCTCTGTAAAAAAATAATTGCAGTATAATTTTGGTTTTTAACATCCATTGTTGAGCATAGCGCTCCCTATTCCACAGCATTCGGTCCTGATGCCTTATCATGATCACCTTTTACCAAAGTAAAGGCCAGCCTTGGGATCGTGAGATGATTCAACTAAACGCTTAGATATCTTACAATACAGCCCCTTAAGACAAGTGGCATAAACAAAAGTCGAATCGAAAAGTCAAAAAAGCAAATGTATGGGATTTTACGTAAGTGTACGATTTTATGTCGTAAACTTACGTCAAATCTCATACATTTCCTTTTTTGACTTTTCGATTCGACTACCTTTTATGCCACTTGTCTAGAGGCTCAGTAGTTTCGACCGCAAACGACTTAAAAAATTTAAGAGTCATCTAGACTTTCATATTTGCGCCACTTAAGGCACTAATAATAACTAAAAACCGAATAAATAATAACTGGAAAATAATTCGCTGTACGGTCGTCATGGTACGCTCGTTGTAATAACCTATTATATCGGTGCAACTTCTGGTCATCTTACCTTCGACACTGCCAGTTATTATCAGCCGTTTCTGACACTAAGTGTCGCAATTTTAAGTTTAGGGTCAAAAGTAATACATAAGTTAAATATTTTATCACAGCTCTCGGCTAAACCTGATGGAAAATCCTTCAATAAACCTTCATCTCGTAACAAGTCATTTTCAAGTCATAGCGTAGTTTATTCCTAGCTAGGCTCCGTGGAGGACCATCAAACTTCACGATACGAACAAGTTGCACAATAAAATTTAGTGGCGCACTTCAGACTTCCTCATCGTCTCGGCTTTCCTTCATTTTATGGTCACTTGGAGTCATAAATTGTGGTAAATGTGGACAGAGCCACCTGTCGCTTTCGGTTCGAATGATGGTACAAGTCAATGTTTTATTATTTATTTTATTTATTCGAACACAGCATCACTATAATTAGATACAGGTTATTTATCCTAATGGAATATCGTAATAATCAATTATAATAACATTGTGATTTTTGCGAATTCACTCAGAGAACAGGTGGAAAGATCAACACTGTTCGCCACTTCGTTAAGTATACACAGAGTTCGCGTTATAGAAACCTTATTAGAAATGTTGGTCCTCCCTTATGGTGCTGCCAATGGACGAGGTCTTATCCTTTTCTCCACACGTACCTCTGTCGGGTACCCACCGGCTTATCTCTTGCAAGATACCTGGATTCGACGCCTGCCATACCGCGTAATAATTTAAAAATATACGTAGCAAGATCCTTGTCCCTCCTCATTTCCAACTTATTGTATCCTACTATGCCTAAGACAAACAGAGTACATACATTAATGGATAAAATGGAGCAGCCCGTAACTGCCGCTGAGTATAAAGGTAGCTTATCTTTCTTTATAATATTATTGACTTTCTAGTGATTATTACTAACGTTATACAACACTATTCAAAATGGAGATAGCACCTTACTGTGGCGTGTGTAGTCATACTAAAATGTTGCAAGCGCTATTCTCAGCTTTTATATTTCGTAGTCACGAACAAGGTGGTGCAGGTGCGCAAATTAGACTGCAGTATTCTGGGCTACAGCAGACATGTTACTTTTAATATCGGTTATCTGCGATTTAGTCGCTATTTAAAAGCTAAATATTGCAACAAAACATTTTACACCGCAGCGATTGAGTCGCTTTACGGAAGCTCGATCCAGCGACGAATGTTACACTCCGCACACATTCAGATGTCGGTCGCATCGATTTAGTTCATTGTTTCGTTTATGTTTTACGAAGAGATCCGCGACCGAACTCAGAGAGTCGCCAAACAGCGATGCAGCTTCGATACAGTCGCAAAATCACACGATTCCGATACCGCTCCCGAACGCAGAGAGTCACCAAAACGCGATACACGACCGATGTAGTCGCAAAATAACACGATTCCGATACCGCTCCCGAACGCAAAAAGTCGCCAAAACGCGATGCAGCATCGATACAGTCGCAAAATCACACGATTCCGATACGGCTCCTGAACGCAGAGTCCCAAAAAAGCGATGCAGCATCGATACAGTCGCAAAATAACACGATTCCGATACCGCTCCCGAACGCAAAAAGTCGCCAAAACGCGATGCAGCATCGATACAGTCGCAAAATCGCTACTCGCCGATGCTAAAAGTAGCATGTCTGCTAGAAACCATACTTGAATTTTGATGCAATTTAGAATAAACTTTACACAAGAAAAGCACGCGAGTATTTCAAGTTCTATTAAAATAGTTAAGAACACCTAAATGGGTCAGATAATTACAAAACTACCTTGGTTACGACTTTTATAACTATATTTTCAAAAGACGTTTTCGTATTTTAATTTAAGAGAGGAAATTACGCAGTGAAATTACACACCATCCTTTCCCAGTAGGTTCGCTGGTATGGTACCTCTTACATTAAAATAAAAATAAATCTCATTTTATGAAATTATTTTTTTCTGTACCTAATGATTAATGAGCTATAAAAGTCTTATCTAAGTGCCTTCAGTGCTCATTTAAGAAAAACCAATTTTAAAATAATATTTTCCTAGTACCTATAACACAAAACTCTTATGTTACAAGATGTAGGTCTAGCAAGCCCGACTGGGGAAGGTCCATACAGAAGACCACAACCAAATAACTACACACAGCGGTGTTCCTGTGTTCCTTATGTGAGTACAGGTCTCCAGCGCACATTTAAGAATGCGTTTCTTCCGATCCCAGAGATACTTCTTAAAGCCGTGGAAATCTGTACTAAAATATTTTGCATGCTTTTATAGCTGAATATGGTGAAACCTTGTAAATTTTCTTTTTCTTTAACTTCTTATGTACCCATATTCGCAAAATATATGATTTGATACTTGTGGGAATCAAACCCACGACCTCCGGCTTAGAAGTCAGTGTCACTAACCACTAGACCAGTCAGATTTCGTTTTCAATATTTTCTAAACTCAGTCATGCTTTGACTTTCCTCACTAGTTATGGTGCAGTAACTACGGGTACTGACGTTCTCGGCAGCAATAAACGGCATTATGTGTGATTTAAAGTACTAGCACTACTCTAAGCTCCTTCCTAACATACACGTCTATGCACTTTCAGTCTATTAGCACATAATGTTAAAGGTATGCGTCTGACGTCATGTATGTACTTCCATTGTAATGTAACTGTCACTAAAAGAGAGGTAGGGCACCATAACAGCGAGCAAGCCTGACTGGAGAAGGGCCTCCACCTCACAGAAGACCACAGCCAGCCTTGAAGTTGTGTTTCTGTGTGTAAGTACAGGTCTCCAGAGCTCATTTAGAGATGCGTTTTCCTATCCCAGGGATATTCCATCTTAAAACCGTGGTGCTAAAAATGGATTTTCCTATCCCGGGGATACTCCTTCTTAAAGCACCGGGAAGGTTTTTCATACCGTTACACAAGCATACGGCCAGTCTGATGGTGAGCAGATACCGTAGCCTATGGAAGCTTGCAAAACCAGAGGTATATACCTATGTAGCCTGCATCTATGTGTAATCGCGCGTTGCCGATCTACGTAAGAAGGTCAAGGGCCGTACCATGACATCCATAATCGATTCTTTTTCTGAACAATGACAACCTTTAAACTAGCTAATAAAGTCGAGATCTTATGAATCTAAAATTATGATCGAAAAGGTAAGGTGTTCTGGAACGAAGTTCCTTATCGCGCGTTGTGAAAGGGGACGGAAAAAATTCTTACGAAAAGTTGTCACGACACTTTTTGCTATAAGTAGTAAGCTATTGTAAGCTGTGCGGCGTGCGCATGTTTCTCTGTCTGTCTCTCACTCTCTCTCTTATAGAAAGCAAGCCTGATAACATTATAATAATATATTTATATTAAAATATTAATAAAATAAAAATATGTGTGTTATGTGGAACTTCGTTCCATCCGGGTGTCCCTTGACACCTCTCAAGTTTTTTTTTTATGAAACGTTTTCCCATCCCATGGCTACCTCTGTTATTTACCCATTACATATACCTAATTTTAACAAAAAAAACCGACTTCAGTACGGCAAGTTGCAGAATTTCAAAAACCTTAAGAAGTTCAGATGGCCATCTGTGGTCTTCTTCATCAGTTTTACTTCATCATATTGACTTTCTGAATGCAAATGTTTGATGTGTTGTTAAAAGTATTGAAATTGCTATATGCGTATCTATAATTTTTGAGGAGTTCTGGTATTGCAAGCGTCTAAAGGCTACTGTAACTATCAGAGCCTTCAGCCCCTCTAGACAAGTGGCATAAACGGTAGTCTTATTGAATAAAATAGAAAGCAAATATACATATTAGACTCCCTTGGTGGTCTAGTGGCCGCAGTATGCGCCTGCTGTGCACGAGGTTGTGTGTTCGATTCTTACACAGGACAAAACTTTGTGTGACCTACAAAGAATTGTTCTGAGTCTGGGTATAATTTGTGTCTGTTAATTGTATGTTTGTAAAGTCCCCCGTGACACAGAGCTTGTGCGGGAGTTGTCTTAAAAATATTTTTGACATAAGTTTACGATATACATTTACCTACCTACATCAAATCCCATACATTCTATTCGAGTTCCGTTTATGCCACTTATCTAGAGAGGCTGTATACCGTATAAAAAATACGCTTCATTTAGTCGACATTTTAAGTAATAATATCAATAAAACTGGGGTAAAACAGAGAAATTAGGGTGGTGTGTTAGTTCCTGAGCTGTATCAACATAGTAATTCTTTTAACAGTTGACTTTTCGCTTTATGCGGGTTAACAAACAACTGTGTAGTACTTCACTGTTTTTCTTTTACTCGTAGCTCTAATAATAGAAAATAAACCTTGTAAGTTTATGTTTATACTAGGGGTCGCCTGCGTGGTAATTTGGAATATTTTCCCCGATTTTGCAACATATCTCACTACTGCTCCGCTCCTATTGATCATAGCGTGATGTTATATAGCCTATAGCCTTTCTGGATAAATGCACTATTCAACAAAGAAAGAGTTTTTCTAGTCGAACTAGTACTTTCTCAGATTAGCGCGTTCAACCAAACAAACAAACTCTTCAGCCTTATAATATTAGTATAGATATAATGGCTATGGCTGGAGGAAGGTTTTCTACTATGCGTCTGTATAATAATACATTTTTATTATGTATGTTCGGGCACTACTCCGTTGTTCATGAACCGCCGGTTGATTCTCTAAGAAACAGCGATCGCAAACTGACAGTTGTGATTGCTCGGTGACGGCACACACGATTGCTAAACGTCAAAAAGGCTCGGTTGTTATTGACTACGGAACTATAGAAAGCAAAAAATAACTGCATTTCAGATTGAAGCCGGTGCCAAGGTAAATAAATCGGTTGTGGCGGGGGTGGATCTAGCCTATCTCCCTATTTTACTTGGCTCTAAAAGTATAAACGAAGATCGAACTTGGTTCGGGCCGAACCACGAACATGGTGCGCTCCGAACCAAATTATAATGATATTAATAATAATAATGTCCGGCGGACCGTGCACCACACGAGCGAATATGGTTCGGAGCGCACCATGTTCGTGGTTCGGCGGCGGCCCGAACCAAGTTCGATCGTCTGTTTATACTTTATATTGAACCTGTAATTTAGTTCCTATTTTTTTTCTGAGCTGATTAATATATTTTTATATTTTTTCATTTATTTTTGTTACCTTGAAGGTAACTGGTCTATCAGCTTTTTTCCAAGACTTGAATATATCAATCTAATCCAGATTGAAAGAAAACATTGTTGAATAATATTCAATGCCCATCTTGATTGCTTTTATGAACAAATATAACCGTTTTTAAACTCTATAAACAAAGATTTAAGATCTAAAATGGATAAAACGCAATGAGATTTGCTTAGACTAGTCGAGATCGGTCCGCAATAAAACAGAATCGTAAAGAGCTATATAGCTGCAGAGCTTTTTATACACTAAAAATAAAACATTTTGTATTATATAATGTGTGTTTTTCTAGGAATTTATAATGCTTTCTGATCTGTTCGTTTAGTGGTTCAGAGTGCTGGTTTTACCACTACGCCCTTGGGCAAAGATCTACATTCAGGTTCATAAATGTTTGTTCCTATTCTGGGTCTAATATGTGTCGCGTGAATTGTTTGTTTGTAAAGTCCCATGCGACACAGGGCTTGTTCCCTAGCGCAGGAGTTGTCGTTTTAAATACTTAAATAAAATAAAAATAAGTTGTGCTTTCTCGACTTCATACCTACCTAGTGCCTTATCTCTGGTATATAGAAAAAAATTACCAAAAACGCAGCCAGAACTGGAAATCTAACCCAGGATATCGGATAAACTCTAAATATAAGCACAAACTTAGGTATACTACGTGACCAACAACGCAGAAAAAAGTATGTTTTAATCTTCCTTACAAATATTTTTTCTGAATCGTAGGTATACATCCTACAGTGACCTCTGAAAGGGAAATTTATAAAGGCCGACGTAAATGAGGGGCTTTGTCCGCTGCGTACTTTACTCTGACATTAACTTATAACACTTTTGTTTAGGAGACTTATTATATACGTCGTGGTGGTCGTTTGTTTGACCTTACCGCACCGAGGACGAGTATATACGAGCGATGTGTTGCTAGGTTGGGCCAAGGTTTCATTTTCGGAATAGGGGAATATAATGCGATCCGCAGGGGTATTCCATAAGAGCGAAAACCGAGCGACCGCGAAAACGGAGCAAAATCAGTCTGTCAGATTGAAAATCGGAGCAAAATCTGGTTGTCAGATTGAAAATCGGTATTCCATAACAGCGAAAACCGAGCCTTTTTGACGTTTAGCAATCGTGTGTGCCGTCACCGAGCAATCACAACTGTCAGTTAGCGATCGCTGTTTCTTAGAGAATCAGCCGGCCGGTTTGATTCAGCAAAGTGGAAGATGGCTGGCTCGTGCGTTATAATAATAATAATCATTTATTTCGTGTCGCATAAACACAGAGATAAATACCTTATAGACTAGCATACATATAAATACACAACTTGGGTTAGTATAAGAGTTAATTAACTATATTAGTAATGTTTCACTTGCACTTTAAGTCTTTGTGCGTTCGGGTGGTACTTGTCCGCGGAAACTACGGAACACCACGCCCTTCGGCCAAAAGTCTTTTTCCATGACGAGATGCAGGTAGCAAGTCGCTACTCGAACTACAAATGCCTTGAAATTGACATTACGATGCGACTCCAGCAGCTGCACTCTCGGCATGTATTTCGCCTTTTTGCGCACGTAGTCTGCTATGTCTTCCGCCTTTGTGGTGTGGTGCAGGCGAGAGATATAGACGGCTGTATTCGGCGCCGCGGCACGTATGTTTACACCGGGCTCCACAGGAGCCGTACCGCAGCAGTTCTTGGTCGTTTGTGGACGGCGCTTCCTCCTATGCACCGTCACAAAACCATCCATGTCGACTGGGTTCATAGCCTTTTCTGGAACATACTTCCCGAGGTGAGCAACAGGGGTGCTCGTAGTTACCGGTCGGTCAGCTGTTCGAGTAGGTCGCGCGGTAATGCGAGGAGGGACAGCGGGGACGGGGGCGGGCCTGCGCGGCTCGGTTACAGCGCTCACAGCAAACTCAGCATTCTGCGATTTCGCAAGCGGCGCGCGTATAGCGCTCGCTTCAGGTTCGTCATTCCGAGGCGACAAAACTGCTGATGCAAAACTTGCCACGGATGTGTCGAGTCGGCAGCCTCCTCGGCGCACGTTGATGTTGTTACCGTGCGCCGGTGACTCATTTACGGCCACAGCGTTACGCAACTCATTAAGTTCCTTTCGCAATTCTGTGACTATGGTCTGGGATGTGTCCAACTTCTTGTTTACATCCGCTAAACTTACCTTCAAAAAGACAATGTCTTTTAGAAGGCTCGTAACGTCGACGTGGTCGAAGGTGACGGGAGGTAACTTATTTAAGTCCCTCGCCACGAACGTCGGCACGTCGTCAGGATCGGTTACCTTCAACAGCGTGATTATGTCCTGTAGACTCCTCTTTGTCCCGTCACGCCTGCGAGACACCATCTGGTCACTTTTACCAAGCAACGTAAACACTAGCAGCTTGGCAGCAGCTACATCCTCCTCGCTGAAGTTCGTTGAGCAGATTAGGATGGCGGACATCTCGTCCATGACATCTAGTTTCTGCTGCAAGAACGCCAGCAACTCGTTTGCCACAAGTTCGCCACTCATGGCAAAATAATTTCGAGCGTCGGCTTACGCCGCGCTAAACAATAAAATTAATTACAGCGCGTATACGTCCACCTCAGAGCGCAGTGCGGCGACGTATGTATGTGTTATGCTCGCGTGACAGGCAGGCGCGGTCGCAGCCTGAAATTTTGGAAGAGGTCACTAATAATAGATAATACAATATGTCGAGACCTATGTATGTTTCATTTGAAGAACTTTTAAAATGTCGTTTTAACATTACATCACCTGCAAACCATACATACGGCTTGGTGCAAAAAAAATATTTTTTATTCTGTAAATTTTTTGAAGAATTTTTTATTTGTTGCGTACGATTTTGGGGGGCCATGTCCCCTGTGACCCCTCCCCCCATTCGGACCGCGCTTGGTGACAGGGTGTTACTTTGAAGTGTTTAAAAAAAAAACTCCTGCACTAGGGAACAGGCTTTGTGACTTGTGACACTATAGCAAGTACTGCATTGCGATTTGGCGACTCTCTGCGTTCGGTCGCGGATCTCTTCGTAATATATGAAATAATTAACAAAACGATGCGACCAGCATAGCGATCGCCGCTGTGTCGAGCTTCCGACTCAATCACCGTGTTTGGCAATTATAAGTAGGTATGTTTTCCACACCGTAATTGTTTGGTCGTAGCATGAAGATTCTATAAAGCAACTAAATCGCAGATCGCCCTTGCTAAAAGTATTATGTCTGCTATAGACCTAAGAAATCACACTGTCGTTGCTTTACGTGTCATAAAACTCTGACAAAGAGTACGCCGGGGACTATGTGTCGTCTATTTACGTACCTAATATGTTTGATATTGCTTACTGAAGTAGGTTGTGTGTTGCTGGTAATAATTTTAGGTAAACATTCCCGAAGCGTTAACGATCAAAGGGATTAGTTCAGTGAACCTAACAGGCCTGTAGATTTATATACGTCGATGAAGGATGTAGACAGATCACTAGTTTCGCCTGCTTTATAACCATTGATGTAGAAATTTCTTCTTTTTGTATGACTAGCTGTTGTTATCGCTGCAAAAAGTAGCCTATGTGTAATTCCAGACCATAATCTATCTGTGTGCCAAATTTCATTCAGGTCCCTTTAGTAGTTTTTACGTGAAAGAGTAACAAACATCCATCCATCCATCCATTCTCACAAACTTTCACATTTATAATATTAGTAAGGATAACTCAGACACTTCATGATGAATGAAAAAAACAGTAAGAGATATAGGGCACTGTATAAGCTAACAAGCTGGCTAGAGAAGGACTCAGAGTGAGCACACATTTGTGCACTATAATAACTTTTCTTCGTCGCGATTAGCCGTCGTGATTGAAATTCGGATAGGAGAACGTTATTATTATTCTGCCGTAACCTAATAGATAAAGTAGTTATCTTTCTAATTATTTCCATATTGTACATAAGTATGGTATCTACGTATCTACGCTATCAAAAACAATAACAATCCGGTACAAAATTACAGCTTTTATCACATCATATCATATTATTTAGAGGTGCTCAAAGCTAGGTGCACTCGCTGGTTGGTAAACGATCAGCGGGTTCTCATCAGAAGATCTAAGCGTACATAGTGATAGGCAGCGATTAGTGACTTAATTTTATACTAGCCATCCGCCCCAGATTCGCACGGGTGGTATTTCCCGGGGTCCCATAATGTTTTTGTCAATAAAATATAGCCTATGTCACTCACAAATAACGTCGCTTTCTATTAGTAAAAGAATTTTCAAATTCGGTTCAGTAGATCCAGAGATTATACCCAACAAACTCACAAACTTTACCTCTTTATAATATAGTATAGACTATGTAAGGATAGCAAGATAAATGCTACTCGTATTAATAAAAATGGCAGCCATCTTTTTTAGCACAGATATGAATATAATATTCTTCAGTCTGCAAAGAGGAATGGTATCTATCGTGTTAAACAAAATGTTGGATTTATCGTAAGGTCTTGGAAGATGGATTGGTTTTGGACGGGGAAGGGCCGGGTGTGATGACGTAATGTAGGAGAGTTTTGTGCGACCCTACGTTCACTGGCACGAGGAAAGTTTATGTGATTGATTGAACTTGTGATGTCAGAAATTATATCTTTGAAATGGTCTTTACTTGGGTCAACGCATTAGCCTTGCGATCCAGCGTGGCAATGTAGCCAGTCTTTTCGGCACATTTCCTCAGAATTGCGACCCCAATCTATACTAATATTATAAAGAGAAAAGATTTGTATGAAATGAATAAACTCAATAACTACTGTGCCGATTTCAAAAATTCTTTCACCATTGGAAAGCTACATTCACCCTGAGTGTCATAGGCTATATTGATTGCTAGAGGAGATTAGGGATCCTTACTAAAACTCAAGTAACGTAACCCAAGGTGTAAAAAAGTGCCCTAAAACGTCTTTCTTTATGTCCACCTGTGCAAATATTTACATATAGATATTATACTTATTTATAGGTAAATATTTATATCTGTATGTTTGTAAGTAAATTACGTTAAGTTACTTTTATTTTAATAACTATTCTTGTAAATATCTTAAGAATCTTTGAAATTAGTTGGATTTGGTTTTGTTTTGTGAGACTGCCTCGTTGATTGGGAGGTATAAGCTTGTGCTTATGTTTCTGCCGATCGTGAGGGTTTACGTTCAATTCCCAAGTTGGGCAGTGTTATTTTGAGCCATGTGTCTAATATAGCGTATTGCTATATTCGTTTTGAGGAGTAAAATAAGACGATGATTTTTGCTTGTAATCGACTCGTCTTTATTCTTAATCTTAATCTATTTATATTAAAACATAACAAAGGAAAATACAATTATGTGTTGGAAGGGATTAAACGATGAACGTGAGTAATGTGCAGTGACAGCACTTTGCCATATTAATGTATTTACACGTTCACACGTTTTACAATATTAGTTATGGCTGTTGCCATAGATACTCCCTCCTTAAAAAAAAATATTTACGATTAAACTTATTACCCTACACCACGTTGGTTTCTCGTATCACACGCATAAATCTCTTTCTCGATTTTTGTTCCGATCGCTCGGAACAACATGTAGACACTGATGATGCATATTATTATTATCACTGCGATAATCGTTATTGTGATCCAACCTCGTATGCTCTGTAGGTCCTCAGCGAGCCTAGAGTGTATCTGCAGTAACTCTTCCGGAATGGCTGGCGCGTTGTTTTGCACCATGTTGACTTGTTCTTTCTCATGAGTACTTGTGTTGGATCCCATGTTGCGTGTGAAAACTTTTTGTCGTGAGTGGTGATTGTAGATCGTTTGTATAGCTTTATATATCATAGCTGGAATCGAACCGTTGGGCGTGAGATTCGCCCTGCACGTGTTTTTTTATTTGCTAGATTATCTTGCGTTTCTACAACTATTTTCTTATCTACTGATGTGCGATTTCTTATCTCCTTATCGTTTATTACGAAGGCGGGTTTTATCCTGTCGATAGATACGGTACTGTGTCTTCCGTTTATCAATATCGTGAATAATTTATCGCTCCGTCTAATTACGAGATAAGGTCCGTCGTATGGCGGCGTCAAGCTCGGCCGCAATCTATCGCATCGTAAGAATACGTGCGTGCATTCTGCTAATTTTGGATGTACAAATATTTTGTCATTTGTGCGCTCTCTCTGTGGCACGGAAGTTATTCGTTCGATGTTTTTCTTCAAATCTTCTACCATTTCAGTGTAGGTTGTTAGGCTTCTTGTCTCGAAAAATGCTCCAGGTAACGTTATTGTTGTTCCATATACTAGTTCGGCTGCCGAAAATCCAGTATCCTGCCGTAAGCTGGTACGGATACCGAGTAATATTGTGGCTAGTTCCTTTGTCCAGTTTGTAGTGTTCCCTCTTGCCATTAATGCTGCTTTCATAGTTCTGTGTAATCGTTCGACTTTCGAGTTTGACTGTGGGTGATACGGAGTTGTCCGTATTTTATTTATTCCCATGAGTTTTGCCAAACTTCTGAATATTCTTGATTCGAATTGAGCTCCCTGATCTGAAGTTATGTATTCAGGACATCCGAATCGGGTTATCCACCCTTCGTATATCACTCTTGCAATTGACTCTGCAGTGATGTCTGACGCTGCGAAAGCTTCTGGCCATGACGTACATCGGTCAATCATTGTTATGATGTATCGTTTATTCTGGGATGTTGTGAGGGGTCCGACAATGTCGACGTGTAGATGAGAGAATCTTTCTGCTGGCATGAATTTTCCAAGTGGTGATTTGGTGTGCCGATGTATTTTTGAACGTTGACACTGTAAACATGCTTCAGTCATCTTGTTGATGTCCGTGTTCATGTTTTCCCAAATGTAGTTCGCTGCAATTAACTTCCTCGTAGTGTTTTTTCCGGGATGGCTTATATTGTGGAAACTCTCGAAAATGTCTCTTCTGAATTTAAGGGGAAGAAATGGTCGTTGTTTCCTGGTTGATAAGTCGCAGAATATCTTGATTCCTTTCTCGTGAAAATGTACCGTTTCGAACCGTAATGATTTATTTGATTTCAATCGTTCGAGTTCGTCATTGTTTTGTTGACAATTTGCTACCTCCTTCCAGTCTATATTGGATGGTAATGATATCGTTTCAACAACTCGAGACAAGGCGTCTGCAACTGTGTTTTCCTTGCCGCTAATATGTGTTATATTAGTGCTGAATTGCGATATGTAGTCCAGGTATCGAATCCGCCTCGGTGTGTCATTCAATGATGGCTTCTTATCGAATGCCTGAATCAATGGCTTATGATCCGTGTAGACGGTGAATTCTCGGCCCTCGATGAGTCTTCTAAAATGTTTAATTGCCATGTAAATTCCCAGTAACTCTCTGTCGTAAGTAGAGTATTTCGTTTGAGCTTCGCTTAGTACTTTTGAAAAGAAAGCTATCGGTTCCCACTTTCCTTTTTGTCGTTGCTGTAGGACGGCGCCTACGCATTTTAAGCTTGCGTCAGTCATCATTGCTAGTTGGGTTTGGCTGTCTGGGCAGGCTATTGACGTTATTTGTCGTATATCCTGTTTGCAGCGCTCGAAAGCGTGGTCCGCTTCTTTATTCCACTGAATGATTGTTTTATCATTTTTCTTCGAATTTCTCAAGTATCTATTTAGAGGCGCTTGATGCTTCGCTGCGTACGGTATGCTGCTTCGGTAGAAGTTTAACATGCCTAAGAAACGACGTAGTTCTTTCACTGTATTTGGTTTCGGATATTCGTTAATTGCTTGAACTTTTTCCGTTGTAGGCGTCAATCCTTGGCTCGTTATATGATAACCAAGAAAATCAATCTCCGATTTTGCAAATTCACACTTGTTTGTGTTAATTGTAATGCCGTTTTCTTGCAGGCGTTTGAATATTTCTTCTAAGTGTTTGTAGTGGACGTCGGTTTCTGAGTCAGCAATTAAAATGTCATCAACGAAAACATATACGTAGTCTAAATCTCTAAATATAGAGTCCATCCACTTTTGAAATGACTGTCCGGCGTTCTTTAAACCGAACGGAAGTCTTGTAAATTCGAAAAGTCCGAACGGCGTTATTATCGCTGTTTTCTCTGGTTCAGCGACAGCAATCGAATAGAATGCTTTCTTTATATCGATTTTACTGAAAATGGTTTTTCCGCTTGCGATATACGTAAAATCTAACAGTCGTTGCAATGGGTATCTATCCGGTACGGTAATTTTGTTGAGTGCGCGGTAGTCACCGCATGCTCTCCATTCGCCATTTTTCTTCTTGACCATATGAAGTGGGGATGCCCACTTACTGCTTGAGGGTCTGCAAATTCCCATATGCATCATCTCCTTGAACTCTTGCTTTGCGATTTTGTATTTGTCTGGAGGAAGAGGACGTGCCCGTGTAGCAACTGGGAACCCTTTTGTTATAATCTCATGCTTAACATTGTGTTTCGGAGGGTTCTTCATCGATCCAGGCTTTGTAATATCTTCATACTTTTCTAACAAGCACCTGATCGAATCTGGTAAGTTCGAGTTAATTGTTCGTATTGATGAAATATTTGCTACTATTATTCGTGCAGGCGTTTCTAATCCCGTTTCTTTGTCGATCAATTTTCGTCCGTGTATATCCACTAACAGCTGGAAATGCTCGAGGAAATCGGCTCCTAGAATCGGCATTTTCACGTCGGCGATGGTAAAACACCATTTGAATTCTCTACGGAGTCCGAAATTCAGTGTTAGCGTGCGTTCTCCATATGTGTTAATTGGGGTTCCGTTGGCGGCGTATACTTGGTATTTGCATGCGTCGCTATCATGTTCCGTGCGATTTAAAACGGAAATGTTTGCACCGGTGTCGACTAAAAATCTATAACTACTGTTTAAGTCGGTTATAGTTAGACGGTTAGCGGGGTGCATAGCACAGAGATCCGTCGCTTTCTGTGCTATTAGTAGTTTTCCGACATCGCATTCGTATTTTTCTTCCATGTACACGGCTGACGGCATTTTATTGCATTTTGCTTGAATTTGTTATGATAATAACAAATGCCATTCTGCGGCTTTCGATAGTGCGACATTGACCGTGAGCGTGAATCATTACGTGACCGGAAACTGCTGCGTTGTCGCGTTCGAGACAGACGATTGTTGCGAAGCTCGTTTATTTCAATTTGCATCGCTGCAATTTGTGACGTCAGGTTTGTTATTAAACTGATGTCAGCTGTCGACGATATGGCGCTCGTTCGTGTATACGTTAGATTCTCGTGAATTTTGTCGGCTATTTCGCTCAGTTTTTCCAATGTCAAGTCTTCGGATACTGCAATGATAGATGTAATGGTGGCTGGGAGTTGTCGGAACCACAGGAGACGTATCGTATCGTCGTTCATCTTCCCGCTGCCTGCTTCCCGCATTTTTCGTAATAGCTGGGAAGGTTTCTGGTCACCGAGGTCCATCTCTGATAATAGCTTTTGAAATTTTCTGTGCTCGCTCTCCTCGTAACAGCTTATAAGGCGATCTTTAATAGCCGTATATTTTTGCTCGTCTGGAGGATGTGTCAGGATGTCGCTTACTTGATGGATCACCTCCTTTGGCAATTTGGCAATTACCATGTTGTACTTATATTCCTCTCCTTGTTTCTGGGGAGCCATGATTGCTTCGAACTGCGCGAACCACAATCTTGGTGAGTCAGTCCAAAATTGAGGCAGTTTCTCGGTAACTGATATCGCTGCAATACTATCAGTGCTGGCGTCGCCTTTCGCTGGAGTCGCTGGTGGAGCCATGGTGTCTTGTTTGTTTTCTATCACTTTCTAGA
The DNA here is from genome assembly GCA_947095525.1 of Trisateles emortualis. Taxonomy (NCBI): domain Eukaryota; kingdom Metazoa; phylum Arthropoda; class Insecta; order Lepidoptera; family Erebidae; genus Trisateles; species Trisateles emortualis. The sequence goes on along the minus strand of OX352740.1, from coordinate 4,403,844 downwards.
TTTGATGCTGAAAACCAATTTGGGTTCCGGTCGTCCCGGTATTATATCAGCACTAGAGAAGCGGTAGCCAGTCGGGGTCACCAATTATAGCGTATTGCTATATTCGTTTTGAGGAGTAAAATAAGACGATGATTTTTGCTTGTAATCGACTCGTCTTTATTCTTAATCTTAATCTATTTATATTAAAACATAACAAAGGAAAATACAATTATGTGTTGGAAGGGATTAAACGATGAACGTGAGTAATGTGCAGTGACAGCACTTTGCCATATTAATGTATTTACACGTTCACACGTTTTACAATATTAGTTATGGCTGTTGCCATATCTAAGTCTTAAATGGAATCGGTTGCCCGGTACACAACAATAGTCTTCCTCACTATTAAATGTTTTTTTTTTATACTACGGGCACAAACAAGTGCATGGCTTGCCTAGTGGTAAGCAGTTACATATATGAACGCTGGAAATACCTAAGGCATCACTTGTGTATGGCTGATCCAAAAAAAAATAAACCCAGGGTTTTCTCATTTTAAAAAGACAACTCCCGCACTAGAGAACAAGCTCTGTGTCACGGGGACTTTACAAACATACAATTAACGGACACAAATTACACCCAGACTCTGGGTCTGACTGGGTCACACAAAGTTTTGTCCTGAGTGGGAATCGAACCCACAACCTCGTGGACAGCAGGCGCATACTGCGGCCACTGGATCACTGAGGCAGTCATCACGTTTAGTATCAGTATTTAAGCCATCATCAACCTCTTATGATAGTTTGGTTTTGTATCACCATCAAGTGCAAGCTCAACTGACTGATACCTACCAAACGATCAAGACAAATAGGGCACTCGTACTCATCTCTTCATAGTTTACTTCTTACTACTTATTATTATCAGCCATTACTTAAATAGAATAGAATAAAAAACTTTTTATTGTACACCAATTAGGTACATTTTGATAGAAACATTATTTATACCTAGTTGTGTACAATGGGCGGCCTTATCGCTAAAAGCAATTTCTTACAGGCAACCTTTGGATGGACAGAAGAGAAAGTTAAATATTTAAAGCAATCTTGAAAAAGACGAGCCCGGAGCAGGATTCGAACCTGCGCCTCTTGGTTTCCAGCCCAGCACACTATCAATTGTTCCATCCGAGCGGCGACGTGCCTGTGTTCTGTGACAGCCTTCTGTGATTTCTTTGGCAAAATTTTAACATTTATAAACCTCTTCTACATGGACTATATTTATTTTCTAGCGTTGGAGACCTTTTACAAAATAAGATGATTAATTATGCCTTTCATTATTGATAAGTTTCAAACTTATACATACGTCAAAGTTGGCTTACAGTCGAAATTATTTAGTAGACAAAGTGTTTACCGATAAGGTCAAATTTAACACCTACAAATGATTACTAGTTTTCTAATTTATTCATATTCAGATTGATATATCGTCGTTGATAGGCCAATACTGTTATCCGTGTGGTGACGGATTAAGAATACAAAGGTCACCACCCCCTTCCATCCCGAGGGTGTCGTAAGAGTCGACTAAGGGAGTAAAGTCTAGCAGACTATAGCCACCGCAAGAGAGGGAAAACTCGAAACAAAACCCTATACCAACCCGTCTGGCTAGCGTGGTATAGTAGGCTAATATCCTTCCAAATGTTTGGAGGAGACCCGTGCCCAGCAGTGGGACGTTTATGGGTTGAGATGATGAGGCCAATATTAAGATAGGTAGATCAACATACTATCGAGCAAGCCCGACTGGGGAAGGACCTCCACCTTGCAGAAGACCACAGCCAAAAGACTCCAAACAGCGGTGTAGTTGTGTTCCTATGTGTGAGTACCAGTGCCGGATTTACCGACTGCGAGTTTGCCGCCCTCTGGGCAAAATTACATTGTGTTGTCATTCAGCAATTGCCTTCCATTTCGCGGCCACGATTCTGTGACTGCTTTGGTCCATATATATATTTTTAATACTTAATTTAATTATGCATTTGTACATATATTTTAACTCTATATACAGAAGGTCCTTAGCTTAAAAATTAGGACAAAACTATGTATGAATCATTTATGTCTGATTGGTATTTTTTATCAAAATTACTACTAATTACACCTACCTAGTTTTTCTGTATCTCTCAAATGTTCACTAGTAGAGAATGCCTTTGGCATTAAGTCCGCCATTGTACACTTATTAAGCAAAAAAAGTATTATACTTAATTAAATTAGAGGATCAACTCGTTTAGCTTAGTATTCCTCAACATCAGTGTAGTAGCAAACCAACCCTCTGGTCACGCGAAACGTCGATCAGCCGTTCTGCCACAGATATCTTTGCATGTAGAGGAAACAAACACTTAGACTCCATCAATCTACTGTCCCGCCCAAAATGACTTAAAAAACATAATTATTAACTAAATTGCTGTATTTACTTTGATTTAGCCTTACTCTATAGTCTTTATAGTAACGAATGTTATTAAATGCTCTGTCTGTTGCATTTTACAACTAAACGGCTCAACGGATCTTAATTAAATTTGGCAAGGATATAGATGGTATTCTTAAGAAAGACATAGAGTACTTCTTATCGCGGTAACCGAACCACGCAGGCGGACTCGCGGGCAACAGTTAGTAGTAAAGTAACCCATGACGTATGTGTGTATAATATATCTTTTGCACAATAAATATCTATATGGACATAACAAATTAACAAAGACCGCGACGCGCTATTCTTAAATTCCTCCGCGTCGCAGCCATATTGATTTCTGAAACCATTTATAGACTATCTAAATTAAGTGATTGGCCTGTTGTTCTAGGGGTTGACCCTGACTGTTAAGCCCCTGCAGCTTAACAGTTGGGGGTCATTAACCACTAGAACAACTCGTGGGTTCGATTTCTACATGGGGCAAAACTTTATGTAATCCATAAATGTTTGTTCCGAGACTTCCGAATCTTGGTGTGATTTGTATCCGTGAAATTGTATGTTCGTAAAGGCCCCCGCAACCGCTGGTTCCTTCTTGAGGGAGTTGTCATTAAGAAAAAAAAAGTGAATTAGGAGAGGTCTAAATATGGGCGATCTCAATAACTCTGTTACGAGGTTGGCCACTAACTAAACGATAGGAAAAAAAAGATAAATCTTTTTATTTTATTACTAGTGGACCTGGCAGACGTCGTCCTGCCGGAAAAAGCTGAAATACCGACAGCAGCGCCACCTACCGGGTCCAATTGTGAATCTAAACCATCCAGGGCCCTACCCGAACACACACACAAAATTTCATCAAAATCGGTCCACCCGTCTAGGAGGAGTTCAGTCACATACACACGCACACAAGAAATATATATATTAAGATTGTTTATTAAATTTAATTTTATTGTTTTATTATCAATTTGCAAACGTCTTTAATTTTTTTTATAATACCAAGGTGGCAGACAAGCATACGGCCCGCTTGATGGTAAGCAGCTACCGTAGCCGATATAGACGTTTGCAACACCAGGGGTGTAATTAAATTTTTCGTACTGCGTACCTAAGCGGCATCAAGCTGAGCTTAGACCATTTTTGCCTCTCAAAACCACTATGCATATTACTTATATTTTAAATTAAGATTTTTCTTTCTTTCTTTACTGTAATTCGTCAACTCACTAAAGAAAGACTCGCTAAATTTGGTGAGTTGGGACCTTTCGATTTTATCTATTTTTGTTGTCGTCAACTCGCAAAATAACAAAAATGTATGGAGGTTTTGTACAGTCAACCATAATTATCGCATTACACAAACTGTCCGTAGCTCGATGTAATGAGAATCAGCCATTAATTGTCGCGACGACCGATTTGAGATTATTGTAAATGCTATGTCAGATAGTCTAATTGTTTGTATTGTTACTTACGTAAACCAACAGTATAGAGCTGTCGTTGTAGGCAAATCTTCGAGTTAACATTGTTTGTCTAGCTATCTTAATAACAATTATGTTTCGTATTAATTAAAGATACACAAACTTGAGTTTTAATCACATTATCCACATTAACTTCTGGCTTATGTCAAGCTTAATAGAGGTAATATAATTTCATTTACTTACATTGCAATTTACTATATTTATCATCATCTCTTTAGGTAGGTGTGTATGCCTACTAAATATTATTCATGTACTGGATTCATGCGAGAAGTAAGTAGTTACCTTGCCATTTGCCTCTGCGCGGCGTGTTGTGGGTTCGATCCCTACACGGGACAAAAAAAAATGTCCTGAGTCTGGGTGTTAATTGTATGTTTGTAAAGTACTGTAGAGGTTTATTGGTGGTCACTAGCTGGCCGCATAGCAATGGTGAAACCTCTGACGTTTTGGAAAAGTAAATAATAAGATTTGAATAAAATGACATGAAGGTTGTCAATTGGAGACAGGTTCGGGCTTCGTTGAAGCCAAGTCGTGTGATAGAGTTAAAACAGGTATATGAAATAAATAAGTCATTATTACTTAACAAAGTGTTATTCATTTACTCAAAGTAAACAAGTAGTCGCCGTATAATAAATCCTAGCTTCGACCATCTGGGGACTACGCCCGTGGAACCTGATTGGAGGAGAAGTTGCTGACGACGGCGAGGGCGCTATAGTACCTAGTGCGGGAGTTGTCTTCTAAAAAAAGATATAATGATACCTCTACCTCTCAACAGCACGCAAAATATGCGTTTCGCTTCGAAGTAGAGTTAAAACAACCCACCATACATAAGGCGCGTTAAGTATTCAATATTTAAAGAGCTTGAAAGAACAAGGAACCTGTTAAACAAAGTTCCGTATTCCGTATCGCAACGCGCAACAGGCGTTTAATTGTTTATTTAATAAGTTTGTTCAGTAAGTACCTATATATTATGTAGTTCAACCTCGCGTGATAACTTACCCTTAACATTATTTTATATAGTTACGGTTATTTTTCGTCGTTTACAAGCTAAACAAAACGTTTAGTAACGGGTGACGAGATAACATCGTGTTTTGTTTTAGCTACAAAGTAAATTTATTTATGAAGGTATTTTAATATGATTTCACATTTCATACTTTTTTACCAATTGGGGAGGGAGATCTAAGTATATATTTTTTATTTAAAAAAGCTACACTAGCGAACAAGCTCTGTGTTGCGGTGGACTTTACAAACATACAAATAACGGAAACAAATTACAACCAGACTCAGAACAACTCTTTGTGGTGGTCACACAAAGTTTTGTCCCTGTGTGGAAATCAAACCCACAACCTCGTGCACAGCAGGCGCATACTGCGCCCACTGGACCACCAAGGCAGTCGAATGTTCGGCACTGGGAAATCAAATTTTATAAGTATCTAAGGGTGATTAATATTTAGTATGTCTAACGTGGCCTTTATATAGTAGGTACAATTAATAAAGCTAAGAGCTGACAAGCGTTCTTAGTTTGTCTTAGGAATAATACGCCAATGGGTAGACCTGAGCCTCTAGACAAGTAGCATAAGCGAGTCTACGGTAAAATGTCGTAAACTTACGTCAAATCCCATACATTTGCTTTTTTGACTTCTCGATTCGACTATCGCTTATGCCACTTGTCTAGAGGGGCTGATCTATCAGTAGCTCTTAGGCTATAAATAGTCTAAGAATTTCTAGAAATAATTACCTAGGTAGGAGGACCCTACCACATTTTAACCACACCTGTATAGATTAAAAAATTAAAAATTATTTATTACCAAAAAACAGTACAGTTTCATATTATCCGTTGGCCCCACACTACGCGAGCCTGCCCTGTGGTTGGTCAATACATTGGAAATGCGTTTAACGGAGCTTTGTGCGGTTTTAATTTTATAGCTAATTTATCCATAGATATTGTTTTTGTTTTCATAAATTCATTTTGCTAGTTCATGAGAGAGGACGTGCAATTCTTACACTGTTGTGGAAAAGCAGCGTGTATTTCCAAAAACATTAGAGTCGAAACTTTGTAAAACTTGGGACATGCTTTCTTTAAATCGGCTCACTTGTAAACAGCGCTCTTTTAGGTATGTGTTTTTCTATCCCAGGAATATACCATCTTAAAGTCCCGGTGTAAAAAATGGGTCGGCAACATGCAAGTGATACCTCTGGTATAGCAAACGTCCATAGGCTACGGTAACTGCTTAACATCAGGGGGGCCTTGTTTGCCACCCAAGTAGTATCTATAAAAAAAATACATGACGACTTCAAAAAGCTTGGTTAGGTTAGGTTGCCTTATCATCTCAACCCACAAACGTTCCACTGCTGGGCACAGGTCTCCTCCAAACACTTGCGAGGGATATTAGCCTACTATACCACGGTGGCCAAACGGGTTGGTTTAGGTTTTGTTTCGAGTTTCCCACTCTTCCAGTGCATATTGTCGGCCTGACTTACTCCCCTAGTCAACTCTTACGACACCCTCGGGATGGAACGGAGTGGTGACATTTGTATTATTAATCCGTTACCACACGAATAGCCTAACTTAGATAGCATATTTTTTTATGTAATAATTTTACAAAAAAAAACCGACTTCAATATAGCAAGTTGTAGAATTTACAAAAACACTGAAATCCCAATTGTGAAGTATTTAAACAGGATTAACTTTTATACAAACTCTTATTTCACTTTTCCCCCTTAAGGTAGGTTTTTTATTAAATCTGATAATTTACAGCTAAAGTGCATCTCAAGACCATTCAAATAAGCCCAAACACGGCTAGATTACATGATTAAATTATGGAGTTCCGTTGCCTACCTTCAGGCTTCATCATCATTTCAGTTCAATTGTACCATTTTCATTTGCTACATTACATTTGCTTGGTAATAGTTGCTTAGCAACCATAATGGAGACTTATCTAATCGCCTTTCATGAAATACTTATTATTGAGAAGTTCAGGTGACCATTTGTGGTCTTCATCAGTTTCACTTCACCAAATTACTCTTTCTGTATGCCTACAATTTTTGATGAGTCCCCTAAATTCTTCATGGATCAAAATAACTTTCATTTGATAAAAATGGTACCAAACTGGAAGTATGTCCTTTTAGGCAAAAAAATATTTTTTCAAATCGGTTCATAAATGACGGAGTTCTGCGGTAAAAAACATAGAACCCAAAGTTACTCAGCACTGCTTCAGCTCCATTCCAGAACTCCCTTCTATAGACCCTTCAATGTAACGAAAAGAGGAAGCAAAACAAACCATTAATGTTTAGCTCGTACTAAATTAATAAGAATGATAGCCCAATAAGCTCACTAACATTATCTATATGGGTCTCATAAACAATAATCCGGTGACATCAAAATGGTAATTATCTTCTACGTTTCGTACCGCCCTTTCCATAGGCCGTTTTGTAAACGACCGGGGTCAAATATTAATAGGTATAATCGCTAGGTATGTATTGCAGTCGGAACCGTGATCCTTTATTTAGGCCCTTGTTTGTTTCTTCGGACTCGGAAGGAAAAGGGCTGTTAATTTATCAGCTTAAGTGATAAAAACAATAAAGAAATGAGGCAAAATATTCCACTACTCCTAACAATCAGGGTTCCGTTCGGAAGACAGGGAATAACCCATCATCTTGTGCTAATTTCATCGTGGCAAAATACTAATCAATCATACGTCTTTGTTCAATTGAGAGACCGTAATAAGTAATTAGGTATATAACAATTCCAATATAAGAGAGGTAGGGCACCATAACACCCGACTGGGGATGGACCTTCACCTTACAGAACACCACAGCCAAATAACCACACACAGCGGTATAGTTGTGTTCCTGTGTGCGAGTACAGGTCTCCAGCTTTCAGAGATGCGTTTTGAAAGAAACGTATTCCTAGCCCAGGGATACTGCCATCTTAAAGTCCTGGTAAAAAAAAGTGGCTTGGCAACACGCAAGTGATACCTCTGGTATTGCAAGCGTCCATAGGCTACGGTAATTCTTCTTCTTTTAAAAAGACAACTCCCGCACTAGAGAACAAGCTCTGTGTAGCGGGGGACTTTACAAACATACAATTAACGGACACAAATTACACCCAGACTCAGAACAACATTTTGTGGGTCACACAAAGCTTTGTCCTGTGTGGGAATCGAACCCACATCCTCGTGCACAGCAGGCGCATACTGCGAACACTGGACCACCGAGGCAGTCTCTAATTGCTTAACATCAGGCGGGCCGTATGCTTGTTTGTCACCCAAGTACTTAGTATAAAAAAAATCCAATGCAAGTAGCATTGTTTCTATTTCAGGAATAATAGAGACGTTGTCATTTATTTTGGAGGGTTAAAATGGTGACACCGATTCCAATAATTTTCAGCAACTGAACGGATCTGGATTAAATTTAGCATAGAGATTATAGTATAGTCTGGAGTAACACTTAGGCTACTTTTTATCCTTAAAAATATCTCTGTTCCCGAGGGATTGTACGCGCAGGCGAACCCGCGGGCGGAAGCTAGTAATCTATGAAACAAAACGATCCATTGTTTGGGTGCTACATATTGTGATATACAGACACACAGAATCATCATACTTATAACCCTTTACGCCTCGAAAGTTTTAAAGAATCATACTCCTGCAAAAGTTATTTTCTTGGTAACATTTTCTATCCATCTTTCTGCGTAACTTTCCCATGTACGGTACCATATCATAAAGTTTACACACTTGATATATAAACTCAGTAGGTATCTATATGATTAGGTAAATATGGTGTGTTAATAAATTTGACTACATATGTGTATATAGCTTCTGTTCTCAGTACCAATGTGAATTTCACTTTGTGGAGTTTACTAGTATATGTACCTACTAATCAAATGATTCGCCATCTGCTAACAGTGAAGAAGAACATCGTAATGAAACTCACATGTCTTAGAAGAAATTCTAGACATGTCTGATTTACCAACCCGCATAAGGTCAGCGTGTGTGAATTTAGGCCTAAACCTTCTCTCTCTTGATAGAGAAGAGGAGACCCGTGCCCAGCAGTAGGACATATATGGGTTGCTATTATTATTATATAGCTTTTGTAGTAATTATTAAAGTATGAATTTACATATTTTATATTCCAGAAAATACCTATCTTTTGTATTTTGGTATCTACTATTTCCCGCACTAGAGAACAAGCTCTGTGTCGCGGGGGACTTTATAAACATACAATTAACGGACACAAATTACACCCCGACTCAGAACGACTCTTTGTTGGTCATACAAAGTTTTGTGTCTTGTGTGGGAATCGAACCCACTGGACCACCAAGGCAGTCATTTCACGCAAGGGCATCTAGGACAAGGGTAGGTACAAAAAAATTGTTACAGCCTGTACTATAGCAGCCAGTAAGAGTTTATATTTTTTTTTGTTAGCCTGTGTTGTCCCACTACTGAGCAAAGGCCTCCCACATTGACTTCCATTGCCGTCTGTTCATTGGCTTATTTTACCAATCCTTCTTATATATATGCATCCAGGTCGTCACGCCAGCGTTTTCTAGGTGGGCTTCGGCGTCTATGTCCATCTTCAGGCATCCACTGTGTGACGATACGAGCCCATCTCTAAAGATGCATACGAGAAACGTGTCCCGCCCAGTCGCACTTAAGTTTGGCAGATTTGCCACCGACATCCATGATACAGGTGTGCGAGCGTATGATTTACATTACTTACTTTTAATATTGACTGCCTTGGTGGTCCAGTGGCCGCAGTATGCGCCTGCTGTGCACGAGGTTGTGGATTCGATTCCCACACAGGACAAAACTTTGTGTGACCCACAAAGTGTTGTTCTGAGTCTGGATGCAATTTGTGTCCGTTAATTGTATGTTTGCAAAGTCCCCCGCGACACAGAGCTTGTTCTCTATTGCGGGAAAGAGTAATATTTCTAGAAACATAAACATTTTAGATAGGTAAATTACACTAAGAACAAAGTATCGTGCTCATCAGACAGTTTTTTCTGGATGGGATTTGAACCCATTAGACCAACAGCGCGGTGATTGACTAAGAAAGTGGTTTTTATTTTAATAAATCACTATTATTATTAGGTTCATTATGATAAAATAAGTTTAATAAGAGAGGTAGGGCACCATTCTAGCGAGCAAGCCCGACTGGAGAAGGACCTCCACCTTACAGAAGACTACACACAGTGGTGTAGTTGTGTTCCTGTGTGTGAGTACAGGTCTCCAGCGCTCATTTAGGGATGCGTTTTGAAAGAAACGTGTTCCTATCCCAGGGATACTTCCATTACAAAACCCTGGTGTAAAAAAAATGGGTTGGCAACACGCAAGTGATACTTCTGGTATTGCAAGCGTCCATAGGCTACGGTAACTGCTTAACATCAGGCGGGTCGTATGCTTGTTTGCCACCTAAGTAGAATAAAAAAAAAAGTCCTTGTCTTATTAGGAGAGGCCTACGTATGTTAAGCTGTGGTCTGAAACAGGCTGATTGATTGATTGAAGTCTGCGCCTGTTTTAAAAAACCCATTATCGATGCTCTTTCTAATCAAGTTCGACGGTCAATGCCAACTTTTCTTCGATTTAGGCCTACAAATATCTGATTAACCGGGTAAGTAGAAAATTGGTGAAATTATTAGAAACATACATATCAACACGCCTGTGTCCCAGTGGGGTAGGCAGAGACTATGGTACGCCACTTGCTTCGATCCAAACATACTTCCTTCGCCTCCTCTACATTCATCAACCTCTTCATGCATGAACGTCGATTCTGGGTACTTTTAATTTGGCCCTTTTTTAGCAAATCCCCTACGTGAAATTATTTAAGGAATCCAGTCAGGGAGTCGCCTATCTAATAAACAGTTACCTACTGTATTTCATTCTGTTATGGTACCTACTGTTAGAAATTAGTTCATGTTTTCATGACTTCTGATAGGCGCAGTGTTGTTATTGTAAATTAAAACAAATGGTGTTACCAGTTTACGAGCTGTTCTAATTTCAAATACGGTGTGTCTTGTATTAAACTTTATAAAGAAATTTTCTGGTTCACTTTACAGTGTCTGATTCAGTGGTTTATGTGATTACCTCAACACTACGCGGCGTGTTGTGGTTTATATTCCCACAAATAACAATATGTAAAATACATCGAGACTTAGAACAATAATCTGCGAGTCACACAAATTTGTTCAGTGAACAGTAATTAGCGGCAACGCGATCGCCTTATCAATTAAGGCACATCTGCAGTCAACAGGTTAGTAGGAAAACAAACCAACATCGTGAGGAAACCAACATATCTTAGAAGAAATTCTAAAGGCATGTCAGATACTGGTTCACACACGCTGGCACAATGCGGCCGGCTGATTCTCTAAGAAACAGCGATGGCAAACTGACAGTTGTGATTGCTCGGTGACTGCACAATCTATTGACTAATCGTCAAAAAGGGCTCTTACGGAATACCGATTTTCAATCTGATAGCCAGATTTTGCTCGGTTTTTGCTCTTACGGAATACCCCTGCGGGTTGGTACCCGCATTGGGCCAGTGTGTGTGAATTGAGACTTAAACCCTCTCTTTTCTCTTGATAGACAGCAGTGGGACATATGGGTAAATTAAACGATTTGTCTTTTTAACTAAATTTATTCTCAAAACTATTCTTTTAGAAATCCTACAATAGTAATCGAGTTCAGGTCCAACACTGTTTTTGTTCTCCAGACAAATAACTAGGAAATATTAAATTATTATAACATCACAACGGATTCTTAAAGTATCCATAGTCAGGTAAATATTTAAATAAATAATATTTATTATTGTTTCTAATATTAAGTAATCATTTCTAAACACAATAAATATATTTTCTAATGTAATTTGGTACATTACACTACATTATTAAAGTCGGTTACATTATGATTTTTTAATAAAAATATAAGTTTACTTAGTATTAATATTAAGAATTTTTACTACCTACATTTCGTAGTCCAAATTTAAGTATATATATTTTGGAATATATCGAAAAATAGACACGCCAAAGAAATACGCTGACACGTAATATCGTGGAGTTAAATTTAAAAATAAATCAGTAAAGTACAGACAGCCAAAAAAAATAGTTCAAGATAAGAGTAAATAATTTACATTATTCTTAATAACTGCTAATTAAATGGTAACTACTTACCTATAATAATATTATAAGCGCATAATCAACAATTTATCCCTCCTAATCTTATGGCACGTCTAACATACAGGCAACTTTCGCAAGATCATTTATAATAACGACCATTTTCGGAGGCATTTCGTTGAATTCAATTTTGCTTGAGCAGAATTTTCATAGAACAGCGGAAATTCTGCAGTGTTCAAACAAAATTAGTCGAACTGTCGAAAACGATTTCGACTTCATATTTCTTTCGATTTAGTCGTAGCTACGATCGCCGTTTGGTGATATTTTATTTTTTGACCTGTTTATTTTAGTTAGCTGAAAAATGACTAATGTATTTTTTTGTGTATAAGATTGCTGTTAGAAAGCAACCAAGCAAAAATTTGTTGAAGGTAAAATTGTGAACGAACTTTTAAGTCTTTTTAAGAGCCATTTTACAATTGCAGCTATCCGAAAACAATCTATTTATATATCGTCGCTGAAAAGTCCATACTGTTAAAAATAGAACATTTGAGAATTAAGATTTAAATTTATTAACTTAAAGCTCAATTTCTAAAAGTAGGTACCATTTTGGCGCTTAAGAATCACTTAAGTGACGATATTATATTAGAAGAAATCGACGTCATAAGTAATCCGTTGTTGCAGAATTAGACATGCCATAAAATCGAAGAGTTTACGACACTTCTATCTATATTCCATTCAGAATTTAGCACTTGAGAAATTCATGCACACTATATCTGGCTTTATGACCATAATTCACATTGATATAATCTGCTACTGAGTATACTACATCATTTAGCGGGAAGATATTATGGAAGTTGAGCTTAAATTATCTAGGTTATCTAATGATATGGCTGCGATCGCTTAAATTCGACATAGCAACTTTTAAAAATGGAGATACTCGATAAAATATTAACGTCATCTTTCTCGTGCGACAATATTTTCCTTAAAGTTGAACAGCTTCGATACTTGCAAACTCATAATTGCATATTTAACTTGTTACATAAAAGTTTAACATTCCTATGCTGTCCCTACATTTTATATTCTTACGAGATGTACAGTACATATCTTCGACTATAAACAAACTATTTTTAAAAGGTACATTTAACACGCGCTCATTTTGCATTACCATCTACACGAATTCCAATTATTCTTACAAACTACATGACAAGTAGGAATAAAATAAATAATCCATCACAACACATCACACGGTACGAAGTACCTGATAAATAAATTAATAATTTTAATACATATAATCCAGAAATAAATGTGTAACTCAGAGCTACTATATAAAATTCGTTATACATAACTGTTATATATTAATTTGGCATATTTAATATCAAAAATGATGGCCCACGCAGTATTTCCAAAATACATTCATTGATTTTTAAATTGATTATAAAATAATTTGAAAAATCACGTTCAGAAATGGGTACACAAGTACACGAAATAAGTCCTAGAGGAGATAATTAACTACTATACTTTATATTTATACATTTAAACACTACCTATTTGTTACATGATTACAGTTTAGGATTCATTATCTACATAATAATTAAACATTTATTTACTTGAACTTTCGCATATTACTTAACAGCGTTCATCAAACTAATGTATTGTGCCGATCACTGGCCGGCGGTTATAGTCATTATATCAATGACAAAAAGTTTATTAAGCTTGATTGGTTACGCAAATATTGCGAACGACTTTTAGTGAATTATTAAGTTACATTACTTTTACTCTGGATACAGGAAAGTTGCATTAAGAAATAAATGAACATTCTTCTAAAGATCTAAACATTATTTATTTAAGCGCCGCGCTCCAATCAACAGATGATTATCACATTCAGAGTGAACGCAATATTTATTCACGTACGAATACAAATTCGTTGTAGTGATTCCAGCGGTTCTCTTCTGAATCCATGCCAGGTTTCAGTTCAGCGACTCCGCCTGCGGTGCCGCTGCCACAACTTGCAGTCAGTTTGAATCCGTTCTCTTGCAGCATATCAAATGCCTGTTCAATGAACGAATGCTTTAAGAAGAAACGTGATGTGTACCTGTCTGCCAGTCCATGATCCGGATCTCGGGACTCGTTCAGGGTGTCTCCAAATACGTCACGACAAAGATTCACCTTTCCACAAACGAGGATACGAGACAGCTTACGGAACTTAACATCGGCGAGACCGTCGCGCCCGAAAGCGAAGCTGCCTCGGTAGCCAACGGTGATACATCCTCGCTCTCGGTTCGTGGGACGCGGATCTGTATCCCGGACAGCATTCTCTAACCCCGCAAGTCTGTAATGTTTCGCTTCTCGTGCTAATCGTTTGTGTTCCCTAAAGCACTCCGGAAGTACGAGGCCGCCGTCTCGGAGATAATCCAAAACATAACGGAAGAGAACACCGTCGCGATCAAAGAAGATCCGTCCGCGGGCGTCGCGCGGGTGCTCAGGGTCTTGCAGCGCGACGGCGGGGAGCGAGTCGGGCTCGCGCAGCAGCGTATCGCGAGTCGTGGCGTAATGCACGCCGCCCACGTTAAGCTCGAGAACTTCGGGCGGCGCGTCCGCCATGGTTGAGGGTTGAGCGCGCAGTGGCGGAGCGGCTGCGCGTCCCTCGCTCCCTCCCTGACCCACTTACCGCGCGTCTCAGCGCCGCCGCGCGAGCCCATCAATAACGCACGCCCGGGTTACTGACTCGAACGTAATTATTTCCTACCCTTTCGAGGGAAAACTCCTCCGTAAAAGCCTTCAAGGTCGACGTCTATTGTTAGCTAACAGATGGTATATAATTCTTTGATTCGTCGGCATGTACTTACCTTCCTTGGAACAACAATTGTTCTAAGACACATGCCGGTTATGACTAGACACACATAAACCCGTAGTAGGTACTTTATACATGACAATGTTTACAAAATTTTCATGAAATATTGACAACGTGCCTCGTTCAATGTCTACCTAAATATAGTTCATACAAAATTTAACAGAATAACTCGAAAGTCCTTTAAGCGTTAATGGGATGCGTCCCAAGGCACATATTTATATAAACTTTTTTACACAAGCTGCGACCTCATACCTCACACATTATTTTAATATTTTCTCTCACCTTTCTCGCATGACTGAAAATTGTGAGCTCACCACCCGAAGCAACACGTTTCAAAGTTACCTGTGGCTATGTACAAAAATATCTCAATCAAATAATAATACTCAATAAACTATGAAACAAACCACCTGTTAGGTTCCCCCCAGTCCTGAGTTATTTTTCCAAGTCGATATAGAATGACAAATCGGGTATTCAGGGGAATAAGATAGAGCCTTGGCACTCTGTTTACTTAAGAACGATATCAATTTCTTTGACGGAATGCGTTTACTAAATTTGATTTATTTTGGTAGCGAAATTTTTACATCTGACCTTCGTACCCTCGTATCTCTTGAGATTAGATTATCTCGGAGAGGCATCAGCATCCCATGAAATAGAATTTGCCGTGAGCTGAGAGTTTTTACTGATTACAAGAGTAATGAGTAAGTGGAGGCCTTTTATTACGGTCTGGGGAGATAAGCTTTTGTTTTGAGCACATTTACGAGATGAACGTTGACGCGAAAAGCTAAATGTAATTAAAAATTCCTGTCGAGTTTTTCAAGCTGCCATGTTGTACACGGCATAATTAATGAACTTTCATCATTTAATGAATAGGGTTTAAAATGAAAAGAATATATCTGTTACACGTGTGTTTTGTGTATTTGAACGTTCAATCAAATATATAAATACAACACTAAGATAATACCACATTTAATACAGTTATAATTATGTAACATTTCAAAATATATTATTTAAACTTATCGGAGATTATAATACAAGAGAATTCATGCCTTTCAATTGTACAATTAAGGGATTTTTATAAAATTATTCTATTATCTACGAATTTCAAAATCTAAATAGTCGTACTCAAGCTTTACTGATTGTCCGGTAAAAACAACTTTCTCTATAACACTTGAAGGACTGCCATGCTGTTCTAACCATTTCATCCTGGAAATAAACAGTCACAGACAATCCAACAATTTATAAGAAAATTAATTAAAGAGTGTCGACGAGAGAACTTTGTTCATTTGCACGCTGGTGTAACACAGTAATGAATCGTGGTTCGTATTCATTACGAGTGCTCGGTGATGGCGATATTAATCGCGAAGGGATAAAAGTAGAGCAACAATATAATATATACATACATATTACAAATCTATTTGAGACGAGTTGTGAAACTTCGCCAACTGTCCTTAAATTAATTGCCGCAGGGTGCTGTAGCAATTCTTGATTGCATTTTTTGAAATGAAAACTTCTTTACGCGCGTTGAGCACTTTTTGGGTGAACAAAAATCATGGAACTCACGTCATCGTCACCGAACGCTTTCCATATTCAAAAATAATAATCCAATAGCTCGACGATACAATTCACAAGTTACTTACAATTCTATCGGCAGTCCCCAAAGACTAGATGAAAGTGACAACATACAGTATGTTTTTGCTTTGCGAAATGATGTTATGAACCAATTTTTAGGTAGGTAGTTAACTGAAAATATTTTTTTTTGTTTCTCAATAAGAGACAATGTGATCACGGCAAAGAAAAATCTTCTGCTTGTTATTATTGACGCAGGTATAAAATTTTCGGGCGTTAAAATCGAGGTCGGATATTATATTTGGCTTGCTGTCAATTAGGTACCTATTTACTTTTTTTTATGTGTGGGAAATGACGAGATCTAAAAGTATACTTACATTATGGGCATTGTTTCTGGTGGTCCTTCTAAGTGGCCTTTCACGGTACCTTGGGGTGTGTTCATACACCAGCCATGGATGTCTAGTCTGTCTGCCTGGGCCTTAGTGTGCTGTGAACAAAAATTAATGAAAATAATAATAATCCATACGTTTATTGGATCTTCTTTTCTCTATCAAGAGAGGTTTCAAAGATTTCAAGGCCTAGCTTCTTTCTAATCCCTTTAATATTCTTTATTAGATAGAGATAGCTACGATCACTTTTTTTCTTCTTTATGTTCTTTTTGTTTAAAAATCCTCCCATTAGGCACTGGGCACCAGGCACACAACAAGCCCTAGTACCCAACGTACAATTAACGGACACACAGTACACACATACTATTAATATTTGCATTATTTATCACTTTACTCAATACATCTGGTTTCTCTAAAAGCTTTAAAACTTTAAGAAAAGCATTTTCGATCTAAAAATCACCTTGGTGGCAGCTTTGATCTTCTAGTTTGATATTATATTTTTCTATTATGTTTTCGTTTTTAAATTTAAGAACAGATGGACATCGTATGCTTTCTGGTAAATAACGATACATAACGATATAGCTTTACACTTTTAAATGACGTTTTAATGCACCATTTTTTAAAGTAATATTCCAAACTGCATTCGCTACATGACTGGGTAAAGCGAAGACATTCCACAACATGATTGCATCGCGCAAACAAATAAAAAAATAGAGATGGATAAAGCTTAATTTATTCTATTACTTTTTATAGTACTTAGGTGGCAAACAAGCATACGGCCCGCTGATGTTAAGCAGTTACCATTGCATATGGATGCTTGCAATACCAGTCGATGAAATATTTCTTCCCAATTTATTTTTTTGCCTTTATAGTAAAAGTATGAATGCGATAGATAATACATAATATACAGAAATAAATAATTATATGTGAAATAAAGCTAGGTAGGTACTACTTACTTAGCTACTGTTGACTGTAATTTTCGCGCGTTAATGCGGTATCTACGTCATAATATCATTGGTGCAGCAAATAAAAACTTATAGTTACCATATTATTACCATTTTGAAAGCGACATCTGTATTGCCAAATACTTCATACTCTGTGGACAGAATCTTTGCGAAGAAAGTGTGCTGACTGTCTGCTGGCGAATCTCGACTCAAATGTATACTAACAATCGAAGACATCCCTCCAGTTCCTTGGGTACGAGGTCCCTGTTTGCTTTTTAAACAACCCGTCTTTTTTTTCTTTTCGTTTTCTTTCGGGAATCGATATAACCTTTACATTGGCTAAAGGTTGCATCGATAAACTTTCCATTGTAATGTTGATTAATGTCATGTCGTTTGATTTTTTAATTTTTGACATTGATACAGTTTCTTTTTAAATATAAAGAGGTTGATTATTATTTTATTGATTCTCTTTGATTTTTGTGCCATTATTTGGCCAGTAGGAAAGCTAGCAAAAACTAAATAAACTTTTTAATAAATAGTGGTTCGCCCCGAACTATGAACTCTCGCAATCCGCCTTTGAAGGTTACTATATCTCAGGATTTACTGGTCTCATTTCAAAATTACAACCGGATCTTGTAAATCTTAGGACTTTCAAAATAAAGAATTATTATTAGTCTATCTATTGTCCTATTACATTTTGATATTTATTAAATAACGAGCGAGCGAAGATTTTTATATGACTACAGTTGTTTTTTTAATTCGTCTTTATTATGTATAAAGAAATATTTTTTTAACCTTTTTAATAAAAAGATCTAGTCTAAAACTCAAGTCATATAAAAGTCTTCGCTCGCAAAACATAAAGATCCATATTCAAAGCCTAAAATTTAAAAAGAAAATCATTAATAATAATAATGCTCGATTTAGACTTTGAAATTGGTGCGCAAACACGTAATTATTCTTTCAATTTCAATCCTTCGCGATCGTATAGAGATGAGGCGTAGAATCAACGGCTTTTATGGCGTGCCCGAGGTACTGAGGCTTATCGATGTGTTTTAGAAGTTTTTCAGCCATTGAACTGGCGTAGTCATTTATTACCTACAGCTTTGGACGAAGCATACACGACCTAATTCTCTAGGCGAGCGCGGTATCCCCGTGCTCGCCAAACTGATGTTCTCTTTGAATGTACGTCTTTTTAATTATTAATAAATTAAAATTCAAACTTATTCGAAATATAACATTACCAAATTATAGGTGTATGTTTTCTTCAAATATCGTTTTTTGTTTCGTATTATTTGATAAAAATTGAAGTCACAAAGTGGTTACATCTCTATAATTTGGTGCTGATTCGATGATTTTTATACAAACTATTTAGAATTACTATATAATTTATGACAAAACCATATTATGAAACACATCTTGTAGATTAATACTGTAGTTTTTTGGCAGTCATTTGTCTATAAATGCCAACAAAAAATTTAATTTACACCTCTTTTTCATAATTTTTTGAAAGACGGGCCTTACAGCTACTTAGAATTTAGAGATGTTTGATCTTTGGGGCACTATGGACATTGTCCACTCAGCAGAGAGTATTCCCAACGCGCGAACGGTGCGAGGGAGATCGCGTTATAGACAGCGAAAGCGAAAGTGAAAAAACCAAAATATTCAAAATATTGTCTGACTGCTACGCCGGAGGTCGTGGGTTCGATTCCCACAAATCTTTGTGTGATGAGCATCAATGTTTGTTCTGTGTCTGGGTGTTATTTGTCTATAATATGTAAGTATTTAAAAAAATATAAGTATCTTTATCAGTTGTCTGGTTGCCATAGTACAGGCTCTACCTAATTTGGGATCATGTGGCGGTGTGTGAGTTGTCCCAAAATATTATTAAATGTTATATTATTGTTCCGTGAAACGTCACATAGGTAGCGCGCTGCAAAGTGACTGACGGCGAAACTGTGCCCCGAATTGATTAGGGCCCAGTTCAGTTAGTGCTGTTTTTCAAGCGGCGATCGTGCATTTATTGCATATTTAATCGAAGGATAAAATATTTAAAAAGAAACCATAGGTAGGTATAGTTTAAAAGCCTGTAAAACATGCAACCTCGTTAATTGTCGTTTTTTTATGTTCCGATAAGGTTTTAGTTTCTTTTCAGATGATAAAAACCTAATGTAGGCAAAACTCTACCAATTAATGTTTTTTTTTATAAAATTACAATAAATTACCACAGTATGGACCACCAATGGATGACATGATGATACCAATGGATCACACAAATTTTTGTACCTTGTGGGGATCGAATTCACAAGATGCCACATAGAGGAAAATTGAGAGGAAACCACTTAAGCCACTGAACCCATGGTGCAGACAAATTTATCTGAGGCATTCTGCAAGGTGAAGGTCCCAGTCAGGCTTGTTCAATTAACATAACAATAATGAAGTCAAATAATATCAACCCATATAATATCCCACTGCTGGGCATGGGTCTCCTCTCCTCTATCAAGAGGGTTTAGGCCTCAATTCACACACGCTGGCTTAATATGAATCAGACATGTGTTTAGATATGGGTTTCCTCACAATGCTTTCCTGAGCTGTTACCAGAGGGCGAGTCATATAAACTCCATAAAGTGAAATTTACATTGGTACTGCAACCTGGGACCAAATTCGCACCTCTTGTGTGCAATTCGGTTACGTTTACACTCGGCCACAAACCTCTTTTTTTTCAAGTCAAATAACAATCAAAATAATATTTCTAGTATTACTACTTTATTATTTTATTATTATGTGTATCATGTTAGTGATACATATACTGGCAGTCACGCTCAGCAAAAGCGCTGTAATGAAATAGACAATATATTTGTGTTGCTGACTGTACTGTACAACATTAAAATATCTACATTTAAATGTTAGACTAGGGAGGTGATCTACAGACACAAAAAGTTAATAGTAAAACACCTAGGTGAGTCACGGGTACAAAAAGCCTAATGTAGAACGATAAAAATCCTAGGTGAAACATGATAATATATATATCCTATAACAAATAAATATTACTTTATAAAACTCTTTTCCTTTTTTAAAAAAAGTAAAAAAAAAGATAATTTTTACTTAAAATTTGTAATTATTATAGATAAATAATTATTGACATACTGGTCTCTATTTAAATGAAAACCCCCATAGCTTGATATATATATTACTTAGATAATAAAATAAGTAATTATAAATATTATATAAGAGAGGTAGGGCATACTAGCAAGCAAGCCAGACTGGCTAAGGACCTCCACTTTACAGAAGACCACAGCTAAATAACTACGCGCAGTTGTGTAGTTGTGTTCCTGTGTATGAATACAGATCTCCTGCGCTCATTTAGGAATGCGTTTTGAAAAAACGTTTTCCTATCCCAGGGATACTCCATCTTAAAGCCCTGGTGCACAAAAAATCGGTTGGCAAAATGGCAACACACAAGTGATACCTTTGGTATTGAAAGTTTAATATCAGGCGGGTCATGCTTGTTCGCCACCCAAGAGGCATATAAAAAATATTTAAATTATGTAATTATTATACTTATTCTTATTTATATTTAGTTATAAAGTCATAATGGGATGGCCTTAGCATTTTGTAGCCTGCAGCCAATTCATTATTCTTAAAATAATAATAATTTTTATTTACCTTTCGAAAAAATACTCCTTGCACCCGGCCAAAAACTTCGAAGTCTACAGCTTGGATATTCATTTCTGAAGTAACTGATTGGTGTAGAATGTATAACACAAAAACACCTGTTACCACACTTAAAACCATTACACGATGCATTTAATTATTCAATCTATGTATTTCATTTTTCATGAGCAAAGGCAAATTTTTATTGCTTGTTTTTTATTTTCGTTGCAGAGAAGGTAAGTAGTACATCTAGTTATAACTACCTACAGGGTTATGACATAAGCGTTCCGTTTCATTAATTGCTTGCTTTTTCTACAACAAAGTTTCTAGTTCTATAGAATTTGTAAATTTAGTGGCAAGTTGGCTTTTTTAAAAATATCTATCCAATTGTATTTTTTTTTAAATATAATACTTATTAATGCTAGCTTCTATGGTCTTTATCTGCCAAAACACAGTTTTTGTTGAAATGGAATGTCATTTAATAGAATTGGAGAAAGAAAGTCTGTGAACTGTCAAAAACACGTCAAAATTCGTCAGACTCAGTGGTGAGGATTGAATTTTGTTTGTTTTTAGTGCTTTAATTTACTTGTTATTGTGATTATCATTGGTATAAATCATTGTTTCAGAAGCCTACGAAAGTAATAAATAATAATTTTTGAAACAATGGCACTCTTCAGTTGTACGAGGTATGTTGACAAATTATGTAACCTATGTTGCGGACTTGTAAGTTCGGCTTTTTTATTTTAATACGTATTTTTATTTCAGACTGGGCAGCAAGTCGGCTCTAGCCACTTTGAACAGATTCCCAACACTATTGAGTAGTGTGAACTATGCTCAGGCTGCAGCGGGTGTACCAAAAATCGTTTACAAAAAATTTGAGCCACCTCAGGTGGAGCATCATGATATCAGAAACGAAAAACTGAATCGCCCGTTGTCGCCACATATGACCATCTACGCGTTTCCTTTCCCCAGCATGCTTTCCATAACCCATAGAGCATCAGGTATGTACAGAATTTTAATTAATAATAATTTAATTTTAATAGATACATACATCATTTGGTTTTAATAGCATCTACATAGTTCTGAGTTAATTAAATAATTGAATAGGTATGACAAATTATGATTATGATGCAATAAATGTTTCCATTATAAGTGTGACAGAGCATTTTCTGCTCTTGCCTACTCAAGTGGCCCTTTCCATTAAAATATAGAAACAAGATTTTCATTAAACAATGGATTAGATATTAAGAGATGTTATATTATATTGTGTTAAAATTATCACACATGTCTTGCATTGGGGTTGGCAGAGACTATGGTACACCAATTGCTTGCTTAGGCACACTTCTTTATCCACTATGTTCATCAACCTCTATGTATGAATGGTTCTGGGAACTTTTAAATTGGTCCTTTTTAGCACATGGTCTTTTTGTGTGTTAATTTTTATTGTGGAAGTGATGATAGCCACATTGAAAAGTAACTCATTTGGGGTAACACCTGTTGTAGGATTAAGTAGGGTGGATTTTTAACATTATACATACATATCATCACATTGTCTGTCTCCCACTGGGGTAGGCAGAGACTATGGTACACCGCTTGCTTCAATCAAGACATTTTTTTTTATATTACCAAGGAGGTAAACAAGCATACAGTCCACCTGATGGTGAGCAGTTACTGTAGCTTATTGACGCTTGCAAAACCAGGGGTATCACTTGCGCATTGCCGACCCTTTAGAAACCTTATAACTCCTTTCTTGAAGAACCCTATGTCTTTCGGGAAAACCTCGGCAAGGAGCTCATTCCACAACCTAATCGTACGTGGGAGGAAATTCCTCTGAAACCGTAATACTTCTTTTGCTTACTCTGCTATGAATGTTGGTTTCGGACACGTTTTATTTGATCCTTTTTAAAGTAAATCACCTACTTGGTCAATGTATGTTTGCCTAGGGTGGCAAATATTTCCATTCATTG
Organism: Trisateles emortualis; assembly: GCA_947095525.1. Lineage (NCBI taxonomy): Eukaryota > Metazoa > Arthropoda > Insecta > Lepidoptera > Erebidae > Trisateles > Trisateles emortualis. The sequence goes on along the minus strand of OX352740.1, from coordinate 4,380,497 downwards.
TCACACAATATACCGCTTTTGTTATTCTTTCATCCTTCCGTTCCAAATGTCCACCATCTTAACATCCCCTTTTCAATGCTACCTCACTACATCTTCTTTAAATCCACATCATTCTCATTCATAATTATTTGTTTTAGGTATAGTCCTGTCGGGATATTTCAGTGTGCTGGGTATCGGCGCTTTAGTGTTGCCACATGATATATCATACTACATTGAAATTATTGAGGGTATGAATCTGTCAGCGCCAACATTGTTTATTGCTAAGGCAATACTTGCTGCACCACTTGCGTACCACTTTGCCAATGGATGCAGGCATCTGTATTGGGACACGTCTAAGGGTCTGGCGATGAAGGAAGTCTACAAATCGGGTTATGCCGTGTTAGGACTGACCGCTATATTCACACTGTTTCTAGCCGCATTATAACCATCTCATTATATAAGAAGATCAAGTTAATAAAACAAATAAGAATACATTTTGAGTATTAAATTTATTTATTGTTGGTGTATAATATTATTGTGATGTAATTAAAGTATTATATCAGCCTTATTTTTGAGATTTTATTTCCTCTATTATTGTTAACAGCTCACAATATTTTTTTTCACTTTCATCAGTCTTAACCAGAAAATGTATAAAATTTTGTTAATAGTATGTTTTTATTAGTTAACTTATTTGTAGGTATACAAAAAGCTGACAATAAACATTATATAATTAGGCAACACCACATAAAGAAATGACGTCATGAATTTGTTTGAATTTCTCGAAATCCAATTTCTCAACAGTAGCCAATCCCTTAGCAGCATTCTGTGAATAAAGAATATAAGTTTATAATACTATCTTTTATTTACTCTATGATATGTATGCAGTCACTTGACCTTTAGATAAAAATGAGAAGGCGATCAATTTTTACCCGACTACGGCGAAGCAAAAAGGAGGGTTATGATTTTGACCTGTATGTATGTTTGTATGTATGTATGTATGTATGTATGTATGTATGTATGTATGTATGTATGTTCATCTGTTCCCGCATAACTTCTAAACTATTTATTATAACTTGACAAATGAGGTATCGTTAGAAACGTCTTGATTGTCTGCTGGTTATAGGCTATGTGAGGTCACAATAAAATCAATATGGCGTCCTCTGTGGGACCTGAAACCTAAAAATAAAAACTAAATTTCTTTAAAAACTGCCGTGATGGGTATCAAATGATAGGATTTAATTTGCAGGTTTCGAATATGTAAATATTATTAGCTTTCGCCCGCTGGTGTGCCTGCATTGTTTGTTTGTTAGTTGGTTTAGGTCAAATCTTGCTTGCAAGATTTGAACCACTTTTCAGTGTTTGATTGAGCTGAAATTAGCCAACGGCACTTCTGTGACAATGCAATAATGTAATACCATGGAGCTGGTCTGATGATGCAGTCAGAAGGTGGGCAAATAATCTCGTCAAATAAACAAGATATCCGCGTCGTGTTTAGGTGCAATGGATTTATCTTGACAAGTACTATATTCTTAGGTGGGTGTTCAGGATATAACGATGAAGTCGAAAGATGGCCATAGGAACTCAGCAACGAAACGAGATAACCGTGTCGTGTTTGGGTTCGTTACATATATCTTTACGAGTACTTTATACCTAGGTGGGTGTTCAGGACGTGGTGATAAAGTTGGGAAGTGGCTATAGGAACTCTTCAACGAAACAATATAGCCGCGTCGTGTTTGGGTTCGTTACATATATCTTTACGAGTACTTTATACCTAGGTGGGTGTTCAGGACTGGTGATGAAATTGGGAAGTGGCTATAGGAACTCTTCAACGAAACAAGATAGCCACGTCGTGTTTGGGTTCGTTACATATATCTTTACGAGTACTTTATACCTAGGTGGGTGTCCAGGACGTGGTGATGAAGTTGGGAAGTGGCCATGGGACCTCTTCAACGAAACAAGATAGCCGCGTCGTGTTTGGGTTCGTTACATATATCTTTACAAGTACTTTATACCTAGGTGGGTGCTTAGGATATAATGATAAAGTCGAAAGATGGCCATAGGAACTCTTCAACGAAACAAGATAGCCGCGTCGTGCTTCGGTGCGATAGATTTATCTTGATGAGCACTATATTCTTAGTTGGGTGTTTAGGACGTGGTGATGAAGTTGAATGGTGCCCATAGGAACTTTTCAACGAAACAAGATAGCCGCGTTGTGTTTCGGTGCGATGAATTTATCGTGACAAGTACTATATTCAGGAGGTGTTGATGAAGTCGGAAGGTGCCCATGAGAACTCTTCAACGGAACAAGGTAGCCGCGTTGCGTTTTGGTGCGATGAATTTATCTTGACTAGTACTATACTCCTAGTTAGATGTTCAGGTTGTAATGATGAAAGTCGGAAGGTTGCCATAGGTACTTTTTAATTAAACAAGATACTCGTAGAAACTCGTATTTGGGCTCATTAGATTTATCTTGACGGAATTACCCATCAAACCAAAACGGGTAATATGCTTCTAAGTTGTGACCTAGAAGCATATTAATACTTCTAAGTGGTGTTTAGGGTGTGATAATGAAGTCGAAAGCTGGCCATAGGAACTCTAACGAAAAAAGATAGCCGCGTCATGTTTGTTGGATTTATCTTGACAAGAACTATATTTCTAGGTGGTGCTTAGGATGTGGTGTTGAAGTTGGAAGATAGGAATATAAAAAATCTGAAAATTACAAAAATAAATAATAAAAATGATTCATTAGGCATAAAACTCATGTCCCAATAGTTTAGACTATAACAGCCTTACAAATAAAAATTTGTTATATCACATTTATCTCATTCTTATACGAGGTATAGATATACGAGTTATAAATTAAGAATAAGTCAAAAATATTTTTTAACAAATAAAGCTGGTATTACTTTCGTATAACTATTTATCCGTTATGTCAAATTGCACGATTTGGCAACAGCACCACCAAAGAGAAACTTCATAAAAAAACATATTTTGTCTATGACAACTGAATCTATTTGTCAACAAAACTTTTTTCGACAGTTTTTAATTTTTAAATCTCATTGAAATTTTCCATAACATGAAGATGTTCGTTTATAGTATGTGGCATGTAAATGTCATCGATTTTTTTCTTTAATATAGACTGCTGAGTCAAACCGTGAATGTCCATAGCATCTTCTTGCACTTGAAGGAACAAGGAACGAGTAGGTAGTTAAATTTGTGAAACTGATAGAACAGATTTAGTTACATGTGTGAATATCCAAATGTTTTTACCTGACGGGGACGTAACCCCATATCTCAAAGCAATCATCAATTGTAGAATAGAAGAAAATCCGGGCGGATTACCTTCTATTTTCCATATTGAGATATCTACCAAATAATTTATCCAAAAACATAATACCACTTTTAGAAAACCGATATTTTATTTGACTTATCTTGCAGCCTGTATTAAAACAATGACGTTATTTACTTGTTCTACTTCTTCTATAGCTTTTAAATCCATTTCTTGAAACTAAAAAAAATATAAAACACGTAAACAAGCCTGAAACGTGGTATTTTTATGATTATACTAGGTTTATACTAGGGTATGGTCGCGTATAACTTCGACATAACGATTGTATGGACAGAAGTGTCAACGCTATACTTGGTATAAGCTATACTTTGTTTATTTGTAGACATTTTGCTTATTCTCGAGTATAACTGTTATACCATGTTTATTTGTAAGGCTGTTAAAGTCTGATGACCTACAAAAAAGAATAAATAATATAGTTTTACAGCCTTACAAATAAAAATTTGTTATATCACATTTATCTCATTCTTATACGAGGTATAGTTATACGAGTTATAAATTAAGAATAAGTCAAAAATATTTTTTAACAAATAAAGCAGGTATTTCTTTCGTATAACTATTTATCCGTTATGTCAAATTGCACGATTTGGCAACAGCACCACCAAAGAGAAACTTCATAAAAAACATATTTTGTCTATGACAACTGAATCTATTTGTCAACAAAACTTTTTTCGACAGTTTTTAATTTTTAAATCTCATTGAAATTTTCCATAACATGAAGATGTTCGTTTATAGTATGTGGCATGTAAATGTCATCGATTTTTTCTTTAATATAGACTGCTGAGTCAAACCGTGAATGTCCACAGCATCTTCTTGCACTTGAAGGAACAAGGAACGAGTAGGTAGTTAAATTTGTGAAACTGATAGAACAGATTTAGTTACAAGTGTGAATATCCAAATGTTTTTACCTGACGGGGACGTAACCCCATATCTCAAAGCAATCATCAATTGTAGAATAGAAGATAATCCGGGTGGATTACCTTCTATTTTCCATATTGAGATATCTACCAAATAATTTATCCAAAAACATCACACCACTTTTAGAAAACCGATATTTTATTTGACTTTTCTTGCAGCCTGTATTAAAACAATGACGTTATTTACTTGTTCTTCTATTGCTTTTAAATCCATTTCTTGAAACTAAAAAAAATATAAAACACGTAAACAAGCCTGAAACGTGGTATTTTTATGATTATACTAGGTTTATACTAGGGTATGGGCGCGTATAACTTCGACATAACGATTGTATGGACAGAAGTGTCAACGCTATACTTGGTATAAGCTATACTTTGTTTATTTGTAGACATTTTGCTTATTCTCGAGTATAACTGTTATACCACGTTTATTTGTAAGGCTGTTAAAATATGTTTTCATTTGCCATATTATATTATGTTATTATTATGTAATGTAAATTTAATTTAATATTTAATGCCCCTCATATTTATGTTATGAAATATGTAATGCAAATTGAATATATCCTAAAGCTGCATTGTATAATATTGTCTTAAAAATAAAACCCCAAAATAATTCAAATAAAATAAAGATTAAAAACTAAAACCCGACTACTTAAAAATCGTCCTCTGAAAAGTATGAAATAAATAAATTTTATATAGGTACAGAGGGTAGCCGTGGTCGTATGCCACCTTTTACATAACAATATAGCGATCCTTGGGGCAAGGTGGCATACGACCACGGCTACCCTCTGTACCTATATAAAATTTATTTATTTCATACTTTTCAGAGGACGATTTTTAAGTAGTCGGGTTTTAGTTTTTAATCTTTATTTTATAATAAGATATCTTTATATGTAGGTATATCCACATATAATGATATCTTATTAAAATGACAACATCTCAATAATGGTATTGAGATTATGGCATTACTATATTGAAGAAAGCGCATCGCAGTAACATATATAAATATAATTTTGAATTACAAGTCTAAATTTATATGTTATATTAATAAAAAATATTTTAGATATTTATAAAATGGTACATTTCTTTGACCATAATATACATATATCGGGGGCAATTTTATAGAAATACATATTTTAATTAACTACCTATAGATTTAAATACTAATTATACCATCAATACCTATACCACCTAGGTAGACCTATTATTATCTATTTTGTTTTGAAGTCACTCTTATTAGGGTAGGGGTAGATATGTACATGAATGGACAAATCTAAAATCTCATGTAAAAACTGCATCTTGTGGAAAAGTACACCTTAGCCTTAACTTCAATTTAGCGAGCAAGCCCGATTGGGGAAGGACCTCTACCTTACAGAAGACCACAACTAAATAACTACACACCGCAGTGTAGTTGTGTTCCTGTGTGTGAGTACAGGTCTCCAGCGCTCATTTAGGGATGCGTTTTGAAAGAAATGTATTCCTATCCGAGGGATACATCCATCTTAAAGCCCTGTTGTAAAAAAATGGGTTGGCAACACGCAAATAATATCTCTGCTATTGAAAGCGTCCATAGGCTACGGTAACTGCTTAACATCAAGAGATCCGTATGCTTGTTTGCCACCCAAGTAGTACAAAAAATACTCACATTAAAAATAACATTATTATTCTTCAAGAACTCTCCATAGATGTTGAACAGGTCTGTTCTTGTGTCTAACAATTTTGCCAAGCTCAATGGTGTATGAGCAATTGAGACGTCTGAAAGGAAGTCTTTAGCTGACAACCAAGTGCGGGATGGAGCCATCGCAATATTGCAAGTGTCATTCTTTGCGAAGGAGTCCCGGCCGCCTGACTCACGGTTCAGGCATAGTAGCTCGTATTGTGAAGAGTCGAAGGATGATAAGTCGGCACCTGTGAAATAGATTACCTTAGTGTTAAGGTGTGTCTAAACATTAAGTGGCAATGGTGCGCGGCAGACGCGGTGTCTGCACGTCTGCCGCGCACGTTTGCTTAGTAGGTAGGTATATATAAACTCCACAAAGTGAAATTCACATTGGTAGGTATCTACTGCCACCTAGGATCGAACCCGCACCTCTTGCGTGACTACTTACCGTGAAAACAAGAGTTGTTTCGATATCAACCCATAAACGTCCCACTGCTGGGCACGGGTCTCCTCCATAAATTTAAAAGGATATTAGCCTACTATAAGTTTAATTAGGATTCTCAAACAAAAAAATAAGGCACATAAAAAATACAAACATTATGGTAATCCCAGGGACTATGATACCTTCTCCATGCTCAGGACTAGAGCCAAAATTGTTACTGCTCAATGCTTTAAAACATATATTGAACGAATTGAAGATAACTTAACGATTAATATTAAAGCTTTCTGGCGTTTCACGAAGGACAAACGTATTACTAATAATTATCCTAGCAGTATGTTTTATCAAAAGCGACTAGCTACCTCGGGAGAAGATATTGTTAATTTATTCGCGAAATTCTTTTCCTCGGTTTATTCCCCCTCTAGTCCACCTAGCAATAGTTGCCCTAAATTTTCAACGCCTAATTATCCGATTAGTGATTTGCGCATATCCGAAACAGAGTTGCTGAAGAAATTGAGAAATATTGATATGGCTAAGAATGGCGGCTTCGATAATATTCCACCCATTCTCATTCGGCTTTGTGCAAATGCACTAGTAGTACCTCTTACGATAATTTTTAACAAATCATTACAAGAAGGTATATTTCCCGAGATATGGAAGATTGCTAAAATTACGCCAGTACACAAATCCGGTGATAAGAATGATGTTACAAACTACCGTCCAATATGCATACTCAATTGGTTTGCCAAAATTTTCGAAGGTTACGTTTACAACCATATATATAAACACCTAAAGCCAACTTTAAGCCCATTACAGCACGGCTTTGTATCGGGTAGGTCCACAAATAGCAACCTTTTATCCTATACATCTTATTTATGTGAATCTTTTAACAGTAAAACCCAAGTAGACTCTATCTATACTGACTTTTCTAAGGCGTTTGATCACGTAGACCATACCAAATTACTTTCAAAAGCTCATCATGTTGGTATTCATGGCAATCTGTTCAGATGGCTTACATCATACTTACAAAACAGAACGCAGCTAGTTGCACTTAGAGGATTCGAATCTGCTCCTTTTTTGGCTACTTCAGGTGTATCACAAGGATCGAACCTTGGTCCTTTATTATTCTTGATATTTGTTAATGATCTATTAGATATGATTGAAAGTGAATGTTTAGCCTATGCGGATGATATAAAAATTTTTAGACGTATCATTGATTACCGCGACTGCGAACGTCTTCAATTAGATTTAGATATAATTGCAAAATGGTGTGATGATAATTCTATGTCACTTAATGTCAAAAAATGCCAATTTATTACGTTTACCAAAAATAAAAGACCAATAAAACACAATTACCATATTAATGGCATCATCATAGATAGAGTCACGGAAATCCGGGATCTAGGAGTCATTTTTGATTCCACTATGTCATTTCGACCTCACTATGACTATATATGTAACAAAGCCCACCGAATTTTATCATTTATACTTCGGAATACTAAAGCATTTAAAAAAGTAAGCTCAATAATAATTTTATTTAACTCCTTGGTGAGAAGTGTTACTGAATATTGCTCTTCTGTGTGGTCTCCTATATATGCCATTCATATAGATCAGATAGAAGCAACACAGAGACGGTTCGTAAGGGCTCTATGTTCTAAATGTGGGTTAAGGCGTAAAATATCGAACTATGAGGATAGGCTCGACGAGTTTAAGATGATAACCTTGGAGAGGAGGAGGTGGATAAGTGATCTGTCCACCCTTTACAAAATAATAAACGGTTCTATTGATACTTCAGTCATTGAACAGCTTAATTTCAAAGTTCCAACGAGATCCGTACGTATCCCACAATTGTTTGTAGTGGCTAACAGCAATAATAATGTCTCCTATAATAATCCGATTTCACGAATGTGTCATCAATACAATTCAATCTGCTCTAAGGTTGACATATTTTTTGATAATTTCAATGCCTTCAAGAGAGTGTTAAGAGATGAAGATCATGTATGTAAAACAAAAACTTAAAACTTAGAGAACATGTATTTATATTTTGCCATACTTAAGGAGTTCAATTTTGTCAATTTGGTAAATTTCTTATTTTTAAATATTTAAGCTATATGTGTATAATAATGTATGTATAATAAGTAGGTAATCTCACTAAAGCTATGTAGTTATAGGATGCTGTGTACAGTCGTAATTGGGCTTCAGATTCAAAATTGTATATTTGTATATATTACTATTTATGAGCTATAATCTGTATCCTGTGTCTGTACCAAATAAATAAATACCACGCTGGCCAGACGGGTTGGTATAGGGTTTTGTTTCGAGTTTTCCCTCTCTTGCGGTGAATATTGTCTTTCTCCCTTAGTCGACTCTTACCTACGACACCTACGGGATGTAATGGGGTGGTGACATTTGTATTCTTAATCCATCACTACCACGGATTAAGAGTTGTTTACTTAAGACATACTTACTAGAGACAAAAGCGACATCACCACGGTCTTCCTGAAGGCATTTCACTGGGCTGTTGTCACCGGAACATTGCTTCTTTAGTTTAGACACGTCATTGCCTGTAACAATACGTTGATTACATAGTAGTTAGTGGATGGCGGTGTAGGCAGATAACAGAGGTAGGGCACCATACTAGCGAGCAAGCCCGACTGGGGAAGGACCTCCACCTTACAGAAGACCACAGCCAAACAACTACACAGCGGTGTAGTTGTGTTCCTGTGTGTGAGTACAGGTCTCCAGCGCTCATTTAGGGATGCGTTTTGAAAGAAACGTATTCCTATCCCAGGGATACTCCTATAATAAAACCCTGGTGTAAAAAAATGGGTTGGTAACACGCAGGTAATGCTTCTGGTATTGCAAGCGTTCATAGGCTACGGTAACTGCTACATCAGATGGGCCGCTTGCTTGCCACCCAAGAAGTATAAAAAAAATATATATATAGAAGATTTTTAAATTTGCCTGGATTTCTCCTTATGTCCCTTACGGTACAATACAATTTGTTAAATTTTTATCCCTAGTTTGAGACCAGATGGTAGCAAAGTAGATATCTGACGCAGGTAGGTACGTATACCCTTGTAACTACAGCGTAAAGGTGAAGGTAGGTGCTTACCTGTAGGATTGTTTTCCGGCTTATCAACTCCTGGCAAACATGATCCTCCCGAAAAGAAATCGCCCAAGTTTTTGATGCACTGCAATAAGTAAATGGTAAAACTTAGTATAGGGAAAATATTTGGAAGAAGGCAGGTGCTGACGATAAAAAGGTTTCATAATATTATGTAGGTAGACTAATAGTACCAATCCTTGCAAAAGTTTTTATAGGTAGGTACCTACCAACCTTATTGATACCTAGTTTTAACACTGTTCGTATTAAAATCTTTAATTTGTTTGTTCCTTTTCTTTGTTCTTTTGTTTTACCTATTTGTTTTTTTACACGAAATATTTTCCGAAAACAAAAAAATAAACTGTGTTTGCACAGTTCTACATTATTTTTATTTTCATCTCTAAACAGTAAGTAGAGTCGTTAATTTTGTATTGAGTATTGTAATGAAGACAATAGCGCATTTGCAAACTAAAGGTTTATTAGTAGGTGGGTTGGTTTGAAGGTAACATATTGATGGTCGGTCGTTATTTGTGATGTAGTTTGTACCTACCCTACTTAATTATGAATGGGCGTAACTAATTCTGACCGTAAAACTATTTTGCTTTGTGGAGATTGCGTCTATATATTATTGTCAAAGACCAAGGGCGTATTTTATACTTCTTGTCCCTTAACAAATGGTCCAAAGGTCTATTGTTGCCCTTTATTGGATTTTATTTTTTCAGACCCATGAAAAATATGTTGTAGATATAATAATTAGGCCTGGCGAAATTTTGCCCGTAAACAGCCAAACTGTGCGGGGCGCTATTTTAGTGCACAATTGTGTGTGAGAATACATTAACACTCAATTCGATCGAATGGTAATTAAAAACGACTGGAGAAAGATTACGCGCAGGACCGACGTCTTAATGTGCTCTCCGAGGCATGGTGTGTAACGCCACCAGCTCATGACTCCTTACTACTACGAGTATTACACTTATCGGCCACAAACATAAGCCTGAACTTATGACATGGGACCAACGAGGCATTTGAAAAAATAAAAACATCTATCCGAATAGAAATGATTCTTGTAGAGATTTGCGTACCTACATCTACCTAGATACATCTGCAAAACATGTCCTTATTGTAAGATCCTATCAATTATTGTTATTATGCAAGCAGGCAAACTAACCTGGTCATTGCCGATAACGCGTTTATTGATGAGGTAGTATAACGGAGCATCCAATCCACTGAAGGACCCGTAACTGTTGTGACATGACCTGAAAATTCACAATATTAATAGATAGGTAGTATACATTTTCTGTCAACGCTACTTAAGCCTCGTTTAGACTAGTTTCAAAATGCGTCCGTTAAAAATTACGTGGAATTTGAATTTTGTTGAATACAACAGAGCTTTATTAAAAAACATCGCGTTTTAAAAGCGCTGATGTACGAATAAATACTTAGAAACCCATTTGTTTCAATTTAACGCTTTTTTAACGCTTGTCCCAACAAGGCCTTACTCGTATAATCATATAGGTTTAGGTACTTAGTATCTGCCTCGTTTGTGCTACAACTTTTAATACAACTACCATATCAGGGAACAAGTGTCGCGAGGGACTTTACAAACATACATTGACTGCCTTGGTGGTGCAGTGGCCGCGGTATGCGCTTGCTGTGCACGAGGTTGTAGGTTCGATTCCCACACAGGACAAAACTTTGTGTGACCCAAAGAATTGTACTGAGTCTGGGTGTAATTTGTGTCCGTTAATTTGTATGTTTGTAAAGTCCCCCGCGACACAGAGCTTGTTCTCTAGTGAGGGAGTTGTCTTTCTTAAAAAGAAATAAAATAACTCATCAAGAGGACCCAGACTCGGAAAATAATTTAAGTATAGATCAAACCCACAACACGCCGGACAGTGGTAAATAGCGAGGTAACCAATTAAGCCACTAAATCAACCATGGAGTCCAAGTTCAGTTCGCCAAGTCCAATAAATCGCGATTGAATCAGCGATCTATATTAATGTACTCGTAGTTCACTTCTGTGATCTGTAGATTGCTGGTACTAAAATAGATAATTGGCAAAATACTTGATTACATTTATTTATTTGATATTGTTCTTGTTTCTTATGGCAGTGACTTCTATAAATTGGATAGCTGCCAAGTGCCGGATGTTAGTTCGCATTGTTAGCAAGTACAGCGTCAAGATAATTGTTTAGGATACTTTCAAATTAGGCAAAAAGTTTGCGGAAAATTTTATACTGCCTGGGTGGCACCAAGCGGACAGCCCGCCTGATGTTAAGCAGTTACCGTAGCCTATAGACGCTTGCAATGCCAGAGGTATAACTTGCGTGTTGCCGACAATTTACACCAGGCCATCCCTAAATGAGCTCTGGAGACCTGTACCTACTCACACACAGGAACAGAAATACACAGCTGTGTGTAGTTATTTGGCTGTGGTCTTCTGTAAGATGGAGGTCTTTCCTCAGTCGGGTTTGCTCGTTAGTAAGCATTAGATAGACGTAGATATCGCACTATCGCAATGAAACTGTTGCTGTCAATCACTATTTCATTCTTTATCATTACGTTCCGTATTATCTATCGCATTCGTACTTGAATCTATAAGAAAATTGTTAGGCAGGCACTAAAACATAGAAACAAAACTAAACGCTGCTACTTGTACTATTAAGTATTCTGTGACGCTGCTTAGTATGAAGGTAGCGTAGGTATATTTCTTTATAATATCATTAACTCGACAATTCAAAACATAAAATGCTTATTAAATAGATAGTAGAATATAACCGCAAGTCAACTACTTTTATTTTTTTGGTTTGAGTGACCGCTTAATAGAAAACAAATTTTTAATCGCCATGTTTTTTAACTCTTTGAGGCTGTACTTGATCTGTTTTATATCCTTACGTAATGCTTATTTGATAGCAATCAGTAATATAGGTACCTACCTATGTCTTACAATGTTCTTGCTAAATTAATCACCACAGTGGTCATCGGGGCTAATCGCATGTGCAATATTCAACAAAGTCAAAGTCAAACTCATTTATTCATTTAGATTAAATACGTGATACTTATGAACGTCATAAATACTAAACATTCTTTTAAATAACTTAGGTACAATAATTTATAAAGGTCGAAGTGGACATTCTATTTCTATTTATAAATATATTTTTAGCTACGTCAACAACAGCTGGCAACGAGTTGCCTAATGAGAATATGTGCCTTTCATTATACAAGTAGTACTTACCGTACTTGTATTTACGAACTTGTGCCAGCAATAAGAATTGCCTCTGATATTTTTATTCGTAGTACTTTTCTGATTAGTGCCAACGAGAGCACTCCGTTTGGGAATATTATGTTGGGAACTGATACAGAATTTTTGTGTATGTTTATTTTTATTCCGGATCATTTATAATTAGAGTATGAAATGCTGAAAATATGGAAGTGTATAAAATATATGTACCTAGCTAAGTTATTAAAAAATAAGTCAGAAATTTCGACTGGGAAAGGACCTTTACCTTACAGAAGACTACTGCTAAATAAGTACTCTTACCATTTAGAGTGGTCATTTAGAGATGCGTTATGCTATATTACGGTCCAGGGACTCCGTCACAAATCCCTGGTGTTATAAATTTTTGGATCGACAACACACGAGTGATGCTTCTGGTATTGCTAGAGTCTATAGGCTACTGTAACTGCTTACCATCAGGCGGGCCGTATGCTTGTTTGCCACCTGAGTAGTGTAAAATTACTTTCACTTTTTACCTCTATAAGAAGATAACTCCCGCAATAGGGAATGAATGAATAATGTAAATCCAAGCCCTGTGTTGCGGGGGACTTTACAAACATACAATTCCCTGACACCATTACACCTAGACTCGGAACAAACAGTTATGAATCACACAAAGTTCTGTCGGCTTAGCAGCCAGGATCACTAACCACTAAACCACTAACCCAGTCTAAACTTACCGTTTACCCCTCAAGTCTTCTATCTTGCGGAACGATGTTCCTTTCTTGACGACAGCCACAGCGTAGTTAGGAGTCTTAGCGTCTCCATACACTTCATGGAATACTGGATGAAGATTGTACTTATTGGCAGCTGCAGCTACTCTGATGTCGTCTACGCTTGCTAAATCTGAACCGTTGTCTTGGACCTGGGGAGAAACGTTTTAGAAGAAACTTGATGAAGATATAGGATCTTATGAAAATATAGCGGTATATGCTGTTAATATGTATCCGAAGTGAGGACAGCCGCTGGGTAGACCACAGTATAGGCGTGTAGGTGCACAAGGGTTTTATCATTTCTAGGCCCCCAGGCGGGACGGTAATGCATATGGAGCATTTCTCTCGTTACAAAAAAGGTGTTATGATAACTGAGGTTTAAAGGATTCATAGAACACAGATTCTGATAAAAAAAATCCTTATTGGCGTTTTAACAGAATCTATGAAAAAACTAACTAGGTAGGTAGAAACTATAATGGACCTTCAAAATATTACGCGATTTAGACTCATTGTCCATTATAGTAATAAAATGGGTAGGTATCTCAAATTATAAGTATTTTTAGGTCTGTTTGGCGGCATGTGCGGGGCGCGACGGGCGAGGCGCGACATGAAACCAATCGCAGCATTGAAGGATTTACGTCATTGGTTACAATACGACTGTATCACTGAACATGTGCGAACTACTTAGACCGAATTTTGTTCAAGATGTCTGCCGGCTACTATAGTTATGGGTGACTATTATATCGAGGAAAGCGACAGGTGTGGGTATGGGTATAAGTAGGGAACCCACTTCAACAAATATATTGTTTAAATGTAGGTATCGATAAGATTGTATCGGCACAGCACACAAAGACAATTAGGTACAAAAGATCCGCACAAATGTTGTATATTTAAAAAAAAAATCGAATTGATCCTTCTCTCCAAACCCAAATATTACGAAATAAGCTTATTTATTTCGTTATGTAAATCCAATCATGTTGGAGAACAACTTTTTCAAAGTGCGTAAATTAGATCAATGGAAGAAAAATATTTTCTACTAAACAGTTGTTTGTTGAATAATCAAATTAGAGGGATTTTTGTGTATTCATAAGACAGCGTTTTTATTCGTTTATTTATTTTCAAGATTCTTTTTTGTGGAATTACGTAATTAAGTATGTCTCCAAAATACACAGATCGTTAAAAAATTAGGGGATATACAAATATGTTACACAAATTATGAAGGGGAAAAGTTAATATAGATACTTACTTCAGTTTTTCAAAACAAATTAGACCAAAAGGCAATTAGACCAAGTCATGAAAAATATAGGAATCGGAGTCAGCAATTTTGTCCGAAATAAATTGGCGAAAAAATGTTGTAGGTAGGTACTTACTCAACATTTGTTTTGCTTATTCATTTCGGTCAATTTCAGGAATATAATAAAAACTTTCTGGAAATATAAAACTTACGCTCTTAAGGCAGTCGTTTTCAGAAGCCTCTTGCACGCAGTCGAGCCTTGGACGAATGTCTCTGCTGAACGCGAATAATGACATCGCGCGACACTTCGCTAACGCAACGTTTGACGTCACACACAGCCTGTAATAATCAAAATGTTATAATATTCTGGAGTAGGAAGTTTCTTTAAAATAATCCAGTGGCTATTTACATCATTATTACAGAGCACAACTACATCGCTGTTATTTAGCCATAGTCGTCTGAAAGGTGGAGGCCTACTATCGCCAGTTGCGCTTGCTCACATTATGACCCCTTTTACAAACTCGCTCTGATAATGTGTAAGATAAATGGTATTGAAAGCCTCCATAGGCTGAGGTAATTGCTTACCATCAAACGGGCCGTAAACGTGTTAAATAACTGTTCGGTAAACTATCAGAGGGTTAAGCTACCAAGGTCGCGGTAATCCTATAGATGGATGACCGCATAGTAGTGTTTCATCTGAGCGTCTTCGTGCTTCGGAGGGCACGTTAACATTCATTAAATATGAGCGACCTAAATAATTCTGTTACCAGGTTGGCCACTAACCGAACAAGAAGAAAGAAGAATTTTCTTTTTTTTTACCTTCTCTATTTTTGCTACCACGTCGGTAGTAAAAATACAGAAGGTAAATGCGTCATCAGTGATGACGTCACGCACAACCAGTTAGTAAACGCTAGCTCTAAGGTCAGTATATCAACAGCAACCTTTCACACATGTAGGCCACGCTTTCAGCTAATGTTCCCTTTGAAACGTGCCCTGATGACGCCTTTGATGAGGTTTTAATGTTGTTACATTTTGTGGATAGCTGTTAAAAATGATGAATTACTTAGATTTAAATCGTTTGATTACCTACTATATGGCTGCGACAAAATATAGACGCATTTTTGTTTGAAATTTAAAATAACAGATTAGTTCTCTCTCAACAATATTTATCATCAGTCTGAGGCGCTCATAGCTAGATGCACTCGCTGTTCGGTAAAAACGATCAGCGGGTTAAGCTACCAAGGGCGCGGTAACCCTATAGATGGGTGACCGCATAGTGGTATTTCATCTGAGCGTATCCGTGCTTCGGAGGGCACGTTAAAGTCGGTCCCGACTGTTATCAGTCGTTAGATTACGACAGAGGCCTAAATATGGGCGATCTAAATAACTCTGTCACCAGGTTGGCCACTAACCAAACGATAAGAAGAAGAAGAATCATCAGTCTATCACAGTCCACTGCCAAGCATAAGCCTCTCCAAGAGTATGTCACTTAGCTTATTACTTGGTCTGACCCGCAAGGGTATTCCGTAAGAGCAAAAACCGAGCTACCGCAAAAACCGAGCAAAATCTGTCTGTCAGATTGAAAATCGGTATTCCGTAAGAGCCCTTTTTGACGTTTAGTCAATAGATTGTGCCACCACCGAGCAATCACAACTGTCAGTTTGCGATCACAACTGTCAGTTTGCCATCGCTGTTTCTTAGAAAATCAGCCGGCAGCTTGATCGATCGCTTCATCTAGCCTGAGTAAAGAGTTTCTATAACAACACTTCCCTAAATATTACTTAAACTTCGCACTCATTCTGGTAATTTATCTGCAAGCAGCAGCTCACCATAAATTTACATGTACTGTAGAGGTTTACAGGTCGCTCGGTGGCCGTCTGATCATAGATAAACTTCGGGCGTTTTAGAAAATAAATGTTTTCAAATATTTAAATAACATACTTATGATTGATTTGAGAAAATTATTGGGGCTTTAATAAAAGTCTGTGCTGATTCCGATAGGTTTATAACGCTAGTGATCAAAAAAAGTAATAAAGCTATATTTGAAATGGAAGTCACGTTTTAATAAAAACTTTACCTTAGGGAAGGTAAAGTTTCCAACAGGAAAGACTGAATTGTATTTAACACAATTATTTTAAGTTGGTTGGATGTACATGCCGAGTTTTATAATATAGGTTACACCCGGAACGAATCTTTAATTATGAAATTTAGCACGGAGATAGATGGTATCCTGGGGAGGGGTACTTTTAACAGTTATAAAGAACTTCCACACGGGCGGAGCCGCAGGCAACAGCTAGTATTCTATAGCTCCTATTATGCTGATAGTACCTATCATGAATGGATCTATAGTACAGATTGTCGACGCGTCATTTTATTTTAATGGGTATAATGGAAACGTCCCACGGGTAAAGCAAATGTCAACCAGTTATTAAAATTGAATAAAAAATTCTCCAGTACGCGCAGCCTTTTAAATGTTTTTTTTTCGTTCGTAGAAAAAAACATACAATTATGTGTAAGAATAATTCTATAGTAATAGTATCTTTAAATTAATTATCTATAATATAAAAATGAATCGCTGAATGTGTTGCTAAGCGCAAATCTCGAGAACAGCTGAACCGATTTCGCAAATTCTTTTTTTGTTGTGTGCGTTATTGTCAGGGAGAAGGTTTTTATGTAACAAAAAAATAAGAATTTTACGCTGAAAAAAGTTCAATCCAATCCAAGGGATAATCCCATCTTAAAGCTCTGGTGTAAAAAAATGGGTTAGCAACACGCAAGTGATACCTCTGGTATTGCAAGCATCCATAGGCTACGGTAACTGCTTAACATCAGGCGGACCGTATGCTTGTTGCCATCAAAATTGTATAAAAAAAAATTGGTTTGTCTGGATTGAAGCAATTGGCGTACCATAGTCTCTGCCTACCCCCATGGGAGACGGGTGTGATGATATGTAGGTATGTATTTATGTTTGTAACTTTTAAATGTCTGTAGTTACTTAAGCTTTGTACACACATAGTTATTTCAAGATGGCTGCTTAAATAAGTAATTATTTGCTGTAAATATCACTTGAATATTTACCTGACGACCAGTTCTGGTGGTCCATGACCTCTCTCGATGACCTCAGTGTAGTTAGCCTTGCTCAAATAGTCCATAGGTCTAATGGGTATGTTGTCTGCTACGTGTCGGGTCTTATCTGATAAGCCTAGGACTCCGGTGAACCATTCTGGTTTTGTTGCCGCTCCTAGAAAAGAAAGAAAAAAACATTTATTCTACTGCCTCGGTGGTCCAGTGGCCGCAGTATGCACCTGTTGTTCACGAGGTTGTGGGTTCGATTTCCACACAGGACAAAACTTGTGACCCACAAAGAATTGTTCTTAGTCTGGGTGTAAATTGTGTCCGTTAAATGTATTGTACCTATATTGCAAGCGTCCATAGGCTACGGTAATTGCTTCACATCAGGCGGGCCGTATGCTTGTTTGCCATCTAGGTAGTATACCTAAATATTTGCCCTAATTCTTTTAAATGTAAGAAACTACTTACCTAAATATTTATAATTCAGTTTTCAAAGTATACTATCTCCTTTGAAGCTACAATTTTATTATTCAAATTGATAAAGTGCCAAATTCGAGAATAAGATATTCTTTTGATGAAATTATATTATAAAACGTTGATTGTCAGCTTCGTGAAAATCAAGATAAAACTTTTATATCGCCTAATCCGCAGGGGTATTCCGTAAGAGCAAAAACCGAGCCACCGCAAAAACCGAGCAAAATCCATCTGTCAGATTGAAAATCGGTATTCCGTAAGAGCCCTTTTTGACGTTTAGTTAATAGATCGTGCCGTCCCCGAGCAATCACAACTGTCAATTTTGCGATCACAACTGTCAGTTTGTCATCGCTGTTTCTTAGAGAATTAGCCGGCCGATTAAGTATATTTTCTGTTCCAAATTTAAAACGAAGTTTTCATCAGTTTAAAAACCAGTCTAGAAAAATAAATGCACTAGAAGGTTTTATTATGAGACTTGGGTGGTTTTAAAATGAAGGCAATATCCAATATCAACTTTATCCTATATACTACATACATACATATCACCGCGCCCGTTTCCCACTGGGGTTGGCAGAGACTATGGTACGCCAATTGCTTCGATCCAAACATACTATATACTCTTTATTCTAAATACAATATAATATAGTATTTAGAATATCTAATATAATGTTTTCCTTCTTAAAGTAGGTACATAACCATGGCAATTATTTCTTCAATCAATCAATCAGCCTATCGCAGTCCACTGCTGGACATAGGCCTCTCCTAACACGCGCCACAGCACACGGTCCTCCGCGTTCTGCATCCAGTGAGTCCCAGCGACCTTAATTAGGTCGTCAGTCCACCTAGCTGGGGGCCGCTCTACCTAACGCTTATTATTTCTTATTAGTGTAAAATTAAATTATCTACTCTACACTAAAACAATTATTAATCTGGCAAGAATTTACCTAAACAAACTATCATACGTAGAAAAGCTTGTAAAAATTTATAATTATACTAACCGGCTTCAGATAGCTGTTTCACCTTCTCCCTCAAAGGAGACAACTTGGCTAGAACATCGTTGTGTGCCAGCAATCCCTGCCAAGGCCTAGCTGCCCAAGAACAAGCCTTCTCTTTGACGGAAACCTTGGTACCGTCCACGCAAAGATAACTGTAGCCATCTGGGCTTTGTTCAGGAGTACCAGCCGGAATATTGCCAACAGGCAGCTGTGGAAAGATGTTGGAAGAAATTTATTTATTGTCATCATTTATAAAGACAAATATATTTATTGCTTCAAACTGTGTACATAAGCGGTTTTACATTAAAGTGGAGTATCAACAGTTTACCCGATCGGGCAAAACAATATTTAGGATAAAAAAAAGTAATAATAATAAACTTAATTTCTATTTTCAAAATATTCATGAAAATTATAAAATACATTGTTCAAAAGCCATTTTTTTAAATTATTTTTAAACAATTTACCATCTAACTCTTTTATATTTAAGGGTAAATTATTATATACTCGTATTTTTACACAATTATATTATACTAGCTGTTGCCGCGGCTCCGCCCGCGTGGATGTCGGTTATCAGTTATCATTCATCCAGATCCGTTCAGTAGTTTTTACGTGAAAGAATAACAAACATCCATCCATCCATCCATACTCACAAACTTTCACATTTATAATATTAGTAAGGATAACAAAGTATTTAAGATTTTTAAAGAAAGAAGTTGTCTTGTCTTTCTTTAAATATCTTAAACACTTTACTTAATTTTGACTAACACAAGGCGACGGCCATGTTTTATTTTCCGTTTCAATTCAAAGGCTATCTTGATTTCCCCCGAGCAATAGTTGCAGCAAAGCTCAATAAACCCTGTATTAATGCTTGCATATTAAATTTTTATTCCATAGAACGGAAAAGCGCAATTCCGAGGATAATATTCTAGGATTTCTGTAGACAAAAGCTAAATAATTCTATAGATTGGAATGTATTCAATAAGAGCAGACTATTTTATTCCTCCTTTTTTGAAGCGATATTATCTACTACTAGCTGACTTCAGTTCAGTAGTTTGACGTGAAAGAGTAACAAATTTTCACATTTATAATCCTACTAATATTATAAACGCGAAAGTTTGTAAGTATGGATGGATGGATGGATGTTTGTTACTCTTTCAAATAAAAACTACTGAACGGATTTGGATGAAATTTGGCATAGAGATATATTATGTCTGGAATAACACATAGGCTACTTTTTACACCGACATCCACGTGGGCGGAGCCGTGGGCAACAGCTAGTATTAGTATAGAGTAGAGTAGGATAGTAAGACTTACCCCGAAGAATTTCCGCACATAAATGACCTTTGTAAAGGCTACTTGGCCGCCATTGCTCGCAAGACACCTCAAAGCTCCTTCATACCCACTATAAGAGTCAGGATAGTCACATTTGTCGGGATATTGACATAGAGAACATAACTGCCGGTATTGAGCCTCTGAAAATATTGTCCTTATGAAATAACATTCTTTTAGAGTAATTACGGATAAAACGAGGTAGGGCACCATACTAGCGAGCAAGCCCGACTGGGGAAAGACCTCCTTACAAAAGACCACAGCTACACACAGCGGTGTAGTTGTGTTCATGTGTGTGAGATGGGTTTTTAAAAGAAACGTTTTCCTATCCTAGGAATACTTCATTTTAAAGCTCTGGTGTTTATTTTTGGGTAAATGTAAGTGATACCTCTGGTGTTGCAAACAACCATAGGCTACATGGCAGTAACAGCCCCTCGAGACAAGAGGCATAAACAATAGTCGAATCGAAAAGTCAAAAAAGCAAATGTATCGGATTTGACGTATGTTTACGATACGATGTCGTAAACTTACGTAAAATCCCATACATATGCTTATCTGACTTTTCGATTCGACTATCGTTTATGCCACTTGCCTCGAGGGGCTGCTTACCTAAAAGTAACCAGTTACTGTAGACGACTGGTATTAGACGAGCCGTATGATTATTTATTTCCTAAGTACTTAGTATAAAACAAAAAACTTACTCCACACAGAATTAGTCTTAGGATCAGGTGACCAACTCCCGACGATACAAGACTGGGAGAAGAACGACGAAAGAGCCTTTAGTTCATTCTCTTTTGGAGAAATGCTGTGATCGTTCATTTTCGGGAATACGCTGCGTTTCATCAGCATCGTCAGAGGTATCTGTGGATTTTAAAAGGATTATTTTAAAATAGCACTTAATTTTTTAAACGCCACTTGCAGAATTAAAACGAGAGAAGGTTTTTTTTATTATATTTTATAATTAAAAAAACCTCATAGCCAGGTGCACTCGCTGTTCGGTAAACGATCAGCGGGTTAAGCTACCGAAGGCGCGGTAACCCTATAGATGGATGACCGCATAGTGGTATTTCATCTGAGCGTCTCCGTGCTTTGGAGGGCAGGTAAAAAGTCGGTCCCGACTGTTAACAGTCGTTAGATCACGACAGAGGCCTAAATATGGGCGATTTAAATAACTCTGTCACCAGGTTGACCACTAACCAAACGATAAGAAGAAGAAGATTATATTTTTAACATTTAGCAGTTTTACGTTAGGTTACAATTTGTCACTAGTCACTATATAGAGAGAGATTCTTCCTTACACTATCCTATTATCCAATGTTTCCAGACAGTCAGAAGAACGCCAAAGAATCCGTTAAATTGGATAGCCTGACATCTCAACACGGAGTTGAGACAGACTAATGATGTCTAGTGTCCTATTTCGACGTAATTTATCTTGCGGTTTGACATCTAGTTTGCTATATTGAAATAATGTTATAGATGAATGTGGACTTTGCTTACTAAACTTACAATTTTGAATTTTTGTTATTCTCGATGTTAATCCTACTATTATTATAAATGCAAATGGATGGTTTGTTTGTTACTTAATCACGCCAGAACAGCTGAACGGATCTGGATAAAATTTACCAAAACTGTCTGGAATACAGTACACACTCGGGTAAAGCCAGCCAAATTTAATTCCTTTAATCGTACTAAGTAATGTATTAAACTATAATTCCTTTAATCGTACTAAGTAATGTATTCTATGGTAAAAGTAAACTCTTTATTAAAATATCATCATCGAACACGATACTTATGAACGTCATAAAATTGCTTATAAATGCGAAAGTTTAGATAATGAGTAGATGTTTCCTAACGGACGGAACGGAAGCTAGAACAGCTGAGCGGATCTGTATGAAATTTCGCACAGAGATAGATTAGAGTCTGAAATACTTTTTTTTCTCGGAAAAAGCAGCACTGTTTCCACGGGATTGTACACTCGGGCGAAACCGCGAGTGGAATCTAGTTAAGACATATTTTTTTCAGCTAATTCACTGAACAGACCATCCGATTCCTTTTTAGAAGAATTGGTAAAAAACTCTGGCCACTCTATTGAATTAGCAGACTACTGATTCCCTCAAATAATTTCGTTGTCTTTTTTATACTACTTGGGTGGCAAACAAGCATACGGATACTGTATTACCGGTTACCGTAGCCTATGGACGCGTACAATACCAGATGTATCACTCGCGTGTTGCCTACCCATTTTTCACACCAGGGCTTTAAGATTGAGTATCCCTCAAATAGGAAAACGTTTCTTTCAATAAGCTCTGGAGACATGTACTCACATACAGGAACACAACTACACCGCTCTGTGTAGTTATTTGGCTGTGGTCTTCCGTAAGGTGGAGGTCCTTTTCCAGTCAGGCTTGCTCGCTAGTATGGTGCCCTACATCTCTTAAATAGAATAGAATCCTTCCTAATATTATAAATGTGAAAGTTTGTGAGAATGAATGGATGGATGTTTGTTACTCTTTCACGTAAAAACTACTAAACGGATCTGGATGAAATTGGCACACAGATAGATTATGGTCTGGAATAACACATAGGCTACTTTTTGCAGCGATAACCGACATCCACGCGGGCGGAGCCGCGGGCAACAGCTAGTGTATTTATAAATTTATTCTATTGTAAGTAACTTCTGTCTTTTAGAATAACAGACGTCAAGAATCCATCCTTGAGGTTCTATTCTCGTGAATTTTGCCAGTCTTAATGAGCAGTATTAAAATTCATAAGTGCTAATAGAAATTGTTTTGAAATAACAAGTCTATTTATTTTTCAATGTTTGCCTACATTATCATAAATAGAATTGAACTAACGGTAACAGTGATACTTAGGAATATTGATTAGTCCATTTAATTAAATAGAAAAGTAAAGAAAAACTAATTCTAGAGTAGGCACATTTGGTAGTGTGCTGGGTCGGTTCGAATCACAGAAATAGATCCTGATTTATTTCTGTGGTTCGAATCCTCACTTTTTACACATTGTTTTAATATATAAGTATAAAAATAATTATCTATGGGTCACTTATATCTTTTCTTTTTTTTTTAAGACTACTCCCGCACTAGGGACCATACCCTGTATCGCGGGAGACTTTACAAACATTCAATTGACGGACACAAAGTACACCCAGACTCGGGACAACTATTTATGGATCATACAAATTTTTGTCCCATGCGGGGATTGAACCCACAACACGCCGCGCAGTATATATTTGTTTTATGCGTCAATCTAGACTAGAACACTAGACATGGTGCTAGTGACGAAGCCATTATACTACATAGGTATCCGCAGATCAATATGGCCGATCTACACAGTAATTTGTACTTTTAATATACATATATGAAGCCTCTTTTGAACATTTCCTAACAACGCAAACCTTATTTCCACGCGGAATATTAAGCAGTGACGTCGGTGTAATACCTACTCAAGTATACCTACGACCTAGTTTGTAGAATTAAAGTCTAGAAAAGACACCCAATCACCATAATTTTCTTTTAAAATTTGCGTAGTACAATAATGTTTTTATATCGTTAATTTTGTCGTTTTGTTTGGTCATAGTATGCTTAATAAATCATTTTGTCAAACATTGTGACGGGTGGGCTTTTAAAATAAAATATAGCCTATGTTACTCGCTGATGTAGTTTTTAAGCTATTGCAGAGCTTCTATCGCGGGCCAATAATAATATGTCAAAATTGTGTAAGGAGGTTTTGATCTAAGAGAATAAGTATAAGGAGTCTTAACGAAATTATTACAAGTAGGTATTCATTTTTATTATTATATATTTTTATTAATAATTGAGAATAAAATAAAATGATTTACATAATTCTGTAAAGTATTTTTTTATTTGTTTCGATAAAAATATCATACTAAAAATATGCAATAGCTTTACCGCGGCAGTCCCCGAGTGCCACACGTCTTTTTTATTAATCGAGTAGTTTTGAGTTTAATCGTAACAAACAAAAAGTTAGATCTTTTCTCTCTTTATAATATTTGTTTAGATTAGATTATAGGTAGGGTTCTGTGTTTGGTAGGTATATAGTCACAGTCCATTGTTCGGAATACATTATTTTTAATAGACTCTGTGACTGGATCTTATTTACTCGTAGTGTCTATTGAATTACAAGGAGGTTATTGACTGGCACAGACTAAACTAGTTTACGTATACCTACACTGACTTTTATGTTAGGTTGTTTGTTGAAGCACTAAGAGTCTTCTTCTTATCGTTTGGTTAGTGGCCAACCTGGTGACAGAGTTATTCAGATCGCCCATATTTAGGCCTCTGTCGTGATCTAACGACTGTTAACAGTCGACTATTAACGTGCCCTCCGAAGCACGGAGACGCTCAGATGAAATATCACTATGCGGTCACCCATTTATAGGGTTACCGCGCCCTTGGTTGCTTAACCCGCTGATCGTTTACCGAACAGCGAGTGCACCTAGCTATGAGCACCTAAGACAGTGATTCGATTGCTTAGATTACAGTCTAACTACTTTTAAGACTAATCTATAGCAGTCTTTAGCTATATATCCTAACGGGACAAAAATTGGTGTGATCAAGTCAGGGTGTACTTTATGTCCGTTAATTGTATGTTTGTAAAGTCCCCCACGACGCAGGACTTGTTCCCTAGTGCGGAAGTTGCCTTAAAAAAAAACAATGTACGCTTACGTCAAATCCCATACATTTTCTTTCTATGGTATTGCAAGCGTCCACAGGCTACGATAACTGCTTACCATCAGGCAGGTCTTAATATTATATTAAAATATGTCGTTACCAGGACAAGCTTATAGCGATTTATTTTTGATCTAAATTTGAATTTCGAATACTGACTACCTATCGTTAAATCACAGAGTAAATAACTCTTTACCTACTCTCTAAAGAGTTTCTTAGACTGTGGTTAAATAATAAACTTGACATCTAACGAGATAAAAAATGATTCGCTAATCGTTCGTATTAGTACCTACTCAGCAGTAAACGTCTTTCAGATAAAATTAATATCAAATCAAATTTATTTATAAGTAAAAATAACTTAAATAAGTTTTAAATATTATATATATAGCATAGTCCTTTACTGAAATAAAAAAAAAAAATCATCAAAAAAAAAAAGAAATCTGTGTAGAGTAGGTACACAAAATTCTTTTTTTTTGATGATGTATTTTTAATCAACCTGTACTATTTAAGTTTGTTTTTTTAAGTATTCTGTGCTCTAACAAAGGTCAATAAGCTATATCTATGTCTGTGTAAAGATATACACAAACACATCCTCAATATTATGAAGCTCAGACTGATGTAGTAACTTTTATATTTCTGTTTTGCATTTGCATTTGGAGTTAGCGTTATTCAAATCCGTAGATGCATTCAGTAGCTAAAGTATATTTAAGGGACTTGGTAAAAGATTTTCCTACTTTTTACGGAGAAGTCTGATTGAAGTTTTACATAATATTGTCTTGGTTGTAATAATTTATTTTTGCTTATGTAGTAGTCTCATATCTTTAAAAATATTTGGTAAGTATATGACAAGAAGCTTAATAATTTTATATTCAAGATTCTGCAGTTAAGACTATGTTCAGATGCGCGCTTTCAAATCGCGCGACATAAAATCTTGTATTCACCTAACTAACGTTGCCGTGAGCGCGCAGTAACGCGCGTCAGCGAGCGTTAATGCAGCGCTCAGAGGAAAAGTATCTCGACGTAGCACAGTGGATCGACTCCATACAAACGTTCGGACATAGGATTCTGAAAACAACAATTTTAGATTTTTGAAAAACTAATAATGCCATTTTATTCCTTTAAGTGAGTAATGTCGATAATGTTCTACACATTTTGCGATAAGAATTATATTTTAGGAGATATATAAAAAAAACTGTTTTCAATGTATGGAAAAACACATTCAAAGTATTATTTCTCGCGATTTTCTCCCGTTTTCTTCATTTTATGTATATAATGTCTTTATATAAGCTAATTGCGATATATTTCCCAAACATACTTAGTACGCCCCGCGCCACCCTCCACAGTTATGGAACAAAATAGGTTTTTCTTCCTTTGTGTTTCGATAGTAAGTATTTCCAACGATTTTATTATTTTAATTATTTTAGTAATTAATACATAAATACTTTTCTTTTCTTGTGAAGTTTATAATGAGTTAAGTATTACCGATGTCATTAGATAATTGACATCTTAATAATAATATAAACATTTATAGATTTCAGGAAGTGCAAATTAGCCGTATTGATGACAATGATACAACAATGAGGGTAATTAGTGAACATTTTAAACGGAAATATAAAAGGGGTGTAAAATTTAATATCCATGTTAGTTTTTAACTGACTCTCTAACGTGCAATTATGGCTTTCCGTGGTTTTGTAAATTACTTAGATCTTTATGTAGCTTTATGCGACCATGAAGATTTTCACGATTATGAGTATTTGTTCGAACTTTTAAAAGAAAATTCGAATATGACCTTAAGTGAAACTTCAGAGATTGAATTGAAAAAGTAGTGCCATCAATTCTCTTATCGTGTGCTTTCAAAAAAGAGAGCTTCGAATTTCAGCTCAGAAAAATTTAGAAAGAAGTACTCATCCTGGCTGGAATCTGAACTTAAGTGGCCACAGTTCGTCGAGTGTGCATCGGACAATGAACCAGTTGCGGGTACCAGTGCCGGGCAAGCCAATGAATTTATGGAAACTACTATTTCATCGTCACAGATTGAAGAAGAAATAGTATCACCTTCCAAATTGGATGCTTCTACGTCAACGGAGAAAATTACTAGAAAGAATTTTGAGGATCTTAGTGATCGTCAAAAGCGCAGACGGATTGACGGAAAAAAAGTTCGCACACAGAGTGAGGCCTCGGAGTTAGCGTTCTCTGCTATAACTGCTCTTAAATCAACTGGGAATTCAGAAGTTGCAGACGTATTAAAATACATGATGACCCAGAAGCAGCCAGTTTCACTTAAGGTCATATTCGAATTTTCTTTTAAAAGTTCGAACAAATACTCATAATCGTGAAAATCTTCATGGTCGCATAAAGCTACATAAAGATCTAAGTAATTCACAAAACCACAGAAAGCCTTAATTGGGCTCTTTAGTTAACTGATCCCGCTCTAAACTTGTCCCGCGGGATGAGTTGACTAAATCGTTAATTTTATTATTTTTCTTTGGTCGACTGGACCCGCTTTTAAATCAGGCAGAATTCTTTTGTATATGTGTACAAGCGTGCGGAAAACGTTTAACGCATTCAATGCCCAGTAAAACAAATTATTTGTTCTCGTACCCAAACGCCTTCACCTGCTTTGACTTGAATTCAATGTGCCTGTGTTTTGGTGATATAAACACTTTTCTCGGTGATTATACAAATTATAAAATTCATGAAACGGGATCAGTTGACCTATTCGAAATGAACATTAGGTCAACTGAACCCGCGGGATCAGTTCGAATGGGATCAGTTGACTAAAGAGCCCGTTAGAGAGTCAGTTAAAAACTAACATGGATATTAAATTTTACACCCCTTTTATATTTCCGTTTAAAATGTTCACTAATTACCCTCATTGTTGTATCATTGTCATCAATACGGCTAATTTGCACTTCCTGAAATCTATAAATGTTTATATTATTATAAAGATGTCAATTATCTAATGACATCGGTAATACTTAACTCATTATAAACTTCACAAGAAAAGAAAAGTATTTATGTATTAATTACTAAAATAATTAAAATAATAAAATCGTTGGAAATACTTACTAATATATCTATTATAGGATAATTTATTGCGTCATCGAAACACAAAGGAAGAAAAACCTATTTTGTTCCATAACTGTGGAGGGTGGCGCGGGGCGTACTAAGTATGTTTGGGAAATATATCGCAATTAGCTTATATAAAGACATTATATACATAAAATGAAGAAAACGGGAGAAAATCGCGAGAAATAATACTTTGAATGTGTTTTTCCATACATTGAAAACAGTTTTTTTTATATATCTCCTAAAATATAATTCTTATCGCAAAATGTGTAGAACATTATCGACATTACTCACTTAAAGGAATAAAATGGCATTATTCGTTTTTCAAAAATCTAAAATTGATGTTTTAAGAATCCTATGTCCAAACGTTTGTATGGAGTCGATCCACTGTGCGTAGGCGATGGCGCGTTGTGTGGCGTTACATTGGTATCAAAGCGTGTCAACGAGCGATCGCTTGCGTCTGTTTGCTGTTCAGCCCCTCTAGACAAGTGGTATAAACGGTAGTCGAATCGAAAAGTCAAAAAAGCAAATTTATATGATTTGACGTAAATTTACGACATTATATCGTAAACTTACGTCAAATCCCATACATTTGCTTTTTTGTCTAGGGGGGCTGATTAGCGCGCTTTCATCGTGATTGCACTTACTTTTTTGCAATTTTGATACATTATTCTAAGCTCTCGCTATGCGCGTTAGCGCTCGTCACGTAAACTCTTTTAAATTTCAAGTGAATTTTCTTATTCTGCGTTAACGCGCGTTACATGTGAACTTAAGATAAATCCTGACTATATAACAAAATATGTTATAAAACAAAGTTATTTAACATGTTTTATTAGTGTGGACGATATTATTATGTGTCATTTTAATGAGTAGGTACATTTTTGTTTTATGTTAGAATGTTATATAGCAATGTTGAATAATGTGGACGTGTTATATAGCAAGAGTTGTATAACATATTATTTAATCTGAACTCACCTTTAGACGCGCCGACTGTTGCTGTTTCGATTCCCACACAGGACGAAACATTACGTGACACAAATAATTTAAAAAAGTATCATCTGAGCCGAGTCTTACACTTGTGTCTTATATTGTTGTCAGTTCGTTTTATGTATCATACATTCGTACAACAAAAAGGGTTCAGAGGCAAAATTAATTCGTACCTTCACAGTGTACGGTAATTACTTACCCAGTCTAAAGTCACTATTGTGTACTTGATCTCATTTCAGCTTAGCAAGGTTTGTGTACAGTTTCAATAAAGGGGAGAAGTAGACGAGCGACCTTTTGTGGAGTGGGTGTTACAAATTTAAAACATACGTGTATACTAGTATATCTGTCTGTCGCATTGTAGTGGCTAAACGGATATTCCGTTTTTTTTTATTAGGATAGTTAGTCTATGCTTAATAGAAATCGGATTTAGTCATTTTGATGTCATGGGTCTTTATGGATTTTTTGTTCTGTATCTGGCTGTAATGTAGGTATCTTTAAATATGTGTGTATTCATAAATACATAGTTATCTGGTGCTATAAAACAGGCTGTGGCTAGTTTGGCATCAAAAAGCCATGTGTGAGTTGTTGTTGATTTCTATATTACAGCATTTTTATATAAAGCAGCTTTATACGTGCAAGTGACTTTTAGTAACACGTAAGCGACGAACACGACACAAATAGTGGCTCGTTTACATCTTAGGTAAAGCTTTGTTTAAGGATATACGACGAAAGGTTAAAATTAATTATTCTATCTGTTGGGTCAAGAACTAACTGGGGAATTTCAGGTTTAGGATTGTGAAAGTAAATATACTTTGTTGGTTTAAACGTTTAGGTTTGCCAACCTAGATTTATATTTATTTTATTATTAGTTTTTTATTAGTTTTAAAAATGATTGATTGATTGATTGAACTCCCCGCACTAGAGAATAAGCTCTGTGTCGCGGGGGACGTTACAAAAATACAATTAAATTACACCCAGACTCAGAACAATTCTTTGTTGATCACACAAAGTGTGTGGGAATCGAACCCACAATCTCGTGCACAGCAGGCGCATACTGCGGCCACTGGACTGCCGAGGCAGTCAAATAAATCGATTATAGTCTGGAATAGCGAATAGGCTACGTTTTATCGCGATAACTGACATCCACGCGGGCGTAGTAGCAGGCAACACCTAGTATACTATACTAATAAGTATTTTGTGCTTGTGCACTATAATACTGTCCTGTGCAATTGGCTAGTCTCCGTTAAGATTGGCCGCTGTTTCATTTGCCAAATGCCAATTATTGCTTAACATCCCACCATTCCCCAATAAGTTAGACTTATCTTAAATGCAATAAAACCTGATTGACTACATGACAAGAATGCATATTCTTGTAATAAATACTTCTTAAAGATGCAACTCGTTTCACCTTGAACTCTTAAAGGCAATATTGGCATTCTGCAAGTGTAACCAGTACTCGTGTAAAAAAAAAACTACATTATTTATAAATGCAACACTAGGCTGAACAAAAGGATAAGTAAGTAATGGCGGCGGTTTATCAGATTTTCCTGGTTTCTTCAGGGTCAAACAAGATGCTATACTTAGATGAAGGTATAATATATGCATGGCAGACCTTCAAGAACACGGACCGACGTGCGACGACTTTGTAGATATAAGTTGCGATGAATGGGCCAAATACTAAGGCAATTGGCCGAGGCCTATGTCCAGTAGCCGTTTGAGGCTGAGATGAGGATGATGATAATACATATATTTTCTATCAGATTTGGCAAAAAACCAGATCAAAAAAAGAAAGAAAAGCATTTATTCGAACATACACAGGACAACAGATACAAGATAAAAAATAGATACATCATGGGACACAAAAATTATCCTGTGCGATGTGATCACAATGTGGATCAAATCGTCAGAAAGGGTCCCAATCTCAGTACTGTGCTGCGGCGTTTCAGATC
Organism: Trisateles emortualis; assembly: GCA_947095525.1. Lineage (NCBI taxonomy): Eukaryota > Metazoa > Arthropoda > Insecta > Lepidoptera > Erebidae > Trisateles > Trisateles emortualis. The sequence goes on along the minus strand of OX352740.1, from coordinate 4,349,245 downwards.
AGACATCAAAGTTTATAAGTATCCGAGTACAATAAATAAGACTTCGTAAAGAATTGATAATCCATGCATTACATTGTGGTGGAATACCACCGTCGCGATATTTTAAATATGAGGTTAATAACAATACACAGCGGTGTAGTAGTGTATCTGTGTGTGAGTACCGGTCTCCAGTGATCATTTAGGGAAGCGGTTACAATGAAACATTTTCGATTGTAGAAAATAAAAATCTCTGAGTTTAGGAATATGCATTCCATCTTCAAACGCTGGGACAAACTTTTAAGTCAGCAAATACAGAAGGAGTGCTACCGTAGTCGTGGCTACGGTAACTGCTTAGGTGGGCCTGAAGAAGGAAAGTATCCTCGCTGATCCGATCTGTCGCCGGCGAACTGGGCAGCGTCAGCGCGCTTACGGGCGCGAGTGCGAGTGAGAGGTCGGAGCATCGAACCTCTCATCTGCACTCTTCCGCGGAGGGACAGCGTTCCTGGTGCACCCGGACGCTGTCACTATAGTGGAGTCCGCGTATCGCGGGCAGCCCCAGGATGGACCACTGACGTAATATCAGGTTCCGGTGGTCCACCCGTGAAGGCGGGATGTGTATGTAGGTGCACAGGAGGGTTTTAGTAAAAAAAGCTGCTTAGGTTAGCCTGAAGCTATAAAGAAAAAGATGAAGTTACCTTGTATCCTACATTCCGGTTGACTCCAGTGTGGCAAGATTTGAGTCCCTTCAGCTGATCCAGGTTGTTAATCGGCAAGTCATTGTGGACTACTATGACGGCTTCGTATCTGAATGGAGCTAGAACAAATTAAAATAGTATGTTAGACATCGTGTTAGTGTTCGAGCCATAAGGCAAACGTTGTTTTGTCATATAAAGTAAAAATTGTAATACACTATTAAAGGGGGTTTGTAGTAGAAGGGTGAAAATTTAGGGTTATAACTATTTTAATGTCAAATCATAAAAATAGCCTACGACCTAATCTCGGACCTACAAAATATACACAAAAAATTGTTGCCAACCTAATTTTGATAAAAAAAATATAATTAAAAGTATTTGAAAGAAAAAAAGTATATTTATATTTTTACTCCAAAAAAAAATGTTTGGTACAAATTATTCATTTATTAGTTAAGTTCACTGTAAGTCTTATTGACTAGGCACATAAATCGCCTATCTCAATATTTAATCTGCCTTGTAATTCGTAATTTTGTTTAACAATTAACGCATCGCAGTAAGTATTGGTAATAAACTAGCATTTATTAAACTTAACATAGTACCACCTCTGCTTAACCCCGTGGTCAACACACAACCCCGATAGTCTCATATTACACACAACGTATTGTTGTGGCTAAGCTATCTATAAATGTTGACTTGCGGTTAATAGCAGTTTACAGACGATTAATTGAACAAGGCTTGTGGTAACAGCTTGCTGTTTGTTGCTTAATAGGATATTTCGATAGGTATTGATTTATGGCGATGTTAATATATAAAATGATCGACTGGCTTGTTCGTCTAGTGGTTAGTAACCCTGATTGCTGACCGGGAGGTCGTGGGTTCGATTCCCATATGGAACAAAACTTTGTGTGATTCATAAACATATTTTGTTGCCAGTTTGGGTGTAATTTGTTTCTGTTAATCATATGTTTTACGTACGAATTGTAAACGTCACCATTTCCAAAATGTAGGTACTTTTTGTAATTTTCTTGACAGAAAATCCTAGACCCAGGAATCGAAGTCAGGACCTGGTTATCACCAGACATACTCAACAACCAATAGACCATAGAGGCAGTTAATGTTCGACGTGGTGAGCAATATACAGTGATTACTCCCTAAACCAGAATTGCGTTGTGTAAGAAAATAAATTACGCAATCACTCTGTTCATATTTAAATTCAATAGAAAAAAATGTCATCGATAACAGAACTTCATAAAATAAATTTGGTTATCTATTAAAACCTTTTTCCTTTGTTATTGTGGGAGGCTGTTAAACAGTTTCCATAGCCGTTGGACATACAATTCGAAACTTTCTCTCGATCAAAGTTACTCAAGATATAAGTGTACTTCACTTTATTCAAAGCGTTTGATAATATTTTATCTGTTTCAATAAATTTTATCGTTGTTTGAAAGCTTCCATTATTTATTGACATTGCATTTCGTAATAAGATTTGTTTGATTACGAATGTTTGTTGCCTGTACCTATTTAATATTTTAAAGAGATTACATACATACATTTATTATTATTTTTGTAGTTGTAACAAAGAAACTGAAGAACTACTGGACTGATTTGAAACATTGTTTTTACTTATAGAGAGCTACATTATCAGCGAGTAACATAGGCTACATTTTATGAACCCCGGACAAAATATGCGAAAATGTCATTTTGCTAATGTGACGTTTTGCGATGTGGCGTTTTCAGAATATGTCAATTTTAGAATATGGCATTTTCCGAAATTCCAATAGGTATGTCATTTAACGAATGTGGCATTGTGCGTCTAATCCCCAAAAAGAGGATTGATATAAGTTTTAAGTGTCTATTTCTGTGTCAGTGTCTTGGTCCGTGGCATAATAGCTCTCAGACTAATGAAAGGATTTTGATGCTGTTTTTTATAAACGGAGCTTTATGAAAACCCCTGCGAAGCTGGTCCGCTAGTCTATTTTTGAACTACCTGAGCCCAATAGTCGATACTCTGACACAAACCCTGGTGTTTAGGAGTCAATAAGCTACAGTAACTGCTTATTATTAGGCGGGCCGCATGCTTGTTTGCCTCCTAAATTCTCCAAATAGTAGATATAAAGAAACCTTTCCTCTCTAAATAAAGCATATAAATTCATCGTGTATGGAAACGATGTTCGTTGACCAACTTTGTCTGTATAAAAACGTCTATCTATCTCTCCGAATTATGCCAAAGCCACAGCTGTTTATTTCAAAATAAATAACCACGTCATTTGGGGAATAGGCCTACATCAAGTTAAGACAGATGAACAAATAACAAGGGCTGACAGCGAAAATATGGAAACGTTTTTGTGTAGAATATACTTATATATTTTACTAGCTGTTGCGTGAATGTCGGTTATCGTGATAAAAAGTAGCCAATGTGTTATTTCAGACTATAATCTATCTTTATGCCAAATTTTATCTAAATCCGTTAAGTAGTTTTTGCGTGAAAGAGTAGCAAACATACGAGGGGTGATCAATAAGTAATGATAAACGGGTATTTTTATAAACAGCAAAATTATAAAAAAAATTGTTATCAGTTCCTTAGTTCATCACGACTTGCCAGACCAAAAATCATATAAATAGGACGGTATTTCACGGAGTTACACTCATTCGAGTACGAGTAGCCGGAGAGATAACACGAAAATGGAGAAACACGAAGTGAGAAGCGTCATCAAGTACCTCTGCTTGAAAAAAATGTCTACCAAAGACATTCATGCCGACTTATCGGAGACACTGGGGGACAATGCTCCTCCATATTCTACAGTTGCACGCTGGTGTAAGGAGTTTAGGATGGGTAGAACATCCACAGAAGATGAACATCGCGAAGGGCGCCCATCGACGTCTTGTTCCGAAGAAAATGTTCAAAAAGTCCAAGATCTCGTGTTAGCTGATCGAAGAGTGACCATCCGACATTTAGCTGAGATCACAGGGATTTCATATGGCAGCATTCAATCGATCTTGACTACTGAAATGAACATGAAAAAGGTCTTGGGTACCGAGAATGTTAACCGACGAGCAAAAGAAGAAGCGATTGGACATTTCAAGGGTCAATCTTGACAAATTCCAAGCTGATAAAGAAAATTTTTTGACCCGTTTTGTGACTATGGATGAAACGTGGATTCACCACTTTGATGAAACAACAGTCCATGACATGGAAGAGGCCATCCTCACCAACACCGAAGAAATTCAAAGTTGCAAGCTCTGCGGGTAAGGTTATGGCGTCCGTTTTCTGGGATGCCGAGGGAATAATTATGGTTGAATACCTGGAAAAGGGGGCCACTATAACAGGGTCTTACTACGCGGCCCAAATAAGAAGATTACGGGAAGCTATCAAGGAGAAAAGACGAGGCAAACTGCGAGCGAAAGTTCTCTTTCATCAAGACAACGCGCCGGCACACAAGGCTGAAGTTGCGATGGCTGCAATTCAAGAAGTTGGCTTCGAACTGCTTGAACACCCCCCGTATTCTCCGGACCTGGCCCCCAGCGACTTCTATTTATTTCCTCGGCTCAAGGAACATCTCAGAGGAACGAAATTTCACGACAACAGTGAAGTGATGGTTGCCGTAGAGGCATTTTGGGAGAGTCAAGACAAGGATTTTTTTTCTAAGGGTATTTCAGGTTTAGAAAAGAGATGGACTAAATGTATTGACTTGTTAGGAGACTATGTTGAAAAATAAAATAATATTTTAACCTGAACCGTAGTTTTTCATACCTATTATCATTACTTTTTGATCACCCCTCGTACATCCATACATTTTTACAAACTTTCGCGTTTATAATATTAAATTAGTAAGATAAGGAGCTATGAGAAGTTGAATGAGCGACTGCTGGGTTGGATCCGTGGATCCTACTGCGCGGCGTGTTGTGGGTTTGGTCTTCATACGTGACAAAAATTTGTGCGATCTATAAATGGTTGTCCTGAGTGTGGGTGTACCTACTTTGTGTCCGTTAATAAAATTGTATGTTTGTAAAATCGCCCGCGACACGGCTTGTTTTCTAATACGAGAGCTGAGTATAAAAAAGAATGTATTTGATGCCTATAAAGTTCATAGCCGCTTTATGAGAGATAGGGCAACCATTCAAGCGAGCAAGACTGAGGAAGGACTTCCACCTTACAGAAGACCACAGCCAAATAAATACATACAGCGGTGTAGTTGTGTGAGTACAGGTCTCCAGCGCTCATTCAGAGATGTGTTTTGAAATAAACGTTTTCCTATCCCAGGGATACATATTTTTTTACATCAGGGTTTTAAGACGCAGTATCTTAAAACCCTGGTGTAAAAAAAATTGTTGGCAACACACAAATGATGCCTATGGTATTGCAAGCTTCCATAGACTACGGTAACTGCTTACCATCAGGCGGGCCGTATGCTTCTTTGCCACCCAAGTAGTACCTATATAAAAAAAACGTGGTGTAGCAACTGAGCTTTGTCCTTTTCATTCGAATGTCAAATTACTGATGACAGAATGAAAGAAATAATGTAACTATTGGAAGCAAGTACGTACTGTACCTACTGATTGAAACATTGTTAGCCGTGTTTCAATCAGTACTGCGGTACACCAACGAGGTATTCATGAATATTTCATGATATAAAGCTTACTGTAAGGTAAAGCCCAAGGATAGACGAGCTCTAAAGTCATGTTTATCTCAGCTTCTACATAGTAATGCCATAGGCATGAATATTATAATATATTGGAGGTGTTGGTAGAAGCCGTTCTTTTTTTACCGGAACCTGATAAATGATATGACGTTAGTGGTCTACCCGGCTGTCCACTTTACGTGGGATCCAACTTCAGAGACAGCGTCCAGGCGCACAGGGGACACTGTCCCTCTGCGGAAGGGTGCGTGGTAGGAGCCCCGCTAGGCGAACATACACCGACCAAGTAAGGGATATGCTACAAAAAGGCTAAACAGTGTTGATGCTCATGCATGATGAATTTAGAGAAAGCGAAAGAAGTATGTTTTCTTTCTTTCTTTCTATGTCTGGATCGAAGCAATTGGCATACCATAGTCTCTGCCTAACCCAATGGATAATGGTAGTGATGATGTATGTAGTATTAACCAGGCCTCCGTCACTCCATGTACTTGCGCGCTATAATTACCTACCGCCCGTCGTACCGCCGGCGGCGGATAAAATTCAGTGCGGTTTTCGCAAGCGAAGCGCACGCACGTTGTTCAATTTTAATCGTTTTATTAGTTTTTTCTACACTAAAATTTAATGACCGAGAATTTAGAAAGGGTAAGAAATTTAAAAAAATTATATAAAACACGTACCTTTTAAAGACTTTTTTATTTTACCTACACACTGACCTTTATAATTATGTTTTAGATGTATTGCACAGACAACAATTTTAAACTACCACCTATAGTCAGAACATATTCACAGTTCTCAATAAAATCGACACAAATAGTTATTTATGTTAATTAAATTTTTTTATCAAAGAGGCAGCCCCGTGATTGCTGTGGGATCGCGCGGTGCGAAGCAATCACGACTGTACGCTTGAGCATTTAGGCACATTTTAGCATGCAGCGGTTGCTGACGCGACAGAGTAGGCTATTATAGCAGTAGGTATTGGTAATTTTCTTCTGAGTGAAGTATCTGTTACGTAGTAACTCTTTAGTAATCTGTGGTATTAACACGATGGCAAACAAAAGTATGGCCCGCCGATGCAGCGATGGTTAGAAGTTACCGTATAGGTATAATTTATGTTTTTTTTACCATCCACACAAGAGCTAAAAGCTGTAAGTAATATTTAGAAGTACGATTTATCTTAAATTTAGTTACTTTTGTTTTCTTTTTGTTTTAAACTACGCGCGTCGTCCTCTATTCTCATTTGATTGAATAAATATTAAAGTATTCTTATTATATAAAATCTGCATTAAACATTTCTTTTGTATATTAGTTTAAGTTAAACATCAAAAACAACATCAATCGAATTCTTTAACAAAATAAAAACAGCAGCTTAGTTCTAAGATGCAGAGGATTAAAATCCAATTAATTGTGAAATGAAATACTACCTACGTAGAACGCTGAATAAAGAGATTATCCTCAGAAACATAGCAAGAGTAAATCCACATCTCAACTTAACAAATTTTAATTTTAAGTTCGTCAACTTCTCAGTAGCAGTACCATAAAGTTTACAAATTATAAAGATCTTCACAAAGTTGGAACTTTTGTCTCTTTCTATACTAAGCGCATAATGTGAAAAGTAAGACTAAGTCAGCTTAATTAGGACATTTGTCTTTAAAGGAAACGTAATTTAATGAACTTGTTAAACTCTTATAATGTTTTTTGAAAGATCCCTTGAGTATAATAAGGAAGGAGAGTTATTTTGGCAAATAGTTTGTCATGGATTATTTACTGGCCAAAAACGGTTTAATTCTTTCAAATTTGTGCTGCTACTTGAATCACGTAGATGTAAGTACCTATATGTCCCACAGCTACGGCACGGGTCTCCTCTCCTCCATCATGAGAGAGAGAGGGGTTTAGACCTTAAATAGTTTTATTATTACATATTGGACAGGCAGGCACTGTCCACCAATAGTCAATACAGTATTATAATATATAGACGCAAAATTATGTCCAAAAAATATACAAAGTCACCACCATTGTATTGATAAATTAGACAGAGACATAACTATAATAGCAACCCATATATGTCCCACTGCTGGGCACGGGTCTCCTCTCCTCTATGAAGAGAGAGAGAGAGGGTTTTTAGGCCTTAATTCACACACGCTGGCCTAATGCGGGTTGGTGAATCAGACATGTCTTTAGAATTTCTTCTAAGACATGTGGGTTTCCTCACGATGTTTTCCTTCACCGTTAGCAGATGGCGAATCATTTGATTAGTACATATAAATTCCACAAAGTGAAATTCACATTGGTACTGCCCGGGATCGAACTCGCACCTCTTGCGTGCAAGTCGGTTACTTTCCCACTCGGTCACCACCGCACATAACTACCTACTGTTTTATGACATCGCACTCTCGTAACGCCATGCTAGTTTACAGTATTGCCACGGTAATAATTATATTATTACCGTGGTATTGTTCCTTTTCTTACTTTAAATCTTCTGTTTTTATAATTATAGTTATAATAATTTTCGTTTATGATATATATTTATTTAATGCACATGGCAATAAATAAATATATATCTTGTTTCCGAATACTCTATTAGTCATTGTCGTTAGGTACCTTTAATTACAATATCTGATTGTTTTGAAATAGTAAAATTACTTTTATTTCAATAACTATTCATGTAAATATCTTATTAAATAAATGATTATTGTCGTTTGATGTCTAATCTGTGAAATATATTTATTCAAGAGACCTTTCTTTATATTAGGCCATAATCCACTCACAAAAAAAAATCCAAAAGCAGTTTGAGTCACACGAACAGTAAAATTCAGCTGCAAACAATTTGCTCAGTAGACATTTACCCATAAGTAAAGCAAGCAACTGGATAATTTACTTTTGGGCTTTAGCCGTAAAGGAAATATGTTTGAAGTAAACTTTGCCAACTATCGTTCTTCGTATGTTTATGTTTTGGAGTTTCGCTACGCTCTCTCCTATCCTATAACACAAACTTGTTACAAGTTTATGTTATAGGATAGGATAGTTATGGCGCTTCAGGTAATGACTACCTCGGTGGTCCAGTGGCCGCAGTATGCGCCTGCTGTGAACGAGGTTGTAGGTTCGATTTCCACACAGGACAAAACTTTGCGTTAACCGCAATGAGTTGTTCTGAGTCTGGGTGAGTGGGGAATTTGTGACCGTTGATTGTATGTTTGTAAAGTCCCCTGTGACACAGAGCTTATTCTCTAGAGCGGGAGTTGTCTTTTAAAAAGAATAAAAAAGCGTTAGGCTACTGCGGTCAAAGTAACGGTGAGAATAGGGGCTTGGGACCTTCCATTAGGTGGATAGATGAGATAATCAGAGCTGCTGGGAATTGATGCAAGCAGCTTAAGATCAGCAATTGTAAAAATATTTGGGAGGTGCCTATGTTCAAAAGTGGACGTCATCAGGCTTGCTTGCCACCTAGTTTATTGCCTTGCAACTTGTTAATTGCACTTTCCCTGCTTATAATTATTTACATTCAAATGTGAATTGGCTTTATCGAAGCCCGAACCTGTCTGCCCATGACAACCTTCCAATCATTCAATTCAAATATCATTATGATTTAATTTTATAACACGTCAGACGTTTTACTATTGGTATGCGGCCAGCTAGAGACCACCAATAAACCTCTACAGTACTTCGTATAAAAAATGTAATTAACTATCCTTTAAGAGAGGTAAGCAACATACAAGAACGGAAGGGAACGAACCTCACGGAAGACCACAGCCAAATGACTATATCTTCTTCTTCTTCGTCGTTCCCTCACTGCTGAGGATCGCGACCACATACGACACGTCTCCAAGCTATGCGGTCTTCTGAAGTGTGGACCGCACTTCAGAAATGACTATATACACCAGTGTATTTGTGTTTCTTTGCACGAGTACATGTCTCTAGAGCTCATTTAGAGATGCGTTTTTAAAGAACCATTTTCATATCCCAAGGATACTCCATCTTAAAGCCTAAATAATTAATAATTATTGCAACCCATATATGTCCCACTGCACGGGCACGGGTCTCTTCTCCTCTATCAAGAGAGAGAGAGAGGGTTTAGGCCTTAATTCACACACGCTGGCCTAATGCGGGTTGGTGAATCAGACATGTCTTTAGAATTTCTTCTAAGACATGTGGGTTTCCTCACGATGTTTTCCTTCACCGTTAGCAGATGGCGAATCATTTGATTAGTACATATAAACTCCACAAAGTAAAATTTACATTGATACTGCCGATGCCGCTCGGGATCGAACTCGCATCTCTTGCGTGCAAGTCGGTTACTTTCCCACTCCACCACCGCTATTCTTAAAGCCTTGGTGTACAAAAAATGGATAACACGCCAAGTGATACCTGGTACTACAAGCGTCCATAGGCTACGGTTACTGCTTAACACCAGGCAGGCCGTATGCTTGTTTGCCACTTAAGTATATACAATAAGTAAAATATCCTTACCATCCGGTTCATCCTTCGTCCGGTACTCTTGAATTACTACGAAGTCCTGGTTGGGTATTTTAGAAGCCACATACATATCCTCAGGGTCTACTGGCACTATATCTGCCTGTCTTTGTTGCACGTAGTTCAGACAGTCCACTCTGAAACATTACATTACAAAGTTTGAGTAAAGTTTGCCTGGCCTGTTGGTTAGGGACTGCTAAGCTAGTTGTTGTGAGTTCAATTCCCACCGAGGTCAAATATTTGTGTGATGAGCACGATTATTTGTTCTGTGTCTGGGTGTAATTTATCTATAATATATATGTATGTTTATCAGTTGTCTGGTTGCCATAGTACAGGCTCTGCCTAGTTTGACATCAGATGGCGGTGTGTAGTTAATATTATCTCAAAATATTATTATTATATACGTTTTTTTTTATTCATTACAAATACTGGATAAAATACCTATAAGATTTCGTAGGTTTTTTTGAGAAAGGTAGGGCACCATACTTGCAAGCAAGCCCGACTGGGAAAGGGCTTCCACTGTACAAAATAGCGCAGCCAAATAACTACACACAATGGAGCAGTTGTGTTTCTGTGTTTGAGTACAGGTTACAGCGCTCATTTAGGGATGCGTTTTGAAAGAAACGTATTCCTATCCTAGGCATACTCCATCTTATAGCCCTGGTATAAAAAAGGGGTCGGCAACACGCAAGTACCTCTGGCATTGCAAGCGTTATACTATAAATTCTAATTGGTATACACAGCAGGTACGTTGTTACATCGTTTACTAAAGGTACACCTAATGAATACATATTACCACGCCAATCACATTCAATTATATGTCAAAGTTACCCCCTTGAGCATTAGTAATACACGAACATGAGCCTTCAAGCGTTTCCCTATACCAACAATCAAAACCTTACAGTTATTTGGTTCAATGTATTCAATTAAATTTACTCAAAGCGTTTTGATTTCTCGTTCTATGAAATGATCGTCGTCTTACAAAAAGCTTTACTCGCATTTTTTTAGTGAAATCTTCTTTAACCGCGTTGAGCATTTTTGGAGTGAACAAAAATCATGAAACTCGCGTCATCTTCACCGAACGCTTTCCATATTCAAACTTTTTGGGTGAACAAAAAGGAACTCGCGTCACGTCATCGAACGCTTTCCATATTCAAAAATAATAATCTAATAGCTCGACGATACAATTCACAAGTTACTTATTTTTACTTCTATCGGCAGTCCCGCAGTCCCCCAGCCATGTTTTTTTTACCAGAGTTTAGTGATTAACGTAGTGATAGAATTGTTTAGATCACCCTTATATCCTAGTAAAATAGTATTTCAAGTGGAGTTTAGTAACCGTAAACATCTTGAACAAAAGTCGGCGTAGTTCACGCAGTTATAATGATGCAGGCCTAGTGCATGGTGCTAAGTTCGACAGTATTAACTAATGGCGCGAATCTTTCAGTGCTGTGATTGGTTCATTGCCGCGCCAAGCCCGTCGCGCCCCGCTCATACCACCAAAGAGACCTAATAAACGCTTTCTGCGCATTTGTCAAGATGGTTGCCGGCTATTATTATGTTTATTAATTATACAAAGAAGGTAATAATTTATTCTAATAAGTAGGTTTAATACCTATAAAATATTCTGCGGAGTTTACTAGTAAAAACCTTGGGTCTAGGTCTAGAGTAGTAAGTCAGTAAGAAGTCGCACCGTTTAATTCGGGGCCTTTTCCCGCCACTAATGGTCTGACCACAGAGTAAGTAGGTATATATAGGCCTTACAACTCGGTAACTATTGGCTAAGGAGTTAGTATTTTCAATACAAACTCCTTGCTATCAGCAGTATTGCGACATGCTACTGATGTCGAGAACACTGTTGATTTGCACACTACATTTATTTGTAATATTCAAGAGAGGTTGGGCACCGTACTAGCGAGCAAGCCCGACTGGAGAAGGACCTCCACCTTACAGAAGACCACAGCCAAATAACTACACACAGCGGTGTAGTTGTGTTCCTGCGTGTGAGTACAGGTTCAGCGTTCATTTAGGGATACGTTTTGAAAGAAACGTATTCCTATCCCAGGGATACTCTCATCATAAAGCCCTGGTGTAAAACAATGGGTTGGCAACAAAAAGTGATACCCCTGGTATTGCAAGCGTCCATAGGCCACGGTAACTGTCTAACATCAGGTGGGCCGTATGCTTGTTTGCCACCCAAGTAGTATAAAAAAGGTAGGTATATCGCTGATTCCATTCCAAATAAAGGTAATATATTTTCAAGATCTTTGTTGATATTTTTGTAGTCGTTAGCAACATGCTGTATTTTTAAGTAGGACAGTCCAAACAAATGTTTTGTCAAACAATAAGACAAGTCTAGACGTTACTTAAACACAGATATTAGTTTGAGATGACTTATGTTATGAATCTATGCCATGTCTGTTATTTTTATTGTTTTATTTCGTACTATGTGCATCGACAGAAACAATAATATTTTGTCAATCCTTACTAAAATTATAAATGTGAAAGTTTGTGAGAATGGATGGATGGATGTTTGTTACTCTTTCACGTAAAAACTACTGAACGGATCTGGATGAAACTTGGCACAGATATAGATTATGGTCTGGAATATATATAGGCTTCTTTTAGCAGCGATAACCGACATCCACGCGGGCGGAGCCGCGGGCAACAGCTAGTATAATATACATCCCATCAAAAAAACAAGTAAGTTTAACTAGACCTTAATTATGCCCATACCTTTTAAATAAATGTAAAACTGCTGAAGTCAGCTATTGAACTTTAAGTAGGTTTTTAATATTTGTTTTTCATATACATTGTCCTCACAGGTTAAACAAATGTAGTTAACCATAATTTCTAACTTAAGTAGCTATAGTTAAATTTCTAACATAAAAGAAAAACATTAAAAAATAAATCATATAAATAAAAACCTAATTAATTAAATTGTCTCGTTTTATGTGTGTGTCATCATATTTTAAAGCATCAATTTTATTGAAGGACGTCAAGTAACAAAATATAGCACAAATATAATTTATTTAGAGGTCACAAAATGACATTAACTATAAAAAAAAATACTATCAATTTTTTGTTCGCTGGCGAGAAAGACTCTCGATTAAAAAGCCGCCGGCCACTCTTTCAAATTAACAGGAAATTCGATATTTAAATTATACACAAACAACGTCAATTGATAATAACTGGTTCAATCTATTTTAGGTCGGAATTTCAAAAGAAATAAATAAAAATATCATCGGTATCGAGCTTTTCGCTATCCATATTTTATATCATCGACTGATCGCACTAGACACTAGGTATAGAAATAGCGTTGCAATTTGAACACATTGTGACGATGTGATAAAACAGATCTTGGCAGAGATAACACTGCTGTTTTATGACGTCATACCTACTGCCTTTAACAGTAACGTATCGATTGGCAAACTTTAAACCTTATAAATTCTTGACTCAATAACCATTTTGTTTTATTCTTTTGCTACTTTTTTTTTAATTACAGAGAATATGCGTAGGTACTTTATTTTGCACTTTAAGTATAAAACATTATTTTCTAAACGACCGTAGAAGTACCGCACTTAATTAACGACCTCTGTATTGCGAGAGACTTTACAAATATGCAATTCACGCACAGAAGATACACCCAGCATCGAAACAAATAAGTTTGGTTCAGAAAAATAATTGAACTCAAAACATAAATGCAGATAAAAAAATGAGCAATAACATAGAAAAAATAATTTACCTGTCCCTAGCCGATACACATTCCAGTTGCACTTTGGATTTTGTTGGAACATCCAGCATCTCCTGACACGCCTTCATGTATTGAGCGGGAACACATATTTTATCTACAAAAGATAATATAAGTTAGAGCCGGCACTATAGAAAAATCAACACTGTGTATATGAAAATAAAGTCTAAAGTAAATAAACGACACAGGTCCCCAGAGAGTATTGATTTTGTATAGAGACCCGAGTTCTAAATTTAAAATTATTACAAATCACATAACATAAACATAAATATTATAAATGCGAGAGTAACTCTTGTTTGATGGTATGTATGTTTGTTTGTTACATATACACGATTAAGTAATCGGCTGAATGGATCTGGCAAGGATGAGGAGGATACTTTCTGTAGCGATAACCGACAATCACGCGGGCGGAGCCGCGGGCAACAGCTAGTAATTTATAACAATAACAGGTCTTCAGTGCATACATTTCATAATAATTGAGAACTTGCTTACGTACCAAGGTGGCAAACAAGCATACAGCCCGCCTGATGGTAACCAGTTACCGTAGCCTATGGACGTTTGCAGTATCAAGAGTGTCCTTATAACTCCTTTCTAGAAGAACCCCATGCTATAGTCTCTTGGGAAATCTTCGACAGGGACTTTTTTAAATAATATATATGAAATAATTTATTATAATAATAGGTCTCCAGTGCTCATTTAGGGATGCGTTCGGGTTTTATTACAATATTGCATTATTTACCTACAAGCTTGTGACCAGGGTCGGTGTAACTTGGTCGAAAGGTATATAAAGTATGATCGTAATACCCGTAGTAGGTACCTATCTACCTTTATGTACAACGCTATAGTTTATGACATTGACCATCAAAATACATATGTACATATCAGAGAAATTTAAAGTTGAACATGACTGACCTTTATGATAAGATATTTAAAATAGTAATTTAAAAATAATATTATGTTGTTTTATCGAAAGTTTTGTTATTATACAAATTATCATAATAACGAACGTTATAAAAAGTGAACTGGTTATGTTAAATAATTAAATCATCTTGAGATCACTCGTCTTTCGATATCTAAATATTAATCTCGGATATTTATATACAATTTATTATTTATTTATATCGAATAAACATAATAATATAAATATTTTATACTTTTAAACAACAAATTGTCAGCATTTGAACAGGAGCCGTATCATTACGTCCTTATAGCGATTTATTTTCTATCTTAAGTTATTTAAATTTAGAATGACAACCTTAAAGCTACAAGAAGATAAAATATTACGAATTTCAAATTAAGATCGAAAATAAATCGCTAAAAGGACCTATTGGCCTCTGTATTTCGTACATGTTAGTTACAAGCAACTACCGTAGGTAATTATTTACACATACGAATGTGAGGTTAAATGTCAAACTACAAGTTAGCTACCTACAAAACTGATTAAGTAATTGTCCAATAAATTATTTTAGCAGATATTAAACTTACATTGGTTACCTAACTATTCAAAAAGTAAAATATTTAAAAAAAAGTATCTATCTATAGGTCAATTTTAAATATTAAAAAGCCAATAAAAACACAAATTGTTTCTGGTCACATAGAAAATACATAATAATATTATACCTACTAATTTAAAATAATTAAAATTATTTATAGAAACCTTTGCTTAAATATGCATTAAAAAAATAACACTGGATTTGTCGAACGCCAAAATTTCAAAATAAGAATTAAGAGAAATTCTTCAAAATATTATTGATATTATTTTAATTTTAAATTTTAGTTGCATTCGTTTTTTGTTTATTCTACTAATAATAAATTATTAGCACTTTGGAACATACATGAAGATTTTCCGTGAACACAAACACACACCAGGGCTAGCAGACACACATATTTTAATGCCATGGTCAAGGCGACCACGCGGCTATCGGCTTAAAACTACCGATGACCGTACAAAAACTTCTTTTATATTCACACGTTATCTTATTGCGATTGTTTCAACATTATAATGTGAGACACAGAAAGAGGACGCCGAGTTAACCGGTGATTGGTTAGTGTGGTTTGCTCGACACAGAGTCAATTGTGTTGCTAATAGGAAAACGATGCGTGTCGTATAATAGACTGAGGCAACAATAGACCGGTGCACACTAAAAACTCTTTACTATTCATAAAAAAATATTACTAGATAAACATCCAGACTACGGTAAAAATACATAAATATCTACTAACATAGTTACCCTGTCCGTCTGTCTGTTTGTTGCCTTTGAATGACTAAACGGCTGAATGGTAAAAAAATTGCCAGGAGATAGATGGTGTTTTGGGAAATAATATATCTACTTTTTATCGCGATAACCGACATCCACGCGGGCAAAGCTGCGGCAGGTAGTATAATTTAATTTTATTCACATTGATAAGTTAAATGTCCAGGAAAATCTTAAATCGCAGTAACGGATTTATTTCTTAACAAGTACTTACTTATAAATATTTAAATTTAACTTAGGCGAGAAACTTTAATACTAAATTAATAACTTGGAACAGTCAACAGATGGTCTTAACTACAGTTTTGGAAAATTTATACGGGATAAGAAACGCCTTAATTTTTAACTAATTAATACTGAAAGGTCATAACTATTAGGACTTGCTATAGAAATAAAAAAAAGTGCTCATATTTATCTAAGTCTTCGTCACTTTCTTGTTCATAGATCATTAAAAATCTACATTTATGTACATATATAGTATCTCCTCTATTAATGAGTCTATCCTAAGGTTGCCTGGAAGTGATCGCTCTTAGCGGTAAGATTGCCCGTTGCGCCCACTTGTTTGTGTGTTTAATTCTTTTTGTATTTTTTCATCCTACTTGTGTGGCAAACAAGCATACGGCCCGCCTGATGTTAAGCAGTTACCGCAGCCTATGGACGCTTGCAATATCAGAGTTATCACTTGCGTGTTGCCCATCCATTTTTTGTATTTAGTTTAGATATGAGGTGTAAAAATAAAGAATATTCTATCTATCTTCTATCTTGAGTTGAAATAATTTATTTGTTGCCTATTCTAGTATTCGTATATATCTTGATTATCTACTCAACTTGCGAGAGTCATCGCTCGCTGTCCCCTGGCTTGATTAAATAATATGAAGCCGGGCGTAGGTAACTATATTATTTTTAACACCACTTTACCGCCATTATGTTTCGGTCACGCTTTGTTCTGGCACAATCTGATAAAATTTTCTAAAATAAAAGTAGGCTAAGTTACTGCTGACTCCCTATAACATCAGCTATCTGTCAGTCATAAATCCCGTTAACATCGGTGTAGCTGTAGCGGAGATTACCGACCCGGAACAAACACACGGACAGATGACAGACACAGACAGACAAAAAAAAAAGTTTTTTTGCTATAGGTCATTCATATGCATTTTAGTTGAAATTTGATATTAATAAATAGACACTTCATTTTATTTATTTTTGTTATTTAAGTACTAGATTCTGCTTCCGCCCGTCGCTTTTTCTGATTATTCGATAAAAAGTGACTAAAGATGTACCTCTGTGCCAAATTTCACTCAGATCCGTTCAGCCGTTTTGGCGTAATTTAGTAAGAAACACTCGTCCGTACATCAAAACTTTCACATTAATAATATCAGCATAGTATAGATAACATTAATAAAATAATGTAAAAAAATCATGTGAAACTTCGATGAAACACTAATAGCTAGCGATTAGATAGGAGATGCGTATTTAATTTTGAAAATAGAACGAATGTATGTATTTAATTACAATTTACAGCAAAAAAATTCTTTTGTTCCAAATTTAAAATTCTAAACAATAATAATTTAAGTATAATGTAACTAATTTTAATATGGCCAGTTTTTTGATTATTATTTTTATTTTTGACAGATTTTTATAATATTTGTTATACGAAAAATAAAACAGAACTCAAGATTATTATATAGACATTTTTTTTTATGAAACATAAGATTAAAGTTTTTTTTAATACATAAGCACGCACGAGACTTGGTTATATTTAAGTTTCGTTACCTTTATGTTCCATTGCTTTGAATAATCTGATTTAAAAAAAAGTAAATGTCAAATTTAATGTTATGGTTTTTGATGTAAATTTTTGTTTTAACGTGATGTTAATTAAATGTTTGATTTTTAAGTATGGACTGGATTCATTGTAATAATTGTTTTTCTCAGCTAGAACCAGGCATTACTTTACATTTAACATCATGTGGTCACATGTTTTGTAACAGTTGCTTAGATAAAGGTATAAAACGACTTGTATTTGCTAACGAATTTTCATTTTATTTACTTTCTTTGATCAATCGATATTACATTGTTTTAGGTGGTAAAGAAAGTAATTGTCTAATATGCCGAGTACGATGCTCCGTCATGAAACTTGTTCCAGACGTATGTAATTTTCAGACTCGACTTTATATAAACCCACTGAATGTAATTTTCATTTTATGATAATTATTTCGTTAAAGATGAAACAAGAGGTTCAAGATTACTTCACTGATCCAGAGGAAATAATTAAAAAGTCCTGTGAAGTATTACAGTTTCAAAGGCAACACAGGCGGCGTTTGTTATCTTATTTATTACAATCGGTTTGTAATTTGCTCGTTTTCTAGTTAATGAAATTTGTGGCTTTTGAATTTGTAATTAGACCGTAGTTACTGTTCCTACAAACAAATTCAAATATTATATAAAATTATGAAATTAATTTTGCAGCGGTAAGTAAATTTTATATTAATGTTTAAATTTAATAAAGGCGCGTCTATTGTGACAATTTGTTTGCGAATATGGTAAATATTTTGTAGGCAGCATTGTAAATAGATGTTATCGTGATAATTTTATTGCAAACTAAGTATTTGGTTTCCAGCAATGTTTCGAATATCATCATCATCATCATTATTTCAGACAAAGAAATTCTACACGGCGCGAACCGAGTTGAAACGCATGACCGAATTATGTCAGAAGCAACACAATCAATTGAAGGAATACCAGAAAATCATTAGAAGTTTAGAAGCTCAGTTAGGAAATCAGTCAAGTAAGTAACCATCTTTAAAGGTATACCTCCCTATTGCGGCGGGTGCGGGCTAGCGACAACATAATCTTGGCTATGATTGCGGCCAGGCTTGACTGTTCGTTTTTAAATCATTGCAGCAGTGTTCACATCACATATAATGATTATGTGAGGTGAGCACTGTAGTAAATGTATGTCACAAGGTGACTGTATTAGCATTTAAGTTACTATCACAAGTATAAGAATATAAAATTGTATTACTAACCATTATGAATCCAATTGTAATTTGAAGTAAATCTAATATTATATTATTCCAGATTATAATCTATCTCATTGCCAAATTTTATCCAGATCTATTTAGTAGTTTTTACGTTCAAACGTACATCCTCACAAACCTTGACATTTATTATATAAGTAGGATAAAATATTGTCTGATTTAAAAACTCCTTCATAAAAAATATAGGCAACACTTTATTTACGCAGCAACACAATTGCAAACTCTTACAAAAAAAGACTCACAAATATTTTTTATCATTTTATTCACAAGCGAATTCATAAAGCCAAATATTAAATAACTATACTTTTTCGTGATATTTACAGAACAAATATCGCCGTTCAATATCCCCATATCACCCGGGAGCAACATATCTCCTAGCTTCGTACAAACCACACCGGCTTATAAACGTAATGCGAAAAGCACACCGTTTTCGGTAAGTCCCTTAATGTACGTTTTTATGGGGAAACGTTTATGGTAATACCATAATGAAACATTTTGATATCCTATTTAATCCCATGTAAAGAAAGAGGTTTTTTATTTGACTGCGATAGGGAGCGGATAAAGGGGAAAACATCGCTGAGAAAATCTTTCATTAGTCTTATATTTATCATGAACACTTTCGTATCGGTATTAAGATAGGATTTTAAGAGGTAGGGAACCATACTATAGACATGGGGTTCTTCAAGATAGGAGTTATAATGTTTTAAAAGGGTCGGCAACGCGTGAGTGACGCCCCTGGTGTTGCAAACGTCCATAGGCTACGGAAACTGCTTACCATCAAGTGGGCCGTATGCTTGTTTGCCACCTTGGTAGTATAAAAAAAAATACTAGCAAGCTAACTCGAATGTGGCAGGTCCTCTTCTGAAAGCCGCTCAGTGGTAAAGTGGTGTTTTTGTCCGTTAGTAGGTACAGAACTCCAAAGGTCATTTAGAAAAAAAGGTTTTCTAATTCAAGATTACTCTTAACATGATATTTTATATTCAAAGTTTGTACTTTTAAAACTCCAATGCACGAGTCTAATGTGTGTACGAGCGTGTATGCGTGCAGGCGTGCGTGCGTGTGCGTGTGTGTGTGTGTGTGTGTGTGTGTGTGTGTGTGTGTGTGTGTGTGTGTGTGTGTGTGTGTGTGTGTGTGTGTGTGTATCCCTGATAGGAAAACGTTTATTTTAAAACGCATTTCTGAATGAGCGCTGGAGACCTGTATTCACACACAGGAAAACAACTACACCGCGGTTAGATATTTGGCTGTGGTCTTCTTTAAGGTGAAGGCCCTTCCCCAGTTGGGCTTGCCCGCTGGGCTAGTATGGTGCCCTATCTCTCTTAAAATGTCATCTGCGATACAGGGCTTGTTCCCAATAGCGGGAGTTATCATAAGGAAAAAATAAATATGTATTTTCAAGTGCAAATTGTATTATCAACAACATAAAACAAGTGATAGATAATTATAATTATTAACATAGAGACAATTTATTACAGGCTAATTATAAATATTTACATTAGTTCTGGACTCGGGGATTTCTTCTGTCGTAGGTATATGTTAAAATGATAAAATGTTGATAACCTTTGTTTTCAGGTTCAGTATCAGTCCAATTTGGTCACGCCTTCCCGAATCAGCAAGCAGAGGTCTGCTAATCTCAGCGCTCATAGTCAGGTCAGACATTATATTGTTATTAATAAAGCGATTTATTTGCGATCTTAATTTTAATTTCGTTTTAGACCATAAAGTCCCATCATCCCCATTACTTTCGTATTACTTTTTTTGAGTTTTATTTTTTTAATTTATTTGACATATAAAATACAGTTTTAATAATTTAGTCATATAGTAAATTTAAACCGCGAAGGTTTGTACTTATTCCTATACTTAGGTAATCTACGTCAATACAAGTATGTGATAATTTAGCATGAGTTTGGTAAATACACATCACAAATTAGTCGCAATTATTATTTTTTTTGTTAAAAAAGATAACTCCCGCACTAGAGAACAAGCTCTGTGTCGCGGGGGACTTTACAAACATACAATCAACGCACAAAAATTACACCCAGACTCAGAACAACTCTTTGTGGGTCACACAAAGTTTTGTCCTGCATGGGAATCAACAACCTCGTGCACAGCAGGCGCATACTGCGGCCACTGGCCCACCAGGGCAGTCGAATTATTCATTGTTGTAAGAAGTTACTATTAATAATACTACTAAGCTACTTGAGTAAGTAAGTGGTAACACGCGATTGATGGCCCAGTCCCTCTAGACAAGTGGCATAAACGGTAGTAGAAACGAAAAGTCAAAAAAGCAAATGTAGGTATGGGATTTGACGTTAATTTACGATATAATGTCGTAAACTTACGTCAAATCCTATACATTTCCTTTTTCGACTTTTCGATTCGACTACCGTTTCTGCCACTTGTCTAGAGGGGCTGGTATTGTAAGCGTCTATAGACGACGGGACCTGCTGACCAAGCAGGCCGTATGCGTATAAAAAAAATATGAAAAATCAATTATATGTATGTTTGTTCCAGCGTTCAAGCACTTCTAACAAGATATCGTCGACTGTCTTCACACCGCCTACACCTGACTCGGCAGGGTACTCCAACTTTTTAAAGAATCTCTAATGGTATTCGAATGCAACCAAAAAAAAAAGAAATCGCTAGCGTGGGCTTATGCGAATTTTCTGCAATAAAATTAGCCTTGTGTACTAACCACCCCATGCCAGCGGATACAGGCCGCCCCAATTATATTTATCCTTTGAAAATATCCGTAAACGTATTTATTAGAGAGAAAACACGGGGTTTTAGTCTGATAAATACGGTGCGAGTTTTTTGCCTGAAAAATAAAATTGAGGCAGTCAATTTATAGGTAAAAGGTTTTTCCATTCCATTTACAGTGATGTTTTTATTCACTGTTAAATAAAAAAGTGATACACAGGTTATCTAACTTGCCAGTTTGAAATATGCTTTCGCTATCGCTACGTATTTTCAATAATATATAAATAAAAAATATCATCGCGCTTTAGGAAATTGAATAATACGCCATTTTTCTTTAAGGGTAGCGATACATTGTCCCTCGCATTATAATATTTATTTATGATACGAATATGATATTTGTGTCAAGGTTTAGACGAGGATAAAGGGATATGACGTGTGTTTTATGGTATAGTTTTATCGCGTCACAAAATAACGTTCGCTGGTATACTTAATATTTGTTGGTCTGAACTCGATATACGGATTATGTGACAAATAATACCAATAATAATGATGATGAAAATAATGCACGATCGCAGATTATAATTATGTTGTATATTAACATGCATAAACTCTATAACAGTCTTTATTAATTTAATAGTAACCATGTTATGATGCTACGAAGCAAATGTGTCTCAGCCCTTAATTACGTTACATTTGCTTCAAATTGAATTCCGATCGCGCGGGGCTGATTGGGTAAAATTGCGCGTTCCAAATTTGAAATTATTCAATATTCAGATTATTTTCCAGAGATATTTATTCACATTCACATTTCTTTTTTAAATCTGTTTTTCATAGACAATAATTGTATTTTATGTTTTTATCTTCCTACTTACATGGAAAAGCCTGCCTGGTGGTAAACAGCTATCGTAGCTTATGGAGGCTAGCAATACCTAGGGCATCACCTGTGTATGGCCAGCCCAAAAATTAACACCAGTGTTTAATGATAATGTATCCCTGGGATAGGAAAATGTTTGCACTTACTACAGAGTAGCTGTGTGTAGTTATTTGGCTGTGGTCTTCTGTAAGATGGAGTTTCTTCTCCAAGCGGACTTGCTAGCTTGTATATAGTGAACTCTTTAGTAGGTAAAGAACAAAAACACTAAGGTTTTTGTTACTGTTTAATGTTTTTAATCTATAAAAAAATCGGTAAGACTTTTTATATAACTAAGAATAATGAACTAAATGACCATAACGGATTGATTTTAACCTTTTAATTAGTATCTGTTATTTCGTAAAAAACCTTTATAGGTCGATTTGTTTTCTAGGTTTTACTGTAGCGGTAACGAATCTGGCTACATGTCGAATAGTCCGAATTCACCAGGAGTTTACTGTAATGGCTACGGAAAATGTTCTTTTAACAAAAAACTGACAACAAAGAAGTATCAGTTTATTTAATTTTCTTTAATATTAAGGTATTTGATTTGTTTTATTGCATGTTGTCTTTGCCTATTTTTTATTATTATATTTTTTTAATGTCTCAAGTAGGTATGTCGTGTCAAATGCACGCGATTTTCGCCTTATGATAGTTACGTAGATAGAATAAAATATTCCTTTTTTCTATGTACCAATATATTTTATATATTTAGATATTATTGTAATTTTATACTTAGAATTTCTTCAGTAAATTGTTTCTAAGTTTAAATTTAACTTTGCAACTATTAGGTACAAGGCCCGACCACTTTGTTTTTACATAGGCTGTATCTCACTCCCCTATAGTCCGTCGGGTCTGTCGGAATTATTTTGGGGCTCGGGTATAGCAAGCCGAAAAGTTAGAAGAACCAATTTAAAAGTTTTAAATGCGACCCGTTGTTAAATTCTCCCTACAATTATGTTGGGAATTTAGTGAGTCAATAGAGAATTTTAGCTATGCGGTAAAATGTAGATAATGTTGGCAACATTGTATGAATTCGATACCATTCTGACGTATTACGACACTAAATAATATAGCACATAGTTACGGCGTTAGGTTGCTTGTTCTCCGGAGCGAAGAGTAGAGAAGTTGTGCCTATTTAACCAATTGAATTGCCGCTTCAGGGAACAGAGATTGTCAAATTCTATTTTAAAAATTCACACATATTTAACGCGGAATGGGGCAGCAGGGAGCGATGAAGCGGGGAAGCGGAGTGAAAATCCCGAACAGGACAGCGAAGAAACCCGGGTGCGAGGTATTGCTATTGTCGTAATAAATTATACTAGTACGTTTAGTATGTAGTAATCGGATTTATTACACATATTATGGTAGTGCTGTCGCTCGTTTGCTCAAATGACTCATCACATGTTAGTTCAGCATAGCTCGCAACTCTGTTCCCTCACTCACGCTTCCTCGCTCCGCAAAGGTAGACGGAAATAGTCTATAAGTCGTCCTAGTTCCACTCCGCTCCGGTAGACATAAAGCCTAAGCACAAGATTCCTTTTTTAAAATTAGAACATCTTTGGTTTGTTTAAAAATAGAACCACGAAAAGTACACGTTCTTTTCTATCCCGATTCCTTTTTTAAACTTATTTTTTCAAATTGAGTTATCAACTGTTTTATATTCTCTTGTGATGCAAATATCGTGTATAATGGAGAAAAGGAATGGAAATACTAAGAACTAAGGCACACTGTACGAAGTACGAATTTTGCATTCATAATCAGTATCTTTCAGCATTTTAATCTAGTATTATAAGGTACGGAAGCACGTTGCTAAGATAATTAAAATACAATTTGCATGTTCTATTTTAGTTTTTGAATAATAAAGTTAATGTGTTTGTTAAATAGTGTTTTTTTATTTATTACTAGCGATACGCCCTTGCTTTGTTTTGGATTTTGTTTGGATTTCTCTATTATTAAATGCAAGTCTTATACATATAAACCTTCCGGAAGAAATTCGCTGAATGATAGTGAATTTGAAAATGAAATGAAACCGCATCAAAATCCATTGCGTAGTTTAGCCGAGATGTAAGCGTACTGTCCGTTTGGTGACGGATTAAGAATACAAATGACACCACCCCGTTCCAATCTGAGAGTGTAAGTCAGGCCAATAATATACCTAAAGTGTGAGAGACAGAAAACTCGAAAAACCATGAAACTATACCCTATACCAACCCTTCTGGCCAGCGTGGTCTTCCAAATATATAAAGGAAACCCGTGCCTAGCAGTGGGACGTTTATGGGTTGAGATGATGATGCGTAGAGGCAGCGGCAACGAGTTTATTTAATACATAGCAATACCAGGGACACAGCCAAGCTGCGAAGTCTATCGTAAATTCCTCTTTAAACCTCATTAAAAGTAAGTAGGGCATATCGTCGTAGCACTTTATAGTATAGCAGCAGGTACTTACTTCCAGAACTTTCGGCACGTACAGTCTTAAAAAATAATGTTGTGTTCAACAAGCTCATGACTATAGCTAGCGGTTGCCCACGGCTCTGCCCGCGTGAATATCGGTTATCGAAACAAAAAGTAGCCTATTCGCTATTCCAGACTATAATCTATCTCTATGCCAAATTTCATCTAGATCCGTTAAGTAGTTTTTACGTAAAAAAGTAACAAATCCATCCATACATCCTCACAAACTTTCACATTTATATTATTAATAAATGGCTAGTTTTCCATATTTCACAACCCCGATTTGAAAAGCTTCCAAAAAATATTATATATTTTTGACTGCACTTCTAGTCTAGTAATGGCATTGAATTTTGTGAGATTTCAATCGTCATATTTTCTTACACAGAACCCACTTAGTTAGCGCGCAAAAGTATCCTAAATTAGTTTACTCACTCATCGCGCCAAATTCACTCATAGAATTTTATGTATGAGTAAGTAAGACAACACTATATATGATACTTCAGAATTCAAACAGAAATCAGATTATATTTAATAATCATAATAGTCATTTATTTTAGGCTATATCAAAATACAAGTAGCTTACATTATGTTGTAGATAAATACCTTACAAACTAACATTAAACATCTGAAAAGAGGTGAGTTTAGTTATAAAACTTATAACTAAACACACCTCGCTGTGTTGTGCAATCGTCTGCAAAAACGTCACTACACAACACCCTTTGGCCAAAACTCTTCCATAAGGAATGTGTCGAGACCGAGACCCTGCGTCGGCATCCGCACCACAAATGAATGGTAGATCGAATCTTTCAATTCATCTTTCAGTTTGAAGTCTTCATTATTCTAAGATTTGAATGTTCACAAATCAATTAACTCTTGTGGTTATTTTTAAATAGAAAACTTAATCAACGAATAATTGTTTTGATTATATTTGTCACGTGCCATTGAGTAATCGTTCAAGGACTTAATTTACACCTTCATTATTATTGATTATCAAATAAAACTATTAGAAATACTTCTTACTAGAAGAATTTGCTACGTTCTCAAAGGAAGTCTTAAAAAGCGTTGTAAAATAACTGTTTTCTAAGTTTAATTACTTAAGAAAAGAGTAACTTACAATTTTTTTCAACATTTCAATCAACGCACCTCCGGCATCGACATGGAGTTCATCTTTATATTTTAGAACTTCAACTTAAATAAATAATAATTCTCTAAGTCAAAGTCAAACTTATATAGCATGATACTTATAAACGTCATAAAAACAAATGCCAGTTTTTTTTCCTACGGCTAATTCGCTGACTAGTAGTAGAAGAATTGGCAAGGACCTCAAAATAATCGTACAGTACGAGTCCGTGTTGTACGATTTCAGAAGATTTTTTTCCAAAAATTATGTTAAGGAATAAATTTCCCTGTCGAAGTTTTCCCATAAGACTAGATCACCCATACCGTTAAATGAACTCATGGAAGACTTTGACAGCCTACATTCACTCGTTGATTGATGCGAACCTTTACACCCTAACCAATTTGTTCATATCTTTGCCTTCTTCATTTTACTCTCTATATCATATTACATCAAACACATTTTATCGATTTATAGAAATATATAGGTTCTGTGGTTTCGCTGACCTATTATGTTGATAAATGTAGTCTATATTCATCTAAAACAATGTGGGTACTAACTTTTATTATTTTTCAACTGCTGGGAACAAGGCTTGTTTCACGGAGTAGTTTATAAGCATTAAATTCGCGAATACAAACTGCACCCAGAATCGTAACAATAATTTATGAATGACACAAAGTTTTTGTTTGTTGGTGTTAATGTCGAGATGATCATTTTAATAACTAGACTTCACGTGCAGTGATTTAAAAAAAAATAAGTATCCACTGTTTAAAACATTCACTTTTTCTTTCCTTTTATTTTATTTTATTTTTTTATTTTATTTTCTTAGGAAAACCAACAGCTAAAATAACAATGTAAACAACATATATAAAAATACAGAGAGCCATTAATAGGTCTTCACAATTAGATGTAGCGTAAATCTAAGAAATTATCAGTCGTAACACTCATAATAATAGAAATTACATTTTTTTCAAATGAAAAACTTTTCTATTATTTTTCACATTCATGCCAACTTAGCATTTAAACGGGTCAGGGTTAACTGGTTAAGGAAACAGTAAACCCTGACCCGTCTATAGTTAAAAGTTCACACTGACAGTACATTTTCGTCCCGTGAACCAAAAAAACGATTTCCATTCTATTCCATTTGTCCTCTGGGAGAAGACCAGCCAATACTAATTTATTTTTAAGGTACCTACTCGTCCCCTAGAATTTTTTTTATAGATTCAGCACCTGCTTAGGTGCCTTTTGGTTCCCAGATAGAAAATAAACTTATTTTTACATAAAAAGCGTTGACGTCACTTCAAAAGCAAACCTTTCTCGATCTATGTCACTATATTTTCTTTCAAACACTAATACGATTGAACGAAAAGAATGTTAGTAAAAAGATAAGGTTAGAAAATTCCTTTCTTTGCTTATCTTTATGTCCTACTAGCTGTTACCCGCGGCTCCGCCCGCGTGGATGTTCGTTATCGCTGTAAAAAGTCTGCCTATGTGTTATTCCAGACCATAATCTATCTCTGTGCCAAATTTTATCCAGATCCGTTCAGTAGTTTTTACGTGAAAGAGTAACAAACATCCATCCATTCATCCATCCATTTTCACAAACTTTCACATTTTTAATATTAGTAAGGATTTCAGTTTAAGGCTTGAGGGATATTTAAATAGGCCGTTAACGAAAATGTATTGAACTAAAGTATAAATATTATAACTATGCAAGTAAAAACTTATTTAGACGCGTACGCGAAAAAGTGCTCAACTTTTTAAAAATCATGGAACTCGCGTCGTCGTCACCGAACGCTTTCCATATTCAAACTTTTTGCATGAACAAATATCATGGAACTCGTGTCATCGTCAACTAACGCTTTCCATATTCAAAAATAATAATCTAATAGCTTGGCGGTACAATTCACAAGTACCCAAAGACTGCCCCGCATGTTTTTTTTAGTGATGTGAAAGGTTTATATTTAGTTTATTATTTTTCATTGGTTTCGCCGTTTTGGTGTCCATAAGAAATAAACATCATCGATTTTTAACATACGTAGAACAAGCGTGAGTTCGATATACGTTGGTATGTTAGTAGAACTTTATAAGTAGGTACTAACTAAATTATCTATATCCATTCCATCTGTTAACGGTGAAGGGAAACATCGTGAAGAAACCCACATTTCTTAGAATAAATTGTAAAGGTATGTCTGACTCACCAACCCGCATTAGGCTAGCAAACTCTTTTCTCTTAATAGACCTGTGCCTAGTGGTGGGATGATAATATGGGTAGCAGAATTAAAATGACACACCAATTTAAAAATGAAAAACTTTAATCAAACATTTATTTCTTCGTCATCAATAGGAGTATTGTTCAGTGGATGGGCAGGATCCCCTTGTTCTCCTGGTAACCACCGCTGGCCTCCTGATGACCATGAATAGAGTGGGCTCCAAGATTGTTGAACTTCTCCAGCACTTCTGCACCTCCTTTGTAGCCTTTCTGAAGATATTCACCCTGCAAAACAAAAAAGCCTATAGCAGTCACTGCTTCATTGATTTAGTGGACGTTGAGTTCGACTGCTGGTCACAAGGTCCCGGATTCGAATCCCGGTTAAACCCAAAATAGATTTATTCTGTTAAGAAATTTACAATCAGCACCCGGAGTATAATAATATTGTGTATTATGCGATAGTTTGGAAATTGGCGGTATTTACACTCCCGTGGTTGACCAAAATTTGACCAAATTTGTGTAATCCACAAATATATGTTCCGAGTCTGGGCAAACTTTATGTCGATGATTTCAATAATTGTACTGTCCTCTAATGCCCTTCCCCCTTCCCTCTTACGATACGGGGATTATTCCCTAGCCATGCTTGTAACAACCTTATTCAAATTAATTAAGAACAATGATTAAAACAAAAAGTTTAAACCAAACAAAAGGTGATTAAACGAGATGATTATTAAAACAACGAAAACAACGATAAACATTAAATACTAAATGAAACATTTTGTTAATCTACCCACAGTACAACGAACCAATCTTTACTAATTTTATATTTTCTATTAAGGAGCATTTACACTTTGAAGAAAAACTGCTCCACAAGAAAACCTTACCTGCCAAAATTTTGATTAAAATAGCATATAAGTCCATACATGGATTTATTTTACCCATTTACTACATTAATTATTTTTAGCTCGACTTTCTTTTTTTTTATATAAGAAGCTTCTCCTGAGTATAACGAATACTTATAGAAAAAAAGAATTAGCGAAATCGGTTCAGCTGTTCTCGAGATTTGCGCTTAGCAACGCATTCAGCGATTCATTTGTATATTATATATATATTTTTGATTTAAATTTAAATATCGAGCAATGATTACCATAAAGATGGGTACCTAATAAAGTGGACATCACATCAATGTTACGAATTTAAATGAAGAACAATGGAAGAATATACGCCGCTATAGTAACAGCATGATACGGCCCAGTAGTTTTAGAGATTATACCCTAAATCTAAACTTATAAAACCCTTTATCTCTTTAAATATGAGTACCAATTTGTTATAAAAACATGTTCTATTCTGTGTACATGCTCTCTAACAACGAAAGACCCTAATAAGTTGGTCGACATCTGTGGTTTTATCCAATGACTTTTATAACAAATCGACTCGCAGACTATTCTGTTTAACGAGCTCACAGGCCACTGTTTTCAATGTATAAAACACTAAAGTAACATTTTATGTTACCATAAAGTTTGCAGTTGTATTATAAACTAACGGTCTGCCCTGACTTTGCCTCGGTTAAAATATATTTCACCAATTTAGCGATCGAATTTCAAAAAAATATTTCTTAGCGGATGTTTATAAGTGAAAGTTTGTGAGGATTGATGTATGATGGGTATTTGTTACTCTTTCACGTAAAACCTACTAAACGGATTTGGATCGAATTTGGCATAGAGATAGATTATGGTCTGGAATAGCGAATAGGCTACGACGGCAAACCTTTTTAACGCGATAACCGATATCCACACGGATGGAGCCGGGGGCAACAGCTTGTATTAAATAAACCTATATTTTTCTTAATAGTAGACTCTTAAGGAGGGTTATATATCCTTACTAATATTATAAATGTGAAAGTTTGTAAGAATGGATGGATGGACGTTTGTTACTCTTTCACGTAAAAACTACCGAAGGGATCTGGATGAAATTTGGCACAGAGATAGATTATGCTCTGGAATAACACATAGGCTACTTTTTACAGCGATAACCAACATCCACGCGGGCGGAGCCGCGGGCAACAGCTAGTAGATTATACATATTATCATTGCACTACGACTTTAGTGATGCATTGTACCAGTAACAATGAACGCGACAAATGATGGTATTTAAATTTAACGTGAAACTATTGAGACCAGCAATATAATAACAAAACAATAACAACATTTCTAAACCAAGACAAATCGCAAAAGGTTAGATGGATGGATGTATCATCATCATCAGTTCACTGCTGAACTGCCTATCCAAGTGACGAATGAAGGAAGTATGGATGTTGGTTATTCTTTTACGCAAATCTACTGAACGGTGATTTTGATGAAATTTTGCACAGATATAGAAAAGTAGCCTGTAGGCTATTTTCATATTTATTTATTGCAGTATAAGAATCATACAGTACTATAATTACAATAGGAAAGAAATAATAATGCTAGCAATGTCACCAAACAAGTTTCTAATAATTGAAATAAAAATATGCCTGTACTAGCCTATAGCCTACTTTTCTTTGTCTGTGCTAGCCTATAGGCTACTTTTCTTATAATCTGTGCTAGGCGTGCTAACATATAGACTCCTTTTTTTTACAAAACCCTGATCCCGCGGGCGGAAACTAATTTAGATTAAAATACTGGCAGCTGTTATTTCGAATAGATACTGGAAATTGAAGGAGGTTCTTTCATATGTAGTTCACTTCGTTCAAATACCTCTACTATTTAACTAAATGAGGTTCGCTAAAGTTTTCATTATAATAAAAGTAAACAACATTTAGGAGCAGCAAAAGGTCGACAAAAGGTTCGGACATTATTTTGTTATTATAAGTCGAGTTTGCTGATAAAATCAAAGTTTTTGTTTTGACGCTACCTATTATCCCTAACTGGGATTAAACATAGATTATCAGAATCTCATTAATAAATCATTATTGCCTATGTATTTTATTATAGTTTTTTTTTTCTTAAAAAAATACAACTCCCGCACGAACATGTAATTAACGGACACAAAGTACACTCAGACTTGGAACAACCATTTATGGATCACATTTTTTTTTGTCCCGTGCGGAATCGAACCCACAATACGCTACGTATACGTATATGTAAGCAATATGTTTTTTGGTGTACAATAAAGAGTTATCTATCTATCTACGCTACTTAAGCCACTGAACCAAACGTGCAGCCATAGTGATCAGATCATAGCTAGGCTAAAATGATTGTAATAAGTTTGTTTTTATTAAATATAAGTAACCTATATAATAAATGTGGTTTAACGAGTGAATATGCTTTGTCTTCTTCTTTCGAATGTCAAATTACTGATGACAGAATGAGATATTATATAATAAAATTACACCTATTCTATTCCACGTTTATGAATAACGCTGTTCGTGTTTAGAAAGAACTGTGTTGACTGTATAGTAGAGAATTTGTCTGTTATTAAGTCCTTCTTTGTATATGCATGTAGTTTAAATTATTATACCATCACGCCTTTTCTCCGACGGGGTAGGCACGGGCGTATGACAATCATGTTTCGCTAGCTATAGGTAACCTGACATAATATAAGGGATTAGCTTGTTACAACCTAGGCACTAAATTCTAAAGTTTAGCATTTAAGACGGTAAACTATAATATCACTCGACCGAGGAACCCTGAATCTCTGACGTCATGCCGTACTTAAGACCACTGCGCTACCGAAATATAAAATCTACATACAGATATGTATAACAATGTAGGTAGCTGTGTCTCTCACGTAATAAGTTGGTCACTTACCTTGTTACCCTTAGCGTCATCGATCTTCTGCCCTGACACGTGATGTCCCTCTTTCCCATGAGCAGCGGCATCCAAAACCTTCTCTTCATGAGCGCCTTTGAATCCTTGTTGAGAGTTCTCCCCGAAGGCATTCGCATTATGTCCTGCAACCTTATGATCCGCTTCATCATGAGCTTCGTCATAGAAACTTTCAGTTTTCTCCTCCTCATTCTTACTGCTTGAAGTCTTAAATCCCTTGCTTACATGCCCTTTCTTGTGACTCTTCGCCTTCTTGAGCTGTTCCTCATTGGCACCTGAAATATTGCAAGAGTGAAACGAATGATAAAAAGTGAACTTGAATATGTCATGTAGATTTCCATTTACTGTATTTGTTATTAAATTACTATCACAGTTTTTATTACCACGTCGATGAAATATTCGACAAAAACTGACAGTGTCAAGTTAAGTCAAGTGAGCGTGAAATTAAATTGAAATAATAAGACATATAAAAAAAACTGTAGTAGGAAAATATTGTGATTGCAATACGTACCGTGCTTGTCGAGTTTCTGACCACCTTCGTAAAACTTTTCGTCTCCAGCAGCTTTCTTCTTGGCTTCCTCGTCTTTATAAAAACTAGACTCGCCCTTTTCAGCCTGTGCGGCCGCTGAGCCGTGCTGGAAACCTTCTTGACCATGTTTTACTTCCTCTTCAGCTTTTTTTTCTAATTTCTCTACATTTTCACCAGCATCTTTCTTTTGAGCGGCATCATATGCTTTTTTGTCAACATATCCACCACCTACTTGAGTAATTAATGGATGGTAAAGCAGGCCATTGCCTAAACCAATACCGCCAACACCAAGTCCTCCAATTCCAGAGTTTATTAAACCTTGGCCAACTCCAACGCCGCCAACGCCAACGCCACCAACGCCAACTCCACCACCACCAATTCCGCCAATATTGCCAACTCCGCCGAGACCACCTAATCCCAAACCGTGGCCGAGACCGAATCCGCCCAGTCCGATGCCACCGAGCCCCAATCCTTGGCCAATGCCATAACCGCCAACCCCAACACCACCAACTCCGCCAACGCCACCGACTCCACCAACACCAGTAACAGTATTCAAAACAGTTGAAGCAGCTCCTTCGATATGTTCAGGATAATTCTCACTTTCTTCCACTTCATAAGTATTTGATAAAGGCAGTCCAGTTTTTGGGTCAGTCCTGATAGCGTCCAGTCGTGATTTCACATAATCGTAGGGAGTTCCTTCATCTACGAGTTCAACTTTATGGAACTGCGCTGCGGAGAACGCGACCAGCGCAAGGGTGAAAACTTGTGTCAACATCTTGCCAATGTGATCGTTACCAACGTTTCAAGACTGATGTCATTTCGTTATTGCAACTGTTATTTATACTAAGGTTAAATTCAGTGGAACGAAATAGTTTTTGTGTTAACTGTGTGATAGTTTTCACGGGGCGTCTAGGGGCCCAGTTGTTTCCTTCCTGTGGTATTGTTTCGACTAGTCCTAATTAGAACGACACGCCAAAATAAAACAATGAGGTCTGGTCGAAGACCTTGCTTTCCAGTTCATTGGTGCCGGCAGTGGGGCGTTAGCTTACGCAACCACCGGTCCGCTATGGTTTTCTAGACAATTTCTTGATATTTCCCATGTTATCTCATTTTAGGTAATCTGTAGTAACAAATTCTCAGCCTAAGATTACTGCATCTTAATATTTTTTCAGTAAAATGTTAATCCAATTTAATCTGTTCATCGCAAAAACTAGAATGAGTCATTCGATCGGATAGAAAGACTAATTACTTATAAAAAATGGCGACATTTAATAAACAAGTGATTAATTTCCTCTCTGCATTATTAAGCATAATGGCCTTGGTTCAGATCGGACGATTTCACGTTATTGTTTTCTTATACTCAAAATATATGTCGAGGGCTTAAGCAAAGGTTATCCGTAGTATTATACTTCTGATTCACAATCGAGCTATATAAGTCATGGTTAGGCCTACATGTTCTCGAAATTCATCTATTATATGACATTAAACACTGGGCTTGATGTTCAAAACTTAATATTAACTATTAAGTATTGACCAGTATATGCAGACCTCTCATTGCTATCAATTTGTCTACAACAGCGAGCTCAAGATATTGGCTACTTTTATTGGTTATTTTTAGATCATTGATTTACTTTATATAGTTTTTGTAAACTGATGTTGGTCTAGTGGTCATTGAGTGGGGCAGTTTGATGGGTTTGATTCCCGGGTCGGGCCAAGTCATAGATAGGATTTGTTCTCTTTCATGTAAGTATTCAGTGGGTTTGTCTGTCTATATATTCACGATGACACCCGAGCGCACACAGTTGTGCACTATAATATCTTCCGTGTAAAAGACTAGCCTCCTTGTTTCTAAGATCTCATTACTGTTTTTTTTTTTTTTTTTTTTATACTACCAAGTAGGCAAACAAGCATACGGCCCGCCTGATGGTAAGCAGTTACCGTAGCCTATGGACGCTTGCAACACCAGGGGTATCACTCGCGCGTTGCCGACCCTCTAGAAACCTTATAACTCCTTTCTTGAAGAACCCCATGCTATAGTCTCTTGGGAAAACCTCGGCAGGAAGCTCATTCCACAACTTAATCGTACGTGGGAGGAAATTCCTCTGAAACCGCACAGTGCGGCACGATAAAGGTTCTAAAATGTTTAATAAGTAGTTGTACAATGAATGGATACTAATATTATTAAGAGGTAAAGTTTGTCCTTTCGGGAAGTAATGACCAAGGAGCCAAAATGTCCATGGTGCTTAAATGTCCATAGTGCTAAAATGACCAATATCTTAATGACCAATTATACATATCGACCATGATACCAAAATTGCCAAAATGTCTATAAATCCTTTCGGGAAGTAATGACCAAGATGCCCAAATGTCTGTGGTGCTGAAATATCCATAGTGCTAAAATGTGAGATTGTAGGAGGTAATCTCTGGATCTACCGAACTGATTTGGAAAATTCTTTTACCAATATAAAGCCGTTATTTGTGGCTACAATGCACGGGTCAGCCAATCGCTAAAATAGCGGTCTCTTCTAGACACTATAACTAGACAAATATAATATAACTAGCTGTTGCCCGCGGCTCCGCCCGCGTAGATGTCGGTTATCGATAAAAAGTAGCCTATATGCTATTTCAGACTATAATCTATCTCTGTGCCAAATTTTATCCAGATCCGTTTAGTAGTTTTTACGTGAAAGAGTAACAAACATCCATCCATCTATTCTCACAAACTTTTACATTTATAATATTAGTAAGGAAGTATTATACTCCATATTTTCGTGTCCTGACGTGCGCCAGTTTGCTGGCATATTACTCTATTATTCAAAAGAAGTATTTTCTAGATGGAAAATGTCTTATCATAGTTTCTTTTAACATTTTGTGTAATTTAGCTAAGTAGTTCTAGACTGCTGCACGCTACACAGACAGACAAAATATATATAAGACTGCACCGTTGCCGCGTTGGTTCAGTGGCTTAAGTCTTTACCTCATCATCTACCAATGTGTGGCGTATTGTGGGTTCGATCTCTACAACAACTCTCACACTAGGCAACAAGCACTGTGTAAAGAGGGTTTAAAACGAACAATTCACTGACATAAAGTACAGTCTTATGCAATTATTTATGTTTGGGTTTCTAAAATTATGTAGATGTCATCGTTATTGTAACATTTAGTATAAAAAAACATGCGGGGCGCGATGAAGCGAGTTCCATGATTTTTGTTCACCCCAAAAATTTCTCAACGTGCCTTAAGAAGATTCAACTTCATTATTTTTGAATATGGAAAGCGTTCGGTGACGATTACGTGAGTTCCATATTTTTTTGTCAAAAAGTGCTTAATGCGCCTAATAAAGAAGTTCTCACTTCAGAAATACAGTTGAATTTAGAACTCGCCTTTTTTTGAAGACGGTTAAAAATCATAAAAAATATGTCGGCAATATAAAAAATATGTCGGCGATGCAGAAACAAGTGACGCTCACTAAGGTAGGAATCAATTGTTTTCATCTTATTGCAATAATTTGTTGTTATTTTTTGCTATAAATATTAATAAATACAAATATATAAGCTAACTAGTGGACCTGGCAGACGTCGTCCTGCCTGAAAAAGCTGAAATTCCGACAGCAGCGCCACCTACCGGGTCCAATTGTGAATGTAAACCATCCAGGGCCCTACCCGAACACACAAAATTTCATCAAAATCGGTCCAGCCGTCTAGGAGGAGTTCAGTGACATACACACGCACACAAGAAATATATATATAAAGATTTTCCGTAAATCTCTGAAAAAAGTAGTAGGTAGGGATGGAAACAATATTCGAGATTTTTCTCTTTGAGACTGGGTTTCGATTATTTTTCGTCTATAAAACGTTCACTAAATAAATAAGAGTAAGAAATATAGATTCAATTCAGCGGATCTACAAGATTGCTACTTCTAAATGGAAAGAGGTTTTCGAACGAGAAGCTTATTTCGTGCTCTGAGAGATTGAATGACTATTTTATTCTAAAGTGGTATCGTAATGGATAGTTAATATATGCGTATGTATTACCTAATCTTATTTTTGTTGTATATACTCGTACATAATTTAGAGTTCAGGCAGTCTACCTGTCACATAAGTTAAATTTTTAACGAGCTTTTGTTCACTACTTCGCCAGCGTGGATGTCGATTATTGCCATAAAATATAGATAGATAGATAGATAGATAACTCTTTATTGTACACCAAAAATACATATTGCTTACATAGTTTTGCTTAAATGGTAATGCACAATATACCGTGTGTCCTTCCAAAAGATACCATCTATCTCCTTGCTAAATTTCATTAAGATCCGTTTAGCCGTTTAGTCGAGAAAAGGCAACAAACAGACAGAGTTACTTATGAATTTATTATATTACCCAAGTTGTGATAGATGACTCGAAAGCGAGTTATTTTCGATCCTAATTCGTAAGATGATAATTATTAGATTCCCAGTTTTAAGGTGATCATTGTTAGAAATTCGAATTAAGATTGAACATAAACCGTTGAAAGGACGTTATGGTATCTAAAGCCCCTGCACTGAACTTATTTATACGTAGGGATCCCGTATTATAAAAGAAGCCTATTTACCAGATAATGTAGCTTTTAAATGGTGAAATTTTTTTAAATATCGGTCGAGTGGTTTTTGAGTCAAATCGTAACTAAAAAAACATAAAATCAAACCTTTCGTTTTTTTTTTATAATATTATTATTAGTTTTGGTACTCAAAAAATAGCATAGGGATAGGAAGGTACCATGTATTTCTAAAAGCGCCTATTGATAAATTAACGCAAAAGAATCCCGAAATAGTAGGCAACATTAATCTCTAAAACGGTTCAACAGTTCAGCGAACACGTAAATTGCTACTCCCAAAATAACATACTCATTATATTCAAATAAGTAGATTATTCAAACAAAATAACACCCAGCTAATGCATGGTAAAATAACAAGGTAAAAGTATAAAGTTTGTTTGGTTTTGTTGGAGCGCCTGATGAAAAGTACACGGCAACATGTATTAAAGTAAGTTAAAGACGAAATTACGGCAGGCGTTGATCAACTTAGTGAGAATATAATTTTACGTGTAATTAATTATGAGTAGGCACATAATTAGTATAAAAACGTTGTACGAACCTATTTAGTTAGACGGAGTTAATTTTACTTTTAGAATTAGCGGCTAAACCGCAGAATTGATAACATTTTGTGAAATGATAGCTATAGACCTAAGAACGAAAGTAAAAAGTTCTTCAAGAAAGGAGTTATAAGGTTTTTAAAGGGTCGGCAACGCGTGAGTGACACCCCTGGTGTTGCAAACGTCCATAGGCTACGGTAACTGCTTACCATCAGGCGGGCCGTATGCTTGTTTGCCACCTTGGTAGTATAAAAAAAAAAAAAAAAAAAAAACGAATAAACCCTAATTTCTAGCTGTACCTAGATATATAATAAAGATTATAATAGGTATATCTACCTAATATAAATATATTTACTCAATGAAATTGAGCATACAATTTTCATTAAAAATAATTGAATATGAACATTACAAATGAATATATTCATCTTTTACTAAACTTTTATTAGTCGTAAAAGAAAAGCTTTGTCTTTTAGGATCTTATCGCAAACTCTGTATTCAGTACATAGTTATGTTTATAAAACTTTATATCAACAGAAAATTCTATCAGTCTAATGTAAGAAATATTTTGAAGAACAAAATATGAATATAAAAATGTACATATATTAGCAACTTTTTGTAATCATTCATTACTGTCTTGTACAAAAAGAAATTCATGTATTGATATTATCGAAGAGCAATTTTTCATAGAATTCGTTACATTACACAAAACGGATTCACAACATTCGTAGTGAGCGATGCATTTCGCATTGTGAAACAAAATCTAGATAACATTTTACAACTACTACATCGCTGTATGCAAATTTGCACCTTTCTCTTTTGTAATAAGATAATTTTTCCTCTAAAATCACTTTAGCCTTTCTACGGACTACCAAAATTACATTTGCCGTTGAAAATATTTAATTTAGCACAGTTTGTTTGCAGCAATTTATATTTTTAGTGAATAAAATAAGTTTGTTCAAGTTTACGCGCCATCACCTAATCGTCAATCATTCATTTTGTGAATGCACTTTCTATTGATCGCAATGAGTGCCGAAAAATAATAAATAAATAATCGATCGACGGCTTTCTCTATTATAAGGGACAAATAGACAATGCTAGTAAAAAGGGACGAGTTATAGAATTAATAGTAGGTATCTATTAGGGTTGTCACCTTTCTTTGTTTTTGTTAGGGTTGTGAAATGTGTCAGATACAGTGCTTAAAAATTGTTTTTTAGACAATTGTAGTTGGACGTATTTGTACTTTTTTGTTAGTTTCCGATTTTTTTCTTAATATTTCACTTTTAAACTTTTACTGAATTTCAGTGCTTTATTTCAAGGAAGGTGTGCCGAGTCTGGGAACGCATCCCCGTCCCCGCTGCGCCATCTGAAACTTAACATCATCATCCCCTCAAGACATAATGCATAAACGGTAGTCGAACCTACCTCTTTTAAAAGTTCCAGAATAATTCAAAAGTGGAATATGACATGTATTTTGTTGAAACTATTATTTTCTTTTTTTATACTACTTGGGTGACAAACAAGCATATGGCTCGCCTGATGTTAAGCAGTTACCGTAGCCTATGGACGCTTGCAATACCAGAGGTATCACTTGCGTATTGCCAGCCCATTTTTTACACCCATTTTTTAGGAATACGTTTCTTTCGAAAAGCATCCCTAAATGAGCGCTGGAGACCTGTAATCACTTAGAAACACAACTACACATCTGTGTGTAGATATTTGTCTGTGGTCTTTTGTAAGGTCCTTCCCCAGTCGTGATTGCTCGCTAGTATGCTGCCCTGCCTCTCTTTAATCATTTATTAGTATTAGCTTTATAAATCCATTGTTAGTTTAATTAACGGGTGTGGTTTGCAATTAGAAAGGTTAGCCTTTCTAGTGTTTACGTATCTAATGATGGATTATTACTAAGTACAGTGTCGCGTTTATCCATTCTCTATACGTTTAGGTATACGTAGTGTGTAATCAAACTGAATTGTGTATTGCAAGAGGCAATTAATATTAGATAGAGGGATTAGTGTTTCTCGGCTTAGGTGGGGCTAGGAGGGCTTAGGTGTAACATCGAATTGAATGATAAGATGTTTAATGCAAAAGTGTTGTGTTTGCACGTCATTATTATTATTATTTTAAAAGAGGTAGGGCACTATCATCATCATCATCATCTCTGCCAAAAGACGTCCACTGCTGGACATAGGCCTCCCCCAAGGATTTCCACAACTCTCGATCCTGAGCCGACCTTGTCCATCGGTTGCCCGCAACCTTTAAAATTACCAGGTGGTCGGTCCACCTTGTTGGAGGCCTGCCCACGCTTCGTCTTCCAGTTCGTTAGTAAGGCACTATACTAACGAGCAATGCCGACTGGGGAAGGACCTTACAGAAGACCACCGCCAAATACTTACACAAAGCGGTGTAATTGTGTTCCTGTGTGTGAATATAGGTCTCCAGCGCTCATTTAGGGATACGTTTTGAAAGAAACGTTTTGCTATCCCAGGGATACTCCATCTTAATGTCGGTGAAAAACTAGGTCGGCAACACGCAAGTGACACCCCTGGTAGGTATTGCAAGGCTACGGTTACTGCTTAACATAAGGCGTGCCGTATGCTTGTATGCCACCCAAGTAGTATAGAAAAAAAATATTATGTTGTATTCTTGAAGAAGACATGCTACTTTTAGCATCTGCCATTTTGCGACTGTATCGATGCTGCATCGCATTTTGGCCACTCTGCGTTCGGTCGCAGATTTCTTTGTAATATTCATACATTCATATATAACTAGGGGTCGCCCGTGATTTCGTCCGCGTGGTAATTTGAAATATTTTCTCTGATTTTGCAACATATCTCACTACTGCTCCGCTCCTATTGATTATAGCGTGATGTTGTATAGCCTATAGCCTTCTTGGATAAATGTATTATTCAACAAAAAATGATTTTTTCTAACCGAACCAGTACAGTTTCTGAGATTAGCGCGTTCAACCTAACAAACAAACTCTTCAGCTTTATAATATTAGTATATATAATAACCCAAATCGATGCGACCGGCAGGGGTATTCCGTAAGAGCAAAAACCGACCCACCGCAAAAACCGAGCAAAATCTGGCTGTCAGCTTGAAAATTGGTATTCCGTAAGAGCCCTTTTTGACGTTTAGTCAATAGATTGTGCCGTCACCGAGCAATCACAACTGTCAGTTTGCCATCGCTGTTTCTTAGAGAATCAGCCGGCGGGGCGTCGGCGGCGGCGGTGCGGCGCGGCTTCCGAATGTGTGCGGTGTGTAGCATTTCGTCTCTGTGACGAGCATCTGAAAAGCGACTCAGTCGCCGGTAAGCAACGTTTGTTCGCTGCATTATTAATCCCTTGTTTTAAACAATTAATTTACGTCTTATTTGTTACTGAGGAAAAAAATATGTTTTATGTAATATATATTTGATCTAAAAAGTCTCCGCTACTCGCTCGACCTAAGCTGTTAAGATCTACCTATACATAGTCACAATTTGATCGTCTACCCCAAATTGGAGAAACTTGTTTACATATGCTTGGCACAGAGCCAACGTTAAACGGGCAAGCAATATCAACACTTTAGTTTGCCGTCTAGCTGCATGAAAATACACTTCGACACGATGTCCAATATTCATTTAGTCTGAAATATATATTACTAGCTGTTGCCCGCGGCTCCGCCCGCGTGGATGTCGGTTATCTCTGCAAAAAGTAGCCTATGTGTTATTCCAGACCATAATCTATCTCTGTGCCAAATTTCATCCATATCCGTTCAGTAGTTTTTACGTGAAAGAGTAACAAACATCCTTCCATCTATCCATCCATCCATTCTCACAAACTTTCACATTTATAATATTATTAAGGATTATGCGGTTTCAGAGGAATTTCCTCCTACGTACGATTAGGTTGTGGAATGAGCTTCTTGCCGAGATTTTCCCGAGAGACTATAGCATGAGGTTCTTCAAGAAAGGAGTTATAAGGTTTCTAAAGGGTCGGCAACGCGCGAGTGATACCCCTGGTGTTGCAAGCTTCCATAAGCTTCGGTAACTGCTTACCATCAGGCGGGCCGTATGCTTGTTTGCCGCCTTGGTAGTATAAAAAAATAAATAAAAAAAATCTTCTATAAATACGTCGGTCAAGAGGTTAGTAAATCTGACTGCTAAACCGGAGGTCGTGGGTTCGATTCCAGGATGGGAAAAAACTTTGTGTGATTTATTAATGAATTTTGGCTGTGGTCTACTGTGAGATGGAGGTTCTTCCGCATTACATAATAATATTATAGTGCATAAATTTGTGTGCACTCTTTATTTCCTAACTAATATCTATAAGTAGTAAATAATCTAATAGTCCCATGGGACGACAATCCAACATGACCGTTAAGAGATCAGACGTAGGACCAACGACTTCTCATACTTTCAAAGGCAAAAGACTTCACACACTGCCAATTTCCAAACATCGGGCATCGTAAACTTGACAGAAAAATACAGTTTAGTTTTAAGGGAAGTAGAGCACCATACTGGTGAGCATGCCCGACTGGGGAAGGACCTCCACCTTACAGAAAGACCACAGCCAAATAACTTCACACAGCGGTGTAATTGTGTTATTGTGTGTGAGTACAGGTCTCCAGCGCTCATGTAATACATGGCTGTGGCATTTGGCTGTGGTCTTCTGTAAGGTGGAGGGCTTCCCAAGTCGGGCTTGCTCACCCCTGGTGTAAATAAAAATGGGTTGGCAATACGCAAGTGATACCTCTGGTATTGCAAACGTCCATAGGCTATGGTAACTGCTTAACATCAGGCGGGCCGTATGCTTGTTTGCCACCCAAGTGGTATAAAAAAAAAGTTTCTATTTTGGCTCGACCCGGGAATCGAACCTACGACCTCATGTTCAACAGTCACCCTCAACGACCACTAGACAACCATGCAGTCTGTTAGCCCCATATCCTTCATATAACGGAATATTAATGAAAAAAATTAATGGTCCCGCTATTGCAGATCATTATCACCATTGACCCAAGACCACCCATTTTAATAACCCAAATTTAATTTACAAAACACGTTTTTAAACGATATTACTTGCCGGAGGTAGTCATGAACGAAACGGTTTTCTATAAGCAAGTCATTGTTAATTTTAAATGAGTTTAATATAGCACGCTTTTTTAGCAAACTTATAATTTCTTGATGATACGTTGAGTTGTTTTGTTAACACTTTGGTAGTCCAGTCGTGCCTGCTGTACACGAGGTTGTGGGTTCGATTGCCACACAGGTCAAAACTTTGTCTGACTCACAAAGAATTGTTTTGAGACTGGGTGTAATTTGTATCCGTTAATTGTATGTTTGTAAAGTCCCCCGCGACACAGAGCTTGTTTTCTGCGTGTGGGAGTTGTCTTTAAAAACGAAACTGAACAAAAAATTAAGAGCCATGTTTGAGAGTGTAGTAACATATTTTTTTCACCTGCTGATAACGTTACCGACATTTAACAACATTTTTTATATCGTTGTCACTTTCATAAATAGCATGCTTTTTATTAATTGTTAGTTGCAATGAAACAGCATGCTTTTTACTAAAACTATAACGTTGTCAGATAAAAATAACCATGTTGCTAAATATCGTTTGTAATATGATTATGATATTAATTAAGAGTTATTTTTGAGAGTGTAAAGTCATTTTGATGAGTAACATGAGTTTTGCAGCTACTGATAACGTTACCGATATTTAACAACATTTGTTTTTACATCGTTGTTACTTTCATAAATAGCAACCTTTTTATTAGTTATCCGTTGCAATTAAATAGCATGCTTTTTACTAAAGCTATAACGTTGTCAGATAAATAACGATGTTGCTAAATATCGTTTGTAATAATATATGCATAGCCTGCAGTAATGAAATGTTATTGATTTACAACTAGTACTTACATACTATGGGGTATAATTGGCGGGTCGTTTACATGTGTGACGTCACACATCGATCATCTGTGGATAACAGTCTTGGCAGTTTTGCGTTGTTTTCACTTACTACTGTTCTGCCTCGCTCACAAAGAACAACGTTACTGTATGATACAAGTTTCGGGAAA
This sequence comes from Trisateles emortualis, assembly GCA_947095525.1. Taxonomy (NCBI): domain Eukaryota; kingdom Metazoa; phylum Arthropoda; class Insecta; order Lepidoptera; family Erebidae; genus Trisateles; species Trisateles emortualis. The sequence continues at coordinate 4,305,512 of OX352740.1, read as the reverse complement.
ACGCATCTTAAATTAGAAACCTTAAATGTGTTTTTACTGTAGCTGTTTTCATGTAGTTGTGGCGTTATTCTTTTGCAGGGCAGTTGTTACTTGTTGGTGATTGATATGTTGATTTGTTTTGTTAACACTTTGGTAGCAAATATGTTACTAATTAAGAGTCATGTTTGAATGTAAAGTAATTTTGAGGAGTAACGCGCTTTTAGGATTATGAATGTTGTTAAAATTACAAAACACAACATGTTTTTTTTTGCCTAGTGTGGAAACAAAGTCCTGTTGTAAAGGAGTGGGTCGGCGACACGCTGGTTATACCACAGGTATTGCAGGCGTCCATAGGCTACGGTAACTGCTTACTATCAGGCCGTATGCTTGTTTGCCACCCGAGGAGTATAAAAAAACAAAAATCTAATGTCAATAAAATTGACTGCCTTCGTGGTCCAGTGGTCTCAGTATGCGCCTGCTGTACATGAGGTTGTGGGTTCGATTCCCACACAGGACAAAACTTTGTGTGACCCACAAAGCGTTGTTCTGAGTCTGGGTGTAATTTGTGTCCGTTAATTGTATGTTTGTAAAGTCCCCCGCGACACAGAGCTTGTTCTCTAGTGCGGGAGTCGTCTTTATTAAAAAAAAAAAAAAAAAAAAAAACTTGTCAGAAAACCAAATATCTATTTTTGGCTGGCTCCTGGAAACAAGCAGTTGCATTCAACCTCCACTGAATCAACGAAGCAGTTGCCTATATATCACATAAACAAAGCACAAACAAGTAAATTAACCGATAATAACATTATTTCTCAAACTTGTACAGATACAGTGCCTCAGTGAAATGTTAGAGTTAGCTAATGCATTGATACACGATATCTTTCTAGCCGTTGGTAAAAGATGGATGGAGACAACAAGAGCCGAGGGCCACTTGGAAACTAAAGATCTATATCCATTAGCCATGGTTTATGTGTTAAAGTAGAAATATATTTTATCCTCAACTCGAGTATTGGCAAGTTTTAGCGCGGCTCTGTTTTTCGGAAGGTTTTTTATTTTGTTGAGACCGTGGATTAGATTTCACTCAGGACAATTATTCTTTGAGTGATGAGTACGATTATTTGTTCTATATCTGGTTGTAATTTATAGTATGTATTTAGAAATATATAATTATGTTTTACAGTTGCTTGGTTAGTTTATATAGGCTTGGCCTAGATTGGAACCGTAAGTGTTATTAGATCCCAAACTTTAACAATTTTTTTTTTCGTGCCTTTTTTTTAAAAGATAACTCCCGCACTAGAGAACAAGCTCTTTGCCGCGGGGGACTTTGCAAACATACAATTAACGGACACAAATTACACCCAGACTCAGAACAATTCTTTGTGGGTCACACAAAGTTTTATGCTGTGTGGGAATCGAACCCACAACCTCGTGCACAGCAGGCGCATACTGCAGCCCAGTGGCCGCAGTATGCGCCGTTTTATTTATATTTATAATCAGCACGACAAAACATCAATTACACTGATTACATTCAAGATAACAAAATAATAAACCTTTCATTACGTCATCTTACAAAACCTCATTCATGCATGTTGACAAAACCATCTTCCATTCATCAGCAAACAAATCCAGTCCAGGACTTATCTCTAGTAGCGCGTTTAAGTATAGGTATAAAAGGAGTATTTTGAAATAATAGCAGCAGTTTGAAGTCCAGGAATACCTATAATGGTTTCAAGCTGACTCATTTCAAAAATCTCATTGTGCGCTAAAGTCTGAAGGACAAACAACACTTTAAAAGGCCATATATCGTTCAAACTAAAAACCTAGATAGATTTCCTATTTTTAAACTGACAGAATTCGTTTTATCCAACGTAGGTACACTTCAATCTTTACACTAAAATTCGATATTGGTATCGGTGCAATTTCGTTCGACTCTTCAATAAAATTGGCCCAGTTCGAGAGCGTATATTGCATTTTCAAGGCACGTTCACGGCTGAATTGACGGTATACTGCTCTTGACAAGTATATGGAGATGTAGGTACAGTGGGCAACGGAGTTAGCTGTATAGCCCCTCTAGATAAGTGGCGTAAGCGATAGTCGAATCGAAAAGTCAACAAAGCAAATGTATGAGATTTGACGTAAGTTTACGACATTATATCGTATACTTACGTCAAATACCATATATTTGTTTTTTTGACTTTTCGATTCGACTACTGTTTATGCCACTTGTCTAGAGGGTCAGGGCCGCTATATGAAGATTAGTATTTGTGTGAAATATATTTTTATCTGTAGGTTTAGTCTCTTTAAGAGAGGTAGGGTACCACACTAGCGAGCAAGCCTGACTGGGAAAGGACCTCCACCTTACAGAAGACCACAACCAAATAACTACACAAAGTTGTGTAGTTGTGTTCCTGTGTGTGAGTACTGGTCTCCAGCGCTCATTTAGGGATGCTTTTGAAAGAAACGAATACTCCATCTTAAAGCTCTGGTGTAAAAAAATGGGTTGGCAACACGCAAGTGATACCTCTGGTATTGCAAACGTCCATAGGCTACAGTAACTGCTTAACATCACCGTATACTTTTCCCCTTCTGACTTCCTTCATTTTCCATGTAAAAGGTGTGCATGAGTGAACAAATAATTATGCACTTGCGTATATAAATACTCGTATATTCCGGTTCACGAATTTCCCTATGGTATATAATATATAATTAGAATATAACGCACGCATGTAGACATTAATAAACTATTACTATTTAAAAACCCATTACAACTACTATCAGTACCACAATCGTATCGAACTAAAACACGACATCTAACCCTGAACTTCCTTAAATCTCAATTGAAAAATTCAACAACTTACAATTAATCTTATTGTAAAGGAATAAGGTTGATATTTAAGTAATTAGTAACTGTATTAGAGAAAGCATTGCGTTTATGAATAGTGTTGCGGATGCTTTAATTAGTTGATGGAAATGGCGTGCTTGTGCGCACTTACATTTAGGGTTGTCAGCAGTTGTCAGTTATTCGATCAATTTGTCTGCAGTATTTTGCTATGCATATGTTACTGTCTCTTCCTAAATGGCTCGATTTTGATGTTTTTTTTTGTGATTTCGAATAAGATTGATTTAGTGATTTAGAATTACAATCGAACTCTATAGGTGGCGCTTGGGATTTAGAATTTTTATTTTCTGGCAGTACAAAGTCAGTCGGATTACAAGCTTTTTTTTTTTTATAATTTTTTTTAAGACAACTCCCGCATTAGAGAACCTGCTCTGTGTCGCGGGGGACTTTACAAACATACAATTAACGGACACAAATTACACCCAGACTCAGAACAACTCTTTGTGGGTTACACAAAGTTTTGTCCTGTGTGGGAATCGAACCCACAACCTCGTGCACAGCAGGCGCATACTGCGACCACCGGACCACCAAGGCAGTCAAGGCAGCTGATCGTTAAATGCAAGTTTAGCTTTTAGTGCACGTTGGAAAATAATTATTTTGGCGAATTAAAATATCGTTTATAAAAACTTGTCAATCCATCAATTAATCAGCTTGTCACAGGAAGCTTGTCATGCCTTGTCACAGCTGAACATAGGGAAAACTCGTGCTTTTTTAATTATATACTTTTTAATAAGAAGGTGCCAACCCTAAACTATACGATGCTCTTGACATCGAGTCGATTGCATTCATGTTGATAGCCAGTTTATAGGTCTTTATCACAGTGCATGTTTATTACGAGTATTCTACGAACATATCAAAAACAATTACATTTCCTATAACTAAGTACCTATTTATTTTAAGACTAGGGGTCGCACGCTTCGTCCGCGTGGTAATTTGGAATATTTTCCCCGATTTTGCAACATATCTCACTACTGCTCCGCTCCTATTGATCATAGCGTGATATTATATAGCCTTTTTGGATAAATGCACTATTCAACAAAAAAAAGAAGGTTTTAATCGAACCAGTACTTTCTGAGATTAGCGCGTTCAACCAAACAAACAAACTCTTCAGCTTTATAATATTAGTATAGACTAAAGAAAAAAACAAACACGCCTTCCTCGTAAGCAGTTACCACATTATTTGGGGTCGGCTTAAGCCTGCCATGAACGGCTAAAAAACTGACTGACTGAAGTGAAAACTTCTTTAGCCGCGTTGACCACTTTTTGGGTGAACAAAAATCATGGAACTCGCGTCATCGTCGCCGAACCACAGATTACTAAAGAGTTACTACGTGCCGAACGCTTTCCATGAGCTATAAGCTCAACGATACAATTCACAAGTTACTTAGTTTTTACTTCTATCCAAAGACTACCCCGCATGTTTTTTTAGCAGTTACCGCAGCCTATGGACGATTGCAATAGCAGACGTATCACTTGCGTGTTGCCGACCTATTTTTTACACCAGGGCTTTAAGATGGAGTATTCCAGGTAGGAATACGTTTCTTTTAAAACGTATTCTTAAACGGGTGCTTGTCACTCATTGTGGCCTCACTGCCCTTTTGGTCCAGAAGGAATTGATAACAGTGTGACGTAATTATATAGCCTCGGCGCGAGCGCGCTGCGGTAGGCTGGTGGAGGTGGACGGCGTGTCGTCACAACAGATTCTGACATAGTAATAAATCTCCAGTGCTTATTAAGGTATGCGTTAAAAGAAGCGGTTTTCCATATAAGGGATACCCCATCAGTAAACCGGTGTTACAAATTATTGACTCGGGGGAGGCCTATGTTCTGCAGTGGAAATCCTTTGGCTGAGATGATGACCCGTCTCACCGATGTCAGATATTAATTATGCCTATCATCCAGTTTTTTTTTGTAATGTATCATCATCATCATCTCAGCCAAAAGACGTCCACTGCTGGACATACGCCTCCTCCAAGGTTTTCCACAACTCTCGATCCTGAGCCGACCTCGCCCATCGGTTGCCCGCAACCTTTACCAGGTCGTCGGTCCACCTTGTTGGAGGCCTGCCCACGCTTCGTCTTCCAGTTCGTGGTCGCCACTCTAGAACCTTTCTGCCCCAACGGCCATCACTTCTGCGAGCTATGTAATGTATAAATAAATTTATTTCATAGATTACATGACTAGTTATTAAAATAAAAGTAATTTAACCTAAACTACTTCCAAACAATCAGATATTGTATTTAATGGTATTAACCTATAAATAAAATATCTGATTGAGGTCGCAGTTCTAAGGAAAGGTGCCCAAAAGACTGGCCACATTTCCACGCTGGATTGCAAGGCTAATACGTTGACCCAAGTAAAGGCCAGCCTGGGCGGCGTCAGCGCGCTTACGGGCGCCTGATGCCGCCATAGTGAGGCTGCGGGTGAGAGGTCGAGGCATCGAGCCTCTCACCCGCACCACATCGCGGAGGGACATCGTTCCCGGTGCACCCGGACGCTGTCACTGGAGTGGGCAGCCGCTGGGTGGACCACTGACGTCATATCAGGTTCCAGTGGTACACCCGTCAAGGCGGGTGTAGGTGCACAGGGGGGTTTTAGTCGGTATGTCGGCCGCCTACCACCTTTAGGCCGGAGAGTCCGACATATCCACTTCGCTCCCCGGGCGGGGCGGTATGCGTAAAGCATTTCCTGATCGATCATGATCATCCAGCTATCTTCTAGAAACGTAATCTACATATCATATTTTATTACTCGTTTTTTTCGGGATAAGTTTGCTATCACAGTTATAACAATTTTTTTTTGAAAGAAAGAAAGAAAGAAAGAAGAAAGAAAAAATATTTATTTTGTCTTTACATCTTACTACAGTAATCTAAAAAATATACATAATGGTTACAAGACAAAACAGGACCTAGCTCAGCGATTGATTGCAACATCGCAGACGCTGCAGCGCTGATATTCTGCTAGGACCCCTTAGGGAAGGTATTCGACACCTAGCGGAGCAGTTAATAGTTAATTGACTAAAACAACCAATTTCCCAAAGCTACATACAAACAACAACATTATCAGCACAGCTCCGCTTTCTGCGCTGCGCCGGCGCAGGCTGAAGCGATGCGGCCGATAGTGAGCACGCGCCGTTTAGTCGCGCAAACTGAACACGATAACTGGCACATAGACATAGAGAATATAGAAGCGTTTATGTATACATAATCTTTTGGCTGAGACGATAATGATATATATATTTTACTAGCTGTTGCCCGCAGCTCCGCCCACGTGGATGTCGGTTATCGCTGTAAAAAGTAGCCTATGTGTTATTCCAGACCATAATCTATCTCTGTGACAAATTTTATCCAGATCCGTTCAGTAGTTTTTACGTGAAAGAGCAAAAACATCCATGCATCCATACATCCATCCATACATCCATCCATACATCCATCCATACATCCATCCATCCATCCATCCATCCATCCATCCATCCATCCATCCATACATACATCCATCCATCCATCCATCCATCCATACTTACAAACTTTCGCCTTTATAATATTAGTAGGATACAATTGATTTGGCTAACAAGCTTACGACCCGCCTGCTGACAAGCAGTTATTGCAGACTATAGACGCTTGTAGTACGTGCCAGGGGCTATAATTGTTGAGATATGTTAATCACGCACAGGATCACAACTACACCACTGTATGTAGTTGACTGTGGTCTTCTGTAGCCGTAGACATAGCCGCAGGTAAATTAACTGACATTCAACTTTCTGGCTTATTCATAATTTATGACTTTCTAAATTGAACTTTGTAACCTAAATGAATTTTGAGTTTAAGTTTGTAAGGTGGTCTTTCTCTAGTTGGACTTTCTCGCTTATATGGTGCCCTACCTCTCTTGTTACCTTTGTTATTTACAACTATACACACGAAGCATTTTTGGGCAGATTTCCTGATATATAAACTAATACAAAGAAAGAACAGGTTTTAAAACTTAAATAGACTAAACTTTTTCCTAGTTTTAAAGTTCACTAGTATCATAGCATTTTGTGAAAGCCATTAACACAATTTAGTGACACTTTGCCAAAACTTTTTAGTGTAGGTACACTAAAAGTTTTGGCAAAGTTACAACTGCTGATTGCAGTTCGCGTTAAGTTGAGGTCTTTGTTTTGTTTTCAGTTTAACAATCCGTAACTTCAAGTAAAAAAATTCAGTGCTGATTTTTCTTCTTTTTATTACTTAGGCAAACAGGCATATGCTTCGATTTAATGCCATTCTTTTGTAATAAAGTACCACAGGGATCAGGAAATATTAAATATAACATTTATTTCTCTAAATCAGCACTGAAAACCTGAATTCACGCGTAGAAACACAACTACACTGCTGTGTGTAGATTTTGTCTAAGATAAATTCCAGTCGGGCTCGTTAGTTTGCATGATGTTGCTGCTTCAAAATTTTATTAAACTCGATTAGAAGGACATTATTATAATTAAATCAGAAGCTTTAATCTATTTTTCGAATTGAAATAACAACTTCAAATATTAATCGCATGTCGCATCTAGTAAAACTCTAGATCTTGGTCATAATCATGCCCAATTAGCAATTCTCTTGAACTTTCATTGTTTCGCTAGATGTTAGATTGTAATTAAATATGTAATTTGTACTGCGCCCACGAATAATTGCCGTGGCTTTTCTATGGTGGTATCATGTTCTCGTTACTTTTGTATGGCGTGTGGTCCTTATAGTTTAGGGTACTGCATCAGAAATAGTGAAACGGGATTTTAAATCGTCTGCCTGTTATATATAACTGATACAGATTGAAGTCGGTGCTATGTTCATCCTGTTACCTAATATTCAGCTTGGTACCGACTTCAATCTGTATTCAGTTATACTTAAACATTAAAGCAATATGGAAAAAGACGAGCCCGGAGCAGGACTCGAATCTGCGCCTCTCGGGTTCCGGCCCAGCGCACTACCAACTGTGCCATCCGAGCTCCTACTCTAGAGTTCGAATTTGTCCACCGCTTGTTTTACGTCTTGGAGTGACGTCAGTTTCAGTTATTATATTATATTGTATTCAGTTATTTTTAGCTTTTTGAAGTCGGTTTCATTTTTTTTCTAAAAAAAAAATCATTTTTCTATTTTTAGTGATAAAATAAAAGTAAAAAATATATATATTAAAAACATTGTCAATACCTATAATATTTGAGGGTTGTCCTCGATTTCCCTTGGATTCCATCATCAGACCCTGACTTGGTGCCAATGGGCCAACCTCAATCAGCCTATCGCAGTCCACTGCTGGCCATAGGCCTCTTCTAACACGCGCCACACCACACGCTCCTCCGCTTGCCGCATCCAGTCCTAAGTAGCGACCTTTTTAGTGGAGGCTTAAAATTCTAACATCACTTAGGCTACTTGCCATGGTATAGCTTGCCTTTTTTGTCAACAGCGCAACAGCGTATTTTGCGTAAAAGCCTACTTACTATACGATAAACGAGAAACTTTGCCAAATAGTAAAAGTAATCTTAGAAAGCTAACAAAATAATTGATTTAGATTTTACCGTTTTTATACAAAGAAGAAAAGCTATTTTGGTTTTAGAAAAAAAGTAAACTAACCGCTTTACAGCCTAATAGCTAAAAGAATAATTTAAGAAAGGTAGGGCACCATACTAGCGAGTAAGCCCGACTAGGGAAGGTCCTTAAAAAAGACCACAGCTAAATAACTAAACACAGCGGTTTAGTTATGTGCCTATGTGTGAGTACAGGTCTACAGCGCTCATATAGGAATGCATTTGAAATAAACGTTTTCCTATCCTATGGATATTCCATCTTAAAGCCCTGGCGCAAAATTATAAGTCGGCAACACGTGATACCTCTAGTATTGCAAGCGTCCATAGGCTGCATTAACTGCTTAACATCAGACTGTATGCTTGTTTGCCACCCAAGTAGTTTAAAAAAAGAATAAAGTTTAAACTTTCATTTGTAAACATTTAAAATCTCATAAAGTTTATATTCACGTAACCACTATTGTGTACAATTGTTCAACACATAATTTGAATGACAAATAATGTTCACGATAATTACACCACTAGTCATAACCGACTTTGAAACTATAATGTTTTGATAAAAAGATTTTGTGAGCACGAACCTGCAATATGGCGAGAGTTCCGTATGTAATCTATTTAATTTCATTTTTTTATTTCATTTGTTTTTAAAAGACAACTCCCGCACTAGAAAACAAGCTCTGTGTCGCGGGGGACTTTACAAACATACAATTAACGGACAGAAATTACATCTAGACTCAGAACAAATCTTTGTGGGTCACACAAAGTTTTGTCTCTGTGCGGGAAACGAACCCTCAACCTCGTGCACAGCAGGCGCATACTGCACTCACTGGACCACGAAGGCAGTCATACTAGTATTATAAATGAGAAATTTTGGGTGGAAGGATCTAGATTAAATGTAGAAGAGAAATATATTGTCTAAAATAGCACCTAATATGCTTCCCGTGGATGTGATCCGACAAAGAACCAGAGTTATCGACGTAGCTCAAAGAATAAGCCAGCTGAATTGGCAATGGGCGGGTCATATTTATTTATTTAAACTTTATATACACAGAATGTATAATGGCGGACTTAATGCCTGAGGCATTCTCTACCAGTCAACCAACAGGGTGATGCGGAGATTATTTATAGTAGGTGCACAAAGTCTCTCGTCTGAAGTGTTACATTTAAAATACATAATTATATAACTTAAAAGGACAAAATTATATCATAAAATATATTAATCAACATAATAAATATATATATATATATATATATATATATATATATATACATACATATTATAATACAATATACTCATTACTGTTGTGATGAATCTGCCAGATTTTGAAGTAAGAGTTGCCGAACCCTTCCTTTAAACGCGTTACGGTTAGTGGACATTCTGATTTCTAGAGGGAGGGCATTCCAGAGCAAGATGGATTGTATAGGAAAAGAGGAGTGAAGAAAAGCAGAGTTGTGGGAAGTCATGCTAGTAAGAGATTGTTCGAGGAGCGAAGATTTTTATATATATTTTTATTTTTGTATTTGCCGAAGAACTGACAACCGTTGGAGCATACGTGTTCTTAAGTGGAGACCGCGGCTCGGCAAACGTAATGCAGGAAGCCCTCAGGCAAGGTGGAGCGACGATCTTCGCAAAGCGGCTGGGAGTAGCTGGATGCGGGAAGCCGAGGATCGTGCTAGGTGGTGTGCACTTGGAAAGGCTTATGTCCAGCAATGGATTGCAATAGGCTGATGATAATGATGATGCTGATGCTTCCCGTGCCCAGCAGTGGGACGTGGTTAAGATGATGATCATGATGCTTCTTTGTATACCGAAAAAAATACTGTTTCCGTTGGATTGTAAGCGCGGGTGAAGTCACGGTGGGAGTCTAGTATATTATATGTCAGTATATAATATACTAGATTCCCACCGTCTATTATAAACTATTTGGGTGGCAAACAAGCATACGGCCCGCCTGTTGTTAAGCGGTATCTGTAGCCCATGGACGCTTGCAATACAAGAGGTATTACTTGTGTGTTGCCGACTTATTTTTTTACCCCAAAAAATACCTGGGATAGGAAATCGTTTCTTTTAAAATGCATCCCTAAATCAGCGCTGGAGACCTGTACTCACACAGGAAGAGAACTGCACCGCTGTGTGTAGTTATTTGGCTGTGGTATTCTGTAAGTTAGAGGTTCTTCCCCAGTTGGGCTTGCCCGCTAGTATAGACCCTACCTCTCAAAGGGTGCTCTGTAGCAGCGCGGAGAAATTATGTCCGATGAATAATATCAATTTATATGAATTTCACTTTTAAGGAATATATAAGCACTAATCAAAATGATTTACTATCTGCTATCGGTAAAGAAAAACATCAATAGGAAACTCACATGTCTTAGAAGAAATTCTAAAAACATGTCTGATTCACTAACCCGCATACAGCGTATTTGAATTATAAACTTAACTCTCTCTCTTTCTGTTTAGAGGTGAGGTGACTCGTGCCCAACAGTGGGATATATATAAGTTGCTATTATTATAATTAATTTAGTACATGGCATCTAACACAACTGGCGATACGTGTAAACCCAGTTACTGTGCCTTCATTTACGAGGGCAATAACTCAAGTTATACCTCTGGTATTGCAAGCTTCCATAGGCTACGGTAACTGCTTACCATCAGGCGAACCATATGCTTGTTTGCCACCTAAGTAGTATGAAAAAAGGGGACGAAACAGTCGTGTGCTATCTCTGCCTATTCTTTAAGGAAAAAGGAATGATACTACATATAATTTTTATTATGGACTGCACTGTTTGACTGCTTGATTGGATCAGTGGCTTAAGTGGTTACCTCGCCAATTACCCCTGTGCAGCGTGATGTGGGTTCGATCCCCACACGGAACAAAAAATTGTGAGGTCCATAAATGATTGTCCCGAGTCTTGGTGTACTTTGTGTCCGTTAGTTGTGAAATGAAAAATGATTTATTAGTTTTAACAAGTTTGTTCTTATAAACTAGATGGTGACTGGAACCTCCTTTTAAGCTAAAATCGCCTGTATTGCGAGACTCCGCTCTTCCTTAACTTAATAGTTATTAACACTTGTTAATGTAGGTATTTAATTCTATTTTATCAATATTACAATACTTATAAAATATTAACAAAATTTGTGTACATTGAGAGTTTGTGTGGGTATGTGTTTGTATATAGGTGTGTGTATGTGCATGTGTGTGTGTATGTGTGCATGTGCGTGCGTGTGTGTGCGCGTGTGGTTATGTATACGTCAGTTCAGCAATGCCTCACAGTTCTCATAGGTAAGTGGTGGTAAATTGTATGTTTGTAAAGTCCCGCGAGATACACGGCTTGTTACCTAGTGCGGGAGTTGTCTTAAAAAAAAAGGAAAAAAAAATGTTATTATTTATTTATTTATTTATTTAAAACTTTATACACAAATTTGGTAAAGGCGGACTTAATGCCAGAGGCATTATCTACCAGTCAACCTTAGGGTGATGCAGAGATAAACAAAGTAGGTGCATATTAAGAAATTACTGAATAATCGTAGATAACAGGTACTCATAATTTCAATAAACAAATATATAATATAAACATAGGTATGTGCTAATTATACATATAAATAATAATACATACAATAAATAATAACAAAAATATATAATAAATAATACATATAAGTATAAATGAAACAGAGAATGATGAAAAAACTGCCAAAATATTATTTTAATAGTAGTTCCCGAACCCTTACTTTAAACGCATAACGGTTGGTGGACATCCTGATTTCGAGAGGGAGAGCGTTCCAAAGAAGGACAGATTGAATAGGAAAGGAAGAGTGAACAAAATCAGAGGTATGAGAGGTACAAGCAAGGAGAAGATTATTGGAAGAGCGAAGCTTTCTATCATGGATAGAACTGCGATACTGAAAATAGGGAGTTAAGTAGGGAGGGGGAGAGGGAGACGTAAGGATAGAATAGAGGGTAGTGAGTGCACGCAAACGACGGCGTTGAGAAATAGGTAGCCATTTTAATTGAGTACGAAAAGTAGACACGTGGTCATACTTGCGAAGATTAAAAACGAATCGAATGCAGTTATTAAGAAGACGGTCAAGTTTGTTAAGAAGATCTGCATTCAGGTCATAGTAACACACATCACCATAGTCGAACAAAGGGAAGATTATCGGCAGATATGGAAGTTTTATCAAAACATTCTAATCCTTTATATACAGTTCTAATTAAATTGATTAATTATGTTGACCATACATTTCCTCAAAATGTCCGCTCGAATGAATGAGTTCTCGTTAGTGATATGTTGTTAATTAATGTTTTGTGAAGTTATAGGTAGGTAGTAAAATTAGTTATTCTAGTTAACCAAATTTTGTCCGCATGATCGATAAGAGAGATAGGATGCATACAAACAGACAAGTCTCATTGGGGCAGGTTCGACTTTCTTTAGTTTACATCTTTGGAATTCCCTTAGTTATCACATTACAGAAAACCACTTCCAAATAAAGAAGTTATAAGGTTTTTAAAGGGTCGGCAACGCGTGAGTGACACCCCTGGTGTTGCAAACGTCCATAGGCTACGGTAACTGCTTACCATCAGGCGGGCCGTATGCTTGTTTGCCACCTTGGTAGTATAAAAAAATAAAATAAAAATAACCACACACATTGGTGTTGTTGCGTTTCTATGCGTGAGTCTACAGGTCAATACACATTGAAGGAACTTTATCCCATCACAAAACCCTGAAGATAGAAATGGAAAAATACTTGAATCAATCAGCGAATAATGTTATTGCAAGCGTCCATAGGCTATGGTAACTATACGTACGTAACATCAGGAGAACCTATGCTTGTTTCTCCCCTAAAAGTAGAAAAAAGAAACTCCTGACTTCTTTAAGACCTCGGCTTTGTATTTATATTGTATAAAATTGATAGTACGTGAAAAAAAACAAGTCTGACAAAAAGAAAAGCCACCAGAAACAAATAAAGTAAAAACATAAACGTTTGAAAAACGTTTCTAGAAATTTAAAACTAAAAGATTTTTTAACAAACGAGACAATGCAAACGACCGCCATAAATTTTCAACTTCACCATTTCTTTTTGGCTACAAAAACTGCTTTTCCAGACAGTTTTTTGTTGCCAAACGTAAAAAATACTGCATAATCTATCATTTTTTTTACTCTAGCATTACCAACTCTTACATTTGGTTACGGAACACTAAAACTTAGGTGGCAGCACTTTCACCCGCGTGGGAAGAAAGCGTGAGCCTAAATTAACAATCTGTAACACTAAGATAGTAACGTTAAATTGTATTAGTTTGTTATTCGCTCATTAAAATTGTTACCTAATTAGTTTGTTTCTGGATTTTTTATACTATCTAGGTGGCAAACAAGCATATGGCTTGCCTAATAAGCAGTTACCATAGCCTATGTATGCAATATTATAACATTTGATCCCACATCTTTGATCATAGTTTTGTATTATGGCACAGAACACTTAGTTATGGGTAACTTTAGGATTAGAAATGGGTCATTTTTTTAATATTCTACTTAGAGGGCAATCAAGCATTCGGTTTTGTATGGTGCCATACCTCTCTTATGATAAAAATAAATAGAGTAAGTATGTAACTTTTATTGTTACCGTATGAATTGTAGCGTAATGATAGCCTATAACCGCATTTTAAACATTGGATCGAAAGGTCTTGAGATTAGCGCGTTCAAACAAACAAGCATTTCTGAGCCTCTAGACAAGTGGCATAAGCGATAGTCGAATTGAAAAGTCAAAAAAACAAATGTATGGGATTTGACGTAAGTTTACGACATTATATCGTAGACTTACGTTTTTATCCCATACATTTTATTTTTGACTTTTCGATTCGACTATCGCTTATGCCACTTGTCTAGAGGCTCAGATTTTACTAACCCGATGTTCTACGTGAGTGACGAACGCGACGCGAAGCTAAACCGCGTCTCGCCGCAGACGACCAGCCGTTGTTTTGATCGCGTTCGTCGCATTTGCAGCGTAGCGTTTGTCACTCACGTAGGACACCGGCAGGGGTATTCCGTAAGAAAACCGAGCCACCGCAAAAACTGGAGCAAAAACTGGCTGTCAGATTAAAAATCGGTATTCCGTAAGAGCCCTTTTTGACGTTTAGTCAATAGATTTAGCCGTCACCGAGCAATCACAACTGTCACGTATGCGATCACAACTGTCAGTTTGCCATCGCTGTTTCTTAGAGAATCAGCCGGCGGGTTAGTAAAAGTATAGGTTTTCTAAACACCATGGGGACAAACCTGTGGGCGTCACCTAGTTATTGATATAGAAAGCCATTAGCTAAATTACCATTTATTGTTTATTTTGCATTAATTTAAATCTCTGGTATATGTTACAGATTAATAAATTATGCTAATACGTATTTAAAATTGAATATTAAATTTTATTGTCCTGTTGAAATACCTTTTTTTAGTTTGCGTAGGCGTTTTATTTGACTACCGAAGAACGTGGGTCATGTTTCAATAAACATTTATTTATAATTTATTTTTGAGGAGCCTTGGATCCAAAGGCAATATACTTGAAATTAAAGATAACATATAAGCGACCTAGCCCGAGTAGTGATGGCCCTCCACTTTACAGAAAACCACAACCAAATAAGCCAAGCTGTGTAGTTGTGTTTCTGTGTGTGGGTACAGGATGCGTTTTAAAAGAAACGTTTTCCTGTCCCAGGGATACTCCATCTTATCCATCTTAAATCTGGCGTAAAAAATGGGTCGGCAATACGCAAGTGATACTTTATTGCTAAGCGTCCATAGGCTATGGTAACTGCTTACCAGGATAGCCGTATGCTTGTTTGCCACCTTTAATATAAAAAAAGTAAAATAAATTTTCACACATGAGAAGACAATGTCTGAAAAACAAAACAATTTTTTTTTATTTGCTATATGCCTCATCGATAAGTGCACTTAAATCATAGATAACACTTACATACCCGGAGGGTACACTCAACTTGCCACTAGTAGACTTAGTGACTACAAAACGTCAAAGCGGATTATCTAAAATTCTAAATGATTGGCAGATAAATAAAATAAAAAGTTATTTGCTCAAGCTTGTCGAGTTTGATTAATCGCAAATAAACTTTCTCACACTTTCGTCAACGGGATAAAAGTTTAATAAATATTACACAACAAGATTTGGTAGCTGCAAATCAAATATTATTTTGCATTACTGTCGTAGTTAAGTATTTATTCCATAAACTTGTTTTTTAAGACCTTTTTAGCGTTTTAATGGCAGTTATATTGTTGCTAAGCAGAACACAGGCATATTGACTGCATTCTTAAAAAATATATTTTTAGTTTTTTTTAAATTGTTTTTAATCCAATTTTATAAACCAATTAAAATATAATTTTAATAACATTAAGAGAGGTAGGGTACCATACTGGCGAGCAAGCCTGACTGGGGAAGGACCTCCAGCTTACAAAAGACCACAGCCAAATAATTACACACAGCGGTGTAGTTGTGTTTCTGTGTGTTAGTACGGATCTCCAGCGCTAATTCAGGGAAGCATTTTGAAATTAACGTTTTCCTATCCCAGGAATACTCCATCTTGAAGACCTGGTATAAAAAAATAGGCCGTCAACACGCAAGTGATACCTCTGGTATTGCAAGCGCCGATAGGCTACTGTAACTGCTTTACATCAGGCGAGCCGTATGCTGGATTGCCACCCAAGTAGTATATAGCTATTTAACTGTGGTCTTCCGTAAGGTGGAGGTCTTTCCCTAGTCGGGCTTGCTTCATAGTGTGGTGATCTTGCAGCGCTGATTTTCATAAATCCTCTTCAAGGATAACATCGTTAATGTTCTAGATTTAAACCTCAACATTTAGAACACTTCAAAGGTGTATCTATCTTTTGACCTGGAATTAATTGCTTTAGTTTCCGTGAAACTCTAATGTCACAGTCTTAGTGGGCTACTACTGTTATGTTATTAAATAAATCTAGATGTTATCTTGTGCCGTCTGACATCAAAGGCGAGGCCATGAAACTGAGTTTTGCTAGGCTGAGCTTGTGATGACGTCATCGTCTATATCTATCTAGATTATTAATGTGGTTGTTAACCCCCCTGACTGCTAAGCCAGTGGTAATAATCAACCCTCAAGGGTCTGATTATTTGACGACTACCTTGGTGGTCCAGTGGTTGCAGTATGCGCTTGCTGTACACGAGGTTGTGGGTTCGATTTCCACACAGGACAAAACTTTGTGTGACCTACAAAGAGTTGTTCTGAGTCTGGGTGTAATTTGTGTCTGTTAATCGTATGTTTGTAAAATCCCCCGCGACACAGAGCTTGTTCTCTGGTGCGGGCGTTGTTTTATAAAAAATAAAATATAGAATATAATATACCAGGATAAAAATATTCATATAAGTATTCTATTTCTATGTGAGTTGGATTGAACCAAGACTGGTCCTCAGCGGCTTTAGACAGAGAGAAGTGGAAGGAGAATGGAGAGGCCTTTGCCCTGCAGTGGGACAGTACAGGCTTATGATAATAATAATAATATACCAGGACAATATATTTTGAGTAAGGAATACGATTCTTTGTTTTACATCTGGGTGAAATTTACCAGACCGAAATTTATAATGGTAATACAACGAAACGATTCGAGAAAAGGTAGGTAGTGCTCTACGCTTCCATTGTCTCACTGTTGTTGAGGCACTCCCGTGCCCCCTATATTAAGCGAAAGGATTAGAGCCAAATGCTGTCAAAATTCTTGATAGAGGCTATTATATATATAAAAACCCAAGATACATATTCCCGAATAAAAGAAACACTCAAAACTGTCGCCAATTGTACGTAAGTAGCTATAATAATAAATTATTTTTTAAATTAACCTTACACTCATCGTATAAAGTTGAATTTCTAGTGTCGTGTGTAGTGACTACACAACTTGAGATTTATAATAATAATAACTAGCGGCACGTCCCGGCTTTGCACGGGTTTTAGTAAGGATCCCTAATTATATTAGCAATAATTACAGCCTATATTACTCAGGGTGAATGTAGCTTTTCAATGGTAAAAGAATTTTTAAAATCGGCACAGTAGTTTTTGAGTTTATTCGTTACAAACATACATACACACGAAAATACAAATCTTTCCTCTTTATAATATATAATAAAGTATAGACAGCAACCTATATATGTCCCACAGCTGGGCACGGGTCTCTTCTCTGCTATCAAAAGAGAGAGGGTGTAAGACCTTAATTCACTCACGCTGGCCTTGGTGATTTTTTTAGAATTTCTTCTGAAAAATGTGGGTTTCCTCACAATGTTTTCCTTCACCGTTAGCAGATAAGTTTGTATATAAATTAATTTATTTAAAAACATGGCAGCATACTGTTAATGAATAATTTGATTGATGTCCGCACATCTTATCTCAGTTTCATGGCCTCACCTTAGCTTTAACAAGCAGCGAAAGAATCTAGATAGTGTTCTCGATTAGCGGCAATTAAAGCTAGGTCTTCGGCTCGCTTTGTGCTCTCGTGACGAGTGAGCGAGAAAACACATCGGTTGTCGCATTCCACTACTATATACCTTTGCTCTATTTAATAAAGTTCTGTATGCTTTGAAATTTTAAAGTATCGCATTGTAGTGACACAGGTATAAGAGAGGTAGTGCACCATACTAGCGAGCAAGCCTGACTGGGGATGGACCTTCACCTTACAGAAAACTACAGTCAAATAACTACACACAGCGGTGTAGTTGTTTTTTCTGTGTGTGAGCAGGTACAGGCCTTTATCACTGATTTAGGGATGCCTTTTAAAGGAAAAAAAACTGTCCTATCCATCTTAAAGCCCTGGTGTAAAAAATTGGTCGGCAATATGCAAATGATACCTCTGGTATTGCAAACGTCCATAGGCTACTGTTACCGCTTAACATCAGGCGGGTGGTTCGCTTGTTTGCCATCCAAGTAGTATAAAAGAAAAAAACATCTCACATCTTTATCACTTGTATCATCAATTTATATTCGAATTACAATAGTAGTATCACCGATTATATCGTCGAGACAGATTGCGAGTACGAACTCGTTAGCGAGATAAGACGATTAATGCCCACTTGTGGGGGATGCTCTAACCTATGCAATATTTATAGGTCTCATTATAAGCGAACTGCGAATGCTGAGATATTACTCTGTAATTTTATTACACGGTTTGTGGTGTTTATTGTGAATTACTCTGTGTAATGTTTCTGTTATTGAGCTTAATGACCTACGCCTATAGCCTATATATCGGGCCGGAACCCGAGAGGCGCAGTTTCGAATCCTACTCCGCCGGCTGATTCTCTAAGAAACAGCGATGGCAAACTGACAGTTGTGATTGCAAACTGACAGTTGTGATTGCTCGGTGACGGCACAATCTATTGACTAAACGTCAAAAAGGCTCGGTTTTTGCTCTTACAGAATACCGATTTTCAATCTGACAGCCACATTTTGCTCGGTTTTCGCGGTGGCTCGGTTTTTGCTCTTACGGAATACCCCTGCGGGTCTCGTCTTTTTCCACATTGCATTAAATATTTAAATGATTGTGCTGTTTTGTAAAGTATTAATCTGAGCTCATCGTACCCTATCTTAAGTTTAACACTTGGTTCAAAATTTCACTTCCTTCTTCTTATCGTTTGGTTCGATCGTACCTTGTTTTGGGCCTGCTACGTCGTCTCTTAGTGTGCTGTTTTCTTTGTACATGAATATATCACCAAGAAAATAATAATAAAACCCTGATGTTGCAAAAATCGGCAACATACGAGAGATTCTTCAGGTATTGCAAGCGTCCATCTATCCATCCATCTCAACCCATAGACGTCCCACTGCTGGGCACGGGTCTCCTCCATACATTTGGAGGGATATTAGCCTACTATACCACGCTGGCCAGACGGGTTGGTTGCAAGCGTCCATAGGCTACGGTAACTAAGTACCATCGGCTATATGCTTTTTTGTCATCTGAAGTACATAAAAGTTACAAGTGCTTATTAAAACTTCTTATTACCTATATCTACCTATACCTATTGTTAAATTTTAGACTGGCTAAATATAGGACCTTAGGCTACGATAACTGCTTATCCTGAGTCGTGTCGTAACTTCAGTAAGCTATCATTATATTCATATATGCACCTTAGATAATTTTATTAATATTCATTTCGCAATGTGACAATTAAGTAGTTTTTAACAATATCGCATCTTTAGTAGAAAACTGGTGTAACTTGAGAAATGTCACTGGGCAATTTTGAACCTTATCTGTTAAGAATAAGATGTAAATTGCAAACAAATACGCTTCAACTTAAGTAATTATTCTATTATGAATGCGATGTGTTATTTTTCTATTGTTTTAGCAGTCAAATGCCTGAAATGCCCGGCAAAAATTGCTTTTAGCGATAAGGCCGCCCACTATACATAACTGTGTGTAATAATATCTGTATCATACATGAGAGGCAAACAAGCACGGCTTGCCTGATGGTAAGCAGTTACCGTAGCCTATGGACGCTTGCATCACTTGCGCGTTGCCGACCCTTCAAAAACCTTATAACTTCTTTCTTCAAGAACCCTATGCTATATTCGCTGGGGAAACGTCGGCAGGGAGCTAATTGGTGTACAAATAAGAGTTTTCTATCTATCTATGTAAACATGGGTACAAAAATGCGAAGAAAAGGTATGTAGCGCTTTGCGCTTCCGTTGTTTCGTCTTGACAAGACTATATTTAGGATTTTTTATTGTTCTGTGGTCTTGATCTTATTGAGGTCAACTTTAAGCCTTAAAAAATGAATGGATCGTTTTTCCAAGAAGCGACGGCTATCTGACCCCCGTTACACAAAGGAAATACTTTACGATCCAACCAGATGGACTTACAAACAGACAGTATCACATATTCTCAGGAATTAAAGATTGATGTGTCTTTTATTAAATGTTTGTGCAGTTTTGGAATTTTATAAAAACAATATTGTTATTTTATTTAATATAGCGGAGTGTCCCGGCTTCGCATGGGTAGACATGTAAAGAGTTTTCACAGGGATCCCGTAATTAGAAAAAAAAAATATAGCCTATGTTACCCGTTTGTGAAATATTAAGCTAAGCTAATTTTTGTTAGAGTCAAGTGCTACCCCACTTGCCAGCCAAATAGTGGTAATTGGAAATTTAAAAAAAATCACGGTAGTAGTATATATAATTAAAAGGAAAACTATCACAGCTAAGTAGAATTCACAAGTTTACGAGTAATAGCCGATTAACTTATAAAATGATATTGGATAAGTTCTCCAGTTCCAGAATCTAATATATAGGTGGGTACATCGAACAAGAGAAAAAACATTAGGTATCATGTAATTTTATACCTACCTTTTAAAATTTTAAAATTTCTACATTCGATAAAAAAACTACACACAGCGGTGTAGTTGTGTTCCTGTGTGTGAGTACAGGTCTCCAGCGCTCATTTAGGAATGCGTTTTGAAAGAAACGTATTCCTATCCCAGGGTTACTTCCATCTTAAGGCCCTGGTGTAAAAAAAATGGGTTGGCAACACGCAAGTGATACCTCTGGTAATGCAAGCGTCTATAGGCTACGGATACTACTTAACATCAGGCGGGCCGTATGCTTGTTTGCCACACAGGTAGTATATAAAAAAAAAAAAAAAAAAAAAAAAAAAACAAAAAACTCCTCCCCTTCGTCTTCCACCTCGTTCCCCGCGACCCTTTTAATGCGACTTAGTTTAAGACTTTTACCAAAATTACCATTGTCCTATGTTTTCAGAAGTCATGAATGCTGAATGGCAATTTCAGAACCCGACATTGTGCGTGACCCGACATGCAATTGACCGGTTTTTCTACATTGATATGAATCTTTATTTTGCTCTCCTGTAAACCATTATTTCTGTACGTAGGGACCGTCGATATATATAGTATATAGTCCGATAATTGTTTGGATACGATTGAATTTATCAATTATATAACCAACAACTAGCACTCAGTATTCGAACGTTACTGCTAACTAATCGTTTAAGCATCGCCAAAGCGTGATTCGCGTATATAAATAATTATATTAGACAACGAAACCCATTGTCCACTGATTAATATTCTAGTTAAATTACAATTCCAGCCCTGGAATCAAACGTAATAGCTCACGATTTGTAATCGCATTAATGCTAACGTTTATGCTATTCAATCCTTGGGTTATCGTAAAGTAAAATTCCTGAGGAAGAGAAGGCTAGGTGCACTCGCTGTTCGGTAAACGATCAGCGGGTTAAGCTACCAAGGGCGCGGTAACCCTATAGAAGATGATATAGGTGACCGCATAGTGGTATTTCATCTGAGCGTCTCCGTGCTTCGGAGGGCACGTTAAAAATCGGTCCCGACTGTTATCAGTCGTTAGATCACGACAGAGGCCTAAATATGGGCGATCTCAATAACTCTGTCACCAGGTTGGCCACTAACCAAACGATAAGAAGAAGGAAGTGAAATTTTTACACTTGTTGTTTTTTTATAGCTGTATTTTAAAATGTATCGTTTTGTGTTTAATGAAAACAGTCGTTGGATCCCGACAGAGGCCTAAATATGGGCGATCTCAATAACTCTGTCACTAGGTCGACCACTAACCAAACGATAACAAGGAGAATGAAAAATAAAGACAACGTATACACGAAAGTATGGCACGTGCCGGATCATGAATGTCCTTCACACCGGTTTGTATAATCCGTACCTATATCAAAGTGGGAGAGCGAAGGTCTCGCAATGATTCCTAACGTCTATTATTAATTCAGTTGTAATTCCCGCTTTCCAATCCTAAGTTGAATCAAGGTATTAGCTTGTTGGGAGGCTAGGTTCTATTGTTAGCGAGTAATATAGGCGATTAGTAACATGGGAAAGTTTTTTCCCATGTTACTAATCAAAAATAATTAAATAATTTGTGCGAGTTCGATCCCGGGTGGCAGTATCAATGTGAATTTCACTTTGTGTAATTTATACGTACTAATCAAATGATTCGCTGAATTTGAAGGAAAACATCGTGAGGAAATCCACATCTCTTAGAAGAAATTCTAAGGAAATGTCTGATTCACCAACCCGCATTAGGCCAGCGTGTGTGAATTAAGGGCTAAACTCTCCCTCTCTCTCTCTTGATAGATGAGAGGAGACCCGTGCCCAGCAGTGGGACATATATGGGTTGCTATTATTAATATAGGCGATAGCGATACAGGTCTCCAGCGCTCATTTAGTTATGCGTTTTGAAAGAAACGTTTTCTATTCCAGGGATACTCCATTGGTGTAAAAATAAAATGGGTCGGCAACTCGCAAGTGATACCTTTGGTTTTGTAAGCGCCCATAGGCTACAGTAACTGCTTAACATCAGGCGCGTCGTATGCTTGTATGCCATCTAAGTAGTATAAAAGAAGTATATACGACTTCGCTAACTAATAGGAAGGGTTTTTGGCTTACACACAGATAAAAATACGACATTTATGTAGTTTAATGAATTTTGGCAGCGTCCATTAAGTTAATTTGTTTTTACAGCCTAATGTTGGCAAGCTACGATATTTAGCTTTTACAGTTTAAAAAAGACAAACATTAATGTACTTAGCATCTTAGGCTTTTGGCAGACTTGTTAGGCAGATACTATGTTTTGGCAATTGCAATCTAGACATATTATTTCGCTTTTTTATACTACTTGGGTGGCAAACATACAGCCCGCCTTATGTTAAGCAGTTACCGTAGCTTATGGACGCTTGCAATACCAGAGGTATCACTTACTTGTTGCCGGTTCATTATTTTAGATCAGGGCTTTAAGGTGTAGTATCACTGAGATAAAAAAAAAAAACTTTCAAAACGCATCCCTAAATACTCATTTAGGGATGCGTTTTGAAAGTTTTTTTTTTTATCTCTGTGTGTGAGTACAGGTCTCCAGCACTCGCTGGAGACCTGTACTCACACACAGTTATTTGGCTGTGGTCTTTTGTTAGGTGGTGGTCCTTCCCCAGTCGGCCTTGCTCACTAGTATGGGGCTCTACTACTTTAAAATTGATTGACTGATTTAATATGTTCATTTTGTATTTTTCTATGACCTGTTTCTTGTCAAGTATAGACGTCATTGGCGCACAGGGCTCTTGCGCATGTCAAGTATAGGTGACATTGGCGTGAAAAAGGTTAAGGTGTAGTATCCCTGAGATAGATAAACTTTTCTTTTCCTGGCATTGGTTCCTTTTACAGAAAACAGTCATCATCATCATCTCAACCCATAAACGTCCCACTGCTGGGCACGGGTCTCCTCCATAAAGGAGGGATATTAGCCTACTATGCCACGCTGGCCAGACGGGTTGGTATAGGGTTTTGTTTTGCAGTGGATATTGTCTGCCTGACTTACTCTCTTAGTCGACTCTTACGACACCCACGGGATGGAATGGGGTGGTGACATTTGTATTCTAAATCCGTCACCACACGGAGAAGAAAACAGAAAGAAAACAGTGGTTTCTTAGAATCGCTGACAGAAGAACCTAGATGTACGGCTTTTAAAGTATTCAGGGAACGAGCAGCATCTAGGCCGGCAATACTTTACCGCTGTCTGCGAGCAAACCACCATCCTCATAGTTTAGTTACCGCTAAAATATTTAACTAACTACCTAATTAGGTTAATTACTTCGCTAAAACGTATGCCAGATTAAAATGTTTCAACGTTCTCTTGTGTTATTTCTATAATGATGTAAGTCGTTCATGATTCTATGAATATGATATGTAATTTAGGTACAATTCTATATATTTACATATCATTACGCCCGTCTCCCATTGAGGGAGGCAAAGACTATGGTACGCCAATAGCTTCGATCCAGATATACTTTTGTCGCTTCCCTTTTTTCATCAACCTCTTCATGCATGAACGTCGGTTCTGGGCAGGTACTTTTAATTTTAATGGCACAACATTCTATTCTTTTAATTTTTTATGATAGATTTTGCATCTTCAAGAATGAGAGGTAAATGATTTTTACAGGGTTGACAACGCGCTAGTGATATCCCTGGTATTTCAAGCCTTGATAGGCTAGGGCAACTGCATACTATCATGTGGCTGTATTTTTAATATTTTTGGGTCGGCAACGCCAAGTATTAGGAGAGCTTGTGTGATGCCGACCTAAAAAAATGTGCCTGTGTTGTATATCTGGAATAGGAAAATTATTCTGTATAACGCATCCCTGAATAAGCATTGAAGACCTGCAGTCACGCACAGGAGCACAAATACAACACAGCTAAAAAACTACTTCCTTAATCCTTCCCTATTCGGATTTGCTTGCTTGTTTGATAAATTGAAATCTGTAAATTTTATTCAAAAAGTTAAATAATGTAAAGCGAATTATAAATTTTCAAATTCAAATTATTTATTTTACAGATAATTACAATCCATATTATGTTAGTAACAAAATACTTATAGTCTATGTTAGTACAATTAAATTGAATAGTATTTAAAACATTCACAATTTATCAATTAAAACACATTAAATCACACACTCCCACACCTCTCACATGAAGGTCAATGAAGCGACCAAACACAGCCGAATTATGAATAAATGTATTTTTGCATTAAATATACGCTGTATTGTGGTCTAGATTCAGCAACTAATCAATAGTGCCGTACAAAATTTAGCAATTCAATGAGTGTATGCATTTTCGAGGTAGTAATTAATGCAAGAGATGAATGCGTTTCGAATTGGATGGTTGTTCTAGCCGCTAGTTGCATATTAATTCGGACGGTACAACGAAATAGTATTATGGAAATTATGGAATACTAGTTTCGAACGAAGCTTTGCTTGAGTGTACAATGTCATGGGAGCGATTTTTTGCCCGGGATAAAAAGTAGCTTTTATGCTTTTTCAAAGTTTCGTTTTTGTTTTTAAAAAGACAACTCCCGCACTAGAGAACAAGCTCTGTGTCGCGGGGGACTTTACAAACATACAATTAACGGACAGAAATTACACCCAGACTCAGAACAAATCTTTGTGGGTCAAACAAAGTTTGTCCTGTGTGGGAATCGAACCCACAACCTCGTGCACAGCAGGCGTATACAGCGGCCACTGGACCACCGAGGCAGTCCGTATAATCAAAGTATAATCTATACTTAAATTTTAAAGCAATGTGAAAAATTTCGAGACTGGAGCAGGATTCGTACCTGCGCCTTTCGAACTTCGAGTTCGAATTTGTCGCTTGCTTTGACTGTGGTCATCTGTAGATGTAGATGTGGTAGACCTTTTCTTACAGCCAACCTTAAGATGGACAGAAAATATAGAATAATTAATACGCAATAGTGGGCAGCTTGGTGTAGCTAGTCATAAAAAAGAATATAAAAGACTAGCTGTTGCCCGCGGCTCCGCCCGCGTGGATGTTGGTTATCGCTGCAAAAATAGCCTATGTGTTATTCCAGACCATAATCTATCTCTGTGCCAAATTTCATCCAGATCCGTTCAGTAGTTTTTACGTGAAAGAGCAACATCCATCCATTCTTACAAACTTTCACATTTATAATATTCATCTTCTCAACCCATAAACGTCCCACTGCTGGGCACGGGTCTCCTCCTTACAGATGGAGGGATATTAGCCTACTATACCACGCTGGCCAGACTGGTTGGTATAGGGTTTTGTTTCGAGTTTTCCTTCTCTTGCAGTGGGTATTATCTGCTTGACTTTCTCGCTTAGTCGACTTTTACGAAACCCATGGGATGAAAGGGGGTGGTGACATTTGTATTCTTAGTCCGTCACCACACGGAGAGTATGTATACAGTATGGTAACACGATTTATAATATTAGTAAGGATTATATTATCATCGACCGATCACTAGGTCTATAGTGTTCTGACCTTAAGTTGACTTCTTATCAATAAATAATAACATTTCTCTTTTATCTTATAATCTAGTTAAACAAAGCTGCTGTATTTTGTGGCTGACAGGAATGCGTCACGGACACAACGTACAGCGCCACAACGGGAAAAGTCAGCGGTTTTGTGGGCGCTTTAATTAAACCGCCACGTAATTAGCTCCCGCTCGGTCCGTGGTTTGCACATGACGTGTATGTATATACTCCTATTAAGACTTGCATTTGTTATATTTTTGAATAACGGAAACCTAACAAAAATTTTCTAGATTATCTTTGTCTAGACTATCTATCTCTGTCACACAATTTTTTGTCCCGTGTGTGAATCAAACCCACAACACGCCACGCAGTGGTAAATGGCGAGGTAACCACTTAAGCCACTGAACTAACAGTACAGTCAAAAATTATGCATCAGAATAGGACATACTCTATTGTTTTTTGAATAAAGGTATTCATTACAAAACTTACAAGAGGCAAAGCCGCGGGCAAAACCTAGTAGTTCTATATCTTATATATGAAATTCTTGTGTCACGGTGCTTGTCATAGGTCTGGGAATCGGACAACATCTATTTATCATTGCCCTAAATGTTAAGGGTCCACCCCTAAATTTTTTTTTTTTTTTTTTTATACTACTTGGGTGGCAAACAAGCATACGGCCCACCTGATGTTAAGCAGTATCCGTAGCCTATAGACGCTTGCATTACCAGAGGTATCACTTGCGTGTTGCCAACCCATTTTTTTACACCAGGGTTTTAAGAAGGAAGTAACCCTGGGATAGGAATACGTATCTTTCAAAACGCATTCCTAAATGAGCGCTGGAGACCTGTACTCACACACAGGAACACAACTACACCGCTGTGTGTAGTCATTTGGCTGTGGTCTTCTGTAAGGTGGAGGTCCTTCCCCAGTCGGGCTTGCTCGCTAGTATGGTGCCCTACATCTCTTGTATACATCTTTTTTAATTTTTTTTTATGATACAGCATTAAAAAATACATACAACCCTTAATTTTCACCCCTGTAGAGGTCTAAAGTCTAGTGTAGAGGTATCGCTATTAAAAATCGATTTTTTAATAGCGAAATTACTATTTTAGTAGCAAAACAACGTTTGCTGGGTCAACTAGTTTACCTATGTATAGATTCTAGTTAATCGTGTGTTAATAGTTCAAACACGTATGTACTTTGTATTGCTTGTTAACCTATCAACACACCATAAAGGGACTCTGGAGAGATCACATAAACTTGAGCAGGGGCAGATTTACGATACACTCTGTCTACAATTACACTTTTTATTAGAATAGTGGTCAAATGGATGACGATTACACCGTCATGTAATTACAAAGAAGATTGTTAACCTTAACTGCCTGTTTGTCCAGTGGCCGCAGTATGCGCCTGCTGTGCTGTGGTTCGATTCCCACACAGGACAAAATTTGTGTGACCCACAAAGTGTTGTTCTGAGTCTGGGTGTAATTTATGTCCGTTAATTGTATGTTTATAAAGTCCCCCGCGACACAGAGCTTGTTTTCTAGAGCGGGAGTTGTTTTTTTTAAGAAAAAAAAAAACAAAACTAAAAGCTAATAAGGTAAATCCTTTATTTTTAAGAGGGGAAATGCTTTCACGTACTTGAACTCTGCACTAGGAATAAGCCTTAGGCTTAACAAACATACAGTTCACGGACACAAACTACATCCAGACTCGGATCAAGTATGTATGAAGATTTTTGAAGTTTTGTCCCGTGTGGAAATCGAACCCCCTACCTCCGGCTTAGTTATCAGGATCACTAACCACTAGACCACAGATTACTAAAGAGTTATGACTAGACTAACAGGTCAGTTAAAAAGTCACTGTAATAAATCTGCAATACTGAGTTCCGCGTTCAATCGTCGGGTTGGTTAAACTGATATTCGGTTTTTTTGTCGAATATGCTTAATAATATAAATAATAGCAACCCATATATGTCCCACTGCTAGGCACGGGTCTCCTCTCCTATATCACGAGAGAGAGAGAGAGAGAGAGAGGGTTTAGGCCTTATTTCACACATGCTTATATACATAAAACAAAAATTCAAATACATCTATACTAATATTATAAAGCTGAAGAGTTTGTTTGTTTGGTTGAACGCGCTTATGTCAGAAAGTACTGATTCGATTAGAAAAAATATTTTTTTGCATTTATCCAGGAAGGCTATAGGTTATATAACATCACGCTATGATCAAAAGGAACGGTGCAGTAGTGAGATATGTTGCAAAATCAGGAAAAATATTCCAAATTACCACGCGGACGAAGTCGCGGGCGACCCCTAGTCTATTATAAGGCTGTAATTGAGCCTCTGAGTAAGTAATTTTATATGCAATGTGCAAAAAGATTTATAGACGTATTTAATTTTTACATAACCAAACATAAAAAAATAAATAATTTAGAAGTCTGTAAGTTCTTGTTAAATGATCCTAATATCATTTTCAATTCATTTCGGTACACTTCGGTGTGACACGCGGCGTTTTGACAAGTAAATTTGACAGGCGGCTTTCCCGGCGCAGACGCAGAAGAGATGCGGCTAATCGTTATACCGTAACTATCACTTTCACTTGCAAATAGGGCTGCCTCATTTCGATATGTTTCATTATTTTAAAGGATATTTTAGAGGTGTTCTTAAAAAGTATTAAATAATATAAAATGGGTAAGGCACCATACAAGCAAGGAAACCTGCCTGGGGAAGGACCTACACCTTATAGAAGACCACAGAAAAATAATAACGTAGTGTTAATTTAAGTAAAACTGTTTTTAGCTCATGTTGATTCTCTTCGATTTTTTTCTTTTCCCAGGGTTACCCTTATTACAAAAACAATATGGTATTACACAATGTAGGTTACAAGAAGCAAGTAAGGCTTCTGGTATTGAAGCGTCCATAGATTACGGTAACTACTTACCATAAGACCGTATCTTACGCTTGTCATCGTCAAAATTAAGCAACGAATGTCTAATTTTCTTTACAAATTTACGCAATTTCATAATACCAGTATGATTCTTTTTTGTTATTTCCTAATGAGTCAACCCTGTATTGAAACTCCTTTGTCAGTGATTTGTGACTTACTATTTACGAAAGTACTGTACGATTGATTTATAGTTTTATAACTGCAGCGTATTCGAAAACAACTGAATGATATATTATAAATCTTTTGACAACTTTGAAACATGGAGGACGTTTTGCAATTTTTGCAATTTTGCTGACTATGAGTTGGACTTGTTCATGACTTTTTTATTGTAAAATTTGGTGGTACTCCCATGGTAAGTGGTAGTAACCACCGCTCCAGGACTTCAGCAATGTTAGAGCTCTCCTTAAACCTCGATTGAAGAAGGCCATGTTGTAGTGCTCGGAAAAGACCGAAATAGATATTTCATTCCAAAGCCTACACTTGAGAGAAATGAACGCTGGCCGAAATCTTAAGATGTAAATTTAAGAGAGGCATACCAGTGAGTAAGCCTGACTCGGTAAGGACCTCCACATTACAGAAGAGTACAGTCAAATAGCTACACACAGCGTTGTAGTTGTGTTCTTGCGTGTGAGTACAGGTCAGGAATTAAACGTTTTCCTTTGTCAACAATTCATCATATTTGAAGTAATAATATACGATTTAAAGTGAGATCTGGTTCTTGTTTTTAATCGACTTCAAAAAGAGGAGGTTATCAATTCGTGTGTATTTTTTATTTTTTTATTTTTTTTAATGTTTGTTACCGCATAACTCCGTCATTTATGGACCGATTTGAAAAATTATTTTTTTGTCTGACTGGACATACTTCCAGTTTGGTCCCATTATCATCAAAAGAAAGTTCCGATGATGGGATCCATGAGGAATTGAGGGAACTCCTCAAAAGTTATAGGCACACATATAGCAATTTCAATATTTTTAACAACTAATCAATCATTTGCATTCAGAAAGTGTAATTTGGTGAAGTAAAACTGATGAAGAAGACCACAGATGGCCATCTGAACTTTTCAATAATAAGTATTTTACTGATGGCGATTAGATAAGTTTCGGTTATCGTTGCTAAGCAACTATTAATAAGAAATAATGACGTGAATGAATTGAGCGCGGATTGCACAGATTAAATATTGCTTTTAATACCTACTTGACCTGTGTTCAGCCCGACGCTCAGTCGATTTTATTCGATTGTAACAAACAAATATCTGAAAATTTTACAACTTGCCGTACTGAAGTCGGTTTTTTTTTGTTAAAATTATATTATATCATCTTTTAAGGATGCCTATTGGAGGTTATAAATTATTCCAGAGTTAGAAGAGGCTGGTAAGCTGTTATAAAGGTCTCCTAGTACAGCTGACAGTCTCTCACATAGCAGTTATTAAATTTTAAGTCTAAATAATGTATTACCACTTTTTCTATAATGTCTACGTTAGAGAAACAATAAACTTATTATTATTATTATTATAGCGCCATTTCTTTTTTATAAATATCTCGCTAAAGCGACAATTTTTTTTAACTATTCTAAAAGAAAGTTATAACTAAATTTTATCATCATCATCATCTCAGCCATAAGACGTCCACTGCTGGACATAGGCCTCCCCCAAGGTTTTCCACATCGTTCGGTCCTGAGCTGACCTTGTCCATCGGTTGCCCGCAACCTTTACCAGGTCGTCGGTCCACCTTGTTGGAGGCCTGCCCACGCTGCGTCTGCCAGTTCGTGGTCGCCATACTAGAACCCTTCCGCCCCAACGGCCATCGGTTCTGCGAGCTATATGCCCTGCCCATTGCCACTTAATAAAATTGATGCAATTCTTAGAGCTATGTCGGTCACTTTAGTTCTAAATTTTATATTTACCTTAAAATATTGATAACAAAAATATCTCTAGCTTTCGTAAAGCCTGAACCGGTTATCGATTTAGAAACCGAAAAAAGATGGTAGGGTAGATTAGGGGTATTGAATATAGAGTTGGGTGAGTAGCTCTGTTGTGTCTAGACTTTGTAGGTCACAATGTGAAACCTAAGTGATTGAACTGTTTATTGTATTGTCTGTATAAAATTTATTTGGCTAGTGCTATTTTCATTTCGAATTTATTGTTTAGATATTTTCCTCGGTTCCTTTATTTGGACTAGTTATTGCCGGTGGCTGCATCCGCATGTATCTTGGCTAAAGTGATAAAAAGAGTCATTTATTTTTCCCCAGGATACCATGTATGGACTTTTTTTCTTTCTTAAAAAAGACAAGGGTAACCCTGTGTCGCGGGGGACTTTACAAACATACAATTAAGAGACACAAAGTATACTCAGTGTTCAGTTGTTGTATTTTTCTAATTAGTTCTATGGTTAATATATGGATGGCGTTGTGCCATTTACGTCATAAATTAAAAGTAGGTGTTAAGATTCTCCGGCCTTGAATGACTACCTCGAAATAAATTATTTGATTTGTCTTACTCCGAAGTTGAAGTATTTTATTGTAAGTAGTTTTTGGAATCTCACGATTTTTCGTCCCGCGTGGGGATTTAACCTACAACACGCCGCGCAGCAGTAAATGGCGAGTCAATCACGAACCAACCATGCAGTCAAAGTTATTAAGACTTAAGTCAAATTATGTTTATTTATATTATGTCATTCTCATTTATTAAAACGGAGCTAACGAATCGACACAATTATTCTCTTGGTAGTAGTTAGAGTACCGGTAAATCATAAAAGCTATTTTTTTAACGACATACTTCGCAAGCGATTCTGTGGGCGGAAGCGAATACAGTATAATTATTTTATGACAATAGCAGAAGCATTTTTTATAATTCTGAAACAAACGATACGACAAAAGTATGTTATTTTTTTTGTTAGCTTGTATTGTCCCACTGCTGAGGAAAGGCCTCCCCCATTGACTTCCATTCCCGTCTGTCCATTGCCTTATTCCACAATTATATTTTAAATTTTAAGTATTTCACTTTTATTTCAATGTTACTTTGTTTCTTTTTAAACTTTATATTGTATTAATTCCTTTATTTAATTTTTAACTTTACTTTTTCTTTTAATTTTTCTCACTTACTTATGTTACCTCTTAATGCATGTTGTGACACTTTAAAATTTTGTGCATTTAGCAAGTATTTTAACACCATTATCTTATTCATGTTATAACAGTGTAACAACTACTGGATGTCCATATAAAATAAATAAATAAATAAATTCTTATCATGTTATTATTAAGATAAACAAAAAAAAATTATACTTTATTTTAACTACATTTATGCTGCTGCCTGCTCGCTATTATGGTGCCTTACCTCTCGTCAGGCACCATGATACCAAGCAGGCCCATTGGGGCAGAACCTCCAAGGTGACCACAGTCAAATAACGACACACAGCATACAGCGGTGTAGTTGTATTCCAGTGGGTGAGAATAGATTTCCAGCGTTCATCACGAAAACCTGGTGTTCATTTTTTTGGGTCATACCATAGGCATGTGATGCCTTTGGTATTTGTAAGCGTCCATAGGCAATGGTTACTGCTTACCATCAGATTGGCCTTAGGTATGATTGTTTGCCATCTAAGTAGTATAAAAATAAGCTTACACAATATTTGCATTACATTCTACAACATGTCTAATCAAAACAATTTAATTGATTTAACGCTGCGCACGCGCAGCTAACGCGCGTTTATGTCTTTTGTTCGCACAATAAACTTTTCATATAAATAAACTATGTATTTAGAACAGCTTTTTTAAAATTTATTCATTATTGTTGTAAATAAAAATATAGAAATAAAATACAAACGCATATATATTTATTACTTTTATACCTACTTATAATATAACAATACCACGCCTTTTTTCTGAAAAGGCAAGCAGAGCCGTTTTATAAAGACTCGGACACAAAGTACACCTAGATTCAGGAGAACCATTTTTTGTCCCGTGTGTCTGTGTGTGTGGATGTGAGATTGAACCCACAATATGCTGCGCAGTGGTAAATGGCGAGGTAACCACTAAAGCCACTGAACCAACCGTGCAGCATCTACTATAATATGCTTGTGCTTTAAGTAGGTCTAGAGCTGCCCTTGTCCACTGGTGGGCCCACAATCTTCACCAAGCTACTGGTTCACTTTGTTAAAGGCCTGCCCCCACTACGTCTTCCTGGTTTCATAACTTTTCTGCCCCGGCGGCCATTGCATTTGGCAATTTTTTCTCATCATCTCAACCCATAAACGTCCCACTGCTTAGCACGGGTCTCCTCCATACATTTGAAGGGATATTAGCCTACTATACCACGGTGGCCAGCCGGGTTGGTATAGGGTTTTGTTTCGAGTTTTCCGTCTCTTGCAGTGGATATTATCTGCCTAGCATACTCCCTTAGTCGACTCTTACGACACCCTCAGGATGGATGAGGCCTTTTTTTTACCCTTCGAATAATACGTAATTGTTTACTTATAGTTATTAAGATATTAATTGTTAATGCTTAAGTATTGATCGTAAATAATAATTACTTATACATATACTTGTTTATAGCCATCGTAAGTGTGTTTTCGCAAAATGCTAATTCAATGGATATCTGATTAATGGTAACGATTATACTGACATCTGAGTTACAGTAATATTCATTAATTTTATATGTACCGTAGCTTAGATAAAATTAATAATATAATTAAATATTTGTTCAATTTCCTCATAAATAATTTACTAACATTAATATCAGTCGAGAAAACGAGCAAAGTTCTAATATTTACGAAAATTATTAAGGCTAAACGTATCTTAAACTAAAAAATAATACTTTAAAAAATAATATATATGACCTAAGCTGGTGATTTAATAAGATTTTAATACCTAGTTAATGTAACATGCGATTTGTGACGTCACTCTCCGTAGTCCTCGAAGTATAATAATTTATTTATTTATACACGATTAGTAGTATTAGTACCACTTCTTTTAACAACCTGTCCTTAATAAAAGTGCAACAATTTAACTTATGCGATTTCGTTCGGGTTTAGAGCAAGTCATTTCTCTTGCGGTCGCGCAGCCCGGCCGCAGATCGCGTCAGTCGCGCCCGCGCCGCCGCATCGAACGCAAGCCCCGCACGCGCACGCGCCTCTCTTGCGTACACTCGTCGTTCGTCGCGCATCAAGTGCTACCGTAAACTACATACATCTGTGACAGTGACATGGTTTTGTGTTTTAATTGGATACTGTGACGGTGTCATTAGAACCGTAAGTTTCTGCTAAAACTTTTACTTATCACTAAATGATGCTGATTATTGCTGATCTATTCGTACGAGTTCGTGCATCACACGTCGTAAATAAAACTAAGCGAGCCCGATTAACACGCGACTCGGTACACACAGACCCAATTCATTGAATAGCAATTAATACGCGGTCTGCACAGTGCGCTTCTGACTTCGTGCACGTATTTAAATTATTTAGAAATCCGAGTCGTCACTTGCAAAAAATGCACGAAATCGCCGGAGCGTCGCGCCGGCGCCGTACAACATCAGCACGATATGTGCTCTCGAGATGCAACTCACTACTGCAATATTATAAGATCAATGCTGTATTACTGACATACTGAGTTATTACCGCGAATGCGACAAGGAAAAATGTGAAAGATACGTCTATATATTTAACCAGGGCAATTTAATGCGAGTGATATCTAATGGCAATGTGCTCTGAATTGAATTAGAATGAGTTGGAAACTTATATTTTTGCACTCAAGATATAATGCTGCGTAAGTGCACTTGTAATATTTGCAACTCATGGTTGGTATTAAAACTCGTCAAATATTTGATCAAAGATTTTGTGAAAAGAAAATTTCATTCACATAGGTAATTGACATACATTTTGTAGTCCTTATGAATTTAAGAGATATTTGAGCAAATATTTGGGCCGCGGAATAACGTCTTAAATGCAAGAAATGTAAAATATTGTTACGTCATTTTACTTGTGAATCTAATTTGCGTTGATTGTTCTAAACAAGACAAGTTAAAGTTATAAATGAAGTAATCATCTAACTCTGAGATTATTTGCTCTTAAGTAAATTGAATTACTATGTTAACGAGTGATTGATGAGCGATTTAGTTATTGCAAAAGTGGCTCCCTCTAATTGAAGCTGAAGTTCTTTGTTTATCAGTTTAAACTTACTGGCACATTATCAAATACCCAGTAAGAAAAATTTAGTAAATAATAGTAATATATATTTTATGTTCCACCAAAATCAGACAGTTCTTCAAAGTCAACCTTCTTTCAAAGGCCTATAAATACAACAATTAAAAGCTCATTTAATAAACAGCTGATTTTGTTCTTTAATGAAACTTACGAAAATTGACAGTGAATCTGATTTTTACATTATACTTGGAAATTTGAATTAAACGGTTTTTGTAACTTTCATGAATATTTATTTTGTTTTAGGATTAATTTTCAAATTATTTTACAATATGTATTGCTCAGAAAATATAAAATGTTATACATGAATTAATAATAAAATTATTCAAATTAAACTATTGATAGATACAAATGCAGTAAAAATAAGATTTTTTAACAAGCACTAATATTTAAAGTATTTGATTTAAATAGTTAACCTATTGAAAATACACTGACAGAGTTAAGGTTACCTCATAATTTAATACTACCATGTCCTGCAAAATGCTTGTTTTTTCTGCAGCGTGGGAGTCTGAATAATGCATTTTACTGTGTATTTATAAATTACATATTATTTAGTGTGTGATAATACTATACATTGAACCTGAATGATGCATTTTTTAAACGATATTACAGTAATTGACTCAGTTATTGAATAATATTTTTCACAAAAGCCCCCGTAAATTGTTTTTCAAGATAAGTATGTATTTGTTACTTATGCTAAAATAGAATAATTTCAAATTTAAGTGGATTTGTAACAAGACGTATAATACTACATCTCAATATGAAGCCATTCCAGAAAAGTTATCATAGAAGACACGTTTTGGTACTTACGTCTTTTTTCTTCTGTGATAAAAAAACCAAATCTGAAAAATTTTGTTAAATTGAATGTCCTTAAAATTTTACTTTCAATATTTTAAAAGCACTTATGCCTTTAGTTTTATGTTATAAATGTTTTATTTTTATTTTATCAGATATATTAAAACGACGCATCTGTTCTATTGTATATTTTTAGAAAGTCTTTCTAGGCAAACTAGGAAATGTCAGTATAGTATTCAAATGCCATTAATTCATTTGACAAAATATGAATTATGATTCAGCAGGAAAACCCATTCACACTATAACCCAACTTAACTTTTTTTAAATGCTTGTATGACTGTTGATGTAGTAACACACGGATACAGGATAATACGCGGGTGAAAGCTAGTTGTCATCTTAAATGTATATATCATTAAAAAATCTAAACGGTCTCTTATCCATTTTTGAACTATATTCTCTTCATTAAGATTTTCTTTACATCTTTTGTTTTGTTTTTTCTCCAGTTGGTAAATGTCCAGGTTTAGGACAATTAGATTTTAAATTTTCGTGAGTTATGACATATCGTTATGTGTCGTAATAATATATGACCGTAACACCAGAATGTTGCATTTATAACCTTATCGTTTTCAAACTACTCAATTTATCTTCAGAATTACATAGTGCACACCTGGTGCAATAACGTCCTAAATGTAACTAAAATTTCCTACTGAAAGTACAAAATAGATGTTTATTTTGGGCTTTTGAAAATGTCACATGTAACTTATGACGTTGTTGCATCCAGTGTGCGATATATTTACAACGTTTTGGAATTAATTACAATGAAAATAGGAACCCATATATGTCCCTCTGTCGGTTACAAGTCTCTTCTCTAGGTATCAAGACAGCTAAGAGGCTTTTTAGAATTAATCAAAGCTTATCGTCTTTGATCATAAAATGCATATTTTATTGACCATATCTTTACATATTTTTTGGTAATCAACCATATCAATAAATCACTTTTATGAATGGCACATCATTCGGACATACAGTTACTATGTGTTATGTACACAGCACATTTGCCGCATCCATGTGATAATAAAAACCGTTATTTATATAGTTTCACGAAAATATTGCCGGACAATAAAATGTGTAGATATGTCGTTTTACTTTTTTAGTCACCTCCTTTGACTCGTAACGGTTTTGAGGTTCAGTATTAGGTCAGCCTATAGGTTGAACACTATCAATGTGTTTTTAAAATCATCTGAAGATGAAGATCTGCTTTCAAGAAAGCCAAATGCACTTTCAACGTTGTTGTCTTTACTAATATTATAAATGCGAATGTTTGGATGGTTGTTATTTAAGCACGCCAAGACGGCTGAACGGATCGATTTAGTCTGGAATAGCATATAGACTACCAACGTTTTACCTCGGAAAAATCACTGTCAAACTGAACAATTTTTTGTGGACTAAAGGTAGTTGTGAATGAAAAATATAACTATTACATTTTTTCCTCATGGAAAACTTTTTTTTATGGACCGATGATAGACTCCTGTTATATGCCGTCTCCATACAGATTTTAATCAAAAAATTATGTGTCTATTAAATAATCGTATGTAAGTAAACTGTTACTAAAAAAATATAAAATAACTAAAATAAATTCATTTCTCAAGAAAGGAGTCTAAAGGGTCGGCAACGCGCAAGTGATACCGCCGCGCCGCCGGTGTTGCAAAAGCCCATAGGCTACGGTCATTGCTTGCCATCAGGCGGCCGTATGTTTATTTGCCTCCTTGGTAGTATAAGAAAAAACAAAAATAAATAATTATGTTTATGCCCATACTATATCTTGTTTCTTACAAAATCAAAAAATGAAAATAATTATTCACTCATGGACTACGAATCAAATATTATAAAACAATTACATAACTGACAAATTATTGATTATATGTATAATATGTATGAAAAATATTATACATACGTTATATGACAACAAAGACATGACTATTATTGTTAGTTAGACACGCATGCTACTGGTAACTAATCAATTTACGTTAGAAATTATAAAAACGTTGTTGAATGATTGTTAAAATTATAATAAAGTGAATTTGCAAATCATACTTTATAATTATTAATATTTTTTATTCATCAAAATATATTATTCAATTTCTGTTATAATTATAAATGGGTAGGTAGAATTAAATTTTAAAATTGATTAATATTATTAAGCAAAATTTTAAAAGTATATGTTTAATAAACAGAATAATAATATTAATATTTTCGGGACAACTCATACATCGCTATCTGATCCCAAACTAAGCAAAGCCTGTACTATGGTAACCAGACAACTGATAAACATACTTATAATTTGCAAATCATACTTTATAATTATTAATATTTTTTATTCATCAAAATATATTATTCAATTTCTGTTATAATTATAAATGGGTAGGTAGAATTAAATTTTAAAATTGATTAATATTATTAAGCAAAATTTTAAAGTATCTGTTTAATAAACAGAATAATAATAATAATATCTTCGGGACAACTCACACATCGCTATCTGATCCCAAACTAGGCAGAACCTGTACTATGGTAACCAGACAACTGATAAAAATACTTATAATATATTTCTAAATACATACATATAAAAGATAAATTACACCAATAGAAGTATAATATAAATACATATTATACTGCTAAGGTCAAAAAGCAAATGGCTCGCCTGATGATAAGCAACAACACTGGGGGTATCTCTCAAAAATTGACAACCCTGTAAAAAACAAACAACCACATGCTTATACTCGTAGTATCTTGGGAAAAGCTCGTCAGGGAATTAATAAATACATTAAAATAAGTGGTAATTCTTTATGGATTAAGAATACAAATCTCACCACCTCATTCCATCCCGAGGGTGTCGTAAGGGTCGACTAAGCTGCAAGAGAGGGAAAACTCGAAATAAAACCCGTCTGACCAGCGTGGTATAGTAGGCTAATATCTCTCCAAGTATATGGAGGAGACCCGTGCCCAGCAGTGGGACGTTTATGGGTTGTGTTGTGATGATGAAGTATAAATTCTATAAATTGACTTGCTTTAAATATATAACTACTTATTTCAATTCTTGTTACCCAGTGTTCTTAATTAAATATTAAGAAATTGGAACATAATTTATGGCACCGCTAAAATCCATGTTAACATTTTTATAGTTTTATTTTACAAGATTATTAAATTCTTGTGAAGTTGTTTATAGAAATTATATTTTATATAAATTTAATATCGGAAAGAATAAAAGTGAAAGTCTATAAATCAGAATTAGTTTTTTTTAATAGTTTTGGCATAATTAATATAATTTTAGCCGTAGTCCTATATATAAATAATGTAACATTTTTTGTAAAAACGTTTATAGAAATATAATTTATAATAAATATAATAACCACAAATTAATTTGCAATGTTACCTTTTATGGTGAAACGATAGTTTTTAAATTTTAAAATGAATCAATTATAGAATATTTATGATGTTAATTGAGCACATAATTTGCGATGTTTTTTTCTATCTATAACAAGATTATTTAATTTTTGTGTGGGTGTATAAGAATATAAATGATTCAATTATATAGATCAGTAAAAGGCTATATTATCTTATTAATGTTATTAATTATAAATATATTTCCATGTATGGTCAGAAAGTTTTGTTATTTTTGAAATGAAAAGAAAGTAGTTGTTTATGGTTCAGAGGTCAATATATCGAATATAAACTAGAATAAGGTAGATAACCATAATAAAAATTGATTTTGTTTATTTTTTTCTTTTTTTCCAGTTAGGAAAAAAATGCATTCCAGAGTATTGTGGTAATTATATATAAATTATTGGGATAAGAAAATGTATCAAAATAGATGTATAATATTAGCACAGTGTAAAGAACCCTTTATTCCTTATTAGTATGGATTCTGGTAGGCACCACCTTATGACCGAACCATCGAGTTTATACAAAACTTTGCCTAATCTATGTTTATAATTACATAGGTAATATTATCATATAATAAATGTAGAGCATAATTAAGGAAAGTGTTGCGCTTCGGTATTTGCCTCTATACATGAATTACCATACATTTTCACTCATATATGCGTTCATGCAAATCTTGCGTTATATCTAGGTGGCTCATGCTGACGCCTCGCTGCTCGTGTGCAGTGAGAGTTACAGTGCGACCCAGTGACGAGTGAGTGAGCTGGGAAATTGTATTTTTGTACTGTTTTATAGCAGTTATTGTAAAGGAAATGGTTGAGTTTTCTTTTGTATCATAGATTTGTTAGTACTTTTGATTGTATTGTAAAATGTATTTTTCTTTTCTATTTGCAAATGAGTGTAATAAGGCCTTTATATTGAGATATCTGCTAATGATAAAGGAAAATATCTTGAGGGATATGTCTTAGAAATAATTCTAAAGACATGTCAGATTCATCAGCCCACATTAGGCTAGTGTGTGTGAATTAAGGCCTAAACCATTTCTCGTTTGTTTGAGGAGAGGAGACCCATGCCCAGCAGTGGGATATATATATTTTTTCTCTTTGTTTAAAAAGACTCCCGCACTAGAGAACAAGCTCTGTGTCGCGGGGGACTTTACAAACATACAATTAACGGACACAAATTACACCCAGGCTCAGAACAACACTTTGTGAGTCACACAAAGATCCTATGTGGGAATCAACCCGGTACACAGCAGGCGCATACTGCGGCCACTGGACCACCAAGGCAGTCACTTATGGGTTGCTTTTTTTTATATCAATGAGATATTTACATAGTAATATTTTTGGCGGTGTTATAATTGCTCGAATACGTTATTCCATTTTCGATGACTGGTGGAAAACCTGACTTCGACTGCATGGTTGTTTCAGTGGCTAGTAGTCACCTCGCCATTTGTCAGTGTGCTGTGCTTGGTCGATCCCACACAGGATAAAACTTTGTGCGAATCAGAAATAGTTATTCCGAGTCTGGAACTGTTGTAATAATTGTTCCGAGTCTGTACTGTCCCTCAAGACTTCTTCTTATTGTTTTGTGTAAGTGGCCAACCTGGTAACAGAATTATTTAGATCGCCCATATTTTAGGACTCCGTCATAACGACTGTTAACAGTCGAGCCCGACTTTTAGGATTACCGCTCCATTGGTAGCTTCACCCGTTGATCGTTTACCGAACAGCGAGTGCCCTTGGCTATAAGCATAGGCTATAAGCCAAGGAGCTCGAGATAATATTGTGGGAACTGCCTTTTATATAAAAAATCTTGTCGGTTTTTTTTCAAAGCTGAAGGTATGGCCGAAGATCTAGTCAGAGCCTCTAGACAAGTGGCATAAGCAATAATCGAATCGAAAAGAAAATGTATGGGATTTGACGCAAGTTTACGACATTAAATCATAGACTCACGTCAAATTCCATACATTTTATTTTTTGACTTTTCGGTTCGACTATCGCTTATGCCACTTGTCTAGAGGCTCAGACGTTAGTTCGTTTCTACATAATTACTTTCTATTATAAAAAATATATACAGCCACCAATTTTGCCGCCATTATCATCTAATATACATATAAAATTCTCGTGTCACAGTTTTCGTTGCCATACTCCTCCAAAACGGCTTGACCGATTTTGATGAAATTTTTTGTGCTTATCCGGTATCTATGAGAATCGGCTTACATCTATTTTTCATCTCCCTAAATGTTAGGGGTAGTCCACCCCTAATTTTTATTTTTTATTTTTTAG
This sequence comes from Trisateles emortualis, assembly GCA_947095525.1. Lineage (NCBI taxonomy): Eukaryota > Metazoa > Arthropoda > Insecta > Lepidoptera > Erebidae > Trisateles > Trisateles emortualis. The sequence goes on along the minus strand of OX352740.1, from coordinate 4,263,592 downwards.
ACAAAATTTTTAATTTCTATTTTTTTGTAATTCAGCATTAAAAAATATATACAACCCTTAATTTTCATCCCTCTACGATCAACCTCTATTTTTTAATAGCGATATTACTATTTTAGTAGCAAAACAACGTTTGCTGGGTCAGCTAGTCTTAATGTAAATAACTCTTTTATATTATGTTCACAGCTATTTAAATATTGAAATAACATTTATATGTTAAGTTAACATGTTTATTTTACATTTGAAATTAACAAAATGCGATAATATTGATAAATAAGTTCATATTCTGCTTAGTTGAGTTTAAGTATACCTAGATAAAATAAAAAAATGAATTAATTTTGCCAACTGACAGGCCTGTTAGTCTAGTGGTTAGAACCTGAAAGAGAAAGAGTAGAGGAGAAATGCTTTACGCATACCGCCTCGCTTAGGGAAGCAAATCGGATATGTCGGACTCTCCGGCCTAAAGGTGGTAGGCGGCCGGCATACCGACTAAACCCCCCTGTACACTTACACCTGCCTTCACGGGTGGACCACTGGAACCTGATATGACGTCAGTGGTCCACCCAGCGGCTGCCCGCGCTACGCAAGCTCCACTCCAGTGACAGCGTCCGGGTGCACCGGGAACGCTGTCCCTCCGCGGAAAGGTGCGAGTGAGAGGCTCGATTCCTCGACCTCTCACCCGCAAAGTGGTTAGACCCTGACCTAAGCCGGAAGTCGTGGGTTTGATTCCCACACAGGACAAAACTTTATGTGATTGATTAATGTGATTGAAATTTTTGAGTCTGGGTGTAATTTTTATCCCTGAATTGTATGTTTGAATAGTCCCCCGCGATTCTTCTAGTAGCTAGTACGGGAGTTGTAAAAAAACCGTTAGTTAGGTAGAGTGATGGCTTTCGCAGAGTGACTGGGGGAGCTGGATACAAGTAGTCGAGGATCGTAATAAGTAGCTTACACTTGGAGAAACCTATGTCCATCAGTGAACTGCGGTAAGTGGATAATTATGAAAAATGAATAGTAAGACGTCGACGGTTCTTATTTAAACAAAGTTGCTATCCCCAGCAAGACCACCAAGACCTTAATAATTTGAAACTTGGCACGCTCTCGGCTTCTTGCATCCAGCAACTTAGCCAAGATCGCTTCACCTAGCCTGAGGGCGCGCTACATAAAACGCAATGTAAAAGTTTAACTCTCAAACAAATATCCACCTTCATTGGTATTCACGTATTCACCCACTCATTAATTAATTACTTAATCATCATTATCAGCATTTTAATTCTACAGAAAAAAAAACCTTATCATTTAAAAAAGTAAAAGCATTAATACGCTCTCAATAATTTTCTACGAAATTATCTCCTTTCGTGACATTGAAAAATGTTGAAAGATTACATTTTGTACGAGGTATTTCTAAGTAATTTTTGACGTTTGATTACTAACTAATATTGACTGCACAGTTGGTTTAGTGGATTAGATGGTTACCTCGCAATTTACCACTGCGCGGGGTGTTGTGGTTTTGATCCCCACTCAGGATAAAAATTTGTGTGATCCATAAATGGTTGTTCCGAGTCTGGGTGTACTTTATGTCCGTTAATGTTTGTTTGTTCCCCGAAACATAGGGGAAATGTCTTAAAAAAAATCTAATTATAGCTTAAAGCTTGGCGCGGTCGATGTCTCCCATACCGCGCATGTTAAAGGGTCTCAACGCGCTTCTGGAGTCAACTTGTGGATTTGATTTGTTTGCTGATGAATGGAAGATGATTTTGTCCGAATGTATGAGGTTTTTTGAGATGACAGAATGAAAGGTATTTTTATATTTCTGATTAATCAGTGTAATTGATGTTTTTTTTCGTTCTGATTATATTTATATAAATAAATTAATATACCTGGGTGAAACAGTAGAAGCTTACGACTGTCATGCTAAAGAACCGGGTTTGATTACCGAATAGGATATTATTTCTTCCTTTTGTTAAGATTCGCACAAACAACAAGTTCTGTAAAAGTGGTACACAATTCAAATTCACAGACGCAAAGTACATCCAGACTCGGAATAATTATTGTACATCAATTATTTTTTGTCCCGTTTGACCAGATTGTATACGGCGCGTTATGATGGTATACCATTCTAATTCATTGACCAGCTTAAGGTTACAACAACAGGCATACGTCTAGTGCATGCCTGTTGTTATAACCTTAAGTTGGTCAATGAATTAGATACGCGATGTCAATTTCTGTTGTTATTTGCTTTCTCTAGATTTAAAAGTTAGGCACAAACTTAATAATAAAATTAATTACTGCAAATAAAGAATATTTTTTTAAGTGGAAAGTTATTCTTTAAGCCTTTCTTAATTATAATAAGGATCCCTATTAGTTTTAATTAAAATTCATTGTTAATTTAGCAAAAAACATTTTGCCCAAAACTGTTTAATTAAATTAAGAGATCGAAAACATTTTTGTGAGAGCTGAAATATTTGCGAAGAATTTTTTAAGTAAAGTTCAGCATTTTATGGTAATATTAAGATTGCAATTTCTTTTCTTAGCTTTTAAAAAATAGATTTTTTTTTTCGTAATTCAAATTTAAATTGTTTTTAGGAGCACACGAGTTCACAAAATTTTAATAAATAAATTTAGTTGGTAGAAAAAATAGAAATATAAACTGGAATAATAAGTTATTTTTTAAATATTCTAACAATATTATAATGTCAAAATTCAAACATAGAACATTGAGTAATAACAGAACACAAACACACAGAAATAAATCTATAGGTACGTGAATAAAATCACGCCTACCGTAATGATTGTCTACGAGTACTTCCAAAGTCTTTAAGTGTCATATCTATTTTATTAGTATGTTTCTTCTTTTTGAGTTTTCTCAGATTTAGAAAGAATTATGTTTAATTATCATTTAACTATTTTGAATAATTTTATTGTTAAAAAACAACTATAAAAACAAGTATTTGTTCTAAAGTAAATATCGAAGTATAACTTGAAAATTTAGGCTTTTTATTCTATATATATTTTAACTTATGTTTATTTAAATGAATGAATGCAAAAAACAATTAAATTGAGCAACATAATTAGACTTTTCACCTTTGTTTTTATTAAATCAGAATGTACGAATTAAAGAAAGATACTTGCATTTTACTTAACGTTGTTTCTTCATACAATCAGATTAGAAAAAGCCGTTTACGGAACTTTTAAACTAATTTTGAACAAGCAATTGTTTTGATACGTTATCTTACATTGCATGCATAATGTATTAATAAAAAGTTCATCGACCTCGTCTAGTCAGAGTTCAAGGGTTACCTCATTAGTTTTTTTTTCTTTTTTGCTTTCAAGCTAGATAGAAGTTTTTGCTTGCAGATTCATTATAAGGTATGACGTGTTAAAATTCGGGTAGCTGCGTACTTTCGAATTAGCTCAGAGTTTTTTGTTCGAAGATGAAAGTAAGTAACTGTTTTTGTGGTTTCATTGTGAACTAATTATTCTGTTTGGGTTTTCCTTGTGTATTTAACTGGTGCTATTGTTTCCACTGTTATTTATTTAGGCAATCAACGGGCTACGTAATTGCTTGTAGACTACTGTGGTTTTTAATAATGAAATGTTGATTAAAGTGGTTTATTTTTCATATTTAGCTTTATTTCTGGGTCACATTTTTTTGTCCCGTGTAAGGATTGAACCCACATCAAGCCACGCAGTTGTAATTAGCTCGGTACCCACTTAAGCCACTGAACTAACCGTGCAGTCAATAATTGAGCATTATTGATTTATAAAAAAAACTATTCCTTTTGCTCATTGGCGTCGATCGCCATTTAAAATAATTATATAACAATATCCTTACTAATATTATAAATGAGAAAGTTTTTGAGTATGGATGTATGGATGTTTGTTACTCTTTCACGCAAAAACTACTGAACGGATCTGGATGAAATGTGGCACAGAGATAGATTAAAGTCTGGATATACATATATAGCATTTAGGCTACTTTTTATCGCGATAACCGACACCTACGCGGGCGGAGCCGCGGGCAACAACTAATAATAGAATAACAGAACAATAATGTTTGCACAACTATTACAAAATTGTTTCAGTTGTTTTTTTTTTATTTAGAAGACAAACAGCGTGACTACAACAGTCATATAAGTAATTATTTAATAAACTTGTCGAATAATTATTCGTAATTATAACAAACGGAGCTTGTAAGTATTACAGTCATAAACATTTTTCTCAGAAACTGTTGAAACTTGGTTTTATTTGAATTTAAAATTTTAAACGTTGCATTTTAATTTAAAATTGCGCATCATTATGTGCATACCTAATAGTTGCGAAATAATTAAATAATAAATTGATTAGATAAAATCGAAATTTAAATTATGGTTATAATCGGAACTTTGATATGAATTGAAATTGAGATTGCAAATATTAATTGCAATTATTTTTGGTAATGAAATTATACAATTATTTTAATTTTATTTTTGGTAATGAAATTATACAATTTGACTGTTTTATATTACTAAACAGGATAATCAGAAATAATTCATGTTTTTTATGTAATTAACAAATTTAAATTTCGAATTGAATTTATTTTCAGTAATCATCAATATAGCGTACATTTTCAAAAGAAAATAAATTCGAAATTTAAATTTGTTACGAATTCCCATATTATAAGCCCATTTATGACCTCATTTGAAATTATTCATTTTAGTATAATATTAAATTGAGAATATTAACAAATTAAGTAAACTTTTTAGCTCATAAACGAGCTCTTATTTGCTACAGTTTGTCTTTGCCGTGTTATCGATGAAGTCTACTAAATGTCCCGGCTAATAGTCGTGACATTTATTCAAATTATGAGAGTGGTATTAAGAGATAAAAAGACCTAAAATAATATTGTTGTTCCTTTCGTTTTACAGAAAAACACAATAGTAAAATTCAAGCATGAAAATTATTATATTCCTAATTTAAACGTATACTAAATTCTAAAACGAACTTATTTTGAATAAAGTACATAACTAAATATTTAAAGGAGGATACCCACTACATACATTAAAGCTTACTTGAAACTAATCCTTCATTTCGCGACTTTCTCACGCGTGTACTTTTAGCCTTATTAAGGCTTCGCGTTTAGTTGATATATATCTTAATGTCAACAACAAGACTGGTTGCGTTTTGTATATCAATATTGTTGATTGGCATTCAAATGAAGCTCTTTAGGCGTGGGCATGCAATGATGGAGTAGCATTGAATAATTTAATAGTATTGATAAAGTGGTATTGGGATTCATGATAGTTTTAATGCGATAGTACTAATGTGCCAAGTGTAGTATCTGTGATTAAGAGGAATATGATTTTTGTATTTGGAACAAAAATTACTATGATGTTATACTTTTCGAAAGGGGTCGGCCATTGTACTATAGTACCTACTAGGGGCCGCCCGCGACTTCGTCCGCGTGGTAATTTGGAATATTTTCCCCGATTTTGGCAACATATCTCACTACTACTCCGCTCCTATTGATCATTGCGTTATGTTATATAGCCTATAGCCTTCCTGGATAAATGCACTATTCAACAAAAAAATATTTTGATGTGAAACATCTATAGCCGCACGTAAAACCGATTTCTGGCGTGGCGACGCATGCCGTGGCGACGCGTCTCCACGGCATGCGTCGGTAAATTTTTGTATATAATGAAAATAAATGTTTATTCAATAAATAGTCATCGTTATCTGGCAAAAAAAATGGTAATATTTTATTTTATCATTATGACATATTTAGTTCCTATAACAATCTGTTCTTTTCTGCATAATATTACTTTTACAAAATAATCGATGTTTCTCTACATCTGCCAGGCGTCCCGTGACGGCTCACATTTTTTTTCTAATCGAACCAGTACTTTCTGAGATAAGTGCGTTCAACCAAACAAACAAACTCTTCAGCTTTATAATATTAGTAGCTATCTCTGTGCCAAATTTCATCCAGATCCGTTAAGTAGTTTTTACGTGAAAGAGCAACAAACATCCATCCGTACTTACAAACTTTCGCGTTTATAATATTAACAGAATTCCGCTTAGATGACCAATCTTACGCCCTGACCTTTGGTGTATACAGGTCTTCTCCAAGAATTTCCACAGCATTCAGACTTGAGCTGACCTTATCCATCAGCTCCCCGCAACCTTATCCATTTTCAGTAAAATACAAAATCATTTTTCCTTAACTGACAATACCTTTGCTCCATAAAAGAGGTCCAAACGACAAACAGGTACAAAATATAACCTTATTAGTAACAGTTCCATTTTATTTTTATTACCGTTATTTTATTACAACCGAAAGTGGTGGCTTCATTAGCCACCAAGCGATATTGCGATAATGCTCGTGTACACTTATTGATATAATATTTAATTCAGCTTATAATCAATATATTATTACCGTCTTATTCGCAAGACGTCCACAGATTGCAGCCAATCATGTTGTCCGTGTGGATGTCGGTTATCACGGTAAAAATTATGCTCTATACGCTATTCGTTAATTTTTAAAACCCGTTCAACCGTTTAGTCGTGATAAGGGTAAGAAATAGACATATGTACATAGAAACAGAGTAACTATTGCGTTTATAATATAAGTATGGATAATTCTATACAGATGAAAAACATCCACTGGTGGACATTGGTGTCTTCACCAAGGATTACCACGACTTTTCGGCTACCCGCAAATTATATTAAAAGTACGTATATAATAATATAATATATTGTATATAATGACAAAAAAAGAAAATCAAAATACAAACGAAGACTGTTGTTTAAGCGTCGAAATATTTCTCAACATCACTGTCTACTGGGTGTAGTATGCAGTAGGCAAGCGGCATTGCCACGTTGTAATTTATTGTTATAGTACTCGTTAAAGTCACATAGCATGGGTACTGTGACGTTTGACATTTGTCGATGAAAAAAATGTGAGCCATCACGGGACGCCTGGCAGATGTGAAACATCGACATTATTTTGTAAAAGTAATATGCAGAAAAAAACAATCACTCACTCACTTACACACTCGATCACTCTTGATCATTCAATTAGCCAATTGGCTAAAGATTGATTTAATCTTTTCTAGAGTAATTTAATCGATAGATTCTCATTTAATCTTCTATTGTTTTTATTCTCCAAATATCAAACGTCACAGTGTCCATGCTATGTGAAATATACTATAATTATTTCTGCTGTATAGATATCCGTTTCTATAATGTTGGCTATCCTATTTTAAGCACTTTATTTCTATTAGAAGCTCTTTTGTTATGTTTCCAATTAACCCTTATAATCTACTAACGGCCGGTCCCGGATTTGTACGGGTCGATATTTATTTAGTTTTCGTAGGGATTCCTATTATTCCATTTGGATAATGTAGCATTATACAGGTTATATTTTTGAAAAAGTTTAGTAGTTTTTACGACCTGGGGAAGGTCACGGGTAGCCTATGGATAAGGTCAGCTCAGGACCGAATGCTGTAGAAATCTTCAGCAGTGGACGTCTTTTGGCTGAGATGGTGAATTTAAAAACAAAACAAATCTGTTTTCTGCATAATTTTAATTTAGTTACATATAAAAGGGAAATACTTCTTATTAATAAATCTCTAAATCTCAGAAAATATAAATAATATAAATATAACTTAAAATTTGATGAAAAATGAAATGAAAAATGATTTACAATAACTTAATATTTAATACAAGTACTTTACATTTCAACGAGTATTTTTCAAGCGCTGTTAGTTTTAAACATAAATAACAATTCTGTGGTCTCCACACTAGGTAAGCCTGTATCGTGATGGCAGACATATTCTTTATAAAGAATTGTTATACTTAGAATAAGTCGGGGTGGGTCGCTAGTTACAGAAGACCTCAGCCAAATATCTACACACAGCGGTATAGTTGTATTCCTGGATGTGAACACAGGTCTCCAGCGTTCATTTAGCTTTTTGAAGGAAGGGGGAAGCTTTTTGAAAAAAAATTTTCAGAACGCTTCCCTTAAAGTTATAAAAAAAAATGGATCGGCAATACGCAAGTGATTGCAAGCTTCTATAGATGTAACCGCTTAACATCAGGCGGTCCGTATGTTTGTATGCCACCTAAGAAGTATAAAAAAATCATATCTTTGTAGTGTATCACAGGCCTATCCCCGAACAATGGTTTACGAGGCACTATATTGGTCTAACTGACCGTAAACTGGCCATATTTCTTCGTAATAGAACAATAAAGAAAATAGAAATAATAAAATAAACCAGCCATAAATATTGTTGTGATTAATGAGTTACAGTGTAGACTGCAAGGTTGGTTCAGTGGCACCATTTACTGTGCGCGGCGTGCTGTGGGTTCGAGCCCGAGAATAAATGGTGTGATTCATAAATGGTTGTTCCGAGTCGGGTAAAGTGTAAATTGTGTCTGTTAATTGTATATTTGTAATGTCCCCCGCGACACAGAGACTAGAGCTGTTCCCTGGTGCGCGCAGTTGTCTTAAAAAAAAAGAAAAAAAAAATTTTGCTTTAATTTCACATTTTTACAGGATTTAGGTTATTTTTTACAATGCCGTTGTCTTTTTTTCTTGAGCAAAAGAACAGCTTTTGACTGCAAGTTTGGCAAGGTAGCCACTTGAGCCACTGAGGATCACTGAGGAGGCTACCCCGCCATTGAACCCAACGAAAATTGAACACAAATTTCACGGTCAGCTGCAAACATACGCAGTACCTACGTGACTAAAAGGCGTGGAAACGAATTTCACTAAACGACACTGAATGTTTTACTTACATAAAAAATTCTACAGTTGTTTTCTAAACGAGACTAGAGACTGTATTTTGGTTGAAATTGTCTGTTATCAAATACCTACTGACAGTGAGCAAGCTCTTTCGGGAGAAAATAGCAATTTAGATTGGTAATCCTATGAGTTGGAAGGTATGAAATGGTTTAAGCGATCACAGTTTCGTTTACTCTGAAATAATGTTGGGATTCTGTGAACTAAACACGGCTTAGTGAAATCCGTTTAGTATGAACTTAACTTTAACTTTATTTTAGGTGTTATATAAGACTTAAGTAATAAATAATAATGTACATTTTATTAGGTTTCTTAAAGAAACTTACTTTGTGCATTATAGTACTAAAAATATAAATAATAATTTATTCAGTGAAAATGAAAATAACCGTATCTTTTAACAAATAATTTAAAACAAAATGGACAATGAAATCCGTTCCATTTACAAAAATATATTTTCGGAAAATAAATAAAATAATGTCACGTGCGAATGTGGTAATAGGTTTCGAACATCTGAAAATTCAAAATTTGCATAACGTATTTGAAATTCAAATGTTTCAAATCTGGAATCAGTCGTTTTATTTAAATTTCATTGCGGTTGTTATAAATCAGAATAGTGTATCTGGCTTGAAGCGGGAGCAAGAATCCAGCTAATGGTTGCACTGATGCGTTATTGATACACGACGCGCGACTCGCAACGGTACCGCTGAGCGCATCACGCCGCGCCGCCCGCCGCCGCTCGCATGCCGTGCACAGGGCTGCTGAACTTTCATAATTATTAATGCAAATAACTATATCGGATGTTTTATTCAAAGAAATATTCACATAGTTAATATAGCATTAACAAAGCTCGTTTGTCCATTAACGATTGCCTTTGATAAATTCATTTCGAATGTATTCTATTTTCCTATAATTAATCGTAAGCAATAAGCACACACAATTATGTACATACTAAGAAGGTACAGACTCAGAACAACTATTTATAGATCAAACATTTTTACGACCAATGGATTACTAATAATAATGAAAACATTAATTAGTTTATAACTAATTCATGCATACGATACTGCCTCGGTCTTCTGAAGACCTGATAGTTCAGTCACGTTTCTGTCGAAAAATGCTAATTCATAAAGTTTTGTCCCATGTGAGAATCGAACCCACTATGATGACCACCAGAAACCACCAAAAAAATCTTAAACAAAAAAATGGATCATATTGTATTAATAATCAATTTTCTCATAGCGTTTAATTTAAAATATTGTGAACAAAATAACTCATAGTTGTCAACCCTATGTATATCAAAAGCTATTCGTTACCGGCATATTATTTCACTGCGCATATTCATCGTTGCATTTCGCAGATACCGCGTTTTGATCGATTGTAATGGCGAAATTTTTGTTTGTTTTTAGTGAACAGTTACTTTGTTGAATTTACTGGTCTCTTTCACTACTTATCCTGTTATTATGTAGCATTAAACGCAATTTACTATTGCGGATGTGGATTTTAAAAAGTGTACTACTTTTATTCGCTTAAGTGGTTACCTCGCTATTGGCTACTGCGCAGTGTTGAGTTCGATCCCCACACGGGAGATTTTTTTGTAATTCACGAATTTGACTGGCCTAGTCTAACTGGTTAGTGGCCCTGACTGCTAAGCTGGAGGTCGTGGGTTTGACACGAGACAAAACTTTGTGTCATTCAAATTTTTAGTTGTTCTGAGTGTAATTTGTGTCCGCGAATGCGGAAGTTGTCTTTTGAAATAAATATTGTTCTTTTTTTAAGTCTAAGTGTACTTTATGTCCGTTAATTGTAAGTTTGTAAATCGAGCAGGCGAAAAACAAAAGACAATTGCCAACTCATATTTCGTTTCGAAATAACAAATTCTATACCTAAAGATCCTTATACATTTCATTCTGAAGTTGAATCGCGAACGAAATACCCATTGTGGTATAGCGAAATTACATTTTTTTCGTTGCTATAATGTCTTTATAAAACCTATAAAACTGATACTTGTACTCGTATGTAGTAAAACGTGGAATGATGATAATTTGCACACCGCAAACGGCATATTACTGCAAAGTGGGCTCACGTATTGTTTTGAGGTGATTACACCAGTTTTTCTTAGAGCTGTTATACACTGAATCTTTTATAGCAATTTAGTTGCAAATAAAGCAGTAGGAAAGTAACTAGCCTGTAACATAATTGATGTGTTAGTTTGATCATGCAGTGCTGAGGTAAATTTCACATTGGAAAATTTATACGTAGGTAACTAATCAAATGATTTACCACTTGCTTACGGTAAGAAAATATCGAGGTAAAACATGTGCTAGAAGAACTTTAAAGGCATGTTTGCATTCACCAAATCGCACTTGGCTTCGTTATGCAGTCATATTTGACTGCCTTGGTGGTCCAGTGGTCGCAGTATGCGCCTGCTGTGCATGAGGTTGTGGGTTCGATTCCCACACAGGACAAAACTTTGTGTGACCCACAAAGAGTTTTTCTGAGTATGGGTGTAATTTGTGTCCGTTAATTGTATGTTTGTAAAGTCCCCCGCGACACAGAGCTTGTTCTCTAGTGCGGGAGTTGTCTTTTTTAAAGAGAAGAGAATATTACACTCAAATACATTTTGTTTAGTGTCACCATGACTTTACTTGTTACATTTCTCCTTTAAAGAATTTTCTAACATTACATGTTTTTCCGCAAATATATGTGCAAACTTACGCTGCGGAAATGTCGAGACGGATAACATTAATAAAGAGGCTAATATTGAGATTTAGAAACAAATCGCACTGGAAACCAATCTATCTAGTAATCTAAAACCCCAAAAAGTCCGACTGGCAATAAATACGCCATTTTTATTTTTATAATTTTTAGAATGTCACTTTTAAAATTAAGATGAACCTAATGACCTCACTAGTTAAAATTCGTTTAGGTGCGTAGCGTACTACAGAAATATACATACAAACATACACAAAAAATAACATGCGAGCAGTCTTTGGAGACTGCCGATAGAAGTGAAAAATAAGTAACATGTGAATTGTATCGTCGAGCTATTAGATTAATATTTTTGAATATGATAAGCGTTCGGTGACGATGACGCTAGTTTCATTATTTTTAATCACCTAAAAAGTGCTCAATGCGCCTAAAGAAGTTTTCACTTTAAAAATAACCTTCTCTCTGGATCAGTCGAGTAAAAACAACAGTGTATAACCGCTTTTAGCAGAACAAGAACAATTTGTCCGTCAGTCGGCATCGCCGTCTCGTCCGTAAATTGTTTAACGTACCTTACTGTCATCGATTACACGTAATTTTGCAGCTTTTGTCAATTTCTCTAAAGCTTTCTTAAATTATTAATTTAAATAATTTGTTAAGATCGTGATCAGTTAACGATTTCAACGGTTACTATTGTTTTAGTTTTTTGTTTGTAATTCAATTTTTTGTGTTTAATTTGTAACTATAGGTATTTATTGGTCTAGTGGTCTGCTCTGTGAAATTTTGTTTTATCTATGACTTAACAGTGAGAAATTTCAACAGACTGTTTTTAAAGAGGTAGCAAAAGTGGCTAATAAAATTGCATTTTATATGATTTGTCAAAAGCTACTCATCGAACGCCTTATTTAATTTATCCACTCCTGCACTCGTTAACTAGCTCTATGTCGTAGGGGCCTTTGCAAACATATACTTCACGGATATAAATTTCACCCAGGCTCAGGACAGCTATCTGTCGATCACCCGCCCAGTGGTAAATAGTAAAATTGGCCAAGTGGCATGTGGCAATGGCCATACTGTATGAGTGCTAAAGTGGACCCTGTATATAGTGTGCCATTCTGAAAACCGAGTCGAACTTCTCTTGTAATTATGTAATAAGATATAAAACACGATACAAGAAGGTTGTTAGCACGTGACTCATTGAACAAACTACACCGTTTGATGACGTAATAAATACACACACATACGTCGGCCAATGCTTTGAAAATACTTTGCAAATGTAATAAGATGATAACGGTTACTAAATATTTGTATGAATGAATATATTTTTTATTATTTACATGATTACCTTTGCCTTTAAATACAATATTCTCATTGTTTGTAAGTAGTTTAGGTTAAGTTACTTTTAATTTAATAAGGTTTCATGTAAATATCTTACAAAATAAATTAAAAAATTCTAAAAAAATTTAGATGAAAAACGTTAACTGTTATATGATGATATTTAGGACAGGTTTTTGAGACAAAAAAATTGAACAATACATTGAAAATAACAAATTTTAAAGGAAGAAATTCCGGTCGTAATTTTAGCTTGCCGTACTCCTTGTAAGTATTTTTTTTTCTATGATAAATCTCACATTCCTCCGTGTGTGTAATATTAAGCAAAAGAAAGAAAAAGTTAGAGAGGAAGTAAAAGTAATACGCGAAGAAAAAAGCTGTAAGTTTTACTAATGTTTCTGTTCACAATTTTATCGAAATTTTAAAATGATAAAAACGACAAAACAAATTGTTTACTTTAAATCTGGATTATTCATTTTTTCTTTTTTATTATTTTGTTACATTTTTGAATAAATGTTGTTATTTTTATTAACTTCAACAACCAAACTAAAAACAAACAATGTAAATTCTAAATCAATCATATACAATATTTCCTTGACCATTTTCTATATAAAAGACAAACATAAAATCAGCTGATATACATTTTTTACAACTGTTTAACATAGTATTATGATCGCGCTGTAATCGCTGCGTGTGACCGCTAGTCTAATGAGTGTCACGTACAGTTATGCGCACGCGTCGCACAGTGGGGAACAAAACGTTTGCATTTGGTTTATTTTGAGATGGAATATAAGTGAAATGTTAAAAGGATTTTTGTGGTCTAGTAGACGTTATTTTTTTTTTTTTTTTTTTTTATACTACCAAGGTGGCAAACAAGCATACGGCCCGCCTGATGGTAAGCAGTTACCGTAGCCTATGGACGTTTGCAACACCAGGGGTGTCACTCACGCGTTGCCGACCCTTTAAAAACCTTATAACTCCTTTCTTGAAGAACCCCATGCTATAGTCTCTTGGGAAAACCTCGGCAGGGAGCTCATTCCACAACCTTATCGTACGTTTTATTATAACCTAATTAAATTAACCAAATAAAATAAGACTGTGATTATTATTACTCATGAACTGTCTATATTATGCACTGTTTGTTATCCTTACTCCTTACTAATATTATAAATGTGAAAGTTTGTGAGTATGGATGGATGGATGGATGTTTGTTACTCTTTCACGTAAAAACTACTGAACGGATCGGGATGAAATTTGGCACAGAGATACATTATGGTGATAGATCCACGCGGGCGGAGCCGCGAGCAACAGCTAGTATATGTATAAGTCCAAATATTATTCATAGTGTTTGCCGATTGATATTGTACACCTATACCTTGTAAATTATGCATGTATTACCTGTAAGAAATGTGTAACAATTGTAGGCAAACCTATAAATAAATATTTTTTTATTACTAGCTGTTGCCCGCGGCTCCGCCCGTGTTTTGAAATAATTAATTACTGATGGCTAGACAAGATAAGACTCACTTTTTTTTTTTTTTTACTACCAAGGTGACAAACAAGCATACGGCCCGCCTGATGGTAGGCAGTTACCGTAGCCTATGGACGTTTGCAACACCAGGGGTGTCACTCACGCGTTGCCGACCCTTTAAAAACCTTATAACTCCTTTCTTGAAGAACCCCATGCTATAGTCTTTTGGGAAAACCTCGGCAGGGAGCTCATTCACTTCGTGTAGGATACAAGATGATTGTAAATATTAAGTCCTAGACAACCTTTAAAGTTGTTATTTTGAAGGTTGTCTAGCACTTAATTACTTGACTTGTACTTAGGACTTAAATCAATGTTTGAAATATATTTTATACTATTGGGCCTGGCAGACGTCGTACTGCCTGAAAAAGCTGAAATACCAACAGCAGCGCCACTTACCGGGTCCAATTGTGGATTTAAACCATCCAGGGCCCTACCCGAACACACACACAAAATTTCATCAAAATCGGTCCAGCCGTCTAGGAGGAGTTCGGTGACATACACACGCACACAGGAAATATATATATATAAAGATTAGATATTTTTTAGTCGATTTATGTATTTAGGTGTATGTTATTCGGAAAATAAGTTCAATTGGGCATAAAAGTCACTTGGTACTATAAGTATAAAAATTAAAGTAACCTAACCTACTTACAAACAATCAGATATTATATTTAAAGGTATTAACCTATAAATAAAATATCTGATTGAGATCACAGTTCTGAGGAAAGGTGCCCAAAAGACTGGCCACATTCCCACGCTGGATTGCAAGGCTAATACGTTGACCCAAGTAAAGGCCAGCGTTAGGATCGTGAGATGACTCGACCAAACGCCTTGATATCTCACGATACAATTTGTGGGCACTTGGGCCCCATGGTCCTAGAGTTTCGACCCCAAAAGGCTCAAAAATGTAAGTCTCACCGAGACTTTCATATTTGCGCCGCTTGAGGCACTCTGCAGAAGTGGCGGCCGAACCCACTTTAATGCCAGTGAATGAAAGATGAGAAGGCGCCAAGGTATCTACACAGGTAGCATCCCACACTAAGGGCCTTCCCATCCTCCAAGGAACGAGAGTCATACCGTCAGGACGCTTGCCATCACTACGAAATAAACCGTTCGGTTCTAGAACGGCAGGAATACGCGCGCTTACAAGAGCTCGACGGATGACGTCGTTTAGACTGGCATGCCGCGGGATTCTACCAGCACTCCTGCAACAAGAGAGACCATGATGAGCAAGCTGATCAACAACCTTACCACAATAACAGCGATGGGGTACCGAATTAAAAGCTCCTAGACGGAGGCTAACAGCAACTCGAAACGATATGTTGTCAACCATGGTTCCTAGGACAGGAGATGGAAGAGCATTTAACCAGAGGCCAGATTCCCATTCAGCAACGGCTAAAAGACGAGCGCGATCCGCAGAGTTAGTAGTCGTATTAAGTAGATCGTTACGCACCACTCTGCAGAGCGGCTCGTCCCATAGCCGCTGAGCTGAAAGATTGCTGGGAAGCTTATCCAAAGTAAGGGTCTTCCACGCATCAACTGCCTCAGCTAAAAAAGGTATATGTACCGAATTATAAACATGAGATTTATTTAGAATTTTACAGGTTAAGCCAAAAGTACTGTGAGATGAAGATAAATAGGCTGGAAGGCTGACACTAGATATTTTCCTAATGCCTAAGCCTCCATGCCTGATGGGCAAAGAAGCTTGTGTCCAAGTACGGCCTTCCAACCTAATGTTCAAAGTTGATGAAAGAGTGTGCTGAACGATATTGTCTAATTTAGTGGTCAAATTAGGGTGTTTCCAAAATTGTGAAGAACGTAAAGTGTATGTGAATTTGGGTACAAAGAGACAGAACCTAATGATGGTGTATGCAACGTGACTATTAATTTTACGTATCCGATCAGAAATTGAGTTAAATTTGGTAATTTGTTCATCAATGTAGGGTGAAAATGATTCATCTAAAACAGGGGAACCGAGAAGACGGAGTGAAGTTTGGTCAACAATTTTGATATCAGGAGCTAATTGCTTAAAACTGTTTATTATGTCACCACGCCGAATGCAATTCGGTGGTACAAACAGTTCACACTTAGAAAAATTTAGATCTAAACCACAAAGTTTGAAGTCATGCACTAGGGATGAAAAATCGTTTAAAACCGTTGCAGTGTCACCACCAAGGGTACCATCATCAAGATACCAAACGTTAAATTGAGATTTCAATTTGGTGATGATGGGGTGAATGGCAAGGCTGAAAATTGCTGGGCCGAGAGGGTCGCCCTGTTGACAACCGACAGCTGAAGAGAGTAGGTGCTCCCTATAAATTAGTTTTGTGGGAGCGCTATAACACTGCCACAAAAAACTATACAGAGAAGGTACCTCCCTTTCAACCTCCGACAACAGAACGCTCCTGTCGACCGAGTTAAATGCGTTTTTGACATCAACCTTAAGTACAACATCATCTGGCCGAAAAGAGATGTACGAACGGACAGCGTGGATAGCTGCTTCACAGCCACCACTAACCCCAAAACCAAGTTGGGTAGGCTGAAAGTGTTCGCTGAGGGTACTAGAAACCGCCCGGCAGCAAACTTTGGCTGCAAGACGGCGGTAAGTAGTACCCACAGCAATAGGACGAATCCCACCGTCCTTTTTTTTTAGGGCACAAAGGTTTGCGCCGTAAAGTAAATCCAAAATGTCCCCATTTACTCGACCAGACAGCATTAAATTAATAAGAAGTGTCAATGCCTCAAGCAAGGCCATGCTGACCTCACCACCAACATTCAAAAGGTCTTTGAGATGCTGAGCTGTGAGACCATCAAGGCCTGCAGCAGTGCCACTTCTGAAGCCATTGACTGCGTTGAGGACCTCAGTGGAAGACACCTGCAGGTTTGTCTGAGAATTACTAGGTGAATCAGGAAAGGAAAGGTTGGCAGCTGGGCTGGGATGTTTCTCATAAAGGGCTGAGAGAGTCTCTGGGGTGTTAGGAGCTAACGCATCGTTAGAAAAAAGGAGACGAGCTGCACCTTTTATATCTCCATCACTCACTTTACTCTCAAATTTACTTGGTACTATTGTATCAATTGTATTTTGCTCTATAGGAAACTTTTGTTGGTATCAGAGTTGTCAGCAACATCTCAAATGTGAGTTATGCCTCTGGTGTAACACTGTCACCGCTTACCAGCAGGCCAGCCATGTATGTTTGTCTACTTTCTAGGTTTAAGAAATAAAAGATATAATTATTTTGTAACTAGTTTTCGTCCACAGATTCGCCAGCGTGTGCGAAATTAAAAAAAAATACTGAACGGATCTGGATGAAATTTCGCATAGAGATAGATTATAGCGATAACCGACTTCCATGCGGGAGGAGTTGCGGGCAACAGCTAGTCACCTATAATTCACTAACCATCTATTACCCTTATGCAAAAAACAAATCGCTCAATTTTGACGCAAAAATAACATTTTTAAATTTAATAGGCTCAAATTAAGAGCAAAAATTGTATCCCGCCATCATTAATATCTGAGACATGGTTTCCTCTGAATGTGCATGAAACGAAAAATTACGACTTCGTAATTATGAATTGCTCGCTTACTTCAAACTGTTTGGAACGTTAAAGTACCATTAAAACAGAAAAGTACCACTTGCACAGTAACTTCAGCACATAAAAACTTTAATAACGAACACTTAGACCACCGTTGGGATTTCATTAAGGTTCATATAGTAGGATATTTTCTTTATGTTGCCTTTTACGGTATGCTCAGGGATTCTGGGCTTGCTAACTATGTACCTGATAGACTATAAAGTTAGGTGGTAGCCTGATGAAAGTAAAAATAATAGCAACCCATATGGCCCACTGCTGGGCATGGGTCTCCTCTCCTCTATCATGATCTATGATCTATCTAGACATGTCTTTAGAATTTCTTCTAAGACATGTGGCCTCACGATGTTTTCCTTCAAATTAAGATCGAAAATGTTATAAGAAAAAGCTAGCAAACTGTTAGCATTGCCAGTATTGCCACGTTGGATGTCAATGCCTCATTTGAGCCACAATTATGCTAACTAGGAAAAAAATTACAGTGCTCAGGCCGGTTTTTTAACCGACCTTAAAAACGACGAGGTTATCAATTCGTGTGTTTTTATAAATGTTTGTTACTGAAGACCTCCGTCATTTATGAACCGATTTGAAAAAATATTTTTTTTATCCGAGAGGACATACTTCCAGTTTGGTCCCATTTTCATCAACTCAAAGTTCCGATGATGGAATCCATGAGGAATTGAGGGAACTCCTGAAAAATTATAGGCATATATATAGCAATTTCAATATTTTTAATAACAAATCAAACATTTGCATGTAGAAAATGTAATTTAGTAAAGTGAATCTGATGTGAAGAAGACCACAGATGGCCATCTGAACTTCTCAATAATAAGTATTTCACGGAGGACGATTAGATAAGTTTCGATTAAGGTTGTTAAGCAACTATTACTAAGCAAATGTTATTAAGCAAATTAAAATTTTACTATTGAAATTAACTGATGACGAAGCCGGAAGGTAGGCAACGGCACTCTATAATTAAACAATGTAATCTTGCCGTGTTTGGGCTTCTTTAAATGGTCATGAGATGCACTTTCGCTGTAAATGATCAGATTTAAAAAATGCATTTAAGGGAGGAAAAGTGAGATTAGAAATTTGTATAAAAATTCATACTTTTTTTTGAAAAATTCTACAATTTGCCGCAGTGAAGTCGGTTTTTTTTTTGTAAATTATATTAATGTAGTGTTTTATTTGTTTGCAGGGTGTGTGTGTAGCAGGAGCTGCACGTGCGGTAATGCGCCGCGAGCGCCGGCGATCGACACATGCATGCCGCCCGCGCACCCGGTAAGACATTACTGAGTACTTACTAAGATTGCGATGTGATCTTGGCACGTTTCTATCTTATACTTACGAAAAGAAACGATCTTTCATTACCATACTAAATAAATTCATTCTTTTTTTTGTCATCATATTGTATCTTTATTAATTAAATACTTACTTATCTAAATTTCATTCTGTATGGTATATTGGTTTCCGTCCCTTTTCGTTACCACTCTAATTTATAACAAATTGTAAATGTTATATTCGGGCGATTAAAAAGAGTGACCCGAGTTTCTTGCCAATTCTTCTCGAGGCCATACCTTAGTCGAATTGGCCGTAGGAAAAAAGTATGCTGGCATTTGTTTTTATGACGTTTATAAGTATGTTGATCTAAATGAATAAATGAGTTTGACTTATACAGGATAATTTTGTCGCCCGCTTTGCTATGGAGGGAAGTAAAAACTTTTCTTTCTAACTCCTCCTATTTACTTACTGATTTAATTCGTTGCGGGGTCCAAGACAATAGGTTTAACTGTCCACGGGACGCACGAGTGTCAAAGCTCGGTATATCATTGGTTACTCCGCTGTTAATCTTGGCTCACAAGAGTCACAGCGGTGGGCATGTGGGTGGGATTGTCCCGAAAAGACATTACTGTAGTAAAGATGTAAATTCTAAAAAGTATCCTGACCGTTGTGATAATAAAACCCAGGCTCAAAGGTGCATTCGTGTCATGATAGCCCCAAAAATTCGTACCGAAAAATCTATTATGTGTGGCATTTGTACGGGAAAATGCTTGCGGTTTTCGAATCTTGATTAAAAATAAGTTCAAAAACAAAAACCCGATTATTAAAAAATCGTCCTCTGAAAAGTAGATATAAAAGTAAAGTATACTTTATAAAGGTATAATAAAGATTAGCAGTGGTATGCCACCTTTTACATAACAATATAGCGATCGATAGTGCAACGTGGCGACTACGGCTAACCGTATTTGTGAAGTAATTATAATTAGTTTAGAATTTATGCACGGGAACAGATGAACATATTACATACATACACGCTAAAATCATAACCCTCCTTTCGGCTTCGCCGTAGTCGGATAAAAAGAGTGTCAATATAAAGAAGTCCTTGTCAAAATATATCATGTACCTACGCGTAAATCAAATGGCTGTGGCATACATAATGAATATGTGGCAATTATTACAGTAGGTAACAGTTGTTTGAATTTACTCTCTGCACCAATTCGATTCGGTTAAACTGGGTTAGATACATATTGTAGGATGACCATGAATTTTGTTACGGTAATGGAAAAAGATAGATATATATTATACGGGTCAGCTAGTATATATATATATATATATATATATATATATATATATATATATATATATATATATATATATATATATATATATATACTAGCTGTACCCGCGACTTCGTTCGCGTGTTCAGTATAAACCTTTCTTAGCGGATGCCTATATCATAATAGCTATCTGAGTGTCTAGTAATTACTCTGTGCGTTTGTTGATTAGTCAGTCAGGTTTTTCTTTTAAACATTTAGATTCTGCAATTAATAAACTTCATGAAGAAATATTCCTTGTTTGTATGATTGTTCTGCTCTTCAAATTGTTTTAGCGCAAATGTGTACAACCTTAGTTTGCCTATCGCCTTTATAGTTTGAATATATATATTGTTATGTATTATCTGTGCCATACCCTGTAGAAATCTCTACATCTATTACATTTCGTTTTAAATTGGTCACTTCTAACCTGATGTACCTATCAGGTACACAGTTTGGGTAGGCAAAAAATTTATTAAATTCCTCCGTAGTGCTCAAGGATTTCAGAAATTGAACTGATTAGTTATTAGATTCCTTTTGATCCATCGTTCTATTAATACAGATATAGTTCTCTACATAAGCTCTCGGAACAAAACTGAAAACCCAGTAAGCTGATCCCTATTTAATATAGTCGACCATATTAGTGACAGTTCAACGTAAATTCTATAATATTCGGTAATCTCTGAAACCGTGCAATTTTTACTTTGTACATTGTTTAATTACGAAGTTTCATCATAGCTGTAACATCATATTAGTTCAATATTTGAAAAAAAAAATGGTTTTTAAATGTTTTGTATTTCTATCCCAGGGATACTCCCATCTCAAAGCCCTGGTGTAAAAAATGGGTTGGTAACATGCAAGTGATAAGCGTCCATAGGCTACGGTAACTGCTTAACATCAAGTGGGCCGTATGCTTGTTTGCCACAAAAGTAGTTCCATCTCAGCCATAAGACGTCCACTGCGCGACATAGGCCTCCCGCAAGGTTTTCCACATCAGTCGATCCTGAGCTGACCTCGTCCATCGGTTGCCCGCAACCTTTACCAGGTGGTCGGTCCACCTTGTTGGAGGCCTGACCACGCTGCGTCTTCCAGTTCGTGGTCGCCACTCTAGAACCTTTCTGCCCCAACGGCCATCGGTTCTGCGAGCTATATGCACTGCCCATTGCCACTTAATTGAGGCAATTTTTCGAGCTATGTCGGTCACTTAAAAAAAGAATATTACAAATCGGCTCTTAAATGACGATGTTCAGGGATAAAAAAACAATGAAATAATATCAGGTACCTCATCTTTTAAAATTCAGTTTAAAATATATATCAGTTAAGTATTCCGATGAGACAGAGGCCGATCACGCGTTTTGCTGTGAGTAATTTTCGTGTTCGAATATAGACATATGCATACTATCGCGGACTTTTTAAGATCTATTTAGAAATAACATTGCCTCCAAGAGAGTTTTTCGACTCGTTCAACTATCATCGTAATATTTAAGCCAATTCACACTCACAAAACTATAATGGGAGAATCACGCCGTCAACTGGTGAAAATCGTATGAAATTTTGTTTGATAATTATTGAGTTTATCGTGACCAGACAGATTCGGTGGAGTGTTTTCTTTTCTGTGCTGCTTTCCTGATTACCTAAATTATTAAAGTATTGTTAAATGTTAGCGCCTACAAAAAATGAAATAGCATTCATTTTATAGTAATATATTATAAATTGTGCTTAAGTTTTATTAGGCGTTACTAATTTATTCAGTAATTGTCTTAGTTCTTGGCATGGTTAACGCATTTTATTTGTACTTATAGTATATTTATGTAGTTTTAGTATTTTCAAAAAGCATTTTAGCGGCAACAAACAGATAGACAAAACTGTTAAAATTGTATTTCTGTTGTAAGTGCTAAAACAGCCAAATGAACTTAATAGAAAGCTGTTATTTTGATATTACGAACAGACACTTCAATTTTATTGATGTGTGTAGCTGATATGTGCTTGTGACTTCGTTCGCGTGGACTTCAGGGATTAAAACATAAAGTTTCCTTGAGTTGCTAAACGGTAAATTGTTTGGAATCAAGAGAACCCGAGGCATAAAAGATTATCACCTGCATCGCATTTTTTTTAAATTTCTGCTTTTTCACATTTCATTGTGAATTGGTCACTTACCAACATATGTACCGTACTAACAAATGATGTACCAGTCAGCTGATCTCTATTTTATATGGTCCATATTGATGAGAGTTCAACTTAAATTGGTCATTTCTATATCCCGGAAACCTCGCATTATTTTTTAAATTACTTTTTATATAAACTTCAGTTGTGGTTTTACAAACTACGGTTAACAAAAGTTTCAGCTAAATGAATCGAAGCGCGTTTCTTGAATTGCATGTATGTTACTAAAGTTACCATAACTTTTTTATTTGTGAACCGATAGGAATAAAACATAGCCTATATGTTATGGGAAGATTGCCACAATATATAAGTGAAAACCGCATTCAAATCGGTTGCGTGGTTGCTGAGTTTATCGCGCACAAACGCGGCCACAAACAGACAAACAGACAAAAATTCTAAAAACTAAATTTTTGGCTTCAGTAACATAAATACAACGTATATAAATTGTTTTTTTGAAAAAATATTCAATGTACAGACGCGACTTGGTTACGATTTTATTATATGTATAGATATGTATATTAGCAGCAAACGTTGTTTTGCTACTAAAATAGTAATATCGCTATTAAAAAATTGGGGTTGATCGTAGAGGGGTGAAAATTAAAAAAAAAAAATTGTCTAAAAAATTAAATTAAAAAATTAGGGGTGACCCTTAACATTAAGGGGAATGAAAAATAGATGTTGGCCGCTTCTCAGACCTACTCAATATGCTCACAAAATTTCATGAGAATCGGTCAAGCCGTTTCGGAGGAGTACGGGAACGAACATTGTGACACGAGAATTTTATATATAAGATCATACATGGTATCAAAGCCAACATGGCAGAGCCTGTACTTAGCCAACCAGATATTTATTAGAACCAGACACACAACAAATAATAATGCTCATAACAGAAAGATTTGTCCTGGGCCTAAATCAAACTCCAAACCTTTGGCTTAGAAGTTAAATCTACTAACCACCAGCCCAACAAGTCATAAGAATAAACTCATTACTGAAAACAACAATGAGCAACTTTTCCTTAAACAATTGTTCATCATTACGTAACCTTGTACCATTTCTCCAAACGAGTACATATTTACGCAACAAAGAAGGACCAAAACGTAAACACTGACTCACTGGCGGGCCACATGCGTGACTAAATGTCCCAGAATTTTGTCGACCAAATCCGCATGTTGCAATCACTGAGACAAAGAATAGGTGCTTTAAAATTATTTGTTGTATAAGTGTAGTTTTTACATGAAATTATTTGTTAGCTAACACATAGGAAAAAGTTATGAAATAATATCCAGCTATATGACGTCCACTGCTGGACATAGGCCTCCTGCAAGGTTTACGGTAACTGCTTACAATCAAGCAGGCCGTATGATTGTTTGGCACCGACAGAGTAAAAAAAACCAGCGTATCGCGTTAAGCTTTTTTTAGAAGAAATACAGTTTAAACTGACATATTATGCCCTTTACACAAGTGGCATAAACGGTAGTCGAACTGAATAAAAAAGAAGGAAATGTATGGGATTTGACGTAGGTTTACGACATTGTATCGTAAACCTATGTCAAATCCCATACATTTGCTTCCTATTCCATTCGAATCGATTACCGTTTATGCAACTTGTCTAGAGGGGCAGGTCTCATACTACTAACATACCATACCGGAAACAATATCGGAAAGACACAGGGATTGAACTGGACATGCACTAGAATTATTTAAATATGACATGTCACAATCAGATAATTATATTGTACTAGGTGTTGCCCGCGGCTCCGCCCGCGTGGATGTCGGTTGTCGCTGTAAAAAGTTTCTCCAGCTCCGTTCATTAGTTTTTACGTGAAAGAGTAACAAACATCCATCCATCCATCCATCCATACTTACAAATTTTCGCGTTTATAATATATTATATATAGTAGAATTGCCTATATAACAAAAAATACTTATAAGTATTTAATTAAACATAACGAAAGAAAATTATATCAATTGATATTTAAAAAAATATCTATAAAAATCGCGAACTCATGGTAACAACCCGAATAAATGAATACTCAAAGGAAAACTGTATAGCACCGTCGATGTACGAAGTTCGATTGAAATCCAATATCAATCGGCCGCTAACGGCTCACGGACCCTACTCGTACCTATATTGGTCGTACTTTTTGTTCGAATAAGAACATATACTAAAATGTATTGAAGACTTTATCTGGGTTAAGCGGTTTTTTTTCTTGATTTACTTAGGGAAGATGTGTATTAAGTTAGTTTTATACATAACTAGCATCAGCACGCGGCTTCCCCTGCGCATACAATCCAACGGGATAAAAAGTGCTATTCTAGACTATAATCTATCTCTGTGCCAAATTTCATCCAGATCCATTCAGTAGTTTTTGAGTGAAGGATTAACAAACATCTGTCCATCCTTACAAAAAATAACATGTATAATTGTAGAATTAGTACCTTGTAACAGACTTTCGGTGGCTGTCCCGACGGAGACTCGTCATCTGCGCGGGAAACATTACTAATTGTACAAGTGTGTCCGCAAACACGTGCACTCTTCCTTACTTTCATAGTCCGGGGACGGCAAAACAGTAGGAAAAGAGTTCAGGCGTAGGACCAAATGCTTTACATGCTTGTAAAGCACGGATGTGAAGCAATTTCTAAACTTAGGGTACCTCTTGTGAATTTGTTGTCAAAAAAATCAATTTTAACCCGAGAATCAAACCTGAATTGTGATTAGCAGTCGCACTCCGTAGACCCACATGGCAGTTAATCAAAATATAATCCAGAGTTTATACCAACTTTGATGTATTAAAACATGCTTCTTTGCTTTCACTTTGATGTATTAAATCAAATAAATTCGTACCAAACAGATTACTCTGTAAACAAAACTGATAGGTATTATAAAATTGATCACAGAATTGTATACTCAATCAATAGCTGGCACAGCTGTGATAAACATTGACGATTGATTGATCAGAAAACAAAATATGAGTGTTTATATAAACGAGTGGAAAAACAACATTTTATAAAAGAATTTGAAAGCAATTAATCCTCAGTATTGGTTTCCAATTGAGCGCTTCGTATCAAGCGTTATATTTTCTTTTTGTTAGTACATATTTGTTTGTTTATTTTTTAACCGACTTTCAAAAGAGGAGGTTATCAATTCGTGTGTATTTTTTAATATTTTTGTTTTATGTTTTTTACCGCAGTACTCCCGATTTGAAAAATTCTTTTTTGTCTGAGAGGACATACTTCCAGTTTGGTCTTATTTTCATCAAAAGAAAGGTCTGATGATGGGATCCATGAGGAATTGAGGGAACTACAAAAAATATAGGCACACATATATAGCAATTTCAATATTTTTAACAACACATCAAACATTTTCATTCGGAAAGTATAATATGATGAATTAAAACTGATGAAGAAGACCACAGATGGCTATCTGAACTTCTCTCTCTGAATAATAAGTATTTTACGGATGGCGATTAAATAAGTTTCCATTATGGTTGCTAAGGTAGCTAGGCAACGGAACTTCATAATTAAACAATGTAATCTAGCCATTTTAAAAGTTTTTGAAATTCTGCAACTTGCCATACTGAAGTCGGTTTTTTTTGTTAAAATTATTTGTTTTAAAGGCGGTAATAACAGCCGCGCGGAGTGAGATATCAGTCCCTCTACGTCAAATCCTTTAGACTAAGTTATCGAGCTCTGGATTGCGCTTCCCCTTGAGGTCAGAATGTCCACAAGCCGATTCACTTTTAAGATGAAGGTTCGTTCTCTTCTCTTTGATGAGTTGGCATGAGTACTTCGTTTATCTCAGCATCACCGTAGTTGACTGGTAGAGAATGCTTATGGCATTAAGTCCGCCTATGTTTTATAAATAAATCCCATACATTTGATTTCTATTCTATTCGATTCGAATGAAATGTTAATAACAATGACAATCTTTTATTTAAAAAAAAAACATTATAAATATTTTTTTAAATCTGCTTATCTGTACCAAGAAGCATTCTAATAAATTTAATTTATATAAAACCATCTTTCGTGATGGAAATAAGAATATAAACATACATAGGAAGAAACTGGATGAGGCGTAGGGATATGTTTAGGGAAAATGGTCGTAAATTATCTAAATGATATAAAATAAGCTTTCCTCGGGGTACACTTTTTCTTTGTTATTATGGGGTTGTAAAAAATATGACGAATGTTTATGTTGGTTTATTATATTTTGTATATAGCCTGATGTGTAGCTTAACTGGGAATTGACTTCTACCATACAGAAGAACTAAGTAGTCTCCTGTGGTCACAAGACCATGATGTTACAGTAACAAAAAAGTTACATTCAAATTATTGTTACAATATAGTTGTGTATTGATTGGCAAACAATTTTTAAAATCGTATCTTTATTGAGCTGCAAAAAGAATACATTTATTTAGATTCATCATCATCATCATCATCTCATAAACGTGCATAAACTCGACAGACGGGTTGGTATAGGGTTTTGTTTCGAGTTTTCCCTCTCTTTATATTTGGATTATCTATTTTATATTGCTCCAAAACGGCTGATCGAATTTTAATGAAATTTGGCTAGGAGATACATTGTATCCTGGGGAGAGGCATATGATACTCTTTACCGTGATAACTGACAGCCACGCGGGCGGAGCCGCGGGCAACAGCTGTATAATCAATATTCATGTATAGGATCATCATCATCTCAACCCATAAACGTCCCACTGCTGGGCACGGGATGTATACGCTAAATAATTTCAATCTTTTACCAACTCATGAGTAATTTTGCCTAATTTACTTTTACTTAAAAACACCTGACATACTCCACTTTCATTCATTCCTAATAATGGTGGAAACATCAAATATTTTGCTAGAAACTTAATTACAGATGTCGAAAGTACTTAAACATATTCCCAAGCCAATGAAAAACATATTAATAAGTACATGGGAACAATAATATATTATTTTTTTCTTCCCAGAGAATAATGGTTCATAAAAGCTAAAGTAAAAACTTAGTTGCAAAGTACGATTGGTGTAATTACTCTAAATGTTCAAGAAACACTTTCACTAAACTAAAAAACTACTTAATTTATAAATATTTTGATAAGCTCTTGGGTGGGATGGTGTGGTGTGCCCTCGTGGCGAGGCACGGTTAGGGAGATATATATAAATTATAAAACGTCCGTATACTTCAGTGTCTAATTTATTAGTCTTTAAAATACATGTATTAGGTATATATTATATTACACTATGCTGATACAAATATTCTTAAGCTACTTACACACTACATCATCCCCCTATAACAAAAAAAAAATTGAATTTAAAACATATTTTTTTTTAGAAACCCCCCTTAAAATTAGTATTAAACTAAGGATCCTTATATAACTTAGTTCTATTCTTATGTACTAAAACATTTTTATCATTTATATTAATTATAACATTAGGTTTTACATCTTGAATAACAACATATGGACCTGAATACAAAGTATCAAGTTTGTTACCAGTCTCATTTTTCAATAACAATTTATCGCCAGTTTTGTAAACAATTGGATTAATAGAATTATCATAATTTAACTTTCTACGTTGTTTACTAACAATTAAATTATTTTTGGCATAATTTTGAGACTTCTGTAACCTGTATTTCAACTCCAAGGGATAGTCATCGAAGTTGTATAAAGGTTCAACATTATTACACAGATTATTAGGCAATTTACACACTTTTCCAAAAACTAATTCATAAGGCGTATATTTTGTCTCAGAATGTACAGTAGTGTTATAAGAAAAACACCAGTACCGTAACCATGTACTCCAACTGGATGGATGGTTATCAGTCTGTATACGTAAATAAGCACCTAACGCTTTATGCGAATTTTCTAATGAACCAATACTTTGATGGTGGTAAGCAGTAGAAATAGTTTGAGTAATATTTAAAATTTTACACATATCAGACATTACCTTAGAAACAAATTCTGTACCTCTATCACTAGCAATTTCTGTTGGAATACCGTAACGCAAGATAAAATTTTCTACGAACGTTTTAGCAACTTCTGTTGTTGTCTTAGTTCTTAAGGGATATGCTTCAACATATTTACTCAACTCACACTGTAATGTTAAGATGTAATTATATCCTAAGTCATCCCTATCTAATGGTCCTACAACATCTAAGAAAATTTTCTCAAAAGATGAGGATGCTGTAGTAGTTATTGTCAATGGTTCTTTGTGTATTTTGGTATATTTTTGTTTTTGACATTTTTCGCATTTTTCAACATAACATCTAACGTCTCTTTCCATAGAAGACCAATAATAATATTTTTTAATATTATTAATCATTCGTCTCACACCTACATGTCCACTACTAGGTAATAAATGAAAGTCATTCATTATTATCTTTTTTTCATCGTCATCATAAATTCTTTGTACATCCTTCACAACACATATTCTTGGTAACTTATTACATTTATTTTTCGCTATATATTTTGTTATATACTCTATATACTTTTTATTTTTATTTGTTTTTATAATTATAATTTCTTCGATATTTAATTTATTGCATAATAATGCCATTTCTTTCAGTAAATCGTCTCGCGATTTTACCGATAAAGAAGATGTGCAAGCAAATAAATTATTTGTACGTTTACAATAAACAAAATTACCATTCTGTGACGCATACAAAGCATCTTTACTTTCATTCTGTAATACTCTACGCAGGTTTCTTTCTGGTAAAAATATTACTTCTACATCCATAGCACATTTTTTAAGTACTTCTACCACTTTAGGTTGATCAGGCCTATCGTTAGTAATAGTACGAGAGTTTGTCAAATCCGGTAATTGATTACTAATTATTTTACTCTTTTGCGCCCTAGTCAATACGCATAACAGTTTGTTACCCATCTCTTTTAGCTCATCATATGTTAAAATAATCCTAGAAAGCGCATCCGCAACTACATTCTCCTTACCTCTAACATATTCTTTCAAACATAATGATACTTCGTTCTCAGTAGTATTTAAAATTCATATTGGAATCTTACCATTCTTCGGCCTAGCTACAACACTAGCCAAAAAAAAACACCTTGTGTAATCTCTTTAGGATAAATAACACAATCATAAATAACACAATCATAATCGACACGCGTAGGTACATATTTAATTACCTCACATCGCGGTCCGATTTTTAAATAATAGTTATAATAATGTAAAGGTAGTGTAACCCTACTTTGTTCCATTTTAAGAGACAAAGTGTCTGTCTCGTAATCTACAATACCACTGTATCGTTTTATAAAGTCTTGTCCTAATATACTTAACTTATGCTTAAAAAATATATTTTCGTAGTTTAACGTCAAATAAACATAACCTACCGATTCCAAACATCCACCAATACCATGAATCTTCAAATCACACTTATGTAAATATAACCTAGCTAAATCTAAAACTTCATATTTAATAGCTGATAAAGAGGCCCCTGTATCTACTAAAAATTCTAAATGTAATTTATCTAAACTTAATTTTACCCAATTAATACTATCACAAACTAAAACCTGATTAGTCCCGAAAAAACTGATCGGAATGATGGTCACCCTTCTCATAATTATTTGCCGACGTATTGGCCATTGACGTATCATTTGCCGTAAAATAATTTAAATGTTTATTTGCACGATTGCAATTATAATTTCCTCAACCATACCTAGAATTCGATGCACCTTATCCCCGCACACCGCGTCCTCCCCGCGCGTACGAACCTCTTGACGCAGCCGAAATCGGAGGCGGTTGCGACACTTTCCTGCTGTTTGAATAATAATTGGACGAAAAATAATTACGATGACCATGTATACGCATATCTTCTAATAGCGCACCAACACAACTATAAGAAGTAGCTAAACGCATTTTCGCTCCACTCGTTAATCGAGTTTTTAAGACAAATTTAATAAGCATCTGCTTATCACTTTCGTTAAGATTTGACTCATATAATTCAATCGCATCAATTAAATCCTGAGTTATCTCTTCATTACCAGTCATTTTCGGTAAAAGACTGACAGCTGTTTTGAAACTAAACCTTTCACACTCCATTTTCAATATACTACTGCTACTACTGTTACCACAAAGCTTTGATTCGTTCTCGAAATCTAAAATTTTTTCAAAACATTTATCTATGCAAGAACATAAAAATAATAATTCATTCGTAACACTTTTTGGTAAATTATGTAAAATACTCTTATATGACTCATACAAACGCTTCGACTCTACAATCTTTTTATCAAAATTACTGCCTACTCTTCTCTGAGGACCTAATTTAGTTATACTATCTTTATAATGTTTTAATTGGTTGTAAATGCTAGACAATTCTAATTCTATGGTCATAATATATTTAAAAAAAATAAATGTAAGGATAATAGAAAAACAATTACTATACAATTTATATGACTCTTAAATCACATAATACAATATTTAATTGCTTACCCCAATAACTTTAATATTTAACGCGATAATTCCTTATATCTAATAACTAAATAAAACACGTACCGCAATATCTCTTACGCACATGGTTTTCACTTAACTATGCTTCCTGATCTTCCCGCTCTCTTATTTCTCCGTGACGGCGACGACGGTAGCTCATCCGGGATAGTACACGCTCCAGAGCGTCGTTCCGCAGTTGTTGAGTTATCCAATTGTGGTATTTCTTGTAACATTAAAAGAAACCCACCTCAATAGCCAGCAGCATGCACACACAGATTATGGTTAGCAGCACGTTGTTTGTATTCAGATACTCTGCTGTGGCCTGGGCATGATTTTCGCCAAGCGACGTCTGTGCAATCACAACTTGCTCTTTGCTTCTTCCCCATGTCCAGTTCTTCACAATAAAATCTAACCAAGTCGTAGTATCATCTGGCAGCAAAACCTTGTATCTATGGCAGTCAGTGGTATGGTCGTGGTGGCAGGGTCGCCATGTGGTGTGCCCTCGTGGCGAGGCACGGTTAGGGAGATATATATAAATTATAAAACGTCCGTATACTTCAGTGTCTAATTTATTAGTCTTTAAAATACATGTATTAGGTATATATTATATTACACTATGCTGATACAAATATTCTTAAGCTACTTACACACTACAATGGAGAAATAACTTTTTATTGTTATCATAATTTTAAGGAAAGTTGTAACGTTTTACTTAGAATAACTATCCTCAGGAGGTTATTTTTAAGTCTCCAACTGACACAAGTAGATACTGTGGAGCCCCACCGCCGCCAGAGGTTTTACTATGGTCACACAGCCATCTAGTGACCACCAATAACCCTCTACCGTACACTGTACTCAGTATACTGCTTACTACCCAGCGTACCTCTACCGTACACTGTACTCAGTATACTGCTTACTACCCAGCGTACCTCTACCGTACACTGTACTCAGTATACTGCTTACTACCCAGCGTACCTCTACCGTACACTGTACTCAGTATACTGCTTACTACCCAGCGTATTCACAGCACAATACATACACACTATTTATTAAATTATACGAATATTATTATTTATTTATTTATATATTTTAATTATAACTGCTCCACTCGGTATCGAATACCTTTCTAAATTGGGCATAGCAGAATATCAGCGCTGGCTGCAGCGCTGATAAAACAAGACCTAGCTCAGCGATTAATTGCAACATCGCAGATGCTGATCTGCGATGTTGCAATTAATCGCTGAGCTAGGTCCTGTTTTGTCTTGTAACCATATTATAATTTTCTTGTAGATTACTGTATATACTTAGATTTTGTAAAGACAAAATACATATTTTTTCTTTCTTTCTTTCTTTTACAATGTTATCAACTCAATATCAGAGTTGAAAATTGGACAAAATACCAACTGAGTCAGTGTTAACGATGCCGCACATTTAATTACTATCTGAGTAATAAATTAGTACATTGTAGCCTTGTCCACACAGCCGTGCAATTTATCCATTAATTACTTCGCTTTAATAATGTATTAATCCGCCGGATAAATTTATTTGATTGTTAAATTGTGTGTGGTTGCAAAATACAAATGGCGCGCAAAATTTGCTTGGATGAAATTATCAAAGCATTTTCTTGTGGTGAAGTCAAACCTGCCGTGGTGTAAGGTCTCTTAGTTAAGACCAAGGTCATCATCATCATCTCAGCCAAAAGACGTCCACTGCTGGACATAGGCCTCCCCCAAGGTTTTCCACAACTCTCGATCCTGAGCAGACCTTGTCCATCGGTTGCCCACAACCTTTACCAGGTCGTCGGTCCACCTTGTTGGAGGCCTGCCCACGCTTCGTCTTCCAGTTCGTGGTCGCCACTCTAGAACCTTTCTGCCCTAACGGCCATCAGTTCTGCGAGCTATGTGTCCGGCCCATTGCCACTTAATGGAAGCAATTCTTCGAGCTATGTCGGTTACTTTGGTTCTCCTACAGATCTCCTCATTTCTGATTCGATCTCGTAGGGAAACTCGAATAAAAAGACCAAGGTAATTTTTCCCAATTAACAATCTATACAAATAAATAAAATTGGAGTGTTTGTAATATTAAAATAACCTATTTTTACTAAATGCATATGTATACACGCTACAGTCATATACTTAAATAACATTTTTTACTGTCTTTCTGTCTGTTTGTGTGTTTCGGCTAATCTCAGACGCCGCTGGACCGACTTTGAATGAATAAGGAGCACTAAGCTAATTTTCTTTTAGAAATTTTATTTTATTTACATATTTACGACATCCACGCGGGCTGAGCCGCGGGCAACAGCTAATAATTAATATTTTCTTGGCCGCGGTCAATCTATAGATGGGTAATTATTTTCTCCGTGCCTCACAAAACAAGCAAAGCCGATCTCTGTCTTGTCAAATTGCGATCTATAAGCTATTTAGCTAATCTAATAAATAAAATTCTCGTGTCATAGTGTTCAACTTTGAACTCCTCTGAAACGGCTCGACCGATTCTCATGAAATTTTGTGTGCATTATTGGGTAGGCCTGAGAATCGGACTTTTTTTTTTCATCGCCCTAAATGTTAAGGGTCGTTCACCCCTAAATTATTTTTTTTATTTTTTAGGCAAAATTTTTGTTTTTATTTTTTTGTGATTCAGCATTCAAAAATACATACAAACCTTAATTTTCACCCCTCTACGATCAACTTCTATATTTTAGTAGCAAAATAACGTTTGCTGGGTCAGCTAGTCGGACTATAAAAGTGGACGAATAAAGGTGTTAACACACACACTTGTGCACTATAAATTTCCGCCGTGATCGGAATGGATCTGGAGAACTATGATTAAAGTTCTCTTTTATGTGAGCAGAATATAATATTGTATACATTAGTGTGCGTTAAATCGTTTCATGCGGGTGCGCCGGCGCCTATGGTGCGTGCAATGCTTGCAATTATCTGATCACCTTTATATAGATAGATGAAATAAAAAAGTAAGTACCTAGGTACATTTTAGATTTATTAATATATTTTAAGTTAAATTAAGATTCTTGATGATAAATTGATAGCACGGTTGGTTCGTGGTTAAATCGCCTACGCGGCGTGTTGTGGATTCGACCAAAAATTTCGACAAAAAATTGTTGATCCATAAATGGTTGTCTCGAGTCTGGGTGTACTTTATGTCCGTTAATTGTATGTTTGTAAAGTTCCCCGCGATACAGGGCTTGTTCCGTAGTTTGGGAGTTGTCTTTTTAAAGAAAAAAAAGATAAATAAAAATACTATTGCTTGGCAAAGCTCTAAGGTCATATCGAGACGTTATGGTACGGTCAGAATTCTAGCAATAAGACTGCCAGTATAGTGATTTAAAAAAAACGGTTATTTTTTTTTATTAAGTATCTACTATAGTCTATTTCACATAGCACGGGTACTGTGACGTTCAACATTTTACGATGAAGATGAAAGAAAATGATTGAATCAATCTCTAACCAACTAAAAGAATGATAGTGGCTAGAGTATTCAATCGATAGATCTTAATTTAATCGTTTTTTATTTTTATCGATATTTATTTTCAAATGTCGAACGTCACAGTACCCACGCTACAAAAATCCTTACTAATATTATAAATGTGAAAGTTTGTGAGTATGGATGGATGGATAGATGTTTGTTACTCTTTCACGTAAAAAACTACTGAACGGATTTAGATGAAATTTAGCACAGAGATAGATTATGGTCTGGAATAACACATAGGCTACTTTTTACAGCGATAACCGACATCCACGCGGGCGGAGCCGCGGTTAACAGCTAGTGGACTATAAATGTTTCCATTAGCTATATTTGAAAACTCAGCGCAATTTTTGAGTTCGGAATGTCAATGTTTGAAAAGTTTAACCACCGCAGGCATTGCAAATATTAACATTGCAACATTCAGGTTTTAGGTAATTTCTCTTGAGATTCATAACAATATTAAATAAGTATTTTTCTTTCCACGATTGCTACTAGAGGGCGGTGGTGGCCAAGTGGAAAAAAAATTAAGAGTTGTCCTTACTGTGCAATATTTAGCTCACTTTTTCGGGTTGTTTTGTAAATTGTATTCGGGGTATGAGTTATGCTATGTGAGTTGGTTGGCACAGAATATTATTAGAATCTATACTAATATTATAAAGCTGAAGAGTTTGTTTGTTTGGTTGAACGCGCTAATCTCAGAAAGTACTGGTTCAAATAGAAAAAATATTCTTATGTTGAATAGTGCATTTATCCAGGAATGCTATATAACATCACGCTATGATCAATAGGAGCGGAGCAATAGGGAGATATGTTGCAAAATCGGGGAAATGTACGTTCTAAATTACCACGCGGACGAAGTCGCGGGTGACCCCTAGTTATGACTAAAGTAAACAGATAACTTAACGAAACTAGGGGAGGGGGCAGTAGAGTCTCATCCGCACCCTTCCGTGGAGGGACAGCGTCCCCGGTGCACCTAGACCTGGGTACACCGGTGCGCTGGGTGGACCTCTGATAGCATAATGTCATATAAGGTTCCGGTGGAAGCGGGTGTGGGTGCACAGGAGGGTGTCAAACGTCACAGAACTCGTGCTATGGGAAAAATACTATAGTAGTTCAACAAAGATCGAACCTGACACCACCATAACATCTACACTACTCGTGCAGTCCAAAAAAGAGTATACCATAGGGTAGCGCAACAATACCTGTTATTAAAAACCACCGCTTCCTTCCATGAATTGTCACCCCAACACCATAACATTAAACAAACTAATTACACTATAAAACGACCAAATTCAACATTCCCCGTTTTATTATCATAACGCTATAAACTAGTTCGTACATAATTAGGTCGTATAATACTTTCATTTTTTACGCGCTCATATTAATAAAAACCGAAATGTGTTTCGTGCTTTTAATGTGTGATTGTAAGTACGAGAATAAAGTATGTGAATCATAGTTATGACCTTGTTCGTGTCACTTAATATAGTTATTTTAGAATAATTTCGGTATTTTGGCTATGAAATTAGCTCAAATATACTTTAATATTTGAGCTAAGTTTGAATGAGGCTGACGTCCACTCCATGACGTAAAAAAGCGGTGGAAAAATCCGGAGTAGGAGCTCGGATGACACAATTGGTAGGCTTGACCTATTCCACATAATTTCAGTAATTTTTACTCACAAAGTAAGGAAGGTTGTTGAACTTTAAATCGTTTTTTTAACACTTCGGCGCTAATTATCACAGTGTAAAGAACTATTTATCTTAATTTTCATTTAGGGATTCGTTTTAAAAGAAACGTTTTCCTATTCCAAGGATAACTCAAAGTCAGTCAGAAAAATAGGTCGGCAACAAACACGCAAGTGATGATCGTTTCTGTTTTTGGTCTTGACCAAACTTAAAGAGGCGCCAGGCAGGGGCATCGAAGGGGCGTCTTGGGCGCCCCTTCAAACCTTGCGCTCTAAAGCCGGCACTGATCCAGCCCATCAGACATCACAAACGCCCAAGCTATAGCTCTTTATAATAATTATAATCTACTTATTATATTTTCAACTTTCAAAATTACAACAGAATGTAAAACTTAAAATATAAAAGCATACAAAGAAAACAATTTTAATCTCCGCTCTCAATATATGGAGCTTGCTCCTCGCGTCAAGTAAAACAATCAAGTTGGACTGATGGAACGCTTTCCACGGCGCGCCCGCCGCTGCATCCAATGCATATTTCATGAACTCACTCACTGATAATGCGTCCACGTGGTGAACGAGTTTTAAAATAATGTGGTATTTTTTTTGAATTCGTTTTCATTTACATTAACGACCAACCTTTATGATACATACAGGGATTTTAATGGCTGAGATTTTTCCAAACATTTTTGGGTAATTTCTTAGTGCGAAAGTTGTCTTTAAAAACACAGGATTGCATGTCAGAAGTTAAAAAGCTTTACACATGTAACCCTCTAGACAAATTGCATAAACAGTAGTCGAATCGAAAAAAAAAAACAAATGTATAGAATTTGACGTATGTTACATAATGTTGTAAACATACGTCAAATCCCATAAATTTGTTTTTTGATTTTTCGATTCAACTACCGATTATTATATGAGTATATTATGTTGCCGAGCGTGCC
The DNA here is from genome assembly GCA_947095525.1 of Trisateles emortualis. Classification (NCBI taxonomy): domain Eukaryota; kingdom Metazoa; phylum Arthropoda; class Insecta; order Lepidoptera; family Erebidae; genus Trisateles; species Trisateles emortualis. The sequence goes on along the minus strand of OX352740.1, from coordinate 4,226,343 downwards.
GGTCACGTGAGCATAGTGCTTTTTTTCCAAGATTTCTCTACGTGCCTATAAAGTTTTCAATTCAAAAATTAAATTCTAATGGACACCAACCACTAGACCTAGATTTATGAATAAATAAATACCTTATTCGAGTACATATACTTCTCTTAACGTAGCTTACAAAACCTAGGTGTAAGTAATACACCTCTATTAGAAAGAAAAGGCGTGGTACTATGCAATGATAAACACTAAATAAAATTTACCTATTAATAAATACCTATTTTATTAATAAATCATCATTTCATATCAACCCATAAATGTCCCACTGCTGGGCACGGGTCTCCTGCAAACATTTGAAGGGATATTAGCCTACTATACCACGCTGGCCAGATGGGTTGGTATAGGGTTTTGATTCAAGTTTTCCCTTTCTTGCAGTGGGTATTGTCTGCTGGAATTACACCATTAGTCGACTCTTACGACACCCTCGGGATGGAAGGGGTTGGTGACATTTGTATTCTTAATCCGTGACCACACGAAATAATAAATACTATTAATAAATACTTATTCTTAAAATTCAATATAAAAGTAAAAGTATTTCTTTAGCGTCGATCGAGATAGCAGTTTCATTATTCTTTGAAAAGATAAAGTCAATACAATCGTGACAATATTGTTTACATTTCAAATAGCTATTGACATCAAAGCGACCTCTAGTGTCTATTTAAGTGTAACAATCCAGATAACGTCAAATACAATTTTCTGTTGCAGAGTATATTTTTAGCTAACAGATATTTTTATTTCTTTATCTTTAGTTTTTTATTTTCTTTATACTGTGCTAAGAGACAACATAGGCTACATTTCAGTTTAGGAAAGGACGTCGTATCCACCTATAGAATATCAGAGCCAACTACATATACTGGTGTAGTTTGATTCATATGCGTAAGTATAATGTCCAGTGCTCATTAAGTATTAACGTTTTTATTAAGAGAGGTGTGCCCTACCTCTCTTAATAAAAACGTTAAGAAAAGTCATACTAGCGAGTAAGCCCGACTGGGGAAGGACCTTCACCTTTCAGAAGATTACAGCCAGGCAGCTACATACATCATGTATGCTTATTTAATAAAAGTAATAAAATTAAATAAGCAAAATCTTAAGTAGAAATGATGACTTCAAATCTTAATAAACTTTATTAATTTTCGTTGTACACAAAAGAATGAGATAAGTATGCCCTTAGAGATTTCAATAAGGTTCCAAGTTTCTTGTGAAAATCCTTTACAGCAGACTAAATTAATCATGGCTGAAAGCCTTTCATCTTATTTTAGAAAATAATATTTTAGATAAAACTTATTGAATACCTACTTCGTCTCGCTTTTCATAAAATAATAAAGTGGATTGTTTATTTTTAAAAGAGTTAAAAATAATGATAAAAATTTCCATACTAAATTTAATCAAAATTCATACATATCATCACGCTCGTCTCTCGTTGGGACTTTTTTTTTTTTTTTTTTTTTTATACTACTTGGGTGGCAAACAAGCATACGGCCCGCCTGATGTTAAGCAGTATCCGTAGCCTATAGACGCTTGCATTACCAGAGGTATCACTTGCGTGTTGCCAATCCATTTTTTTACACCAGGGCTTTAAGATGGAAGTAACCCTGGGATAGGAATACGTATCTTTCAAAACGCATTCCTAAATGAGCGCTGGAGACCTGTACTCACACACAGGAACACAACTACACCGCTGTGTGTAGTCATTTGGCTGTGGTCTTCTGTAAGGTGGAGGTCCTTCCCCAGTCGGGCTTGCTCGCTAGTATGGTGCCCTACCTCTCTTAAGTATACAGTACCATAGTTACCATATGAGACTATGGTAACTATGGTACTGTTAATACGAAACTGGCGATATAACTGGCACGGTTGGCTCAGTCGTGCGGCGTGTTGTGGGTTCGATCCCCGCACGAGAAAAAAAATTATGTGATCCGTAATTGGTTGTTCTAAGTCTGGCTGTACCTTGTGTCCTTTAATTGTATGTTTGTAAAGTCCCCCGCAATACAGTGCTAGTTCCCTTGTGCATGTGGGAGTAGAAAACAATCAAGAAATTCCAAACTGTGACATTTTGCAGCAGAATCTTTAACCGTTGAAGGATATACGAGTATGTTCTTTAAGTGGAGACTGTGGGTCATAAAATGCAGTAACTAAGTTTTTTTTAAAGACAGCTCCCGCACTATGGACCTAGCTCTGTATCACTGGGGACTTTACAAATATACAATTAACGGACACAAAGCACAACTAGACTCGGGACAACGATTTATGGATCACACAATTCTTTATCTACTGAGCCAACTGTCAATCAATTGTATGTAGGACATGGAGTGATGATGTTTGTTAAGTGATAGGGAATAGCTGGATGCTAGAAAGTTAAGATCATGCCAATTCGTATCCAGCAGTAATGTTCGACTGCATTTGTGGTCCAGTGGCCGCAGTATGCGCCTGCTGTGCACGAGGTTGTGGGTTCGATTCCCACACAGGACAAAACTTTGTGTGACCCACAAAGAGTTGTTCTGAGTCTGGGTGTAATTTGTGTTCGTTAATTGTATGTTTGTAAGCCTCCCGCGACACAGAGCTAGTTCACTAGTGCGGGAGTTGTCTTTTAAAAAAAATATATGTCGTTTTGTTCCACTGAAGCAATTTTACGAAGCCAGAGCCGTCTAAAAAGGATACCGACCTCAATCGTGACCGCAACTATGTTGCTTAACCTCTTAAGATGAAAATGAACAACCCGCATTAGGATACATAGAAATTTTACCTGTATAAAGAATATGGTCGTTGAAAAACAAGTTTAGTCCTAAGCAATCTGCCTTGCTTCACTAAGTAATTGCATAGATAATATCGTAGTTCTCTTGTAATAGGGTTTATTATACTCTATGAACGTACACATTAATATGAAATTTTAATTTTATGATAAGCAGCAGTTGAAGATAATTCACGGTTTTATTTTTTGTTTAGTTGCAATGAGTTTTGCAAGTTAGGTATGTAAACTGCGGTTAAGTGGTCGTTAAGTGCGACTGCTGATCGAGGTACTGGGTTCAATTCCCGGGTCATGCTAAAACAGTTTTTTTTTGTATTTTTAGTCTAATAGTAAGCAGTTACCGTAGTCTATGGCCGCTTGTATCACCGGGGGTATCACTCGCTCTTTAAACACATACTAAGATATTGTCAAGATATGCCCGAACTTTGTAAATTTCCGGAGTTTACTCCCCTGTGCCCTAAAAAGCGAGTAAAGCCGCTGGTTTTACGCCTGATCTCTCTTCAATCGTGTCGGATTGCGGTCCCATCGGACTATCAGATTAAGCGTGCACCTGTGTTTGTACACACACTTGTGCACTATAATATCTCCCGCTCTGATGGCTCGTTTCCGATGAAATTAGACGCCATGACGGAAATTCGGTTAGGAGGACTAAGCTGTTTTTTTAATACTACTTGGGTGGCAAACAAGGAAACGGTCCGCCTGATGTTAAGCAGTTAACGTACCCTACAGACGCTTGCAATACCAGAGGTATCACTTGCATGTTGTCGACCCATTTTATTACATTATTTAATTAAATTTAATTAATTTTTAAAATTTCTAAATAATACAATTGTTAAAAGTAGGTAAAAATAAAAATGTCATCACATTTTGCATGCCAATGTTATGGTCAAATACAGCGAAACTATTTTTTATTCTACTTAGGTGGCAAACAAACATACGGCCCGCCTGATGTTAAGCAGTTACCGTAGCCTATGGACGCTTGCAATACCAGAATTATCACTTGCGTGTTGCCAACCCATTTTTTTTACACCAGGGTTTTGTAATGGAAGTATCCCTGGGATAGGAACACGTTTCTTTCAAAACGCATCCCTAAATAAGCGCTGGAGACCTGTACTCACACACAGGAACACAACTACACCACTGTGTGTAGTTATTTGGCTGTGGTCTTCTATAAGGTGGAGGTCCTTCCCCAGTCGGGCTTGCTCGCTAGAATGGTGCCCTACCTCTCTTATTATATATTTATAATATTTAACCAGCCTTACACCTGTATTTTGCAAATAAATTGATTTAATTTGATTTATACCAGGGCTTTATTAGCATGACTAAATAAGCACTGGAGACTCTGCCTACCCTTTAGGGGACAAGGCGTGATGCTATATTATGTTATGTTACACTTACTGACTTTACAAAAAGCCGCATGATATCATAATGATTGCAATTTCACGATTTCATCACTAACCTCAATGCACTTATAAATATTCCGTGCATGCTGTACGGGATTTCTACTTACTCATGTTGCACAGATTGCACAGGTCGTTTAGGATTACACACTTGACCTACAAAGTTCCAAACACTGCCATGTCTTATGTAAATTTTATAATTTGTTGAGTCATTAGTTTCATTACATACACATATAGCTACATGTTATATTATTTAATATAAATTATATTATAATATTATTGTTTTGTAAATATATAATATACTAGCTGTTGCCTGCGGCTCCGTCCGCGTGGATGTCGGTTATCGCTGTAAAAAGGATCCTATGTGTTATTCTAGACCATAATCTATCTCTGTGCCAAATTTCATCCAGATCCGTTCAGTAGTTTTTACGTGAAAGAATAACAAACATCCATCCATCCATCCATTCTTACAAACTTTCACATTTATAATATTAGTAAAGGATTATTGTTTTGTAAATCTATGCTAATATTATAAAGCTGAAGAGTTTGTTTATTTGAACGCGCTAATCTCAGAAGATTTGTTCGAGAGATCGAGATCAGAGGGTTCGATTAGAAAAAATCTTTTTTTTGTTGAATAGTGCATTTATCCAGAAAGGCTATAGGCTATATAACATCACGCTATGATCAATAGGAGCGGAGCAGTAGTGAGATATGTTGCAAAATCGGGGAAAATATTCCAAATTACTACGCGGACGAAGTCGCGGGCGACCCCTTATATAATACATATATTACCTAGCTACTTAACATATTACGTTAGTTATAGGTATATTTTTTTTTGGACATTACAGCTTATTTTAATTTATTTATTGATATTATTGCTATTATTTTTGTTATGTGATTGTGTTTTTGTTAATTATATTACGTGAATCATGTTTTCAAATACAATATAAATTGTTTGTGAAATAAAAAAAAAATAAAAATATAATTTATATTTAAACAAATTTTTCAAAACTATTGTATTAGGTTTTCAAACCTGTAATGATAGTTGTTAAGTATGTAAATAAATAAATTAGTTGGTAGGACGCTAAAAGCTGGTTCATACCTCTTTGGAACATACTATACTTATTTCTTCTTTTTTATGGTTTGGTTAGTGGCCAATCTGATGACAGAGTTCGAATCGACCCATATTTAGGCTTCTGTCGTGATTTTACGAGTGTTAACAGTCAGGACCGATTTTTAGCGTGTCTTCCAGAAATGCTCAGGTGAAATACCACTTTGCGGTCACCCATCTATAGAGATACCGCGCCCTTGATCGCTTAACCCGCTGATATTTTACCGAACAATGAGTGCACCTGGCTATAAGCTCGTATATTTAGTTAGAAATTTGTCAATTTTTGAGTCCAAGTGGGTTTTGCAAATTAACCATTTTAGCAAATCCATTACAGTGTTTATTTAGTTCTCAAATGTAAATCCTCTGTCCGCTAAAAGTTATTCAAGCTTTAGTACGATTTTCGACAACAGAGCAAGGGCAAAGTGATAAAATAAAAGAAACGCTGAAGATGAGAAAATTGGATTGTTAAATTGGATTCAGTAAAACGCCCTGAGTGAGCACTAATAGTGAAACCATTATTCTAAGAAAAAAAAACTGTTCATTGCTAATCTCATGCAAATTGCTTGACAAGTGTCGTCGAAAAATAATTAAAAAGAAAAAGTATTTAGAGAATCATTTAACGAAAGTTTAGACTTTTATTTTTTAATGAGCGAACGTTTTTAATTGTGTTTTACTATTACTAAAACTGTTGAAACCATCAGTTTAATGACCTTTGTCTTGAGACTTACTTTCTGATAGTTTTCTGTCATTTTCGTTCAAATTACATCATTAGTCATTTAGCTAGACATAACACACCACGGGTGTATGACGTCATCAATGATATAATAGTACGTAAGTAGCTTCATTTCATATATTCTTATCTCTTTCTGTATCATTATGTGCTGTATTATCTTTTGCATTTATACTTACCTAAAATCTACAAGCAAGTATGCCCGGAAACCTTCACCAGAACACCATCTATCTCTTAGTCAAATCTCATTAGGATCCGTTGAGCTGTTTAGTCGTGAAAAACCAACAGACAGACAGAGTTACTTTTGCATTTATAATACTATAGCTGATCAGATTAAAAAGAACAGTCTTTAAGAGAGAAAAAGTGAGATAAGAGTTTGCATGAAAGTTCATTCTGTTCAGTCTAATGTAGGTATTTACCTACGTTAGACTAGGGGTTTTAAGGTTTTAGAAAATTCTCCAACTTGCCGTACTGAAGGCGGTTTTTTTTTTGTTAAAATTACAAAACTTTTTTTTGTATATTATTAAATGTCCAAAATGTATAAAAACTACAAAAATATGTGCGGCCACACTAACAACGGTGTTTTACATACAAAATTCGAGGGTATGCCACAAGGCGCGACGGTTGACGAGTTTCATCTATTGAAAGCGAAAGCGAAGAGACTTATTAACTACCAACTACGGAACTCTTTCGTTGCGGTTATGTTCGACCATTGTGAACCGTTTAACAAGACCGTTATTGGGATATTTAACGCTATTTGTATATATTTTTTGGAGATGGAGAGAGCTATGCCTGGAGTTTCCCTGTAAGATCAAATGCGCATGTAACTTAAAATAAATATGCAATTTTTTTTTTTGACTGTCGGTTTGTTGCCTTTGAGCTCCGCAATGGCTCGACAGATTTGAACGGGACTTTTACAGGCAGATTTAATGTAATACTATATTTATTTTTATTTTCTTTCTATTATATTATTGTTCCCTACAAAAAAATAAAAACCCATGAAGTTTTATCAAAATTCGGGAACAACAGGAGACCTGTACTCACACACAGGAACACAACTACACCGCTATGTGTTCGGCTGTGGTCTTTTAAGGCGGACGTCATTCCCCAGACGGGCTTGCTCGCTATTATGGCTACGCACCCGTTAGACCTCCAAGATTAGACCCTATCATAGAATTACTTATTCAATCTCATTTTAAGATCTCTTTGGACACTCTTTAAAATATAATAATCAATGTGCCCATTGAACTTATTTTTAAGTACTCTTTGGACCTTAAAATTTTAAAGAATGTAACTCATACCAAATTGTAAATATTATACCTTGGCGATTAAAAAGAGTAGCCAGAATTTCTTGCCAATTCTTCTCTAGGCCCTATCCATGTCAGCGAATTGGCTGTAGGAAAAAAATATGCTGACTTTTGTTTATTTTGACGTTCATAAGTATCATGTATTTGATCTAAATGAATTAATGACTTTGAGTTTGGGTTATGGTGCCGTCTTTTAAACCTCTTAATCGACTTATACAAAAATAAAACGATCAATTTACGTTTGTCTTCACTTCAATCAATCAATCAATCAGCCTATCGCAGTCCACTGCTGGACATAGGCCTATCCTAACACGCGCCACAGCACACGGTCCTCCGCCTTCCGCATCCAGTCCGTCCCAGCGACCTTTTTTAGGTCGTCGGTCCACCTAGCTGGGGGGCGCCCTACCTTGCGCCTTCACTTATTCAATTCTTATTATCTCGAATGTTATATTAAATATTGCAGTCTATTTAACAACCGTTGGCATCACTTTCACTTCAAAATGTATGACAAGGGGGCGTTCAAATCGTGTGTAATGTTAATTCTGTTTTGTTTAGTATTCAATGTGCGTTCGAAAACCTTTTTAAATATTGTTACAATGAATAGGTGTTATATAAATTTAGACTAGTAACAGTTTGTAATATATATTATATATTTTGTAAAAAGACAACTCCAGCATTCCAGAACAGGCTGTGTTGCTGGGGACTTTACAAACATACAATTAACGGACACAAAGTACACCGGCAGGGGTATTCCGTAAGAGCCCTTTTTGACGTTTAGTCAAAAGATTGTGCCGTCACTGAGCAATCACAACTGTCAGTTTTGCGATCACAACTGTCAGTTTGCCATGGCTGTTTCTTAGAGAATCAGCCGGCCAGACTCGGGACAACCATTTATGGATTACACAAACTGGGGTACTGGCAATCTATACTAACGAACGAAATCACAACTGCACCATTGTATGTGTTGTATTTGGCTGCGGTCTTCTGTAAGTTGGAGGTCTTGCACTATACATGCGAGCAAGCTCTATTAGAGATAGACTTCCAACTTACAGAAGACCGCAATCAAATAACTTCCTCTATTGCGGAAAGACTTAAAAATTATATAAGTAATTCATTTGTATTTGTGTCACGTTTTGTGCTAATAAACATTTCTTTTTCTCTTTCTTAAGGCGTAATAAAAAGATTGAACTAAATAAAAAAGTAGTACACGTTGTCAGTATCAATCAAATCACACAATAGTACCTATATATTACCATAATACATCTTCCACGATCTGTATAAAAACCGGTCAAACGAGAATCTTAAGCTAAGACCATACTAACGCGTTCAGCTGGCGTTCGCGGTGGCTTGTATGGTGGCGATCAGAAGTTGTATGCTGTGGCGTTTTCCAGACGTTTTTATCATACTTAAACTTTAAAAAAAACAACCTAAAATGGAAATATGCATTCATTTTTTGTAAATATTTATGTATTTAGAAATATTTAATTATGTATGTTTACGAGCTGTCTGTTTGAAATAGTACCAGTTGTCCCACCATATTATTATATTATAGTATATGGGCAGTGACCTAACGTAACAAGCGGAGCCTAATCACCAACCCAATGCCAACGCTGCTTCAGATGCCGCGACAAATTAGAGGCGTTGTTATGGACACATTGCACAAGTTCATCGACAACATCTGATCGCCAATTATTAGCGATCCGTCGCTGAAAAAAAGTAGGTTGTGGCGAAAAAGTGCTTCTCTAATCATCCCATTCGTTCCTTGGAAGTCCTTAAACAGTCTCTGGACTTAGGTTGGTCAAAGCAAAGGCCAAACTTGCTCAAGTAGGGATTTGTAGACGATTCCAACCTAGAGTTTAAATGTGGTGCTAAGCCATAAACTATGGGACACTTGATATCATGTCTCGCATGCCCTGATACTGCATCTTAAAGGAGCTTATGGACGCTACTGAAAATGCAAAACTCGTAGCTAAGTTCTAGGCCAACACAATTTAGATTGCCATCAACACGCTAACAAGAAGAAGATCTGATCGTCACCGTACACGCCACCGCAGACGCGGGCTGCACGCGTTGGTGTGGCCTAAGCTTTAGTAGGCGGCCCTCGACACTAAGAGATATAAACGATATTGTTTATATAAATGAACTTGTTCGTTAATAAGTGTAATTTGTTTCAAAGATTTATGATCGTATACCCATAAATGTCAGATAACAATCTAAATATGCATCTGACGATGTATAGGTTGGCAGAGGTCAGCTAGTAAATTTATGCAATTTGAAATTGTGTGTGTAAACTGTGTCGTGTTAAGTTTGTATTTATTCTGACAAGAGCTTTTAGAAGACAATAGATATAAATTACATTCGGTAATGAAAAAGAGCAGGGTTTAAAAACCAATAGAACACAATACCAATTGTTATTTGAATCTCCTCCTCACACCTTTATTAAAAGGAATCCACCAGGAAGCGGCCAGGCTGAATGAGCGGTTCAACGCTTAGTCTTTAGCAGATGTATGAGTGCTGAAAGTCTCTGAGAGAACTTTTTTAACACGATTCAGACTCTTGAAGGGAGGAGATTTTGAGAAGATTGACATCTGTGTAGGCCAAGTTGCAAAATTGTTTCGCTTATTATGTAGCGATGTTATTAGCTGTGATCTTCTGTAAGGTGAAGGTCCTTGCCCTGTCACGCTTGATCGCTTGTATAATGCCCTATTTTTCATAGACTTAAAGCAATTTGTGCGACCTCTCCTGCACGTCGTCAAAATTAACTTGCTAACGTTATAGCACATATTACAATCAGGATTATAGGATTGTTAAATATGGCCATTACCGTTGGAATCATAATTATTTTCTCTTAATATATCCTTAATTGCATTCCATAAATCTTGTTGATTGCCTTTCATTTGTATCGATTTTGAATTAGCGAACTACTGATTCACAAAGTTTTGCGGTATTTAGCGGTTAATTTGTTTCTTGCTTTGTGAATGTAGCTTGAGAATCTTGAGATACGCGAGCTTCACAGAGACAAAAGCTTATGGTCGATGATGTGGTCACCTATGACCAGAAAAGTCCAAATAACTTTGCCCGAATAAATCAATTCCGGCAGGGGTATTCCGTAAGAGCAAAATCCGAGCCACCGCAAAAACCGAGCAAAATATGGCTGTCAGATTGAAAATCGGTATACCGTAAAAGCCCTTTTTGACGTTTAGCCAATAGATTGTGCCGTCACCGAGCAATCACAACTGTCAGTTTGCGATCACAACTGTCAGTTTGCCATCACTGTTTCTTAGAGAATCAGCCGGCCGGATAGGGAAATTATTGGGCTTTTTATTTAGAAAATTCTCAGTAGCAGCACGGAGTTTGAAAGTATATCTGTTTGGCAATACGTTCATCTAACTATTGATACCTAATATAGCTGGCGAAACGCAGGTATCATGCACCTTTGGCTGCCCTTTCGAGGATAATAGTTGTTATCCAGCAATTGAATTGTGAAGAGATAATATATAGGAATAAAGAGTTTGAGGCATGTAATATGGTGTACACATTCTTGAGTACACCTTCCAAACGCTCTCATATAAGCTGCGGCGAAGAGATCTCTAGCTATCTTCATTCTTAACTTATATGGTTGCCCATTGCAACGCCTCACATCTGCGACAGCCAAAGAGCAAAGAAGAAAAGGCAACGAACGACCAAAGGTACCGTACACACTCTCGCACTCACATCCTTGTATAATAATAATGTCCTCCTAACCAAATTTTGGTCACGGCGGCTAATCTCAACGGAGACTAGCCATCTTCATGGTAGATATTATAGTCCACAAGTGTGTGCCCAAACACAAGTTCATTCATTACTCCTTCACTCTCATAGTCTGATGGGACGGCAACTTGATTTCCAAATTCCGGGCGTTGATGTGAATTTCTTGACAGAAAAACCCAATATAAATTTTTTGGCCCAACCCGGGAATTGAACCCGGGACCTCGTGATCAACAGTCACACACATCGACTACTAAGCTACCGAGGCAGTACCTACAGATATTCCATCCTTCATCCTTGTAATACAGATAATTCATTCGCAAATGTAGTCCAATCTAGTTGGTAAAACACTAATGAATGTTTAAAACACACATTAATGTTTATACTCAGCTTTACATGATAAACCGCATACATATTTGACACAGAATGCCGCAGAATAACAGTAGGTAGCGTCAGCAATGACATAACACGTATGTCATCATAACAACAGCTTACACCGTTACTAATACCTCATAATACTAAAATTATCTTGTTAAATATGTAAACTATTCGCCATAAATTGTGTACCTCGTTCGTTGTTAATATGAAATTATCTTGCACGCATTTATGATGATTATTGTGACTTTGCGTGACCTCTATCATGAATCAAAATTTTGTAACATTAATGATGGAGACTTAGTCCCACCGCAAACAGAGTTTAATCGACTGATAGTTTAGTCAATGCGAATGCGGTACGGACCCGCAAACGGCTCTTAATGCCCTACTACCTGCACTCTCAGTCACCTCTGCCCCTCTAGACAAGTGGCATAAGCGATAGTCGAATCTAAAAGTCAAAAAAGAAAATGTATGGGATTTGACGTAAGTCTACGATATAATGTCGTAAACTTACGTCAAATCCCATACATTTGCTTTTTTGACTTTTCGATTTGCCTATCGCTTATGCCACTTGTCTAGAGGGGCTGTGCAGCAACTGCTAACGCCGTAGAGGTGGCAAAATTCTGGACTTGTACACTTTAGGTAATTATTTATCGTAACATCGACACGAAGAAGATGAAGTCAGCTGTAGAATGAATAGATCACAAACGAGTGTGTCTCTCTCTGTACCCGAATAAGTTCGCAAAGGGTCTTTGATTGTCCTGTTGGCCTAGTGGTTAGTGATCCTAATTGCTACACCGTAGGTCGTGGGTACGATTCCCAGACGGGACAAAACTTTGTGATTCATAAATGGCTGTTCCGAGTCTGGTTGTAACTTGTAAAATGCCCTGTAGCACAGCGCTAGTTCCCTAGTAATCTTTAAAAAATATCCGATTAGTTAAATCAGAAAATTCTTTGCAACATATTTGGCAATGACTTATAAGAACAAAGGCAGTCTTTAGTATGATAGAAAAATGTGAATGGTACCTTGGTAGTATAAAAAAAAAAGTACTGGTACATAAGTTTACGATATACCTAATGTCGGACACTTACGTCTTCAAATCCCATACATTTGCTTTCTATTCTATTCGGTACGTTTATGCCACTTGTCTAGATAGACTGTGATGCTAGCACATTCTCTCTACAGAGATTTGACGTAAGTGTACGACATAATGTCGTACTGTTATGTCAAATCCATTATGTCCTAAACTTATGTCAAATCTCATACATTTGCTTTTTATTTTATTTAATTCAACTACCGTTTACGCCATTTGTCTAGAGAGGCAGAACAGAGCCTCTAGACAAGTGGCATAGGCGATAGTCGAATAGAAAAGTCAAAAAATTAAATGTATGGAATTTTACGTGAGTCTACGATATAATGTCGTAAACTAACGTCAAATCCCATACATTTTCTTTTTTGACTTTTCGATTCGACTATCGCTTATGCCACTTGTCTAGAGGCTCTGTTTTGTTTTTGAATTGCTGTACCGACCAATTCAAAAACAAAACAGAGCTGTTTTGTTTTTGAATTGGTCAGTACAGCCTACCTATTTATATAATATAGAAAGTTTAAAAGTTTTAATCAAAGTATTTTACACAGATACGTAATACGATGGCTATACTATAGGTTGCCCAAACCATATTAATTCCACCCTTTAGTACAGTATCGAGGCGACCGAACGACCCACATTCTATACATTTTTGAGCTGGCTTGCTACCACAGGAACGTTGTACGCTTAATTAAGTACAGGCACAAGGTACAATACACGTATTGAAATATCCCTCAGCCATTAATTATAATACCTTCATTGTTTAATATGTATTTAGAAGGATTTTGAACGATTTTGTGAATGGTATTTACGTGAAAAGGTTATTGTTTCACAATGTATTGTGTGGTGTTAATTTGTGAGTGGATGAACAACGGTTTTGGTTAAGATTTATTGGATATACTAGCTGTTGCCCGCGGCTCCGCCCACGTGTATGTCGGTTATCGCTGCAAAAAGAAGCCTATGTGTTATTCCAGACCATAATCCATATCTGTGCCAAATTTCATCGAGATCCGATTAGTAGTTTTTACGTGAAAGAGTAACAAACATCCATCCATTCTCACAAACTTTCACATTTATAATATTAGTAAGGATAATACTTTGGTTTATATTTAAGACTAGCTGTTGTTCGCGGCTCCGGCCGCGTGGATATCGGTTATCAAGATAATAAGTATTGAAGTATTCCTCTTTCGGCATAAATTTTTTGGGCACCAATGGTTTCGGCACCTAAGCTATTCCACATACAGCACCAATAGGTATATAGGCTTGGACTCAGCACCAAGCCCATAAGTAAGAAAAGCCACGTCTAAGAAAAAAATCTAAAGGCATGGCTGATTTATTTAACCACATAATTGAGCCCTAAACCCTTTGTTCTTTCGATAGAGAAAGGAGATTAATGCCCAGCAGTGGGACTCTAAATGCTTTGCTATTAGGTATGTATAAAAAAAACCACTTAGCATTGTAATAGCATGCACTACCAATGTACTAACAAGATAGCCACTCAGTAGGTAAGCATAAAATATAACTCTTAGATTGTCACATGAACTGATATTTTATACTAAAACCCCTTATAAAATATATTTCGTTTATGTTATGTACAAAAGTTAAATAATTTTCGAGGCATATATCTTTTATTATACCCACTACCCCGAGTAACGGTAATTTGAAAGACCGTAAAATGACGTTTTAAGGGTCTCAAGACGGCAGTTAATGAGGCTGGCTTTAGCCCAAAGAAATTTTGTATTTCAGGCTTACATTTACGACATATCGTCTTGAGAAAACATAATTCTTAGAGTAATGTGAAACTGTAGTAAATATATTGTAAACTTTCACAATTAATACTAATATAACCAGGTGTTAAACACTTGTTTACTGCATATTAAATGGTGTATAAAACAAACACACATAAACTTCACATCATTATTAGAAATTGAAGACAGCGGGTCTATTAATTTTAATGTGCAGGCAACATAGTAAAGATGGTCAGTGCCACAGAACGCAATTATTGTAAATAGTTTGCAATTTTGTGAATAATACTGGCCAAAATGTGTTTAAAAGCTTTGTGTTCGAAATTTAAACTAAATAAAGAAGATGTATAATCTATATTTATTGTTATTATAATAAATAGCAGGAATCATAAAATACGACATTCGAAATTCAAATTAAAAGAATACGAAATAAAAAAGAAAAACTTTAATTTTTTAAATATTTATTTCACTTTATGATTTTTAGGACTCGTAATAATATTATAAACATGTCAAATAATGAAATTAATCAAATAACCATAAAATGTCAAATAAATTAACCATAATTTGGTTATACAAAAAATATCCTAATAAATTCCCTAAATAATATGCCTATACAAATAAATATAAAACAAGGAATAAATTAAATAATATCAGTTTACAATTTCATTTTGAATATAAAATATTCAAGAAAGTTTTTTATTTGAATAAAATATTATTAATTTAACGACTCTGTGGTCTAAATTGATTGAAATTGCTTTTATTTTTGTGTAAATTATAAATAATCAAAGTTTTATTACTGTCGGTCTTATTGAAATAAATTAGTTGTGCTAATTTTTACTTTTATAAATGCGAAAGTACCTAACTCTGTGTGTGTTAGTTTGTTTGTTACCTTTTCACGACTAAATTGCTGAACGGATCTTAATAAAATTTAGCAAAGAGATAGAGGTTATCTTTAGGAAGGGCATAGGATACTTTCTATTGTGACAACCGACATCCACGCGGGTGGAGCCGCGAGCAACAGCCTGTTTTATATATAAATCTTATGAGTAAATTTTATTTGTAATAGTTACTCATATTTCTCTTACTACTGGACACGGATATCATCTCCTCTATCAGGAGAGCTAAGAGGGTTTATGGTTAAGCTGGCATAAGGTTTCTTTCGGCAATGCGCGAGTGATACCCCTGGTATTGCAAGCGTCCATAGGTTACGGTAACTGCTTACCATCAGGCGGGCCGTATGCTTGTTTGCCTTCTTGGTAGTATAAAAAAAAATAACGTGGGTATGTGAATCAGGCATGCCGCTAGAATTTGTTTTTAAGACATGTAGGTTTCCTCACAATAAGTTCTTCGCCGTTAGCCGATAGCAATTTATTGATATTATATGGGGCCGTACCATTACCACTTGCGTTACCGTGTAAAAACCTTATAACTCCTTTCTTGAAGAACTCAATGTTAGTTTCTCGGGAAAACCTCAGCAGGAGGCTCATTTCAGACTGCCTCAGTGGTCCAGTGGCCGCAGTATGCGTCTGCTGTGCACGAGGTTGTGGGTTCGATTCCCACACAGGACAAAACTTTGTGTAACCCACAAAGAATTGTTCTGAGTCTGGGTGTAAAGTCTCCCGCGACACAGAACTTGTTCTCTAGTGCGGGAGTTGTCTTTTAATAACGAATACAGAAAAGAATTCTAAACTTAATCGTTCAAATGTCAAAATATAGCTTCGAAAGCTTTATAACCAAGCATCATACCACAAGAACTAATAAAACATTTCTCACGATCGTAATCGATTCTAAAAATCATCTAGGTATCGATACTATTCGATAACAAACCGAGAACTGAAGCGATGTATCGATCGATAACATTCAATTACGATCCAAATAACAAAAGCTTTATCAATAATTCTGAACACAATACTCGTTCGGTAATGGATACGTGTGGTAACTACTGAATAACTTTTGATAGGATTCTGTTGTAATAACAATGTATTAATAGAAAATGTATCATTAATATTGTCTATACAAATACCTATATAGAAATATATATAATTTTGTATGGTTGTTGAGGGCAATCTCCGAAACTACTTAACCTATTTGAATAATAAAACATTTTTAGAGAGGGACCATATACTAGCAACCAAACGCGGGGGACAATTCACGGGTACAAACTACATTCAGACTCGAGATAAACAGTTATGAATCACACAAAGTTTTGGTCCGTGTGGGAATCGAACCCACGACCAGCTTAGCAGTAATGGTCTCTAAGCCACCAAGGGCGGGGTAACCCTATAGATTAGTGATCGCATGGTATTTTATCTGAGCGCCTCCGTGCTTAAAAGTCGGTACTGACCGTTTACAGTCGTTAGATAGCCAGAAGCCTAAATATGGGCGATCTAAATAACTCTGTCACCAGGTTGGCCACTAGGAGCGTAGACCATATGGTATGGCGGGCTATTTTCCGCAATTCCACGCTGATGCGCGTATTTTGCGTGCGGGTGGTTAGCTGGGGGGGTCACTCTATCCACCCCAGCTCGTCCAAATAGTCCAGCAGCCGCCTGACGTTGACGACCGCTTCTCGTACTGATCCTGGGCTGCCCAGGTGTTTCCTTCTGTATGCAGCGACCTCCGGGCAGTGCAGCAACACGTGCGCCGCCGTCTCGTCTTCCCTCATGCAGGCTCTGCAGAGGGAACTGTCAGTGACTCCTCTGCTGTTGGTTGATTCCATGCCCCATAGGGGGTGATGGGCGTTCGAGTCTGTCCCGACGATGACATCGAGACCCGTCCTCTCGCAGTGGTTGATAAGGCGAGTGAGGTCGTAGGGGGGTGGGTCCTCGTTTTCCGGCATATAGGTACACCGACGCGAGAGCCACCGGCAGGTCTTTAAAAAGGCCGGCACCGGCAGGTTGGCCACTAAACAAACAATAAAAGAAGAGATTCATTAAGCGAACTTCAACATACCTACAATGAATTCTCCGACATCATTTGCCTATAAAGAAAGTTCTGTACACCAAAACCGTTGATCTAATCTATATCTACTTACCTCGTCATAATTTAACCGTGAAGACACTTATTTACTTTGAAATAAAAAGGTTATTATTATCGGTACATTTAAGGGCAAATCAAATATTAAAAAATAATAGTCGATTTACTACGGACGTTTTTTGTGGGACACGGTACCGGCAGTTGCAGAAGTGTTTATAGGAAATTGTGATTTGAGTTGTTAAATTTATTCTGTAACAGTTTTGTTGCTGACTGTAAAATTTAATTTAGATAAAGTTTTTTTTAAATTTAGCATCAGGATGTTATGGATGATTTTTTCTTCTATATTTTTTAAAAATTATTTAGCCATTTAAACTATATTGTATAAAACCTATAAGCACTTAAAAATGTAACTGAGTTATATACGAAGAGTAAGAGAAAATAATGTAAAAAAACTTAATTCAGATAGATTCAAGCTGCCGTAATCGTTATAAATTTTTTTTATAGTTTTTTTTAATAGTTTAAATTATATCTTAGTCAGAGTCTAAAGTATAGATTAGACTTTAGACTCTGACTAAGACATAGGTATGTTTTTTCTAAATTATATTCTAGATTATTAGATTATAAGCCTATTCTTATAATCTAAAATAACATTGATGTCCTACACTCTTGCCTCATCACGATAAAATACATTATGATTTAAATAAAAGCACAGCAAAACGGGAATTATGTATTTTGGCCAGTAATATTATTTTTTTTAAATAAAACCCATGCGGTTTTCAAAATAATTTAAATTTATTCGAATGTTTAAAATTTATATTTGGAAATACTTACGTGCCTGAGTACACTCGTCGACAATACAGACGAAAGTGAAAATGACCTTAAAACGTGTACAAACATCGGTAGGTACAGTCTGGTTTGAGTTGACAAAAAACAAACAAACGTCCAGGCATAATAAGACTATAGAAAGTGGTACCAACAAATACTTTTTGTCTTATATTTCTTTCTTTCGTAATTTTGTTTATAGCTTAGCGGGAAAATTGGCATATAATGGGTGAAAGAGATTGGGCTCAGTGAATTTGAATTTAATAATAATAATGTTCTCCTAACCGAATTTTGGTCACGACACGTCTAATCTTGACAGAGACTAGTCATCTGCATAGGATATATCTGGTTAAAGATTATTTATTTCTCAAAAGATATTACAATATCACTTACTGAGAAAATACAATGTTTTCTTAAAATAAATTAAGATATAAGTAAGTTAAAAATATGCCGATTAGCGTTTGGACTTATATTCTATACAATAATAGGACAGCTAGGTTAAACAGTAATAGTAAACAATAATATATTGTAATAGGTATAAAATATCTTAGGTATAGGTCTGAACAACTCTGTCATCAGAAGACCCACCTTTCTGATGACAGAGTTCAGACCACACAAATAACCCTTTGCTGTTATCTAACGTTAACTAACCACTTAAGAAAAAAGACTAACCAATTTTTACAACGAAGTTGCTAACACCATTACATTTATTTGAATTTTAGAAGGTTGGTTTTGATATTGATCTCACATTAACTAAACTAAATATATCTTATAACATAATATTTAAATCTTTATTTATTTTTGCCTATCTTCGTATAAATTGGCTCTGATATTACTTTCACAAAATCCAGACAGGTTGATTACAAGATTGACAAGTTCTAGATCAATTTCATTAATAGCTGTACTTTCATTCTAGACTTTGAATAAATTTAGGACACCAGTTCTCTATTAATATAGGCACAAAATTATTACAAAATAAAAAAGCTTTATTTATTTTATTATAATAAAAGACCTTAAATAATCTTGCGAAAAGTAAGATTATTTAAGCTTTTGTATTATAATAAAATAAGAACAAAATTTTATTAATCTTTTATTGACAATAATGTTTTTACATTATCAGTAAAAAATGTTCGAAATTTGAAAACTTATTACTTGATTTAGTACGGCTCGACCAATTTGGTTTATTTATACATTCATTTTTTGCGTACGTAAAAATTATAATAATTTCGATTGGAAATTACTTTTATTTAAAAAAGTATTCTTGTAAATCTTATGAAATATATGTATATTACTTTTTTTTCCACAATATAAATCTGTTTTAGCTAATACAAAAAACTTAATAGTAATTAAATTAAATGACTGACGTTTCATTTTGCTAAATATACATTTTGCTATTTAAGTTTATTTCTATACTGAGCCCGGTCACCCAGGTACCTATTTACATTTTATGCAAGGCAAAAGTTAAAAAATAATATTATTACAGAGTTGTTATTCAAAATAATAATATAAAATTCATTTCAGAACGTAAAAGTTAATTGGACAACATAAAATCAACAGTGAAAATATAAATATAAATAAAATATATCCTCATGACAGCTAATTTATAAAAATTACACTGCATTAATCATTTCGAATGTAATAAATTATTTTATAGAACTGAATTCGGACATTTATTGCAAAAAAGTTGTATAAAACTTTGATGTATGTTGATAGAAAATTATGTTTAATCTATACTAATGCATAAATCTGCAGAGTTTGTTTGTTTGAACGCGCTAATCTCTGGAACTACTAGTCGGATTTGAAATATTCTTATAACACTTGATAGCCCAATTCTTGAGGAAGATTAAAATTACGCTGCGACATTAAGGAGCATAGCAGTAACAATAACCGTGACACGGGATCAAGTTCAAATCAATCAGGTGAAAATATGGGGAACGGGTAGTCTTAGTAATAAATGCGAAAGTTTGGATGATGGATGAATGTTTCTTACTTTATACTGCCAACACGGCTGAACAGATTTAGGTAAAATTGGATATAGAAAGTGAATATAGTCTGGAGTAGCACAAAGACTATTTTTTATGCGAGCGAAGCCGCGGACACAAACTAGTATTATAAATGCGAAAGTTTATATGGATGGATGAATATAAGAGCTAACGCTAGAGCTAAGCTTATCTAAATAAAAATTAGACGTATCTGGAGATAGAATATAGTCTGGACTATTCCAGACCATAATATTCTATCTCTATAAAATCCTTACTAATATTATAAATGTGAAATATTGTGAGTATGGATGGATTAATGGATGGATGTTTGTTACTCTTTCACGTAAAAACTACTGAACGGATCTGAATGAAATTAGGCACAGATATAGATTATGGTCTGGAATAACACAGGCTACTTACTTATAACTTATTACAGTGATAACCGACATCGACGCGAGCGGAGCCGCGGGCAACAGCTAGTATAAAAATAAAAAGTATATAGCCTTTTTGCTATTACAAAGGCTAGATACTTTTTATCCCGCAGAAAAGTATGTTTTCTGTGGAATAGATTTGATTTCATTTTTCGGGCAGATCCGCGAGCAACAGATAAGTAATAATATAAAAGTAGATCTTATATCCGTTAACTGTGGTGATGCGTTTATCGATTCATCAGCAGCTAGGGTACCGTAATAATAATAACTTACGTTAAAATATTAATTATTTTTTAAAAAAGACTAGCATCACAATCAGATCACGAGGCGCTTAAAGCCTTAAAAAGTAAGAGAGGTGGGCTCCATACAAGCAAGCAAGCCCGACTGGGGAAGGACCTTACAGAAAACCACAGCTAAATAACTACACACATTGGTATAGTTATATTCCTGTGTGTACAGGTCCCCAGCGCTCATTTAGGTATGCGATTTAAATAAAACGTTTTCCTATCCCAGGGAGTGCAAAAAAATGGGTCGGCACACGCAAGTAATACCTCTGATATTGCAAGTTTCCTTAGGCTACGGTAACTGCTTAAAATCAAGCGGGGCGATTTGTTCCGCACTCGCCTTACGAAGTTTTGCCCGACGTAAAAAATCCGCATTCGTCCTACATTTCTTTTTTCTTTTAAGCAATATATTTGGGGCTTACCAGGAATAGGAGGAATTCGAACAAATCGGCGGCGGGACGTATGTTTTTTTGCCAGTTAAAAAACCGAATTAGGCTTTTAGCGCGGTTATCCCAAGAATAGATTTTAACATACATACTGGTAAGTTTCTTTTTAAGTGTCTCTTTGCTTCAGACAGCACGTTAGAAAAACAACGATATCCGTTCGTTATACATAATTTTTGAACACATTTTAGTCGTGAGTACTTAAAACACTTCAACAAATCATGCATAATTATTACAGGTCAAACCGTTTAACCTCGACCTTTCAACTAAGCATCTGTCTTATATTTTACTAATAAATATTTAAAAACTTTCGCTTTTACTTACCGAGATATTATTAGAATTATTGAAAACAAGTCTCCGCAGATTCGATGTTTTTTATCTGCCGACATGCTGCGTCACGACTTTTTTTTTATGCTACTTGGGTGGCAAACAAGCATACGGCCCGCCCGATGTTAAGCACTATCCGTAGCCTATAGACGCTTGCATTACCAGAGGTATCACTTGCGTGTTGCCAACCCATTTTTTTACACCAGGGCTTTAAGATGGAAGTAATCCTGGTATAGGAATACGTTTCTTTCAAAACGCATTCCTAAATGAGCGCTGGAGACCTGTACTCACACACAGGAACACAACTACACCACTGTGTGTAATCATTTGGCTGTGGTCTTCTGTAAGGTGGAGGTCCTTCCCCAGTCGGGCTTGCTCGCTAGTATGGTGCCCTACCTCTCTTACTTTTCCCCGAAGGTTAGGTACATAGTGTATTGCTTTCAAGTTTTGTTTCAACAGTTAATAAAGTAAGATGAAAGACTGCGCCAATTGGTGTACATTTGATGAGGCCTATGTCTAACAGTGAACTGCTATAGATGGATTATGAATAGTTACACAATGTGCTAACGTTGAAGGAAAACATTGTGAGGAAACCCACTCATGTCTAAGTAATTAAAAGGCATGTCTGAACCACCAACTCGCATTAGGCCAGCGTGAGTGGATACCCGGAGGGATAGAGATACCTCTTTGGTCGTTTAATGAGTGGGACATTATATGGGTTGCTATTATTAGAAAGGTTTTTAAAGGGTCGGCAACGCGTGAGTGACACCCCTGGTGTTGCAAACGTCCATAGGCTACGGTAACTGCTTACCATCAGGCAGGCCGTATGCTTGTTTGTCACCTTGGTAGTATAAAAAAAAAAAAAAAAAAAAAAACAAAATTACAAATCTTATGTCTATATATTTTTTTTTTTATAAGACAATTCCCGCACTAGAGAACAAGTTCTGTGTCGCGGGGGAATTTACAAACCTAAAATTAACGGACACAAATTACATCCAGACTCAGAACAATTCTTTGTGGGTCACACAAAGTTTTGTCCTGTGTGGGAATCGAACCAACAACCTTGTGCACAGCAGGCGCATACTGCGGCCACGTGACCACCGAGGCAATCACGTCAAAGACGCTATAGTTTATAGAGCTATAGCGTCTTTGACGTAAAATGACGTAAGTATAGGACTGACTGACAGACAACGCTAAGTTTAAACCAGTGAATATAGAAAAAACCGGTGAATTTTGAAAATTCCTTTCTGCTCACATAGGTTATAACACTTTCAAAAATAAAAGCTTCTAGACTCATCGGTTTAAGCTTTGCGTTGTCTGTCAATCAGTCATATACTTACGTCATATTAAGACTTATGAAATAATATGAATATATATGAGCCTAAAACGCACCTATACGAAACAGAATACTTTTAATTTCACTTATATCTTGGTCACGTAAATTCAAATTATGTATAGAAGTCACGGAGTAAGAATATTAAGTATTCTAAAAGCGACGACGTTGTTACATAATGAAGAAAATGTACAATGATTTTGAAAATACTAGCTTTTTTATACTTCTACGCTGATGAAAAAGTCTCGTCTGATGGTGAACTGTAGCCTATGAAGGTTTGCCATTGTCAGACGCAACATTATATGTTACGCACAACATAAAAATTTCGCTGGGATAGTGAAAGTATTATTTTAAAAACCAGCACTGGAGACCTATAGTTACGATTAACTTCATATCAGTCCCCCGGGAACGGGACAGATATGAAGTTTCGAATGAGGTTATTGCGACGCACGTTTTTTATAACCTAATCCTTTCTTGAAGAACCCCATGCTATAGTCTATTAGTTCTAAGTCTTTAAAATACCATCTAACCTATTTACACTCCTGGATGCTTCTCAAAGAGTAGATTTATATAATTACTAGGGGTCGTCCGCAATCGTCAACGTGGTTGGAACGTACATTTCCCCGATTTTGCAACATATCTCACTACTGCTCCGCTCCTATTGATCATAATGTGCTTTTATATAGCCTACAGCCTTCCTGGATAAATGCACTATTCAACAAAAAATATTTTTTCTAATCGAACCAGTACTTTCTGAGATTAGCGCGTTCATCCAAACGAACAAAGTCTTCAGCTTTATAATATGAGTAAAGATAGAATGATGAAATTCATCCGATCAATCTTTTACTACTTATTCCGAAAAAAGACAATGATTTTTATAACTTTCACTGCTTTTTAGATAATTGCCATTGTAATTACTGTGGGTGGTTATGCTTCAATGATCGTCGGCTGTCTTAAATCCGAGTTTTTGTTTTACGTTTTTGCCGTTTTTGTGTTAAACAATTTCTACTAAACTTTTAACGTAGTATTTTTTCGTATTTCATTCAAGTCTTTTATATTTCCATTTTGTTGGGCTGACAATTTTAGTGAAAAAAATACATTTTCAATGGATTCTTTTTTGTATTTGTTCTTTTTAAAAAGAGAGGTAGGACACTTATACTAGCGAGCAAACCCGACTGGGGAAGGACTTTACAGGAGACCACAGTCAAATAACTATACACAGTGGTGTAGTTGTGTTCCTGTGTGTGAGTACAGGTCTTCAGCGCGAAAGAAACTTATTCCTATCCCAGGGATACTCCCATCTTAAAGCCCTGGTGTAAAAAATGGGTTGTTAACACGCAAGTGATACCTCTGGTATTACGATCCAGTTACGGTAACTGCATAACATCAGGCGGGCCGTATGCTGGTTTGCCACCCAAATAGTTTAAAAAAAAAGAGAACTCCTGTATTAGGGAAGTCTAAACTAGTCCTGTTTGGCAGGGGGACTTTACAAACATTCAATTCACGAACGCTAAGTACCCGCTGGATTAAGTTCTAGGTACTATAGTCTCATTGGAAAAAGGCTGTCGCTTGCTTCGCAGACGCTAGAGTACCCGATGGGTACGGTACAACGTTTATGGATGACACAAAGATTTCTCCTGGGTGGATTGACTGCCTCGGTGGTCCAGTGGTCGCAGTATGCGCCTGCTGAGCACGAGGTTGTGGGTTCGATTCCCACACAGGACAAAACTTTGTGTGACCCACAAAGAATTGTACTGAGTCTGGGTGTAATTTGTGTCCGTTAATTGTATGTTTGTAAAAAAAAAAAAAAAAACAAACCAAGGACCTTCGACTTAGCTGTCAGGGCTACTAACTTCACCAACATTGGCTATTTAACATATTATCGTCTGTATACATATTTCAAATAAGCTAGTCATTCCTGAGGTCACCGCCTTCTAACATACATACTCTATCGTGCTGCCGGTTTCAGAACAATTTCCTCTCACGTACAATTCGGTTGTGGAATGAGCTTTCTGCCGAAGTATCCGAAAACCTCGGGGGTTTTTTAAGAACGGAGTTATAAGGTTTATAAAAGATCGGTAACGCGCGAGTGATACCTCTGATGTTGCAAGCGTCCATAGCGGTAACTGCTTACTATCAGGCAGGCCGTATGCTTCTAAATATTATTAAAAAAAAACTTCAAACTTACGATTATACCTATAGATGCCGTTACCATAGCCATAGATAAAAGTAAGTGTGTGCATTATTAAGAAGGCTGTAGAAAACTGGTTACGATTACGTCATGTTTGGCTACGTAATCAATCAAAGTGTTAAGTTCAAGATCAAGTACGCTGACATTGCGGCATGCATGACAGTAATAACAACTTACCTTCAGTATATACCGCCGTATTAATAAACGTGGTGTAGCAAGTGAATAGGTACGCTATGCTTAGTCCTCTTCTTTCGGAATTCAAATTACTGATGACAATTGATGGCGATAATGAACTTATACCTATTCTATTCCACGTTTATTAATAAAGCAGATATTGTATATAAATACATGGGTATATATATGTATATCATCACGCTCGTCGCCCGGTGGGGTAGGCAGAGACTATGGTACGCCAATTGCTTTGATAGAAATATACTTATTTTGCTTCCTCTACATTCATTAACCTCTTTATGCATGAACGTTGATTCTGGGTATTTTTAATCTGACCCTATAATAATGAAACCTAAAATACTTTTATACTAATATTATGAGGAATACGTTGAAAGTTGCAAATCAGATGCAATACATTTGTTTTCATTATTCGTTTTTCGAATTAGGCTCTCCAAATGCATCAAATTCATACAAAATATCGTCGTGCGATTCGACACGTTCGTTTTTTTCCGAACGGAACTTTTCCATTTAATAGTTTAATTCTTATTTATTTTATAAACGTAATCTAGAAGTTCCTGTCGTTTAGTAATAATGTACATTTCAATCAAGCATTTCGGTTTTAGATGAGACCTGTTAGAAGTATAATGAAATGAAATACAGAATATACACGAAAAGACGTTATAACTACGTCTTTTCGTGTATATTCTGTATTTCATGTGCAAAACAATCTGTCATATTTTAGGTATTAGTTAAATTATTGTGTAGAAAGAGATTTATATTCTTTACTAGCTGTTGCCCGCGGCTCCACCCGCGTGGATGTCGGTTACCACCGTTAAAAGTAGCCTATGTGTTATTCCAGACCATAAACGATCTCTTTGCCAAATTCGTGCCAGATCCGTTCAGTAGTTTTTACGTGAAAGAGTAACAAACATCCATCCATCCATCCATACATCCATTCTTACAAACTTTCACATTTATAATATTATAGTAAGGATAAAGTAATTTTAATAAGTATTGCAAAGTATAATAGCAATTTTAGTTCGATCTTGAATTTGGTATAACAGAACAAACCAAACTTATCGTTATAACGTGGGCGGACATCAGAGCCCAGATTGTAATCAGTCTAAGAACAGGTGTGCGAATTAATTTATTAACAGATTATCTTAGAAATACGTCTTTAACGTAGAATTGGGTCAATTGTACTTGTAATTCATGTTGTCACCATGACATTACAAGTTAAAGCCGCTTTATCAGAAGCCACAAAGTTGTCGTGCGACAATCTGCGATCAGATATCGTAGTCGCGCACTAGCGCTCCAAAAACGCGTTAGGACTATAAACAAATCGGAAAATCGCCCACATGCCGCTGCCCTTACATCGATTTGATTCGGTAACAAATCTATTCGATTTATATCTTAGAATTAAATTTTAAATGGAATAAAATTATAGTTCTTAATATTTGTTGATTGCTTTTCTACAAAGCTTTAAAAAATATTTGTGTCACGTCTGTATATTAAGATTATTTTTATTTTTTTATTTTATTTTATTTATTTGGTACAGACACAGACTACAGATCAAAAAGTACCTACATAAATGTTGTTTACAGCATATACATTTTTTATAATGTATAAAATATAATAAATATTATAATGTATAATAATATGAAGATGTTATAAGACATATACAGAACAATATAAAAAACCAGTCTAAATTCTGTACTGCGTCTCAGTCAACAAATATTTCGTAAATTTGTTTTTTTCTTTTTAAAGAAAACTCCCGCACTCTAACTCACAAGCTCTGTGTCACGGGGGACTTTACAAACATACAATTAACGGACACAAATTACACCCAGACTCAGAACAATTCTTCGTGGGCCACACAAAGTTTTGTCCTGTGTGGGAATCGAACCCTCAACCCCAACCTCGTGCACAGCAGGCGCATACTGCGGCCACTGGACCACCAAGGCAGTCGAAATCTATCTGATTAGGCTTTGTATAGGCCTTAATTTGACTGTTAGGCAGGAAGGTTCGATTTCTCGGCAGTAGGCAAATTAGCTGACGTCTCATTTGGCATTTTTCATTGACCTACTCAAATGTTACAGTGTGATCTATATGAATAAATGACTTTGAATTTGAATTTAACTTTCCATTCGGTGACAATAAAAAAAATAATATTTTATTAAATGAATGAATTCTTTATTTGCAAGCTACATTTCAAATTCAACATTCTTTAGCTGCATTATAAATGCAGCAGTAATAGAGAAATTCTAAATAAATGTAAATGTTTCCATATCGTCTGTTGCCTTACAGTAACATGTACTAAAGTCAACACCATAAAAATAAGGAGAATATAACTTTCACTTAAAATAAAACATTTACATCAACACGTAACAAAATGTAAATCTAAAGATTACTGTAACTTATCTTATCTTAAGCGTGTAAGAGATAAACGTTAGAAATTTATTACGATAAACTAGTCAACAATAATACATAATTGCTGTAATTTTCTACATGAATGTTACCTCATCGAAACTTTCCTTAAAAAACGTAATCCATAGAAATATACACGTATTGAAGCTTGTACACTGACATGTCTCACTCTAAAAAAAGCTTAAGTAACAAATCGCATATATACAAATTTAAACCATATTTTCTAAAACTTAAGACAAATTTTTCAAATAAATAGATGTAATTTTACGTCTTTTTTCAACTGAAGACGTTTGCTGGTCCGAGTTTTCACTTTTTATTAGGGCTATTTTAGAACCCAGTTATTAATGTTCGACCGGTTGCATATATAATTGCTTTCATGTATTATTATTTATAGGTATTCATTACATAGATTGGGTATATGAAAGTGAAATGTATGGACTTTCCTGAGCAACTACGATGATTTACTTAATGGGTATAAATGTATGGTTATTTATATTTTAAAGACGGATAATGGCTGTCGATAATGCTTTAAAAGTTACGAAAAAGACAAGATTGGATAGAATTATACATTATACAGGCAAGCTTCTTTATATGTATATTCAAGAGAGGTAGGGCGCCATACTAGCAAGCAAGCCCGACTGGGGAAGGACCTCCACCTTACAGAAGACCATAGCCAAATAACTACATACAGCGGTAAAGTTGTGTTCCTGTGTGTGAGTACAGGTCTCTTGTGCTCTTTAGGGATGCGTTTTGAAATAAAAGTATTCCTATTTTAGGGATACTACATCTTAAAGCCCTGGTGTAAAAAAATGGGTTGGCAACACGCAACTGATACCTCTGGTATTGCAAGTGGCTACGGTAACTGCGTGACTGCTGCTTTTATGACAGCACACAGGATAATGTGTGTGTGTGTATAAATGCTTTTCTTTCTTTCTTAACATCAGAATGCTGTGCCGGTTTTAGGTACGATTTTATTTAATTTTTTCGACTTGGGTGGCAAACAAGCATACGGCTCGCCTATGATGATAAGCAGTAACCGTAGCCTAGGGACGCTTGCAATACTTTAACACTTAGTATTTTTTATTGATATAAAGTTGTTTTTATAAGCTTTCAATTAAGCTATCTCTTTAAAAAAATATATCGATACTTTGCTTATTTGTAACGTCAAATAAAAACAAAGAAAACGTATTCGCAAAAATAACTATTCGTTGCAAAAAATAATGTTTGTTATCTTTTTTGTTTCAGGTAAGTTGGCGTGTTCAAAAATGTGTTTGTGTGACCAAAAAGGGTAATCTGACGTGAAGTATTAAAAAAAACATGCGGGTCAGTCTTTGGCGACTGCCGATAGAAGTGAAAACTAAGTAACTTGTGAATTCTATCGTCGAGCTATTAGCTTATTATTTTTGAATATGGAAAGCGTTCGGTGACGATGACGCAAGTTTCATAGTTTTTGTTCCCCCAAATTGTGCCTAAAGAAGTTTTCACTTCAAAATTGGTAAGTAGACATACAATACAATTTATCGGATTCTCTTCATTATTTTTATATACTTGATACACTGCCTTGGTGGTCCAGTGGCCGCAGTATGCGCCTGCAGTGCACGAGGTCGTGGGTTCGATTCCCACACAGGGACAAAACTTTGTGTGACCCATAAAGAGTTGTTCTGAGTCTGGGTGTAATTTGTCTCCGTTAATTGTATGTTTGTAAAGTCCCCCGCGACACAGAGATTGTTCTCTAGTGCGGGAGTTGTCTTTTTCTAAATAAAAAAAAAACATCCAAGCATCATATTAATAATATATAACTTCAAAAATAGTAAAACAAAACAGGAAAAATGTGTTCAGATATTATGATAATAACAGCGAATGTATATAATGTTACATTAAAGTGGAATACGGATTTCTTATCGAGTAATTCAACAGCCTCAAGCAATCAACCATTAAAATAATGAATATAAAGATACAATTTTATACAAAATATTCTCAACCATAAGTAAAAAATCTAGACCTCACGAAGTGGAATTTATTGAAATCGAGAAATGCCCTGAATACTAGATGTTATCTGAACACGAATGAATAAAGTCATCCATTTCTTAAGATGCACGACTAACCCTGATGTTTTAGCTATATCACATTTTTTGATTAAAATCGATTCGTGACATACCATCGGAATACTTTCACTGAAATAATGAAAGTGTCAAAGTATTCAACAATTAAAATACACTGAGAAAACGAACCGGAATTAAGAGACAATGTCCATAATCTGACACAAAGCCGCTTTTACTCAAAAATAAATAAAATAAACAAATAAGATCATGCCGTCACGGTTGTAAGAAAGAGACAAAAGACTCACGATTGTCAGTGTGAAAAAGACAATGATAGCCGATAGTGGAAACAATATTTTCACTTGATTTCAATAATATTTCTTTGTGACCGCTACATATTGGGAGCGCGGTGTAATGTCTGTTTTCTCTGTTTGCTAGTAACATTTCTAATGCGTGTGATTAAGGTTAAGAGATCGCAGTGGCGTTATTTTACTACAGTGCATGAGGTTTTTATGTGTATGGAGATTAGATAAACGATGCTGAATGCCAACAATTGTCATTGCGATTAGATGTGTTTTTTTATACTACCAAGGTAAACAAGCATACGGCCCGCCTGATGGTAAGCAGTTACCGTAGCCTATGGACGCTTGCAACACCAGAGCCTCTACACAAGTGGCATAAGCGATAGTCGAATCGAAAAGTCAAAAAAGAAAATGTATGGGATTTGACGTAAGTTTACAACATTTAATCGATTCGACTATCGCTTATGCCACTTGTGTAGAGGCTTCACGCGTTGCCGTCCCTTTAAAATCTTTATGACTCTTTTTTTAAGGAATCTCATGCTATAGTCTTTTGGGAAAACGTCGGCAGGGAGCTCATTCCACAACCTAATCGTACGTGGAACGAAATTCCTCTTTAGTGGGGTTAGTGTTCTTCCTGAAGTCATATTGTTTTAATATCAGTCTTCGTCAATCGACAATCGAAAGGCTGTAAAATATGTAAAGGAGGATAAATTTAAAGAAAAATAATAATACTGTAGAAAGCTTTGACTCCTCTAATTTTTTTTACAGTCTACGTAATATAAAATATAAAGCTTACCTTACACGTTGGGCCAACAAAAGTCAATGAAGATCACTGCATACTTAAAGTTAAAATTGGAACAATGTACCTACTACCGGTAGTTTTATTTTTGGTAATAGTTACTTTTGGCATTGCATAAGTCGTGAAATTCACCAACTAACTCTCGTATCTGCAGAATAATAAAAGGCTCTTCTGGCAACCTTCTGCGGCCGGGATGTTAAACCCTAATATAACAAGAAGAGTAAGAAATAAAAGTAGATTTGGTTATAGTATCAATCCTAAAATTTGTAAATAATATGTAAAGTATTTTCTATTTGAAATTAAGTTTTATTACTTACTCTCTTAGTTGACTTTGTAAGTTTAGGGCTAAACACTCCGACCGCAGATGGTTGCCAGAAGAGTCTTTTATTATTCTGCAGGTATATAAGAGGTTGATTGTAAAATTTCAACATAAAAGTAAATACGTCACTGGTTCTCCCTCTACAAAGTAAGATATACAACAATAAACAGCAAAAAGATAAGTAGATACTAGATACCAGTCTACTGTTGCCGCAATAGCAACAATACTCGAATACAATTAGTGTCAAGCACTCTGACTGATATATGGTGGCTTTGATCTGTTCCAGTTCAGTTAAGACAATTGAAGGTCAATCATATTTTGTAGCACATGTTTGTGTTATACGACACAGAATATAGACCAGTAACACAATAGTACAATGGCCTCCTAACCGAATTTCGGTCACGGTGGCTTATATCGATAGAGACTAGGAGATGTTATAGTGTGAACCCAGGTGCACTCTTTATTCCCCAACTCTCATAGCCCGATGGGACAGTAACTGAACATGACCAGAGAGAAATCAAGCGTAGAACCAACGGCTGTACGTGCTAGTCAAGGCACAGAGATGTAAAAAATGCCAATTTCCAAACTTTGGACTTCTATTGTAGATTTCTTGACAGATAAATCATTTAGTAACAATTTTCGGTCCGATTTGGAAATTGAATCCAGGATCTCGCATCAGCTGTCAAACTGAACGACCACTAGTCAAATAAGGCGGCTAGCAACACAATAGTATAAAGTCCATCTGTCTGTAGATCACACGCGAAACGAATGCGGGCCATAGTTTTAATCCAGAACGTATGAATGGGTGTTAAAAATTAATGGATATTTGCCGTCATATCGCGGTTAGTATGTTTTGGTGTATTAGTTAATAGTTTCATTAAGATTGTTCATGTGGTTTACGGATTATAAAATAAATAAACTAACGCCAGATGATGGGGTAAGAAAAGTATAAATTACGCTAGTGAAAATAAATTTAAAACTTTATTTTTTTAAAGTCTCAGAAATTTCAAAACGTTTTTTCAAGGACCAGTCAGTTTTAAACCTGATTTTTTAAAGTTATTTACCACATCAAGGATCGTAAGTACCAAGTGGCGTATACTTGGAGACTTATATCTTAGAGCATAAACGCTGTGTCGCGTGGGACAAACATACAATTCACGAACACAAAGTAGGTACAATCAGACTTGGAACAAACATTTATGGTTCACATAAAGTTTTTCCCGTGTGGAAATTAAACCCACAACATTCGGCGTGGTTACTACTAGACCATACGTCCACTTAAATATTATTATGCTAATTACCACAAGATAAATTTGCCAAACAGAAGCGTTTCATCATTTTCACTGAGACCTCTTTTGCATCGGTTAATTTATTATTCAATCCTTATGATGAAAGGCGGCAAGAAGAAAGGACCAAACTTTTACTTTTAAGCCTTTGCGAACTCAATGCTGTCATAAATACCAAAAGATTGCATCAAGGATACACGTAAATCATTTTATTTTCATCATTATTCTTTTATCTCTGCTAGACGTTACCTCTGCATTCACTTTGTTTGATAGTGAAAGTAAAGATAATATTTAAACAACGACCGCCTTATAACCTGATTCACAACACCCTGAAAATTCTTAAAATTAGATACATTCATCCCGAATCAAACAGAACCATCTACTTTCTAAGCTGAATTCTCAAGACTGAATGTCTTCAGAGATTAAGATAGCTAGCCATTATTCATTTTGCATGTGGACGCCACGAGGTGTCGAGATTATCATCTATGATGGAGCTTAGCTGATCGTGCTAGCTGATTTACAGATCTTCACAAGTCAAAGCAAAGGAGTGACACGTTTGTCCAACTTGGATGTTTTCCGCCAATATGTGAAGGCTAACTTATCCAACTTGTTGGTTCGAAGCTTTATTTTTTAAGACGACTGCCACACATGACAACGAGCTTTGTGTCGGAAACTTCATAAAACATGCAATTTCGATAAAATACTTCCAGACTCGGAACAAACATTCAACGATTTAAATAATGTTTTATCCGAGTGAAGGGTAGTGAGGTGACCATTTTCACTATTAAACCACATTTGTAGTCAATATTATGAAATATTATCTACTTATTAAGAAATTATGATTAGAGATAAAATTACTAATTTAAATAAAGTCAATATGAGAATCTTAAGCTAAATCAAATCCGTAAAAATCCCGTCATACTTATTAGAATGGCATGCCATGCTTGTCCGTGAACAAGACGGATGAAAAGAGATTGCATATAGCGAAGATGAGAATGATGAAAAAACAGAAAAGTTTTAAGGAGATCCTTTGTATGGACATGAAAGAATGAAACGCATGAAAGATGGAGGGGAGAGGGATGCCGAATAAAAGAGGGATTAATTACAAGAGGTGACAGGAATGAAAAGAGAGTTAATAAACAGACAACAGTTGATAAGAGAATAGAAAAGCAACACATTTCGCGTCAACCTCAAATAATAATACTAACAGAGTAGATACAAAAATATGCATAGTGAGGATTTCAAAATTGACGAGCTGACCATTGTGTTTCTGCAATATTAAAGTAATTAAAATACAAGAAATCATTTTTAAATGCTTTAGGATTTACAAACAATGCATGATGTAGTGTTTGTTGTTTACTCGCGTTATCACACTGGCTCGACAATGTCCTGTACTTGGTAATCGGTTTTAAAGCTCACTCCCCCAGTTCACATACCCGCCCGTGGCTTACCCTTTGCCGCGCTTTTGTGCAACTGTCACAGTGACGTTTAGTTAACCAATACAGCCAATACAGGTACACACGAGACAGCGTATGTATGCTTTAGCGCATACACTACATCCCTCCCTTGTTTTAAAATAAGAACAAACAAGACACTGGTATACTAAATAATAATTATGATATTATTCAACATGTGGTTAGCACATTATCACACAAAGTAATAATGACGATAACCAGGGACCACCCATACACGGTCATCCAACTCCAAATCAAGCAAACCCCTAATCACCTCCAATCACACATCACAGACAAATAAATTTCAGACACAAAACTGCTGGCCCAGCAGTCGCGGTCGCCAACCAGCAGACCAACTGGCCAGTCAGGTTGTACAGTACCAAAATAACATATCATTAATTGGTATTATTAATTAGGTGTTTGTTTCTCTAATTTGATAAATAGTGCAAATATTTTCATTTAAAAATCTAATTAGTTGTACTTAACCCATTGTTAATATTAGTAAATAAAAGTATTAGACTTAACAATCCATAGATGTCTTCTTCGTTTATAATAGTCTTGCAATCTTCTTACTTAGCCTCTTTCTTGTACCAGGTCTTTTTCTTTATCCATTTTCTCTTTGTAGATGAACATAATTTTTATTCTCAACACTTGTTCTGAGCTATGTGATCCTCCAGGAGTAATTGATTATATTCCTGTGTGTTGGACATCAACTGTATCTCTTTCAGTTATGGTCGATAAAGTGGCTCCACTCCTATCTCCTCTTTACCTTTTTCTATCTTGTATATAACAAAAGTATATCACGCTGCTGGAGTGATTTTGTAATCTGGAAGCTGGTCACTGTCTTAGTGACCTTGGCTTCTTGGTAGAGACTATAGTCGACCATTATGAACATGTACATTAGATAGTAGGCTTGTAGATTCATTTCGGCATCAATTCAATGAGCTATATGTGGTAAGCATAATATGTGATTTAACTGGTTGTACATTATCACCTATAGGCAGTTCTATCAACATATCCCTAATGGCTGTAATATTATATTGTTGAGTAGTACAGCAGTTAATTTTTAATCTAACAGATCTCGATTTTGATTCCTTCATTGTGTCTAGTCTTGTTAGGCTTGATTGACACAACTGCGATGACACGTGGAAAACACACACACTTCAACTCTTGCTTTTTTGGTTATGTATTCAATTAAACAATACGACTCGACTGACCGACGCACATAACCATTTTTTTTTTTTTTTTTTTTTTTTTGACCTGTGAGTCGCCTTGCCAATTAAGTGTGTGTGCATATCACTTAGCCCGGTCTCAACGAACCCTTTATCAAAGGAACCTACCCTGAGTCTAGATTATATATAATTCTGTAACTCTTTTGTTAAGATCTACCTCGACTGCCACGCGGGTGAACTAGTCCACGCGGTCTTAAACTGGGTTAAAACTAATTAACACCCTACTTTTTCCACGGTTATCTTTTTCTTTCTCATTTGTAGCCAATGGAAGACGTCGCCATCTAAATTTGGCCCTTCCAGAGTCGGAATGACCTTTGGTGTTCTAAAATATTCTACTTCTTAAATTTTCTGTAATGTCTATGTGAGAGAGAACAATAAAAAATATTATTATTATTTAATAGGTAATTTTAACAATAACAAGCTACTTACCAGATAATTCTGCCCGACTGTTCTCAATTTAATGGCGGTAGTCAACCCTGGCATTCATTTGAACTGCCCGACTGTTTTCCAATTTAATGGCGGTAGTCAACCCTGGCATTCGTTTGAACTGCCCGACTGTTTTCCAATTTAATGGCGGTAGTCAACCCTGGCATTCATTTTAACTGCCCGACTGTTTTCCAATTTAATGGCGGTAGTCAACCCTGGCATTCATTTGAACTGCCCGACTGTTTTCCAATTTAATGGCGGTAGTCAACCCTGGCATTCATTTGAACTGCCCGACTGTTTTCCAATTTAATGGCGGTAGTCAACCCTGGCATTCATTTGAGCTTCCCGACTGTTTTCCAATTTAATGACGGTAGTCAACCCTCCCTACCTACATGTTTTTGTTGCATGGCCGAATAATTTTATTAGGCAAAACAAAAGCCTTTACACTATTTTTCACAATTAAGTCGATTATACTAACAAATCTAATTTAAAATCAAGGCAATTTAATTTCAAAGAACCTGCGTAGGTACCTTCTTTACGCACACTACAGCGCTGCCGCGCGCCGTGCAGCATCACTTGGTCATTACTTTTTTAAAGATATACTATAGTATTCGGCTGCTTAAATAATGACAAGGATTATAACCTTACGATTTTTTTTTTTTACACGACATTATTAAAAAACATTATCTACAGGTATTTCTGGTTTTACGTAGTCAATAATATTATAAAGAAAGATAAGCTAGTGATAATTAAAATAAAGCCACTTAGCCACTGTTGACGGCACCAGTGTAAGCGCGCTAGTGCGGCATCTATACACCTACCCGAAAATAAATGATGGAGACCAAGTGTCTGGTATCATTTGTGTCAGTCCTTTATTTAACACCAAACCAAGATAGTTTACACTTACACTTTATAGATATTTATCTACAGGTGTTTCTGGTTTTACGTAGTCAATAATATTATAAAGAAAGATAAGTTAGTGATAATTAAAATAAAGCTACTTAGCCACAGTTGACGGCACCAGTGTACGCGCGCTAGTGCGGTATCTTTATACCTACCCGAAAATAAATGATGGAGACCAAGTGTCTGGTATCATTTGTGTCAGTCCTTTATTTAACACCAAACCAAGATAGTTTACACTCACACTTTATAGATATTTATAGCATGCCACATGCTGTCCCTGTGCCTATTTCTTAGGATAGGTGATCTGATCTACTTACTAATAATACTAAGTTCATACATTCTAACTCTACATGCCAGATTTATTTGAAAAGTCACTTGTTTACAAAAGTAAGTGTCTAAACCAAACAGGTACTTCAGATCAAAATTGATCTCAAAGTGACAACCCTAATGTCATCAGAAATAAGAAATACGCGATAGAAAGAGAGGCAACTTGTAGGTGAATAAAAATGTAGGTTAGTTAGCCCGGGGAGCTGAATTGTGCTCTATTGTGTGGGAGCAAAGTTGCTATTTATTTAAATGGTTTTGCTAAGTAAACCTTCTGTACTTAAACTATTAAGTATTCTGTGTCTATGTTTAAAAAATAATAACCCACCCAATAATCAATCTTAGAGAAATGCACATATGGCTCTATTAACAAATGAATTAAACATTACCACTGACAACTGCTACAGTTTGGTATTGTTAAATGTTTACTTCCAAATAAATAATTTATTTATTAGACAGATTTTATTATCATTAAGTAGGTATATTAATTCAGTTCCAATTTATATAATTCAATTCCAGTTCAATAACTTAAATTGGTGGTTAATAATTTTAGCAAGTAGGTATATAGGTAGTAAGCAATTTAATCTTTACTTAATTGACACTTTTACTTTTATTTCACCTATAATGTATGCAGTCATGTTTCAAAGAAACCAAATGTATCTTTGTTTTTCCTTATAATATACTGTTTGGTACACAGCGCAATTAATCTATATATTTTCTAAATAGCTAACAGTCCTCTCCTATGTATCTT
This sequence comes from Trisateles emortualis, assembly GCA_947095525.1. Taxonomy (NCBI): domain Eukaryota; kingdom Metazoa; phylum Arthropoda; class Insecta; order Lepidoptera; family Erebidae; genus Trisateles; species Trisateles emortualis. The sequence goes on along the minus strand of OX352740.1, from coordinate 4,188,836 downwards.
TATTTTGCATGATTATGTTAGTTTTCTGTACCTAAACCACAATAATAATTATTTATTTATTTATTGTGGTATAAGAAACATTCAGTACTATAATAACAATAGGAAAAACAATAATGTTAGCAATGTCACCAAACAAGTTTCTAACAATTATTTAGGTATATTGGAAACATAAATTAAGTAGTATTAGTATCATATTATGTTATATATATTGTCTTTTCTACATTTTATTATCTCTAGAAAATTATTTCATATGCACCGCACCTACTTTGTAATATCTCTGCACCACCTTGAACTTATAAATAGTTTATATAAGTATATATTAGTTGTTAGCTTACACACCATTGTTGAACTTATTGCCCATGTGGTGCTTACCAGTAAGAAATTGTGACACTAGACTAAGTTATTTGTAAGTTTTTTTTTTTTTTTTTTTGTTATCTCAACAGTGTTAACAATTGTTGGTGAGCCAATAAAATAAAATAATAAATAATGAACTGGTTGGTAGAGAATACCTATGGCGTAAAGTCCGCCTTTAAACATCAATTCTTGTGTATGATAAGTTTTAAATAAATAATTCATTGTAATTATTTACATGATTATCCAAAGATCCTTTCATTACCTTGCCCTCAATAGTTGTACGCTTCATATAATGCATATCTTTATTCTATTTCTATGTCCCATGTGAGGCCCGCTATAAGTGAACTCAACTCTAAGCTGACCTCAGCTTCTATCCATTAAATTGTTACTATGTGTGATGTTACTGTTTGTTTTGTGTGCATAAATGTGATTGGATACATCACATATATATAATATATATACAACATGTTTTAAACCATGCATAAATTGATACAAAATTAATACAATTTGTAAACAGTTAAGTATAGCTTAGAGTGGTCTGTTCCAGGCCGCTATTTTTATGAATTAACTTAATACTGTGACTGTTCTGTTATTTGAACTTTAATACCTCTATGTAATTAGAGGTTAATGAGTAACTAAATGTATAAAATATTATATTTGTAATATTTTATGGTACCTATGGTGTGATATAGAGTGGTATTCTATTGAGCTTTTGAACAAATACTGAAACATTTTATATTACAATTATAATTACATTACTGCAGCCTTACTGCAGCTATGGAAATAACACAAAGTTTATAAGTTTATAAATGTATCTAGGAACATCTACTAACAACACAAGACAGCTATTTCTATAAGTATGTATGTGTGAGTTAAGATCATTTCGGACTGAATGTTTTCTGGCTAGTCAGGACAATAATTGGGCCCAATGATACAAAAGTAGATACCTAATATAATAATTATATCATCATGTAATTCCTTATGTTTACATAGGTTATAACTTTACAATGATTTTAATAACCTACATATTATGAGTTTTTGTTAATCTAAAGTTGATAAGTGTTAGGACAGATGCGTAACACCTGGATATTAAACAGTAAAATAGATTGTCAACTAAGTACCTATGTACCTACATAGTAAAGTAATTAATTTGTTAAATCTATCATATTTTACTAAATAGATCATTACGAAATATTAGTTGTAGATACAAAACAGTACTTTGATTAATTTTCACGGAAATATTTGTAACTAACCTCCATTGCACGTAGGTACCAACTTACCAACATCGGTTGTTTCCCTTCCTTGTGATTTTTATAAAATATAAATTACCTTTACCTCGTCGCCACTTGTAGTGTTTGTTGTTTACTCGCGTTATCACACTGGCTCGACAATGTCCTGTACTTGGTAATCGGTTTTAAAGCTCACTCCCCCAGTTCACATACCCGCCCGTGGCTTACCCTTTGCCGCGCTTTTGTGCAACTGTCACAGTGACGTTTAGTTAACCAATACAGCCAATACAGGTACACACGAGACAGCGTATGTATGCTTTAGCGCATACACTACACATGAGATAGCTCATAATGAGACATAGGACTACGAACCTCTTATTCGCATTAACTTTGATTACTTAAAACACCTTGTTAACAATTTATGTTTATTGGCGTAAACGTAGAGATGTCACGACGATAATAAAATTTTATGCGTTTGAAACGTGTACTATTACGCATTTAAATCTCATAAAATTGTGAAAGCTGAATCGTTGCAAAAAGGGCGAAAGAGTGCGGTTAAGTATCCTCATAAAACCACTGATTTTATGTTGAAACAAGAACAAAGACCGGCATTGTTTTTATCTACTGTGGGTATTTATAAAAAGGTTTTTTTGATGAACATACATTTTTTTTTACATTATAAGGAAAGTCTCGTGTCATTAAGTTCGCTTACGCTAATTTCCGTAACCAGTAAACTGATAATGAAATTTTGTTAATGTGGGCTTAGTCTAACTTAAGTGTACAAAAAGTTATATATTACTAAATATTCTACTTCTCATATTCTATCACTTTATAAGTCATCAATCACTAAAACTAACTAAAACGTTTTGAGATGAAATGTTATTCTTATCAGAGATCGCCTGAAGAGGTAAAGAAAGAGAATAAGGATTAATGATTAGAATCAAGCTGATTCTAATCATTAATCCTCATTTTCATTCTCTTCTTCAGATCAGGATAATCAGCATCCTATGGTGGTGGTGTGTTTTGTATCCGTTACTTGTGTTTTTGTAAAATTCCCTGCGACTCAGAGCTTATCTAGTGCGGGAGTTGTCTTTTTACATCAGAAATTTCTTTCTTTATTTATTACTTTCAGATAATTATTAATATACTTAGTAGGACGCAGGTCATTTGTTTTAATCTAAAATAAAATAATTGTAATTGTTGCCGAAACTTTTTGTCTGTATGTCACAAATCAGTAGCGAGGTGTGTCGCATCCGGGCGTACGTCGACACAATTGCTTACTTATCATCTGCGCGTACGCAGATAAACACAACTCGTCGCTATTACCTATGTACAGCTACTGCACTGATTACCATCTGCTTCCTCATTCACTTTTATTATTTTTATAAATTATGGCGATAAAATAAGTTGGAAGACTTTTACAATATAATATTATGGTAAGGAGAACCGTGTCCAACAGTGAAACATGTCTGGTTTGCTATTGTTATTTTTATGGTTCAGTTATTATTTTTCAGTAATTATGTTGCCAGTCCTGCTTGTGGTATGTCTTCCAAACAGTCTTAGCTTATTCCAAAAAATGGTGATATGAACACATAATTTTTTACTATTTTTTTTTTTAAACTGCAAACTAAGCGGATATCTATCTTAACCTGATTGACTGAAAACCGTATTTCCGTATTTACAAAATTTTCATGCAGACAACGTAAACTCACTAAAAATAAACTGCTCTGGTTCTGGTTTTAGTTTAGTTTCTATAAAGACAACTCCCACACTAGAATACAAGCTCTGTCGCGGGGGACTTTACAAACATACACATTAAAACATTAACGGAACAAATTACACCCAGACTCAGAACAACTCTTTGTGGGTCACACAAAGTTTTGTCTTTTGCGGGAATAGAACCCACCACTTCGTGCACAGCAAGGACTGCGCTGGACCAAGGCAGTCAATTTATGACTTTTGATCATGTGTAGACTAGGACATAAAGTGTAATGAGGCATATTTAGCACGAACAATATACAAACATATATGTATATCATCGCGTCCACCTCCCAATGGGATAGCTCGAGTATTTTGTGAAGTAAATGAGATGGAACAGTTACTGGAGCAATTAGAGGCTACTGTAATTAGCTTCTGGCTTTTTAGTAATTGCTTAATCGTTTTTAAAGGGTGAAAATATTTTACAGCAGTTATTTGCAGCAGGCTTTTCGTTTCTTATAAGTTCAGTCGTTAGACTATTTACTTTAGTTTTATTTTCGTTTCGAGTTTCGTGGCCTATTTATTTTGATTTTCAAGGCAAATTATATTAGAGTAAGGTAAGCAATTCTGCGTTATTCACTATGAAAAATATAATTATAGTTATGTACCTTCTTTGAGTATATCTTTCTTTCAAACCTAGTCATCAGTATTATTTTTACTCATCATCATCATCATCATACCCATAACGTATATTGCAGACGATTTATCATGCAAGACTTCAGAGGCATCGTTTTTCATATATTTATTATAATTAAAAACATTTTCACCATCTCATAGGTACTTATTGCATATAAAGTTATCAAAATATCTATAGCTTCATTAAAAGATATTATATCAACCTATTTTTTTGTTCCCACACGAATCTCATTTAGTTTATGAACTCTTTGATGTAATATTGAATTACTAACGATAACTGCTAATAACTTTATCGGAGATCAAGCTTGACAAGTATTAAATGTCATCCGTGGGAGTCTATATTTAAATATGAAATGTATTTTACACTTGTGGTTTCAATTCTTTTTCTGTTTTGTTGCCAATTGATTTAAAAGAATATAAGAAAGAAAATGAGGGTTCAATCTATTTAGGTAACAGATATTTATTTTTATTTTGTTAAAAAAGACAACTCCCGCACTAAAGAACAAGCTCTGTGTCGCGGGGGACTTTACAAACATACAATTAACGGACACAAATTACACCCAGGCTCAGAACAACTCTTTGTGGGTCACACAAAGTTTTGTCCTGTGTGGGAATCGAACCCACAACCTCGTGCACAGCAGGCGCATACTGCGGCCACTGGACCACCAAGGCAGGCAAATTACATTTCATCAACAAATAAACACAATAATTCAATGTCGACACCTAACATACTATTATTATCCTTGAGTTTTAGGTGCGAATATTAGATAATTGCTTTATCTGATATGTCACGTTATTCTTGTTTTACGCATTCTTCTAGTTACTATTGCAGTAGAATGCAAATAATTGTGTACTACTACATATATATATTTGCTGCTATAAAAGATATGTATATATAAAGGCATTGCAGCTAGTGAAATTTCTGTGCATGTGAAACATACAAACTTATGTCTCAGGGATCAGGGATTGAGTTGATAACATGATATATTAAAATATATCATGTTATCAACTCAATATTTGCTGTTTCGTACTTAAAAGAAAGAACGACGGAGAACGTGTATCTAATTAGTCCTCATAATATTCCTCAATATATCTGACAACTAAAAGCGTTCCAGAAACGTTTGCGGCATTGTCGTGTTGAATAGAAATGCTGATTCTTCGTGTTGTAAACATAAACATACCCATTTCTTTATATCTATAATATGTGTTCTATTATTATTTTCAAGGTCTTGTTTTTGAAGTGAAATCTTCTTTAGGCGCGTTGAGCACTTTTTGGTTGAACAAAAATCATGGAACTCGCGTCGTTACCGAACGCTTTCCATGAGACAAACCAAAAATAATTCAGAAGTAATAATCTAATAGATCAACGATACAATTCCAAGTTACTTAGTTTTCACTTCTATAAACAGTCTCCAAAGACTGCCCTGCATGGTTTTTTTACAAATACAAACATCAGCAAACGAATCAATTCCATCCAGAGATTACCACGGATTATATTTCTTGAATTAAATCTTCGTCCTTGAACATAAATTCCAATTCTGGCGCTAGAGATAAGACCAATATATTTCCTACAGGAAATGTCATTGAGTTCACACAATTTATCTTAATTAAGCGGATTTCCTTTTCTCTATATATTTCTTATTCGGTTTCTGAACGCCTACTATGAGATTCGTATTGTTTACTATAGGAATCGCGAAAGCGTTAGAAATTTCATTTAATTTCATCATCTTGTTATTAATTATTTTACATGTTATTATAAGTCAGCCATGTCGGTCCGTTTCCATGATCAGAGCACGAAGCCTATCCAGTTGCAGCGAGGTGTAAGACAGAGAGATGTCATATCCCCGAAACTCTTCACCGCTGCACTGGAAGATGCTTTCAAGCTTCTGGATTGGAATGGACTCGGCATCAACACCAACGGCGAGTACATCACTCACCTTCGATTTGCCGACGATATCGTGGTCATGGCTGAGACCATGGAAGACCTTGGCGCAATGCTCGATGGCCTCAGTAGAGTCTCACTACAAGTGGGTCTTAAAATGAACATGGACAAGACTAAGATTATGGCAAATGTCCATGTCGCACCCACCTCTGTCACAATTGGAGGCTCTACACTCGAAGTTGTTGACGAGTACGTCTACCTGGGACATAAGTTAGGTAGGTCCAACTTCGAGAAAGAGGTCACTCGTCGAATCCGACTCGGCTGGGCAGCGTTTGGGAAGCTACGTCATATCTTCTCGTCCCAAATACCGCAGTGTCTCAAGACGAAAGTCTTTGACCTGTGTGTGTTGCCAGTGATGACATACGGATCTGAGACGTGGTCGTTCACTATGGGCCTCGTGCGAAGGCTCAAAGTCACCCAACGAGCAATGGAGAGAGCTATGCTTGGAGTTTCCCTGCGAGATCGAATCAGAAATGAGGAGATCCGTAGGAGAACCAAAGTAACCGACATAGCTCGAAGAATTGCCTCCATTAAGTGGCAATGGGCCGGGCACATAGCTCGCAGAACTGATGGCCGTTGGGGCAGAAAGGTCCTAGAGTGGCGACCACGAACTGGAAGACGAAGCGTGGGCAGGCCTCCAACAAGGTGGACCGACGACCTGGTAAAGGTTGCGGGCAGCCGATGGGCGAGGTCGGCTCGGGATCGAGAGCTGTGGAAAACCTTGGGGGAGGCCTATGTCCAGCAGTGGACGTCTTTTGGCTGAGATGATGATGATGATGATGATAAGTCAGCTGTTTTTACGTTTCAAAATCTTGTTAACTGTATTGTAGAGTGCAGTTTTACCACATTTCTATAGAATTTTAATCAATTCTATTGAATTGATTCCATTTGTGTAAATTTCAATTAAATAGAAACATCAGATGATGTTTAGTTTCAACAATTTCATTACGCTTTGCACTCATATTTTTAACTGTTTCTAATTTTGGGAATTCAACTACCTAAACTGATATTGAAAGTTCACACCGCAAAAACCCATCTACTAACAAGTTTCGTACTTAACTACTAAACGAGAATAAAACTCAGACTCATGGTAGACGCACTAAAAAGATTTCGCAATATATCTTCATGATATCCAAGTGATTTATCTCTTAGTTCTATGCTGCTGGAATTTTCTGATAGTACGGCTAGGTAATCAAATTTATTGTAAGCATTATTATTAGGTATATTTACCAAAATAATTCACAACTCAGAAATATTTTTACAGAATCCAAAATTAGCACTTTCTTACGTGAAGAAATGTTCATGTGAATTGCGAGGAACAAGAGCATTGTTGAACAGCAAGCCACTCAAATTCCACGGTGTCTCTCCTTGGTCGAATTGGAATGCTATATGCATACTTTCGCGACCACAATATGTAGTCGGGGTTAAGGAACACGTCCCGCTCTCCTCATATACGCATAAGACAACGCTATATTAACTACTTTAAAGGACACAATTCCAGAGTAAAGTCTGATACTGACTTAATTTCTAAACAAAAGAATTCAATACCACTTTACCTAAAGATAGAACTTTCTAGTTTGGCAATCAGTAAAAAAAAACGATAGTTTAATTAAACAATTTTTTTTCACATTCTTTCTTTTTCTACGATTTAATGTTCATTTCATCGATATAATGTACTATAATTTGTACTGGCAATACTGTCAATCTTCGTTATTTTGGATACTACATATAAAGAGGCCATAGCATTTTGACGGCTTATCAACTTGTAACTCCGCATCGAAATATTGAAAAAGTGCAATTTTTTCTAGTAGTAATCGATTTTGTTCTATATTCAATCGAGTTTTTTTTTTACGATAGATGGTTGGTAGATTTTAGAAATTCATTTCAGAATATCAGTAACGAAACGTAAATCTTATGATTATTAAAAATAAATTCGTAAGCGTCTTCGCATCTTTATAGCCCAAACGTAAGTAAGCTAGGCCGTAAATTCCGCTTACCAAGCTATGTTGACTACTACTATAAAATCTCGATGAGTTATCGCTTCAAATCGGAGTATTTTGCGACTCATGACAACTTACAGACTTATGTAAAATGATATCGAGAACTAATGTCTTTGATACAGGAAATGCATGCATGTGTTCGAGTTTATAGAGATTAGAATACTGAGGAATGGTATTGGGAATTATTATTTATATTTGAAGTGAAATGAAAGTATGAATTGTTGAGGAGAGAACGTTATCGATGGTAGACTTAGTCTGGTCAATTAGTAATGTTGGCTGGTCATTTTCGAATGAAGTGTGATCAAAAAACTATAGCCAAAAAAGAAATCTCTCTAATACTACTTATACGGCCCGCCAGATAGCAAGCAGTTGCCTTCGCCATAGATGCTTCCAATACGTACCTGGCCTAGGACTTGGGTGTTGTCAACCCAAACATTTTATCACCAGGTTTGGTGTGTTATGAGAAACCCAAAAACGCATCCCTAAATGAGCACTGTAGACCTGTAGTCGTATACAGGAACACAACTATATCACTGAGCATAGTTACGAGTATTTGGCTGTTTTCTGCTGTAAGGTGGTCGTCCTTTCTCAGTTAGGCTGACTCGCTTATATGTCCGAGAATATATATTTCGTTTTGCATAATACACTTACGTATCCTATTAGGATACTATAAAAATACATATTCCAAATGGAATATCAATCTTAAGTAACCAACTAAAAATACTATCCAAAAGAAGTATCAAGTAATTGAAATCGATGCAAAATCCTAGCCCTTATATCGACTTTTATGACCATCTATTTAAGTTAACACTTCAACTGAATACGTTTACTGCCTGTCATTATAATGACACTATAAAATCTGTCACTAGATTAGCAGCTGTAAATCGTAGTACGGCTTTCTGATAAGTTGTAAAGAGATCTCGATTTACGACAGAAAGTTGCGATTTTGAGAAATTCGGTAATAAACTGGGTTCGTGGAACATCGATCGAAGGGTTATGACCCGACAAGCGTTAATATAAAAGTTTGGATACCTCATACTGTGTCCTCAAAATAAAGGACATCCATATAACATACGTAAGCACTACTAAAATAATAAAATGTGTGCCGGAATTTTGATTAAAAGATGTCTGAGAAACACTGACAAATATTTAATAAAGCTAAAAGAAACTTCGTTTCACTCTAATCTTATAAGTTGATTGAAGTGCATCGTTCGGGTAGAGGTCGTTGCGACTGCTGATCAGGAGGACTCCGGTGGGATTCAAGTCAAGCAAAAACAGCTATTGAGTTTTACCGTCAAGAAATTCACAATAGATGCCCAACGTATGAAAATAGGCGATGTTTACAGCCCCGTTCCTCGGAAAGCACCTAAAACCTTTGCTCCTACGCGTGATCTTCCTCCGGTCGGATTTTTGTCTCATGAGTGAGGTACCTTGTGCACTATAATATTTCCTGCGCAGATAGCAAGTCTCAGTCAAGATTATTGTCACCGAAATTCGGTTAAAAGGACATTTATTTTATGTCAACAAAGAGAGTCTCAATTCTCAGAATTTAGGACTTTGTTGCTAAGTTACTGTTGTCTCTTTACTTATAAAGCAATATTACCTCGAAAGGAAGCTATTCCACCGTCAATAAACATGGGTCTTGAAACGGTCATTTGACTTTTGACATTAGCAACTTCGCATGGACAAAGGAAACTAATCCCCAGCTTACAGTGTAGGCCTTAGTGGTTTTATTGAAACATCAAACAGTTTTATTGTCGTGCCCGTCGTATGTGCAGTGTGGATTACCTTTGAGTGAACCAAGGGTTAATATAATATTTTATGTATTTACTTGTATTTTGTTAGGTAGACTACAGGGGATGAAGATTAAAAAACCTTATGCATAGTTGATTTCAATCGTACTACTGTTACAAATGCGAAAGTTTGGATAATGGATGTTTGTTACTCAATCACGTCAGAATGTCTGGACTCATTTGGATAAAATTTAGCACAGGTATAGAATTTAGTCTTAAATTTATTTTGATTAAATGTACGGTTCTTGAGAGATAGATGTTTTGCGCAAGCGCAACCGTAGGCATCAGATAGTTGCATATTATGTCTATAATTGAGTTTCAGGACATGAAATACAGTGTATTTGCATTACAAAAAAAAAATAGCAATTATTGCCGAAGTTTGTAACGCAAGTTTCTTTCATAAACCAATGCCAGGTTTCCTAGACCTGGCTAACATTAGACACATGATTGCTAAAACTCGGGTTACATCTAATCCACGAACATAATGTTTTATGTGGTAATCCTCACCATCATCATCTCAGCCGAAAGACGTCTACTGCTAGACATAAGCCTCCTCAAGGATTTCACAGCATTCCGACCTGAGCTGTCTTTATTAAATACTCAGATTATATACATACAAGATTTAATGTCTAACGGGGTATATTGATCCAAGTGTCAGAATGTCTCGTACTGACAAGCATCGTTTACGCGGCCCCGCCACGATTTCACTGTGTGCGTGAAACTGTTGCTCGCGTTTTGGTTAATTCTCACCATTTTAAAACGGTGCCATTTTTTCATAATTTACTAATGGTTTTACTTAAGTCTTAGTGTAACAATATAAGATTCTTTACTTTTTATTTCCACAATTGCATAAACTTTACCTACAATATGTTTAGTAGAAGTGCGTATTTAAAATTTCCATTTTATACCTTCAATGGCTTAATGTGCGTTGTTTGCTAGTTAGACAGTTAGTCGTGAAACTGTTTTATGTGTTTAAATAGATATTTATTTATTATGTACTTAACAGTGAATGGCATTGTTTTTATGACTTCCACCGTTATCGGATCTTTTTGCCAGTAAACTATTATGGATTGAAACTTCACACTGTTCTTCTTCTTAGCGTTTCGATGTCAAACATCGTTAAATTTATATTATTGTGGCCCAAAATTTAGATACATTGACTGCATTGTCAGAGGCAGCCATCAAGTCCTCTTGCGTGCAGGTATTAGGGCATGCAGGACATGATGTGAGGTGGGCTATTGTTTGGATTACACCACATGAACAAGCCAGATCTGTATCTTCTGTAAAACCCCACCTGAACAAGTTTTCCTTGCTCCGGCCGACCTGAGTCCGGAGTCTATTCACAATGTACTGAGTGATTCGAATCTCAACGAAGATTAGCTAACAGTGCCAGACATAATTACAGTGCCCAAGTGCACTCTCTATTCATGCACTCTCTATTTCTTCACTCTCATAGTCCGATGAGACGGCATTTCGACACGATCGACCAGAGACATTTCAGGCGCAGGACCTACGTCTTTATGTGTTTCCGAAGCACGGACGGGTCTTGCTATGTTTTTAGAAAATGGTCACCCACCTATGGTCTGACTGCGGCTAGCTTGAGTTATCCGTATTAAATGTTTCGTTGATGTAGATTATTGAAGTATCATTAAGGTTAAGAAGTTCGCTATCGTTTTAATATAAGTTTGACCAATAAAGAGAAAGTACTTTCACGTAATCTTGTTTAAAATTGAACTTCAATAAATAAACATATTATTATGGTCCGCTTGATAGCAAGCTTATTAGTCTTTAGCCACTTGCAATACTAAAATTTGGTTCTAAAACACGTCACGGTTGATCCAGTGGCTTAAGTGGTTGCCTCGCCATTTATCACTACGCAGCGTGTTGTGGGTTCGACCCCACACGGGACAAAAATTTGTGTGATTCATAGATGGTTGTCTCGAGTCTGGGTGTCGTTTGTGTCCGTTAAATGTATATTGGTAAATAAGTCCCTTGCGACACAGGGCTTGTTCCCTAGTGCAGAAGAAGTATTTAAAAAAAGAGTATTAATGAATTTATTTATACAATGTTATTTGCTATACCTATCATTTTATAAGCTGTTCGATGCAAAGTTATACTTTACCCCAGACACAAAATAAAATAATTATAATAAAATAATTGGAATTGGCAAAATGCGAATGATATTATTTAGAATCTAAATGAAGCTCGATACAAAATTCATATGAAGTTTTCTTATTTCAATTCAATTGCGGGCAATAAAAATATTCAGAAGCAAGTTTCTTTGAATTCTCTCCGTGTATGCTAATGCTACAGTTATATGAAATGCTAGCAATAAATGCAATATCAACAAAGATGATAGGCTAAATGGTGTTGTATAATTTTATTATTATTATATTTCATAATAAAGTCATACCTGAGTGTGGTATGAGGATCGTCAGATGGCGGTATTAGGTTAAACATTTATAGGCCCACAGTAGGAGCTTTTGTAAATCAAAATAAATAAATTCCGGAGACCTAACGTACAGGAACACAACTATGACACTGTGTAGGAGACTGCTTTGGTGGTCCAGTAGCCGCAGTATGCGCCGGACAAAACTTTGTGTGACCCACAAAGAGTTGTTCTGAGTCTGGGTGTAATTGTGTGTTTGTAAAGTCCCGTGACACAGAGCTTGTTCTCTAGTGCGGGAGTTGTCTTTAAAAAAAGGTCCTTATTATACTACTTAAGTAGTAGTGGATCGAACTCATTGGTGCAACTTCAATGTGTATCTTCCTATTAACAAAATAATCTTTACAATCGGAATAGTAGTTTCAGCGATAATTCTCTAAAAAATAATTCTTGCGATCTTTAATTTGGTTGTTGTTCTAAGAACGGTAGGGTACATACAAGCGAGCAAGCCCGAATGGATAGGACTTCTACATTACATAACACCACAGCCAAATGACTACACACAGAGAGGTGTAGTCGTGTTCTTAGCAATTAAAATGCATTTTTATCCAAACATTTTCCTATCCCAATATACTTCATCATAAAACTCAGTTTTTATGGGTCAACAACATGCATGTAATATAATATACTAACTGTAGCCTATGTGTTTTTCCAGACCATAATCTATCTCTGTGCCAAATTTCATCCAGATCCGTTCAGTAGTTTTTACGTTAAAGAGTAACAAACATCCATCCATCCATCTATACTTACAAACTTTCGCGTTTATAATATTAGTAGGATGACATTGCAATCGTCCATAAGCTACGGCAACTGTTTACCATCAGGCAATTAAAGCGTTGTGCTTGTTTATTAACTACTAAATAGTATAAAATAATTGTTTATTTATTTATCTCATATAAAAAATCGCTCTCGCTTTCATTGAGACCCAATCCTGAAGCATGCTAATGTTCAGATTCATAGGCCTTTATTCGATTTATATGTTAATTTATTTAAGTATTTCCGTCTAGAATTATATTTACATATAAGCTTTTGGTATTTAAATAAGGGTGATGTGAAATCGATGGATATGGCTACGGCGATTAGGAATCACAACGTTTGATCATTTTTATTCTCAAAGTTATGAATGGAGATGTATACATGACAGCTGCGGCGGATTTATTGAAATGAAAACTTCTTTTAGCACAGTACGCATATTTTTAGACTAGTGGTCGCCCGCGACTTCGTCCGCGTGGTAATTTGGAACGTACATTTCCCTGATTTTACAACATATCTCACTACTGCTCCGTTCCTATTGATCATAGCGTGATGTTATATAGCCTATAACCTTCCTGGATATACGCACTATTCAACAAAAAAATATTTTTTCTAATCGAACCAGTACTTTTTGAGATTGAATTGAATCTCTGGATTCGCGACACCGTTACGAGACGCAGCTTGACATATCCGAAAAATCTTTTGTCGACTGTCACGTTATTAAAGCAAAGATAGGCGATATATGCATGTAGGTACATATAGCAGACCGCGAACGTGTCTAGATAAATAAAAAAAACATTTATTGCTATACAAATTTATAACAACTGTTTTGCCTAGTGTTTTCACTTCTGTCGGCACTTCTGGATTGCAATTTCTTTTATGACGATAAAATGATATTATGTCTAATATACGAATAAGATACATACCTATTACAGTATTTCCCTTAATGAAAGGGACCTATTTCTCAGGCATAGTGTTTTTTTTTCGGGATAAATAGTAGCCTATGTGCTATTCTGGACTATAATATATTATCTCTACGTCAAAAAATCATCCGGATCTGTTCAGTAGTTTTGCAGTGATTGAGTAACAAACACCCATTATATCCATCTATTCATTCTAACTATCCTTCTAATATTATAAATGCGAAAGTTTGTAAGAATGCATGGATGGATAGATGGATGTTTGTTACTCTTTCACGTAAAAACTACTGAACGGATCTGGATGAAATTTGGCAGAGATAGATTATGGTCTGGAATAACACATAGCATTTTGCAGCGATAACCGACATCCACGCAGGCAGAGCAGCGGGCAACAGCTAGTACAATATAATATTATAAAGAGAAATAAATTAAAAAACTACTCGACTATTTTTTAAATTCTTTCATCATTAGAAAGCTACATTATCAGCAAGTAACATAAGCTATATTTTATTTACGAAAAATACGGGATAAATGCCACTTGTTAAAAAATATAGGCCCCTTTTAAAATTTAACAGCTTCACCATACTTCTACATTTAATCGATTAACCATCAAATTATAATCGTTATCTCAGCTAAACTGTAGCTTCTAGCGTTAGTCGCACCTAGTATTGGCCCATTTATTGCTCTGCACACCATTTAAGGGCAAGAGGGCGTGAAGATAAGAGATAAGATTCATTACCTTTGAAACATTGTAATGTCTTGGGTTTAGCGCGACAACGCTCTAATAAGGGGTTTAGGGTATACACACATTTTGATTAAATCTATACTATCTATACTAATATTATAAAGCTAAAGAGTTTGTTTGTTTGTTTGGTTGAACGAGCTAATCTCAGAAAGTACTGGTTCATCAATTGAAGTAAAATGAAAATTACACCCACAAATAGAGCAATAAAAGCACCCAGAAAAGAAATAGAGAAACATGCCCCTCAGAGAGATTTGTCTTGTGTAGGAATTGAACCCACAATATTCGGCTTAGCAGCTTGTCACCAACCACTAGACCGACAAAACCAACATCCGTTTAATAATTAAGATACAAACGGATCCACTTACACTACACAAATAACATCTACAAAGCAAATTACACCTCGACGAAGTGTGTTTAGTACCTTATAACGGCCACCAGGGCTACCTAACTGTGTCATTGGACCCGATGAAAGATTTTAATCTAGTGCACAATCTGCGTTAACAACCAATTTATGCGAGTCACATAAACATGTTTATGACGCACAATGGTGATACCAATTCTCTGGTCAATTTTCTATGTTATAAAATAAAAGACCAGGCAGATATCCTGCCTGGAATAGCAGTGCAAATTTGGTGATATACCGACAGTGACAGCAGCGCTACTTACTGGATCTAATTGTGTTTTCGAACCATCCAGGAACCTATTGAAATATACGCACAAAATTTTATCCAAATCAGTCCAGCCGTTTAGGAGGAGTTTGATTTCTTTGTACATCCAGACTCGGGACAACCAGTTATGTATCTCACAATTTGTTACTGCCTCGGTGGTCCAGTGGCCGCAGTATGCGCTTGCTGTGCACGAGTTTGTGGGTTCGATTCCCACATAGGACAAAAACTTTGTGTGACCCATAAAGTATTGTTCTGAGTCTGGGTGTAATTTGTGTCCGTTAATTGTACATGTTTGTAAAGTCCCCCGCGACACAGAGCTTGCTCTCTAGTGCGGGAGTTGACTTTTAAAAAAAAAAAAAATGTTTGTCCCGCATGGGGATCGAACCTCCAATACGCCGCGCAGTAGAGTAAATGGCGAGGTAACCAACCGTTCAGTCATGACTGAATTATTAATTGCATGACATTACTTACACAGGTACTGAAAAATATATAATATTAACATAAAAGTTCTTAGTAGGATTACTGGAATGGCTTGGTGTCCATCAGACATAAATCTAACTAAATTATTGACAGGAAAAATACAAAAAAAAAGTAAGTGACATACTTACTTATTTTTCACTCGGGGGACATTTAATTTCACGCTACGACCAAAGGGAAGAATGCCAGTAAGTAACGTGACACGGGACGAAATCCAAATTTAACTCACGTGATGTCGCAGAAAACAGCTAGTTTGTATATAAATATTGTATACACTTACGTGCATGTACTGGGAACAATAAAGAACAACACGGTGACCCAAAACTGCCCGTCAAACACAACACAGCCTGTTTCATATGTGAACATGTCACTTTAATGACGCAGCTGTACCTACCGTTGATATATGTCGCAAAATATTTTCTGCCCTAGCTACGGCATCTATTAAGTATTCTGTGGCTACGGTGGTGTGGTATTAGCACGAGTAACAGTACAGTACGTAAGAGTAAGTAAGTAAGAGAACAGGTCTCCAGCGCTCATTTAGGGATGCGTTTTGAAAGAAACGTATTCCTTTCCTAGCGATACTTACATCATAAAGCCCTGGTGTAAAAAATGGGTTGGAAACACGCAAGTGATACTGTATTGCAAGCGTCCATAGGCTAAGGTAGCTGCTTAACATCAGGCGGGCCGTTTGCTTGTTTGCCACCTAAGTTAGTATAAAAATAAAAATGATACTAGTTTCCACACGCGGATTAGCCTGCGCCTACAATTTTACGGGAACAAATATTTCGGGATAAAAATAGCCTATATGCTGTTTTGATTAAGTTACAAAAATCGTATGGATGTATGTTACTCAATCACGCTAAAACGGCTGAAGGGATCTGGATAAAATTTGTCACAGTGATAGATTATAATCTGGTCCGGTTTCGAGCTGACATCTTGTCTATCAACCTTTACCATCTGGTAAAGGTTCATCACCTTTACCAGATGCACAAGCACCGACCATCTGGTCGGTGCTCTTTATTGAAGGCCTACCCACGTAAAAAAGGCGCAAAGGATGCCTCAGTTAAATGGCAATAATAATAATTTATTCACAAAGTTGCATACAGATACATACTCATAGGTAGGTACATTCAATATAATAATAATAGTCACATACACATTACATTCACATAGATTCTTCTGGTAGAAGCCAAGTTTCTGGTAGTGCTATTAAGACACACTCGTCTCATAAGCGCTGTATATTGCTAATAGCACTCTTCACGTTTTTACAGTTGTAACTTGCAAATTTGTAGGTTGTATTATCCATGGGCACAAAGCAATGGGCTGATGGCAGCGGGCTCTTTGTCCTCTCGACTAGTCTTGACGATGTACAAACCTTCTAAAGATATTCCTTCAGGCCATATTTTGAAATGGGCCGGGCAAAAAATTCGCAGAATTGATGACAGTTAAAGCTAAAAGGAAATTGCTCGTCGCGGGTTCAGGACCAGGTGCAGCAATGCACCAACCTCAATCAGTTCTGCGAGCTATGTCCCCTGCCCATTGCTACTTAATTTGATTATTACATTTCCTAAATTATACATGAGCTAGTCCTTCACGTTTTGAATTTTCTCTTAATATTTTAGCTTACCGTCTCGATCGCTATTGCAATCACATCATAAAAAATATTTTCTGTCACAACATCCACAGCTGATACAAATTCTTCATTGCCAATTCACGAAGCATTTTCAACGCTGTCACGATCACCTATAAATTCTTAAGTCTTACAAACTGTTTCATTTTTAAACGTATCATTAATGAATTCGTCCAGGAATTTCCAGTTTCACTGTTTACTGCTCAGTAATTGATACAGTTTGCCGTTAACACAGAATCATCGCATTTTTACTGTGTTATAAAGTAAAAACATGAAGTATTTTTTTATTATTATACTTTCCCTGATCATATACGGGTATATCGGATACAAATCTAGATGGTTCGTTATGATTTTATCAATAATTATAGTCTCATTATCAAGCGGTATAATTACCTCTGATGTTTTTTTTTAATGAGGTTATAAATCTGATATATCTAAAGCATCTCAGCGAATTCTTGATTATAAAAAAGAAAACGGCCAGTTTCATAAATTGTACATAAATAAAATTATTTTGCGGTTAGCTGTTGGATAAAGTGACTGTGTATATGTAAATACGAAAATTAATTTGCGTTGCTAACATAAAATTTGCAAACAAGCATATAGTTAGCCCGATAGTAAGCAGTTATCGTAGCATATGGACGCTTGCAATACATGAGCGATCACTTGCGGGTTACTGACTCAAAACACTTCTTTAGAATTCTACAATTTGAAAACACATCCCTGAATGAGCACTGAAAAAACTGTATTTACGTACGGGGACATAACTATACTTATTTGGATATGGTCTTCTGTAAAATAAAAGTCCTTCCCTAAACGGGTTTGCTCGCTTGTGTCTCTCTTGCTTGTATCTCTCTTAAAAACTTGGCTACTTTTATTACTGTAATTGCTACTCAGTAATATAACCTCAACACTAGTGAATTTAACACTGTATATACCAGACAAGATCAAACAACATTTCCATTTTAACCCTACAGTTAACATACATAAATATTTTAGCTGCTTCTTAAGCAGGTACAAATTGCTGAAATTATGTCACAAAGGCAAATTCTTGCCTACACATATAGCTATATTCTCACTGTTCCTTTACACACGCACACATCGACATATGTATATCACTTTAACAGAGCTTTAGCCTTGATTTACACGGAGAAATGTGGCAGGGGAAATGTCCACAAGAAAATTCATGTAGCAATTAACTAGATCAAATGAAATTCTGTAAGTACCACTAATTTACCTTACGTATATGCTTACGAAGAGTTTATGGGCGTTTTAATACAGTTTGAAAAAGAACATCCAGTTTACTTCATATACTACCGCGTCCATATATTAATTCACGAAAGGCTAATACAGTTTTCTTATTAGTCTACCTTATAAAGGGTGAGATGATACAATACAATATAATATACTTTATTGTACACAATATTTTTTTATTGACTTGAAAGCTCGAAGCTCGAGGATTTTTACAGTTTTTGGTCTTTAGCTGATCTTCTCTATCGGCAGCAGGTCATCGGTCTTGATGTTGGACTTGGACATATATATAATAGCAAACCATATATCATGTCCGTGACGGATTAAGAATACAAATGCCACCAGCCCATTCCATGTTAGGAGTGTCGTAAGAGTCGACTAAGGGAGTAAGTCTGGCAGACAAAATAAACTACTAGCCAACCCTTCTGGCCAGCGTGGTATAGTAAGCTTTTTTTTTACTACCAAGGTGGCAAACAAGCTTACGGCCCACCTGATGGTAAGGAGTCACCGTAACCTATGGACGTTTGCAACACCAGGGGTGTCACTCACGCGTTGCCGACTCTTTAAAAACCTTATAGCTCCTTTTACGAAGAACCCCATGCTATAGTCTCTTGGGAAAACCTCGGCAGGGAGCTCATTCCACAGCCTAGTCGTACGTGGTAAGAAATTCCTCTGAAATCTTACCACATACGATTAGGCTAATATTCCTCCAAGTATATGGAGGAGACCCTGCCAAGCAGTGAGACGTTTATGGGTTAGGAACCGGTAAACTATAGAATTCAGTGGTACTTTCAATTTCAAGTTTTGATTCAAATTTATCTAGATCTAATATAGCAAAAACATTGACAAACTTCTTCCTATTATTAGGTTAGTGGCCAATGGCCAATATGATGACAGAGTTATATAAATCGCTCATATTTAGGCCTCTGTCATGATGAATGACTGTTAACATTCGGGACTGTCCTCTTACGTAACCTCTGAAGCACGTAGACGCTTAGATGAACTACCACTATGCAGTCACACATCTTTAGGGTTACCGCGCCCTTGGTAGCTTAATCCGCTGATCGTTTACTGAACAGCAAATACACCTGCGCCCATTGACAAATTGGAAGGTACACTCTGTGGGCTAGCCTCCAACGAGTTAGACCGATGAACTGCTGGCCGATAGAGAAGATCAGCTAAAGACCGAACACTGTAGAAATCCTTGAGCTGTGTAAGCCCCATAGTAGAAGCCTTTTGGCTAAAATTATGATGATGATGAATATGATTAGATAAAAAAAAATACGTGATCTTCATTTATTTTGGAGCAAATTTCTGTAACACCAGTGATTTATTTTTATCTGTAGTGTTGTATCGGCACATGCTATAGGTACAGCCTGGTATTTTGATTGGTTGCGCGGTTCGTCCTATCGTACATTGGTTGGGCGGGGATCTCTGATAAAATATTACCGGTAACAAGCAGATTATTTATAACAGTCTGGAAAACATTATTGTAGGTATATTTATGTGGCCGATCGTGTGGTACTGGGTTCGGCAAGTGTTTGTTTTTTTTATAAAATTTTACTGTGAAAAATAAGTGTAGATACAGCTTTTCTGATAGTAAGTCTAACGCTTGCTATACCAGAAGCAATTTCCGATCCTCCATCTTGAAATACCAGAGATTTGTGTAAGGGAGATACTACATACTTTTAAATATATTTTTTAAAACGATATGTGGTATTGACGTTAACAGGCATTATTGATCTTTTTTGTAATTCTACTTGGATGGCAAACAAGCATACGGCTCGCCTGATGTTAAGCAGTTACCCTAGCCTATGGACGCTTGCAATACCAGAGGTAACACTTGCGTGTTACCAACCCATTTCTTTGCACCAAGGCTTTAAAATGGGAGTATCCCAGGGATAGGAATACGTTTATTTCAAAACGCATCCCTAAATAAGCGCTGGAGATATGTACTCACACACACACTGTTGTTATTTGGCTGTGGTCAGTCTGTCTTCTGTAAGGTGGAGGTCCTTCCCCAGTCGGGCTTGCTCACTAGTATGGTGCCTTAGTTGCTTGCTTATCTTAAAAATTGTGATATTTGTCACAAACTAAGATGGTTTTCATTTTGGAAATAATATAAAAAAATATACCTACATAACATAAACAAAAATTAAATACTGAAACTTCTATCACAAATTAGGTCAATTTGAACTGGAAGAAACTAAAGTTACGATGAAAAGATAGTTTTACAATACTGTCTCCAACAAGAAAGTTAAGGATGTTGTTGAGTTTAACAAGGGAAGATCCGAGAGATTCTTTTTAGAGAAATTCAATACTGGAACATTTTAATTGCGCTATTGAGACAACATGGTTTAAAAAGAAATCATTTTCTGTTGTCTTTTGTACTACTCAGATGGAAGACAAAATGTCCGCCTGACGGCTATGGATCTTTGTAGTACCTAGGGCATCACAGTCGATTAAATTGTAAGTCCAGAGTTTTGTGATGGAAGAAGATAACGTTTCTTTGAAAACGCGTTCCAAAATTATTTATTTATCCGCAGAGACACAACTTCACCACTGTGTGTAGTTATTTGAGTGTAATGTTTGGCATGCAAGGACTGCAAGAGAAAACCTATTTAGTTCCTTTTAGATATTTTTTTGTCAATGAATATTAATGTTTTTGCCATAACTCACCAATAATGATAATTTTATAAAGCTTAATCATTGTTAGATTTCAATAAAGTCGACATATAGATGTGTTAACTTGTAAACTAACAACATTCTAACTAAAAATGGAAAGGAACTAGCAACAGTTCTAGTTAATGTCTTGAAATGAAAGATAAATGGTGCAAAAGCAGTAGCTATCAAACATTTCATACCTCCCAGTCGCATACCGGCAAATGTTAGAAAACCAACCGTATGAACAATAATTCTTTACACGATTTCCAACGAACGCATACTCGTACCGAACAGTTTTCACTTAATAAGGCAACTAGTAACTCACGTATGTGAAAAATTAGTCTAGCAGAAACTATACACTGGACCTGACTCTGGTATTATCAAGTTTGTTTATTTTTTATACTAATAAGGAGGCAAACAAACTATGCCGATTGATGATAAGCAGTTACTGGAAGTTATGGACGCTTGCATCACCGGGGGCATCATTATCAATCGCGCATTGTCAACTCTGTAATCTTTTAAATTGAAGAACCCCATGCCATAAGTCACCAGGAAAGAAAGAAAGGGATAAGCATAGAGGTGAGGCTCATTCCACAACCTGATCCAAAGGTGGAACGAAATCACACTGAAACTACAGAGCACGGGACATTTGAGGTTTTGTTAAATGAAAAGGTATGTTTATATAACGTAGTCGTGGGATGCATACAAGATTGGCCCATAACAAATAACCTTAAGTTGTCCCTTTCTTTAATACATCATAGGAAAAAGATAGAAGATTCTCCTGCCAAAGATTCACTCAATTCTTAAAACTATAAAATTTCAAGTTGATATACTTAAATCCTTATTTCTCTTTCCTGCGAAAGGAAGGAGAAGTAATAAAATTAAAACTAGCTTCGAGCGACGTACAGAATCAGCTCCATTTGACCCATTATGGCAACTTGGATCATGAGAAAGTTTATTGGTGTCAGCAATTAGCTGTATTAATTTCCTTTGGTTAATATGTTGTGTAAAAGTAATGTCTAATATATCATTATGTACATGTTAAGGCAAATAGGTCATTGATGTAGGTGGCTGTGAAGATCGTTTTGCATACTTATGAGCTGTCAACAAGTCAGTGCTTGGTGCATCTTCTCTTGTAGGACATAATTTGAAAGTTGAAAATGTAGTAGCATTAGGTTTATACAGGCTATCAATTTTATTGAAGGCTTGGCCAGCTTTTCGTTAAATAGTAAAAACATCTTAATCGTTAAATAGTAAATTTTATATCACAAAATAGCATGAAAGATTAACTTTCATGCTATTTTGTGATATAAAATTTACAGTTGCAGCCAGTGCAATTGAAGATCTATGCTATATATGAATGGTTTTCTTTTATTTTTAAAAACAACTCCCGCACTAGAGAACAAGCTCTGTGTCGCGGGGGACTTTACAAACATACAATTAACGGACACAAATTAGACTCAGAATAACACTTTATGGGTCACACAAAGGTTTGTCCTGTGTGGGAATCGAACCCACAAGGCAGTCAGTTCTTTTGTACATATAGTAGGTTAGGTTAGGTTACTTTAATTTTAATAACTATTCATGTAAATATCTTATAAAATAAAAGTACTATATAGTAGTCCTTAGAAGTCAAGTTAACAGTTGTTAGATCACGACTAAGATCGAAATATGAGCAATCTAAGTAACTCTGTCACCAGGTTGATCACTAACCAAGCGATAAGAAGAAGATTGTCAATATATAAATAACTAGTACAAGCTAATAAGTAACAAATAAATAAAATCCAGTATAAACATCTACGTAAAACCGATCCTTCATTAAATTTTGACAGCGCATGTTAGAAAATGATAGATCGACAAACTTTCCGATAGCGTATTCTACTCGACGCAGAAAAGTGCAAATTGTTTCCATGTAGGTCACCTATTTCTATTTGTGTAACTACAAAGGGTAACTTGTATTTGGATTCAAGAGTGAGTAGGGCGACAAAACTGTTAATTTTGTTATAGTACCAACATAGTTACAAACAAGAGCAACCCTACGGGTGACAAATTGAATTTAGGGTTTCAGAGATATCAGTGAAGTTGTAGTACTGTGGCAATTTTCTAAAATGATTGGCTTTCTTGTATTATTATTTCTTGTAAAATAAAATCAGGATTTCCACCTGGAGATTCACCAAAATTGTTTCAAGGCTTCGATTCCCACAAGGGCTAACACTTTGTTCGTTTCATACAATTTGTTAAGGTTTTGAGTGTATTTTGGATCCGTGAATGTATGTTTATAAATTCCCGTTAGTCCCTTGTGCGGGAGTTCTCTATAAAAAAAAGAATTTCGGATTTTGCGTTTTCACAACAGCATTCAGGTGACCGCAATTTTTACCAATGTTTATGAGCAAATATACGATTCTGGTTGTCATTGTCAAATATTGTCGGTTTGAATGTGTGTGTAGTGGCTTTCAGAACAAAATGTAGGTCGTATAGGGCGGGAATGTGCATCTGAGGTCCACTCGTAACACGCTCCATTGCCATCAATCTAGTTAAGCCTTTTGCTTTCCTTTTTTTGTTTTTATTTTTTGTCTTTTTACTTTTGGAATGTATGAAAATGTTGGTTTAATGAGTCATATAAGTTTGGGTCCGAATAAAAGACCGTTGTTTTTTTCCATTACGTTTTTTTAGCTCATTTTAAATTTGACTGCCTTGAAATTCACTAAAGATGCCATTTCTACGACTCCGAACGTGTCGTATCGCCGTCCCATCTTACTGAAAAATCGACTTGAGGTTGTGCATCTCCCCTGCAGATAGCGTCTCCGTCGAGATTAGCCACCGTGACCGAATTCGTTCAGGAGTACAATATTATAATGCTCAACTCAACTTTTATGATATTTGTTATCTATGTAGGTTATGAGTTTGCTACTCTTTGTAAAAATTAAAATTATGTGCAGTTATCAAGACTAAAAGGTGTGTACGAAAGTCTTGAATTTCTAAAATGGCGACGACGACTTGTTTACTGAGATCATAAATTTCCATGTAATATGGTAATTGAGTCTTATAAATAATAATAGGCTGATAGCATGTAGATTAAAAGGCCCCTCAATCAGATTAAGAAAGTGTATTAACAAGATATTTATATTATTATCAAGTAGAAAAGTGCCGACGCCGACGCCGCGACACGTCTGTATATTAAATCCTACTTTCAATAGTTTTTATCGAAAAGTTTGGATGGATGGATTTGTGTTTGTTACTCAATCACATTAGACCGGATAAACATATATTATCTAGATTAAATTTGGCATGGAGATAGGTGGTAGGATCTATCTACATGCCAAATTTCATCTAGAATAATTCATTGATTACATTTTTTTTTAAGTTTCCCTTGGGATTGTACACGCAGACGAAGCTGCAGGTGAAAACCAGTGCTACATAAAAAAACAATTTTGCAAAAAAATAATTACTTACCTCCAATTAAAATAGCGAACAAAAATAAACAAACAGCAAAGTTCTAACAAAGGAATCAATCATCGTCAATTACCTCAATCGAATTTACTGCATCAATAAGACTATCAATACAACCTTGTTATTGAAGAGCGAGATAAGCTGTCAACAAGACATCAGGGAGTGAAAGTGACAGTACAGGCATTGATACATCGCTGTCAATCACTGGGACTAGAGACGCGAGAGACGAGAAAGCGTAGGTTAAGTACACGGGTAAATTTACTTGTCAAAACATATGACGAATTTGAAGAAAGTGCATGTTGTTGCGTGCCCTTAGCTAGGTTGAGACTGTGACATTTTTATAGTACCATTGTTGAATAAGATTTTGCTGTATTGTGAATCTTTGCTTTAAATTTTACAATGTTGATTGCACATGCGGTCTAGTGATTAAGTTGGTCACCACGCCAAGTGTTTGTGGGTTTCATTCTCAAATGGGACATAACTAAGAGAGGTAGGGCACCATACAAGCGAGCAAGCCCGACTGGAGAAGGACCTTCACTTTACAGAAGACCACAGCCAAATAACTACACACAGCAGTGTAGTATGCTTATCACAGGGATACTCCCATCTTAAAGCCCTGATGTAAAACAATGGGTTGGCAACAAGGAAGTGATACCTCTGGTATTGCAAGCGTCCATAGGCTACGGTAACTGCTTAAAATCAGGTGGTCCGTATGCTTGTTTGCCACCCAAGACTGTTGATTCCAGTAAGTATAGTTGTTTTTCGCGTCTGTAAATTGTATGTTTGTAAATGTCCTTGCGACACAGAACTTGTTACCTAGTGTGGGTGTTGATTTTTTAAAGAAACAACGCGTTTCTTTAAAAAAAAAACAACGCTCACACGACCTTAATGCATATTTCAATATCATCATCATCTCAGCCTGATGATGTCCACTTTAAAACGTAAGGCCTATCTAACGTTTCCACAAAAGCAGCAGCCTACATCCAATACAATTTCAAATAGGGCAAAGATGAAACAGTGAATCCAACCTTTTCCTCCTCTGTTTATCAACCGATTTCCTTTCTATTTATTTATGT
This sequence comes from Trisateles emortualis, assembly GCA_947095525.1. Taxonomy (NCBI): domain Eukaryota; kingdom Metazoa; phylum Arthropoda; class Insecta; order Lepidoptera; family Erebidae; genus Trisateles; species Trisateles emortualis. The sequence continues at coordinate 4,163,047 of OX352740.1, read as the reverse complement.
TTAAAAGCTATTGGCAAGTTTTTATTGACAAATTTAATCTCTTTGAATCAATAATTAGTCCACCAAATTTCATGACGTTTCGATTAATGATTGTTACTCGAATTATCGTCGCAAAAATATTTACACACACATACATACGTCGAATTGTTTCAGGAGACTTCGTTCACTCGTTCAAAAACAATTTTAAAGTGAGTAAAACACTTAAAACAACCACTTTAAAATCCGTCAGAGGCACGAAAACCCATTCATTCTAAAAGAACGTCTATATATCATCATGAATATTTATCAATTCAAATGTCTGCATTCGAATTTTAAATTCAGCATCTGCATCTAGCAAACGTCTTAAAATGCCATTCACGTTCCCTTCTATATTGCAGTTTCTTATATAACACAACTATGTTATTGAAAGTTGAGTACTTATTTATTTTGTCTTTATTTAGTTAATACTTGCTTTTAGCCTGTGGCTTCACTCGTGTTCGTTTTAACTAAAATATGTTTGCCTGTGTTTTGTAAGGTGGAGATCTTCCCCAGTCAGGCATGCTTGCTTGTATGGTGCTTACCTGTCCTAATAATAATAAACACAATTATAATTTCGACTCAAAACATTAAAAAATAATAATAAGATGAAGAACAACAACTTAAAAATAACTGAAAATAAAATTGCATCGTTTAAAAATCTAATCATTATCATTATCGATCCTATCCACTGCTGGGTATAGGTCCTTTTTGCGCCATCTGTTCCGCTTCTTCACCAAGCATTTAGGGATGCATTTTGTGCTGGCGCTGCTGCTGCAGCTGCAGAGTCCCTCAAACGGCGAAAGTACAGCAATTTAGTTGGAAACTACATTTTTGAGCCGTTTGGGGTGGAGACTGTAGGTTCATGGGGTCCGAGTGCTCGTTTCCTTTACAGAGACCTAGCGAAACGACTGATCGACGCTTCTCGTGATCAGAGGGCTGGCTTGTTTCTCGCACAGAGAATAAGCATTGCCATTCAACGTGGCAATGCCGCCAGCCTTCTGGGCACGTTCCCAGTGGACAGTGATGTTGAGGAATATTTCGACGCTTAAACAACAGTCTTCATTTGTATTATGTTTTTCCTTTTTTAGTATTTATGTTTAAATTAGTTTTTCATATTTAGGTTTAGTTAGTTTTGGAAGAAACGTATTCCTATTCCATGGATACTCCCAATATATCCATGGTGTAAAAAAATGGGTTGGCAACACGCAAGTAATACTTCTGGTATTGCAAGCGTCCATAGGCTACCCAACAAGTAGCATAAAAAAAAGCTAGCCCAAGTAGTACAAAAAAATAACCTCACCATATCCCGCTGTCCTTTTTAAAAATCTCATAAATGACCAAGATGATACTGGTTTCAAATAAAACCTTAAGTATTGTCTGAACATCAGACCGCTCGTAAAATATGTCTGACCTACAAAAGTGAGTGAAACACATGTTATGTGGGGTACAAAGGTATTAAGGTAATGTACGGCCGTGTCAGAATTCAGTGTCGAGCGGGGAGATAGACGGATGAAAACAATATTTTGATAGTTTGGAGATTAAAATTACTTTACGGTAATGGAGAATTTATTTATCTATACTAATACTATAAAGCTGAAGAGTTTGTTTGTTTAGTTGGTTGAACGCGCTAATCTTAGAAAGTACTGGTTCGATAAGAAAAAATATTTTTTTGTTGAATAGTGTATTTATCCAGTAATAATTCTGAGGGTCCCTTCCCTTAATGGATTGAAAAAAAAATACCACAGGCAAAGCCAGGTTAGCCCGCTAGTCTCGTATACATGTAAAACTTTAGCGGGATGCTGAGAAAGTCAATTAGAAAAATCTGATTAACCTGATATGGTTAATGGTTGAGATGAATGGCAATTCAAAGCTTTCTCAGTACTCCAGGTTTACTAGCAAGGACAAAAACTGATTAAGAGCAACTCGTAAAAGTTGATTGGTTTAGAAATGGTAGATAGTGTTCTGTCAAGCTTTAACTGTATCACGTAATTTATTGGCAACAAACTTATTATTATAAGCTTTATTAGTGACTAACGTTTTTTACTAGCGATCTACCCCGACTTCGCTTTAACTTATTTCTGCACGAGTTTCTAACTCTTTTTCAGTAAGAGCCTTCTCCAAGGGATCAGGAAACGTAAAAATAAGATGAATGAAATCGGTACAGTCGTTCTCAGGTTATGGCGTGACTAAAGAAAATAGGGATTCATTTTAATAAATATATTGACATTATTTCTACTCTTATATTTATACTCTTTTCTCTTCCTCTTTTAAAAAAGCCTATTCTTCCAGAACCAGAAGCAAGTAATATTTAATTTCTCTAAATGAGCGCTGGAGACCTGTACTCACACACAGGCTGTGGCTGTGGTCTTCTGTTAGGTGTAGTGTGCCCTACCTTTCTTTTCTTTTTACTAAAAGTCCTATAATATAAGGAACCTTAGTGCAAATTTTCAATGTTTTAGCTTCAGTTTTACGCTGATGAATCAGTCAGTCAATAGTAACTATTTATATATGACATGTATAGATTAATATGAAACTGAAAAATACATTTTAGACATACCTAGTAAGATTTTTATGCTCAATGGTAAATTAAATTTTATTAACAAAGTCTATCGTGTAGATCACTTTCATATTAACGATATTAGTGCAATAAGGAAACAATATACTCAAGTGGTCTATTCACTATAATGGTGAATGACACAAGACAGCACTTTTTCTAAATAAGGAAATATAAAAGAAAGTTGCTCTTCTGGCGGAACGAAGCTAAACTACTTAAGATAATTTAATTGAGTTGCGGTGTTCCGTAGAAATTGCAAATCAGGTCCCTTTTACCGATGGATTTCCACCGTACCGGGAATTAATGGAAAACTTTGTTTGTTACTTGGTTTTAAGAGAGGTAGGGCTTCATATTATAGAGCATACCTGACTGGGGAAGGACTTACACCTTACAGAAGATCACTGTCAAATAACTACTACAGTTGCAGCCAGCGCAATTGAAGATCTATTCTATATATATTTTTTAAAGACAACTCCCGCACTAGAGAACAAGTTTTGTGTCGCGAGGGACTTTACAAACATACAATTAACAGACACAAATTACACCCAGACTCAGAACAACTCTTTGTGGGTCACACAAAGTTTTGTCCTGTGTGGGAATCGAACCCACAACCTCGTGCACAGTAGGCGCATACTGCGGCTACTGGACCACCAAGGCAGTCAAAGGAATGCATTTTGTAATAAACGTATTCCTTTCCCAGGAATACTCTATCTTAAAGCCCAGGTGTAAGAAAATGGGTTGACAATACACAAGTGATACCTCTAGTAATGCAAGCGTCGATAGGTCCATGACTGCTTAACGTCAGGCGGGTCTGGTTCAGGTCAGGCTGGTGAGGCTGGTGGCTGATCGGGAGTCGGAAAGCAGGTCTTATTAAAACAACGTGTTCGAGCAGAACTTTTGAAACGTATAATTACTAAAAATCCTTTACAAGAATGAATGGATTCTATTTTTAAATCTTGAGCGAATGAATGTATTCTATTGTCTATTGAAGTCTATAATATCTTTGTAAGCGCGTTATATGTATATATATATACTGCCTTGGTGGTCCAGTGGCCGTAGTATGCGCCTGCTGTGCACGAGATTGTGGGTTTGATTCCCATACAGGACAAATCTTTGTGTGACACGCAAAGAGTTGTTTTGATGAGTCTGGGTGTAATGTGTGTCCGTTAATTGTATGTTTGCAAAGTACCCCGCGACATTGTCTTTGTAAGGAAAAAAAAACTATATATATATATTGTACTTTTTAGTCAACTGATCCCGCTCGAATATACGTTATGTATGGGTATTGAACAAAAGGAATATATTCTATTGAATCTGTAATAGCATTAGCTGAGTATAGCTCATGGTGTAACCAAAGCTATAAATACATAAGTGCAGGCAATTTTCTATCGTACGGTTAACGTATGACATCTAATTTGTCTAAACGTTTTGATACGCTTCCGATTTTCCACGTTGTTTTCCAATGAAAGTACAATTTCACTTGATTAGCGTGGTATAATGAGATAGTGGATATATTACCGGTTTGCGTGTATTGTTCTTACCCACTTTAATGAGGTGATTGGCTTGATTTAAGTATTATTTAAACTTGGAAGATAATAAAAAAACTAGCTTTTTTGTAAATTCAGGTTTATATCTTGTATATTTTCAAGGTTTTCATATTTTAACTACATCTGACTTACTAAATACTGTTACGCTTCTCACAAAAAATCTTAACGACAAAAAACAAGTGGATGTGGCATATTTTGACTATCAAAAAGCGTTTAATAGAGTTGTTACTTTAAGTCAATAGCAACCCCTAGTTCTATTTACTTCTAACACACTGCCTATTAGATTAAGATTATATTTAGTATTATTATTAAGTATTGTTAATTTTAAATTGTGTAAAAATAATTAGGTTACTTATATTATCTCTTACCTATTACCTATAACTTAAGCGTATGGATGTAACTGTTAGTTTAAGTTGGTAAATAAATAAATATTTTTTTTGTTAATCAATGTTATATTTGAACTGCACCGAATAAAAAATATTAGACCCGTTGATGATGATGATGTTATCCTAACTAATTTTAATTCTATGATGTTATCCATTATAGTAATGAAATGTGTAGTAATTGTAAAAGTTTTAAAAGATTTTCGTGTTTTTAACCGACTTCAAAAAGAGGAGGTTATCAATTCGTGTGTATTTTTTTTAAATGTTTGTTACCGCAGAACTCCCTCAGTTATGGACCACATAATTATAGCAATTTCAATATTTTTAACAACACATCAAACATTTGCATTCAGAAAGTATAATATGACCAAGTAAAACTGATGAAGAAGACCACAGTTGGCCACCTGAACTTCTCAATAATAAGTATTTTACGGATGGCGATTAAATAAGTTTCCATTATGGTTGCTAGCCGTTCTTAAGGTTTTTGAAATTCTGCTACTTGCCGTACTGAAGTTTTTTGTTAAAATTTAGTAGTTATAGTCTTCACAATTGCTGATTGCTGGTAATGCTAGAAACTCTCTAAAATCTATAACATGGTAATACCCAATGTTCAACCAACAAAGACATTATAACTACAACAAGATTGTACCAGTACAGTATTATCTGAAATAGTAGTCTCCAGTTAGAATCGTAATGGCTTCTCTCTGAGATTGTTAACCTGGTGCCCTAAACGTTTAGCACGCTCGTTTTCTATATCGCATAGATACACGACCCATAATTACAGTAATTTAGTAAAACATTGAATGTGTTTATTGTTTTGTTACTTGTTTAACAATTGTTTCGTTGGAATACTGACTTTCCCTACTGTATAGGTTGCTGACGTTAAAACAATTGCTATTGCTGCCTACACTCTGCCTTTATTTTAACATGCTAGTAAAATACTGCTCAAAGAAGGATATTGATTATATAAGAAAATTCTACTTTTTGATTTGTCAGCAAAAATAAACATCTCTTTCTTCCTTTATGTTTTTTTTAAGAGAACACCCACACTGGTGATCTAATTTGACTGCCTCGATGGTCCAGTGGTCGCAGTATGTGCCTGCTGTGCACGAGGTTGTAGGTTCGATTCCCACACAGGACAAAACTTTGTGTGACCCACAAAGAATTGTTCTGAGTCTGGGTGTAATTTGTGTCCGTTAATTGTATGTTTGTAAAGTCCCCCGCGACACAGAGCTTGTTCTCTAGTGCGGGAGTTGTCTTTTTAAAAAAAAATAAGCCCTGCGTCGCGGGGATTTTACAAAAATGTATGTATGTAAAGTCCCCCGCGTCTAGTCATCGGAACAAACCTTTTTTGAATTACACAAAGTTTTGTCCTGTGTGAATCAAACCCACGACCTCAGGTTTAGCAATCAGGGGTCACTAACCATTAGACCAACAGGCCAGACAATTTTTGCCTTATATGATTGTATATAAACGTAAAGGTTTGTAAGGGTGTTTGGATATTTTGTTACTTTTTCACCGTAAAATCTACTAAACGAATTTACGTGAAACTTTTCAATATTCATACATCAGAATAGCACGTAGAATCTTTTGAAAGGCTATCGATTGCAAAATGGCTGTCGCTGAAAACCAGCGTTATTATGTTTTATGCATAATAACATTATGCTGACCATTTTTTGCATGCGTGTGACGTACGCCACACACAATATTATTATTGTTTTGATGTCCGTTTTCAAAATGTGTGTTTTTTTTGTGTTCTGCGTTATTTGCTAGGATAAATAAATTGTTTTTCTTTCTTTCTTTCAAAATAATTTACTGCAACGAATCTCAATGCTATCAAATATCTTGTTTAAGTTCATTTTGAATTTGATATAGTTCAAGAGTTTCAAATCACAGTTACGGCATATGATGCCGTGCCGTTCTTTTAATAACTCCCTCTATAAAAGCCACTCGGCAATAAACACAAAAAGAAACATAAATTTCAGCACATTTCTTCTAACAACTCCCCGTGGCTCTGCTCAGTAATTAGTTCGCACGCCTGTCTACACCTGTCACTTGATAGCTATGAAACTAACATAGAAATAATGATACTGGAAGTGATTATCTTATAACACATTAACTAATTTAGATTTTTGAAATGAACTTCAAATGGTGGTTTAGTTGTGTTTCTGAGCGTAAGTACAGAGATTTGTGCTACCACTGGGTGAAGTTATTTAAGAAAGAAAATGTTGATTAAAAATAATGGACTCTTGCAATATTCGGGTCTTCACTCACTTGCTGCTGATCCAAAGAATTGTAATACCAGGATAGTTTGATAGGGTGGTACCCTTCGAATTATTTTTTATACCACATCCTTAAATGAACACTGGGGATATAAGCCTCATGACGTTCTATAGTAATTTATTTTTGATCTCATTTTGAAATGCATAAAATGTCAACATTATAATTTAACTTTAAGGTTTTCATTATTCGAAATTTAAATAAGCACCGACAACAAATCGCTATAAGGACGTCACGGTACAGTCCTTTCATCCTTTCTATCATTCATTCATTCATCAAATCAACATTTTATCTACTTTTGTTTCTACATCCCTCTTGCCTAGTCTAGTCTCTTCTAGTAATGTCATCTTTATATCTTCGTCTACTAGACTATTAGCTTTTTACCGGTACTCTTTTATTGAAATGCCAGGGCAGTACTAACTCAGGTGGTCTCAGCTTAATGATGGTGCTTGACTGGTTGTCACAGCCCAGTTTTCTCTGATGTTATTTTTATATGAGGACATCAGGAAACTGAGTTGATTGATGAGAACTGCTTCCTGTGGTTGGGTGTTGGATGATAATTAATTGTATCTAAAATAAGGTAGGATTATTTTGATGACATACAAATTAAAAAATATTTATTTTACATTATACATTATAATCTATACTAATATTATAAAGCTTAAAAGTTTGTTTGTTCGGTTGAACGCGCTAATCTCAGAAAGTACTGGTTTGATTAGAAAAATTCTTATTTTTTTTGTTGAATAGTGCATTTATCCAGAAAGGCTATATGCTATATATACACGTCACTGCACTGCGCTCTGAGGTGGACGTGTACGTGCATAATTAATTTTATTAATTTTATTGTTTAGCGCGGCGTAAGCCGACGCTCGATATTATTTTGCCATGAGTGACAAACTTGTGGCGAACGAGTTGCTGGCGTTCTTGCAGCAGAAGCTGGATGTCATGGACGAGGTGTCCGCGATCCAAATCTGCTCAACGAACTTCAGCGAGGAAGATATAGCTGCTGCAAAGCTGCTAGTGTTTACGTCGCTTAATAAAAGTGACCAGATGGTGTCTCGCAGGCGTGACGGGACAAAAAAGAGTCTACAGGACATCATCACGCTACTTAAGGTGACCGATCCTGACGACGTGCCGACGTTTGTGGCTAAGGACTTAAATAAGTTACCGCCCGTCACTTTTGACCACGTCGACGTTACTAGCCTTCTCAAGGACATCATCAATCTGAAGGCAAGTCTAGCGGATGTGCAGAGGAAGTTGGAATCATCCCAAAACAACGTCACAGATTTGCGCAAGGAACTCAACGAGTTGCGCAATACTGTGACCTTAACTGGGTCATCGGCGTCGTGTAGTAACAACGTAAACATGCGCCGAGGAGCCTGCCGACTCGACACATCGAACGATAGTGTTGCAGTAGTTTAAAGTACAGCTTATGACCATACAAACAAACCCAAACACGGCTAAAATACATTGTTTAATTATGGAGTTCCGTTGCTTATCTTCCGGCTTCATCATCAGTTCCGTTCAATATCATTTTCATTTGCTACATTACATTTGCTTAGTAATAGTTGTATTTAAAAAAATGCACTCCGAGAGTGCTGATAGAAGTGAAAACACTAGGCAAAACAGTTGTTATAAATTTAATAGCAATAAATGTTTTTTATTCATCTAGACGCGTTCGCAGTCTGCTATTTGTACATGCATATATGTATTGCCACTTTGCTGTAATAACGTGACAGTCGAAAAAATATTTTACGGATATGTCAAACTGCGTCTCGTAACGGTGTTGCGAATCCAGAGATTTTATCTAATAAAAAAATATGCGTACCGTGCTAAAAGAAGATTTCACTTCAAAAAACGAATGTCACCTTCTAAAAATCTTATTATACATACCTACATATCACCTTACATTCGATAGGTGAATAGTCTCTTATCTACAACGATATATTCCAATAAGATCGTTTCACAAAGAGGTTTTTTTTAATAAAAATTCCGAGCACATTGCGAGACGAATATTTACGGCTTTGACGTAACTTAAGAAGGAGGGCCTTCCCTCTTATCGTGTAACTCTCTCCTCAATAAAAGTCTTATTGACAGATAAATATGGTGCAACTGGGAGCTGTAAATATCGTTCGTGATGTATAAGATACTCGTATAGCTTGAGAGTATCCGATAGTCGAGTCATCTCATTTATTCATTTAAATCAAATACATGATACTTATGAACGTCATAAAAACAAATATCAGCATTTTTCTTTTCCTACAGCCAACTCGCTGATTAAGGCCTCGAGAAGAATTGGCAAGAAACTCGGGCCACTCTTTTTTAATCGCCAGAGAATAATATTTACAATTTGGTATGAGTTACAATATTTTTGGTAACAAAAAGGGACGGATCCAATATACCATACAAAATGAAGGAAATAAACAGTACCTACAAAACTCTTTAGTAATCTGTGGTACAGGTACAATTTAGTTGAATCAGAAAGTCAAAGTGGTTCTTAAGGTCCTATCTATATAAAAATGAATCGCTGACTGTGTTGCTAAGTGCGAATCTCGGGAACAGCTGAACCGATTTCGCTAATTCTTTTTTTGCTATGTTCGTTATTGTTACGAAAAGTTTCTTATGTAAAAAAAAAAAGTTGAGCTGAAAATAGTTTAACCCGGACGAAGGCGGGGCAGGCCACTAGTTAATAATAATAATAAAGATAGAACTCACATACAGTCTTATTTTGATCCTAAAGTATGAAGAGCTAAAAAACATGTATATGTAAAAAAATGGTAAGCTAAAAACCACTTATATATTTTTAAATAAATAAAATACACTCATCCAGACACAGAACATTCTCGTCACACAATAAATGGTCCTAAGTGGTAATCAAACCCACGACCTTAGGGCAATCAAGATCATTAACCACTAAACCAACAGGTCAGTCATGAATCATATTACAAAATATGTATAATGTTGAAATTTACGTAGATATACTTTCACTTTAAATGTAATAATTTTGATGCACTTTAAAGTGCCTAAAGGGAAATCGAAATGCGTCTTATCTAAAATTGGTCAATAGTGATAAAGTACCATCCTCATACTTTTGAGTTGATTCACGTTATTGAGTTGGTTTCTAAATTCATCATCATTATTTACAAGAGCACTACAAGATCCCACCAAAACATTTCCATGTAAAATTACGCCAAGACAATTACATACGGCTTGCACTGTTGCAAAAAGTTATCAGAGACTAAATACTTCGAGAAATGGTAGGTAGTGCCCTGCGCTTCCACACTCCCGTGCCTTCATATATTTTTAACCTTTTTATTGGCCAATATTTGACTGCCTTGGTGGTCCAGTGGCCGCAGTATGCGCCTGCTGTTCACGAGGTTGTGGGTTCGATTCTCACACAGGACAAAACTTTGTGTGACCCACAAAGAATTGTGTAATTTGTGTCCGTTAATTGTATGTTTCTAAAGTCCCCCGCGACACAGAGCTTGTTCTCTAGGGCGGGAGTTGTTTTTTTAAAGAAAAAATATAAAAATACTTTATTGACGACGAAAAAACTTGCCATTGATATTCATATAAGAGCAACCAATATGCTAGTAGTCCAGGACCCAAATGGATGCGTCAAAAATGTAATCTATACATTTTGTGCCGAGTTATTTTGCCTCGCAATTGCATTCCTAACAACTTTTGTATTTTTTTTGCAGCTTCTGTGCATTAATGTATAGAATAAACAATTTTGGAAAACAATATAATATATGTTTAACGAAATAATATGTATTCCACTCAACTAAATTAGGGTTGCCAAATAAATTCGTTTTCAAAATTAGTTGTTTTATTAAAGTAGATACTGAAATTAGATTTGAAATATTTAGCTATTTACTCATGAATTAATTTAAAAGAATTACATAATCTATTATCATTTAATATAAATATTCAATTAGATCAGGATCAAGAAGATTAAAAATGAGTATGATTTCAACACCTAAAAAGGAATATTTTTTCTGACTGCTATTTTAATTAGCCTTATTAAAATAGTTTTGATCCTTGATAGCTAGAATTTTTTGTCAGAACTGAGTAATTTTCTATCGCTATATTATAAAGCTTGCGTTCACAATAAATATTTTCTACCCATTAACTAAGTATCGTAGAGGTATAATTAAGACGGTATACTTTATCGCAAATATTTTAATGACATCTAAACGGTTTCAAATGAAGTCTTGATGACTTATCAGTTAATGATCTGTCCACTAGGTCTCTGTCTGTCTGTATTCATTAGTATGTATTTTTGGATTCTAGGTAGAAATCAAATAAACGCTAATTAGTATTTAAACGACTTTGATTTAAGTAGTTATTTATATTTAAATCAATGTGGAAAAAATCGAGTCCGGAGGAGAATTCAAACCTGCGCCTCTCGGGTTGCGGCCCAGCGCATTACCAGTTGTGCCATTAGAGCTCCTACTTCTTAAATATATTTGAGCTACTTGCATAGCGAAAATGCTAAAAAAATTAATAGTCTTTTATATTACCCTCTAAGATAAAAGAAAGGTATTACATTCCACATAGCAATATAACCTTATATAGTATTAGTAGAACATGAAAGATTGGACACATATTTTTTTTTAAATTCTGAATTTAACTGTGTTATTTTCCAATGGTAAAGTTTTTGAAAGGTATTATTAACTAGCGGCCCGCCCCCACTTCGTCCGGGTTAAACTATTTTCAGCACAACTTTCTTTTTTTTTGCATAAAAACCTTCTCGTGACAATATATAGATAATGCGGTTTGTACAGTATCCTTCAAGATTCGAACTCAAAAAATAATCTTCCATTCAATTACGACTCAACTCCTAACTGTTACCTTGATATTCTTTTTGTCAAGGTATTCACAAATGAAATCACAAACAAGCAAAGTAATTTGTTACCAGAATAACAAAAGTTGTAACATAAAATCCTATATAGTTTGTCGTGTAACTGAGTTTTTGAACTTCGCCTCGTGAAGTTGGAACTGTTATGAGATTTCAAAAGCAATTTTTGAAGTTTCTCGAATACCTAACGATGTGATGTTGTGAAGGTTGGAACTAGTTGTTGTCGTTGGTAGTTTCGAATTTTGAACTTGTTTTATAACCATTAAGTAAAAGGTTTATTCGGTAACATTGTTAAAAACATTAAGTACAAGTAGTAGTAAATGTATGTGTAAAAATATTCATTGATGTATAATTATTATTGTCTTAATTTTACTTGTTTAATAGTATATACCTGTAGAATAAATTATGATAATAAAGACTGCTGCAGTGCCCTGACAGGGTTTCATGTTGAACCGATAAAAAATTATGTAACAACTTTGTACTTACACATAAATGCAATGAAGTATTTGAAGGTCGGCTCAGGATCGAGAGTTGTGGAAAACCTTGGGGGAGGCCTATGTCCAGCAGTGGACGTCTTTTGGCTGAGATGATGATGATGATTTGAATTTGAATTCCACGATACAACTGAGACCTATGTTTGAACTTGACTTATATAACGCTCTGTGTTGTGATTAATCGATGTAATCGAATCCATTATATTTGTTAAAAGTCAACACATCCTACCCATCTGTCACATTACGAGTCAAGGCGTCAAAGCAGTATTTTGTTTCGGGTTTTCACAATCTTATACATTTAGGTCCATGGATCTCGAGAACCCGATACCCGCATCCGACGGACGCATCATGAATTCATGATGCGTCTCTTTCCAGTGAGCTTATACGTAATCTTTTCTATCTATGTAGATCTTTGGGTTGTCTGATGTCTTCGTATCGTTTGTTTAGTGACCAACCTGGTGAGAAAGTTATTTAGATTGCCTAAAGGCCTCAGTCGTCATCTAACGACTTGTTAACGCCTTTAGCGTGCCCTCCAATTGAAGGTCGGAGACTCTCAGATGAAATGCCACTATGCGGTCACTAATCTTTAGGATTACCGAGCCCTTGCATCCTTACCCGCTGATCGATTACAGAACAGCGAGTGCACCTGGCTATGAGCGTCTCAAGTCTAAAACTGACTTATCACGACTTAAGGCATCATACTGCAGTAAAGTTTTGGCTTTACACAAGCCTTTTCCATATATGTAGATATAGCTAAGAAGAGAACATTCTCCGAGTCTACTGGTACAATTTGGCGTTTGTATAAAATCGTATAAATGTTGTCTATGTCCAGTGGCCTATGTCCAGCAGTGGACGTCTTTTGGCAGAGATGATGATGATGACGATAAGTTTAGTATCGTTGATCGGGGCATTGAGAAATTTGGTAGATGAACTAATGATATCAAAAGATTTTTTAAGTTTTAACATAAACCAAATCGGTTGGAGTCGCACGCGTGTTCACAATTCGAGGCGAATCATCACTTATTTTGCAGAATTCAGTAATGTATTTATTAAAAGTGCAATTGTAACTTGCAACTAATAAGGCGTACAATGCTTTCTCACGTTATCGCTGACTAACAAAAGTAGGGCAACAATATGTACCAGTGGGTATAGAGGTTTATGCGTTAAGGCCTAATTGTACAATTGATAAGGATAATGTTGAGTCAATAGGCTTTCTCGGTCATGCTAGGTCGACTTAATACGGTTCTTTTTTGAAAATTTGATGGGGAACAAAATAATGTCAGAAAAATAATTACCGAATGCTGGACTAATTTGATGTCAGCTTCAAATAAAGACGCGAGCGAACGTTTTCGAATCGAAAACAATCCGGCGTTTGTATGTGTATGACAATGTATAAATGTTTGTTCGACGATAATCGGAACGTTGTGAAATTTGGTTGACAAATTACTCAGACAAAATGATATTTTAAGTTTAATCATGAGCCAAATCAGTCAAGCGAGTTCACACTTCGAAGCAAACTTCTAGTTTTCATGGTGAAAAACAAAATTAAAATTAATAAATAAAATTAAAATATGACAAAAGGCTTCGAGACAATGTAGGTAGTGGCCCTGCGCTGCCGATGTCTTGTCTTGGCGGGGCCTCTCCAGTGCCCCAGATGGATAGATACGAACTTGACAGCTATGAGCAGTTGCGGTTATTCACTGAAAGGATACAGTTTATTAGTCTACCGAAAAAACACATTAGTATTTTTAAATAGGGTATTTCTGTCACACAATCTAATTTTCCTATATTATTTATTCTGTACATTAATCTTTTTTACTTACATATTATTTAGATACCTACCATATACATTTTTAACACTAAGTACCTCCTATACCTTATAGAAAATGATATTTTAACTTGCATGTAACAAATACACAAAATATAGAAGTATTTGAAGACTGTTTTTTAGAAGTAAAATTACTCCTTAGCATCACTATTGTCTATTGGGAACTTGCTCAGAAGGCATTGACATTTTCTTGTGCGAGAAACAAGCCGGCCCTTGAGCATTTTGTAACTTCAGCTATGTCATTATTATTTATAGATATTTCTGTTTTGTTTCAGGTGTGGTTGTGATGTCATGGTGGTGGGCGCTGGCGCTGCTAGCGCTATCAGCGCCCGCCCGCCCCGCGCCCCGGGCGGGCAATGGTGAGCAATTTTACAGTAAGCATCTTCTTAATGCACATGTTCTTCACTGATTGCGTGACGACGTTGGAGCTAATGATGTTTTTGTTTAAGTTTATGCTATCGGTGTTAGCTGTAACGTAGAGATTATATAAATTCATTAGGATGGATACTGTGAGTTCTATGGTGCCCTCAAACAAACTATAATAAGCAATGCCTTCAGTGTCCATACGCCTGTTAAGAAAATGGACATGACAATACTATTGATTCTAATATGCCCATGGTTATATATTGACAGGGAATGACATGATTTTCATGCAATTATTTGATACACATACAAAGACATTCTACAAATTTGAATAAATTATGTCATTGTAATTTAGTTTTAGTCTTATTTTTGAGTTGGCAACACGTGAGTGAGCGTCCATAGGCTACGGTAACTGCTTACCATCAGGCGGACCGTATGCTTGTTTACTACATAAGAAGTATAAAAAGTATAATTATTATATTATTCTAGACAAAACTTTATTTCTTTTCAATTTTATTCAAAGTTATCTGAACAAAAAGACAGAAACAGACAAACACATTGGTCGCCCAACGTTAGTATACGCACGGTACAACACTTTAAATCAATGACGTCATCATGACGTCACCTACGTATAGTGCGTGTACGCAATCAGGCTACTGTTCACACGCGTCTTATCGGTATAAGTGGAGTACGTTATGTTAGGCTTACTTTCGATGTTCTTTGACATAATTTTTCAATTTCATTCTGTTTTCCTTTATTTTCCATTCGCGTCAAATATCGATATCGATTTCGCAGCTTCTAATAGTCATAGCTTGATGCTAGATAGAATGCTAAAATAATTTTACGTATCGGACTAATCCTGAGATAAGTACGTTTAAATCTTAGATGAGTATTCATTTTCTAAAGACACAGCAAGCCTCGGAGAGCACGAAAAGCTGATGTTCCTGCGCCAGATCGCTCCAGTCGTGTAGGATTGCCGTTCCATCTGAGTATGAAAGCGAAGGAAAAGAGAGTGCACCGGGACAGTCCTGTACTTGAGACTTGTGCACTATAATATATCTTGCATATTTGGCTAATCTCCGTTCAGGTTGGCCGACCGAAAACGTACTGAAGGCTTAACAACAAAACATTTTCTCCGTAAAAATCCAACA
The DNA here is from genome assembly GCA_947095525.1 of Trisateles emortualis. Taxonomy (NCBI): domain Eukaryota; kingdom Metazoa; phylum Arthropoda; class Insecta; order Lepidoptera; family Erebidae; genus Trisateles; species Trisateles emortualis. Next base: position 4,147,568 of record OX352740.1, on the reverse strand, counting down.
ATGTGAAGAAGTTCTTTCCTCAAGTCTTTTTCCAACTGAATAAAAGGAATGTCTGAAGTATTAAAACTGCTGGAACAAGTGGAAAATTACAGTGCGGACACTTCAGCTCTTGGTCCAAGTTTTCCTTTTTTACACTTTACTTACAAGAGGGACTTAAGGCGATGATTACTATTTTTATTTTTATACGAGATTTTTTGGGACGAAGTTTTTATTTGTCGTCAAGATGAATTGTTTTCGTTTTTGTAAGGCCTACAATAAATTTTAATATAAAACAGGTTAAGGGCTGAATTACTTAGGATAAATAATTTTATATTTTCTTCTTTTAAGGTTTATCTTAATTCTTGTAAGTTTTACTCCTTTTCAGCGCAATTTTAGTTCGGATTATGTATTGTATTGTTATATTTTTGTACTTACTGAAGCGTTGCGGGAGTGGGAACACATGACATTTTTTATTCGGAGATTTATTTCTTATGTTTTTTTCTGTTAACTGTACTAATTTTTTTTTTTTTTTTTAACAATAAGGTTTTTTGTTTATGTTGATAATGGGGACCATTAACAACATAAACAAAAAACCTTATAGTTACTAATAGTCACCGGAAGAAAAATAAAAGTTAATCAGGTATGTGGAACCGCGATACAAATTTCGCTGTGGTCCCACTCGCTAGATCCCTCTATCGTCAAAAACGCCAGTGTATTTTGCCTATTTGGTACCTATACTTCATCATCATCATCATCTCAGCCGAAAGACATCCACTGCTGGACATAGGACTCGTCCAAGGGTTTCCACAACTCTCGATACTGAGCCGACCTTGTCCATCGGTTGACCGCAACCTTTACCAGGTCGTCGGTCCACCTTGTTGGAGGCCTGCCCACGCTTAAATACCTATTAAAATTATATTAATTGACGTTTTTCAGAGATTTAACTTTTAGATATAACTTTATATTGACAAAAATGTCTATTGACTTTAATCTAACCTACGTTTTATTAGAACAATGTAATTTTTTTTAAACGGTGTTTAACTGTCAGTCTTACTCGCAATTGTCCAGTTTTTACATTATTTTCAACTAAATCGCTAAGTGCCTAACAAAATGTTGTCTACAGTTGCGCCTTGGTATCACAATCCGCCGTAAAATCACAGATAGAATAGTCTTTAGATATTTTTATTCGTTCAGCTGAAATTTAGTTTTTGAGATTGAATAAGTTCGATTGAGTATTTACAACACAGTGTACCTAACTATGTTCTAATACTTTAAAAGATCTCATTGTTGCCTCGATGGAACAGTTGTAATTGAATGCGACTGCTAATCACAAAGACCCCAATTTCGATTCCTGGTTCCCAACAAAAATTGAATTTGGGTATTTCTTTTAAAAAAATCACAATAGACGCCCAGTATAAAAATTGGCGGTGCTTACATGCCCGTGCCTCCTGCACTAGCGAACAAGCCCTACATCTCGAGGGACTCGTGTGGGAATTGAACCCATAACACTTGAGGTGGCCAACTTTGATACTAATCCACCAGTCCAGTTTTATTTGACTGCACGATTGGTTTAGCGGCTACCTCGCCATTTACCATTGTGTGGCGTGTTGTGGATTTGGTTTTATCCCCACACGGGACAAATATTTGTGTGATCCATAAATGGTTGTCAATTCATAATAATGTAATCTGGGTGTACTTTGTGCTCGTTAATTGTATGTTTGTAAAGCTCCCCGCTTTACGGGACTTGTTCCCTAGCGCGGGAATATTAAAAAAAAAACGTTCTTTTTATTAAAGTACTGATCTCGTTATTTACGAATAATAACACTGCTTTTACTGCTTACCCTCTAATATATTTATATTACTAAATCCATTACAGATGGCGCACTAATCCAAGGCACTTATTTTAAAATTATTTTATTGCATATAGCACAGGATTATTAGTAGTAAAGAAGGCTTAAGATATAATTTATGGTTTAGTGCACACTTATGGGCAGAGGTATTTATTATTATGCCTAGTTTGCTCATATTACTAATATTATAAATGCGAATGTTTGTTATTAAATCACGGCAAATCAGCTGTACGTACTTAGATTTTTTTTTGTTCTACGTACGGTTGGCAATGGAGATGGCTGTACAGGGCCGCTATATGAGGGTTAATTTTTTATGAAAACCAATGTATGAATTTGTGTGAAATGTAGATTTAGTCTAATTTTACACTGTTACCAAATTCGACAGAAATATGTAAGTATATACTTATTTTAATCGTAAACTGTATACAATATGGATCTTTAAATAACATCTGCCAAACTGCATAGCAGTTTGTCGGCAGTGCAATACAATGGTTTTCTTAAAAAACTAATCTTCATATAGCGGCCCTGTACAGCTAACTCCGTTTCCGTGTGTACCTGTGTACGTAGAATAACAAAAAAGATCCGTTGAGCTGTTAAATCTGAAATGTGTGGCCGCTATAAACATTAATTTTAAAGAAAACTATTGTATATATTTCTGTGCAATTTGGTAACAGTCTATAATTAGACTAAACCTACAGATAAAAATATATTTCACACAAATTCATAAATTGGTTTTTCAAAAAAAAACTAAACTTCATATAGGTACCAACTCGTAGCGGCTCTGTATACGTTTCTCCGTTGCGGTGTGTATGTACGGGGCAAACAAGCATACGGCCTGTCTGATGTTAAACAGTCACCGTAGCCTATGTACGCTTGAAACACCAGAGGGTCACTTGCGTGTTTTTGAATTTTTAAACCGGGGCTGTAAGATGAAGTATCCCAGGGATATCTTTCAAAACGCATCCCTAAATGAGCGCTGGAAACCTGTATCCACGCCCGGGAACACAATTACACTGCTGTGTGTAGTAAGTTATTTGGCTGTCTGTGGTCTTCCGTAAGGTGGAGTTCCTTCCCCAGTTGGGGAAGGACCATAACCCATTATTGTGGTTATCCCATTAATACATTAAATGTATGTTCATTATCTTCTTTCATATACAAAAGACTATCCGTAAATCACAAGACCTTACTACTGTTGTTCGTAAATTACCGTTCTTACTTTTTCTTTGCTAATATTATACGTACATTTGCCAAAGAAAACAGTGCAAATGTAATTTATTTATACAAAGCTTTTATTTATTTGCCAAGATGTGTAATGCATTGAGATATATAGGCCAAGCTTAGAAGATATATAGCAATGATGTGAAAAAGAAAATTATAAGAACGTTCCGTTATTTTCGTGAAAAATGTGCTGTTAGGTATGTGAAGCTAAAGTATAGTTTTGATTTTGTGCATGAAAGAAAGAAAGAAAGAACATTTATTTTGCTGAACAGAAGACATATGGTAATAATAAAGAAGACAGAAAATTACAGCAAGATTAGATAGGTACATAGTAGATAATAAATTAAAATACTTACAGAAAATAAAACGACAAACAAAAGTAATACATTTTTCCTTATTTGCTCCAGTGTACCATGTGTCTCTGTGCACAAAATAGGTATCCAGCTCTGCTGAGCTTCAGTCAACTGAGCCTGACATTATGCTTAATGTCAGGCTCAGTTGACTGACGCTGGTATTATGCTGGACCCCTGCAGATGGTGCTGATGTCGAGCAACTTTCGTTGTGTAATTGTAATGTGTGGTGATTGAGTAATGATGAGAAATGTATAATGTAAGTGCAAATGTATGTTTTTTTTATTAAATAATGAGTACAGCAGCAGTGATAAGATGATGAACCCTATGGACGCGTCCTTAAGCTTCATCGTCTTTCATTTCTTCGTCCATAGGTTTATATGTAAAATATATTTAGTATATTTTGCGATTGCGAGATGAGTTTGACTCCTTATGTGCAGTAAGAACAGAACAGTAAGAGGATACAATCGTGACATTTTAAAGAAACAGAGCGAAGCCGTATTATTTGATGAAAACGGCTACTAATAATCATTATAACCACGTGTGTGGACCCACCCATGTTCCCGCGTAAGCCTTCCAAAAGCGGGTATTCTTCTTTAATTATAGGAATATTACTCGAGGCAAAGAAAGACAATTATAATTACCGACTTCAAAAAGTTAAAAATAACTGAATACAAATTAAAGTCGGTGCCAAGCTGAATATTAGGTGACAGGCTGAACATAGCACCGACTTCAATCTGCATTCAGTTATTTTTAGATTGTTCAAGTTGGTTTAATTTTTTTACGTAGGTACATAAAATACCCATATAAATATATATACATCGCTTATCGTACCACAACTTCTTTATATTATTTAATCGGACTCGTAAAAGCTGTGAAATATGTCGGTATATGCTTTATAACTTAACGCTGTTATAGAAGATAGAAAAAATATTGTTATGGCGTACACATTGTTCTGATAAATTGAGATTTAATTGCGTGTTAATGATCTGTAATTGATGATCTTATTAAATTTATTAGTTAGTCGTATCTTCCGTTAGCAGTTTTCTAACGGATGATTTAAATATGAGTTATGGTTGGTAAAGCTGGGTCTTTAAAATTCTGCCTCACGCATAAATACCTGACACATGAGATCAGAGCCTCTGGACAAGTGGCATAAACAGTAGTCGAATCGAAAAGTTAAAAAATAAAATGTATGGGATTTGACCTAAGTCTACGATATAATGTCGTAAACTTACGTCAAATCCTATACATTTGCTTTTTTGACTTTTCGATTCGACTATCGCTTATGCCACTTGTCTAGAAGGGCAGGTATCGAAAACGAAGTTGAAAAGGTTATGAAAATAGTTCATATACAAAAAAAATACATTATCTATACGATTATTCAAAGTAGCTTATCATATTTCTCAGAGTTCAATCTATCATCCAATCAAATTGTATCAAAATTCGTTTTGTGGTTTTGCTGTGAAAACGCCATAAAAAACTTTCACCTATTTTATTTGTGGATCTTATTTATATTTGTATATGTAAAAAGGTTAAATAATGTTTGTGTTAACAGAGAAAATGACTACAATTAGAGCTATCTTCGTAAATATGTTTCTATTTGATAACTTGAAGTACTCAAGGCGGAGCGAAAGCGAAGTGGTTTCACTTTCTTACGAATTATCGTGATGGGATCGAGCGCACGCCTTTATTTGTTTGACGCGGGCCCTTCGTTAGGAACACCATAATGTTATTAGGAACACGGAAAAACGTAACTACGAGATTTCTTTTACAAATTTTGATTTTATCGGTTCTGTGATTGTATTTAACTCTATTTTGAATCTAAGTTTGAATAAATATTTCCAACACTATAACATTTACCGATGAGATTTGCAACTTCTACATAATATTACTTTGATTAAATCACTTCAACTCCTCAGACCTCAGACACTTTTTCAAAGATTGGTCCTTCCGTCCTGAAATTCTGTCCTACGTTCCAAAATATCTTAGTTCGTCCTTTATTACTATTGAAGTATTGCTTCGCCCTGAATCATAAATCCTTTAAAAGTACATCATCATCATCATACTCATAAGTCCATCGCAGTTAGTTACATTACATAGACCTCTCCAAGTGCACGTCACTTGGTACTATCTTCAGCTTTTCGCATCCAGAGACCTTAGACAAGTGGCATAAGCGATACTCGAATCGAAAAGTCAAAAAATAAAATATATGGAATTTGACGTGAGTCTACGAATTAATTTTTTTTTTTTTTTTTTTTATACTACTTGGGTGGCAAACAAGCATACGGCCCACCTGATGTTAAGCAGTATCCGTAGCCTATAGACGCTTGCATTACCAGAGGTATCACTTGCGTGTTGCCAACCCATTTTTTTACACCAGGGCTTTAAGATGGAAGTAACCCTGGGATAGGAATACGTTTCTTTCAAAACGCATTCCTAAATGAGCGCTGGAGACCTGTACTCACACACAGGAACACAACTACACCGCTGTGTGTAGTCATTTGGCTGTGGTCTTCTGTAAGGTGGAGGTCCTTCCCCAGTCGGGCTCGCTCGTAGTATGGTGCCCTACCTCTCTTAAATTAAACTTACGTCAAATCCCATACATTTTCTTTTTTGACTTTTCGATTCGACTATCGCTTATGCCACTTGTCTAGAGGCTCAGCTGCTCCTACTTTGCGAAGATCGTTGATTTTAGAACAACTTAATTTTCATCCTTTCTTTTTTTTACAATAACTAACAATAGCCAGTCAAAACTGTTTACGTAAAAAAAGTTTCAATAACTTATGGTCACCGTAGTATGTAGCAAAGCTTTCAAGTTGTTTAGTCACTAGACTTGTCACTTTCAATCGTGCCCTCATCTGCTCTCAACTGACGACAATCTTGACGATACCCATAAGTGTGTAGGTTATTATCTACGTCATATAACACTACACTTTTTTTCTAAACAGTATAGGCAGAGGTGTGTGACTTCAGTGAGTCACACTGTTACATATCTGGGTGTTACTGAACGGGGACAAACTTCCACAAAGAAATGTTTTGCTAGATGTGTTAGGTCTAAAGCATAGAACACACAAAAGCATGTCTTTTGTGGTCTTTAGTAATAGGGGCGATCCGATTGACATTCATATATTATTCTTGATCAGTAAGCGGATATTAAATGCTTATGTTTCGATAGAAAAACCAGGATACGGTTGAATAAAGGACTAGACCCTGCAGTAGTTCAAACTGCTATTGTGCCGATGAGGTTGGTCATGACTTTAATGTTCAGTATCACTATACACTATTTTAAAGACGTATAGGTACTTAGAATTTCTCACAAATAGTGTGCAGGCGACAGACGATGCTTCAGATAAAAGCTCAGCTCGCCTTAGACGCTTGAATTATCACTTACATATCAATCAAACTCTCTTTGCAAGCGATTTTCTAAAATCCATTTTTTTTATACTACCAAGGTGACAAATGCGGGCCGTATGCTTGCATACGGCCCGCCTGATGGTAAGCAGTTAACGTAGCCTATGGACGTTTGCAACACCAGGGGTGTCACTCACGCGTTGCTGACCCTTTAAAAACCTTATAACTCCTTTCTTGAAGTTCTACTATTCATGTAATTTTCTATTGAATTCTTATTTATTTATTAAATAAAACCATTTGTGATCCACACTCAAACTATAAACGTCGCCTCTTACCTAAGTACCTACTAAAGAAAATATTAAGACATTCGAAACTTCAATCTTAAATTGAAATAAAAAACATTTGTGTTAAAAAAATAAAGATAAAATCAGTAAAAAAAATATGTTCTAATATAGTAGAGATTACTGTACCTGGTGACAGAGTTATAGGCCTCTGTCGTGATCTAACGACTGTTAACAGTGGGGGCCGACTTGTAACGTGCCCTCCGAGGCACGGAGACGCTCAGATGAAATACCACTATGCGGTCACCCATCTATAGGGTTACCGTGCCATTGGTTGCTTAACCCACTGATCGTTTACCAAACAGCGAGTGCACCCGGCTATGAGCGCCTTAATAATAATATACATAGAAGTAGGTATGAAACAAGTAGCAAGGCGAGACTCATAAGATGGTCGGACTGGATTCCGAGTGAAATCTTCTAGGCAAAACAGCTGTCTTACAAAAGTAAAGGGTCTGTGTCAACATAGATGTATGTGTATAGATGTGACATTATTATGTTTTACGTAAACCTCTTCGATGGTCTAGTGGTAGTTAAGAGTTACTGCTGAAGGTAAGGGAATCGATGTCTGGGTGAAATAAAAATTACATACGCTCTAATGCAAAACATAATCGAACGCCTAGTTAGAATATTACTCATGTAATATATATAATATATGTTAATAAAAAAGATTTTGATTGTAAAAAGAAAGTATTTTGTTAATCTGCCAAAAAAAAACAAGTGATTCCGGCAGAGGTATTCCGTAAGAGCAAAAACCGAGCAAAATCTGGCTGTCAGATTGAAAATCGGTATTCCGTAAGAGACCTTTTTGACGTTTAAGATTGTGCCGTCACCGAGCAATCACAACTGTCAGTTTGCGATCACAACTGTCAGTTTGCCACCGCTGTTTTTTAGAGCATCAGCCGGCCGATGTTTGGAAATTGGTGGTGTTTAAACCCCGAACAAATAGCACCATATTACACAAAGATCTGGTCAATTGAATCCACGACCTTCGGCTTAGTCCTCAGGATCACTATTAACTACTAATTAACTAACTCTTGATTAATAGGCCGGTAAAAATAGTCAACCGTTATTTCCCTTCAGCATTACATCTTAGTATACTGTCAGCAAATATAAACTTTTTAAATAGTACTTACTTGTATATTATATTACAGTTACTTTAAATAATATCAAGCTTTTATAAAACTTCTAATATCCCTCCAACTGTATGGGGGAGACCCGTGCCCAGCAGTGGGACATTTATGGGTTGATAAAACTTCTAGCTTCCACCCGCGGCTTTGCCCACGCGTACAATCTCTCGGGAACAGAGATTGGGATTGGGATAATAAGTAGCCTATGTGTTATTCCAGACTTTTTTTTTAAAGACAACTCCCACACTAAAGAACAATCTCTGTGTCACGGGGGACTTTACAAACATGCAATTAACGGACACAAAATACACCCAGACTCAGAACAACTTTTTGTGGGTCACACAAAGTTTTGTCCTGAGTGGGAATCGAACCCACAACCTCATGCACAGCAGACGCATACTGCGGCCACTGGACCACCGAGGCAGTCACTATAATCTATCTCTATGCCAAATTTAATCAAGATCCGTTCAGTAGATTTTGCGTGAAAGAGTTACAAACATACATCCATACATTCTTACAAACTTTCGCGTTTATAATATTAGTAGGCTTTCAATTCCAATAACATAAAAGTTAAGATTTTACTTTTAGAACAATTTACATTTCTTTAAAATATCTTTAGTTAGAACAATAGAATTTTCACCAATGTTATTCGAACAAAGTTACTTTCAAGATTTGCGATTACATTTATTTTATAGAGAAACTATGCCTTATCTAGATGACATCGTCAGTGATAATGCGATGCGATAGTAGGTAGGTAATGGTGGGATTTCCACTACCACTACCAAACATTTCACTAACACTTCTAAAGTGGTTAAATTGAGGTGCGGACAAATGTTCTGAACTGATATTTTACTTAGAAACCATGAAAATATTCTATATCATTGTATATCTTTTACCAATGTTACTAGTATAAAAGTACCTCTCACAGATTTTTTTTCGCGGCTTGCGTTACATTTTTAATTTTTTGTAGTAAAATTTTATAATGCATCGAATTTCTTCATTAGATTCACTCATATTGACAGTACGAAAAACAAATGAAAATCACACATTTTCCTAATTTGAATTTGGAATTATGTTTTTTAAAATTTAAACTTTCAATGATACCAAAACCAGCCAGATACAAATAGTATAGCCAAAGAGATTTTATTACAAGTTCATACATACTATAATGCGAAAAGACTTTTTCCCCAACCTAATATATAATAATAAACTTTACACAAATAAAATTATACCTACAGCAACATTTCCTTTTAATACAGAAGCTTATAGCAAACAAGTATTTCGCGTCCTCGTGTTTCGTATAGATTGTACGTAACAATCTCTTAAATCCACGGAAAAGGGTTGAAAGGTTTTCTCATCCTTCAAAGGAAAACGAGTTCAACAGTGCAAACAACTGGAATTTTCACGCCTTTCTATATCAGGTGTTTTGTTGTCTTTATATTCTTATATTGCTGGTGTTTTCCTTACAATGGGATTATGTTATGTTTTTTCAGTAGGCACAGAATGGGAATGTAATTTTGCCCTGTTTTTCCTTAGCATAAAATTATAAAATTGTGATTTTTTATGTTAATTATATTATTTAGATTAGATTTTTTTCTGTTTTTATCTGTATAATATATTTGATACTAGCTGCCCGGTGGATCCACCATCGGTTGGTTATAATCTATCTCTGTGCCAAATTTTATTCAGATCCGTCCAGTAGTTTTTACGTGAAAGAATAACAAACATACATGCATTCATTTTTACAAACTTTTGCGTTTATAATATTAGTGCGATACTTATCTTTTAATGTTTTTTTTGGACAAAGTTATTAAAATGCACTTTTACGTTAAGACTTCATTGTTTGAATGTCAAAATTAGCTGTTATCAAGTATCAAAAGCGTTTTTAAAGACACCTTATAACAAAACGCTGGCGCCACAAATTTTGGCGTATATAAGCATACAGTAAATATTATACTGAATCTGGTAAAGGTTGTGGGCAACCGATGGACAAGGTCGGCTCAGGATCGAGAGTCGTGGAAATCCTTAGAGGAGGCCTATGTCCAGCAGTGGACGTCTTTTGGCTGAGATGATGATGATGATGAAATTTTACATATTTATTACGAGATGTTCGAGCGAGAGAGAGGGACAGAGCTATATAGCGTGTAGAGCTCCGTCTCTCTTTCTCACTCGAACTACTGTAGTTTTGGTACGGCCCCAGAGGAGAGAAAACTGCGGCGACGCTTCCGTAAATCCGTTTTAAATTAAAACGTGACATTTAGATATATTTTTTAATTAGTCACATCTGCAGAAGAACCGACGGCCGATGGAACAGACGTGTCCTAGAGTGGAGACCGCGACTTGGTAACCGTAAGGCCCCCAGCTAGGTGGACTGACGACATAAAGAAGGTCGCTGGGACGGACTGGATGCGGAAGGCGGAGGACCGTGTGCTGTGGCGCGTGTTACGAGAGGCCTATGTCCAGCAGTGGACTGCGCTGATTGATTGATTAATTGATTTTAATTAGTTCCAGAATCTGGAGACTGCTATATTTTAGGCGATTAAATTTAGTAGGTGAGAATCGTAATTTGGTGAACTGACATCGTTTATACTCTTGTTCATAATTATTAATTGGACCCCAACTGAGAATATTATTTTTTTCTGATTAACGATAATTACGCTAACAGAAAACTAGTTTTTGGATTTTATGTCTATTATATTTATATTTAATGAGATGTTAATTAGCAGGAAGGTGGTCATGAAAATTCATTAAAAGCAAATAAAATTAATTTATTTAATTATTATTTTTATTTAAAAGCATCCCGTGTGAAAAAATGTTTACTCGTTTTGGATCGGATTCGGATTGAATTTCAAACAAATCTTAGAGCTCACTGACGTCATTCACATATTTTCACCAATTATGTTATTCGAACAAAACAAGGAAAGTCTTGACAAGTAGCTTATTATATAAAGTTGTGTTACCCCAACAGATTGAGATTCTGCGTTGATGAATCTTTATTCATCAATGCAGAATCTCAATCTGTTGGGGTTACAAAACTTTTGCTACTTGTCATGACTGACTGAAGGCAGTCAGTCATGACAAGTAACTTATTATATAATTAAGTATAAATAAATGGTACCCAATCGAAAAGAAAGCAAAATGAGAGGTTAACTACTGACAAATTGGCCCTTTAAAAATTAAAGAACATGGAAAGTTAATTCTTTAACGATTACATGAAACATGTAAAAAATACATTATTAGCATTGGGTGGGAAGAGCCGCAAATAATGATGTAAACTTTTTACCCACCTGACAGTTAAAATTCCACTCTCTTCACATTATTATAAACAAGCTGTGTTTCGCGACTCCTCCCTCGTAAATAAAGGTTATCAAGATAAAAAAATATCCTATGTCCTTTACTCAGGATACCATCTATCTCGTTGTCAAAATTTATTACTATCCGATCAGCCGCTTAGTCGTAAGAAAGAAACAAACAAACGAACAAAGTTGCTTTTGCATTTAAAATATTAAGTATGGATGCAAGTGTTCTTACATACCCGCCATTTCTCCAAAAACAATTATTTTAATTTCACATTCCAATTGTACACGTCCAATATCAAGTTACCTCACTTGCACACACAAAGCGTGTCAGATGTCGCTTTCGTTGGGTGTGCGCAGGCGCAGGTGTTGGCACACTTCAGGTACGACTAATTGAACTGCGCATACGATTTCTTGGTACTATTATAAAACCAGTAAAATGTGTGCGCTACACACTTACTTTTTAATTTTATGTGAGGTAAATAAAATATATTTGCAATGATCTTTAATTTTGTATTTTATGCATTTTGATTTTTTTAAAATCCATATTGTCCTACTACAGGGCAAAGGCCTTCCTACTTTGCTCCCATTACTCTCTGTCTAGAACCACTAAGGTTTGGACTTCGTGAAATTAGTAATAATGTATCTATAATATGTATGTATTTATAAATATATAAGTATGTTTATCAGTTGTCTGCTTGCCGTAGTACAGGCTCTGCCTAGTATGGGATCAGATGGCGTTGTGTGAGTTGTCCCGAAAAAATATTATTAAATATCATTAGTCCAACTCATCCAAGGTATAATTATTTGGGCTGGTAGACTGCGATGTCGCTTGCCATTCAGATTTTGAGTACTATTCGAATTTTACCTTTACTTGATGAACTAGACAGATCTACACTTAATCAATTCGTACTGCTAGCCATAGGCCTCTCCAAGTGTACACTGGCATGATCCTCGGCTTCTCATATCCAGCTATCCCCAGCCTCTTTGAGAAAATCATCACTCCATTTAACCTGAGCGCGTCCTACACTACGCTGCCAATGACGTGAATTTTGGTTTCTAGATATAATATCACAGTAAATTCTTACTTCATCTTTATTTAATGTACAAGACTTTCCTTGTTTTGATCAAGATTTATTACGTTTGATGTTATAAATCGGATAGCGTCTAATAGATTTCAAATTATTACTCCATTAAATGAGCTTTTGATCGCCATAAAATAGCTCTGTAGATTTCATTTCACATATTAGTTACGGCTTTGTTTTCGATTTAGTATTTCTTAGTCTTAGTCCCGTATGCTTACTATGGAATTTTTTAGTAAGCAAATAATAATAGACACAAACTGAAATTCTAAAAATACCTAACTATTATTATATAGAGTTTATGAATATTTTGAATTGTATTTGTAATTTTTTGCGGTTTTATTAATTGTTCAGTAAGAACACTATAGCCACCTAAGTGCTGCTCCAAGATTGTAATTAATGGTGAGCTGTAAAAAATAATAAACAATGATAAATCAATACATTTAAATGTTTAAAAAAAAAATCACCTCTACCTTTATTCAATACAGGAGATTATTCAATGTTTCTCCATAACCCAACTCCTATCTATCCGCCTATCCTAACGATTAGGTACAAAAAAAGAGAGTAATTTGTACAATTTGTCAAGTAGACTTCAAATACCTCATGTTTCGCCAACTCATTAGTGTCTTTCTATCAGCCGCACATTGTGCAGTTCATTAAGGGGAAAAGGAGAAAATCGTTGTTTCGTAAGTTGAAATGGATGTGTCAGTAATTTATACACACGGAGTACTGGCATAGTCAATCATGAGTGTACAGTTTGACTAAAGAGAGAGATTTGACTGACCTCCAAGAGACTGAAATAAGCTTTGGCAATAATAAAATCATATATTATCGAAAACTATAAGTAAATAGGTCTTGATACTATTTTACTTTATCATTTTGAAAGCATAAGTACCTAAGGCTCCAGCTGTAGCCGTAATACGGTTACGGCTACAGCTGCATGCAAGCTTTACCAGATCGTCGGTCTACTCCATATATGGTAAGCCCAAGATCGAATGGCCTGCTCATATTTGACATAGGTCAAGCAGTAGACGTCTTTCGGCTGAGGTAATGCTTTAGATTATTTTACTTAAATAATTAGATAAAGTCATAAATACATCTTTGATTATTCGAGGTATAGAGAATATAATTATTCGGGTATATATAATATTTTATGATGTTTTATTTTTGGATAAAAGTATAAAAAAATAATAAAAATGAATACTTGAAATAATTCCTTAAGGCTCTTTATACTTCGCCCATGGTCGACATTCAACCATCATTATTTTAAGCTACTATTTGACCTTTTAATTAATTCTTTACTTACTTACTCTTAGATCAAAAACCTCCTTACACAAATTTGACATTATTATTCGCCGTTTACAGAATTTGCTATTAAAATAATATAAAAATCTTACGCTCCTCAAAAGGAACTTCGTTCCAGAAAAAAGTCTGGATTTTCGTTTCCTGCAAAGCTGCAGTTAGAAACTAGTACAGTATATTTATATATACATGACAATTTATTATAAAATCGATATACCAATCATCACTGTTATAAAGTTCACCGCTATGCTAATGATACGTTCATGCTTAAACTTTGACAACTATTGAATATTTATTAGTAGAACTTGATTTGTAACACCCTCGTGTAGTGTCAGATACCGTGACAGATTTCATGTTTATGTATAGACGATTGCTACTAGATATGCAATAAGATGATAGAAAATATTTAACAGTTGTGATTTATAACATCGTTTGTTATTTTGGTTCGAGTTTTATATTTATTATAGTGGATGTGAGAAGAGGATTGGGTAAGGACAGCACTTGAAAAGGTCTCTGTCTAGGCGGTGGACTGCAAGAGGCAGGTGATTATGATGATTTGTTATAACGACAATGATATTTTTGCGATATTTTAGTATTTTTTAGGCTATATTTAGTGGCATATAATGCACATTATCGATACTAATATTATAAAGCTGAAGAGTTTGTTTGTTTGGTTGGACGCTGTTAATCTCGTAAAACACTGGTTCGATTAGAAAAGTTCTTCTTTTGTTGAAAAGTTCATTTATCCAGGAAGGCTATAGGCTATATTACATTACCCTATGATCAAAAGGAGCGGAGCAGTAGTGATATATGTTGCAAAATCGGGGAAAATATTCCAGATTATCACGCAGATGAAGTCGCGGGCGACCCTTAGTCATCTATATAAATTTACTCGTTCTGACTGACTGATTTATCAATGCAGAACCTAAATAGCCCCGCCTACAAACTAGTTCTCTTCTTTTATATTACTTGGGTGGCAAACAAGCATACGGCCCACCTGATGCGCTTGTTGGAATGGAATATCCCTAGGATATAAAAATGTTTATTTTAACATGCATTTTTTTTTTTTATACTACTTGGGTGGCAAACAAGCATACGGCCCGCCTGATGTTAAGCAGTATCCGTAGCCTATAGACGCTTGCATTACCAGAGGTATCACTTGCGTGTTGCCAACCCTTTTTTTTACACCAGGGCTTTAAGATGGAAGTAACCCTGGGATAGGAATACGTTTCTTTCAAAACGCATTCCTAAATGAGCGCTGGAGACCTGTACTCACACACAGGAACACAACTACACCGCTGTGTGTAGTCATTTGGCTGTGGTCTTCTGTAAGGTGGAGGTCCTTCCCCAGTCGGGCTTGCTCGCTAGTATGGTGCCCTACCTCTCTTAAAATCATCCCTAAATGAGCGCTAGAGACACACACAGGATTAACACTACACTGCTGTGTGTAGTTGTTTTGCTGTAGTCTTCTGTAAGACGGAGGTCCCTACCCAGTTAGGCTTACTTACTTGCATGGTTTACTTAATTAAAGACGTAAGAAATATTTATTTATGACAGCTTTGTTGTCCAATCACCTGGTCAATGTGTCCGGAATAGTAGACGTAGTACAATTGAAAACGGCCCATTGTACCAAATGAGACCAGATAAACGCCAAGTGCTGCTATCTATTATCAATCAGATTATTCGTTATATTAAATGCCTATTCCTATTATTTAAGTGTATTGTAAGATTTTTTATTTTTCTGAATTATTGCTTTTTTTAAATTTTTTTTGTTGTTTATAAATAGGATTTCGTCGTCATTTTAGTCTAACGTCAACGTCATTTTAGGCCTACTTTAATGGATTTCCAGAAAATTAGTTCTTGAGTTTACCTTGTCCAACAGTTGCCAACAACCTGATATAATTATCAGGCGGGTCGTATGCCTGTACGAAGCCGTCATCCTAATGTCTCAATCATTTATTTTTAACTTAAAATTACTTAAGAACCATCAGTATTAAATCTTGCTACTGCTTTTGTGATCCAGTTGTCGCAGTATGCGCCTGCTATGTACAAGGTTGTGGGTTCGATTCCCACACAGGACAAAACTTTGTGTTTTTTGTGTGTCAAAAGGCCCGCAAAGTATTGTCAGAACACAAACATACAATTAACGGACACAAGTTACAATCTGTTATCGTTATTAGTACACATATTATTGTAAACTTTACCATCCTTGCGACACAGAGTTTGTTCTCTAGTGCGGGAGTTGTATTTTTAAATAAAATAAATAATTCTTTATACCAATTTAAAACGCAAAAGTGACAGAACAAGTAGCAGTATCATAAAATCTTAACAAGCAAACGATCGTCAACTAACTGATCGCTTTCTATAATAACCTATCGTTTTATTACGTGAAAACGAGACACCTGCTGTGATAATATATGAACTTGTTTATTTATTATTAATACAGCTTGTTATTATTTTTTCTTGGTTGAAAAACAAGCACACGGTCCTCCTGATGTTAAACAGTTACCGTAGCCGTAGCCTATGGACGCTTGCAATTCCAGATGTATTACTTGCGTGTTGTCAACCCAGTTTTTTACACCAGGGCTTTATGATGGGAGTATCCCCGGGAGGTTAGGTAGGAGGAGTTTTCAGGGACTAAGACGTAGTGTGAGCGGTAAGGTAGGGCCATGCACAAAAGACCCCAAGGGTCAAAGTGCGCTGGCCGAAAGGACAGCCCCGTCTCACAAGATAAAATAAGATCCATGGGATAGGAATACGTTTCTTTCAAAACAAAACCCCAAATCATGCTGCGAAATTCAGACCGTCTTTTCGCTACAGGTGCTAATGAATGGTGAAAGAAACAGCTAGTTAGTTCACTTGAAAACCCTGTCAAAACACCCTAGTGGTACAGATCAAACGTAAGTAAACTTGCCATGAAGAAAGTCACAAAGCTTGCATGACAAAGTAAACTTTATGCAACATTTCCTTATTATCTAGTCACTGTAATTTATTTATTAAATGCATCTGCTCACTACACTAACAGTTTCCCAATACGTGTAGCAAGCAATTAAAAAACAATACAAATTACAAATTATTGATTAGATAAAAAAAGTATACATCTTTGTAATAACTAGATTTCACATAAAAAGTTTTATTAAATTGATATTAAACTTTCACTGTCGAATTAGGTGGTTTTATTTGGTGATTATAGCAAACACAGCTTAAAATAAACCAGCTGATTCACTCCAAACAAATATAATATGCTATTAAAAAGTCACAAAATAACTTTAGCTAGTACAGGTAAAATGCGTCTTAGGACTTTAACTTTAGATATATTTTTATTATTAGAAGTGGATTTTGTTTAATATAAGCCATTGTTGTCCCACTGGATAAAGGACACAGGCTCTTTCTTCTATAGGTCATGGTTACTTTTAATTAATTTTTATACTACTTAGGTGGCAAACAAGCAGAGGGCATGCCTGATGGTAAGCAGTTACCATAGCCTTTCAACGTTTGCAATACTAGGGAAATCACTTGCGTGTTGTCGACCCAATTTTTATACACAGGGGTTTTAAGATCCCTGGGCCAGGAAAACGTTTAATTAAAAAGACATTCCTGGTATGAGCGCTGGCAACCTGTACTCACCCACAGGAAAACAACAACACCGCTGTGTGTAGTTATTTGGCTGTGGTCTTCAGCAAGCTGGAGGTCCTTCCCTAGTCATACTTGCTGTCAAGACAGCAAGCATGACTATATACATACTATGGCACCCTGCGTCTCTTGAATAAATAGTAGTTATTTTTATAACTACATAATACATATTCTCTATCTAGTATTAAAACAAGAATGGTACGGTATGATCTAGCTGTTCTTACCTCATTTGTGTCTTGAAATAATTATATTCCTATTATAATCTAAATAATTTCGCGAACATGCATATCAATGAACATTCAAACGAATTTATTAATCTATTAAATATGAACACGTGCAACAGATAAGAGAAAATTGGCTCATTAAAAAGTAACAAACAGACGGACAAACTGGCTTTTAATTGGCATTTAATAATAATTTCGTTTTGTTCCGATTTCACGGCTACTTTTTTATTGATTAAATGTCAGGCATAGGTTGACATTTCCTTTATAAAGAAATTGAAAGTAGTTTTTTTTTGCTAGAGGGAGTTGTCAATATGAAATTAAATTAGGTTTCTTTAAAATCGGCAACTGTTTAGTATTAGGCGAGCCGTATGCTTGTTTGCCTCCTTAATATTATAAGCAAAGGTATATTTAATAGTAGCTTTCAGCTTAAGGGGCTTACCATGACGTGTTTAATAAAGCAGGCTATTTCACTTAGTTTCACCGGCGTTAAATATTTGAGTAATCAATTTTTGTCATTCTTAAGCACAAAATTAACATAACTAAATTAATTCTTAAGTAAAGCTGTAAATTTGTGATATACCGTATCAAGTCATTAGATCACTAATGGCCATAATTACGATGTTTATGATAACATAAAGATTTGCATAAAATTATCATTTAGGCTTCAAATCGTGTAATTAAGAAATTAATCTGATGTGATCAGAACTTTGGGTTTAGCTTTAATTACATTAGTGGCAAAAACCTGCCTGGGCATTTATTTGCTGATTTGTTGCCATGGCGGCCCATCTTGGGCTACCAACATCCAATGCTTCTTTTGAATTTTTTTTATAAAGTCATCTCCCACACTAGAGAACAAGCTCTGTGTCGCGGGGTACTTTACAAACATACAATTAACGAACACAAATTACACCCAGACTCAGAGCAACTCTTTGCGGGTCACACAAAGTTTTGTCCTGCGTGGGAATCGAACCCACAACCTCGTGCACAGCAGGCGCATATTGCGGCTACTGAACCACCAAGATGTCCGTGTGGTGACGGATTAAGAATACAAATGTCACCACCCCTTCCATCCCGAGGGTGTCGTAAGAGTCGACTAAGGGAGTAAGTGTTATTCACCGCAAGAGAGGGAAAATTCGAAACAAAACCCTATACCAATCCGTCTGGCCAGCGTGGTATAGTAGGCTAATATCCCTCTGCTTGGAGGAGACCCGTGCCCAGCAGTGGAACGTTTATGGGTTGAGTCGAACCACCAAGGCAGTCAAAGTCAGTCTTTGTAGCTGACCAGGTTATCAGTTTATCCGTGGTACATCATCTCCCACATCGTCTTTCTGTACATGGTCGCCATTCGAAAATCTTTCTTTTCGTTATCAGTTCTTCGGGTGATGTGGCCTACCAATTTCTACTTGAACTTGCTAACTTTTCGAGCAATGTCAGCAACTTTAGTTTGCCTTTGAAATTACTAATAAGGATTTTATCATGCAGCGCAAAGAAAGGCAGAACACCACAGCTTTTCTAAACTTAAAAATTACTATTTGGGATATTGGTTTACATACAATTAAAAATATATAATATTGTAATGCTCATGTTACTTTCATGATTGTTACTATAATCACAGATAATATAATACCTATAATGTATTTCACAAAACATTGGTTCTGTGACATTAACATTTTACGATGAAGATGAAAGAAAATGATTGAATCAATCTCTAATCAATTGACTAATCGCATGATAAGAGTCTAGAGTATTCAATCGATAGGTTTTAATTTAATTATTTTCATTGATATTTATCTTCATACGTCACACGTCACAGTACCCATGCTATGTGAAATAGACTATAATAACAACAAATGGCCATGTGATATGACTTTATTCGTTTTTTTAATTTCATCAATAAGTTTAGCAATAAACCTGGTCACGTCAATCATTCCGACTACATTATAAGCTAAATCGAAGAAGTTACTGTGCAATATACAATGCTAGATTTTTTCGGAATAAATACGTATTGAATAGAATTTTTCATAAAACTGATTTTCCTCATAGCATGACGACAAAATAAACCGTAAACGATATCTGTGCTCTACTTTTTCAAGTCGTAATAATAAGCAATAAATGCTGAAGCAAAAATTGTTTATAAGTCCTAGATTTGTAAGGTGCGTTAGTCACAGGAAAACTTAGGCCGAAATGCTTCAAGTGGATTTTTGTTGCCACTATTAACTAATTTTCTTACTTAAATTTAAACTAAGCTTGTTTAAATTTAAGTAAGAAAATTAGTTAATTTAAAATTTATTGATAAGATATCACAGTTTTATAACATTTTTAGTTTTAAAAATATCTTATTTTTTATATTCTAATTTAAAATTCATCTCCATATTTAGCAATTTATTTTACTCAAACATTTTTATTTATTTTAATTTTAAGAATAACTTTCTCATTTTTTCAAATTCTTCACCCAGTCCAGAATCACATTATTACATTTGAATCATATTCCTTTTATATTACTTCCTTTGCAAACATTCATTTGATTAAGTAATATTGTCTTTATCTTTTATAACTTCTTCCGTGCAAAATTCAAGACAACAGATTCCAGACAACCAATTTTCTTAATAATAATAAACGAATGGTTGCCGGTTGGCAACTCAACCGCACTCCCAGGTGGTCACGCCGCTGCCTCTCCTAATGAGTGCTAAGCTAAGTTATACTTTTCGCTTGCTCTCAGATTTGCATTTCAAAATATATCTTCCACGCTTAAGAGATTTGTCCCTTAATTTATTTGGAATTTACGCCGCAGTGCGAGAGCTAGGTAATTTGAATAACCATTAATAAAATGAAATATATTTTTCAACTTTTTTTTCTTATCTGTTACTAACAGCAATATTTAAGTAGATCGAATTAAGTGCCGTTTTATCATTCTGTTTTTTTAACCCTTATTAATTCCTAAAAATAGATCCTAGATACGATAACGTAAAGAAGAAACGGTTGTGTAACATTTTTTTTTTAATTTCATCGGTCTTGGATTATTTCTTTCAGGAATCTTCTTTGGGCATTTATCTTTAGGTTCGTAAATATTTCCTATATTTGCTCTACATATGAGGTTTTGATATAAGTTCAAGGCAAACAAGAAGACGAGAGTGACTGGTGATACCTAAGTGATTATTTAATTAAAACTAATTATGGCACCTTGTAAATAAATATGACCATAGCAAAATTATTTATTTTGTCAACACAAGCTACATTTTCGTATTCAATTTAATTTAAGTTTTCTTAGAACTTCATATTCACATACAAATTAAAAATTGTTATATCAAATGATTATTTTATATTGTTTGAATATTATACCAGATATATGTATTTTGAAAACGTTTTTATGTATATGTACCTATTATTTTCAAAGTGTCCGATATATCAAGTTTGCATAATATTGTGTCTTCACTCGATTGATTTATCCCTTGCTATTTCTAAAGTTTGTGTTTGTATTATTCTTAGACAATATTTCAACTTTCACGTACAAAATATGTCACATTTTGTGATTTTATGACCATTTAATGCGTGAAAAAATAATCACAATTATTCTACTAACATTGTCTTTGTTAAAAACTATTAAGGTATACTGATGTAAGCTTGGAATAACAGTTTTTTGGAAAGCTCCATGATTGATATTTAATTAAATGCGTTTTTTTATAAAACTAGCCCAGGCTTATTTGTAATGAAAACGTCGTCGTTTTTGTGCGTGTGTCTTCCAAGTCGCTCAATATGCAGCAAGCCTTAAACGCCCGTCGCCACGGTTGAGGATCCAACTAACTGTATTTCTACAAACGATAGTGAAACCAGCAGACGTCCAGACGTAGACGTAGCCGTAATCTTATACTGTAAGAGGCATACCATAGCTGCTCGAGCGCTTATGTTGTTAGTGCTAATAAGATCTAACGTTTATAAGAAGATTTAAACCTATTGTAGGTCCATTTTAATTGTTCATTAGCCACACTATCAAACCAAAATATATATCAGCTATTGATTCTGTTAATAAATTTTGTTTATAACTGATATTATATATCACGGCATTGCCGACATAAAAAATAATAATTATGTATATTCAAACTAATTTACAAATCGTCGTTACTCGAAACCAAATATTGTGAAAATCCAGGCTGAGTTGATGATGATGATGATAAAATTTTAAAATACTAAACATATTATTTATTACTCTTTAAATTATTACTTAACATAGCATTCATGAAAATCTTTCAAAGCAGTTAATAAATCATTATTAAAAATAACAGTATGATAAATTAACGATTTTTTACATCAGCTTACGTAATAACGTAACAGTTAATAATATTTCAGTGTCAGACATATTTTAGTACCCGTCAACACTTAGTGGCTGTGCGTGTAGCCGGCCTTACTCAGATGTCGTTGCCACAGCGGGCACCAAACTAACTGTATCGGTGAACGATAGTGAAAACATCGGTCGTTTGCTTACTCCACTTCGTCGGTAACACTCTGATGCGGTATAATTCAACGGCTTTACTATTTTCACTGTTTTACGGCACCTAATAGTCATATTCGATTTAATTTATAATATTTTTTTATGTAAACACGGCAACGGAGTTAGCTGTACAGGGCCGCTATATAAAGATTAGATTTTTAAGAAAACCATTGTATATATTACAGTGTTCAATTAGACTAAAGCTACAGATAAAAATTATTTCAAACAAATTCATAAAAATTGATTTTGCTAAAAAAACTAATCTTCATATAGCGGCCCTGCCTCTCTAGAAAAGTGGCATAAGCGATAGTCGAATCGAAAAGTCAAAAAAACAAATGTATTGGATTTGTAAGTTAACGACATTATATCGTAGACTTACGTCAAATCCCATACATTTATTTTTTTGACTTTTCGATTCGACTACCGTTTATGCCATTTGTTTAGAGGGTCTGTACAGCTAACTCCGTTGCCGACCGTACTATTTAAGAGGCGAATAAACATACGATCAGCTGATAGTAAGCAGTTATTTGCAGTCTCAGGACGTTTTTACCTGGAACCTCACTTGCGTGTTGCCGATGAGAAATCTTTTAGCAACAGTCTTTTTTTAAACGCGTCTATTGTTGTAAAATGCCCTTAAAATATTTTAAAAACATATTTAAATGTTTAATTTTTTTTTAGGTAAACCTTTATAAGTATATTGGAGAAGATTTTTTATTTAGAATTTTCTTTAAAGACGTCGGATAATGGACACAGTTCCTCGTCTAGCGTGAAATTAAACGATGCTATTCACTAAGATCTCCTTGTATACGTAAACTAGACTAAGACTTGTTACCGCTGTATTTATTCGAGTTAACGCTTTAATGGCCTCCTACATTATAACTCCTGCGCTTTACCGATACAACAATATTTATTTGTCATAATTTGTTATTACGTGCTTCGGATTTAGGTCTCTTTGAAATGACTAGTACTAAGGTACAGTATTAGTTTTGCACGTAAATGATAGTCGCTATTCGGACTTATTCGATTGAGGATTCTGGGATAGATTAGTGTTTGTTCTTGAATAGTAAGCACAAGAGTTAGTAAGTGATATTATTAGTGAATAAGTTACTATAAAAGCCTAAACTACGGTAAATGTTAAGATTTACCAACGTTGAGTGGTAAGAGACCGAAATAGGACAAGACAATCTTTTTAATGATAATCGCCATTTGGGACTTTTTAGAAAAGATTATAATATACTAGTTGTTGCCCGCGGCTCCGTCCGCGTATATGTCGGTTATCGCTATGTGTTATTTCAGACCATAATCTATCTCTGTGCCAAATTTCATTCAGATTCGTTCATTAGTTTTTACGTGAAAGGGTAACAAACATCCATCCATCCATCAATCCATACTTACAAACTTTCGCGTTTATAATATTAGTAGAATTATGTTATGTTAGATTAAATAAATAAAAGGTTACAATTATCGTAGAATATTTCAGATATACAGGAAGGGTAATAAGTATGTTTGGATTGAAGCAATTGGCGTACCATAGTCTCTGCCTACCCAAGTAGAAGACGGGCGTCAAGTTATGTATGTATTATGGATGTTTACCACTCGAAAGTTGGTAGTTTTTGTCTGTTTTTTTTTATGTAGCCGTGTTCGAGCTATTACAATTACTACTGAGTATTTATAGGTTTAATTTATTTTAAAGGGAATATAAAGAAAAGCGTTGGTAGCTACGTTTATCATTATGGTTTTTGTGTTGCTAAAGAATGTGTCACAATCATCATCATCATAATATATGGAAAAGGTATATTTAAAGAAGTTCTCCTATTACAAAAAAAAACAAATGCTTATGACTCATATTCACCTTATAACAAATAAAAAAAATGAAAAAAACAGATGCAAAAGTGGACAAGATCTGACTGTTTCACATCTTCTAGTATACTGCACAGCATACAATTATGAAAAACAAGCCTGTAAAGTAGCTAATCGTTTAAAATGTTTGAATCAGGATGGTTGTAAACGAACCCTATTTTTTTTAAATTGATTAATATGCATAAGTTAGTATATAGTTCGCGAACACAATAAATTGTATCATGGTCGCTAATACCTACTACTACCTTAGATGTCAAAAAGCGACCTTAAATAAATAAATTTAAAAAAAAACTAATTATTATAAAACTAACTAATACAATAGTTTAGTACGTTAGTTTGTTTCGATGAAATTTTGTAAGCTAGATTTGAAGCACTTCCCGGTGATTGGTTAAGTTGAAATTTGGTATATCGACGTAACTTTGGTGACAATGCAATCATATGGTACCATGGAGCTGGTCCAATGATTAAGTCAGAAGGTGGCCATACGAACTTTTCAATGAAACAAGACAGCAGCGTCGTGTTCGACTTTTTAAAGAATATTTAATGGCTAAACCCCCATAAATTACAAAAAATATATTTTTTAAATAACATAAATAATTTTAATATTAATAAATTTTATCTATTGTGTATCTTTCAAAATATTGTACACGGTCGCGGTTTAAATTTATGAAGTAATTTTTAATTTTTCTTGTTATTCGAAGCTTTCCTTTCGAATAAATATTTACTTTCTAAACTTTAGCCCTGTTTCTTATTTACAATACCGATTTCAAAATTCTCTAAAATAACTTCGTGCGTTTCTACGAAATCATTTGATTTTACTTTTGAACAATTCTACATCGCTTGCATTATTTCAAACAATCTTTTTGATCGTTCCTTTCTGACCGTTTCTTCATCATTATTTCTAGCCTCTATTTCATCCGTCCACGCTATCCAACTGTCCAGCAATTCTCTCAGCACGATCAAACACACATAGTTACACATATACGTGTATTCTAATCTAGAACGGGTTCAACTAACACTGGATTAAGGCCGTGACGAATAACCTGATTCAGACTGAATGATTCTTGCAAGTGACGCGTTGTGGCGAGATCTTGCCACATTTGGCTATAGCCACAGGGCAACATTAAATAAGGCTCAACTGGGCTACTTGCGGAATGTTTTATAGCTTTTCTTTAAGAATGTTTACTTATCTTCGATTTGCTTTATGGATAATGCAATTCCTTTGCTGAAAGTAATTTGTGTTCTTTTGATAATAATTTTGGTTGGATTCATTGATTTTCTTTTTTACTTTTGCCGCCATAACGCGTCACTTGCAAGAATCATTCAGTCTGACGTATTTTTGGTGAGGTATTGTATTTCAAAAAATAATGATGCCTCAATCCTTTCGTGAATTGTTGTTAGTTAAGATTAAAGGTAGATTCGTTTTCAATTATTATATCAAAATTTTAAATGGTAAATTTGTTTATTGTACTTTTATAATAAAAAATATAATTATTTATTGTCAGATTGCACATCCATATAAATTAAACATGAATTACAAATACACACAATATTCAAATAACCTAAAATTTCATGACAGTTTAATAGAAATTATTTAGAAGAAACTAATTTTCTTTTCAAAATTATATTGGTTTTATTGTATTACCAATAAATATTATTGAAGTACGCCTTCAACTCAGTGAAGATTCTCTATTCTGGGCGTTATTATCGGGGATTTCAAAATCAAACGCCTCGGAGAATCGAAATCTAAATGGATTAATTTAATAGAAAACCGATTTAAATGGAATCCGCTTTAGTTAAATGGACCATGAAAAGATTCTCGTCTTCGAAGTTAAATGTCAAATCGTAGGGATTAATTCAGAATTCTAGGAGCAGAGTTTTATCTCTTAATTCTAAGTTTCAAAGATTTGTTTATCGTGAGTAGATCGAGAGTATAATTTTGGGCTAATAGCTTTTTGAGCACTTAAGTCAGTATTTGATTTCAAGAAGGTACTTATTTTATAATACCTATTATTATAGACAAGATCTTGACTCATAATTTAGGAGAAATATTATCTATATTCAGGCATCATCTTTTGAACACTATAAATCTTATCTATAATATAAAGAGAAAGATCGAATTTTGTGAGATTTGACGTATATCTTGGTGAGTCTTTTACCATTTTAAAGGTACCATTCTAGCCTAATAAATCTTAGTTGACCTTAACGGTTAAAAAAAATTAACGAAAAATCCCTTCGGATATCTTATATAATACTTGTGAGTTATAACCATAATAGAGATATTATATAAGTAAAACAATGGGCACAAACTAGGATTCAATAAAAATAATTAAAAACGTGTTAGCAAGGTTATGAGTCCTATGTAAAACAGCGGGCACAAACTAGTATTCAATAAAGAAGCTTCTATATCGTTATATAGAGGTTATGAGTCACAAGTATTACACAAGTAAAACAGCGGGCACAAACTACATAGTATTCAATAAAGAAGCTTCAAAATCGTTTTAAGAAGGTTATGAGTCACAAGTATTATACAAGTAAAACTTACCAGTGACTAACGGTCAGGCATTACTTTTCGTAATCATGTGTAACAGTTACGTATTATGTTTGTAGATAGTAATGATTATAATGAGACGATAACTACAATTCGTGACCGTTTGCGTTCTATTGTTAGCAAGTATGGTATACTCTTGATTATGTTATTATTAATAATTATTTTAAATGAAATAACTGTTTTTGTAAGTGGTAAAAATTGACAGCCTTATTATATCTGAGATATAAACTTAAGCAAAACTGCACGATTGGTTCGTGGTTACTTCGTTTCGCGGCGTGTTGTGGGTTCGATACCCACGCGGGACAAAATAATTGTGTGATTAAAAATGTTTATATTGAAGCTGATCAAGAGGTTCCGGGTTCGATTCCCGGGTCGGGCCAAAAATTGATATTGGGTTTTTCTGTCAAGAAATTCACAGTTAATGCCCGGAGTTTGGAAATTGGCGCTGTTTACACCCCCGTGCCTCGGAAGGCAGTTGCCGTTGATCCTATGCCTGATCTCTCTCCGGTCGTGTCGGATTACCGTCCCATCGGACTATGAGAGTGAGGGAATAAAGAGTGCACTTGTGTTTGCGCACACACTTGTGCACTATAATATCTCCTGCGAAGATGGCAAGTCTCCGTTGAAGATGAGCCTCCGTGACCGAAATTCGGTTAAGAGGACATTATTATTGAGGCTGGGTGTACATTGTCTCCGTGTATATATTTATAGGCTTGTCCCCTAAGTACGGGAGTTGCCAGTGGCTGACATGGAGATTTTTTTTTGCTCAAAGTTCTCAGTAGCAATTGTAAAACTGGCATGATAAGCAGTTACCATAACCGAATGACACTTGCAATACTAGAAGCATTATCTACTCGTGCATTTTGAGGAGAAAAACGCTTCTTACCGCCCGAAGTAACGAGACGAAACAGGTGCGAAAAAATCGTGTGATGTTTAAATGGTTGTCCACTTTGAGTGTACTTTGTGTCCGTTAATTGTCTGTTTGTAAAGTTCCCCGCGACACAGGGCTTATTCTTTAGTGCAGGAGTTGTCATAAAAAGAACACTCTCTCACTAAGGTCCGCTAAAATTAGACGTCATCCGCTTTATTAATAAACGTGGTATAGTAAATGAATAGTAATGCCATGCTTTGTCTTTTGAATGTTAAATTACTAATGACAGAATGAGAAATTATATAATAAAACTACACCTAATCTATTCCACAGACACACATGACAGAATGAGAGATGAGATAATAAAATTACACTTAGTGTATTCCACAGGCCGTAAAAACGATTTCCTTTAAAAGAGATTGATATTTGTAGGTACAAGGATTCCCAAATTACATTTTATATTAAAAAATGTATTCTGTGAGAATTAGGTAAATAAATATCCGGTTTGTCCTCAATTTATATAATAAATACATTTAATTTATTTTAACAAGATTAACTCAGCAGGACATGGAATTCCTTTCAAAATAAAGTAATATTATTAATAAACCGAAGACATAGTATAAATAAGTAAGTAGTAAAGACACTGAGCTAAATTATTATATACCTACCTATCGCTCAGCACTGATTTACCCGCCCGCAGGCGGATTGTCGGCATCGTGTCATGTTTCGGCGTATGTTAATACCTATCTAATTCCATCCGTACGTATTTATGTTCGTGTGGTTACGGATTAAGAATTCAAATGTCACCACCTCATTCCATCCTGATGTGTCGTAAGAGTCGACTAAGGGAGTAAGTTGTGGAAACAATATCCACTGCAAGAGAGGAAAACTCGAAATAAAACCTACCTTTGGTAATGCAAGCGTCTATAGGCTACGGATACTGCTTAACATCAGGTGGGCCGTATGCTTGTTTACCATCCAAGTAGTATAAAAAAAAAAAAAACCCTATATCTACCGGTCTGGCCAGCGTGGTATAGTAGGCTAATATTACTCCAAGTATATGGAGGAGACCCATGCCCACCCAGCAGATGGAAGTTTATGGTTTGTGATGTACATATGTATGTATTTTTTTCACATAATTTTGTATTATGACAATAACAGTAGATGTTATTAGGTATGTAATAGCACTTTGACTATCATATGCATAACGAAAGAACTTGCAAGGTAAGACGCGCCTTCGGTATTATTAGGTATTTAATAGTCGATTTTTGCGCAACTATAAAGAATATTCTCTACTACCTACTGTTTATACTATGAAGATTCCATTTCCAAGAATACAGTTATGTAAGTACAACAGAATTAATTGGTTAACATCACAAAGGTATCTTCTTGTACAACCAAATGACTCGTAATTGGTTGTACAAAAAATCAGAATTGTCGAAAACTTTCGACCATTTTCAAGTATTAAGTCCAAATAATTCTGTAAGTACACGATTTCGTGTACCGTTCTTGACATTGCAAAGGGAGTATTTATACTCACCGATTTGCTGACCGATTTATTCAGTACGTCACGATTGTTGTTTTGTTGTTAAGTAACCGCTGTGACACCTATGAAGTAAAATCTATAGTCGTTTATCTTTGCCATTTTTATTTTAGCAGCGTTGTAGTAATTATTCTTAATTATCTATTTTTTTCGTCCCGCAAGTCATCTTAATTAATTTAATTGAACGGAAATTTGTTTAGTAATTATAGGTACATGATTCGACAATATAAAAGTGTAGAATTAATAATGACACACCTTTATTAATTATACGATCGACAAAACAGTTTAGTTAATGAATATGTATCTGTATTATGTAGTCGTAAACATAATTGATTTGTCTTCCATTCTGGTGATAAATTTTGTCCCAAATTGTCCTGTATTTGGGACGAAATTTAAACGTCGGACCTACACTAAACTAACTTTTTAATAAAATGATAATTATCATAACATGACCTGTAGTATGGTCATTTGCTTAGTATGTTAGGTTTAATGTAATAGTAGACCAGGAGCCAGCAACGTATTCACTTTTGTCATTTAATAAGTAATGAAAATATACAACTTTTCCTTTTGAAAAAAAATGCTGGCATTTGTTTTTATAACGTTCATAAGTATCATCATTTGATCTTAATGAATAAAATGAGTTTGACTTTGACATTGTAAAGTTTTATAAAAAACCGTCCAGTAGTTTTTGCGTAAAGGTGTAACAAACATCCATTTATCCTCAAAAACGTTCCAAGGCTTACCTTGGCAAAATTGTCGCGAATTTATTCATATAGCAATGTGGTGCTACTGAAAATTTAATTAAATACTTCAACCAGGTGCTGTATGATATAATATGAAGCCGTTATCAAAGCAGTATCTCGTTAATCGCGTACATTCTTGTACAATATAATATAAAGATTAATTAAAATTGGATTAAACGACGATTACGTGGCAATAATTTGACTGCCTTGGTGGTCCACTGGCCGCAGTATGCGCCTGCTGTGCACGAGGTTGTGGGTTCGATTCCTACACAGGACAAGTCTTTGTGTGACCCATAAGTTTTTGTCCATTAATTGTATGTTTGTAAAGTCCCCCGCGACACAGAGCTAGAGAAGATAGTGTGAGAGTTGTTTTTTTTAAGAAAGAAATAAAATAAGTATAAAGAGATAGAAGGGAGATAAGATTTCATTTTTATTTTATTGAGCGGTCGGTAGCTATTAACCTGGTGACAGAGCTGCCCTTTTAGACAAGTGGCATAAATGGTAGTCGAATTGAATAGAATAGAAAGCAAATGTATGGGGTTTGACGTAAAAAGTAGCCTATGTGTTATTCCAGACCATAATCTATCTCTGTGCTAAATTTCATACAGATCCGTTCAGTAGTTTTTACGTGAAAGAGTAACAAACATCCATCCATCCATACATCCATCCATCCATACTCACAAACTTTCACATTAATAATATTAGTAAGGATTAAAATTAAGTTAACTTCGTGAGGTTGTAGGGGGTAATAACTGGATCTACTGAACCGATTTTGAAAATTCTTTTACCAATAAAAAGCCACTTTATTTGTGAGTGTCCTAAACCCAAAAATGTCTAACGAAGTAGACTAGTCAGTGATATTTATTTATTTTCTTTATCTCTCAATTCAACTCTTAAATTCTTTAATGTACACAATATAAAATACAGGATAAATAATTAGTATTATTAATAAGATTTTGGCTTTTTACTATTCTATATGATATATGGCATCAATTTGGGTAAACGGTACCTAAAGATGATTCATTTATTTATATTTGAAATACATTATCGCCTAAATGTGTTTAGGAATTGAGGCTATGGACTTGTTTAACCAGATATTGCTAATAACTTATATTCACACGGTAGGACGCCTGGTCTCAATAACGTAGCTGTATGTTTACCAGCACGAAAAATACTTTTTTTTAACAACTCCCGCACTAAGGAAAAATCCCTGTACGGGGGACTTTACGGACACAAATTATACCCAGACTCGATCCAAACATTTATCAATACGAACCCATGACCTACCAAGACAACAACAAGACCAAGTAGGGGATTTGCTAAAAAAGTGCCAAATTAAAAGTACCCAGAATCGACGTTCATGCATGAAGAGGTTGATGAATGAGGAGGCGAAGGAAGTATGTTTGAATCGAAGCAATTGGCGTTCCATAGTCACTGCCTACCCCACTGGGACACAGGCGTGATGATATGTATGTATGTACCTACCACCTCGGGCTTAGCAGTCAGAGTCACTAACCACTAGACCAACAAGTCATCATTATCATCTTCAAAAAAGCCCATTGCTGGACATAATCAGCAATGGACGGATGGATGATGGATGGATGGATGGATAGATGGATGTCTAAGAATTTCCATAACATGCGATCCTAAGTTGACGGTTATCATCGCCTGTCTGTACCCTTCACCAGCGCTGCGTCTAAACATAAGTGTAAACTATTATTTTAATTACTTAATAATAATGGCATACTTTAAGGGTATACTTTAAGGGTATATTGAAGAAAGCCAGGGCGCCATAAAAGCAAGCAAGCTCGTCTGAAAAAAGACCGCCATCTTATCTTACAAAGACCGTAGCCAAATAACTGCATACAGCGGTAGCAAAAGCGATGTTTTCCTGTGCACGAATACAATCTCTAGTGCTCATTTAGTTATACATACATTTCAATCCATATTGGATTGAAAACAGATTCTTTGTGCATCTCTTGCATGAATGACCTGAAATATTGTAACTTTTTGGTTGTAATTAAGGGATTTGGTTTTGTGTCCATAGGCTACGGTATTTGCTTGCCATCAAGCAGGCTCAGTATAAAAAAAATACACACATAGTACCTCGCCTGCCACCGGAGTGTCCGATGTAACTGCTTCGTTTCCCCGGGCGGGGCGTGCGTAAAGCATTTCCCAAACAAAAAAGGCACTCGTAATACCTTCAACACTTGCAACTGCTAAATAGATTTGAGCAAAAAAACCGTATATTGTATATTCTTTTTGAACTCTATTCAAGTTATAATCACCTCGGCACGTGTACGAAACCGCAATTCGTACTTATCCTGTTTTTTTAAATCCCGTATCAGTATAATGATGTCATCAGGTTTGAAGGTTTTTGTACGCGGTTGTAATCTGCGTCTTGTATTGGTTAACGTGTACTATCGGCCAAAGTGTAGTATAATTGTGTTCCTGTGTGTGAGTACGGTCGACAACGGAGCTGTACAGAGCCTCTAGACAAGTGGCATAAGCGATAGTCGAAACGAAAAGTCAAAAAAGAAAATGTATGGGATTTTACGTAAGTTTACGACATTAAATCGTAGACTCACGTAAAATTCCATACATTTTATTTTTTGACTTTTCGATTCGACTATCGCTTATGCCACTTGTCTAGAGGCTCAGGGCCGATAAAAAAGAGTGACCCGAGTTTCTTGCCAATTCTTCTCGAGACCCTACCATAGTCATCGAATTGGCCATAGGAAAAAAGTATGCTGGCATTTGTTTTTATGACGTTCATAAGTATCATGTATTTGATCTTAATGAATAAATGAGTTTGACTAGACTTGACTTGACTTGATAGATGAAGATTTCTTTTTTAGGAAAACCACTGTATATCTTTCTGTGGAATTTGGTAACAGTGTACAATTAGACTAAGCCTACAGCTTAAAATATATTTCACACAATTCATACATTGGTTTTCCTAAAAAACGAAACTTTATATAGCGGCCCTGTACAGCTAACTCCGTTGCCGACCGTGTATGTTGATAGCCACCTTTATAAAAGAAATGTGAGCTTAACAATAACTACTCTCAGCAACATAATCAGCAATTCTGTAAAAACATATTCCGTAATTCTTTTGATGTATAGCAACTATCTTACGTTACTCCTTTGTTACCAAAAACCATCCACCTAGAGAAGGATGTAATACTCATCATTACTTACGAAATCTTAGAAAAAAAACGGTATCACATCCCATTGTTTGCCAAAACTAACAATGGAAATGTACAGATCATTTATTTCCTACTCCATTTGCAGTACCATTGTTCACGGTACTATCGCCGACTAATGTTAACACAATTAAGGAATTTCGTTCACGAGAAATTCGCCTTTGTTACTAAAGCAAGTATGGCGAAAATGGCGTGGATATTTTGAGGCATTGACCGCGTAACATGGAGAGGGTGTTGCAGTCTTAATTGATATGCCTTGTTTTTTGTTCGTAAAGTTGATCTTTTTTTCTCCGGAACAAAATTAATCGATGCTCAAATATAAAATACGTTCCGTTAGCTATTATGTTCCGATTTACGGTATTGATAGAATTGTTTCTTTTTAATTTAATGGTATGATTTTTTTTGTTGTTCGGATTAATTAAATTGGTAGTTGTCTTGGATGTTCGCATCATTCATCATCTGGTATTATAATATAGTAAGGATTATTGAATATAGACCCATGTTTTTGCCGTGTACATTTTATACTGAGGATCAAGATTAAATCATGCTGTGTGGGTAAAATATAAAAAAAACCTTGACAGATTTCTAACAAAGATTATTAAACTTTAGCAATAAATCTTGTACAATCATAAATACCTAATTTATATTTTTTTATTGTCTTAGAAGAAATTATAAAGGCTTATCTGATGCACCAACTCACTTTAGGCCAGCGTATGTAAATTAAGACCTAAACCCTCTTTTCCTTCCTCTTAATATAGGAGAGCATTGGCCCAACAGTGGGTTTATATTACACTAGCTGATGCCCGTGGCTTTGCTCACATGAACGTCCGTTATCCCAGTATAAAGTACCAGTATATCCATTCTTAAAATCTTGATAAAATTTGGTAAAATAAACCAAATTTCATCAAGATCCATTCAGCTGTTTAGTCGTGATATGGTTACAAACAAACAAAGTTATTTTTCATTTGTATTATTAGCATATATAGATTGCTATATAATATATTTTTATTTTGTAGATCTAAATTCAATATCTTCACTTACACTTCACTTAATACCTTTAGATGTTATTAAATAAAGGTGCGAAGACTACTTTGAACAGAAAATTAGATCGTGAGATAGAAAACGAACACCACTCTCGCTGCGATTCAATAATGAACTCATTACTTTTTAAGGATATTTCCCTAAAAGAAATGGGCGAACGTTTTTTATTACTTTTAGAGGATAGAAATAGAAGCTGCTTTCTGCGACTTATTCTAATGGAATATTGATTAAGCGGATTAAATCCTTAAAGTAAGTTTATAACTTAAAAATAGGTACTTTTAAACACAAGTTTTTATTGATATTTCGTAGTAGGTAGTACCTATCGTTCATTTTTTAAACGAGCCCAAGTACGACAAGGTTGTTATGATTTGTTAAGTTACCATATTATTGAATTATCATTCATAAGATATTTACATGAATAGTTTTTAAAATTAAAGTAACCTCACCTAAACTACTTACAAACAATCAGATATTGTATTTAAAGGTATTAACTTATAAATAAAATATCTGATTGAGGCCGCAGTTCTGAGGAAAGGACTTATATGCACTTATATGCCAAATTTCCGCTAAATCAGATATCAATAACTGTTTAAAAACTGTTGAATTTTACAAAGAGACTCAGGTGTTTCGTTAAGCGGTATAATAAACAAATCACAATTATTTAGCTAAGTACTCTATTTTCTTGTTTTTCTAAGTCAGAAAGTAAGTTCACTACCATCTGTTCCGAAAATTGGGAGCAATCGTATGGTAATTCTTCAGTCGATTCACTAAAATACTCCAGGCCTCCTCATTTACATATAGGTTTTAGCTGGAGCTAAATGGAAATGTATGTAAGGTAGTGGCTAATGGATATTGGGCAGATCTATTGGTTTAGTACTGAATATTTTTGGTGTAGAGGAATTTTATCAAATTGTATGGTTAATAGCGGTGGTGGCCGAGTGGGAAAGTAATCGACTTGCACGCAAGAGGTGCGAGTTCAATCCCGGGCAGTACCAATATGAATTTCACTTTGTGGAGTTTATATGTAATAATCAAATGATTCGCCATCTGCTAACGGTGAAGGAAAACATCGTGAGTCCCACATGTCTTAGAACTAGTTCTAAAGACATGTCTGATTCTCCAACACGTATTAGGCCAGCGTGTGTGAATTAAGGCCAAAAGCATCTCTCTGTTGATAGAGGAGAGGAGACCCTTGCCCAGCAGTAGGATATATATGGGTTGCTACTATTATATTTACATTATTATATATGGAAATGGTAGTAATTAAAGATACGGTGTAAAACCCATATGTAAGACGAAGCTTCAAGGTTGGTTTGGTCAAGTACTCCGTAAAGCAGATGACCATCTCGTGAAAAAGTGTATTTCTAATGTATACTAATAAGAAGAGATTGGAAAGGCTACAAATTACATAAGGGACGAAGGTTCAAAAGGACATGAGGGAAACGGGGCTTACATATAGATGTCTCATGATTGCGAAAACCGACCCTGCATAACGGGAAATGGCGAAGTCAAAGAAGAAAGATGGATTGATAGCTTAGTGCGAGTATGAGTGCTTTTCTTGATCAGACCGCAACATGGTTACTAACGCGCCTAAGATGACTTTATCGGGACAATCCCACTCACATGCCTACCGCTGTGACACCTGTTAGCCAGGATTAACAGCGGAGTAACCAACTGATACACCGAGTTTGGACACTCGTGCATCCCGTGGACAACTAAACTTACTGTCTTGGACCCCGCAACGAATTGAATCAGAAGTAAATAGGAGGAGTTAGAAAGAAAAGTTTCCACTTACCTCCATAGCAAAGCGGGAGACAAAATAAATCTGTATATGTTTGTAACCTATGAAAAGGAGCACCACGGAGGATAAGCTAACTGTTGTTGCTGAGCCTAAGATGACTGTTAACCTGCCGTGGTTGGCCCATAGATGGGTTACCGTTATCTAAAAATAGAACGAAATTCTCTCGGTGCCTAAAAAGCATATAAATCCATTGGCTTTACGCCTGATCTCTCTCCGTTTGTGTCAGATTGTCTCATATCGAGAGACTGGAGGAGAAAAGAGTGCACTTGTGTTCGTGCACATGCTCCATTTCAGATGACTGAAATTCGGTAAGAAGGACATTTTTTTTTTTATATCAATAAACTCTTAATCATATTGGCTGCAGTTTTCTCCACAAGATGATAAAATCTTTCACGATCACCATGATCATAATAAATAAGCTTTTATAATCTTTATTCGTGATTTATGACATGTCTCCACCACGCCTACCTTACTTGAATAATTGTATCACTAAAGAATAATAATTGCAACCCTCAGGGCTCTTTAATGCCCAGCTCCACGAATCACATTGATTAAGAATACAGATGCCCGTGCTGTCGTAGAAGCCGTTTATTAAGCCTTAGTTTCCGCAAACTGGTGACCCTACTATTTGTTAGATCATGTGATAGGGTTTCGATCAATTTGTATCTTGAATTGATACGATCTATCTATTAATTTGAATATTTAGGAATGTAGGAAATGCTAGCGGGATATACGAATTATATTGTAATTGAAAACAAATATTTAAGTATCTTCATCTCTTTTTTTACATATATGGTATATTATGTCAAAAAGAGAGATAATTCACAATTAGTGATTCTGGAATCATATTAATTAAAGTATTCGTTTTCGTCGTTTTCCTCAAGGTTACAAGTAAAATAAATATATTATCTAATTTTTGTATCGACGCAATCTAAATTAAGAAGCTCCTTCTTTGGAGTGCGTCGATTAAAAAATTTCATAACATTTTTTCTGTATTATCTTTATTGCAAACAAACATACGGCCTGTCTGATAGTAAGCAGTTACCGTAGCCTATAGGCGCTTCAGTCGCGTGCTGCTGATCTCAAAAGCATTAAACACCGGGGTTTGTGTTAAGAGTATCCCAGGGTGGATCGGGTTAGTTAGACGTACACCACATTCCACATTAGCACAGGTTACTGTACTCATGCACTGACACACAACTACACTAATTTGTGTATACCTATTTAGCTTTGGTTTTCTGTATGGTGGAGGTACTTGCCTTACTTGTTAGTTCAATCATTTATATTGTGCCTGTGCTCTTAAATGTGAGATACAAGTGTTGTGTGAAATTTTTCGATTCAATTTCCACCGATTTTGCTTCGAGTCTCGAATCGATGTTCTATGGTACGTACCCGTAAGAATATGCTGTGCGTCCTTGGTATTCAACGGTATCCAGGATCTTAATAGCTACTGGTTTTGACGCATTAAAATTATGACCACGGCCAACTGAGAATTAGTTGAACAGTTCAGTGTTCATGTTACCGTCTAGGGTTACTACGCTAATATATTTTGTGAAGTACTTTTAGTAATAAACTATAGTCAAGGTTTGCTTCATAGAATAGTAGTAGTTTTATGATTAAAAAATGCTGTTATTTGAATCAGAAAACTTTTCGGTTGACCATGATGGTCAACCAAAAAGGTTATAATCATTATCATCATCTCAACCGAAACGTCTACCACTTAGCCCATTCCCTAAGGTTTCCAATTGCCACAGCATTAGGTCCTAAGCTGACCTTGTTAATCGACTGCCTGTACTTCATTAAGTCGTCGGACTTATATTAATTGCTTCGGACAAATTCTAATGTAGTAGTATTTCAATAAATGTCATCAAACTGGAGACGCTTGAAAACGACACTACTTCATTAGGAATTATTTTGTGAACATCTCTAAATGTGGATATAGCCCCAATTTATATTTACCTATTACTAAGATTTTTATGAGCCTGAATTCAAGTACTCGGTACATGTTATGAATCCATATTTCTCAATTTTCTTCTTCAAGTCAAATTTATCAGCGATGCCGGTTGGTTACATTTCTATAGTCAAATTCAAACGACTTTGCAGAATAACTTCTCTGACACCAGAGACTCGTTAGTACTGTTAAAGTACTTAGACGTTAGAAGCACATATTTAGCAACCCTATTCCGGCTCCTTGGTTCTAAGACTAAGTCATTAACAGTTGTTTTAACAGTTATTATAAACAATTAGCCTGATGCGAAGTCGTATTTTGATAACTAGCTTACTCGTTTTACGCTACTTTTAAGAGTTTAAAGAAAATATGGCGTTTAAGATACCTATCTTATTTTTATAATAGAAAAAAAACTGTAGTGACGGGAGAGTGTGTAATGTATAAGATACACTTCGATAATAATAATCCTTACTAATATTATAAACGCGAAAGTTTGTAAAAATGTTTGGATGTATGGATGTTTGTTACTTTTTCACGCAAAAACTACTAAACGGATCTGGATTATATTTGGCATAGAGATAGATTATAGTCTCGAATAAAAAATTATGTTCCCGAGAAAATATGGGCGCGGGCGAAGCCGCGGGCGGAAGCTAGTTTGAAATAAATGTCAATTCATACGCTTATTTTATTTTTAAAATAGTGAGTAGCAAGCGTCCGTGTAGTGACGGATTAAGAATACAAATGTCACCACCCCGTTCCATTCCGAGGGTGTCGTAAGAGTCGACTAAGGCAGTAATTTAGGCCGACAATATCCACTGCAAGAGAGGGAAAACTCGAAACAAAACTCTATACCAACCGTCAGGCCAGCGTGGTATAGTAGGCTAATATCCCTCCAAGTGTATGGAGGAGATCCGTGCCCAGCAGCGGGACGTTTATAAGTTGAGATGATGAAGTAGCAAGCAACTACAAAACCAACATGAAATAAAATTAATAGACAACTTTAATAAACAAGAAAATTGGTTTGATGGAAAGCTGTTTTTCCTCTATGTAACAAGTAATGACAAAGCTTAAATAAGCTTGAAAATCTGTTGGTTTTACTCGATATTGCTGACAAAAGCAATAAGCCAATGTTGTTACTACATGGCAGTAAGCCAGGATAGTAACAATAATTCTAGAACGTCACAATAATTCTTGAGAAAATGTTGGCTTGGCTGAATGCTACAAACCATTACATCTAGGCATTTCTTACAGTAATATTATTACTCGTAAATTTTGTTAGGTTAGGCAGGCCAAACGACCTTATGGCAGTCATTTGTAGTTCTAATCTAACGGTGAAGGACGAACAATACATGTTTGTCTCAAAGGCATGTACGATTCACCAACCCGCATTAAGCCAGAAACCTTGTGAACTATATTAATAAAGGAAATAGCTTAAATTCAATGTTACAGTTAAAGTATAATACAGATAATAATAGTAATTTTACTATTTCACATTTATATTTACATCAGTCTAACAAAAGACGTAATCATAATCAAACAGCATTTCTTGACAATGTCCAAATTTTGTCCAAAATTATCTTTCGTTACCCAATAGGTACCATTTTGTTACCAGTATTGAAGTTCCAAAATTTTGTTAAAAACTAGACCGTAAACACTTTAAACTGACCTTAATAACTTGAATTTTATTTTCCTCGTCCCTTTTGTTTTACAACAATAGGGTGTGATGTAACGTTTCGAAACATTTGGACATATTACTTGGTCTACGTTACGTTTATTTATGTACCATTATGGTTAGTCAGGACAATGGTGAGTCGTTTTGTTATATTTTGGCGTCGCATCGCGTCGTCGTAAACTGTAATATGTCAAAAGTATTGTCACAATAAAGTCTTTTGTAATTTGTAATATGTCAAAAAAATATCAAAATATGTTGAGTTTTTGTTGTTGTTTCATTTTGTTTGTCTGTTACTCGTTACGTTATGTAAATGTTGCTTTTGTTGTCATATTTGCTTGCGGCTAAACCATTGCAAATGAGAGTTGTGCGGATTTGGTTATGAAATATTGTCGTGATTAATTTGTAGATTAATTATGTTTATCTTATAGTGATGTATCTTTTGTAATGTTGTTGGTAGATTTAGAAAGATTATCCTATAATCCCTAATAAGACTTTAGATTTGTTTTGTTATAATTTAACAGTCAAGTATTTATATATATCATCCATGTGGAATACCTATTGTTATCAAACCGAATTCCACAGCCGTGTTTTCATATTACCAATCCATTATAATATTATAAATTCGAAAGTAACTTATTGATAATTAGTTTGTTACCACGATAACCAACATTCACCATGAGTTAGCTAAATAAAATATTTACTTTAAATAAAAGAACAAACACTTGAAGCTATTAACTAAAGAAAATAAATTTGAAACTTACAGAAGTACCTCACGCCTTATAACAGTCGCAAGAGATAACATCAAGTAAGTTGTCCCATTACGTTACATAACGACCGAGAAGTTAACTCAAGAAGTTAACTCATTTGTACAAACAATAGGTTGATATCATACGCTTCCTCATATAACAATGTGTGGAAGACATTTGCATTGTTCCGATACAACGTAGTCAGTTGGCCAAATTGGTCATCGTTTTGTCGACACATTATTTGTGCTTTATTACGACATATCAATTCCATATCTTTTTATGTATCTTCTTGTGAGGCTGGCTCCATTTTCTTATTATATATTTCCTTTCAATGTTAGAAACTTTTTTGGTGACATTGGTAGCATTATCGTTTCTTTCCTATCGAAACTATAGTACTGTATGTTTCTTATACAGCAATAAATAAATCATTATTTTCTTCATTCAATCTATTTCCTATATCTTTGTTTTCTTTATCGTTAGCTAAGTATATTAAGGTACCCACTTTTGAGTTATAATGAGCTGATACGAAATTAATATCATTAATGCCTATCGAAATCTACTGCTGGACATAGGTCTCTCCAAGTAGACGTTACTTGACACAGTCCAATCAAATATGTACCTATATCAATGTGCATAATGGATATTTTATATTATCTGCAGATGTAAAAATAAATTACTTATATTTTAGTCACGACCACGACGTAGGATGATTACCAAATTTTATATAGCCCACACGTTTATTCTGAGGTATTAATGAGTATTTATCTCAAAATATTATCCACTGTGATGAGATTGTGAAATGAATATTTTTAATTGCTTTCTCCACCAAAAATGAATAAGAATTTAATCAATAATTTTATTAGAATAATTTAACACTTATCCAACAAATCCATCTTTCTCTCGTAACTTGCAAGTTGTAAGTAGGCACTTGTGTGGGTTATTGTTAATTGGGTTTTCTAGTTATCGCTATCAAACAACAGTCATTTACTTGATATCTGTCTTGAGGCAAGGCTCGTTTATGGGTCTAATGACGTAATTGCACTTACTGTAGACCGTACAAGTTTAGTACGAGCTAAGCACTTGGATCTTAATGTTTCCTTTATGTTCCATTTACGATAATTAAATAGGAAACTTGAATTCTAGACATAAAACTATGCAAGAGTATATGAAAATGATATTCTCAAACATGTTGTTGATTTTTATGTTGTGGTTTTATGTGTATTAGTAAATATTTTCTTCAATGATGTTGTAATGATATCTGAAGATATCTATGTCTTGTTTTCAAATAAACGGTGCTATTGATGTTGCTCTTAGTATTTGCTGTATTTGTATGACTTTTTTTATGGTAGGTAATACAAAGTTAACCCTACTTAAAATACGATAAAGTTTGTTATCTTTACTATAAATTTAAATATAAAGCTATAGTTTTTTAATGAATTACCAACTTGCTTGCGTTCTTCTACATCATAAAACTTTGCAATTAAACTTTTTCTTTCTTTCTTTCTTTT
Organism: Trisateles emortualis; assembly: GCA_947095525.1. Lineage (NCBI taxonomy): Eukaryota > Metazoa > Arthropoda > Insecta > Lepidoptera > Erebidae > Trisateles > Trisateles emortualis. The sequence continues at coordinate 4,105,836 of OX352740.1, read as the reverse complement.
ATTTCTTTCTATACTTAAGTACTTATCTGGCATGATAATAAGTTGGTTAAATCTGATGAGTTATATATTTTTATTATCCATTAATAATTTATTACTAATCATATCATTAAGTATCTTTGAATTAACCATGTATTCATTAACTAAACTCTCAGCGGTATGTGTTTTGAAAGTAAAAGTCTACATCGCAATTCAGACACGACCAAAAAATCTTGTCTCCTGTGAATTAGTTCAACCTTCACCCTACATTATTCAAGCCTCATTCACGTTCCTTCATGATTATTCAACACCAGCCTCCCGAGACAATCGACTTTTCCAACACATTCCAAATTCATTGCGGTTAATCCTCTATGATGTAACAAGACATTGATTTATTCTCATCAATGTACGCACAAGGACGACGGCGATACAAAGCACGTGACTGTTTGAAAGCGAAAGTTTTAGTCCAAAGGGATTCAACGGATATTCCTTTAGTGTTCATTCATAAATCAACAGCGACAGCGGACGAGACTTGCCTTAATTGACGAACAACGTTCTATACCAATTTTAAACTTTAAATTCAGGTGTCAAGGTTCATTTTCACAATCGTATCATGATGCTTTTTGCAATGATTACTCAAATTTCCAATGGTTTTGGAAGATAGCCTTTCATTGAAGTTGTCAGTAAAATGAGATATTAAATAATTCAACGTATTCTTGAACAGTGTTTGAGAAAAACAGAATTTTTTCCCATTTCTTGCGAAATCTTTGAAGAAGTAATATACATAATAAGGCCTTTTCTCCAAATGTCCTTTCAGATATTATGCTAATGCCTCTTTGTACCCAATATTTTGTGACCTTTGATTTTCTTCAATAGATATAGATACGAGTACGTACAATAGGAGCTGAATAATATTCATGTGACATTTCCTTCTTTAAGTTACTTAGTAGTTTTAGAATATCGAAATATATTAAAAATGCGAGTGTACCTCTATCTAACTGTCGGCGTCGTTGCCACCACTAAACGTCTGAAAAGATTTTAATTAAATTTGGCAAAGAGATAGATGGAATCTTGGGGAAAGGCATAGGGGTAATTTTTATAGCAAAAACCGACATCTACTGATCTGAAAACTGTCCATTACCATAGTTGAAGAACATAGCAGTCATCATTACAATGATTGAAAAACACACGTAGGTACTCGTAAAGCAACTAAATCTTTCGTTTCGTTGATATAACACACAATAAAGGAAAGTAAAATGAAGGCAAAATTGTCATTGTAAAGAAAATGAACACATCCTTTACACTCAATCTTAATTCTCAACGGGGAATGAGTTTCCGTGAAAGGAAGTGAGCACAAGGGAATGACATCCAGGAAAAGGATTCTAAGGTACGGATGCAGAGTAATTTTAGAACGGAACAAACGTATCACCTGCTTTGTCTGTAGATTTCATTGTTAAGGAAGTTTTCATTTTCTTTACATGTGTCTTATGCTAATTAGAATTGTAATTATATCAGTTTATACAATGCTATAATAAACGGTAATAGCTGAGTGGTAAAATAACTAACTTATGATGTATGTGTTTCACTTTGTGAAATATATATTAATATGTACCTATCAAATGATTTACCATCTGCTAACGGTGAAGAAGACATGTTGAGGAAACCACATGTCTAAGAAGAAATTATAAAGGCATATCTGATCCACCATGAATTGGATTAAGGTCTGATTTAAACAAAGATCGACCAACTTACAAAGATATACAACAGCAACTTTCATTGAATTCTTTTAACTTATTGCTTCAGCCAATCTTGTACTACAATTTATCATAACTATATTAGCCTGTGGCAATGTTCGTAATATACTATAATAAACCACTAATGAACATATTTTCCATTGATCTAGTCCTACTTTAAAAGGAAAGAGCCTGGAGATAAGGATGTATTCATAAATAAGCAACAGATCTTGATATAAATAAATTAAAATGACACGGCACAGTTTCCCTTGCCTTAATTAGTGATTCGATAAGCTTCACCTGTTGGTTGCTTATACGAGAGAGATACAACTGTATATCTTAATCTAATAAACTATGTTAATTGTATTTAATATTTTCTTAATCTCCGCGGTATTGTTTAGGCAAATTTACATTACCTTTAAGAGAGGTAGGAAACTATACTAGTGGGAATGCTCGACTAGGGAAGGAGTTTCACCTTGCAAAAGACCACAGCTAAATAACTACACACAGTGGTGTCTAATTATTTAGCTGTGGTACTTGTGTGAGTATAGATCTCCAGCGCTTAGTTATGAAAGCATTGTTTTGCTATCCCAGGGATACTCCATCTTAAAGTTAAAGAGGTAGGTAAAGGTTTTCCATCTCAGGGTTATCCCAATATGAAATCTTAGCATTACCACCTTTTCAGTCGGCAACACGCAAATGTTCTTCAGGGTTCGGCCTACATAGACTGGGATAACTGCTTAAGTCGTATGCTTTCGTTTCGTGCTATGTTTGACCAGTTTTTGTGTTTGATAATAAGGGTCACGTCAGTTGATGACTGGACCCAAAAAGCAGTTTGAGTTAAAGATAGTATGTACTTACTGATTGGTACAAACAGCTTATTTTGATAATATCAGGTTAATTTTGTCACTTAAAGCATTTTCAGCTGTCTAATTAATCTGCTTTCTAATCATGAAAGGCATACTTATCAATCAATACAATAAACGTACTTAGTACTTAAAAATAATTTTGTCAATACCTAACTTGTAACGATCCAATTAACCAAATAATAATGATAAAAAAAGGTTGAAAGGATCTAATCATAAAATCCTGGAGAATTGGAGTAAGAGTGTTTAATCAAGGTAAAGATAAATTTAGATCGAACAATTCAATCTTATGGGATTCAAGCAATTGATCTAAAGTGCGATTAGAGTTTTCCTGTTTGAACAAATCTCGTTTCTTGTTTCCAATAGCCCAGATTAAAACCAATTTAGTGCACATTTCTCTGTTAGTAGTTTCTGTAGTTTTTGTCTCTCTAGGGACTGTGGAAATCTACGATAGTTTTTAGGTGAACCAGAAATGATTAATCAGATACTAAATATTGATTTAATTTTATGATGGCGTATGGAATAGGGAAACGTTGCTCTAAATGAACACATGGGATTCACGCGCTGAAACATAATTGTGTGATTTTTTTTTGTTATACTACCAAAGAGGCAAACAAGCATACGGCCCGCCATACTGCCCGCAGTTACCGTAGATGGACTTTGATATGGTCTTCTGTAAAATGTAGGTCTTTCCCTAATCGCTTACTCGCTTGAAGGAACCAGAAGTAACGTGACATATTTATACCAATAGCAACTTAGCTATGGTAAGCAGACAGGAGTCTTGTTGACGACATAACGGAAAATGATCGTAAAGCAAAGTAAAGATGATTGTAAGCTGAGCACACACTTTCCCCAGGCGTCGCGTGCGTTGATCGCATCGATGAAGCCTTCTGCAGAACAAGCTTGTAGACATAGCTTAAGTCAGAGGCGATAAAATACATTGAATTACCTTTTCATCAACTTAAGACGCAGTAAGTAGTAGTTGTTCTTTAAAAACATAGAAATATCAAGAGCCAATTACAATCACAAATTACTACAAGGAATATAATACACAGTGTTGGCAGCCTAATAGTGACCCTAATGCTGTCAGAACAGCGCTCGTCAAAGAAATATGAAGACCCGTACTTGCAATAACACAATTCTATCTAAACAGTGTAATTTACTGTATTTTAGAATTAGAATGAAAGTAGATCCCCATTTGGACTGCTTTTAATTTTTATATCGTCCTAGGGTTATGCATAATACAAAACTCTGGTAGATTTATTTTATCGACAGCAAGGCGTAAAACAATGTAAGTATTGAAAGCAGATAACGCATTGAAACTCAGCTTCATGAGGACTCACTGAAAGCAACACAACTTTGAAATATGTGCATAGAACTCCTTTGCGGCAAACTTATGCGCAGCCATACCAACTTCAAACTAAATGACAAAGTACAACAATAAATCATTATTCCGCAATATACTGTCACTTGAGACACACACCTACAAACCGGTAGCCAGTCCTTGCTCACTAACTCACAATATATTGCTAACAATTTATCGCCATTTGAAAATTATTTCTCGATGAAAATCCAACGTTTAACAAAATATAGCTTGAAATCTTCAAGTAGCAATAGTAAAGATGAAGGAACGGGTATGCTGTACTAGCTGCTGTTGCTATGACTGGTTTATCGCTATTGCTTTATAATGTTGGTGCAAAATCAGATATTGTGAGGACAGATACTGTTTATTGACTGGTGGTAGGTATATTGATGAGGTTGTCGTCTATTGCGTTGAATTTCAGTTACACGTTATTATAGTATGTTTGATGTTCAGGTTTGTGTACAGGAGTTGTCATGGAATTACTAGCAGCCGGCACCGATTCGCTCAGGTTAAACATATTTAATTGAATTTAAAAAAAAAAATGACCCAAATCTTCTTTAGTAGGTACCTAATTTCTATGGGGATTCTGCTAAATTTCATGTCTAACTTTCTCTGATATTTTGCTTTTATATAAACTTATGAAGTTTGCTTATCTTTTATATGCGATACGAAACTGGATTAAAAATGTTTGCGTCTAAGTTTTGCTTTTCTAATGAAAACTAGCTGCTTTTTGACTTTTCGATTCGACTACCGTTTATGCCACTTGTCTAGAGAGGCAGGCGTGATGATGAAGTTTGGTGTTTGAAATAGACTTAGATGCAGTTACAAAATATGTTGTAGTTGATATATAATAATGTATTATCTAGAACATGTGTAATGATTTTTTAAGACAACTCCCGCACTTCGGACCAACCCATGTATCTTAGGGAACTTTAGAAGTGTACAATTCACGGACACAAATTATGACCAGACTCGGAACAAACATGTATGGATCACATAAAGTTTTGTTCTGTGTGGAAATCGAACCACGACCTCCAGCTTAGCAGTCCGAGTCAGTAACCACTAGACCAATTACAGGCCAATCAACTAAGTCATACTACCAACTAAAGATATGGTCACAAACTGAATAATGCCTTAATCTTTCTCTTCCAAATAAATTGTCGTGTAGGTTTCTTTTATCAGGCAGTGTTAGTTACAGCTAAAACCATTATTATTTAGGTTATTCCAACTGTGCTATAGTAACAATTAGTTATAAACCAAATTCATTCTCTACTAAATATAAACGTCTAAAATTGAATAGCTCTTACTGAGTAGGCGTCCATTATTCTGCTCCTCATCTCGCTCGCGGCTAGGCCTTGCACTTCAATGCCAGTTTTTAAATAGTAGCGCTAAGAATAGGACTCACTATTACTTGAGGCTCTTTCACGGATGAGATCTTTATGAATATCGTGGTTTGTTTCCGACTTTCCGTTGATGTTTGAAGATGTAGATATACCATACCTTTTTTACTACTACACAAACATGGCTGGCCTGATGGTATCCCGGATAGTCGCCTATGGGCGCTTACGATACTAGAAGCATCATACTAGTATTGCCGACCCAAAAATTTTAACAGTAGCGTTTTGTGGGATAGGAAATTTTTTTTTTGATAAAAAGCATTCCTAAATAAGCTTTCTTAATTCTTAAATAAGCTGTGGTCTTTTTTAAGGTGGAGATTTTCCCCGTCTAATTTCTTTTTAATATGATTATTCTAACAAACTTTAATTTTAAAACTTGTCCATCATCCGAAGGTAGAATGTAAGCCATATAATCTTTGTACAGTTTGGTGCAGAAATTTAAATAAACTTAAATAGGGTTTTACTGTAGGAACATAAAATGTAAATAGAAATTCATAATATAAAAGAGAGAAGAATAGTTCTACATCATGCAGTTATAGGCGACAAAAAGCAGACCCGTACTGCACACTAAGTAGGTAATAGCGCTTCCAAGTCGAGTCTATAAATTAAAGGCTTGTAAAGCAAGTACAAGCTGTTACACAATTACATGCCGACTTTATTATTGTGATTTTTGCGAGTGCCAATCTGTTAGTAAATAGGCTTAATTCTTTATTGTACACACATATATACTTAAACAAAAGTCATGTAGTACAAATGGAGGTCGTGGGTTTGATGCTCACCCAGGACAAATCTTTGTGTGATGAGCATAAATGTTTGTTCTGTGTCTGGGTGTTATTTATCTATATTATGTATGTATTTAGAAATATATAAGTATGTTTATCAGTTGTCTGGTTACCATAGTACAGGCTCTGCCTAGTTTGGGATCAGATAGCGATGTGTGAGTTGTCCCGAAAAAAAAATGACAAGTTTGAGTTTTTTGGCAGCAAACCTGTGTGGTTATTTTTTATACTACTTAGGTGGGTAATAAGTATATGGGATGAATGTAATTCAAATGGAGATTGTATTTTGCATATGAACATGTTGTCAATCCAAAATTTTAATAACATTATTTTGTGGTATAGGTCCATCATAAAATCTGGGTGATAAAAATTGGGATATTTGATGGGAACCCTGGGATAAGAAAACGCTTCTTTAGAAACGCATTTCCAAATAATGTACTAGAGATCTATACTGACGGACAGGAATGCAATCCTTCTTTTCGACGGTAGGAGGTGAAAACGTAAACACACAATTCCAACTATTTAAAATAATGGAAAGATAGGTACTACAGATTGAAGTATTTTTTATGATAAAAATCTTTATTTTCTGTCGAACAACCAAAAACAAATACGTATTTGCATAAAAATTTACCTTAGAACAAAATTAAGAATTGGTTGTGGAGCGCTCAACCCATATATGTTCCACTGCAGGACACGGGTCTCCTCTCTCCTCTATCAACGCTGGCCTTATGCGGGTTGGTGAATCTGACATGTCTTTAGAATTATTTCTAAGACATGTGGGTTTCCTGACAATGTTTTCCATCAGCACCGTTAGCAGATGGCAAATCATTTGATTAGTACATATAAACTCCACAGAGTGAAATTCACATTGGTACTGCCACCCGGGATCGAATACACTGTAGACATAATATTTAGGAATTCGTACGGAATTATTTTGCTGAAGTATACTTCAAATTTATTGAGTCGAGAGTAAGCGTGCAAATAAGCTGAACCCTCTTTACGAATTTCTGTAGCACTTCCATTTTCAACTGACCTTATTTTTGTTCAGTGTTGGGTCGGAGATATTTGTGATGAGCAAATTTATTTTAACATATCCTATGTTATTAATTTTATGTCTATTGAAAGATATATATTAATGTTACTAAGACCTTACCTTTTTACCTTTCAGTACTTTTTCTGTTTTTAGAAAATGCAATTGTGGCTGTTTGACCTACTAACATTGTATATCGAATCTTCCGAATTAGCGAGGATCCTGATAAAAGCCTTGATTTTAACAACTGTTTGGGTCCTAAAGATGTTGACGTTTACAAAACTGTTGTTTATCGAGTGGTTAGTGTCGAACCTGGTGACAGAGCTGTTCAAAAAGCCAGTAAGGCCTGTTACAAGTCAAAACCGCGTTTTAATGTGCTCTTTGATGCACGGAGTCACTCAGAAATAGCACTATGCAGTGGCTTGGCCCACTGATCGTTTATCGATCAGTGAATGCAACAAAACTGTTAGTTTGTAAACATTTATATCTAATAAAAAAAACATTTTACGTCACATACACGAGACAGTTATTTCATCCAAGACTAACCCTCTTAAACATCTTAACGCAGACAAATTACAATTTATAGCAGAAGCTTCAATAAGAAAAATGTTACATTTTGTTTTCACCTGGAAAGACTTCTGCCTGCTGCTGCCTGAAAAAGGGTTTAGGAGGGAGTGAGAAAATCTTAATTATTTATTACAAGTGCTGAATTAAAATCGGCGCAGAAGACAGGCGAAATGCCCGAATGACTTTCCCCAGTATTAGCTCAAATTCTAAGTGCAATGAAAAAATAGTTACTCTACGTATGTTAATTTATGATAAATTACTAATCCCACGATTATAAAATGGGCGATTATGCAATTACTATTATTTGTATTCAATTAAACGCACTCCTCTTGGAGTGCGTTTAATTGACTACATACACAAAGGAGAAGTATATTTGTAAATTAGTTTTATCGTTTTAGTGCAAAGCTTTTGACTATGTAAGTTATGGAGAGCAAATATAAGACATAAAATCTTTTGTATGAAAGCTTTCATAAAAAAATCAACTTAATTAAGTTTCAATTTCAAAGACAGCTTCATTATGACATTCTGCCTCCTCACTACCCTGGTTACGGTACATAGATGGATCAAATTCCGCCTTCGGCGAGCCGTTTGTAGACCACCACTTAAAAATTTATTGGCACTGCCCCCCTCCTCCCTTCTCTGCGTATGATTTACAACAATGGGTGTAACAGAAACGTGCAAGCGACTTGCAGATTAGATTGTCCGCGGTACTTTAGCTCGCAATAAATAGAATCTTTCGCGAAATGGAAAATAGACAATGCATTTAGCTGCGCGATTTTAACGGTTCGTTCGTAAGTATGAGCTAAGTAGAATATAGAATTATGAGTGAAAACTACATTAGTCTGTTCTATTGCCCTTCTTTTCGTTCTTGGTATAACTTAATTACTAGACTTTATACGATCAGTTAGGGTTGGCAGATGTAATATTTATAAATGCTGATTTTAAATCCAATTCTGACTTTTGTTGCAAACGCTTGGCGATTAGATACAGGCTTCAACAACTTCCAAAGAAGGTATGGTTGGAATTCTAAAAAGTGTTTATAGAAACTGGTGTGTCATGTGTCAGGGTCTTAGAATTGACAGCACACAGTCAATCTGATCTAATGTCAATCTTTACAACATAATATAGGACATTGGTCATATTAGTCATCTCTTAAATTTTAATTATAATGATATTAAAGCATGCATTTTGGAAAAAGTTTTAGTCCTTCAATTTAAGTTAGGCAGGTATAACGATTTTGAAGTTTCCAGTTTGCAATTGCTCAGTGATGATCATCTTTAAGTTTCCAGCTTGCACTTGTTTAGAGATGATTATTTTTCTTAACAGTCTTTTAATGAACAGCAAACCAGATTTGTAAAAAAAAATATGTCTTGGAATACGTGAAAATCAATTATTTTGGCAAAATTTCAATTTATCAACTTCTAGGCTATTTCACAATTTCGAAGTTCTGTTACTTAACTAAATTATTAATGAGTTCTTTTTCTTCATCTCCAGGTTACCAAATGTCGCGCAAATCGTGCGTGGTGGGAGGAGCGCGTGGCGCATGCATGTGGGTCCAGGAGTGCAACAGAGTGGGAGGTACACATGCAGGCGTGTGCGTCGACGGGTTCATGTTTGGCTCCTGCTGCCGGCTGCCAGACAAGCCTGTTCATGTGGAAGGTGAGAAACTTTAGTAGCTTCATCTTCTTCTTAGCGTGTTGACGGACAAACATCGTTAGAATTATTCATGACATCAGTAGGTACCTATACAAATTGCTAAACCCCTAGTGGACCTGGGTAAAACTTACTCTATCACAAAGCAAAGCCAACAGAGAAAGAAACAATAGACAACAGTTGTAACTATCGATATTATTGTTTGTTGTATGAGTATTGAGTAAATGCATTGTCATGGTAAACCGAAGGAGGATACCTACTTACTTCTGCTCAGGTTCAAATGTTAATTAAATAAATAACAAAAATCATTAAAAAAGCAAAACTTAAAATATCATAATTTTTATTTCGATGACACAATCAACGCCATCTAGTGAAGATCATAGAAATAATATTATTGGTTCCACAATTTATAAATGTTTTGTTTTCTTAATTAATGAATTACTAGCCAATGTTCATAATTAATTTTGTTATTATTTTTCAGAAGCTCAGACACCAGTCACAGTATCAGAGCGCACATACTCAACGCCATCTAGTACAGCGTTCACCACAACTCTCCCACCAGAAACATCAACACAAACCATTTCACGGCCTAACAGTAACTGGCAAACACAGAGGCCGTCGTTCATGACCAAACCAATAGATGGCGCGCCAACGTCATACTCCTATCGGCCGCCAGAAATAAACTTACCTTCATTAGGCAATTTAGATTCAAGTAGCGAACAAAATAGTGATATAGTTAATAAAATACCTTATAACAGTGTAAATAAATACCAAAATGTAAATAGGCCTAGCGAAGAAACTAGTCCCCACAATAAGATTTCGTCTAGTCTTAGTATATTGTCAGGCGCGCGGCCGATGGACGTTTCAGAGCAACACGCTGATAACAGCATCAGCTCGGGTGAGTTCCGTTTTAATATTATAAGTAATATATAGATGTCGCTGTTAATATTTCTAAATAATAAGAGCGACATCTATATACACCAGAGGTAGAAAGGCAGAACAAAAGTGTTTATTAAAAATTGCACAGTTTGGAGTGTTTTTGATTAATTAAGTAAACGAATAATAGATGGCAGTGTTATCAATTTTTTTCGCCAAATATTTGGTAAAAGTTTATTTTCATAATATTTATAGAATTTACTTGTGGTCTAAAGGTGAAAGTGGCCACCTTACCACCAACAACGTGCCCAGTGTTGTAAGTTCAATTCCTACGAGAACCTAAACTTTGTGTGATCCCGTATGTCTGTTGCAAGTATGGCTGTACTTTCCCAAGACATAAACTAAAAACAACTTGATGTACTTACACTAAAAAAGATTTATTATTCAATGACAAATAACTGAACTGCTAAGGTTACACCTGTCTCCTAATATTCACCTTAGAACCGACTTCGTCTAACATAAAATTTTTCACTATTCCAGCACAATTTATATCGAGGCCGAACAACCTAAACACGATACACTGGCAGGCGACGACAGAACCTTCCTTCATTACAAAGCCTCGGCCATCATGGGAGAAGCCGGTGGGGAAGCCCAAGCCGACGAAGAAGTTCACCACGACGACCAGCAAGCCACACAAGAATTATATAAAGCCGAAGGATCCTGCGCTCAATATGATCAACAGGACGGAGGAAGCGACTCAATCGTCGATTCAAACAACGGCTGCTACTAACGCCATTGGTAAGATTATAATTGATTTAAATAATAATTTATTAATAAAAAAAATACAATAACAAAGAGAAAGAAAAACGAGAGAGAAGGACAACAGAGAGAAACAATACACCAGAAAACAAACTTAGTTTTAACGAAAAGCATGTAAATAAATTAACGCCAACCAGATATGTAAGTACATCTTATCGTCAGCATATCCCAGTCCACGGCTGGTCATAGGCATTTCCAACGTACGGGAGCGGGTAGTGGTGTGTATATATCATATAACGTATATATAGATACCAAATAAGGCATAAATACTAGCTGTTGCCCGCAGCTTCACCCGCATGGATGTCGGTTCCAGACTATAATCTATTTATATCCATCCATCCTCTCAAAAGTTTTTACATTTATAATATTAGTAGGATAAACCCTTACCGAAAAAAAAAAACGTAGAGGTCACCCGGTGGTCGAAATTTGACAGTAATTATTTGCTTTCTGCAGATTTTCTCCGTATGAATTTTAAATTTGCCAAATTTTCCACTCTTTCTAAAAATCGGTATGTACTTACTTAAAAATGGGTATTTACAAGGATTTTTCTTCATGTAATAATTTAAAGAAGAAGATAAGATATATTTTATAACCAGATTCTAAAGATATACCTAATTTATTTATTGCAAAAATAACGAACTCTAAAAACATAAAAATCGTCGCATCATACCCACTCAGTTAACGAAACGGCACTAAGCGGTGTGCCAAACTAGATTATCCTCTTTAGCCATAACATTTGAAATGTGCAAAATGGATTAAAATATTAAATGTTTTTAAAATCCATTAAAACAAAGTGGAACTTTTTGAAATTTTATTTTGCATGGACTTATAATATTTTTTTTTTTGCTTTCGTCTGTATGATGGCGCTCGTAATGCAACTGGATAATTCTATCTCGACCTCATTTTTGCTGGTAATGCTTAGCAAAAACATGACATTACTGAAAAGCCAGATTTTGCATCAAATACGTACTTGGTACATTTAATAATGTAATGATTAGTAGGAATTTACCTCTTTAAAAACCTCTAATCTTTTAAAACTGGGTTTAATTTGACTTAAATATTTAGTAAACAAAAAATTAAAAAAATATATATATAATATATTTAATTATTAAGTGTTTTAGTGACAAAGCATGAAACGTATTATATAAGAATGGTTGACATTGATAACAAAGATAAAAATACAAATTATATTACACATACATATACATTTTTCAGAATGTGGCGTAACAGCAATGTGGCCAAGACCTGAGGTGCGAATAATGGGTGGCAAAGACTCCAACTTCGGGCGGTGGCCGTGGCAAGTCTCTGTTAGAAGAACTTCGTTCTTCGGGTTCTCTTCCACGCATAGATGCGGAGGAGCCATCATAAATGAAGGCTGGATAGCTACAGCTGGCCATTGTGTCGATGAGTAAGTATTCTAATAATTTTAATTGGCCTGTTGGTCGAGTGGTTAATGACCCTGACTACTAAGCCGGAGGTCGTGGGTTCAATTCCCACACGAGACAAAACTTTGTGTGATTAAATAATGTTTGTTTCAGAACTGGATGTAATTTTCAAAATTGTAATTGTCATTTAAATTATTTTAAAATATTTATTTTTAAAAATACGGTACGAACATACTATAGAAAGGGCTAACTTTGCACAATAAATCTATCAAGAATAAAATCACCAATCGTTTTTTTGGTCTATTGTTTAAATCTTGTCCAGATTACATCCTTAAATATATCCATAAAACAAACAAACAAAATCCAAACGTAATATGAAGTCTGTAACTTTAGCCTTTACTGAGAAATATCCAGACATTTGAGACCCAAAAAAATAACATATCCTATTAATATATTTAACCAACTGCGTACAATATATTATACCTAATGCATTAATGTATCCACAGAATAAATACAGCCGTATGTATTTCTATATTGCTTCAAAAGAAAACGTTAATACAGACACAAAAGGAATTATCTCTCTACGAACTTATCTAATCGCTTTTGCAAAAAAGTCTGTATTTCTGCTGCATAATAATATACCTAACATACGTATGTATGCATTGAATTCAGAATGTAAACACTCTTTGTGAATAAATAGCTTCATTATTTTAAAAGTGCTCACCGATTCTCTACTATGATAAAAACAAACTATGAAAATTGTACTGGCTGTTTTCCAGTTTTAACATATACGCTAGAAGAATTTTATTTTCAAGAAATCACTGTGTTTAATAGTATTATGTTCAATGCAATAACTGAACTAGTTTTCGTGATTTTGTGATATAGTCTTCGTAAAATCAAATGTATTTCTTTATTTAGTTTACTCAGAATATTACTATCTTCTGATTGATCTGAAGACGATTCCGCCACCAGGAAACCAATGCTGTGTCGTGAGGGAAATTACAAAAAGACACAAGGTATACATAGACTCGAAATAATCACTTATGAATCACACATCAAGGGATTATCTTAATCATTATTATATGAACTGCCCTTCTAGACAAGTGGCATAAGCGATAGTCGAATCGAAAAGTCAAATAATAAAATATATGGAATTTGACGTGAGTTTAAGATTTAATGTCGTAAACTTACATCAAATCCCATACATTTTATTATTTGACTTTTCGATTCGACTATCGCTTATGCCACTTGTCTAGAGGCTCTGGGCCTCTAGACAAATGGCATATGCGATAGTCGAATCGAAAAGTCAAAAAAAGCAAATGTATGGGATTTGACGTAAGTTTACGATGTGTAATGTGATGCAACGTATAGAATTGGAAATGTAAAGACAAATCTTGATACAACCTACTCGATAAGCGAAACGGCACTGTCGACAAACGAATTCGCTCATCAAGATGGCGGATATTCGATCAGCTGATATATTTTGTGGAAGTTTTGTTACTGTTTGTTTATGTTTTAAAATATATTATGTTTTAAGAGGTGCATAATGGGCCATATGCCTTAAAAATCAGATAACTGTAAACCCTTATTTTCACAGTTACATTATTATTAACACTACATTAACATACCATGTTTGTACATTTTGGAGGACAGAGACATTCTCAGTGCTGTATCAACCATAAACTACAGAATGTAAATGTTCATTGTTTATCAATACGATCCACTCAAGCACTTCTTTACTTTAGGTATAAGTTAAATAAAATTAACATGGAAACAATCTTTATTTCGACACTGTCGTAGAACAATGTCAGATGTTATGATACTACGAAATCTTGTTTTTAACACAATTAGCTTCTATAAACGATTATCTTTCCCAACAGTTTTTTTTTAATTTTTTTTATACAGTAGTTTTGAAGATATTGAATCGAACAAAATCGTACTTGAACATGATTCCGAACGACAACATCGCGTGCCAACATGCGCTGTTGTCTCTTTCTCGTAAAGGACGCGTATGTGCCGGCCGCTGTCTATTTAACGTCACATGCGACGACGTACGACGGCAAGTGGTCATGTTTCTTAATGTTTTTAAAGATAATGCCTAAACGTATTTGAAAGCTATTTTTATAGTTTTAATGAGTTTGTAATATTACAAAATCAATACAAGATGTCAAGATCAAAGCAGATATTAAATTTTGTTCTAAATAATAAAGAATTAATTAACCGCTCAACCGAGGAATCTAGTATTTCGACTAATTTAAACGAAAGTACACATAATCCTGGTAAGTCATTCTTATAATAATTAATGTTCGTAACAGTAATTAGTGATATTAATATATATTTTATTATTTCGAACCAGTAAAAAGATTTTATTCTAAAATACTCAAAAATCATGTCGTATTGTAATGAACGACTATGTTCTATGGAAGTCAAAAATAATCATTTATATTATTAAATCTAATCACAGTGATGGTGTAAATACGTATATTACTTTATTTTAGCAACAATATTTATTTCTATTTATTTTGTTGTATCTTAAAATAGTGTCGTTTTATTACAAAGTTCATTTTAATAATTGAAGTCGGTTGGGCAAATACGACGCTGTACTACGGAATAAATGTCACTATTTTTTGTCGTACAATTAGAACCGACCGTATTCTTTGGCGGCTTTCGAATACAATTTTGTTCGGCACTTTCAATTATAAAAAAGTAATAGATTAAATTAACAGATTTTTTTTAATAACACATAGGCTACGTTTTACGGCAATAACCGAGAACCATGCGGGCGGAGCTTTTGTACACCAATGACATTTATGATACAGATATTATTATACTGCGTTTTATTCTAGATTAGCTTGTATTAAAAATAATATGTCTATATCTAATAAGTTTTTTATAAGCTCTAAATCCCCATGATTTAGAGCTATAATATTTTGTTAGTATACAAAAGACATATAATTTACAGAAATAATTTACAATGTGGCTGTCTTATTTGGACGCAATGACCCTCAGGTGAAGCAGCGCGTTTACGCCTAATCACTGCAAAACTGTCCGTGTGTGCATCGGCGAACATGCCTGAGGCGCTGCACATCCATGGCAGTCCCAACAGCATCCTGAGTGCATTATTGTATTGGACTCGAAGAGCACTGATGGTCTTCAGCGTACAGCTAGTCCAAAGACTGCACGTGTAAAACGTTTGACAATACGCTTTAAAAAGTTTTAATTTTACGTCACATGTGCAACGTGCAAATCTTGGTACAAGCATGTTGCTTCTGACCGCCTACGCTCTTCGTTCCCTTTCTACATCCAAATCATCTCTTATGTTTTCTGTAACTATATGTCCCAAATACTTAAACTGTTGAACACGGTTTAAGGTATTACCCATTAAGGTAAGGTAATTTTGCCCCGAAGACTAGTATTTCGCTCTTTTTGGCATTGTGCTCTCCAGCATACCTCTCACACACCTCCAGTAAGGCTCTCAAACCAGCAACTGAGGGGCTTAGTAAAGCCATATCATCGGCATAACTTATATTATTAAAAGCTACGCCATCTATGAAGCAACCTGATTGCATACTGCTAAGCTCACTAATCAGTGCATTATTATATAAGTTAAACTATATTGGAGATGTTAACCCACCTTGTCTAACCCCACATTGCAGCCTACATTACTCCGATTATTTGGTGCTGATACTCATATTTAAATATGTTAACAATGTCTAATTGAACATTTTAATTGGACATTTTCTCCCAAAGCTTGTCGTAATTCACCATGTCAAAAGCTTTGGACATATCTAGAAAGCATGTAAACACAGGCGTCTTTCTATCGGTGTAGTACCTCACTGTCTCTTCTAAACATAAAATTGCCGTTTCGGATGACACACCCTGGCTAAAACCGTGCTGTGCATCGTGCAAAATGATATGCTTCTGTAAAAAAGTGTTCAAAATACTATCAAATGCCTTGGCAACATTTTGATTTAACATTTTATTTTTCAATCCTACTAATATTATAAACGCGAAAGTTTGTAAGTATGGATGGATGGATGGATGGATGTTTGTTACTCTTTCACGTAAAAACTAGTGATCGGATCTGGATGAACAGAGATAGATTATGGTCTGGACTAACACATAGGCTACTTTTTACAGCGATAACCAACATCCACGCGGGCGGAGCCGCGGGCGACGGCTAGTGATACAATAAAGAAAGTTGATTATTATTATATTTTTGTTTTTTTTTTAAAATTAATAATGAAAAAACTTAACATACAACACCAAATAAGCATGAAATATCGAAGAACAAAGTGACATAATGTACGTAGGTAACCTCATTTCCCGTAGGACAACGTCGTAATGTTACATAAGCTATCTAGCGTAAGTAGAACAAAGTTGGATGATAACAAAAGAGGACTATTTTTTTTATAATAAATAATATCGCACCCCCCGCAGAATAAAGTCGTAAGCGCGGTTACCACCTTTTTAATGTTTTTGCATTTTCGTGATCTATAAGGTCAAATACACCTCTCAGATTTTTTTCAGATTTTTTTAAATAATATTAATAATAATATTAACATCAATTCTTTATTCCTCGGATGAAAAAAATACGATCCTCCGTCGAACAAAATCGTAATAAACATTTACACTTTGGAAAAGTATCTTAAGAGCATGTAATACGACATGGCGGCTGTATACATCGAAATAAAACAAACCGTGTTAACTTGTAACACGCGTTTACCACTTTATTCGCGGGAAGAAATTAACGTAGGTTTTCGTTATAATCTACTACAAATTGAAAAGAATTTTGCACAAAATATAGCATGAGGAAATTCACAATTATCATAGTAGTAGGAAGGCCACGATGCTCAATGGGGATTTACTTGAGCGTCGTAGAGACCTATTGAGTTGCGAAGCTTAGATGATAAAAAGAAAAATATGTTATATAATGTATCCTTTTCATCGGTGGGGGAAGCAGCTATAGATTCTCATAAATGTAAAATAAAACGGTTGCATGGACATACTCGAGCGCGTCAGATATTGATAGCCATCTATGTCCTACGTAATAATGTACGTATGTTATTCTGATCGTTTGCATGATGGGTATGATCGTACGTAAGGGTTAAAAATGAGAAAAAAATAATTTAATCGAGCGCGAAATCATCCAATAATCTGACGATTTGGATGTGACGCAAACTCGCGGCCATTATTAGAATATGGCAAACAAAAACATCATTTTGACATACTCAAGCCCGTCAGATTAAGATATATATGGTTTATCTTTATGTCCTAGAAGTACTGTCTCATAATGGGACGATTATCTGGAGGGATTCGCCTAATCTGATAATTAAAAGAAATATATATATACGAGGGTCGGTCGAAAAGTTCGCGGAATCGGGGTGTTGTTGGAAGGTGGCCTCATTTTTTTTTACCTGCATGTACTGTGGGACTACTTATGAGTATAAATACCAAGTTTCATAAAAATCTGGTAATTGTTCATTGAGCTATCTTCGATCAAACAAGTCAATCCGGAAGAAAACTAGAAAAATGGCGAAAATCCTCGCGATCGCCGAGGAGCTGAGGATCTTGGATATTGTAAGGTCTGTCTTGGAATCGTGGAGCCATAGTCATTCACTATGGCTCCACGATTCCAAGACATTGGGCTTTCTTAGCGGTGAACGCGCAAACTTGTGTCTTACTGGGGTTAAATTAGACTAAATTTAATCATCATCATCATCTCAACCCATAAACGTCCCACTGCTGGGCACGGGTCTCCTCCAAACACTTGGAGGGATACCAGCATACTATACCACGCTGGCCAGACGGATTGGTATAGGATTTTGTTTCGAATTTTCCCACTCCCTTAGTCGACTCTTACGACACCCTCGGGATGTAAAGGGGTGGTGACATTTGTATTCTTAATCCGTCACCACACGGAGGAATGACTAAATTTAGTCGTCCCCAATCAGAGACTCTGGAAAGAGTGCTACTAATTTCAGACACAAGTGCTGTCATCAAGTTCCTTATCAAGCAAGGAAAACCTCCTCAAACCATTTTAGAAGAGATGTCTTCTATTTACGGGGACTCTTGCCCTGGTAAAACCATTATTTAAAAGTGGCACAACCTCTTCAAGCACAGCAGAGATTCACTAGAAGACGACCTCAGTGCAGGGCGGCCTATTGAAGCGATCACAGTCGTGTAGCAGATTTAAATCATTTTAAATATGCTACACTACAATCTTGGCATGTCACAGGTGTGCGCAAGGTGGGTACCGTGAATGCTCACGCCACATCAGAAGCAACGACGAGTTGTGTGTTGTCAAGAGTTTTTGGACCTCTCTGCTGAGAACAAAGAAGCCATTTTGGGCCGGATTGTGACTGGGGATAGAACTTGGGTTTACCATTATGAGCCTAAGTCAAAGCAGGAGTCCATGCAGTGGCACAAAAAGGGTACATCACCTCCTAAGAAATTGCCGATTGGGTAAAGTCATGTAATGGCAAAAGAAACCAGAGTGGGGACGGCGTTAGAGAGTAAAAGATAGAGAAAAAGTGAGAGAGGAATAGAAACGCGGAGGGGAATATGGGAATGAGGCATCACAAAGCTGCATTGCTGTATTATACTTCATCGACAAATTTTTAATACTTCGGCTTGTGGAAATTGTCATATTATATATTTTTTGTCATCCTTGAATTATTTCCTTCAAAATAAAAATAAAAATCGGCCACGCTCGAGAATGACGAGATGACGTTTTTTTACAACTTTGCAGCCCTCCCCTTTTTTTACGTCACTCGCAAATTGTCAGATTAGTGAAATATATACTTTTTAGCATGTCTAAAAACTCACCCTACCTTAATCTGACGCGCTCGAGAATAAATCATGATTATTTTTTTTTACTAATCTGATCCATTGACGGGCGTCCGTATATGTATATGGTGCTCATATTCGGTGGAGGTACTTAAAACAGATACAAAGTATCCCCCTGTATACTAATCTGCCGCGTTTTAGTAAATCCCGAAATCCCTTCATGGGCTCCCCTGCTATAGCTACATTATTACTCTTGTAGAAAATGAGGCGCCATAAAGCATAACGCACAAAGTCTGCTTATTTTTTAATCGAAAGAAAGCCGTCATAATACATTACTGAATGTTATTAACGAGCATCTTTTACCGAATAAAGTGACTGTTGATTATTACGCTTATTGCGAGGACAACTTTTTGCCACGAATACAGTGGTAATAGATGATTACCAACAAGGTAATCATTTCAATTTATGGTATTATACGTTTTCCTTAATATTTAAGAGAATCTTATTAATATTTATTTTGTTTTAAAGTAATTTAAACAGAAAAAAAATTAGCTTTCATTTGACATCTCAATCATTTTGATAGGACGTATAGTTGCCTTATTATTCACTAAAAACGGTTTTTTAATTTTCCTGAAAAGTTGATATTTTCATCTTACGCCTTTATTCGGTGGGGGGTGCGATATGTACTTGTAATTTTCTGGGAATAACTACAAATATGATAGCAAAAGCTATTTGCAAGTTATAATATGCCAAAATAATTAGGTAAAAAAATATGCCGAAAAATCTGAGTTCAAAACTTTAAAGTGCTCTCCTGTAAAGTAGCTATTTTGTAGAAGCGACATTGTTCTATGACAGTGTCGATTTAATTAAGGCCCCTATCTCAAAAAAAATATAAAAAGAGTGGTGTAAATGAAACCATTTTTGTTGGTATAAATGACTGCCAAAAAATAAATTATATTATATTATTATCAACAAGATGTTTCATAATATGGTTTTGTCATAAATTGTATATAATTTCTAAATAATTTGTAAAAAAATCACCGAATCAGCACCAAATTATTGAGATGTGACCACTTTATGACTTCAATTTTTATCTAATAATACAAAAAAAACAATATTTAAAGAAAACATACACCTATAATTTGGTTATGTTATATTTAGAATAAGTACGAATTTTAATTTATTATAAATTAATAAGACGTCTAGTCAAAGAGTATTTTATTTTATTTTTTTTATTGGGAAAACAAACAATTGTACAGTATGTATACATCTCAACCCATAAACGTCCCACTGCTGGGCACGGGTCTCCTCCATTAATTTGAAGGAATATTAGCCTACTATACCAAGCTGGCCAGACGGGTTGGTAAAGGGTTTTGTTTCGAGTTTTCCCTCTCTTGCAGTGGATATTGTCTGCCTGACTTACTCCCTTAGTCGACTCTTACGACACCCACGGGATAGTATGGGGTGGTGACATTTGTATTCTTAATCCGTCACCACACGGACAACAGTATGTATAATATATCTTAATTACTAAATGAATGTATTAATGTACAATCCACGACGTTTCCTCAGATTACTAAAATTAAAGATAATACAATAAAACTTATAAAACTAAACTAAATTAAAATGTTAACAAGACAAACTTTGCGTAATTTTGTGTTTTGTTAAGAGTAAATATTATTATGTTTGTATCCCCGCACTCGTCTGGAGAATTAGTGCGGGAGTCGTGATCGCTTCGCTCAAATGCTAAGGTCGTTGGCAGTATCCTAACCCTTAAACAATTAAAATTTTAAATACCTAGATAGTACATTTTGGAAGTGTTGCTATTTGTTAAAAAAATATATAATTTTTCTTTAACAAACAACAACCCCTCCACAATGTTAAAACTGTATAACTTTGTAAATATAATAATATAAAAGTATATAATTATTAACACTACCATGTTTGTACATTTTGGAGAACAGCAACATTCTTAGTTCTGTGTCAACCACAAGCTACAGAATGTAAATTTTCATCGTTTATCAATACGATCCACTTTTAAACTTCAGGTAAAAGTTACATAAAAAATAATAAAAATAAGATGGAACCAAACTTTATTTAATTAACAATTAAAATATCTAGTACATTTTGGCAGTGTTGCTATTTGTCAAATATATACTTTTTTTTAATAAATAGCAACCTCCAAAATGTTAAAACTGTTTATCTTTGTAAATAAAATATATATATATTTATAAAGATATACAGTAAAAATAATATACACAGACTATGATATGTTCCTCAAGTTCAACACAAGACATTTCAATAGGGCGCTCGATACAAAGATTTGCTATATCTATCTATATATGCCACCACGAATAGCCTTATTTCTTACAAATGCACTAGAAATAGTGTAATGTTCATTATTGAATAATAATAATTCTTCTTCTTATCGTTTGGTTAGTGGCCAACCTGGTGACAGAGTTATTTAGATCGCCCATATTTAGGCCTCTGTCGTGATCTAACGACTGATAACAGTCGGGACCGACTTTTAACGTGCCCTCCGAAGCACGGAGACGCTCAGATGAAATACCACTATGCGGTCACCCATCTATAGGGTTACCGCGCCCTTGGTAGCTTAACCCGCTGATCGTTTACCGAACAGCGGGTGCACCTAGCTATGAGCGCCTCATAATAATAATTGATCACTCTTTAACCAATGTTCAGTAACATAAAGCACATTAATACTATGTTTGTTTAAAAATAAATCTACTTCTAATTCCTTGCCGGATAATCCCTGAATATTCTGGTGCACTATGTTTAGACTATATGTCTGCTGCTTATCCTTTGTCACATCTAGTAGTTTAAATTATTAGATGTATGTAAATTGCTATTGGTAGTGTTCATACTACTGAGTTTTACCAAATCCTGCAATACCCTATGAGTACCTGTGTCGGTAAATAAATGAAATGCTAATAATTTAGCAATTTGTTGCTTATAAAATAAGAAAAGGTACATAGTATCTTCGGTAAAAAAACTAATAAATATACTATTGTAGAAAAATAAAATGAAGTCGCGAAGGCGACATGTACTATTATAGATTAATAGATTTAGATTTTCTCTATATGCCTGTTTTGTTTATTTAATAAGGCATAAGAATATGGCAAGGCACAAATAATAAATCTACACCCTAAACTATCATGAAGTGATATCATTACTTCAGTTAACTGTAGTATATATAAACTATCATGAAGTGATATCATTACTTCAGTTAACTGTAATATCTTTTTTTGTGACAGATAAGCTGTCACCAAGTAAAATAATCCCTGTGGATTGATCATTAAAATGAGCAGACTAGTAAAAAACTAGCAAACTATCTTCCAGGTGAACAAATATTTGTGACGCGGTACTCAGTATATTTATTTTATTTTATTCGGAAAACAAACAGTATTTCTAACTAAATTAATAATAATAGTATGACTATTAATTAAACTGCCCAAACCCTTGACTAATTGGTCAGAAAATATAATTACATTCTTGCTATAAGATTCTGAATGTGTTATTGAGTCAGTGGAACCACAGTTACAGAATCATTATAAAGTAGTTGTTCACCGTTGAGCGACTGTGACACATCACAAACAACACCTAGCATTAAAGTGTTACATTTTAATGCTAGGTGTTGTTTGTGAACACGTTAAACACATCTTATTATTGGTATTTATTTATTTATTTATTAGGGACAACAAACAACTACAATATAATGTGTTCTTGGGTGACAATAACTAAATAATATTAACAATATTGCAGTCAACCACATTATCCACAGAATAACAAAAAAATATTAATGAAAGCATGCCACTAGGTAACTATTAAACAATATATTCTTTTGGTGATATTTGATCTTAAAGATGACATTTGAGAAACAAAAAAGTATGGGAAATAAGCTCTGATTTTTTTAAATTTAAGCTTATGACTGTATCCTGCTCATACATTAATTTACTGCTAAGTAACTGTTAGCTACAATTATCAATATCTGAAAGAAATGTCACACGCTCTTTGATTAAATCACAGTTAATTTGTGATAATTTTTAATGGTTGTTGACCTCTTAAAGTTGAATTCAAGCTTTTTAATTAATTTTCTTAATTTCAAATGTTTCCTTTATTTATTTCTACTATTTACAACAATATTTTTTATATTTTTCAAACAAACAATATTATTATTTTTCAAAACATTTAACACATTTATTTTATCACATAAGAGCTCAGAAACAGGTTTTGAGTTTCACTATTGTCGAGAACCCGAATAGTGTCATCAAGTAAACTATTTTTTAGAAATGCTGTGTTAAGACATTATTTTAACTCTGGAATGCAATGCAAAGAACTTAAATACATATCACTACAACTACTGAAGGACTCCACTTCTTCCGGTAGTTTATCGCGCTGGTCCAATTCTTCTACATATTGATGGTGTAGTGTAGATAGCTCTCCCTTCAACTCAGCAACTCTGTTATTAATTGATTGTAATTCTTCTTTACAGTCACTGCGTTTCTTTAACAGCTGGCTGTTGTCCTCATTGTATTTCTTCAATTCAAGCAGCGTTAGTTTAAGCTTGGTTTCAGTCTCCTAAGCCATTGCTCTACGGGTCTTCGTATAACAAGGCTTTCTGTATCACCAAGTACCTTAAAAGTAAATGAAACAGCTGAGAGATAGAAAGAAAAACAAATGTTGAGATGACAAGAGTGAAAATGTGGGTGTGTAAAGTGGAAAAGGACAGTAATTGTGTTAAAAATTATTGGATATTGAAAAAGAGTGGTACTATGTTTTGAGTAGGTGTGTTAATTAATAATTTCAATATGTTTTACCAAGGTAAATGACAGTAGCTGAGCGAAAGTGAGTTTATTTAAGTTTATGCTTAGGGCAACAACATTTAACAACTAAGTAATACAGTGTGCATATGTGTTTGCTGTAATGAAGCAAGTTGTTATTCGTCAATCTTGCTTCCACATATTATATTCGTCAAGCAAAACGAGAACGAAACTACCAGTGAGTGCTGCATGTACGTGGATCACATACGTAAATATCTCTATGAGCTCATATAGAATACATACAATATGGGCCACGGGCAGAGTATGTAGGTGTTGTGGGGTGCTAATTATGGTAAATATGTAATATACTCCCTGCGTTTTACACTTATACACGATGACACTTCAAATAACAATAAACAGCATATTCAAATCACTGTTCGGGGCAGTTTCTATAGTACTTATTTATTAACAAACAACTAAACACTGTCTGTGTCAGCAAAGATAATTATTCTATAAATTTCACGTACATATTAAATTGGAATTTAATTGAAATTACACAAATTATTGTAAAAAGGTTAAAATTGAGAGCATTTTTTGTCGTCTGGCGATCACAGTGTTGCCAGCCTTCTAAAAATAAAATAAATTCATTACAATGGAATAAATGTTATTACTCAGGCGATAAATATTTAAGTGATAAAATAAAATAGGTACTTGCACGCTTAATTGAATGTTTTCTATCATTTAATTTTTTCATGCATATATAATTATAATAATACAATAAAATTTACATTTTCATTGGTAGGTCCTAATGTAGTTTATAAGCATTAAATATTTATTGATATGTCACATAATATGTACTTACAATAATATGATTTTGACATATAATAAAAACAAAAAAAAACCTACATACTTTACAATAATATTTATTGTAAAGTTAGTTAGCGATTTCATATAGAGTCATATCATATACCTACATTGTAACGTTTTTCCTGCCAGTCTAATGGTCAAAATATGTGGTAATACCCTTAAACCTGTAACAACTTTTATTGTACACCCATATATCGCAAATTATATGAATTAGTTTTTTTTAATGCATAAAAATAAGACTTTTGTGGGCTGCGCATAATGAAAAGATATTACTCAGGAAAGCCAAGAGAATTATTTCTTGTCAATGTTTAAAGCAAATAAGTGTAATGCATGCCGGATTAATTGTTTATAGAGAGATTTACAAATAACGAACGTTATTTATGACGTTAAAACATTTTTATTATTTTTTAATTTTTAGCGACAAAGCCGCTAAAATGGTAACACTAAGCGCACTTCTCAATAAACGCTAACGCCTTTGCAATGTCGCTAACAATTTGGGAGTCATGTAAATAAGAACTCGTCAAACTCTCAGTCTACTTGATTTTACTAGTGAATGTTATTTTGACATTTTGATTCGTTTGTGAAGTGCGCTTAGTGTTGCCAATTTGGTGGGTTTTGTTAAGGCTTTACCGTCTCAAAAAACGTAATAACAACTTTTCTAACGACTTTTGGTCTACAAATCAATATACCTACTAAGTATATAATATTTTAATAAATTTAACCAATTAAACAGTAAAAAGTAAAAGTTTATATTTGACCTCTAATAAATTTAATGAATCAATAAATCGAAACAATTCTCAAAATGACTGCTATATAAACACAAGTCAATAGAAAATAATTATGACGAATTAGGGCAGAACCTTCGCTCGATTCTTTTATACTGTGACTAGGTACAGCGCCATCTACTCGCGGTTGTTAAAAGTAATTTGCAGCTTATAATATATATCGTCAATAAATATTTATTTTGCGGCACGTGAGCCATACTTCTTTATTATGCGCAGCCAACAGCAGTCATACTTTATGCATTTTACGAAAAAACAAACAAAGAATTACAGTAAAATAATCACAAAACTTCCACAATATATATCAGCTGATCGATTATCCGCCATTTTTTAGCGTCAACTACAAGGTGTTAGTGTTCGCTAACGTCAGGCTCATTTACGTAATAAGAAGAGCGAATTCGATTGCCAAAACTGCCACTCGGCTTCAATTTATAAAAAGAACATAATATAAGTCGACTAGTTTCGAAGGTGGCAATCAGAATTTATGACAAATGTTGGTAAAATCTTGACACTTGTCTACGAAATTGGGATCGACCGGATCGACATTGTTGAGGCGGTACCGTTTGTAGAAATTTAATCGATTTGGAGCTTATGCCACTTGTCTAGAGGGGCTGGGCATATAGTTTGTCGAAACGATGACTGATAGAGCAAAAATGTATTGAAACGACGACCATGAATGGCAAAAGCCAAAAAAGTGGAGCGACAACCTGCCCCTCTAGACAAGTGACAAAGCTGTAACCACATTATGTCGTAAACTAATGTCAAATACCATGTATTTGCTTTCTATTCTATTTGATTCGACTACCGTTTATGCCATTTATCTAGTGAAGAGTGCGGGTAGCTAATGGGCGTGAATAATATAATAAATCTATCTACAGCAGTGGACGACCCTGCTTGATAGGTATATACTATAACTGTACGTAATTAACTTAATGAAATTTAAAGTGGATGGTTTTCATTAGAAAAATGCGGAACTCCAGAATATTTTTCTAAATTCTGAATCTTCATACATATTAATGAAAAGCCTTATTTTTAACTAAGCGTTAATACTTCACAAAACTCTCTCTACTTATAAAGGATAACAGGCTTGAAACAAAACTGGCCACAATTTCGCAATTCGTATTCGGCCCTCCATTTTATCATGAAAAAAATGTCTTAAACATCTTAAGCCTTCCTGAGAAATGTTTTATCAGAATCCATTTAGTAATCCTAGAGATTAACGCATTCATACAGACTAACGGACGGTTTCCTTTCATTTACTTTTTATATTTCCCATCTCTTAGTCGGTTTTAAGTAGATTACTGTAAAAACAAAGTAAAGGCAGCGGTCCAAACACCGTAAAAAAGGAATTAAAAAGAACTTCTTCAATGGAGTCTGTTTAAAACAGGATAACCTAGTTAAAAAAATGTTTTTTGCGGCTTTACGTCAAGAGAACAGATTGGATTTTTTACGAGTGTCCTGTTGTTCTTATTGAGGTAAGCAGACTTCACAACGACAAAAGCGAGTTCAGAAACCTGAAAATTACTTCCGTCGTTATTTCCCGTTGGTTTTTCAATTTCCATGTTAATATTGCTGTGAACAAAAATAATGTCATCCTTTTTGTTATGTAGAGTATAGTAGACAAGTGATTTTGATTATACTCGACATTGTTATTAAAATTATTATTTCGGGATATATTTTGTTAATATAATTACTTATCTAGTTTAAAACCAGTGTTTTCGTTCGCAGACGTGCATTTCGCAGACGTGGTTTCCTCATGATGTTGACTTTCTTCATTTTATTACTAAAATTTACATTGGTAATTAAAATATTAATAAGTAATTAGTTATTTTTCTTTTCAGTCTCCTTACATCCCAAATAAGGATTAGAGTGGGCGAATACGACTTCTCTTCGGTGTCTGAAGAGTATCCATTTGTTGAGCGTGGGGTCGCCAGGAAGGCAGTACATCCAAAATACAATTACTATACATATGAGTATGATTTAGCTCTGGTGAAGTTAGAATCTCCAGTGCAATTTGCTCCTCACATATCGCCGATTTGTCTGCCAGCGACTGATGATCTGCTGGTCGGAGAAAATGCTACGGTCACTGGTTGGGGACGGCTGTCAGAAGGCGGGGTGTTGCCTTCGGTCTTACAGGAGGTATGTATACATACTAATTAAATATGTATTAAAGTAACTGTTTTAATAGTGTATAATATTAGTTTGTTTGTTACCTTTTCACGAACGGCTGAACGGATCATAGTGAAATTTGGCAAGGAATAAATTTTATTGCGATTGACATCCAGGCAGGCGCTAACAGCTAGTAGTATAATTATAATATACTAGCCGTTGCCTGCGGCTCCGCCCGCGTGAATGTCGGTTATCGCTGTAAAAAGCCTATATGTTATTCCAGACCATAATCTATCTCTATGCCAAATTTCATCTAGATCAGTTCAGTAGTTTTTACGTGAAAGAGTAACAAACATCCATCCATCCATCCACCCATCCATCCATCCATCCATACTCACAAACTTTCACATTTATAATATAAGTAAGGATAAAGTTCCTCGCAGTTTTATTCGTGTTTGAATTTCGTCCCGTGTCACATTTTTGTTTCTGCCATGCTGTCCTTGGGTCCATAGCGTGATGTTAAAAATCCTATGCCATTAAGAATTGAGCTATTAAATGTAAAAATAAATGTTGTCCCATTTGGGAATTGAACCCACTACACTCGGTCCGGTGCTGGTGGCGAGGTTAGGTGGGCATTAGAGCACAGGTGCCTTTCAGTAGCAATAATCTCTAAAAACTTTCTTAATGTAACCAATGACCATCCTGATTTCAAAGCACAGCTAAACTATTCATTGGCAATCAGTAAAATCGAGTATTTTAAAATATTCTAAATGTGCCCACATGTAAAAGATTTCATTTTCCATTTTCCAGGTTCAAGTACCCATAGTATCAAATGAAAGATGTAAGTCTATGTTCCTGAGAGCTGGCAGGCACGAGTTTATTCCTGACATCTTTCTCTGCGCTGGCCATGAAAGAGGTGGCCATGATTCATGCCAGGGAGATTCCGGAGGCCCTTTGCAGGTAAGTTTGGACCTCAATTTGGTTTTTCTTCTTATTGACAATTTTTTGGTCAAATATGGACTTGCGAGGGATCCTTAGGGGAAGCCTTTTTTACACTACTTAGGTGGCAAATAAGCAAACGGCCAGTTTGATGTGAAGCAGTCACCGTAGCCTATGGATGCTTGCAATATCAGAGGTATCTTGCGTGTTGCCGACCCATTTTTTATACCAGGGCTTTCAGATGAAATATCCCTGGGATAGGAAAACTTTTTCTTTCCAAACGCATCCCAAAATATGTTGAGCGCTGGTGATCTGTACCACTTTGTGTAGTTATTTGGCGTTATATAAAAGTAAAGTTTCTTCCCCAGTCGGACTTGCTCGCTAGTATGGTGCCCTACCTCTCTTAAGACATTGTTTTATAATATTATAGTATACAATTATTATTGTATAACTCGTAATATTTGAATCTGTTTGTAAATAGGTTTAAGTTTTCCTGGAACCATAACAATATTCTATTCCAATAAATTATACCAGTTTCCTTTCTTAGAAAATTTCAATTTTCATTACAATATAATCTTTAACTAGAATAACAAATCCTTGGCTTTAACTTTGATGAATAACTTTACCTATATTATGTATAATGTTATAGTTTTATTGAAGTTCCAAGAAGTCTTTATACCTTTTACATACATTAGTCTCATAGGGTACCTAAGTTTGGTCTTTCAAACTTCATTGGTAACACTAAGAATTTGTCTTAGGTTTATCTTTTAGGTATTGCATTTTCATGTTGTAATTGTAATATGATGCGAAATGTTTTGTATTCGATTCCTGGATCTAGTAAAGTGTTATTGGATTTTTCTGTTAGATGTTGTTTTGTAGCATGAAACCTAAAATTCTGCCCAGTATAGCATCATTCTATTCCATGGATCCTAAAAAAACAATTGTTTACATTTAATATTGAGGCCCCAGTAAATAATTAAAAATACTTGTGTTGGGAAGTCTCGCTTTTTCCCTTAATTAACCAAGTAATTTGTTACAATATAAATATCTTAATTTACTTTATTAATGTAGTGTTCTTATTTCTCTACAGGTCAAAGGAAAAGACTCCAAATACTTCCTGGCCGGCATCATCAGCTGGGGCATCGGCTGTGGTGAAGCAAATTTACCTGGCGTCTGCACCAGGATATCCAAATTTGTACCGTGGATCTTACAAACGGTCAACTCCTAAACACCTCTATATCAAAGAGAAGTAAAGAAATGAATAAAGACATTAAAGACACAAAAGTGATAAGTGGACTCGAAATGAAGTGACAAGTGCAGCGTTAGTTACCTTCAAAAATGTTGATGTAATTCAACGTTTTATGAGGCGTTTTATATATATAATGACTCGCCGAAAGCTGTGTGGTACTCGTATTAGCGAGTTTCTGCATCATCCTACACAGGAGCTTTGATACGGTGACATTTTTCTGCTGAGAAACGCCTTGATAACCATCTTTACGCCTTAACGTTAAGCATTTTCGTGTAACAGTGGTCATATTAATTGTTTTCTATACATAAAATAAACACTTTTAAAATTTATATGTAAAAAGAAAAAGTGTACATTTAAAAGAAAAAAAAAACTTATTGAAGGAGATCCGCGGGTATTGGTATTACCTATAATGCCATCTCCTTCAATTAGATTTTTTTTTCTTTTAAATGTATACTTTTTCTTTGACCAAGCTGCCGAGACAGGAGCCTAATATTTATTTAATTTTTGAAGTGAAAACTTCTTTAGCAGCGTTGTGCACTTTTTTGGGATGGGTAAAAAATCTTAAACTCGCGTCAGGACATGTGACCTGATCGAAAATTCGTAAGACGGAGGTAGAAAGAGAGGAAGTAATACTACCCCCTCTCTTACTACCGCGCGGCGAAATGTCATGTTTGTGTACGATAGCGCAATAAATGAATACATATTGTATTTTACCACATAAATGATAGTACTTTTATACTGATAAATAAAGCAATTCGTGCGAAATTATTTCAAACCCTAACCATTTCAAAATATTCAAAAATGCAGAACGTTAATTTTATGTGACCCACAACGTACTGTTCTAAGTGTGGGTGTAATTTGTGTCCGTTTATTGTATGTTTGTGATGTTCCCCGCGACACAGAGCTTGTTCTTTAGTGCGGGAGTTGTCTTTTTAAAACTAAAACTTTATACATTAAACTTTTAATATGATCACTGACTTTATGTACAGCTATGCCTTCATGCACTTGAAGCATAATATTTTGTAAATACAACCTACTTTAAGTTCATTTACATCTTTATTAGCATAATTGTTATATATAAGTTTTTATGCTCAAAAGTATTGTAAATATTGCGTATATATCTTGCCGATTAGATAAACTTACTAATATACAGTATTATATTTGTTTCATCACAATCGCGTATAATGTAAATATTAACTGAATTTTCTCTAAGTTCCTCGTGGAAAACAAAGAGCAAATAGAAGAGAATTGACTTGTTAACATACAAAATTGAAGCGTCTTCCCAAATTTCAAATGAGTTTACATATAAGTATGGTGGAAAGTGTCTTATATTTATTTAAATATTAAAGCAATGTGGAAAAGTCGAGCCCGGAGCAGGATTTGAACCTGCGCCTCTCGGGTTCCGGCCCAGCGCACTACCATCTGTGTCATCCGAGCTCCCTACTCCAGAGTTCAAATTTGTCCACCGCTTATTTAAGTCTTGGAGTGACGTCACTCGCTCACTGTCACTGGCTCGACCTTTGCCACATTGCTTTAATACTTAAGTATATTTGGGCTTTGCATAGTAAAAATGCTAAAATATTTATTATTTCTTACATATAAATGTAAATTTACACATATAAATTTACATATAAATTTTTACTATATCTGAAATTCTCTGATCTGATTTTGAAAATTATTTCACTTGTAAAAAGCTACATTTTCTCTGAATGCTACAAGCTATTTTTTGACACCGCGAGCGGACGCTAGTCTTTGGTTATCCAAAGACTAGCGTCCGCTAGTCCGCTAGAAAATGTAGCTTTTTACAAGTGAAATAATTTTCAAAATCAGATCAGTAGTTTCGAAATTGACTCGAGACCATGTACCATGACGAGCTTATAGCGATTTATTTCAATTGGGTTTTCGATTTTAATTTGAAAGGCTATACTTATTGTACACATGACGGCCTATATTTGGTCCTGATTGGGTGTCCTACGATGAATACTTTCAAATTCATTTGTATAGTGAGTACAAGTATGTTAGCAAGTCTATTCTCTTTTGTAACAGTTTGTTGTCAAATGTATCACTTATCGTATGTTATATTTAATATATTTTTTTTGTAAATTGATACTTTTTATCTTGTTATAAACAAAATGGATGATGAATTTTACCAAATCACGCACTGTTAATACATTTAGTAAAATAACGAAGCTCAAGTGATGTTTTTTTTTTGATTTAGTTAACTATTGCGATTTTATTAAATGATAGTTTATGATGACGTTGATTGTTTTCACAATAATATTATTGTTAATAATTATTAAAATATTGAATTTTTTTTAAACGCTTTTGTTTTTCTTGACTCATTTTTATATAGGTTTTTAAGCAACCAAGGGCCCAATAACGATATAGACGGGTGACCGCATAGTGGTATTTCATCTGAGCGTCTCAATGCTTCGAAGGACTTGCTAAAGTCGGTCCCGATTGTTAACAGTCTTTAGATAACGACGATGTTTACATTTGGGCGATCTCAATAACTCTGTCACCAGGTTAACCACTAATCAAACGATAAGAAGAAGAAAGGTTCAATCTACAGTAACCTGTTTACTTCTTGTTCTCTATCGATATCACTCTTGACAGAGTATCGTGGTCATCACTTCAGGTGTTAGTGGCAAGCTTAACAACACGCCACCACTCTTTTCTGATGGCCGCCTTCCTCGTACACTCATTCAGTGATGAAGAGCCATTTACCCCAGCGTTAAATTCATATATCAGGCAGTATCTCGATTATTGTTACTGCCATGGTCCTTCTGGGTCGAGGACCAATGTTTGTCATCACTAGCATTGTGTAGAAATAAATGAAGAAGGTTTTATACCTAGGAATATAGTACTCGTCAAGACAAATCAAACTAACCCAAACACGATGGGGTTATCATGTTTCATGTGCAGTTCCTACAGTATACTTCGGACTGCATCATCAGGTCAGCTCCATAGTAGGTACTATATTTTTGTACCTAATGTTACCGAAGTTATATAAATGTCCTAAATTTCAGATGGCCAGTAACAAGCTTTTCTTAATTATAAAAATTATAACCCTAGCACACAGATAACCAAAAATTATAAAGAAAAATGGGAAAAAAAAGGTTAAATTGTGCGTAAAATACACATTACAATCAGATTATGTTAGAAAATACTTATGTGATTCAAATGGTAAGTAAGGTCTCCTATAATTTATTTTAAGGTTATTCAATTTGAACTGAAATTTTCCACAAAACCTTTTTGACAATTCATGCAAATACAAGAAGCTAACACTAATTAAGTAGATATTGTTTAACTAAGCCTACAAGAGAGGCTGAAAACCACTAATTAGTAATTTAATGTTAACTTAATCTTTTGCTGAGACTAAGTCAAATATTTGCTCATTTTACATAAATTACGGAGAACTTGTCGTCATCAAGAAAATTGAAATTAAACATAATTGTAAAACATACTGTATATAGAAATCTTTATATATCAAAATGAATCCCTATTTTTTTTCTATTTTCTACCTATTTTCCTTGGTCATGGCATCACGCGTAAACGTCTGGATCGATTTCAGTAATTATTTTTTTGTTGTGTTTGTTGTTATCAGGAAAAGGTTCTAATGTAAAAAAAAAGAAAGTTGCGCTAAAATAGTTTAACCCGGATGAAGTCGGGGCGAGCCGCTAGTCAATTTATAAATAACTGCCTGATAGCTTTGTATAAGTCATGTCATTTATTCTGAACAAAAATACATTTTGTGTTTAATATTGAAGTGGAAAATGTGTGACATAATTAACGATCCTTTTCCCTCCCTAAAGTAAGTGACTCTTGACATTTTCACAATCAAGTCATAATATTAATACTTACAATATTAAATTATGTTTATTAACTAACATAGGTTCAAGTCTTTACTAACAATATGTGGGTTAATATCCTGATGTAAATATTAATAAATAAATAAAATAAATATTAATTAATTTCTCGCGTGGTATGTCAATAAAAAGTTTAATAAAACACGGATAATGTAGCTTGCTCTTTGCAAAATAATGTTTAGATTCGGATCAGTAGTTTCAGAGATTATACCTTTATAAACACTTTATTAAAAAGGTAAAGGTTGCGGGCAGCCGATGGATAAGGTTTCAAGACCGAATGCTGTGAAATTTTGATGGAGATAAATGTAGTAACCCCAAAACAAATACTTTCTTTACTAATAGTGTCTGTGTTGACAAAACTTATTACTATATTTAAATTCTTATTCTCATTTTTATGCATAAATAAATTTAGTTGATTACCTCAAAGAATTTCTAAATTTAATAGATTCAAATAGATAAAGAGGGCGCCTAAATTGAATTCTCTGCGGTAGGCCCACAAATTTGCACAGAGTCATTAGGGACCTTAAATTTAGGTCAGATTTTGATGAGCAAATATGATTCTGCACTGTACAATCAATTGTAAAAAACAGAAGGTAAAAGAACAGAATTTTTTATTTAATCTTTATCTTTTTGTGATTCAGTACATGATATGAAAGGAAATTTTGGTTATTACGCACTTAAAGTTTGATTAAATATGTAGGTTTGTATTAAATACAAGATTGTGTCAAATCAAACTTAAATGAACAATGTTTCATTCCCAATGAAAAAGTTGTACAAGGGTAGGTACTTAGTGTTCAAGAATTGCATGTTGTAAAAGTTCACCAGGACATAGAGCTTGTTTTTTTATTATACGAGTTATCTATACAAAAATGAATATATAAGTAAACATTACTTCTTTGAATGAAAACGTATTTTTAATCACAAAAGATAAAATCCCAACTGTCCACTAATGTAAAATTAATTTGAACATGAATTAATATTCTATTTGTGGTATGTCAGAGTTGATTCGATTACTCGATCTGGTATTCTAACTTTAGCTAAACCCACTTGTTATTGTCAAGTCATTACTGAGTATAATGTCAGTTTCCATTTTCTTAATTTGCTTTTAGTTATTTCTATAGTTACCTGGTCAAACCTGCTTCTTGCATAATGTTTACATTAAATATGATATATTTAATATTTGGAAATAAAAAATACAAATCAAAGCATTCAATATTTATTAAAACCAAAATAGATTTTTTAAATTATTTAAAAGTTCTACAAAATAAAATAATAATAATTTAAATCATGCAAATATTCTCTAGGGCCAGCACATTCCTAAAACCTGCATTGGCATTAGCAACCATGACTGGAAATTCTCAACCGATCTATCACAATGAAATATCATATAACCTCTATACCATGAAGATACTATAGAATCATAATAGAACAATAAAACTTTTTTGAAATCTGGATCACAGCTTTCAAAACCAGGATGAATAGCATCAGGAGTATTCTTGCAATGGATGCTATTAAATTTTACGTTGTATGTCGGTATTGGCCGTGTGATTGGAGATTTTGGAATACCAAACTCTAAGTCTAATATCCAAGGCAAGTGACGTTGTAGATTTGGCATTTTACAAAACTCATCTATAATAGGATTTGGATCTAGAGCAAGCATATTTGGTGTTGGAAATAGTTCTTTAGGTAATTTTAAATATGATTCTATGATATCATTTTTTTCATCCAAGTTATTATAAGCTACATCTGTATTTAACGCATTTGATTCTGTATGTGTATCTACTTCTTGTATGTAACATGTCTGTTCATAATAAACCTCTGGCGCATTTTTAATTTGTGCTTTAGGATAGTAATCACTATTGTAATTGGCAGTATTTACTATATTATTTGGCACAAATGTTTGTGGTAATATTGGTTGAGCTACATGGCCAAGTATTGGTGTTATATGTGTAGGAAATAAAGTTGGTGTTGGCATAATAACAGGGACTGGAAGTACGGTGACTACAGGTGTCTGCAAATTTTGCCAATCATTTATAGTTATTGGATAATCTTGTTGATAAGTATAACAATTGCAAGCCGTATACATTTTGCTGACCTTATGACGATGTATTGTGTGTACCGGTTGCATTTTTCCTTTCCTCAATTTCAGAATAATATTGTTGTTTACAATTTCTTTTCTTTTAAGGTTCCTTGCTTCTTTAAGTCTTGTTGTTGTTGTTAAAGCGTTATAGCTTGAGGGCATTATGTTATTGAATGGTGACACGAGGCTCATGATGACACATACCTAAAACACAGGAAGTTGGTTTTATGTTTATATCATAAAAAGTAGGTATTATTTTTTCTTAAATGACTTTTTAGCGATACTGTTCTTTATTTAATAATAATAAAACTTCATAATTATGTCTCACTGCTAGACATCTCTCTTATTTAGAGATCATCTGTCTCTTTTATTTAAAGCTGAGTTAGGCCTTAATCCAGTCACGATGTGGTGTATTAGACATGCCCGTCTAATCCAACACATCGTGACTGGTCCTCGATGTATACATATATTTCATACATATATCCGTATATTTTAGCAATATCCTTACTAATATTATAAATGTGAAAGTTTGTGAGAATGGATAGATGGATGGATGTTTATTACTCTTTCACGTAAAAACTACTAAACGGATCTGGATGAAATTTGGCAGACTGATATATTTGGAATAACACATAGGCTACTTTTTGCAGCGATAACCGACATCCACGTGGGTGGAGCCGCGGGCAACAGCTAGTAAATAATAACTCGAAAGTAAAATAACAATAAATCAGCATAATATAAAATGGCAGACGGGACTACTGTAGTATTACAAATCTTAGAAATGCTATTCTAAAGTAGTTTTACGACATCTCTATCTTATAATATTAAAAATAAAATATATTATGGCTTACTTTTTTAAATCCTCCGACGTATAAATTGTACCACTGCAGGTTACTAGGTATTTTTAATTCGTGTTAAGTATGCGAGACCATCGTCATTGTGTTTTTATAAAATAAGGGTTGACTTGAAACATTATTTATGGAAGTTCTTACACTAAAAGTGAAAGAAAATGAGGGTAGTTTGTTAATGACAGATAAAGAAGCTGCCACAGATTATATAAAGATTCGTTTATAAGATTACAATTTATAATTCGATGACCCATATAATTAAATAATTCACAGCGACTTTTATAATAATAATTAAATTATGCATATAATGTAAATTTGTAAATATATGTACTTAATTTATATTTTACAACTTGCACATATTAAGAACATAAATAAACCATAGAGTATACTTTTTCTTTGTAAAAATGATTAATATTTTTTTGTGTAGCCCAGAACTTGTTCCATATTAAAATTTAGTTTTTGATTTGAGTCTATTTTTATTTGTGTTTTATATTTCAATTTCGCTTCCGATATTAGCAATAAGATCGCACATTGTGCTTATTTGTTTGTAATGTTTAATTGTTTTTGTAATTAGTTTTAGTACTAATGAACGAGATAAAGAGTTCTTTACACTGTAGACACTAATCACAAGACCAACAGGCCAGGTTGGTGTTGTGATTAGTGACCCTGTCGGAGGTCGTGGGTTCGATTCCCATACGTTACAAAACTTTTTTTTTCATAAATGTTTTTTCGAGTAAATTGTATGTTTCTAAAGTCCTCCGCGACAATAAATAAAATAATAATTAGTATACTATCTGTCTATATAGAAAGTTAAAACTACTATGTTCTATTATGTAAAACATAGAAGCAAAGCGACATACATATACAAATAAAGAATATCAAAATTCAGTGCTGCAATCCCAATAGTAATAACAGTAATGCAGTGATTTAAAACAAAGAAGTGCACTTTCATCATCTACCAACGGCAGGGAAATGAAAATGAATAAAATTTTGACGCCTTAGTTTGTTTCAGTTTTATTTTAAAATATTTTTGGAAATATGTTTCATGAAATTAATGAAAATATGTTTTTAGTTATCTATACTTTTATTAATATTATAAAGCTGAAGAGTTTGTTTGGGTGAACGCGCTAATCTCAGAAAGTACTGGTTCGATTAGATTTTTTTTGTTGAATAGTGCATTTATCCAGGTAGGCTATAGGCTATATAATCACGCTATGATCAAAATGGAGCGGAGCAGTAGTGAGATATGTTGCAAAATCGGGGAAAATATTCCAAATTACCACGCGGGCGAAGTCGAGGGCGACCCCTAGTTTTCCTATTACACAAAACGCTGCTGTAAAACATATTTGGGCTGGCAATACGAATAATGCCTTAGGTATTGCAAACATCTAACCATCAGGTGGTTCCTACTGTCTTAGTAGTTCAAAAATCACATATTCGACAATCCAACATTTTTCGATAATGTGAGGAAGCTTTTAAAGTTAAATGTAATAACGATAAACCAAGGGTTATCACCTTGGAAGCTATAAACAGAAAACGTCTACGAATATGAAATAATGTTATGACTGTTGAATTATAAATATCATGTGAACATTACCGTATTATGTAGATTATGGGGATATTTTACGGAAATTTTGTCACCTGAGTCTGAATAGTCGTATTAGGGAAATAGGGATTCATTTTTATATAAAAGAATTATATAAAAATGAATCCCTATTTCCCTTTGTCACGGCATCACGCGTGAACAGCTGGACCAATTTTAGTAATTATTTTTTTGTTGTGTTTGTAATTGTCAGGAGAAGGTTCTTATGTAAAAAAACAGAAAGTTGCGCTGAAAATAGTTTAACCCGGACGAAGTCGGGGCTGGCTGCTAGTATATTATAATTATGCGTGGAAATGGAAACATGATTATTTCCTCTAAAAGGTTGAGGGAAAAACAAGCATACGTTCCGACGCGACCACTATGGCCTATGGACGCTAGTTTACTTGAGGCATCTTAGAAGCGTGGCAGATATAAAAATGTCGAAACAACAATTAATTCTGCTTGCTTTACTTTTAGAAATTAATTGAATACTAGTTAGTTGGCAAACAAGCATACGGCCCGCCTGATGTTAGGCAGTTACCGTAGCCTATGGATGCTTGCAATACTAGAGGTATTAGTTGCCTGTTGCCGACCCATTTTTTTACACCAGGGCTATCCCTGGGATAGAAAAATGTTTCTTTAAAAACGCATCCATAAATGAGCACTGGAGACCTGTACTCACATACAAGAACATAACTACACCGCTGTTTAAAGTTATTTGGCTGTGGTCTACTGTTAGGTGGAGATCACCATTTGGGCTTACTCACTAGTATATGACTTCCATTCCCGTCTGTCCATTGCCTTATTCTACGCCAGCACTTTTCTTGGTTGGCCGCGGCGGCGATGCCCATCTTTACCTCTCTTAATAATCATCACAACCCATAAACGTCTCACTGCTGGGCACCTCTCTTAATAGCTTTATTTAATCTTGTAGCTTTGGGATGACTATGGCAGGTGTCTCATCCTACAAGCCTTCTAGATGCCTCAGTATATCTGTGACAAGCGACAATTTATTAATACTTAATGTATTTATTTTAGGTAGAAGCATACAGATATACACTATTAAGTGCTAACAATACCTTATTCTTAGCATTTTAAATGGTTGCCTATTTTCAATAGCACGTCGGTTCTGAAGAATTTCCTTTTGGTACAAATTGCTAGCGCACCGGCGACTTGTAACGACCGCCCATTGTGTGAGCTACCTGGACGTCTACGTTTTTCTAACCATTTCATTCTGTATATTTCAAAAGCAGTAGAATTAAAGCGACTGCCTTCATCGCTCACTCTCGCTGCCAGTTCGCTTTGTCGTTCGCTACAAGGTTCCGGGTTCGGTTTCTTTATACTGCTAACGAGGTAAACAAGCATACGGGCCGCCTGATGGAAAGCTGTTAACGTAGCTTTTGGACGCTTGCAGCAAAATAGTGAGGTATGTAATTATGCCTAGTAAATGACATTAAGTAGATACTCCTAGGATCATTTTGTGGAAACAGGTGTGATGCTACACTATCCTAAAGCAGTATTATAATCGAATTCTTTTCTTCTTTATTCAATAAGAAGAAAGAAAAGAAGAAAAAAGTATCTTTCTTCTTCTTCTTGCACTACATTCATCACGCATTCAAATTAAATTAATAGTTTAGATATAGCAAGCGAATAAAATAAAAAGTGCGACCAGGGACCGTACCTTGACGTGTTAAACATGAGACATTTAAGCGAAAAAAAGAGACAGAGCTATACGCTCTATATATCTCCGTCCCGCTTTCTCGCTCTAAAGACTCTCGTTTTACCATGTCATAATATTTTTATAGCGATTCATTTTTGACTTTAATTTCAACTTCAAACTATGATAACCTAAAAGCTAGGAATAATTGCTGATATCTTACGAATTTCAAATTACAATCGAGAATAAAACGCAACAAGGATAACATGTCATGGTACGTTCAACATACATACAATTTAAATTAACACAGAAATTACGTACGTACGTAATCTAGTATAAAACTAATATCAACACAAAATGCATTCGACAAGTTCTGATGATGATCACGTACTGCGTGTAAATTTCCTGCTACCGGAGACAAAGGACGTTCAGCGATTGCTCTCAGACCGCTGTGGTGTGGTGCAAGTTATGAGCAACTTAAAAAAGTTACGAATTAATTTTACTGATTTAGCGATTTAAACGAGTGGCCTGAGTTTCTTGAATACCCTTCTCGTGGCCCTACAAATTGTCAGCAAATTAGCTTCAGAGAAAAAATAGTTTTTTACACGTTCCTAAGTAGTTATCGTGCATTTGATCTAAATTATTTGTCTACACCTACATTAGTCTTTCATTAAAGTGATCGACATAGCAGGAAAGATAACCTTAATTAAGTGATAGTGGGCAGGGACATAGTTCGCAGAATGGATTGCCAAAAAGTTTTGGAGTAGCAACAGCAAGAAGATGCAGTGAGGGCAGGCCTCCAACAAGATGAACACTTGCGTTGACCTGGTGAAGGTTGCTCGTAGCTGATGGATAAAGGCATCGTATAATAAATCCTCACAAGATACCAATGTCCTGCAGTCGCGGCTAAATTGACACATATTAGTTTATCTTTGTCTCTTAACGCAATTCTCTGCAATTGATGACGTCACTTTACTCATAACCCCTTCGCAACTTTGCAATACTATCTAATCCTACTCAAAAACGCTATTTCTCATTTCTTAAGCCACAATTCAATAGTACGTGAATCCAAACGCCCCCAAGACGGTCAAAGGAGACTGCAACTAGAACCGCTTCTTAATATTTTCTCAGGAAATAAAGGTTATTCGGACTGGGAGTGGGTACCTATGTTCCCAGAACTTACTCAGTATTTTCTTGTATGGCTAGACAAAAGCTTTGTATTCATTTAAGATATATTTTCTGAAACTAACCACGTTTTGCCGTAAGTTGCAGTTGCTGTATAGTACCTTTACCTTTATCCTCAGTAATATTCGAGTGAACTTCTGTTTTAAGCAAACGTAGTTGAGTCTCCAATGCTTTCTAGCAATTTCTTTAAAACAACTGCATTTAAGTTATGTACCTTTTTCCATCAGTTGGAAGTTTCGTTCTTTTTTTATGTGAACAAATCTATACTAATATTATAAAGCTATTATATATAAAGGTTGAACATGCTAATCTCAGAAACGATTTGAAAAAATCTCTTTTTGTTGAATAGTGCATTTATCCAGGAAGATTATATAACATCACGCTATGATCAATAGGAGTGGAGCAGTAGTAAGATATGTTGCAAAATGGGGGAAAATATTCCAAATTACCACGCGGACGAAGTTGCGGGCAACCCCTAGTTACAATAATAATAATAATTATAGACAATAGCCCTTTGCTGCTGCAGGCATCATTTGCATTTTCATAGTCCGATTTTGAATCCGACATGACCTGAGAGAGATCAGGCGTATCTTTACGTGAATTTCGAGGCATGTGGATGTAAATACCACCAATTTTACAAACTTCGTGATTTTTTTTTTACAGAAAAGTCTATTGGTTTCCGTCCTTTTTTGTTACCACAAATATTGCAACTCGTACCAAATTATAAATGTTTTACTCTGACGATTAAAAGAGTGGGCCGAATTTCTTGCCCATTCTTCTCGAGGCCCTATCTTCTTTACCTAATTTTGTGGTAAACATGCATACTTTACGTTTGCTGTTAAGCAGTTACTGTAGCCTATGGACGCTTGCAATACCAGTGGTATCACTTGCGTGCTGCCGACCCATTTTTTACACCAGGGCTTTAGAATGGAGTATCCCTTTAAAAACTTACTCCCATAGAAGCACTGAAGACCTATACTGTATATGGCCGTGGTCTTCTGTGAGGTGGAGATACTTCCCCAGTTGGGCTTAATCGCTTGTATGGTGCGCAACCTCTCCAAAAATATAAAAGTTACTTATAATATATGGTCTCTTTACCAGAAAAGTACTAAAAAACTCAGCAACATTTTTGGTCGTGGACAGATTCAATAATGATCCTAGTCGGGTCACAGCTATGCTTTTCATCTATGATAATAGATAAGAAATCGAAATTACTTAATTTCAACATCTCTCATCATCATCATTGTCACTGTGTCCTTGAAGATCGTGAATAAGTACAATACGTCTTTCAGCTATTCCATAATGTGGATCGTACATTCCACAGTCAGCCAGGCTTCTAAATGGCGTATGATCTTAATATCTCTAGGGGGCAAGAAAATGACAACCATTTTTTTATCCTTTTGTAAAAGACAATTCCTGCATTAGGGAACAAGCCCTGAGTAGCTGTGTTTAAAATAAATTTATCGGTTATACGTACCATCGATTTCATTTTCCCATAGCGGTAGGCAGATAGATTACGGAAAGTCACGTACTACAGTCCCTTTACACCCTTATTTATTTTCTTTTACTGTCGTGCATACTCAGTGGCTACTTTTGATGTTATTTATGAATATTTGCTACTGAAGTTTTTCACATTTTGTCATTGATGAAGTTACTTAGTTAGTTAATCTAGTTGGACCAAAACTAGCTACTCCTAGCTCACCACTTTGACTTGCTTTGCTACTATTTTGTTATTATTCTTAAATAATAACACATTATTCATTGGTCACCATTCTTGTTACAAAATTACATTGCAGCCCTGCTTTCGTAACTAGTTGTTTAGCCTCTATATCAACAGACAGAATGAAGGTAATAATCAGTTCATGAGATATAGCACGCTGAAAAACTAACGGAAGGTAATAGGATCCCGTCAACATCCTTTGATACTAATATCCTAAAACTTTCCTAGAATTCTGTAAAAAAACTTGGACAATATTCTAAAAGCAACCTCCTAGGTTGTTTATCTGTAGACCTTTTTGAATCATCACAAACGCAAGAAATGTAAGCATGACGTAAATT
This sequence comes from Trisateles emortualis, assembly GCA_947095525.1. Taxonomy (NCBI): domain Eukaryota; kingdom Metazoa; phylum Arthropoda; class Insecta; order Lepidoptera; family Erebidae; genus Trisateles; species Trisateles emortualis. The sequence continues at coordinate 4,062,597 of OX352740.1, read as the reverse complement.
GTAACCCAAAAAAATGTAAATTGGGAGGTCCTATCATTTCGTAATGTCGCATGTCGTCAACATTTTCACTACTTTATTCTATTTTTATATTTGAAGGTGGAACAAGTCCATAGCAGAAGGGGCAGCGGGGTCCCCCGAGGCGACCCTTGTCTCTTTGATTTTTTATTTGTTCCTCGGTCGTGTTGGGCTCCGCCTGACGTGATGTCATATTTAATATCGTCTTTTATTTATACGTTTTTGATTTTGACTGACACATAGATTTTGTGACTTGTTCCTTTTTTATAATACAATGTATTATGAATCTGTGTTTGCTTTTCTTTTCATATTTTTATGCCTGTATTAAAGCTGTATTTGAACTTTTGTAACAACTTAATGATTACTTATACTTATAGCAACCCATATATGTCCCACTGCTGGGTATGGGTCTTTTCTCCTCTATCAAGAGAGAAAGATAGGGTTTAGGCCTTTATTGACACACGCTGGCCTGATACAGGTTGGTGAATCAGACGTCTCTTTAGAATTTATTTTAAGACATGTGGGTTTTCTCACGATGTTGTCCTTCACTTTTAAGGCGTCGGGAAGTGACGACCCCACCGCCCACTGGTGCAGGTATACGTAGTTATTTAACTGCCGGTGCCTGCACTTGTGCAAGCAGTCAACCGAATAATGGCGGTCAAACCATTCCAATATGGCGGAAGCAAATAGTAGGCATAGGACGGGCAGCAGCGTCCCTATGTAAAGACTTCCGCCACTGCGATCGCCAACCCGCCTGCCAAGCGTGGCGATTATGGTAAATCCCCCCCAAAATGATCCGCACCAATAGAAATCGGCCCCTAGTCCCCGGCAGTCTCGCTATTCCTGGCTCAGGTAGCGGCCATGGTAACGGTGGGACGGGGGGTGCTAAGAATCTCCGGCAGAGACCAGGCTACCAAAAACGACGACAGCTGGCCCTGGCAACATATAACACGCGCACACTGCGGACCGACGAGAAGATTGCCGAACTGGAGGAAGAATTGAGCAAGTTGCGATGGGGTGTTATAGGGCTATCTGAAGTCCGTAGAGAGGGGGAGGACTCGATAACGCTCAAATCCGGCAACTTGCTCTACTTCCGGGAGGGCGACCAACAGTCCCAGGGTGGTGTCGGGTTTATCGTCCACAAGTCCCTCGTGAACAACGTGGTCAAGATCGAGAGTGTGTCGACAAGGGTAGTGTACCTTATACTCAGAATCACCAAACGGTATTCGTTGAAGGTCATACAGGTATACGCTCCAACATCGGCGGACCCCGATGATGAGGTTGAAGCTATGTATGAGGATATTTCCAGAGCCATACATAGCACCAAGACCCACTTCACCGTTGTCATGGGGGACTTCAACGCAAAACTGGGCAAACGGAGCGGTGATGAGCTGAAAGTGGGGCAATTTGGGTATGGGCATCGGAATCCCCGGGGCCAGATGCTGTTCGATTTCATGGAGAAGGAGGGACTCTTTATGATGAACTCCTTCTTCAAGAAACATGAACAACGCAAATGGACCTGGGTGAGTCCTGACGGTGCAACCAAAAACGAGATTGACTTCATCATGTCGACGAAGCGGCAGATATTTAATGATGTCTCTGTGATCAATGCGGTGAAAACCGGGAGCGATCACCGACTGGTAAGGGGCACATTAAATATCAATGCCAAGCTGGAAAGATCTCGACTGATGAAGTCAACGCTCCGACCTGCACCTATCCAAACCCAAAACCCCGACAGCTTTCAGCTCGAACTGCTGAACCGCTTCGAGAGCCTAGGTGATTGCGTCGATGTGGACGATTACAACAACAGGTTCGTGGAAACTGTCCGTTCGGCTGGGTCTAACAGTTTTAAAACCCGCCGAACAAAAGAAACGAAAAAGATCTCTGACTCAACCATCAAGCTCATGGAGGAAAGGCGAGGGATGGTTTTGCAGTCCTCAGATGATGCTGGCCGATACCGGCACCTCAATAGGCAGATCTCTAAGTCTTTGACTCGCGACCTTCGCCAATACAATACAGACTGTATTAAACAGGCTATAGAGCAGAACAAGGGCTCCAAAGTGTTCGCTAGAGATCTGTCTATCGGGCAGAGCCGACTGACCAAGCTGAAGACTGGGGACGGCAGAATCATATCGTCCAGGCCCGAGCTGGTGGAAGAGATCGAAACGTTTTACAGGCAGCTGTATACGACAACTCGGTCACCTGTTAGCTCTTCGACAGACGACCCAAGAGCTAAGTTGTCCCGACATTATACCGATGATATCCCGGTCGTCAGCCTAGACGAGATTAGTATGGCTCTCAAACAGCTAAAGAACAACAAGGCGCCAGGTGAGGACGGAATCACAAGCGAATTGCTAAAGGCTGGTGGAAGGCCGGTGCTAAAGGCACTGCAAAAGCTTTTTGATTCCGTCATACTCGCGGGCAAGACGCCACAGGCATGGCACAGGAGTGTGGTGGTGCTGTATTTCAAAAAGGGTGATAAAACCCTGCTGAAGAATTACAGACCCATCTCACTCCTGAACCACGTCTACAAGCTGTTTTCGAGAGTCATTACGAATCGTCTCGCGTGCAGGTTTGACGACTTCCAGCCTCCCGAACAAGCCGGTTTCCGAAAAGGGTTTAGTACCATAGACCACATACATACGCTGCGGCAGGTTATACAGAAGACCGAGGAGTATAACCAGCCTCTATGTCTAGCGTTTGTGGACTATGAGAAAGCCTTTGATTCGATTGAGACCTGGGCTGTGCTACAGTCTCTCCAGCGGTGCCAAATTGACACTCGGTACGTCAAAGTGTTAAAGTGCTTGTATGAAAACGCCACCATGTCGGTCCGTTTCCATGATCAGAGCACGAAGCCTATCCAGTTGCAGCGAGGTGTAAGACAGGGAGATGTCATATCCCCGAAACTCTTCACCGCTGCACTGGAAGATGCTTTCAAGCTTCTGGATTGGAATGGACTCGGCATCAACATCAACGGCGAGTACATCACCCACCTTCAATTTGCCGACGATATCGTGGTCATGGCTGAGACCATGGAAGACCTTGGCGCAATGCTCGATGGCCTCAGTAGAGTCTCACTACAAGTGGGTCTTGAAATGAACATGGACAAGACTAAGATTATGGCAAATGTCTTTGTCGCACCCACCTCTGTCACAATTGGAGGCTCAACACTCGAAGTTGTTGACGAGTATGTCTACCTGGGACATACAGTCCAGTTAGGTAGGTCCAACTTCGAGAAAGAGGTCACTCGTTGAATCCGACTCGGCTGGGCAGCGTTTGGGAAGCTACGTCATATCTTCTCGTCCCAAATACCGCAGTGTCTCAAGACGAAAGTCTTTGACCAGTGTGTGTTGCCAGTGATGACATACGGATCTGAGACGTGGTCGTTCACTATGGGCCTCGTGCGAAGGCTCAAAGTCACCCAACGAGCAATGGAGAGAGCTATGCTTGGAGTTTCCCTGCGAGATCGAATCAGAAATGAGGAGATCCGTAGGAGAACCAAAGTAACCGACATAGCTCGAAGAATTGCCTCCATTAAGTGGCAATGGGCCGGGCACATAGCTCGCAGAACTGATGGCCGTTGGGGCAGAAAGGTTCTAGAGTGGCGACCACGAACTGGAAGACGAAGCGTGGGCAGGCCTCCAACAAGGTGGACCGACAACCTGGTAAAGGTTGCGGGCAACCGATGGGCGAGGTCGGCTCAGGATCGAGAGTTGTGGAAAACCTTGGGGGAGGCCTATGTCCAGCAGTGGACGTCTCTTGGCTGAGATGATGATGATGATGATGATGATGTCCTTCACCGTAAGCAGATGGCTAATCATTTGAATAATACATATAAATTCCACACAGTGAAATTCACATTGGTGCTGCCTCGGATCGAACTCGCACCTCTTGCGTGCAAGTCTGTTACTTTCCCACTCGGCCACCACCGCTTACTTAATGATTGTAATAAACTATTATTTATATATAATATTAATATTGATAAGACTACTAAGGTAAGTACTTTGAACTCTCTTTCATTACTTCCAACCCCAAATTACTCTTCATTCGTCTTTAATCTCTTTACTGCTTGTGATGTTAAGAAGAGCATTATGTCAATCACATCCAATGCAGTAGGAAGTGACTGTGTCAGCCGTAATATGATCCTCCCTATCCTTGATGAAATCCTTCCTATTATCTGCTTCATATTTAATTATTCCTTGTCCAGTGGTGTCTTTCCATCTACATGGAAAGACGCCCATATAGTCCCCCTGCCTAAAACATCCAGTCCTTCATCCTTCTCTGATTATCGCCCTATATCCATATTACCTTTCCTCTCTAAGATCCTAGAGCGACTTGTTCACAATCAAATGACCGCATTCCTTACCAAAAATAATCTCCTCAATCCCTTCCAATCCGGCTTCCGTCCTGGACATAGTACCACCACAGCCCTAGTCAATATTACGGATGACATCAGGTCTGGCATGGAGGGTGGAAAACTGACTGTATTGGCGCTGTTGGATTTCAGCAACGCCTTCAATACCGTAGACTTCGACATTCTACTTAGTCTACTTGGCTCTCTTAACATATCTCCAACGGTGATTGATTGGTTTCGTAGTTAACTGTGTGGCCGCCGACAACGCATACGTACCGATGAAACAGTTTCTTCCTGGTGCAATACTAATGTTGGTGTGCCCCAGGGTGGCGTGCTATCTCCTTTACTTTTCGCAATTTTTATAAATTCTGTCTCTAATCATCTATTTTCTTCCTACCACCTTTATGCAGATGATCTTCAAATTTATACGCAGGCTCCATTAGCACGACTAACCGATGCTTTTGGCATATTAAACAGGGATTTGGCTCAGATAGGCAGTTGGAGCAAATCTTATGGCTTAAAAGTAAATCCTTTAAAAACACAAGTCGCTGTAGTTGGTAGCGCTAGACTAATATCTAGGATTGATTGGTTGCGAATACCGCAGATTATATTTGATGGCACTGTTGTTCCTCTAAGCAACAAAGTTAAAAATCTGGGTATATTTATAGACCGTGAGTTAACGTGGGGCCCACAACTCCAAGAAGTAAGTCGCAAAATATTTGCTTCAGCGGGATCACTTCGAAGATTGAGAAACTTTTTACCAACCGCCACCAAAACTGCGCTTGCCAATGCTCTTCTTCTTCCGATCCTTGATTATGCAGACGTCAGCTATCTAGATCCCGCCGAAAACCAATTAGATAAACTTGAGCGTCTCCAAAATTTCTGTATACGATTCATATTTGGTTTACGCAAGTATGATCATGTTTCACATTTCAGAACTCAACTCAAGTGGTTATCAATACGCCATCGCCGGAATGCTCACATTCTCTTTCTACTATACAATGTTCTATTCAATCCTTCAGCACCTTCCTATCTTAAAGGACGATTCGTGTTCCTTAATGATACGCATATTCGAAATTTGAGATCATCGGAAAACCTGCAGCTAAAAATGCCACCTCATTCTACAGTATTTTTTGATAAATCTTTTACAGTGACTGCAATACGCCTTTGGAACGCACTACCTGTAGAAATAAGAAAGGCACAAACGCTAACTATTTTTAAAGCTAAGGTGAAGGAGTACTACCTAACAATTTAGTAACACTCATGATAATTAATTATATGTATGTATATATGTATGTATTATAAAAATTGTACATTTGGTTAAGTCAGTTTATTTTATATTTTAATTTTAGTACGCCAACAACTACCAGTAACTTCTACCAACAATATCTCCATCCAAAGGTTGCCTGGTAGAAATCGCTTTTAGCGATAAGGCCGCCCATTGTACTGTACTCTGTAGCATAAGTTAAATTTAATGTAATATATAGTGGTGTACAATAAAGTGTAAAATAAATAAATAAATAAATAAACATTACATACAAATAGGTCATATAAAAAGTTCTAAAGTGATAATGAGTTATGATATCTGAATAGTACAAACTATAGTACATTTTACAAACTCAGAAATAGGTTTCAACTATATCAAACACATAGTTACTCACAGATATAATATCTAACAGAAAATCGATATATTCGTGATAGGGTACGTACGCTGCATGATATAGTTTTAAACTTGTACCGTTCACATAAACTGTGTTATTTCTTCAAAATTTAAATTCCGAAAGCATGTAAAGCCGTTGGTTCTGCACCAATCATGGCAATCGGACTAATATTATAAATATGAAAGTTTGTGAGTATGTATGTATGGATGTTTGTTACTCTTTAACATAAAAAGTACTGAACGGATCTGAATGAAATTTGGCATAAAGATTATAGTCTGGAATAGTGAATAGATATGCACGCGAGCTAAATTCACGGCTGCTAGTATTTAAATTGCAAAAATACCTATGTTTGTATGTGAATTTATTTGTAACCTTTTTACGAAAAACGGCTGAACGGATTTTTAAAAAGTTTGGCAAAGAGATAGATGGTATCCTTGAAAAAGACATAGGGTACTTTTTACCGCAATAACGGACATAAATGCTGGCGGAGCTGCGGGCCACAGCTAGTATTAATAAAATAAAATATTCCTTATGAGTTAACCACAACCCGAAGCTCTGGTATACTAAGATAAATTGACAATGTGATGAAAAATGGCGAAAAAACTAGGTATATTTTTAAAAGGCAAGTTCTCAAAACATATCGCGTCACCAGTCGTGATTTCCAAAGTACTACGTTCACCACCTATCCCTACATACCTTGCCAAAAGCTTTTGTTTTTTTTATTCATTAAAACATCTGTGTTCCATACAATGGGTACCGATTCATCAAAGTAAACAACATAATAATTCAAATTTCAACTGTTAAAACCGTTCCCATTGAAAAGTTTCCCCAAAATTTTTCATGTCGGATTTGAATTTTAAACTTGTACCGTTCACATAAACTGTGTTATTTCTTCAAAATTTAAATTCCGAAAGCATGTAAAGCCGTTGGTTCTGCACCAATCATGGCAATCGGACTAATATTATAAATATGAAAGTTTGTGAGTATGTATGTATGGATGTTTGTTACTCTTTAACATAAAAAGTACTGAACGGATCTGAATGAAATTTGGCATAAAGATTATAGTCTGGAATAGTGAATAGATATGCACGCGAGCTAAATTCATGGCTGCTAGTATTTAAATTGCAAAAATACCTATGTTTGTATGTGAATTTATTTGTAACCTTTTTACGAAAAACGGCTGAACGGATTTTTAAAAAGTTTGGCAAAGAGATAGATGGTATCCTTGAAAAAGACATAGGGTACTTTTTACCGCAATAACGGACATAAATGCTGGCGGAGCTGCGGGCCACAGCTAGTATTAATAAAATAAAATATTCCTTATGAGTTAACCACAACCCGAAGCTCTGGTATACTAAGATAAATTGACAATGTGATGAAAAATGGCGAAAAAACTAGGTATATTTTTAAAAGGCAAGTTCTCAAAACATATCGCGTCACCAGTCGTGATTTCCAAAGTACTACGTTCACCACCTATCCCTACATACCTTGCCAAAAGCTTTTGTTTTTTTATTCATTAAAACATCTGTGTTCCATACAATGGGTACCGATTCATCAAAGTAAACAACATAATAATTCAAATTTCAACTGTTAAAACCGTTCCCATTGAAAAGTTTCCCCAAAATTTTTCATGTCGGATTTGAATGTGGTCATTGTTTGTGGACATACGTATTTCTCTTGCTGATGCTGAAAAAATCGGATTCAAAATTTTGATGCTTGTATATTTTTGTGCCCCAAATGCATGTAGTAAAATAGTTTTGTATATTTACATATATTTACACTGGGGATGGCAGAGACTATATTACGGCAATTCCTTTGATCCAAACACACTGTCATCAACCAAATACGCCATCAATATTCTTACGGCATGTCTGACCCACCAATGACAATACTTGCGTGTTGCCAAAAATTTTTTTTATATCAGAGTTTTAAGATGTAGTATCTCTGGGATAGAAAAAAATTTAGTTAAAAACGCAGTCGTATATGAGCGCTTGAAACGAAGTATTCCATATTGGGCACCCGTTTTAATGGCACCTGAGTGAATGGCACCTAAGGTATTCCACATTGGGCACCTACCGATATTTTTATATCGATATTCAATTCAATTCAATTCAATTCAATTCAATTCAATTCAATATTATTTATTAATGGCAACAGGGCCCAATTTGTTAGTAACAATGTTCTTATTATCTAATGTTAGTATGGACATTGGACAATCACATATTCATATTAAAATAAAATATTATCAATAGCCTATGTTAAAAATCTATGTCATTTAAATAATATTTAATAATAATAATAATATAATTTAATAATAATAATCTAAAAGGAATAATAAAAAATGAATAAATTATTAAGAAGTACCTATAAATTAATAAATAAATAATATAGGCCATGAATAATTTAATTTATTAGAGTGACCATAACGGACTTTACTCTCTTAACAATCTGCTTCAAGATGGGTGACTCATACCGATCTGCTATTACTCTCAGAATACTGTTAGAGCTGCCGCGTATTCGGCGCAACAACGAGGCAGACCTTTTGCGCCAAACGGCATGAAACCCACTATGTGATATGATATGTTCCACTAATGGCACCTGCGAAAAATATCGGTAGGTGCCAAATGTGGAATACCTTAGGTGCCATTCACTCAGGTGCCATTAAAACGGGTGCCCAATATGGAATACTTCCTTGAAACCTGCAGTCACACACAGTAACACAACTACACCGCTATGTATAGTTATTTGGCTGTGGTCTTCTGTCTCCTCTTCCACGTTCAAATAACACCTTTCCCAGTTAAGCTTGCTCCTACAAATAACTTCACAAGTAAATCTGTGCTGTTCAAGTTGCCTTTTATAAGTGCTCGTTTGTCTCACATTCTTTCACTAAATGGATTTATAAATCAACATATTTTTATTCCGGAAAAATATCACATTCTCTTTGATTTACGTTGAGGGAGAAATTGCGGATGTTAGCAAATATAATAATGTTTTATTTTCTTTAATAAATTATGTTGTTTTACTTAGTAAATAAAGCTATGAAAGCCTAGTGGGAAAGTAGCCGACTTGTACACATGAAGCGTGATTCGATCCTGGGTGGTGAAACTAATGTGAATTTCAATTTACGTAATTTAATGTTCGATTTTATCAGGGGCTCATTTAGAAATGCGTGATGAAAGAAACGTTTTCCTATCCCAGGGATATTCCATCTTAAAGCCCTGATGCAAAAAATGAGTCGGAAACACGCAAGTAATAAATCTGGTACTACAAGCGTCTATAAGATACGGTAACTTCTTCACAGCAGGCAGGCCGTATGCTTGTAATACCAAATGCTCACTGAGACGGAAAACATCGTGATTAAATTCACATATCTTAGAAAAAATTCTAAAGACATGTCCGATCCACCAACCCGCAGTTCTAGAAGAGACCCGTAATCAAAAGTGGGACATAATATGGGTTGCTATTATAATGGTTTGTATTATTTCAATGTGCTATCGGTATTTTGTATAGGAATCAGCATACATCGAGTGAAAAGTTTTGTGATGGGAAGTTGTGTCCAACTTTGGCGCCTTGTCGCCTCTTGCATTACACGGACTATTGGCACTATACGGAGTTTAGAAACTATGGATAAGGCTAAGGCACTTATTTTTATACACTAAAGAAGGCAAGCAAGCATACAAGTTGCCTGACAGTAATAAGTAGGTATGTCTTTGCATTGGACAATGCACAGATATTGCTTGCGACTGTATCGTGTTTGAATCGCGAGCCGTTCTTAAAAGTAGATATACTACTATACACTTTCTGTCACTAAGTACCTAGTAATTATTTTTGACTGTGTGACCCTGACTGCTAAGCTGGAGGTCGCGGGCTCCAGGCTCTGGACACGGGACAAAATTTAGTGTGATTCATAAATGTTTGATCGGAGCCTGGTTGTAATTGGTGTCCGTGAATTGTATATTTGTAATATTCCCGCGACACAGGGCTTGTACTTTAATTCGGAAGAATTTTGCATGTTGCCGTCCCATTTTATTATACTAGGCCTTTAATTAAGATTAATTTTTATTAAGATGGAGTATCCCTATCGTTTCTTATAAAACGCATCCCTAAATGAGCGTTGGATACCTATTTACGCACAGGAACATAACTACTTCATTGTGCGTAGCCATTTAGCTGTGGTCTTCTGTAAGGTGGAGGTCCTTCCCCAGTATGACTTGCTCGCTAGTATATGAAAAAGGCATATTAAACAAAGGATTTTATTATCTTCTTAATTCAAGTTTCGTTTCTATCGTCGACTTCACCGTCCAATAGCTATTCAAACGACAACGAATACACAAGAGACGCATTTCGAAAACAAGAAATTTCAACGAATAACGTCGACAGCTTAAGGATACCTGAGCGTACGGCTATAAATCCTGATAGAACCTTTTTACTTCGATAAAATTAATCCTGTTTACTTTAAGAACTTGGAAGCTATTTTAATAACTTTTCTTTTGTATTTTCTTCGGATTTTATTGTAAATTTTATATTGTAGCCTTAAATATTGAATAATGTAATTTTTGTGGGTTTAAATTTAAAGTCACGAAAAGAGGAAGGGCACCACACTAGCTAGCAAGTTCGATTAGGGAAGGACGTTCTACAGAAGACCACGGCCAAACAACTATTAACAGTGGTGCCTTTAAGTGTGCATTTTCATTAGAGAAACGTTTTTTTATGTATTATACTCTGGGGCATTACACGTCTGTGCCCCAATGGCGGGCCGTAACTTTATTCGTCACTGCACCTGTATAATAATATTGAATTAGATTGTCTAGCTCCATGTACACACGGCATCGGAGATAGCTGTACAGAGCCTCTAGACAAGTGGAATAAGCGATAGTCGAATCGAAAAGTCAAAAAATAAAATGTATGGAATTTGACGTGAGTCTACGATTTAATGTCGTAAACTTACGTCAAATCCCATACATTTTCTTTTTTGACTTTTCGATTCGACTATCGCTTATGCCACTTGTCTAGAGGCTCTGGGCCGTTATATAGAGATTCGTTTTTTAAGAAAACCATTGTATATATTTCTGTGGAATTTGGTAACAGTGTAAAGTCAATTAGACTAAACCTACAGATAAATACATATTTCACACAAATTCATACATTGGTTTTCCAAAAAACTAATTTTCATATAGCGGCCCTGTACAGCTATATCCGTTGCCCATCGTACATAACCACAAAATATCAAAACTAACAGCCCGATCCGACTTTCACTCCCCTTTTCTTCACCGCTTTGCATGCAAACTTTTACAGCCCTATAGCTCTTATAGTTTCAGCCAGTCGTGATAGTCAGTGGTTGTAGTCGGACGAATTCTTTTATATATACAATGCTATTCATGGTATAGACGAAACCTAATAGTAGTTTGTTCAGAATCAGTAATAGAATCGGGTACTATAATTTTTAAACCAAACTTTCAAAGTTATTATAGTATTCTAGCGGTTGCCCGCGGCTCCGCCCGCGTGGATGTCGGTTATCGCTGCAAAAAGTAGCATATGTGTTATTTCAGACCATAATCTATCTCTGTGCCAAATTTCATCTAGATCCGTTCAGTAGTTTTTACGTGAAAGAGTAACAAACATCCATCCATCCATTCTTACAAACTTTCACATTTATAATATTTATTGATGTATTTACTTATACTTTAAAACAATAGTAAGGATTTTAAAGGGCCATTATTTTAATTTTAACAAATGCAGCATTTTCTTTTTCTTTTTAAAAGACAATTCCCGCACTAGAGAACAAGCTCTGTGTCGCGGGGGACTTTACAAACATACAATTAACGGACACAAATTACACCCAGACTCAGAACAATTCGTGTTGCGGGTACACAAAGTTTTGTTTTGTGTGGGAATCGAACCCACAATCTCGTGCACAGCAGCCGCATACTGCGGCCACTAGACCACCAAGGAAGTCAAACAATACACTGAAATGATTTCTACTTTGGTATTCGCGGCGTTAGGAGCACATACCGCTAGGTTTCCATAATTTTGCAGAATAAACTACGTAGAAATAATAAATAGTTTTTAATTTTTATTATTTCAATTTATCTTTTAATAATAATTAAATTTCCCCAGCATTCGGTCCTGAGCTGACCTTATCCATCGGTTACCCGCGACTTTTACCAGATCTTTTGTCAACCTTGTTGGATGCCTGACCACGCTGCGTCTTCCAGTTACTGCTCGCCACTCCAAGACCGAATGCTATGGAAATCTTGAGAGATGATGATGATAATCAAATTTAGGGTGTTTCGGTATGTTAATATAGCAGCGATGATAGATAAAGACAACATAACCGTAACAAGTTAACATATAAACCTATTACCCGTATAGATAAAACTGCCACTTACAAAATAGTTGTAGTATACGTTTACTAAACAATTTAACTTGGTAGGTTTAACTAGTTTTACGGCGTACGCGGTAGTTTCATGTAGATTGTTATTGTCTGAGATAAGTAAACTATGTCCAGTGTCTTTAACTTAATCTTTGCTGTTTAAGTTATGTTCAGCTAAGCTGACGCTATTACAAGTTGGTATATATATATATACCAACTGGTATATATATATAATATGAATATTCTTTGTGTCATCTTCATCTCAATTTATAAACGTCTCATTACTGGCCATGGGTCTCTGCCACATACTTGGGATTTGTTCCGCATTTGCCTCACGAAGCTTTGCCCCATGTAAAAAAATCCGTATTCGTCCTACATTTTATTCCGTTTAGCCCCAAATGTAATATTTTTAGACCATAACACAACAACAAACCCACTTGGAGGGAAATAAGCCTACTATACCACGCTGGCCAGATGGGTTGATATAAGATTTTGTTTTGAGATTTCCCTCTCTTGCAGTGGATATTGTCGGCCTGATATACTTTCTTAGTCGACTCTTACGATACCCTGGAGATGGAACGGGGTGGTAACATTTGTATTCTTAATTTGTCACCACACGGACAATATATTGTGTATTGAGTACTTTGCAAAGGCCAAATAACTACACACAACAGTGTAGTTGTGATTCTGTGAGTGCTCATTTAGGAATGCGTTTTGAAAGAAACGATTTCATATCCCAGGGATATGAAATCCTTACTCCATCTTAAAACTCTGGTGTAAATAAATCGATCGGCAACATACAAGTGATACGTTAACTGCATCTCATCAGCCGGGCTGTAAGCTTGTTTGCCACTTAAGTAGTATTCAAAAAAATCAACGGTTACCTATTTTTCAAATCTGGAAAAATAATGTTAGTAGCAATATGTTATGTTTGGACTCAGCGGCCCCCAATTTATTCGTCGACGCCGTTCTAGAATGATTTATTTTGTACACCCTCGACCTTTGGCCAGGTTTAATGTATATTTCCCGACAGCTTCTATGCACAGCTTCGATTAGTTCCGTTTGTTATATCAATTGATTTTGTACTGGAATTTGTATGGGGTTCTTTTTGAGGTTGATGGATAGCTACAATGGCCGGTATATTTGTTGTAGGTAGGGATTTAGATTGACGTCTGTCGTGTAATTAAAAAAAAGTGTATATTGAAATTATGAATAGGTACCTATGTTACATATAGCAGAAAGCTATCTACAATTTCTTCATCATTTCATCATCGTTCATCTTAAATTGCTTATCCCTACTAACCTCAAGGAGTTTCCTGGTAATATCAGCGGTATCACTTTCGTGGTGCCAACCCAGTTTTTTTAGACCAGGGCTTTAAGATGGAAGTAACCCTGGGAGTGGTGGCCGAGTGGGAAAGTAACCGACTTGCACGCAAGAGGTGTGAGTTCGATCCCGGGCAGTACCAATGTGAATTTCACTTTGTGGAGTTTATATGTACTAATCAAATGATTCGCCATCTGCTAACGGTGAAGGAAAACATCGTGAGGAAACCCACATGTCTTAGAAGAAATTCTAAAGGCATGTCTGATTCACCAACCCGCATTAGGCCAGCGTGTGTGAATTAAGGCCTAAACCCTCTCTCTCTCTTGATAGAGGAGAGGAGACCCGTGCCCAGCAGTGGGATATATATGGGTTGCTATTATTATTATTATATAACCCTGGGACGTTTCTTCCAAAACGCATCTCTAAATGAGCACTGAAGCCCTGTACTCACACACAGGAACACAACTACATCGCTCTGGTGAAGGTTCTTGCCTAAGCCTATGGATGTTTGCAATACCGGAGACATCACCTTCGTATTGCTGATCCATTTTTACACCAGGGCTTAATAATGAAGTATTCCTGGGATAGGAAAACATTGCTTTCTAAACGCATTATTAAATAAAATTTAATTTTCAATGTATTTTTTGAATTGTTGTGTGTTGAATTAGATATATACAATTATTTACATTACAAAAATATGTATCTGTTTTTATTAGAAGTCGACAAAGGAAAATAAATAAAACAGTTGAGATTTGGTTCACATTTTATTTTGTTTTTATGAACCTTAGTTTCACAATAATGTATATCTATGTAACTTTAATAAATATAAATATTATTAAGTATGACTTCATAGAACAGTGAGGTATGCTCGAAAAAAAATCTACGACAAATGTCAGAATTATAAAACAAAGAAATTAAACAAAATTGTTTAAGAACATTCTTTAATATTATCAGACCATTACAATAAGATTGCACATGTTTTCTATAGATGTAAATTACAATTTCAGTCTACAATATTCACTTTAATTTGTTCTAGAAGTTTCGATTTGCTTCTATTTATTTTTTTGTATTTTGGATTTGCTTTAACTGATCTTCTTATGCTGCTTCTTGTCATGACCCTATCAAAGATTTCTTCACTGGTGTCTTCGCTACCGTCATCAGAAAAGTGATTATTCATACTATCGTTGATTTTGTTTGGTCTAATTACTAAAGGTTCTATCCCGCCATCTGAAAAAACAGCTTCATCTGGCACGATTCGTTCGTCATCGCTCGGCGACTTATCATTACTCATTTGACGCTGGAACATCCTTTTATTAGGTACAGGTACTTGTAATTTGTCCTTTTTCTCGTCTTTCTTTTTCGTCCCTTCTCTATTACATGGTTTATATTTGATAGGAGAGAAATCTACTCTTCGTAGAAAACTAATTGTGTCACCAAACCTTCGGCTACACTTTCTTACAGCTTTTGTTTCAGGTTTGGGTTCCTCAATTTTACTATCATCATGTTCTAAAGCAACACCTGAGTCAGAATTCGAATCGACTTGTATATTAATTTCAGGTATACTAACATTAAATTCACTTAGTTTCAACTGTTTGCTTAGTTCGTCAATTTTTTCCGCTTGTTCCTGTATTATTAGATCTTTCTGCGCAAGTTGTTCGGCCACTGACTCTGATCTCAAAGCTAAATTCACTTCGTATTTCTGCAATTCGCCCGATAGGAATTCCAATTCCTTTTTCCTGTTCGATTCCAATTTCTTTATAACATCAGCTTGCTTAGTATATGCTTCCTTTAGCCTCACAACTTCTTGTTTATGTGTCGTCTTCAGGAATTTAATAATGTTTATTGCTTCTTGAAGTGTCGTTGGCTGCATTATATTTTCTTTTGTAGCGATCTCCGACATTATTGCTTCCATTCTGGATCTGTAACGTTAAAAACGATAACATTAATTTCGAATGATTCGTTCAACCATTCCGCGATGCGCCTATTGTTAGAGGTCATTAACAAATGTATTGATTTGTTTTTAATTGTCTCATTGAGTGTAATGATTGCATTGGACAATAATATTAGTGGCTAAATGACATGACTTTTATCGTAATAAAGTAAGTTGTAATTATTGCGTTTTCGTACTAATGACTATTTCTTTTAATGTTATCAGTGACTAATAAATATGTTGCGTAATGATTTGTTTGTTAATGAAAATCACGTGGCTTTTTATTTCGCTGTTGATTTGGTCATTTTTTTTTTTAAATTGAGCGTTTTAGTATTTTTAATAATTGAACTTTATAAAGTTATACACTAGGATGCAAGCTCTGTAATAACAATAATGGGAGATGTCCTATATTAACAACAATAAACTAACAATAAAATATAACGGATACAAATTACACGGACTCGGTATAACCATTTATGAATCAACCAATTTTTGTCCCGAATGGCAATCAAACCCACAACACGCCGCGCAATGACAAAAGATAAGGTAAATACTGAATCGACCATGCAGTAAATTAGTTAAATACATATATGAAATAGATAGATCTAATTTATTTTATAATAAGTCATCACATTCATTTCATAAGGGTTTTATAATAATCGTTGGATGTTACAATTGTTTTATTTCAACTATGTCAGTCATCGTTACAATTATGATTTTTCCATGGATATTGTTTTATCAACTGTTCATAGGAACGTCAACACATGCCTCATGATCTCATGCCTAATGTATCAATAGTTTATTTTATATAACCAAGGTACGAAGTACTCCATTGATATACCAAGTTATTGTTTTAAATTATATAACATTTTAACTAAAACAGCTACTGTTTGGAATACTTGGGCGATTGTTTAAGTTTCATTTGTAACGTAGGTTGGATTCACTTGTATGAGTATGACTATAATTATGATGTATGCATTTAACTTCCTTAAAAATAATTCTAGACAGAGTAAAAAACTGTGACATAAGAGAACGATGTGGATTGAAAGAAGATGTAGTGACAAAAGTTGAAAAGGGGATGTTAAGATGGTTTGGACATTTAGAAAGGATGGATTAAAGAAGAATACCAAAAGAGGTATTTCGTGAAAGAATGAATGGACATGTCGGTAAGGGCCAGGGCCACCCTAGGAGAACATACAGCCGAGCGACTAAGTAGGGGATTTGCTTAAAAAGGGCCAAATTAAAAGTACCCTGAATCGACGTTCATGCATGAAGAGGTTGATGAACGTAGAGGAGGCGAAGCAAGTATGTTTAGATCGATGCAATTGGCGTACCATAGTCTCTGCCTACCCCACTGGGAGAAGGGCGTGATGATTATGTATGTATGTCAAATTATTCTCACGAAATTTATAAGTTTTTACTTTGTTAGGTTTTTCTGTATCAGTATTTGGGTAATTCTAGGAAGAGGAATGTGCAGCAGTAGGCATCTTTAGGCTGAGAATATGGGACGTATATCAAAGTCGTGATAGGCGAGTGAGAAACTAACTGAAATGTAACAAATGAGATGTGAGTTCGATTTGAACTGGTAATGTCAATGTAAACTGGATCAATCAATGGAAAACTCTTTCACATAAAAACTACTAAACGGATCTGGATGAAATTTGGCATAGTAATAGATTATACAATGGCAAATAGCCTTTTTATCGCGATAACCGATATCGAGCTGGGTGGGTGGGTCATGTGAGTATGCTATATTTTTTTCCTTTTAAAGCCCTATGGGGCCACTCCCCATACAATTTACCTTAACACTTATCGAAAACCAATTTTTTATACAAGCAAATCTCCGACAAGACAATGTAATTTATGACTCGGGAAATTTACATTTGAATCCGTTCAATTGTTCTCCAGATTAGACAAGTTCCCTTTTCTCATGTTAGTACTACAACACAGTATTTTTAATAATTTTAATACATTTTTGTGAAAACATGTGTTGTATGCTTGTTTGCCACCCAAGTAATGTAAATATTTGCGTGGCCCACAGATAGATATTAAAGATATAGATACTATAAGACTGGTTGTATTGATTGTCTGTTACACTTCTGTAAAGACCATTGCGACACAGGGTATAGTCACCAGAGTTGAAGTAGATTTTTCTTTTTTAAATAAAGGTTGAAGGAAACGTTTAAATTTCAGACACTAAGTAGGTAAATATTCGTGTAGTGACGGATTAAGAATACAAATATCACCACCCGGTCCATCCTGAGTGTGTCGTAAGTCAGGCCGACAATATTCACTGCAAGAGAGGGAATACTCGAAACAAAACCCTATACCAACCCGCCGGGTAAACGAGGTATAGTAGGCTAATTTTTAAAAAAGACAACTCCCGCACTAGAGAACAAGCTCTGTGTCGCGGGGGACTTTACAAACATACAATTTACGGACACAAATTACACCCAGACTCAGAACAACTCTTTGTGGGCCACACAAAGTTTTGTCCTGTGTAGGAATCGAACCCACAACCTCGTGCACAGCAGGCGCATACTGCGGCCACTGGACCACCAAGGCAGTCAGTTATGCGTAAAGATGATGGTTACTATGGCTTGTTCTATGTGGGAATCAAACTGGCATCATCGCTCACTAGTTGGTGACTACTTAAACCAGCCCAGGAGTTGTTATAATGACAGCAAGACATAATAATTATTTAAAGCCCGAAACAATATTGTCCCACACTTATTGTTAATGCGTGCGAAATTGAAACTGGTATACATACAGCATATTTTGTTATTATAACAAAAACTTACTGAGTGTGTCACATTGAAAAAAAACATGCGGGCAGTCTTTGGGGACTGTCGATAGAAGTGAGAACTAAGTAACTTGTGAATCGTGTCGTCGAGCTATTAGATTATTATTTTTGAACTAGCTATTGCTCCGTCCACTTGAATGTCGGTTATCGCTGTAAAAAGTAGCAAATGTGTTATTCCAGACCATAATCTTTCTCTGTGCCAAATTTCATACAGATCCAATCAGTAGTTTTTACGTGAAAGAGTAACAAACATCCATCCATCCATCCATACACACAAATTTTCACATTTTAAATATTAGTAAGGATATGCAAAGCGTTCAGTGACGATGACGCGAGTTCCATGATTTTTGTTCACCCAAAAAGTTTGAATATGGAAAGCCAAAAATTACTCCACGTGTTTAAAGAAGGTTGCATTTGATAGGCTGTTAGTCTAGTGGTTAGTTTAACTGCTAAGCCAGCGGTTGTGGGTTCGATTTCCACATGGTACAAAACTTTGTGTGATTCATATTTGTTCTGATTCTGGGTGTAATTTATGTCCGAGATTTGTATGTTTGTTTAATAATCCGGTTGTTTCAGCGTCAGTTTTGTCTAATCATTGCCTATATTAATGTAAATTTCTGTAATTCATGGATTTATGTAGTGAAATTAGTTGATGGGAGGTGTATTTAAAAAAAAGCAAGATTAATTTAAAAAATATCAAAGTTCCCTAATTTTTTGTGTTCATAAACATAATTACGATTTTTAATTTAATTTATGATATTTGTATTGTTATTTTTTTTCATAAATTCAAAAATCTTTAAAATTATACCATAACTGAAGTATAGAATTAGTATTAATAAATAAGTAATAAAATTTATTTAATCATCTTTTTCTTTAAATGTTGATTTCCTCTTTTATGTACCTCTTAAGAATGGAAAAAGGCCTTCTATATTATGATTAAAGTTTTTTAAAGTCTCTCACACTAGAGGATAATCTCTGTGACAAGAAAAAAAAAACACATAATTCACCTAGACTCATCATCATCTCAACCCATAAACGTCCCACTGCTGGCACAGGTCTCCTCCATACATTTTGAGGGATATTAGCCTATTATTATACCAAGATAGGTCGATATAGGGTTTTGTTTCTAGTTTTCCAACTTATGCACAATTAAAATAAACCTAGACTCAATAAAATATTTTTGATGTAAACTCTTAAATCTTTATGTAATAAACATATTGTAACATCCTATCTATTTATTAAATAAACAACCTACCTTAAACAAAAGATCCCAGGGCTGTCACAATGGCGATAAAATCCAATATCACTTTTCACAAACTTATACTTTTAATTTAATTTTCTTTATTATATTTTTAGGACCACAACTTCTCTGGTCGACGTTCGAACACTGACTGAAATCGACACCCAATACTTGACAGGTATTAAATAATAATATTACAATAATAAACAAATCATTTGTTAAGTTAATCCATTTTAAACGTTAAACCAACGAAAGAAGATTCCTTTTACAATGTGTCGGTGAAAGACAATGGGATTACAAGTCTTTAGAATTATGACGTTTTTCTAAGAAAAAAAGTTTTGGGTAAAGAGTGCATCTGTTGCATTAGTAGGTGTAGTATTTGACATCGCAGTAAGGATTAATTTGTTGCAGAGAGAGTGTGTTCTACTGCTGTGGGATAGACTCCCAAGTCGCACTCGACTTGGGAGTCTATCCCACAGCAGTAGGTACTAATTACTACAAATAGGTAATTTTATGTCAAGAATTATTAGTTACAACTTAGAAGAATGTAATTGTGTGTGGCATGGCAATAGACTTGCCTCCCATATGGAACCTAACATAGGGTATAGAACTCTGCCCACCCCTTCGGGGAAATTTTGGGCGTTTTTATACTACTTGGATGGCAAACAAGCTGTCCGCCTGGTGTTAAGCAGTTATCGTAGCCTATGGACGGTTGCAATACCATAGGTATTGGGTAAGTTTCCAGAAGACTTTTTATGACGCCAATTAATCAGTCCCCTCTTTTTGAGACTTTATTATTATTTTTTCTTTTAAAATTAATAATTGTGAAAGTACAATAGCAGCATAATAGATATATAAATAATTCATTCAGTAGAAATTATAGCATCAATAATATATATTATTTTTACTTATTTTATAAAAGATATACCAATGTCATTGAAATAAACTAAAACAGGTCTGATTGAAACAAATCTAAAAACCTTACTTTAATTTATTTTTTCTATACAACATTATTATTGTACCTACCGATGGACAAGGTCAGCAAGGGACCGAACGATGTGGAGGACCTTGAGGGAGGCCTATGTCCAGCAATGGTCGTCTTATGGCTGAGATGGATACAAAATGACTATAACTCAAACAAAATTATTATCCTAATAAATCTTAGTGCAGTCATTATATATTCTCAAAAAGTTTGAATTCCACATTATAATTCTATGTAACAAAATTTTATTGTTATGGAATACCACGTCGCTCTCTCAAGTTGCAAAGTTGGCCAATTATAACTTTGTATGACTTATCCAATGTTACATTTTGAATGAAATATTTGAGAATTTATTCGCGAATTCATATGATATGGTAATAATGTTAATTGGAGATATTACGTATGTGTTTTAGTCGCTATTGGTACATCGTGGGATTGAACAAAACCGTCTGTCTGTTTGTGTTACGGTTCTTTTACCATCTGGCGTCTGGTGACTATTAGTAACCCTGACTGCTAAGATGGGGACTCGATAACCATGCGGGACAAATCATTGTATTCTGTGTCTGGGTATATGTATGTATTTAGAAATATAAAGATATGTTTACCAGTTATCTGGTTGCCATAATATAGGCTCTGATTCTGACAGATGTGACAGACCTTGTGTGATGTCCTAAGTCAATATTATCTTGGGACAACTAATACATGGCCATTTGAGTATCCAGACAACTGTTACAACTAATGTAATATACATACCAAAGAATCGTGCTCATCAAATGTCCTGGGAAGGAGTCGAACCCACGACCATCAATTCAGCACTCAGGATAATTAACTACTACACCATCAGGCCAGTAAAGTCTATTTTTTCATTTTATATTGTATTAAATTTACAGTAATTCTTTTATTGTAAGGAAGGATTAGGTTGCGACAATATTTAACAACCGCAAACGTTTTTTCTTCTTTCACTCTGTTTTCTTTTTACAACAAAATAACTTTAAAATATTTAAAATCTACGAAGATTAAATCTTAAATTTAAATCGCGAACCTTAGTAAAATTGTAGCTTTTACCGTTTTTCCCGGGGACGTTACCAAGCCATTCCCATGAGGCTAAAGTGCAGACGGTTGTTTTCCTAGAAATTACAGGTAGCTTAAACCGAATAGGTTTTATTGTTTGGCTAAATGCAATAGTTGTACTGTTTGAAAGCAGTTAAGTTTCTATTACTTAGTATGAGGTTTATTGGGCCCTGGATATATTTCTTTGAAGTTTACTTACAAGATTATATTTGTGATGGTTTTATTGCGTGTATCTATTGTCGATAAATAAAATACCGGTGGTAACAGTGTGGGAAAGAAACCGACTTGTATATTTCGTAGGATAATGGGATTAAAAGATTGCGAAAACAAAAGGTAGATTTAAAAAACCGGGTGAAAGGAAAGTATAAGAATTTTGTAATCATTCTAGATATTTTCGGGATCATTTGATCACTGACCCGTTTCTATTAGATTCCAAGAAAATTTCTCGTGCACAATCGTGTACATCAATGTTGGCATCAATACTTCGTGGATAGTGGCAAAGCGAGCTTTGCTCGATATGTTTTTGCTTGCAAGGTTGGAGATAAAAGAACCATTTATTTGGTTTTCTACTTATTTTTGTATAATTTTTGCATGCTCCATACTAGGTAATTATCAGAGTTAAGAACAGAGTAGCAAACAAACATACGGCCCGCCCGATATTAAGCAGTTACCGTAGCCATGCTTGCAATATCTGAAGTATCATGCGTGTTGCCAACCTCTTTTGTTATACCAGAGACTAGTATTATATTATCTGTGACCAGGGCTTAATGATGGGAGTATCCCTGGGATCGGAATACGTTTCTTTCAAAACGCAGCCCTAAATGAGCGCTGGATACTTGTAGTCACACACAGGAACACAACTACACCACTGTGTGTAGTTATTTGACTGTGGTCATGGGGTCTCATCAGGAACAAATCAAAATTAGTACGAATAAATACCAATAGATGGAGTTACATATATCGATTTGTTATTTACGTTTATGTAAAGTTCAAACCTGGAAGAAATATAGCCTGAAACATATACGTACATATTTTAAGAAATCCTACTAGCATAGGAAAATGAAATAAAGGGCTCATAAAACAAAATTATAATTATATATTTACAAAATTCAATAATGTCGCCGTAGTCCTGGCGGCAGTATTTTGTACTACTAAGAAGTTGAAACTTGCGAGTGACTTGTGAGTAATGGCGCTGGCGCTGTATGCATTTGCAGATTTTTATAAATTAAAATACCTAACTGGTTTTGAAGTTTACTGTTGGGTCATACTAGGTATAAAAATATATAAAGTTAGGTTAAAAATAAATAATACTGGTATATATATTTTTTCTTTCAACAAAAAAACTTTAAAAATGTCTTACGTTATCAAAATTATGAACAAAAATGTGACATTTAAGATTTATTATTATAAATATTAAAATAATAATAATATAATAATAATAAATAACTAAACAAATACAAAATACAAAAAGTGTATCCGATGTTGGGATTCAATATTTTAAAAACTAAACAAATACAAAATACAAAAAGTGTATCCGATGTTGGGATTCGAACCCGGTTCGGCCGGATACGGGTACACCTCCGTACGGTGCTAAGGTATCGTACTGTGAGAAAATTACCTATTTGTGAATTCGAACTGATACTTAATAATTACAGTTTTATTATATTTTTCCTAATAATTAAAAAAATATTATTTGATATTAAAACCATCTACAAAAAACAAATTTAAAAAATTGGACATGAATCTGGGATTCGAACCCAGTACCATGGGACTGTTGGACGAAACACAGAATGCTATACTTACTCCTGACTGGCCTGTTGGTCTAGTGGTTAGTGACTCTTAACTACTAAGTTGGGGGCTCTGTTTGTTGTCTGATTACCGTACAGGCTGTGCCAAGTTTGGTTTCAGATGGTATGTGAATTGTCAGAAAATATTATTATTACACATCTCATATACACTCATCTCGTAGGTACTGAATTGATAGATGCTAGGTAGGTATAATATACTTATTTGTTAATTTGAAATTTAAAATGTTTATTATAGTTTCACGAATAATTAAAAAAAACAATTTATTTTATAGGTATACCTAATAAAAACCATCAACAAAATACTTAACACTATACCGTAAACTTTTGTTAAGATACGGGGAAAAAATTGTTTAGCCCGGGGCGAAACCGGGGCGGAGCGCTAGTTAAATACGGAAGCAAACAGTCAAAATAAGTGTATATTTCGTACGTAAAGCGCGTGACCTTGAGCGAGTAAACGTGGCCCGAGCCCGAGACAATAAGCGATACCTACCCTTTATGGTCGGTGTAGATGCCTACTATTTATTGGGAAAAATAAATTCGGTTAAAAAGTGTCGCCATCTGTTGATTTTATGTGTATGCACGTAATCTGTTGGATAAAGACATCTATTGTCGTGTAGATAGTAAAAATTTAGCCGCACGGTTAGCCCGAGTTAGCAGGGAACCAATTCTTTGTATGGGATGGGGTATCTGTACTAGTATTATATTATCTGTGCTGTGGTCTTCTGTAAGTGGAGTTCCTTCCCTAGTCGGGCTTGCTCGCTAGTATGGTGCCCTACCTCTCTTATTTTATTATATTATGTTATATATTATTTTTTTAGAAAAAAAAGCCATAATTCCATCTTTCTGCATATAGTCAAAATAAATACCCACCGCTCAAAGACTTGTATAATTGGCAAACAGGAACGGGCTGGCAAAGTAGCTAGCGCAGGGCGTCCGCGCACTTGCTGCGGCGATTGAAGGTTTTGAACAGTTGGCAACCCTATTCGTTAGGAGGCGGCTTTTGTGATAAGACGTGCTGTAGGTATTTATTTATTGACTTTTCAGCAAATATAAAAGAGTGATGGATTTTTTCCATACTTGGTTATACCTACTACAAAACATATTTGAAACCTATCTCTTTAATTATAACTAGAATTTAGTCTAGACGTCTAGTGTTTTCATAATTTTAAGACTACTAATGACATTTGGGCAAAATTATTTTTCCATATACATGCAAATTAGTTGAGAAAGTTTGTCAGTTTTGCCACGCTCGGGGTTTGATAACTACACAGGAGGTAGGTATTACGTTTCTCGTGTCATAGAAATTAATAAAGAATGGAACAATAAAATAGAAAATTATGATAAAAACATCGTATGCCTTTAAAGTAGTAGTACAGAATAATATTATAATTAGGTATCAATTCAGCGCCCAACAGACGGAGCTGTCCTATTAATATTATAAATATGAAAAGTGAGTATGTATGTATGTTTGTAACTCTTTTACGTGAAAACTACTCAACGGATCTGGATGAAATTTGGCACAGAGATAGATATAGTCGACAACATCCATCGACATCCACGCAGGCGGAGCCGCGGGCAACAGCTAGTATAAATTAAATTTATAAATATATTTATTTTTAAATTAGTATAAATTATAGCCATGTATAATACGGTATTAAAACGGTAAAAAGCTGTGGTGGCCGAGTGGAAAAGTAACCGACTTGCACACAAGAGGTGCGAGTTCGATCCCGGGCAGTACCAATGCGAATTTCACTTTGTGGAGTTTATATGTACGAATCAAATGATTCACCATCTGCTAACGGTGAAGGAAAACATCGTGAGGAAACCCACATATCTTAGAAGAAATTCTAAAGACATGTCCCGCATTAGGCCAGCGTGTGTAAATTAAGGCCTAAACCCTCTCTCTCTCTTGATAGAGGAGAGGAGACCTGTGCCCAGCAGTGGGACATATATAGGTTGCTATTATATATTATATATAATACGGTATATTTTCTATAGTAATCGGCGAGTGACCATAGACGTAGCTATAACGTATATATTTATTACATCACTAAATAAGTGATCAGATATAGAACGATACATTTTGATATATTCCGGCCACAAATTAGTGTAAAAATATATATTATAGCATAGCCGCCGTCTGTAGCAGTCTGCTATACTGTTATACATAGCTTATTGTAATCCTTACTAATATTATAAATGTGAAAGTTTGTGAGAATGGATGGATAGATGGATGGATGTTTGTTACTCCTTCACGTAAAAACTACTAAACGGATCTGGATGAAAATTAGCACAGAGATAGATTATGGTCTGGAATAACACATAGGCTAATTTTTGTAGCGATAACCGACATCCACGCGGGCGGAGCCGCGGGCAACAGCTAGTAATGTATATTTTAGCTTCGTCTGTTGTGAACTTTATAACCAAAACTTAAAAGTTACATAATATTCCAATTAATTAACCTGTTTCAGTTCACAGGGTACAGGTCCCTTCTAATTCGCGCAAATTTTTACAGCTTTATTGATAAAGGAGAGAATACCTGTGCCTAGCAGACATAATTAAAATTATTTTATAAATTAATTTGTAACTAAATAAAAAAGAACTCCATTTCAAATAAATTTGATCAAATAAAGTGACTTGAATATATTATTATAAGGAAAACTGGTACAAAACAAAACTGATTGTTTTCAGATATTGTTATTGATTAAGAAAATTTTAAAAGGGCCTATTTGGAAGGCTTTTGTAATAGCAAGAAACCCCAATCAATCGCAGATCCGAAGTAATCAGCGTAAGTATTCTGTGACAATAAATTTTGGAAAAAAATTACCTTAGTCCGATTTTCTTGCCCTGGTTCGGTCCTTTGTTCTTTATTTTCCTTTAGGTAATTTGCTATCATTTAATAAAACTCTAATACTGATTGACAGACAACGCGTAGCTTTACCTCGACTCTAGAAGCAAAAAAAATGGGCAGAAACTTCTAACCATTTAATTCTTTGTGAGCTGATTTCACCAACTCAATATGGGACCTTACCGCTAAAAACTTTAACTCACACACAGGAACACAACTACACCGATATGTTTAGTTATTTAGCTGTGGTTTTATGTACGGTGGAGGACCTTCCTCAGTCAGGCTTGCTCGCTCGCATGGTTCCCTACCTCTGTTAGAGTAAAGGTCTCTAGGGAGAAGCATTCCAAGTGGCATCTTAAGTGAGGTAGGGCTCTCATAAAGATACTTTGATGAATAAAAATAAATAAAAACAAATTACCACAATCACTAACAAAAACATAACAGAAGTCTAAACAAAAACATCTCTGATTTTATTTACGAGCCCGCTCACCCCTAATAGAAAAAGGTGGGACATAAATCTCTAAAATATGCGTTACTCGTCCACACACACAATACAGATATTTGGTTACATACAACGTAACCGCACATAAAAATGACGTATAACTTTTAGAAGCCGGACCGTTTGGGATTGGGGTAATTTTTCCTCAATTTAATTTCCACTTCTAATGTATTACTATGTGAAATTGGAATTTATCGTCACTCGGATTTTGTATGACATGAGATTTTTTTACGGGTTTAGCTTTTACATGCTACGATTTTTGCATCGATTCAAACACGATGCAGTTGCGATTCAGACTGCTTGAAATTGCAAGTATGCCAATACGATTTCGCGATTAAGGATCATGGATTTGCATATCGATTAAAGGTAATTTAGATTAGAAATTAGATTAGAATTAGTAGATTTATGACTGTTTTAAAATGTTGACCGATGACTGTTTCAAAATGATTAGCTTAATCATCAGACCACACACGTATAGTGTGTGGTCTGATGATTAAGCTAATCATTTCGTTAGTAAAACATGGTGCTTTATTTGTCCCAGCTGGGAATCGAATACACAAAGGTCCAATTCTCAAGTGGGACCAATATTTGTGTGACCTATGGATTGTTGATCTGAATCCGCGGGACTTTAGAAACACAACATTCACGGAAAAAATATACACCCAGAATTTTGTTTCCGAGAATGCCCTAAGTTCCGCGACCCAAGACTTGCTCCCTTAGATTCTACCTGCATGTCTCTTTAAAGAAAAGCTTTTTTTCTTCTTATTATTATAAAGCCTTTCAATACATAACAAGATTAGCACTTAAAGACAATTACAGTACATAAAATCCTCAATAATCTGTACACAGCGTTCCCCCGATTCTCTGATCATAAAAGAATTCAACCGCGAGTTTATGTTCTACCAATAATTTATCTCCTTTAGTTATTTGCTCACTATAATTGTAATATATGGCCCAATATGTTCTCTTATCGTATTATTTGCTTGAAGGTATATACTAGTGTTTTAAAGTGGATTGTCTTGTTTTTATATTGACTTTTAAGCATGTTAAAAATAAAGATTTTAGTTTAAGAGAGGTAGGGCACCATACTAGCGAGCAAGCCCGACTGGGGAAGGACAACCTTACAGAAGACCACCATCAAATAACTATACACGGCGGTGTAGTTGTGTTCCTGTGTGTGAGTACAGGTCTCCAGCGTAAATTTAGAAATGCGTTTTGAAGGAAACGGTTTATTCTCAACGAGTCACACTGCATCCTGTCACACTGTGACTGGTTAAGAAAAATATTCGCATCGAGTAACAGTGTGACTCGATGCGAATTTTAATTCTCATCTAGTAACACTGTTCGTGAATAGTGTTACTCGTTCGGAAAAACAAATCTCATCGAGTAGCAGTGTGACTCGATGCGAATTTTTATTCTCATCTAGTAACACTGGTGCGTTAATGGTATTACTTGTTCGGAAAACCAAATCTCTACAGTTCCGATTTTTAACCGACTTCAAAAACGAGGAGGTTATCATTTCGTGTGTATTTTTTTTATGTTTGTTACCGCAGAATTCCATCATTTATGGACCGAGTTGAAAAAATATTTTTTGTCTTAGAGGACAAACTTTCGGTTTGATCCCATTTACATCATAAGAAAGTTCTGATTCATGAGGAATTGAGGGAACTTCTCAAAAATTCAGAAAGTATAATATGATGAAGTAAAACTGATGAAGAACACCACAGATGGCCACCTGAACTTCTCAATAATAAGTATTTTACGGATGGCGATTAGATAAGTTTCCATTATGGTTGCTAAGCAACGATTTGATGATTAAGCCTGTGGCTAGGCAACAAAACTTAATAATTTTACAATGTAATCTAGCCGTGTTTGGGCTTATTATAATGGTCATGAGATGCACTATAGTTGTCAATTATCAGATAAAAAAGGACCGTCTTTAAGGCAGGAAAAGTAAGATAAGAGTTTGCATGAAAGTTCATTCAGGGTTTTCATAAGGTTTTTGAGAATTCTGCAACTTGCCGTACTGAAGTCGGGTTTCTTTTTGTTAAAATTAGTATTCTCTAGATGAGAATAATAATTTTTCAAACATAATTTGTCAAATAATATATAAGAAAGTAATATAAGGATATTTGGTTTTTTGATTGTATAAAGAAACAAATAATGTGGTAAATAGTCGATAAGAAAAAATAATGATTTACATTTTTTTATGTTGTTGAATTTTTTATTATTTAACTGTGGACATAAGTACATTTAGACAGTTATCCGTTTAATGTTTAAGCATAAGCATGATTTGACCTACAATTGAAAAATTAAAATGTATAAATAAAACTCTTCGTTTTGCAAGACTTATAGTAGATAATAAAAAGTGTGTTGTACAAGCTGTTTTTTAAAGTAAGTACCATACCTACATTTGAAATTTTAAAATTAGTTCATCATTTTAATTAACGTCACTTATAATATTGGTAGTGATTAATGTACCTTATGTAACAGTGTTAAGTAACTCCTTTATGAGAAAATGAATAAATTATAAAATATTAACCTTACACTGATAGCAAAATATTAACCGTACTTGACAAATTATGTTACTAAATGAGAATAAAAAATCGCATCAAGTCAGGTTACTCGAAGAGATTTGGTTTTCAGAACAAAGTAATATCATTAACGCACCATTATTACTAGATGAGAATAAAAATTCGCATCGAGTCACACTGCTACTCGATGAGATTTGTTTTTCCGAACGAGTAACACTATTCACGAACAGTGTTACTAGATGAGAATTAAAATTCGCATCGAGTCACACTGTTACTCGATGCGAATATTTTTCTTAACCAGTCACAGTGTGACAGGATGCAGTGTGACTCGTTGAGAATAAACCAAAGAAACGTATTCTTATTACAGGGATACTCCATCTTAAAGCCCTGGTGTAAATGGATTGGCAACACGCAAGTGATACCTCTGATATTGCAAGCGTCCATAGGCTACGGTAACTGGTTAACATCAGGCGGGCCGTATGCTTGTTTGCCACTCAAGTACTATAAAAAAAAAAGAAAAAAAGTTAATTGAATTGTAGACTAAGGTTTTACATAAGTATAAAATATAAATATTATTTACTTTATTCCGAAATTTTTATCAATCAAAGTTTAGACTGCACGCTTGGTTACCTCGCCAATTACTACTGCGCTACGTGTTGTGGGTTCGATCCCCACTGGGGCATAAACATTTGAAAAGATCCATAAATGGTTGTCTCGAGTCTGAGTGTGTTGTGCCCAGTGCTTGTGCTTATTAAGGGGTATGTTTTTAAATTATCTATTTTCTCTAATTAGGGTATCTGTGTACACTGTGTCCGCTGTTAAAGCGGTATAGTTGTGTTCCCGTGCGTGAGTCTGTACTCATACACGGAATTCACATCACACACATTCAAAACGCATCATTTGAAACATTTGAAAGACACATTTTCCTATCCCAGGGATATTCCATCTTAAAGCCCCGGTGTAAAAAAAATGGGTCAACAACTCGCAAGTACCTCTGGCATTGCAAAAATACTACAAGCTGTAATTCTCACAATCAACATCCAAAGTCGAACAATAAAATAACCAGGCCATATTGCCGAATCGATTTACGAACAAAAACAATCATATATCGTAGACCGTTACACTTTGCGGGCAATGGAACATTGGATTTACGCAAGAAACTTTTATTAGAACGGAGCTTAACCGACCGATAGACATGTTTTAGTCTATATATCTCGTTAAACTGATGATTTGCCTATGCAAATCAATAAGGGTATTTTAGTGGTGTTTGTGCATAGAGAAATAAGTAAATGGAAGTTGGACTAAGATTTTTCTAGAACAAATAGGGCGAGAGACAGCCACATATTTACTTACTTTTGTCATTTCAAAAGTCATGAAAATTCACAAACAAACTCTTATATACCGCTAGAATAATAAAATGCTTTTCTGGCTACCCACCACAGTTGGGGTGTTTAGCCCAACAATAATAAAGAGGGTAAGAAATAAAACTTAATTTGAAATAGAAAATACTGTCAATATCATTTACTAAAAATTTTAGGACTGATACTATAACCGCATTAAGTTTTATTTCTTACTTTAACGTAACAGAGAGGACTCTGTTGTTTTGAGTCAATCATTCCGGCCTCCGGGTTGTCGGAAGAGCCTTTTATTATTCTAAGAGTTAGTTTGTGAATTTTCATGATTTGTGAAATTATAAAAGCAAATACGTTAAAATGATCATGTGTATAGAAAACCAAGGAGATTAAAAAAAGAAAGAATCATTTATTTTCTTCGAAATACTACGCAATAATAATATTATCAATAATGATCCTCATAAACGATTATAACAAATTTAAATACCCTTATTACGTAGCTTATCAAAAGTATGACTTCGGCTATGCGATTAACCTCCTAATACTCAAAGAAGTCAACAAACAACCAAATCCTGCATTAAATAATGCGCATAACCCAATCGTAACTACGGTCGAAATATAATTATTATGTCCTTACAATCAACTTAATGTTCCATTATCAACAAAATATTCAGTATAATATTAAACCACAGATTGCAAATATTTTCAGTAGTCCGACCACATAATGAAATTCCCGTATCTACCTACACATGTGCATGCCACAGTATCATGCAGCTGATTGAGTATTTAGAGCAAGCCCTACTTGAAAATTTCATGATTTACGACGGCTTTCACATTTATGATCATTAATACATCTACGAAAGCTATTAGGCTTTGTAGGCCCTAATCAACACAAGATAGCATAATGTAGTTTAGTGAATCATGCATTCCCTTTCTTAACCGGCTTCAATAAAGGAGGAGGTTATATTGTTCGACTGTTATGTATTTCTTTTTTATTATGTATGTTCAACGATATCTCCCCCATTTGTGGACCGATTCTCAAAACCGAGGGCAACCCTCAAATATTATAGGTATGAACAATGTTTTACATATGATTATATTTTTTACTTTTATTTTATCACTAAAAATAGAAAAATAAATTAAACCGACTTCAAAAAGCTAAAAATAACTGAATACAGATTGAAGTCAGTGCCCAGATTAATATTAGGTGGCAGGATGAACCTAGCACCGACTTCAATCTGTATTCAGTTATTTTTAGCTTTTTGAAGTCAGTTTAATTTTTATTTTCTATTTTTTTTTTATTACAGATAACTCCCGCTCTAGTGAACAGTTTAGGAAACTTTCTAAATAATATGTAATAGAGGAAACACATAAAGATTTTTGTTCCATGTGAGGATCAAACCCACAACAATCTGAGAAATCAAAACTGTGTTTGTAGAGATTGAAACCAGGAATTATAAACTATTTTTCTTCTCATCGTTTGGTTAGTGGGCAACCTGGAGACAGAGTTATTTAGATCGCTCATATTTAGGCCTCTGTCGTGATCTAACGACTGTTCATAGTCGGGACCGACTTTTAACGTGCCCTCCGAAGCACGGAGACGCTCAGATGAAATACCACTATCTAGGCTGCGGTCACCCATATATAGGGTTACTGCAGCCTAGATAACTTAATCGTCTGATCATTTACCAAACAGTGAGTACACCTGGCTATAAGCGTCTAAATGAAATATTGATAAGTTACACGTCCCATAACTATTATAAACTAGCTGTTGCCCGCGGCTCCGCCCGCGAGGATGTCGGTTATCGCTGTTAAAAGCCTATGAGTTATTCCAGACCATAATCTTACTCTGTGCCAAATTTCATCCAGATCCGTTCAGTAGTTGTTACGTGAAAGAGTAACAAACAATCCATCCATCCATCCATTCTAACAAACTTTCGCGTTTCATATTTTGTTATTTTTACTCTTGTTTTTAACTAACAAACGATATTTTGTATCTACTTTGAAATATTTAGGCACCATCGTGGGTTGACTGATAGAGAATGCCTTCAGCATTAAGTCCACCTTTGTACATCACTAGCTTCCGCCTGCGGCTGCGCCCGCGCGTACAATCCCTCGGGAACAGAGATTTTTTCCGGGATAAAAAGTACCTTTTGTGTTATTCCACACTTTAATCTATCTCTATGCCAAATTTAATCTAGAACCGTTCAGTAGTTTTTGCGTGAATAACAAACATGCGTTTATAATATTAGTAGGATTTATGTTGCGTAAAAGTGGTGGTGGCCGAGTGGGAAAGTAACCGACTTGCACGCAAGAGGTGTGAGTTCGATCCCGGGCGGCAGTACCAATGTAAATTTTAATTTGTGAAGTTTATATGTACTAATCAAATGATTCACCATCTGCTAACGGTGAAGGAAAAATCGTGAGGAAACCCACATGTCTTAAAAGAAATTCTAAAGACATGTCTGATTCACCAACCCGCATTAGGCCAGCGTGTGTGAATTAAGACCTAAACCCTCTCTCTTGATAGAGGAGAGGAGACCCGTGCCCAGCAGTGGGACATAATATATGGGTTGCTATTATTATATATTAAATATACAACACAAAATAACAAAAGAACACAGCATTCTTTGAACACGCTCTCAACTTCAACACTTTTGTAAAATACACTTCTCGCTACATTATCCATTCACAAAGATGTTCAACATACTTCAATAGTTGAGAACTTGACGGCTGTCGAGAGCTAGCAGAACGTAGAGTAACATGAACTAGCAAAGTTGAGGCCTGAGCTCGTAAAATGTGAAATATAGCCTCATATCACAAGTGAGGATCGGGATGTATGAAATGAATGTTTTTACGACACTAAAATGTTACGATGCAATTTTCATAAAGTGATACACAGGAGCTGTGGACGGTGGATGGTGTTGGATATTGTATAGAATGTTCTGGAATTATGAAATTCAGTAAGAATTATGTTTTAATCAAATTATTAGTGCTCGCGGTGTTTTTAAAGATCTGTCGAAGCGATTAATCGAGGCTTCACGTGACCAGAGGGCTGGCTTATATTTGGTTCAAAGAATAAGCATTGCCATTCAACGTGGCAATGCTGCCAGTCTTCTGGGCACGTTTCCAGTGGACGTCGATGCGGAGAAATTTTATGACGCCTTTTAAGCAGTCCCTCCCCTTTTTCGTGTATTTTCTGTATATATATATATATGTTTTTCCTTTTTTAATAACTGTAAATATATTATAGTATGAAATGTAAATTGCTTGTAAATAACTTATAAGTAATGAATTAATATACAGTTTAATTTCTAAAAAAAAAAATATTTACTATGTGTAGTGATTAAAGATATAAGCTAAATGAAATGAAGTTTGAACAAGAATAAGTCGATAATGAGACTTAAGTTCTATGTGATAATTTAATGTTGCTAATTAAGGTCCTCTTACAATTAGCGCGCCATACATCTTTGGTGTAAAAGTCTCACCTCGCGTGAGCGAGGATGTGCGAGGCGAGAAATGAAATAATTGTTAGTACAATATTGAACTTTATTTCTCTAATAATAGAGTATTTATTTACTTTGTAAAACAGAAATACAAATCTCGTACCGGACGCGCGGGCGGCTATCAAGGATCCGCACGGCCTTTCTCCGTCAAGCAAGCACGAGGCAGCGCTGGACATCAGTCAGAAGGGCAACCTTCTACAATGGTGGAGGTGTTTCCCAGTCCGTCTTTCTCGCTTCTATAGTGCCCTACATCACCTCATATTTTAAATATAGAGCATCTGTGTCTGTAAAAACTCTATGGTCTGTCAAATCTCTATCCTACGCGAAAGTTTGTTAGAATGTATAGATGTATTATATGTTTGTTACTCTTTCACGCAATAAATACTGAACAGACCTGGATTAAATTCAGCATCGAGATAGATTATAGTCTGGAATAACACATGCTACTTTTTATCACGGAAACAATCTCTGTTCTCGAGGGTACGCGCGGGCAAAGCCACGGGCGGAAACTAGTCAAATTATAAATTAAACTAGGGGTCGCCCGCGTCTTTGTCCGCGTGGTAATTTGGAATATGTTCCCCGATTTTGCAACATATCTCACTACTGCTTCGCTCCTGTTGATCATAGCGTGATGTTATATAGGTTTCCTGTATAAATGCACTATTCAACGACAAAATATTTTTTCTTATCGAACCAGTATTTTCTGAGATTAGCGCGTTCAACCAAACAAACAAACTCTTCAGCTTTATAATCAGTATAGATGATACAATTTGTTATTCTACAACTATTATCCTCGTGGTGCTTATGTGTCATGTGTTACACTGAATACAGGCAGGTGCAATCTAACAAAAACATTGCCTATGGAATGTTGTCTTCGTATAGAACGAACGATTAAAACACACTTAGTAGGCTACCACACGCTTCATAATATAAACACAATTTAAGTGTGTGTGAGTGTGTGTGTCGCGAGGGACTATAAACATACCATTAAGGCTTGGGGTATCGCCAACGACCTTGAGCAGTTGGGCGAAGCAAACACGACCTAATTCTCTAGGCGAACGCGGGGATACAAACAGATGTTTTTCACATACTCTTTGAATGGGCGTCTTATTAATTTTTAATAAATTAAAATTTAAATTTATTCTAAATATAACATTACCAAATTATAGGTGTATGTTTTCTTCAAATATTGTTTTTTTTTTCATATTATTTGATAAAAATTGAAGTCATAAAGTGGTTACATCTCAATAATTTGATGCTAATTCGATGATTTTTTACAAACTATTAAGACGTAACGTTACTGTCCGTGAAAGTGTTAAAAACTATGTTAGTAACGCTTCACATACACTGTATTGATACTGTATGTTTAGGTAGCACTTGCCCAGGGAAGGAATGGAACTTCACACTCTGCGGCCAAAAGTCCTTCTTTATAAGTGCAGAAAACACGTTGCTACTCTAAATGCTTGCCAATATTCAGAACAGTATGTCCACAAAAACTTAGGTTACAGAATAGTCTTCTTTACGTCCGCGAGGAATCTATTTGGAGGGAGGCCAGTCTGGCAACTCAAGATAAGCAATTGGTTAGACGAAGTATTTCAAGACAATTGCTTTCTTACACATTTTACAGAAATAGAATGGGCGAGTCGTATTTTATAATAGACTAAGGACTACAGCAGACATGCTTTTTTTAGTCTCTAGGTGATCTGCGTCCAAACATTTTAAACCACCAACTACATCAATTGAGTAGCTTTTAGGAAGCTCGATACAGCGACACGCTACACTCCGATACCGCGAAAGGCAGAGTCCCGAAATCGTTATGCAGCATCGATAAAGTCGCAAAATTACACCATTCCGATACCGCGACCGTACGCAGAGAGTCACCAAACGCGATGCAGCATCGATTCCGTCGCAAAATTACACCATTCCGATACCGCGGCCGTACGCAAAGAGTCGCCAAACGCGATGCAGCATCGATTCAGTCGCAAAATTACACCATTCCGATACCGCGGCCGTACGCAGAGAGTCGCCAAACGCGATACAGCATCGATACAGTCGCAAAATTACACCATTCCGATACCGCAACTCTATACAGAGAGTCGCCAAACGCAATGCAGCATCGATACAGCCGCAAAATTATACCATTCCGATACCGCGGCCGTACGCAGAGAGTCGACAAACGCAATACAGCATCGATACAGTCCCAAAATTATACCATTCCGATACCGCGGCCGTACGCAGAGAGTCGCCAAACGCGATGCAGCATCGATACAGCCGCAAAATTATACCATTCCGATACCGCGGCCGTAAGCAGAGAGTCGCCAAACGCGATACAGTCGCAAAATCGCAGATGCTAAAAGTATGTCTGCTTCAAAAGTAACAGAAATATTTTATTACTGTATGCAGCAAGAATTGTTCTCTTATATATCGTATCTTTCATTGTTTTATTAAATCAAGCTTTCGCCCGCGGTTTGTAAGGCATCAAAGAAGCGACCAAGCCTGACTGGGGAAGAGCCATGGAAAAAATAGTTGTGTTCTTGAGCGTGAGTATAAGTCTCCAGTACTCCTTTAGGAATGCGTTTTTATAGAGTGTAAAATGCTTTGATATTACAAGCGTACATAGGATGACTGCTTAAAATCAGGTGGATCATTATGCTTTGCCATAATAAGTTAATTTTTTTTGACGACATAAGTATGCAGAGCAACATACGAATGGTTTAAATAAATGGTTTTAAAATGCATAGAAAACACTTCTATAAATTCATTTCTTCTTCTTTAGGCTTACATTAATAGATTTATTGTTTAACTCAATGCTTTTTGCTTTATGCGTTGCTAAATCCTATAATATTATGCCAATCCTTGATTCGTAACTCAATTAGCCACAAATCAAAGTAAAACATTGAATTTAGTCATTGCTCAATGAATCAAACATTAATTTTACATTTTGTCCAACAGTATTTCATTACAACCAATTTCCCACCTATCTATTCAGTTCGTTTACTAAATTTCATTGATATTATCTCCACAAATCAATTGGATATTCCATCTGGTTTCACTCGAAATATTAGCTAATCTAATCCATCCAATTTTCGACTGGCCTATTGGTCTGGTGGTTAGTGACACTGACTGCTAAACCGAGGGTAGTGGGTTCAATTCAAACACGAGACAAAACTTTGTGTGATTTATAAATGTATGTTTAGAGTCTGGGTGTAATTTATGTCCGTGAATTGTATGTATGTTTGTAAAGTCACACAAGGCTTGTTCATTATTGCGGGAGTTGTCTTTAAAAAAAAACTAAGTTTTAGAGATTACTGCTCATCTGGTTGCTAGGGGGTGGAGAGAAGTTGTTGCTGCTGCTGGTGGTCGTGAAGTTGATGATGATGATCACGTCGGGTGACGATGATGATCACGTCGGGTGATGATGATATGATACCATACAAGCGAGTAAGCTGGACTAGAAAAGGCCCTCAATAGAAGGAAGGTATTATAGAACACATATCACACGCTGCAAAAAGTTCCATCTTCTCCCACTTATAGAAAGGAGAAAAATCGCGGATTTGTCATTTCTATTCGGCATCATTGGCGGATCAGTAGACTCAAGTGAATTACTTAGCAGAATTGGACTACGAGTTCC
This sequence comes from Trisateles emortualis, assembly GCA_947095525.1. Taxonomy (NCBI): domain Eukaryota; kingdom Metazoa; phylum Arthropoda; class Insecta; order Lepidoptera; family Erebidae; genus Trisateles; species Trisateles emortualis. Next base: position 4,024,666 of record OX352740.1, on the reverse strand, counting down.
TTTAATATTTTTGCGTAAATTCAACCTTCTACATGCCCCGACAGCGAGAACAAATTACAGGCAAAATTCATACCTCATTAGAGCAAAGAATACGTACAACACTGTGTGCCAGAGTGTTGACATTGACATTTTCGCTACAAATCTATCCAACCTAAAAAAGACATTGTGTAACCAATTCTTTGAAGTTACCTAACGTTTTACTTTTTTTTTCGTTTTAAATTCCCATTTGGAATATTTTCTCTGTTGTCTATTTTTAAATTGGAATATCTATTTGTCTATATATATAACAGGAAATAACCTTTAACTCTTAACTTGTATAATGTGACTTGTATAGTTTGATGTGTTAAATTGTATATTACAATGTGTTACAATATTACTAATAGCAAAAACTTATAATTGGCCTTCAGCTCACTAGCATTCTGTTACATCTCACATTCTAGCTGTAAGTTTTCCGAAAATATTAAAATAAAATAAAATAAATATACCACAGCAAAATTCACAACATATACACAAAGCGGTGTATCACTTGCAACAACACAAAATAATACCAGGACTTTAATATTGAATTTCCCTGCGATAGGAAAACCTTCATTAAAAACGTATCCCTAAATGAGTTCTGAAAACCTGTAATCACACACATGAACACAACTTGTGTTGTTAGTTGGTTGTGGTCTTCTGTAAGGCCTTCCCCAGTCGGGCTTGCTCACTAAAATTGTGCCTTCAGCGCTACCTCTTTAAAAAAGTTCGATTGCTTCCGCAAAATGATCCTCGAATCTTAGAAGTTTATATTCCTAATTTGATAATACAACTCCCAACGCCAAACATGAACACGGGAATTCATGTCCTATATAAAAATACCTACATACCTCAGGTACAAAACATAAACCCACAATTCATTGTTATTAAAGTACCAATCATTTTAAGGCTGGGACATAGGTACCGGTACAAAAAGTATATCGTGTACAAGGGACAAAGCTGCTTCGTTCCTAAAGGCACCAATAAAGGTTTATCACAATTTTGTTTTAGAATATTCAGGTAGAATAAAACTGGCTGACTGTTACACCAAAGTAGAATAATGGGTATTTAATATAGTAATCTTTTTCTTACCAAATTTCAATCACAGCATTAAATCTTGACGGAAACTGCGAGGGTCACTCTTTATTCCTTCACTCACATTGTCCGATGGGACAGCAATCTGACGCGACCGGAGAGAGATCAGGCGTAGGACCAGCCGCTATACATATTTTCCGATACGGGGTTGTAAATACCTCCAACTGGAGAAAAGATTAAAAATAAACATACTTAATTTGATACGTCATATAGCTTTAGTCATAAATTTAGGCCATGTTTGCGATGGCATGTTCCTGAAAGTTTAGTAAATTTGAAGAAAATATTAATATTTTGTTTGAATATTATATCTTCGTGCGAGAGAAATTTAAGAGCATTACTAGCACGAGTGTATTCGCAAACACTCTTTATCACACTCTCATAGTCCGATGGTACGGCAATCCGACATCATCGCAAGAGATCAGGCATAGGAGCAACGGCTTTAAATTCTTCATATGCAACATTATATTATTATGCCGAGGTTTTTTTAATGGGTAAAAATGTTACACTGCCGTGTATAATACATAATACCTATATCTGAACGCAAGATGTCCCTATTGTTCTTTGGATACAATTCACAAACAGGTCTTGACAAAAGGGCACCGATTTGATGGAAAAACTCTCTGCAATAAGAAGATGTGAGCGTCCTCTAGAGACTTCATGTTTGGGTATGTTGTGACTTCTAGCGAATTTAAGGGTCACTGTAATATTTAAATGAGTGTATCTTTATCCTTATTCTACTAAGCTGATAATACTGAACACATGTGCCTAATGTTTGACATGATACAGATAAAAATACTGATTTAAATAAAATATACTGCAGATAAGTTTGGCTCCGCTCTAAGTTGAAGAGATCGCCGTCCTCGTTTTATAGTAATTTAAATAAAACAGAAAATAATAATTTGACGCTTCCCCAAATAGGTAAGCAGAGAAGTATGACACCCAAGTTTCACGAGCTACTCGTATTTTAAACATACTTTTTAATATGTTAATTTCTCTTTCAGTGTCCAAATCTTCTGCAGTTTTAGGTGGTCACCTCGCCACACACATTTTAGGTACCTCACCGTTGTGGGTTTGATTCCTACACGTGACACATTTTTGTGTGATATATACATGTTTGTTCCGAGTCTGGGTGTACTTTTATTTTATTTTATTTTATTTATTTATTTAAGGACAACCAACAAAGCATACACTTATAAACATTAAAACAATTCAAACAAAGGAGATTCGTGGTAAAGTGTTGCCTTAATTAAAGGCTGCCACGGCATGCGTTATACAATAATATTGGAGCAATAACTAAATACAATAAGTAAGTAAGTAACTGAAGAAAACCTTAAGTTTCCTCACTTGAACGCGTCATTCAATACAGATCTAAATTTATTTAGAGGGTAAGACATGTCAATAATAAGGTCAGGTAAGCGTGACAGACGACTGTATTGCAACTGCATTCTGTTAATAGGAGAAAAGTGACCTAAATTAGTAGTGTAGTGACTACATTGTATGTTTGTCAAGTTAATCTCAATACAGTATTATAAAAATACCTATTTACCAGCAAAAGTGCTAGAACAAGAAGAAATATTGAATAATTTATTTGCCGCTGCAACTGGCACTATACAGAGCCCCAACTAGTATTTCTGTGGCACCCAAGCGAGTATTTTGCCAGACTACCAAATCGGTATCGCAGTAACACAAACCTACCTTTTCCAATATTTATCTTTGGTGTATGTTGCGTCCCAAACGTTATCTTTTCCCTTGTTTACTTACCTGAGTGTGACGTAACGTTACTACGATGGTAGGTCTGCAATAAATCTGTCAAGAATCATGATATTATTTGTGTGCTAAAATATTATTTCATAAGATATTTACACGACTAGTTATTAAAATAAAAATTCTTATTCTTGGATGCCATCTTTTTAATGAAGGTCGGTGATCATCAAGGCAATTAGGACCTTTGATACAGCAGCAGCTGCTGTATCAAAGGTCCTAATTGCCTTAAATCTAAAACTTACACCAGTGGTACAACAAGAGCACCCGTTATCTACTCAGAGCTGCTCTAAATAGATAACGGGTGCTCTTGTTGTACCACTGGCGTAAGTTTTTAGCTAGGATATTCTTCTTCTTTCAACACTGCGTTTACCCTGTATCTTTCCCTGAATTATAAGTTGTAAAAACTGGTATTTGGGATTCCTCATAATGTGCCCGAGATATTCCAACTTCCTAATTTTCACTGTCTGTAATATTTTCAGTTTCTTATGCAACCTTCCAGCACCACTTAAAATAAAAGTAACTTAACCTAAACTACTTCCAAACAATCAGATATTGTATTTAAAGGTGCATATTAACCTATAAATAAAATATCTGATTGAGGTCGTAGTTCTGAGAAAAAGGTGCCTAAAAGACTGGCCACTGGTGTGTTTGTGTGCTTGAATCTACTGACCTACCGAAGACTGCCTAATATACTTACAGAAAATTCATCAAGAAAGTATATTTTAGAGTCAATTGGACAGCTTGGTGACAGACTTGTGATGTGCACAAATAAGAAAAGATATTAGCGCACATGTGTATGCACAAACAGGTGCTTTTTTTAATTCCTTACTATCATAGTCCAAGGTCCAAGTGGACGGCAATCAGACACGGCAGGAGAGTGGTAAAAACACCGTCAATTTCCAAACCTCGCGCGCCTGTAAATTATTAAAATTTCTGGACTATTTTTTATATTTTTGGCTCGACCCAGGAAGTAAACCCATTCATGATCAGCAGTTGAAATCAACAACTGCTAGACTAACGAGGTTTTTCTTAGTTCTAACAAGATAAGATTTATTTAACTTAAAAAGCAGTAAAATATTAAATTATTTTTCTTTATAAAGCAGACAAAAAACTAACAAGCATATAGGCCGTCTGATGTTTAGCAATTACCGTAGTCTATGAACGCTTGAAATACTAGAGGTGTTACTTCCATGTTGCCGACCCATTTTTTTTTCACCGGCGTTTTAAGATTGAATATTCCTGGAATAGAAAAAACGTTTCTTTCAAAACTAAAGCCCTAAATGAACGTGAGTAGCGTAAGCGTGCGTGAGTAACGTTAGAGTGAGGAGTGTGAGCGTGAGTAACTTCAGTGGGAGTAGCGTGAGCACACTTTACAGAACAGCTTAATACCCACACAGTTGTCTAGTTGTGTTACTGTAAGAGTAGATAAAGAACTCTAGTGTCGTAGGTATATTTAAAGACATTACCATCAAAATCCCCCTTAAAAAACAAATGTCGAAAGCACTTAATTAACAAAGTATTTAACTTAATTTGCGAATGAAATACCGCCCTTCACCTCGTTAAAACTTTTGCAATGAAGCAATTAACAAATTCTTAACTGACATTCAAATAAAAGTACTTAAGTACGCATTGAAAGGGTTGGCTATCAATTTCTAATTTACCACATAATCTTGTGAAGACTAATATTTGGAAAAGGAAAATCTATTAGTTTAGATTTAATAAGATTGAACTAGTTTTTCGCCCGTGGCTTCACCCGCGCGTGCATTCTCAGTTTTTTACAAGGTTGCACTTTTGAGAGAGGTAGGGCACCATTCTACCGAGCAAGCCCGACTGGGGAAAGACCTCCACCTTTCAGAAGACGACAGCCAAATAACTACACACAGCGGTATAGTTTTTTTAAAAAAAAAAATTTCAAAGTTCATCCAACTTTATGCATTTATTTATCTTCGGCAAAAAAGTAGGTACATATATATTTATATATTGCCTTCATAAGACAATATAAAGAATTAAAGAAGCATAGTATGACTAAGTACACGCGAGTGATACCCGTGGTCTTGCAAGCGTCTACTAACTGCTTACCATCAGGCGGGCCGGTTGCTTGTGTGCCTCCTTGGTGGTATAAAAAAAAAGTAACGAAGTGGCACAGTTTAAAGAACTATTAACTCTTAAGAGATCCCTAGACTGTGATAGTAACATAAAAACTCTTTCTTCTATTCGGCATTACAAACATATTATTATGCTGTATACAATGCAAATCAAAACCAACGTTACTCAACTTGAGCTATCATCAAGTATAGAGCCAAAAAGACAAACACAATTTCGGCTAGATTACATTAGAGGAGTTTGCACCCTTTGTGATGGAGAACAAAGGCTGCATCACACCAGATAATGGCGGCCTCAATCTTGTTACTCAGTTCACTCTCACCGTATGTGTGTCACTGTAAGTTTGATTATGTTGATCTAGAACTAGGCTAAATGATAGCCATAGTCATAGTCATTCATAAACAATATCAGCATTGTATTTTAATTATACATAAAATAAGAAATAAGAATAAATTTAAATTAAGTAGGTACATAAATTAATTGAACCATTACAATATATAACAACATAGAAATTCATACAAAACAATCATTAGATTAAATCAATTATTTATAATCATATATAGGTTTAGAGATCATCGTTACTGTACAGACATTTATTCAGTAGGAAGTCCCTAAGCTTTATCTTAAATGTACTTCAGTAAACTATACCGTTTAACTCCTCAGGCAACTTATTAAATAATTGTACTGCTTGGTAGCGCGAACTATGTTTAACAATATTAAATTGTGGCTGTATGATTGATTTAAAATCTTTTCGTCGTGTGTTTTTGTTCACTAGTTTCAAAAACTGTTATATATTTGCTAAAATTACTTAAAGTTTCTTTATTCTTTAAAAAAGACAACTCCCGCACTAGAGAACAAGCTCTGAGTCGCGGGGGATTTTATAAATATACAATTAACGGACACAAATTACACCCAGACTCAGAACAACACTTTGTGGGTCACACAAAGTTTTGTCCTGTCTGGGAATCGAACTCACAACCTCGTGCACAGCAGGCGCATACTGCACCACTGGACCACCAAGGCAGTCAAAAAATGGTATATTGTAAAGTCTTCTTTGACACAAGGCTTGTTTTTTAGTGCGGGAGTAGTCTTAAAAAAAGGGAATGCGGTGGTAGCAGTTGTAATTAAAAATATAAATAAGGTGTAATGAATCCATTGATATATAAAAACATGAAGATATACATAGAAAACGCTTTGATCTACTAACGCCAATAAGATTTTTGACGTTAACATAAAATGGGGAAGGAAAACGTCATGAGGAAACCCACATGTCTTAGAAGAGGTTCTAAAGACAATGACATGTCTGATTCACCAACCCGCATTGGGCCAGCGTGTGTGAATGAAGGCCTAAACCCTCTTTCTCTCTTGATAGAGAAAAGGAGACCCGTTCCTAACAGTAGGACATAATACCTATATGGATTGCTATTATTATTATATATAAGGTTAACTAAGACTGCGACCTCAATCAGATATTTTATTTATAGGTTAATACCTTTAAATACAATATCTGATTGTTTATAAGTAGTTTAGGTTAAGTTACTTTTATTTTAATAACTATTCATGTAAATATCTTATAAAATAAATACGTTAACAATATCAATTATTTCACGACGCTAATAACGCAAATAAAATATTATCACCACAACTGAAGCATTTTCAGCGCAAATAAAACCTTTTCAGTCTGTTTATAAATATGAATTTCACAGACATTGTGACGTCACAATCCCGGTATCGGAGCTAACGTGCACTGAAAGTCGCATACAGAATAATATGCATTACAGAAACTCTCTCATGCGTTTATGTATCAGCGCTTTTGGTTCTGTATATAAATGACTAATTACAATATTATTTTATGTATGGTCTATTGTAACTTTTTAAACATTATAGCCGGTATTTTGAGGTGGTCTGTGTCATTTGGTCACTGTCGATCTGCATAGGAGTGAAAGAGAAGAGAATACAAACGAGTCGGCTGCCGAAATTGAGTAGTTGAGTAAGTAGAGAAAAGTAATGTCTATTAAACAACTAGTCGCATAAATAAAAATATTAAACAGTGATATTTTTAAATATGTTATTATTAGCTAATATCCTTAATATTACCTACTTATTAAATTCAACAAATAAACGAGATACTTTTTCTATAAAAATATTTTAAGGGGTGACTTTGGCATTATTTTTTTGTATGTTTTTTTATTAAATGTATTTCGGAGACTACTATATTATCGTAAACTAGCTTCCACCCGTGGCTTCGCCCACGCGTACTTTCCCTCGGAAACAGAGTTTTTTTCCGGGTTAAAAAGTTATTTCAGACCTCTATCTATCTCTATGTCAAATTTAATCCAGATCCGTTAACTAGTTTTTGCGTGAAAGAGTAACAAACATCCATACATTCTTATAAACTTTCGCGTTTATAATATACTAGCTGTTGCCCGCGGCTCCGCCCGCGTGAATGTCGGTTATCGCTTTAAAAAGTTAATCCAAATCTTTGGATTTGGATTAAATTTGTTTAATCCAGATCCGTTCAGTGGTTTTTACGTGAAAGAGTAACAAACATCCATCCGTCCAGTAGGATATTGTGAGGAAGAACATTAAGATATTGTAGCTATTAAAATTTCTAATTTAAATAGACGGCTTGCTAAACTATTTCTATATCATCCAATAATATTAAAGCATTACTGAATATCTACGATCTAACCAACAAATACTTTATTTCTTAATACACGAAAGTTAAACATACTTATCGGTTTAACATAACTAATCTTTTGGGAGTCATCTTGAGGACGAGCAATGAGAAAAGTTTTGCCATTCAACCCCCCCTTAACGGTCCATTTAAGCAGTTACCGAGACAGAATATTGATAAAGTCTATTGACATCTGACATATTACACAGTTTACCAAGTATGTTTTTATTACTGACATTTATTAGAATATATGGAAGTATTTCTTTTATATTATAGACTAACTAGCTGACCCAGCAAACATTGTTTTGCTACTTAAATAGTAATATAGCTATTAAAAAATAGATGTTGATTGTAGAGGGGTGAAAATTAAGGGTTGTATGTATTTTTTAATGCTGAATCACAAAAAAATAAAAACAAAAAATGTTGTCTAAAAAATTAGGGTTGGACCACCCTTAACATTTAGGGGGATGAAAAATAGATGTTGTCTGATTCTCAGACCTACCCAATATGCACACAAAATTTCACGAAAATCGGTCGAGCCATTTCAGAGGAGTTCAAAGATGTACACTGACACGAGAATTTTATATATTAGACTAGTGGACCTGGCAGACGTCGTCCTGCCGGAAAAAGCTGAAATACCGACAGCAGCGCCACCTACCGGGTCCAAAGATATATCAGATCTTTCCAAAGCACGGAAGGATCTTTGTTATTTATAAAACGGTCACCCATCCATGGACTGACCACAACAAGCTTGCACAATCACATATTACTTAGCTACAAGCTTCTGAAATACAAACTAACTTAATCAACAAGCGCACTCACGTTTATACCCTATATAAACACCTATATCATTAAACTTAATCATTATTGATTTAGCAATAGCCTTCAGGTTAAGTGAGTGGGTACTCCAAGTGTTTAGTAGTAGGATTGATTAAATGCTTGTTGTGGCATAGATAGCATAATAGTTCTTTCCCCACTAGACAAGTAATATAAACAGAAGTTGAATCGAATAGAATGCAAAACAAATGTATGATTTGATATAAGTTTACGACATTACATCGTTACGTCAAATCCCATACATTTTAAGAAAGGTAGGGCACCATACTAGCAAGTAAACCCGACTGGGGACGGACCTCCACCTTATAGAAGACCACAGCCAAATAACTACACACACAGCGGTGTAGTTGTGTTCCTGTGTGTGAGTAAAGGTCTCCAGCGCTCATTTAGAGATGCGTTTTGAAAGAAACGTATTCCTATCCCAGGGACACTCCCATCTTTAAGCCCTGGTGTAAAAAAACGGGTTGGCAACACGCAAGTGATACCTCTGGTATTGCAAGTGTCCATAGGCTACGGTAACTGCTTAACATCAGGCGGGCCGTATGCTTGTTTGCAACCCAAGTAGTATAAAACAATAATAAAACATATGTTTTCTATCCTATTCAATTTGACTGCCGTTTATGCCAAATGTCAGGCTGGTTTCTCATACAAGGTGCCAATAGACACAGCACATAGTTCGCAGTATTGATGGCTGCTAGAGCAGAAAGATTGTGGAGTGATGGTCACAAATTGAAAGACGCGGAGTGCAGGGGCAGGCCTCTAAACAAGTGGAAAAACGACCTGATAAAGGTTGCAGACAAGGCCAGCTCCAGGCCGAATAATGTATACTTAATATTAAAGCAATGCGGAAAAAGACGAGCCCGGAGCAGGACTCGAACCTGCACCTCTCGGGTTCCGGCCCAGCGCACTACCAGCTGTGCCATCCGAGCTCCTACTCCGGAGTTCGAATTTGTCCACCGCTTGTTTACGTCTTGGAGTGACGTCATGCTTTAATATTTGAGTATATTTGAGCTGATTGCATAGCAAAAATACTAAAAATATTTAATGATGTATACTTGTTTGCCACCTATTTGACAGTATTCAAAAAACCTTGACATAAAAAACGCCTAAAACTCCACCGGTAGAAAATTCCTTTGAGTAATATTAAAAAAGATTTAAAATCTTGTGTAACCCTAACCACGGTTGCAGAATAAAAGTCTTCAATAATGAACTACGCAGTTGAATAATTAGCTTTAGTGAGGCTGAAATATAGGGTTGTAAAAATATTTTATGTATTAAGGCAGTGTACACAATGCAGTAGCATGCATGACAAGCATTCGAATTTTCATGATTCCGATTATTTTATACAGAGGTAATCAGAGAGAAAAGACAACTTCCGCAGTAGAGAACAAGCCCTGTATCGCGGGGGATTTTACAAACATACAATTAACGGACACAAATTACACCTAGACTCAGAATAACTCTTTGCGGGTCACACAAAGTTTTGTCCTGTGTGGGAATCGAACCCACAACCTAGTGCACAGCAGGCGCATACTGCGGCCACTGGACCACCAAGGGAGTCAAATTAATTAGTGTTGCTACTCCATATGTTTATGTCAGTGACAACATCCCATTTTGTTAATCCTACTAATATTATAAATGCGAAAGTTTGTAAGAATGGATGGATGGATGTTTGTTACTCTTTCACGCAAAAACTACTCAACGGATCTAGATGAAATTGTGACTGCCTCGGTGGTCCAGTGGCCGCAGTATGCGCCTGCTGTGCACGAGGTTGTGGGTTCGATTCCCGCACAGGATAAAACTTTGTGTGACCCACAAAGGGTTGTTCTGAGTCTGGGTGTAATTTGTGTCCGTTAATTGTATGTTTGTAAAGTCCCCCGCGACACAGAGCTTGTTCTCTAGTGCGGGAGTTGTCTTTTTAAAAACAACCACAAATTTGGCACAGAGATAGATTATGGTCTGGAATAACACATTTTTACAGCGATAACCGACATCCACGCGGGCGGAGCCGCGGGCAATAGCTAGTTCCTAAATAATAATGTCAAGCATACACACTGCATGTTTGACAAGAATATATAATAATGTACTCGCCTTTAGGATTAGGTACTCATGAATCCATTCGGCCGTAATACCTGGCTTTTAGAACTCGCTTTTAAGTTTTTCTCCTATTAAAATTTCCCAAGGTTTGTTTAGCCTTTCAGGTGGATGAAATTCAATGGAAGTTTACTTAGGTTATTTTATTTGTAGTCTACAATAGCCGGAAAGGAAAAACTTCAACTTTATTGTTAAAAAATGCAGAGGGTATTTATAATAAACTAGCTCATCTGACAGACATTGTCCTGTATAATTTTCAGTCCTTTATAACAAACAAACGTTGTCATTTTTAGTTCTTCAGAAAACTTTATTGCAAGAATTTATTAGGACTATTTAGAAAATTAAAAAAAACTTAATTAAAGTCATTTTCTAGTGGCTTGTTAATATAATATAAATATAATGTAAATATACTACTTTGGTGACAAACAACTCTACGATTGTCAGTCGGGATTTATGACCTTATGAGAGTTTGACTTTATGCTATTAAGCATAAAGTCAAACTCTTATAAAGTCTTTTTCTCATAAAGTCTAACTAAATTATAGTCAAACACTCGGTCCGAGAAGATAAATTAACTAAAAAGGCAAAATGCAGATGTAATAAACGAATATTTATTGCTTGCACAAATGGAAAAAATTACTAATAATAATAATTCACACATAAAGGATAAAACCGGCCAAGTGCATGTCGGGTCACGCACAATGTAGGGTTCCGAAATTTCTGTTCCCAATAATGTAGACTAAGAATAACGTAGGTATCTACGTCTTATGTTATGACTTTTCAAAATATAGGACAATGGTCACGGAGCAGGAGAATTATTCCGCTCAGTGGTTTTTTTATATTGAATGTTGAAATTTTTAAATTTGGTAGGTATAAAATTATATTATGATACCTAATATGTAAAAATAGACGTAAGACTAAAAAAAAAAAAAAAAATGTATTGTTTCTTGTTCGTACCTACCATAATATTAGATTATGACAGTATTCAGACATTGCCCCACTAATTCCGTAAAGGATTGCAGTTTTAACCTACACTCACCTGCTGATTATTTAATATGGTAAGGTATTTCTAGACCTACATCTATTACCGACTACGAAAATTACTAAAAATCCCATTAATTTCCACTATACGTGATTTTTTTTATTTACTAAAAAACTTTAAAAAAAGATAGGGAATTATAATTATATAGAAAGGCTTAAGACAAAACCCCACAGTTACAGAATTCTATAATTCAGGAGACTTAAAACTTAAAACTATAGCATAGGGTTCTTCAAGAAAGGAGTTATAAGGTTTTTAAAAGGTCGGCAACGAGTGAGTGACGCCCCTGGTGTTGCAAACGTCCAAAGGCTACGGTAACTGCTTACCATCAGGCGGGCCGTATGCTTGTTTGCCACCTCGGTAGTATAAAAAAATGCCGGTCTTAAAAAAAATACATTTGGGTTTTGCAGTTGAGTATTGCATGTATAGTACCCTAGTTCTAATCCCCATTATACCAACAAGCACCCATGTATGAAAAATTTAAATATATTTGTTTCTCAAAGCGATGTTGACGCGTCATTTCAAACTTTTTTACGAGGGTACCTCAAAAAGCGGAAAATTTATAAAAAAAAATCTCGCAAACTCGTAAAAACTGAGACGTGTTAGCCCAGCCGTAAACCGTCCGTAATTTTGTCTTGAAGCGTATATAAGTGTACACTGGCCTACATTCAAGTGCACTTCGTGTCCTTGCTAGCAAGAATTTTAATTAACTTCGTGTTATTTTTATTCAAGAAAGCGAACAGTCTTCACTTTAAAACGACATGACTTTATTAATAAATAAATTAACATTAAAGTTAAGTACACTGATTTAGCACACAGATAACAGATTTTAAAAAACACATTTTTAAACTAATGTGGTAAACAGCCTCATTGATCTAATTCATTCATTCATTCATGTCAACCCATAAACGTCCCACTGTTGGGCACGGGTCTCCTCCATACATTTGGAGGGATATTAGTCTACTATACCACGCTGGCCAGTCGGGTTGGTATAGGGTTTTGTTTCGAGTTTTCCTTTTCTTGCAGTGGATATTGTTTGCCTGACTTACTCCCTTAGTCGACTCTTCTGACACCCTCGAGATGGATCGGGGTGGTGACATTTGTATTCTTAATCTGCCACCACAATTTAATAAACGAATCTAATGGGTTGGGCTAAAATCAATAATATTATAAAGAAAAAAGTCTTTCTTAATATAATAAATAATAATATGAACCCTTATATATGTTCCACTGCACGGGTCTTTTCTTCTCTATTAAAAGAGAGAGAGGGTTTTAGGCCCTAATTCACACACGCTGGCCTGTTGGTGAATCAGACATGTCGTTAGAAATTCGTCGAAGACATGTGGGTTTCCTCACGATGTTTTTCTTCACCGATAGCAGGTGGTAAATCATTCGAATAGTATATATAAATTCCACGAAGTGAAATTCACATTGATACTGCCAACGGGAATCGAACTCATACCTGCGTACAAGTCAGTTACTTTCAAACTCAGTCACCATCACTTTTTTCATCATCGTCATCATCAATATAACTGGCTAAAATAAATATTGAGATGTTTCACCTTCACAATAGATTTACAATAGATGTCCGAATTTTACAAATTGGCTGTGCTTTTAACTACACCGCTGGTCCTCTAAATTTTGCTCCTCGCAAAACCGTGGGTCTTTTGGTGCTCTCCCTTCGGTCACACTAGATTGCAGTCCCATCGGATAATAAGTCAAAGGTAATAAATAGTGCACTTGGATTTATTCACATACTATAATATCTCACGCGCAGATATGTAGTCTTTATAGAGATTAGCAGTTAGATGGAAATTATGTTGACTGCACGGTTGGTTAAGTGGTTACCTCGCCATTTACCACTGCAAGGTGTGTTGTTGGTCCAATCTGCTGCCTCAGTGGTCCAGTGGCCGCAGTATGCGCCTAGTGTGCACGAGGTTGAACTTCATACCAACATTTGTGTGATCCATAAATAGTTGTCCCGAGTCTGAGTGAGACACAAAGTACCCACTACTTTGTGTTCGTTAATTGTATGTTTGTAAAATCCCCCGCGACACAGGGCTTCTTCCCTAGTACTGGTTGTCTTTTTAAAAACAAATAAGAAAAAATAAGATATGCTAACTTTTTTCTAACTTCATAAACGACCTACTTTACAGTGGTATCACATTGTTAACTCAATTCATTGTATTGTTATCTTCGGAAGTAGAGCTTTAATGTTCTGCGCTTTCCATAGAATGTTATTAGAGTGTGTTCTCGTTAAACAAACAGTTTGTGGTTTTCTGCTATTATAATTATGTAGATTAATTAATACGCGCCTGCAGTTCCTTCATTTTATAAAGCACCTTCAGTGGCAAAAAGGCTTAAGAAACTAATGGCTGTTAGGTAATTTGTATCTTGTTTTGTTTTGCATAAGGTTAAAAGTTGCTCTTTTTTAATTATGTTACGCATTTTGCTTAGACGGTAAGATATGTTTTAGTCTTTTATGTTAATTTAATAAATGAATATACATACAATTTTTTTTTTTTAATGGGGTATGTCTCTAATGAGAGCTTAACAAACTTAAATCTGAAATGTAAACTATACGTTAATTCGGTTCACCAGGTTTGGTAATGATTTTTCGTTTTTTTTTCTATTTAGCGGTCCCCCGACATGACGAATCACAAAATAATATATATCAAATTAGTTCAGATATCACGTCAGCTTTCAAACAAAAAATCCGTTCATTCATCTGGAAGTTATGATGCCACGGACATACGATACAGATACACAGAGAGACACGTTAAACTTATAACATCTCTCTTTTTTAGTCGGAGGTTAATAACAAATAGAAAATAAACGTGGTATAACAGTTATACTCGAGAATAAGCAAAATGTCTACAAATAAACAAAGTATAGCTTATACCAAGTATAGCGTTGACACTTCTGTCCATACAATCGTTATGTCGAAGTTATACGCGCCCATACCCTAGTATAAACCTAGTATAATCATAAAAATATGTACCACGTTTCAGGCTTGTTTACGTGTTTTATATTTTTTTTAGTTTCAAGAAATGGATTTAAAAGCAATACCTAGAAGAAGTAGAACAAATAAATAATGTCATTGTTTTAATACAGGCTGCAAGAAAAGTCAAATAAAATATCGGTTTTCTAAAAGTGGTGTGATGTTTTTGGATAAATTATTTGGTAGATATCTCAATATGGAGAATAGAAGGTAATCCACCCGGATTATCTTCTATTCTACAATTGATGATTGCTTTGAGATATGGGGTTACGTCCCCGTCAGGTACGATAGATATTCACACATGTAACTAAATCTGTTCTATCAGTTTCACAAATTTAACTACCTACTCGTTCCTTCAAGTGCAAGAAGATGCTGTGGACATTCACGGTTTGACTCAGCAGTCTATATTAAAGTAAATGTCATCGATTAAAAAAAAATCGATGACATTTACATGCCACATACTATAAACGAACATCTTCATGTTATGAAAAATTTCAATGAGATTTAAAAATTAAAAACTGTCGAAAAAAGTTTTGTTGACAAATAGATTCAGTTGTCATAGACAAAATATGTTTTTTTATGAAGTTTCTCTTTGGTGGTGCTGTTGCCAAATCGTGCAATTTGACATAACGGATAAATAGTTATACGAAAGTAATACCTGCTTTATTTGTTAAAAAATATTTTTGACTTATTCTTAATTTATAACTCGTATAACTATACCTCGTATAAGAATGAGATAAATGTGATATAACAGATTTTTATTTGTAAGGCTGCTAATGTTTTATTTCTCAAAGCACATATATTATGCCATAGAATTTGAATTCCTTTGAGATCTTGATATTCCTGTCAGTTTGTTTATATCTTACAATTCCAGTGCTTTTGAAACCTCAAAATCATTTTCCACATTTCAGTATCGGTCCACACAATGACTCTGTAATTTGAATACGTATGTGCAGCATCAGTATAGACCGTGTACCTACCGGATAGATGTTGATGTCTGTCAGTTCGTGTATATTTTGGATTTACAACCATAATACTACCACAAACGATTGCACAACACAGCGAGGTGTCATACGACACTGGTAAAATGTAATAAAAAATAATAAAAATCTTTATTATCCTTCACATAAGGCATCTTAATAGCTATATAGGTACATATAGTAAGGTTAAACAAGTTGTTCGACTTAGCTTTGCATTTGTGAAGGACTGGTGCCAGAAATAGATATATCATATCTGTGCCACTGGTCACCAGGCCCACCATTTTGCAGTTTGTGTGCGCATCACGTTTGAGTGCGGGGTTTGATTTTCCTTATCTATGATACTAATTAATTATGTTAACAAAAATCATAAATAAAACAAACTATAGACTACGGAGCTATGTAGGTTTGAGTGTGTGTGTGTGTGTGTGTGTGTGTGTGTGTGTGGGTGTGGGTGTGTGTGTCTTTGTGTGATGAGTAGTGTGTGATTGGTGGAAGATTCATACCTAATGTGGACTGGCAGACTATTTCATGAGTGTTTATTGCAGGGGATGTAAGAGATTTTCGGTTGTTTCGTAATCTAGAGGGAGAAGGTATTCAATTAGTGTTTTTTTGCAACTATGAGTATTTAATGGGTATATTTTTAATTTATTATTTAATTTATTATAGAGGTATGGTCCTAAATAGCTCATAAAATGTTGAGAAAAGGCAGTATTATGTTGTTGTTGCTTAGCAACTTTACCCATACGTCGTTTGTCCTTAATTCTACTTGTTACGTATGGTGTTTGGGAGTGTTTTAATAGTGTTGCCCTAAGGATGAATGTTCTCCTAACGCTTAGGACTTCCCATAGGTCATAAACTTTTTGTGTTGGGTGTCGATAGGGCAATTTAGCTGCTACCTTTAGGAGGGCTCTTTGTGCTCTCTCTGCAACGATCAAGTGCGTCTTTGCTGCACCCCCCCATACCACTATACAATATTCTATGATGGAGTGACATAGGGCAAGGTATATTGATTTAATGGTAGGGCGATCGGCAATATGTCTCAGTGATTTCATTACATAAATCAGCTTGCGTAATCTTGATGCCATGGTCTCAATGTGTTGCTTGAATGTGAGTGTATTGTCTTAGATGACACCAAGAACTAAAAGAAGAAAGAAGAAACTGGTAAAATGTCTTTAGTTATAAGTTTTATAATCTTAATATATATAAATTACGTGTCACTTTGTTTGTCCGCTATGGACTCTTAAACTACTGAACCGATTTTAATATAATTTTGCATACTGTGTGTAATTTTATCCAACTTAAAAGATAGGATAGTTTATATCTCGGTAAAGGTCTTTAATTTGACCCGGGCAAAGTCAGGGCAGGCCGCTAGTAATATATGTATATGTTAGTTTGTAAGGTATTTATCTATGGGATTATGTAAGCCATTTTTATTTTGTGAATTAAGTATGTAAAATATATACTGAAATTAATGATTATTATTATAATAATAATTGTAAGGTAAAGATGTCTAATTACCACCTAATGGTAAGTATTTAAATATTAAAGCAATGTAGAAAAAGACGAGCCCGGAGCAGGATTTGGGATTCAAGATTCACTCCAAGACGTAAATAAGTGGTGGACAAATTCGAACTCCGGAGTAGGAGCTCGGATGGCACAGTTGGTAGTACGCTGGGCCGGACCCGAGAGGCACAGGTTCGAATCCTGCTCCGGGCTCGTCTTTTTCACATTGTTTTAATATTTAAATGTATTTGATCTGATTGCATCGCAAAAATGCTAAAAATATTCAATAATGGTAAGTAGTTACCGTAGCTTATAGACGCGTGTATTAGCTGAGGACCTTTTCACGTGATACCAACCCACAAACTTTAAATGCTAGGATTTTGTGATATAGATAAAACTGGATTTGAAAAATGTTTTTTTGACAAACGCATCCCTAAATAAGGACTACTACTACGCACAGGAACACAACTACACCACTGTGTTCAGGCTGTGATCTTTTGTAAGGTATAGGTCCATTTCTAGTCGAGCTTGCTCGATTATACGATACACTACTTCTCATGCACAGCAGGCGTATACAGCGGCCACTGGACCATGAGGCAGTCAACGTATTGTTAATCAGACAACGGTGCTGTAAGTAGCTATAATTAAATTTGTCTCAAATTAACAACTTTTGCTATAATACCAATAAACTTCTAAAAGCCTACTTTACAATAGCTTAATATAATCTTTAAACAAATCAAACAGGTCTTATCAATATCCCTTTATTAAAGCGATTATTCATCCACGTTTAATACCTTCAGCTTGTAATAAACAAGGACCCAGAGTATAATTTCTACAGCAATAAAGTCTGAAGATGATTTCAAGGTATCTATTAAAACCGGTCTTGGTGATTTTTAGTACATAAACATTTACTTACTTGGCTTATAATTTGCAGCTGACCAGTTTGCTAATCGGGATATATTGCCGTCTCATCTAGTAAAATAGTGGCCTGAGTTTCTGGCTAGATCTTCTCATGGCTCCACGTCAGCGAACTAGCCGTGGGAAAATTTAGCTGACACCATGTTTTTGGCTTATTCATGATTTCTGACCATAAGTGTCACTTTACCCTAAATGAATAAATTAATTTTAAGTTTAAGTTTTGAGTGACGTCAGAATACAGCAGTGTTGTCTTTGTCTATTTAAAAATATTCAGATGTTTGTATCTTTAAAATGATTTTAGCATTTTTTTTCTGTCAAACAAGCTGTTTTAAATTTTATGAAGGTATTATTTTTAGTCCACCAATCAACGATAATGTCAATCTAGACATAGGCTGTAATGGGCTTGTCCCAGCACTATGTTGAACAATTTTTTGATGTTAATAAATAAATGTGCAATGTGCATGCTATAAATAAATAGATTATAAATAGAATAAATATCCCAATCAAACACCCTGTTACTAATAAACATGATCTTTCGTACTAAGATTAGATTTTTTTTTAATTTTAAAACTGACGTATGTTCTAGCGGCTGGAGTGGTTACTTGGCCAATAACTTCGTGCCGATAGTTGTAGGTTTGTTCCGAGTTTCGGCGTACTCTATGTCCGTAAATTATATCGTTGTATTAACAGGGCTTTGCCACTGCTTTTATACGTTGCGTTATAAAAAAAAATTACGAAGAAGCACAATTATTTCAATATTTTAAACGATTTAAAATACTCTATGTAGTACGGCTAAAATTTTACATTTTTTTTTTCTGTATGTTTGTCCATCATAACTCCCGCACTAGAGAACAAGCTCTGTGTCGCGGGGGACTTTACAAATATACAATTAAAGGACACAAATTACACCCAGACTCAGAACAACTCTTTATGGGTCACACAAAGTTTTGTCCTGTGTGGGAATCGAACCCTCAACCTTGTGCACAGCATACTGCGACCACTGGACCACCGAGGCAGTCAACTTTATTTTCATAGCAATAAAAGCGTAATTCCCATACAGTACATACCCAAGCTACTTTATGAGTCCGATAAAGCCAATAAAACAGAAATTACAATGTTAGTGTTAGAAACGTATTTATAGGCGTATTTATATAAATGAGTTACGAATTGAAATGTTGCGATCGAAAACCGATATTCAAATGAAAATTTGTACAATTGCTATCTCTTTTCTATGAATTAAGCCTAAAATCGTAATAGATTAGGTATTTTTTGCCCGATATCCAAAAAATAGCCCGAGTTAATCCTTATTAATTAAAAAACTCGCTGTTATTTGGTCGTCATTGTTTTAATGTTTAAGGTAACTTGGAATACTCTCAATAAAAAACAAAATATATTGTTCAATTCAAATTCTAGAAAAATATTTGCATGCCAATGGGTTGGCAACTCAGCATATTGGTCGACGTAGACGTCATTGAACACCTGGCGCTGGTTTTCAGTTGCAAGCCATAGTAGATGGATTCTAGTAAAGTACCTATGTAAAATAAAATGTAATTGATTATGGTATTTTTGGACTTACATACATAAATAGATGTTCTTTATCTTTAGTAGTAAAAAAATAATTATGATGTTTATATTTTTCTGTTATCTTTATTGTTAGGATAATTAAAAATTGTTTACTACATTGTAGTGACGTCATCTCACAATAACCGTATTTCTATAAATTATGCAGGCGATTGTACATAGTATGACAAGTTTGGAATATGACGAATCTGGTATATGACGAGATTGCAAAGTGACGAGTTTGGAATATGACAAATCTGGAATATGACGAGATTGCAAAGTGACGAGTTTGGAATATGACGAATCTGGAATATGACCAATTTGGAAGATGACGAATCTGGAACAAATCCGTATTTTGTTGTCCCAGTTGTCAGTCATCTCTGGTCATCTCTTTAAATATTTCTCACCCAAAAGCTACTGTTTTCTTAAGAAAGCAGTTATAAGTAAAAAAAATAGCTAATCCAAGAAATGGATGTTCTCTAGCAGAACGAAGCGCGACGAAGCAGATTCGGTCTGGTGGCGAGCCAATGTTGACATTTATTGGCAAATGCTTTTAAAATATCAGTGTACTTGCCAAGTTCTTAACGGTCATACTTCATGTCATATTTTTATGTTTTATTGGCAGGCTATACTTTAGAGTAACAGGGCTTTAGCGTAGTCGTCAACAAGCTCTGCAGTTTTGGCACTAAACTATGAGAGAAAGAAAAGAAAAACAAACAATAGCTGTTGCTTTTTAATATAGGTACTACTTAAACACGCATACGGCCCACCTGATGGTAAGTAGTTACCGTAGCCGCTCATAGCTAGGTGCACTCACTGTGCGGTAAACGATCGGAGGGTTAAGCTACCAAGGGCGCGGTAACCCTATAGATGGGTGACCGCATAGTGGTATATCATCTGAGCGTCTTCGTTCTTCGAAGGGCACGTTAAAAGTCGGTCCCGACCGTTATCAGTCGTTAGATCACGACAGAGGCCTAAATATGGGCGATCTCAATAACTCTGTCACTAGGTTGGCCACTAACCAAACGATAAGAAGAAGAAGATCTCACTAAAGCGATGTAGTTATAGGATGCTATGTGCAGTCGTTATTGGGCTTCAGATTCAAAATTGTATATATTACTATTTATGAGCGATTATTTGTATCATGTGTCTGTACTAAATAAATGAATAAAAATAAATATATACTTTGTTTGATAAAATCTAAAGTGCAATTTGCAACTTATAACGCTAAAAGTTCCATCAGATACTTATTTACAACATTTCGCACTGCTAAAGCTCATAACAGTTATTTTTCTGTTTATTATGTGAAAATTACTTCTATTTGCGACGAACTAATTTTGAAACATGCAATAAATGTATGAAAACTTAATTTTCCACTTTACCTGCAAAAGGTTTATTTAAACGTTCAGTATTTGTAATGTGAGTCGTTAATAGTTGGAATATAGCTGAAATAGACCAAACTTGGTCGCGGCCAAGCTTTTGCAAAATATTAATAAAGTTCAGTCTTAAATTGCAGGATAAAAACAGTTCGACTTTATTTCTTATTATCATTAAAGTAGTCATTTAATTTGAAAGTTACTAGAATAGAATATCCTTACTAATATTATAAATGTGAAAGTTTGTAAGAATGGATGGATGGATGGAGGGATGGATGGATGTTTGTTACTCTTTCACGTGAAAACTACTAAACGGATCTGGATGAAATTTGGCACACAGATAGATTATGGTCTGGAATAACATATAGGCTACTTTTTGCAGCGATAACCGACATCCACGCGGGCGGAGCCGCGGGCAACAGCTAGTTCTTCAATATGGCGTCAACTACAATATCAAAATATAGTTTTCTTCTCTGTTACGATATTTTCCCATTTCTCAGATTGCATCCAGCCAATCCCGATTTCAAATTTGAAGACTCAAGGTACCCACGTCGGTAATCAACGTCAATTACCGACGTAGGTTCCTTGAGTCTGCCATTACCATTGGTATGCCAACGAAGAAAAATACATGATGCCACAAATATTTGGGGAAGGCCTATGTCCAGTAGTGGACATCTTTTGGCTGAGATAATCATGACTAATCAAATTATTTATCATCTGCTAACGATGAAACAGTTTCTTGGCAATTCTTCTTGGTGCACTAGTCAGCGAATTGGCAGTAAAAGATGCTGGCATTTGTTTTATGACGTTCGTAAATATCATGCATTTGATCTAAATGAATACATGAATTTGACTTTAAAAGAAAACGTCGTAATTTCTTTTATGATATGTGGGTCTTATCCACCAACTTTATAGGATTACTAGTGGACCTGGCAGACGTCGTCTTGCCTGAAAAAGCTGAAATACCGACAGCAGCGCCACCTACCGGGCCAATTGTAAATCAAACCATCCGGAGCCCTACCCGAACACACACAAAAATCGGTCCAGCCGTCTAGGAGTTGACATACACACGCACACAAGAAATATATATATAAAAAGATAAGGCGTTAACCTTTTTCCTCTCTTAATATAGGAGGTGAGACCCGTGGCAAGTAGAGGGTCGTAATATAAGTTGATAGTTTTTGATGTCATGTGCACAGACTAGAGCCAAAACTTAATAAATGTAGGTATAGATAGAAACAAAAAGTTATTCTAGAATGAACTCACTCGCTAATAGAGGTCTAGCGATATGTAAACATACAATTACTAAAGAAATGAGTTTTATAGAAAACAAATATGTATTTTTGTTATCCAAAAGCTTTGCAAATTGAAAAGATAATTGCTTAAAATATATACACAATAATGTTTTTGTAATTGGCAATTTCGTAACTAGAGTTCACATGGGTAATTTTTATTTTAATCTATACTTCTATATACGTTTGCTTGTTACGCTTTTACGACTCAACGGCTGAACGGTTTTTAATGAAATTTGGCAAGGAAATAGATAGAATTCTGCGAAAGGGCATGCACGCAGGCAGAGCCGCGGGCAACAGCTAGCAATATTATAAGTTAAAAAATTGGTGAGTTTGTTTAGTTGCTTAAGAGACGTAGACACTGGTGACGGAGTACACGTAGCGCTAGCAGCCACTGAGTGGATCACTGATATCTTCATGCCCACCTTCACGTAACGTGAAGGTGGGCGTAGATGCACATGAGGGCTTTAGTCGGCATGCCGGCCGCCTACCATCTCTAGGGCAGAGAACCTGACATAACCGTCTCGCTTCCCCTATGTATAAGGAGCATTGCCCTCAAAAAAAAAAAAGAAAAACGTTTCTGTAAAAACATTTTACTAAATAAGTATTGGACCCCCGTATTCACGCATAACAACCCAATTACACCACTTTGTGTACTTATGAAGCCGTGATCGTTTAAATTAATTTCCTTTCTGCACAAAACCAACAACTTTCCGCCATTATTACTCAATTAATTCGATCGCAACGACAAAATAGAAAGTAATTATCCCCGTTCTATCAACTGCCTATTAGAACCTAATAGTCTATTAGTCCCTGAACCATTATTTGAATATTTAGATCATTAAACGTTAGAGATAACGATCAAATGATATTGTAATCAGTTGAGGTCAACCGAAGTACCGATAGGTTAGATATAAATGTATAACAGGGCTAATGGCGACTTTGTTTTATATAATATCCCTCCAAATTAATGGAGGAGACCCGTGCCCAGCAGTGGGACGTTTATGAGTAGAGATGAGATGTGATGTATTAAAACGGACAAATGTTCAAATGAGAATCTTAGAAAAAACACTAAACTAGTGAATTAAAATAGTGCCCAGCAGCGGGTAGGTTGTATTAATATAATGTTACTAGGCTAACACATAGGCTACTATTTACAGCGATAACCGACATCCACGCGGGCGGAGCCGCGGGTAACAGCTATTATATATAATAATAATTTCGAATATATAATTTGGATATCAGTAATCTGATTGCCCATGGCAATAGAATAAAATAGAATAGGAAAACTCTTTATTGTACACCAATTACGTTTTGATAAAATAGCCATAGTACAGACTCTAACAAGTTTGCGACCAAATAGCCGTGTGTTAGTCATACATAGCTTAAAATCCAAGCGATACTAAAGCAATAAAACATTTCAAACAAAAGTGTCTAACACAACTTTAACTCAAATAAAAACTTTAATGATCAAACAAAATTTATATTCTATACGTTTATTTATTTTGCTAGTCTCAAAGAAAACTCATTAGTATACAATGAAGAGTGTAATCGATAGAGCCGCAGATGTACGCCTTTAGAAACTGCAATGAACTACATGTATTTCACGGTACGGTTGGCAACGAGTGGAAAGTTACCAGCTTACGTTGACACTTGGCTACTTTTGGCTGCGTTTAATAAAATTGTGAGGATTTTTTTATAATAATAATGTCCTCCTAACTGAATTTCGGTCACGGCGGCTAATCTCAACGGAGACTTACCATCTGCGCGGGAGATATTATAGTGCACAAGTGTGTACGCAAACACAAGTGCTGTCTTTATTCTCTCACTCTCATAGTCCGATGGAGCGGCAAATCCGACACGACCGGAGAGAGATCAGGCGTAGGCCCAACGGCTTAAGTGCTTTCCGTAGCATGGGGGTGTAAACACCGCCAATTTCCAAACTTAAGAAATTCATAATAGATACCCGGATCTATTATGAATTTCTTAACAGAAAACCCAATATCGATTTTTGGCCTGACCCGGGAATCGAACCCGGGACCTCTTGATCAGTAGTCTCACACAACGACCACTCAGCTACGGATTCTGTTTTTTATACTACTTAGGATTTAAATAAGCGTTCGGCCCGCTATCGTAGGTGATGGTAGACAGTTACCGTAGCGTATGGACGCAAGTAATACTAGATTTACCACTTGCGTGTGGCCTATGCAACATTGTTGTCATCAACGTTTTGTATGGTTTTGTAGCCTTGGATTGGAAAGCCTTTCGTTTTAAACGCATTCCTAAATAGATGTTGAAAACTGTGATTGGAAATGCCGAATATTATTAGACAAAATCAACCATCGATTAGTTTTTTTTCTTATTGAGTAGTTCTATATCAGAGCCTTTTCAGTATGAATTTACATAGGCGCCTGACTTAAAAGTCAGGGACTACACAGCTAAATTTATCCAAGAATTTCTGTAAATAAATATTTATTAATATAATATTTATGTCTCATAATCTATTTAAACCGTATAACATACTTAAGTGGATTTCACACTGCTCCACACTACGCAGTCGAGCTCTGATTCGCCGAATGCTCGCAACGCGGCGGCGCCGCGGCATAAACACGTTTTTAGTGTGTCGAACAAATATTATACGTAATAATACTGGTTTCCACGACACAGTGAATCCTATTGTGGAAACCAGTGCTTACCTAACCTCTGTTATCTTTTTTCTGTGAAAATAGGGATTATTATTATTCCCTTCTTATAATTTAATGCATAGGTATACTTTACATTTTTAAATATATAAAAAGAAAAATAAAAAACCTATATATTTAAAAATATAAAAACAGTACCCAACAGTATCGGGAACAAAGTCCAAGCTACCGGCGGTTAGGGTCCAGAGACAGGAACCTCATCACAATACGTGCCATGTCGAGGATCACTGCCTTCTGCATCAGACCCTTGATCCATCCACCTAACACGAGCCTCTTAAGGAGTTGGTCGAGGCTCTTGGTTATTAAACCATTCACTTTGACGACTATCAATACAATGATAGCGGAATCTGTTATTATTATTATTAATTATAATAACAGAAATACTTGTGTACAACTTAACAGCGGCTCTGTGGAGCAGATAGCGTAGCGCATCACAGTGTGTTTGCCGCTTTATGAGTCTAGCTCACAACTCACAAAGTTGAAATTAATTAAACCTGTCTCACAAACTTATTACTTATTAATAACTTCAAAAAGTAATAAATGAAGTTAAAGTAATTAATATATGTTGTTAATAAATACGAGTATATTATTAATTGTTTATAATTGAAAGCTAATCTAACAATAATGAGAGCTCCAACTTAAACGTTTGAATTGTTAAGTGACACTTACTTTCCTCTGCATTTTCCATCACTCAAAGGTTTGCTGTAAGAGAACTCAATTTTGAGTTTAGCTCTCCTTTGTGCGGTAGGCAACGATAGCTGAGATAGCTGTATGCCGCTATATGCAGATTAGTTTTTGAGAAAACTAATGTACCAATTTGTGTGAAATATATATATAATGGTTTTCTTAAAAAACTAATCTTTATATCGGCCCTGTACAGCCATCTCCGTTGCCGTGTGTACAAAATAATCATCATCATCATCATTAACCTATACCGTCTCACTGCAGGGCAAAGGCCTCCCCTTCCTTTTTCCATGATAGTCTATCTTTTGCCAGTTGAAGCCAATCCCTTTTATAGGCGTCAAGCTCATCTCGCCATCTCATTTTGGGTCTACCAAGTGGCCGCTGTTTGGTGTTTGGGACCCACTGCGTCGTTATTTTTGCCCACAGCTCCTCCGGCATGCGACTGACGTGACCCGCCCAGTTCCACTTTAGCTTGGCAGCTGAGTGGCTTACGTCAGCAATTTGCGTCTTGGAACTTAGTATTGAGTTTCTAACGTGATCTGTTAATTTTAAGTATACTACGTTCCATAATAATGTTATACATACATATATGTTTGTAATCTATTCTGTATTTTATATTGTGTACATTAAAGAATTAAATTCTTTCAATAGAAAGAAAAATCTATTCTACCCACGTAAGAATCACTTTATTGTACAAAGTAAAGGAAACCTCATCAGCCTTAATATCATCATATCCTTTTATAATTTAACATAAATAACATACCAAAAGAGCTCTACAAGGTGGAACACCTGAGCTTTAGTATAATGAATATTGTACCATTATACCGTAACATACACTAACGAGGATTATCTCGGGAATGGGGACGAGCATAGAGGTTTGCGGTATTGAAAAAGAAAGTTTTTACTTCATTTCAGTACTAGCTGTTGCCCGCGGCTAAAAAATAGCCTATTCACTATTCCAGACTATAATCTATCTCTATGTCAAATTTTATTCTGATTCGATATGTAGTTTTTACGTGAAAGAGTAACAAACATCCTTCCATCCTCACAAACTTTCACATTAGTAATAATATTAGTAGGATATCAGTGCTCGAGAGTGAAGTGATGCGTTTTTACCCAACGAAGGTAATTTGTTTGACGTCCATTAATCAAGTCAAAATAAATAAGCCTGGAACTGTGGAAGGTGTTCCACAGTTTAACACGTCATGGTAATCCATGACGTGTTAAAACGTGAGTCGTTAGAGCAAGAAAGAGGGATGGAGCTTTATAGAGTGTATAACTCCGTGCAGCTACGGTAACCGCTTACCATCAGATGGGCTGTATGCTTATTTACCTCTCAACAACTAACAACTCAACAATTCCTATTTGCTAATACGAATCTACGTGATCAACATACCTAATTGCTCACTATCGATCGTTTTATGTAGTTACTAGGGGTCACCCACGACTTCGTCCGCGTGGTCATTTGGAAAGTACATTTCCCCGATTTTGCAACATATCTCACTACTGGTCCTGGCTCCTATTGATCATAGCGCGATGTTATATAGCCTATAGCCTTCCTGGATAAATGCACTATTAAACAAAAAAAAACTCTTCTTTTACTTAGTATAGATGGGAAAGTTTTGATGGATGGATGTTTAGATGTTTGATACTCAATCACGCCAAAACGGCTGAACGGATCTCGATGAAATTTAAAAATATATATATTACTTTTTATCTCAAGGAAAAATCACTCTTCCAGTGGATCCCTTCGAGTGCGATTGCATCATCCTTCATATTTCTCTTTTTTTTTCTATTTCACTGTCTGCAGCGGCTTGGCTATTAGCAGCAGTTATCGCATCCCATCAAATAAGTCGTTTGCTCGCCTGCCACAGCCAGGCAAATGACGCAAAAAAAGCAGTTAAAATATATTTTTCAACTTGGAATTCAGACAAAACCCTAGCAAAACTTCAACAGTAATACATATCAATCTTTTTATTTATGAAACAAACAACATTTATAACAATCATCCGTAAAAAATGCTTTGGGGACAGCCCTAGTCAGGTATTCGTAACACGTAACGACGATGTAAACAAAATTCCAAAATGGGGACATAGGTAGATTTATTAGGGTTGAACAAGCTCACCGTGGATTGCTTTTGGTTTTATGCTATGTTAGGTAGGATTGGCAAACATGCCATTTGATAGGTCAAGAATGAACGCGTCGGCGATTTCAATATTGTGACCGGTTTATCCAGCATGGTGTTTTTAAATAAAGAAGTTAATGTTTTTAAATAAAGAAGGTAAAAATTTAACCGTCGATTTAATAATGAATTTTCGATTTGATGCATTTCTATTCTATTTCCATTTTTAAAAGCCAATTTCCGCACTAGGGAACAAGCTTGTATCATGATGACTTTGTGGCTCGGAAAAAACATTTATGCATCACACAAAGTTTTGTCTCGTGTGGGAATCGAACCTTTCACCTCTGATTTAGTGGTCAGAGTCACTCACCACTAGTCCAGCAGGCCAGTCAAAATTGTGACTGGGTCAGCAACATGCAATAAATGCTCATGGTATTACAAGCGTCATTAAGCTATGGTAACTGCTTACTTCAGCCGTAGTAACAAATCTAATCCATTCTATTTTAATAATATCTAAAAGCCTTAATTCACTTTGTGGATTTTATATGTACTAATCAAATGATTCGCCATCTGCTAACGGTAAAGGAAAACATTGTCAGAAAATCCACATATCTTAGAAGAAATGTCAGATTCACCAACCCGCATTTATTATTTTTTTATACTACTTGGGTGGTTCATACGGCTCGTCTGATGTTAAGCAGTAACCGTAGCCTATGGACTCTTGCAATACCAGAGGTATCACTTGCGTGTTGCCAACTTATTTTTGAAATATGTTTGCATGTTTATTGCTAAAACTACTAAATAAACAGATTCTCCTAAGAGTTAGCTTATGTACTGCAATAAGACAGGACATAAGTAAACGTCAAATGACGTTAGTCCCCGACATGACGTTAAACTGTGGCGCGCCTCCGATATGGCGTTAAATGAAAATGCAGACAACACCACTGCCAGAAAAGGAAAATTCGAAATAAAACCCTATACCAACCCGTCTGGCCAGCGTGGTATAGTAAGGCCAAAACCTCCAAATGGTAAGACGCCAAAAGCAAAGGCCCCCAATTCCCGGTAGTCCCGCTGTCCGTGGCCACGGTAGCGGTCGCGGTAACAGCGGGGCAGGGGGTGCGAAGAATCTCCGGGCTACGATAAAAGGCTACCAAAAACAACTGACCCTGGCGACGTATAATGGACGCTCTCTACGGCTGGACCAACACCTCACCGAACTCGAGGTAGAATTAGGTCGCATAAACTGGCACATATTGGGGTTATCTGAAGTCCGACGACAGGGAGAGGATACGATAACCCTTGACTCAGGCCACCTATTCTACTTTCGGGAAGGTGATCAGCCCTCTCAGGGCGGTGTCGGTTTCCTGGTCAACAAAGCTCTCACTAACAACGTTGTGGAAGTCAGCAGTGTGTCGACGCGGGTAGCGTACCTCATATTAAAAATCACCGACAGGTACTCCCTGAAGGTGGTACAGGTATATGCGCCGACCTCGACATACTGCGACGACATAGCCGAAGCCATGTATGAAGACATAGCCAAGGCACTACATGGTACCACCAAGGCTCACTACAACGTTGTTATGGGGGACTTCAATGCCAAAGTGGGAGTACAAGAACGCGGCGAAACGAAAATCGGATCCTACGGCGTGGGGCGCCGAAACCACAGGGGGCAAATGCTGGTCAACTTCCTGGAGTCACAGGGGCTCTTCTTAATGAATTCTTTCTTTAAGAAGAAGCCCCAGAGGAAGTGGACATGGCGAAGCCCCGATACTGTGACGAGGAACGAGATAGACTTCATCATGACTGACAGGAGGTCTGTGTTTAGAGACGTCTCCGTGATCAACAGGTTTAATACCGGTAGTGATCACCGACTTGTACGAGGCGCTCTGAATATAGACTTCAAAGCCGAAAGGCGTCGTTTGATTAAGTCTACTCTCAGACCTACTGCGCCTCAAATAGCAGTAGGGTCAGAAAAGTTCCAATTGGAGCTTCAAAATCGTTTCGATCTGCTGGAAACCGAAGGCACTGTTGACGAGAAAACTGACACAGTGGTCAGAACGCTACAGGATGTGTCTCGAAGGGTGTTTCCCGGAAAAAGCGTAAACAGACAGTCTAAACTCTCACTCGAGACTCTTGAACTTATGAGGCAAAGACGGGAAATGTCATCCATGCAGATGTTTTCGTCGGATGGAAGAAACCTCAACCGGAAGATCCGGAAGCTGGTGCGACGTGACCTCCGATGTTCAAACGCCCGCGCCATCGCGGCTGCGATTGAACAGAACAGAGGCACCAAAGTCTTCGCTCGCCAGCTAGGTAGATCCCATCTGACGAAACTAAATACTGCGGATGGCAGAACCGTGACCTCAGGGTTCGAGATTCTCGAGGAAATTGAAAGTTTCTACAAAGACCTGTACGCATCACGGATGACTGAACCCACGAGACCCAGCGCTGATGACCACAGGGCCCCACTCACGCGCCACTACACGGAAGACATCCCTGATGTCAACCAGGGCGAGGTCAGAGTGGCTCTCGAGCAGCTTAAGAACAATAAGTCGCCTGGTGATGACGGAATAACCACAGAGCTCCTAAAAGCAGGCGGGGCTCCAATCCTGAAAGAGCTAGCGAGTCTCTTCAATTCCGTTATACACCAGGGCCTAACACCTCAAGCGTGGAGTGGGAGTGCGGTGGTTCTGTTCTTCAAAAAAGGTGATAAAGCCTTGCTGAAGAACTACAGACCCATCTCACTCCTGAGCCACGTTTACAAGTTGTTCTCGAGAGTACTCACAAACCGCCTCGCTAGAAAACTTGACGAGTTCCAGCCTCCGGAACAAGCCGGGTTTCGAAAAGGCTATAGCACCGTGGACCACATCCATACTGTTCGGCAGATTGTACAGAAGACCGAAGAGTACAATCAGCCGCTGTGTATGGCATTCGTGGACTACGAGAAAGCCTTCGACTCCATCGAAACCTGTGCAGTTTTGGGTGCTCTGCAGCGGTGTCGCATTGATTGGCGCTATATCGAGGTGCTGAGATGTCTTTATGACAACGCCACTATGACCGTCCAGCTCCAGGACCAAAAGACCAACCCAATTGAGTTGCGTCGAGGGGTGAGACAGGGGGATGTAATATCCCCCAAGCTTTTCACCAACGCGCTCGAAGACGTCTTTAAGACGCTGGACTGGACTGGACGGGGCATTAACATCAATGGCGAATACATCTCACACCTTCGGTTTGCCGATGATATCGTCATCGTTGCAGAGTCTCTGGAACAGTTGAGCGGAATGCTGCACAGCCTGAATGAAGCCTCACGACGTGTCGGTCTCGGTATGAACTTGGATAAAACCAAGATTATGTTCAACGAACATATCACGCCGGGACCGATTTACGTCGACGGTTCGATGCTCGAAGTTGTTCGGGAGTATATCTACCTTGGGCAAACTGTCCAGCTTGGTAGAAACAACTTCGAGAAAGAAATCAACCGTAGGATTCAGTTGGGTTGGGCAGCGTTTGGCAAACTACGTCACGTTTTCTCTTCGCCTTTACCGCAATGCCTGAAGACGAAAGTTTTCAACCAATGCGTCCTACCTGTTATGACGTACGGTGCCGAGACGTGGACGCTCACAGTGGGACTAGTCCACAAATTAAAAGTCGCACAGCGGGCTATGGAGCGAGCTATGCTTGGCGTTTCTTTGAAGGATAAAATTCGTAACGAGGTAATCCGACAAAGAACCAAAGTTACCGACATAGCTCGCAGACTTAGCAAGCTGAAGTGGCAATGGGCTGGTCACATCTGTAGAAGGACCGACGGCCGATGGAGCAGACGTGTTCTAGAGTGGAGACCGCGACTCGGTAAGCGTAAGGTAGGGCGGCCCCCAGCTAGGTGGACCGACGACCTAAAAAAGGTCGCTGGGACGGACTGGATGCGGAAGGCGGAGGACCGTGTGCTGTGGCGCGTGTTAGGAGAGGCCTATGTCCAGCAGTGGACTGCGATAGGCTGATTGATTGATTGATTGATAAGTAAACTATATTGTATTTTTAAAACGACATCCACGCAGGCAAAACCGCGGTCTAAAGCTAGTTATTCAAAGTTTATAATTCTAACAATATAGAATTAAAATCAATAAAATTGTCCCTATAACCTATTTTCTAGCTGAGGAGTCTCGATTTTGTCCTCAAATTGTGCTCACTGGGCTGCAAAAAGGCCGAATTGATTACGTATCTGAAAGCATTTTTATTTATTGGTTTTTTTTTTTCAATATAAATTCTAGCGCGCGAATGTTACCAATGCTCGCGGAATTTGTATTGGTTCCAAATAAAAAGTGGAAAATACCCTGAAATACCGCAAGTTTCTTGTTTTAGGATTCGTTCAGTTTTATTTAGAACATTTCGTGAAAAGTTTTGAATTGGAAATAGGAAAGAACCTATCTTTTAATAGATTATTTTTTGTGGCTGATGTTTCCCCTGAGGATAGTGGTATATGATACCCACGATTTGAACTGGAACTATGTTCGGGACAAGCATATCTGTGGCATTATGGCCCAATGGAAATTCCGTTTCGGGT
Source organism: Trisateles emortualis (assembly GCA_947095525.1). Taxonomy (NCBI): domain Eukaryota; kingdom Metazoa; phylum Arthropoda; class Insecta; order Lepidoptera; family Erebidae; genus Trisateles; species Trisateles emortualis. Next base: position 3,992,345 of record OX352740.1, on the reverse strand, counting down.
CCAGTTTTTTTTAAAGCATATTTTTTGTGGTAGTTTTTAGTTACCTACCCGCGTTTCATGAAGAACGATTCGGCCGTTTTTATAAAAGTTTTGTTGAACACGAAAAAGAATAAACATTGCCATTCAACGTGGTAATACCGCAATCCTTCAGGGCATGATTTATTTATTTACGACTCACCAACAATTGTACACACTAAGTATGGTTAATAATAATTGACACAACATTGAATTAAGTGTTGCAACTTTTTACAGGTGGGTACCGCATGCACAAAAAACAGAAAATATTTAAAGAACTAACACTAACATAACATTTACATAAAACAAAATAAAATAATAAAATTATGTTACACTTAATTTTTTAAGATACTAAATATGACTTTGCGGAAGTTGGTAAACGAATCAAAATGTATGTCAACCAGGTCACTGTAACTATTGAGTAGCTTACACATTCGAGGTATAGCGGAACCTGTACCTAAGTTGGTCCTTCGAAGTGGTGGATGATTACAGAGAACAGTGATCTTTATGATTAATTATATAAAGCTTAAACAACACAATCCTCTAATTTAATTATAATTCAAATTTGTTATGTTGTTGTCGTTATAATGTTAAAAAATGACAGTGAATTAATAAAGTTGATATTTAAACCAACATTAAAATTGCTTGACTCATGGATTTCCACGAATAAGTATCTAATAATAACAAACTTCTCTGTCTATGTGATAAACCTTTACGTTTCACTGAGAAAAGCAATATTCCACTTTAAAAACAAGCAACATAAACTTGATACGTGTTTTAATTTAACGGGAGCCATTTTCAAAAAGTTTTGAGGCAAATATAAATGTCATTTCCTTGTCAACAATAGCACAATACACATTTGTGTGCGGTTGAAGGTTATTAAATAAAGTAATTTATCTTGGTACAAGTCATACACGCCCTTCAGATCCCTAACAAGGCAGCGCATGATGTATTATGGGATCCAAACAACTGTTAAACATTCTATATTTCTAAAGATTACACATTACTTGTGCATAATAATGTCTACCTAACCGAATTTACTCTTGACAGCTTATTTCAACGAAGACTAGCCACAACGAGGTGCACTCTTTGTACCCGCACTTTCATAGTCGTAGTAATACATCCAATTAAATTAATTTATTATTGAATATTTTTACCCATTTTTATAACATAATTATATTTTTTTCAATTGTATTATTATTTTTAATCATTTTTTATTAATTAATTAAATCAAATAATTGTACCTACATATACTAAACGCATGCAGTATTCACCTGTAATTAGTTATACAATTAGTCTATACTGTAAACGCTATGTATCACTAAAATGTAAAATGTATTGTTATAACTGTTGGTGAATTTATTAAATAAATAAATAAATAAAAATATGCCGATGGGAAGGAAATTTGAGACGACTGGAAAGAGATCAGACGTAGTAGTAACAGCTTCATGTGCTTTCAGAGGCACGTGGGTGTAAACATCGCTATCTAAGGTGTAAACACCACCAGCTGTGGTAAAAAGCTTCCCTTTACCCTTGATGGTAATTATATCCAGACCAATTTTGGCCACGGCGACTGCATCATCTTCGATGTTATTAGTGCCTTCGTATGTGGTATGTGGTCATCTTACGAACCGAAAACTGGCCTTTACTTGGGTCGACGCTAGATCAGGGCTCGTCAAAAACTAGCCATATTGCTACGCTGGATCGCAAGACTAATCTTGCGATCCAGCGTGGCAATATGGCTAGTCTTTTAGACACCTTTCCACAGAACAGCAACCTCAATCAGATATTTTTATTTATAGGTATAATACCTTTAAATACAATATTTTATTGTTTGTAAGTAGATTTGGTTAAATTACTTTTATTATAATAACTATTCTTGTATTATCTTATGAAATAAATTACTTTACATATTTCGGCAATACCTAAAAGTACTCTATAAAATGTGAAATGCTAATATTAAAATGTTTTCAAAGTAACAAAATATTAAGTATTTTTAAACAATAATAATGCCTTGAAGTAATTCGGAAATGAATGCATGAGATTCTTATCTTTTTAGAACAAAAATATGAAAACACTGGGATTAACCCAAATTGGACCTCTATTTAAAAAAACAACTCGCACTTTCCAGCAAAACTTCATTTTCCACGTCCCGTCATGTCAGTGCGAAACGTCCGCAGTAGGTTTCATTGCGGCGCGGTGTCATTCAACTTTTTGCATTTCTAGTTGCTAACGTTTCGTAGAGAATGTTATTTGTTTGTTTACACGTCATGCAAATTAGTGTTTTGATTTCTCGTTGTTTGCACCTTCGATATATTTTTCGGTAAGTTTTAGTTGTGGCGAAGTGTGAAATGAGGACTAAAGACGTACATGAGCTGACCTAAAGCGTACTGTAGCGATGTTAGATCTTTTTTGGGTTCCGTACCTATAGGGTTAAAACGAGACCCTATTTTTAAGACTTCGCTGTCCGTCTGTCTGTCTACTCGTCCGTCCGTATTAAAATAAAATATTTATTTTTAAACGGTACGGAACCCTTCGTACGCGAGTCTGACTTGCACTTGGCCGGTTTTTATATTCGACTTCTTTACCTAGCTTTTAGGTTGTCACTGTGCAAAGTACAATAAAAGTACAAGTCCATATAGTAAATCACTATATGGATGGCATGTTTCATAGTATGTTTATAGATCTGCTGCAGCGTTGCTCAAGGGCTCTTCATAAAGACAATGAAGGAAAAAAGGTGCTCTTAGCCAGATGCACTCGCTGTTCGGTAAATGATCAGCGAGATAAGCTACCAAGGGCGTGATAATCCTATATTTAGATATTTTATCTGAGCGTCTCTATGGTTCTTAGGACACAGTCGGTCCCGACTCTTAACATTCGTTAGATCACGACAGAGGCCTAAAATATGAGCGATTTAAATAACTAATATGTAATATAAAAAAGACAGTTTACAGTAAAAGGGTCATGTAAATATATGTATATTGATATTAGCATCAAATATACGACTTTTGCGAAGTTAGTATTTAACTTTATTCACAGTAAATATTAATATATATTTATTATGCTAATAAACTTCTACGTAACACGCCAGAGGCTCTCACGTCTTCCACATTAAAACTCGTAAAATATAAATAAAATTCGACGTTTATTACATTTGTTTTTAAGGTTTTAAATAAGGTTAATAGTATCACGTAAATCGTGTTTATTTTTGTACTGCTTGGGTGGCAAACAAGCATACGGCCTGCCTAATGTTAAGCAGTTACCGTAGCCTATGGACGCCCGCAATACCAGAGGTATCACTTGCGTGCTGCCAACCCATTTTTTGACACCTACCAGGACTTTAAGATGGGAGATCATCCCTAAATGAGCGCTGGAGTTCTGTACTTACACATAGGAACACAACTACACCGCTGTGTGTAGTTATTTGGCTGTGGTCTTCTGTAATATTATTTTGTGATATTAAAATTTAGTAGTAATGTCCTGCTAATCGAATATTACGGTAGCTCATATTGACGGAGACTAGCTACGTGACTTACGAGATGTTAAAGTGCACAAAATTTTACTTTTATATTTCTTAGGTAGCAAACAAACATATGGCCCGCCTGATGGTAATCAGTTACAGTAGCCTATGGGCGCTTGCAATACTAAAGGTATCACTTGCGTGTTGCCGACCCATAAATGTTGTTTTGTAATGGAGTATCGATGGGATAAGAAAACGTTTAGTTGAAAACGCATTCCTAAATGAGCGGTCAAAGCGGGGTAGTACCCATACAACTACATCGTAGTGTGTTGTATTTTTTATATGGTCTTCTATAAAGTCCTTTCCAAGTTGGGCTTGCTGTGTAATGTGCGCAAACATTGGTATAACTCTTAGTCCGATGGTACGGCAATTTGTCACAGATCAGGCGAGAGAGAGAGAGAGAGAGAGAGATTAGGCGTAGAACCAAAGACTTGATGCTTTCCGAGGCACAAAAGCTGTAAACACCGCTATAATAATTATAATCAGGCGAGAGAGAGAGAGACTGATTAGGCGTAGAACCAACGACTTGATGCTTTCCGAGGCATAAAAGCTGTAAGTACTGCTAATTTTCACATTTCGGGCATCGATTTGTGAATATTTTGTCAGAAAAATCCAATATCTATTTGTGGCGCGACCCGTGATTGAACCCTGGACCTCCTCTGGACCTCGCCATCTGTCACACCCAACGAACACTAGACCAACGAAACAGTTACAGCATAATTTTCATAATAAAGAAACTACAAATCATAATTCCAATTTATTTAAATTAATTACATCAATTAACTACAGGCATTTTCAGGCATTATACTACTAAAAAAACTTTACCAATATAAATTTAAGTCTCTGCGTGTTTACAAAACACCAAGTAAGTACTTAGTTCCAGACTCCAACAGTTATGATATACAATACAGAATTATTCTAGATAGGTATTAAATAATAAGTACCTTTAGCTCATAATTAGTAGCCGCGTTTGAGGAAGAAAACAATAATCTAGCTGGCAAATGGTACGGCAAAAATCCGTATTCGTCCTACATTTTATTTCGTTTAAGCCCCAAAAATATTACATTTGGGGCTAAAACGGAACAAAATGTAGGACGAATACGGATTATTTTACGTGGGGCTAAACTTTGTGAGGCGAATGCAGAACAAAACTTGGTTTAGACTGCTGGTGGTCCAGTGGCCGCAGTATGCGCCTGTTGTGCACGAGGTTAATTGTATGTTTGTTCCCCCGCAACACAGAGCTTGTTCCCTAGTGAGAGAGTTGTCTTTTTATAGAAAAAAAAAACATTTGCCGGCTATATACTATCGTCTTCTTCCGGCAAACATCTTGAACAAAAGTTTGGCGAAGTGGGGCAATGTTTGTGCATGTAGGTACACTTTCGATTGAAAATATTGCCTAATACATACATCCGTCATGCATATCATCACGCCCGTCTCCTATTAGGGGTAGGCAGAGACTATGGTACGCCAATTGCTTCAATCCAGACAAACTTCTTACGCTTCTTCTACATTCATGAACCTCCTTTATTTTGAATTGACATTTATTTTATAAAAAGAGCGCCGATATTTTTTCGGGATGATTGCCAGCCTAAGTATGCACATTGACTCGACTATTTTGTAATAGTCCTTCAATATTAAGCTGGTGTCCTACAAGAGCGATGAATGCGATGCGATGCGTAGCATTGCAATGCGACGCGAAGCTAAACCGCGTCTTGTTACTGACAACACAGGACGCAAGCACCAGCCGTTGTTTTGATTGCGTTCGTTGCTCACGTAGGACACCGGGTAACCAAACCAAGTTTCTTCAACACCAACCAAACCAAGCCCTAAGTGCTTTAACCAATTTTTAAAGAGAGCACTAACTTAATGGAAGGCAGCTACTTGGCTTCATCCTTGGTATTGCTGACGTCTATCAGCGGCGGTTAAAGTCTGATATTTATAACTGTGCAGCTGTCAATGTCAAAATACTGTCATGTTGGCTGCATTGGAACTAAAGTTTTCAATTCATTTTGATTGATATGTATGTACAGTAAAGTTTTTCGTGCTTCGGAGGGCACGTTATAAGTCGGTCCCGGCTGTTAACAGTCGTTAGATCACGACAGAGACCTAAATATGAGCGATCTAAATAACTCTGTCACCAGGTTGGCCACTAACCAAACGATAAGAAGAAGACAGTAAAGTTAATAAAAAGAGCGATATGGATACTCGGATAGCGCAGACGACATTAAAGTCCAGACTGTACTGACAGGGACAAGTGCCCATGCACTTATCCCTGTCAATACGGTCTATCTCCAGAGGTAAAAAGGTAAACGGCCGGCTGATTATCTAAGAAACAGCGATGGCAAACTGACAGTTGTGATTGCTCGGTGACGGCACAATCTATTGACTAAACGTTAAAAAGGGCTCTTACGGAATACCGATTTTCAATCTGACAGCTAGATTTTGCTCGGTTTTTGCGGTGGCTCGGTTTTTGCTCGATATTGCCAACTTACCGATTCTGACGGTACGGACTGCACAGTTATAAAAATGAGGTTATACCACTTACTATCAGTTGAAATATATGCTTGTCTGCCGCCATGGGCAATAATAATAGTATTTGTGACGAAACACCTTGTACCTAAATTTTGTGACAATTCATTTACCCATATGCCCTGCGCAATATCGCGTTGTTAAGCCATAGTGAGTTAAATAAATAAATAACAAATACAATTTTTGTATTACGTACAGACATAGCTATAAGTCTTTCTTATATTATTATTGAAAACAATATACAAATCGGTCTAGTTTTGGAGAATAAAACAGAGAAATACAAGAATATGATTTCGTCTATTTTACAAGATATAGCTGTCTCTTTTAAGCTCAGTTTAAGTGAACGCGACAGCAATAGGTTTGTCAAGCTAATCTTCAAATGTTTTTCCGCCAGCGTTTGTTTTTATTTTTTTAATTCGTTCAGTAAAGGTACAATACTACCCAATGAATCGGCATAGTAATCAGGTCTAGTTGTTTTATGGGCCAACATTGTTTCTTTATCTACATTTGTAAGAACCATTAAAGTCTTGAAACCATTGGCCTTGCCAAGGCCTACATCTTGCTCAATCCTGAAATTAAAAAAAAACAATTTGATATTTATCAAATATTTCGTTCTTAAGAGGTATGGACAACCTATTAAAAATCGCCAGAGGAGAACATCCATAGTTTAAAAGAGGTATCATTACGATGAGCACTGAAAAAACGTAGGGACGCAATTAGGTACACACTGTGTGTACTAATTTGACTTAAGCCTTCTGTAAGGGGTGTTAGACGGGCTCGTTTGCTTGTATGGAGCCTACCTTTTTTTTCACTATTTGGGTGTCAAATAAGCGCCTGATAAGCAGCTACCGTAGCCTATGGACATTAGTAATATCAGAAATATCACTTGCGATATCACTAGCTTTAAGATGGAGTATCCCTCAAAACGAAAAAACATTTCTTGCAAAACGCATCCGTTAATGAGCTCTGAAGACCTATAATCACACACAAAAATACAACAACACCGCTGTGTATAGTTCTTTGGCTGTGGTCTTCTATAAGGTGAAGGTCCTTCCCCAATCGGGTTTGCTCGCTAGTATGATGCCCTACCTCTCTTTAAAAGATATTTCAAATCCTACTAATATTATAAACGTAAAAGTTTGTGAGTATGAAATGTATGTTTGTTACTTTTTCACGTAAAAACTGCTAAATTGATCTGGATGAAATTTGGCACAGAGATAGATTATAGTCTGGAATAGCACATAATATTAAGCATAGGCATATAGCACTTAACACTTGACAGCTAGTAATAATAATTTAACTTACATATCACCGATAAATAGCACTCTGCTAGGATTGGTAACACCCGCCCGCTTCATGGCAAATTCACCAAATTCTTTACTAGGCTTGCTTAGTACTACAGGATCACGACCTGACTCCGCTACAGCTATGTCCGTGAATACAGCACAACCTACAATTAATACAAACATATTATTACCAAGGGCGTGGTAACCTTATAGATAGGTGACCGCATAGTGGTATTTCATCTGAGCGTCTACGTGCTGCGGAGGGCACGTTAAAAGTCGGTCCCGACTATTATCAGATGGATGGATGGATGTTTGTTACTCTTTCACGTAAAAACTACTGAACGGATCTGGATGAAATTTAGCACAGAGATAGATTGTGGTCTGGAATAACACATAGGCTACTTTTTACAGCAATAACCGACATCCACGCGGGCGGAGCAGCGGGCAACAGCTATTGCTTAATAAACAAACAGATCCCACTTTAATAGCAATATGACAAAAAATATATTGCTATTACTAATTGTGTAGGCGCCAATTTTTTTTTCATACGTAGTTTATAAAGACTTGTACCAACCCACATACAAGAACAAACTACACCACTTAGTTAGCCGGTGGTGTCATATGTAGTTTATAAAGAAAAAGAAGCCTCCTTGTAAGAATCAGTGTGGTACCGCTCTGACAGTACCCAATATGCTACTGTGTCCTGCTACACCTACGACGCAGCTATACATATAGGCTATAAGGCTGAGGAGATTGTGGAGTATATCAAGATCAAGAGTAACTGGACTTTGTGAGTCGAGAAGTTGTAATCGCGTCACAACAGCTACTTCAATTCGTTTGTGGTGCGGGCGCCGACTGAACATCTCGAGATGTTTCTCAAAGAAGAGTTTTGGCCGAAGGGTGTAGTGTATCGTTGATTTCTTGGACGATTGCACAACACCAGTCAGCGTAACACGACGCCGTTGAAAAGTGTATAGTTATAAGTTTAATAACATATAATATGTTAGACTATAAGGTATTTATCTATGAGTTATGAAAAAAATCCTGAATTAAATGATTTATTATTATATAAAGACAGTTATACCAACTCACATACAGGTATAAAATTTCATAAATGTGTAGTTTTATACCTGTATGTGAGTTGGTATAACTGAAGGTGTGTAGGTATTCTGTATGGTAGAGGTCCTTCCCCAGCTGGACTTGCTGGTTTGTTAAAGTCTTAATTCTCTTAAAACAATAATAGCAGCAAACCTACATAACTAACACAATTACCTAACGCAGAGTATCCTTTCTTAAAATGTATCTGTCTATCAGTAGCGCCGGCCAATAATAAAACATCAGGATTCTTCAAATATGTGATGGATTTTTGTAGTTTTGCCAAATTGCCCCTGACGTCACTGTCGAAGGCCACTGCACCAATATCCGGATCGTTTTCTAGATAACCGATGTAATCTTCGTAATAATCTGAAGCTAGGTCTGGCTATAATAAAATAAAAAAATAAACGTAAAGTTTATATTTTCGTAAGGCCTGCCTGCCCTCTAGACAAGTAGCATTTACGGTAGTCGAATCGAAAAGTCAAAAAAGCAAATGAATGGGATTTGACGTAAGTTTACGACATTATATCGTAGACTTACGTCAAATCCCATACATTGGTTTTTTTGAGTTTTCGATTCGACTACCTTTTATGCCACTTGTCTAGAGGGTCTGATCGCTCTCCAGGCTTGTCGAATAGCCATCCCATCGTACTATAAGAGTGAGGAAATAAAGGTATCCCGCTATACAGGACTTGTTCTCTAGTGCGAAAGTTGATTTAAAAAAAGAAAAGAAAAAAAAGTGCTTCGGTGTTGTGTGAGCAAAGACCGCAGCTCTTTTTTTCTTTTCTTTTTTTGAAGACAACTCTTATGCACTATTATAATAATATCTTCTACACAGATGACTATTTTCCATCGAGACCGAAATTCGGTTAGATTATTATCCTTTGTTGATTGTAGATATACATTGTTTACGAACATGCTAAAAAATAGTTAAGGTACCTATTTTTTTTAAAAGCAGCTGTCACTAAGAATTATGCTATTATTCACAGATGCTTATACAAACGGGTTTGCAGCGGTCAGGGAGCTCAACATGATGTGTTAAACGAGAAAGTGGGACGGAGCTATGCACGCCATATAGCTCTATCCCTCTTCCTCGCTTGAACAATTCAAGTTTAAACGTCACTGTAAGCCCTTGGCATAAAGGCGCTGCTTCGTTACTGTAGCAGATACGTGGTAGCTCATTCCACAATCAAATCCTACATGGGAGGAACTTCATCTGAAACTTTTTCTTTTTTTTATACCATTTGGGTGACAAACAAGTATACAGCCCGTTTGATGTTAAGCAGTTACCGTAGCCTATGGTTGCTTGCAACACCAGAGGCATCACTTGCGTGTTTCCAACCCATTGCTTTTACACCAGCCCCTCTAGACAAGTTGCATAAACGGTAATCGAATCGAAACGTCAAAAAAGCAAATGTATGGGATTTGACGTAAGATAAAGATATAATGTCGTAAACTTACGTCAAATCCCATACATTTGCATTTTTGACTTTTCGATTCGATTATCTTTTATGCCACTTGTCTAGAGGGCCAGGGCTTTAAACGTATTCCTATCCCTGGGATAGAAATAGGTTTTTTTCAAAACGCATCCCTAAATGAGCGCTGGAAACCTGTACTCACACAGGAACACAACTATTTGACTCTGGTCTTCTGTAAGGTGGAGGTCTTTCCCCAGACTTCGTGCAGTACCGAACGACAGAGATTCTAATATTGATTATTTTCAACAACAAACAAGTGTTAATAATAAAAAAGAATATAACTTACCCCTACTTTACATGTAATTCCATATGATTCTATCATTTTCACAGTTTCTGGACAAGTAACACAGTACACCGCCTTGTTAAAATTACGTTCTTTTAAGTACTCGGCCATAGCTTTAGAAGGTGTTGTGAGTCTTTCCTAAAAAATAAAATAAATTAATAACGAATGATGGAGAAGATCAGCTTAGGATCGAGAGTTGTAGAAATCCTTGGGAAAGGCATATTTTTTTTATTTACTACCAAGGTGGCAAACAAGTGGCCTGCCTGATGGTAAGCAGTTACCGTAGCCTATGGACGTTTGCAACACCAGGGGTGTCAGGTGTCACTCGCGCGTTGCCGACCCTTTCAAAATCTATGTCCAGCAGTGGACGTCTTTTGGCTGAGATGAGAGACATCTTAGGAAATGCCTAAGGAGGTTTATTAAACAAACCTGCCAAAGCTCATCGTTAAAAAGTTAAAATTACTAGTCCTTAAAAAAATATTTGCCTTTATTTAAACCACTTAAGTGGCAGGAACCTATGGGCACTTGTGTTAGGTAGGTAGTTGGGGCATTACTTGATGACCTAAAAAGTACAAGCTTGGCTGAAATACCAGAATTTTGTGTTATAGGTCTCCCAAAGTGTGTGCTGCGGTGCTGATGTTCCGTAGTGATTAGTCAGTGTGCCTCAGAAAAATAAAATGATCTTTCTATATTAGGAGTAGGTAATTATAAGTAGGATAGACAGACGTAAGAAAAATATAAAAATGCAGTAAAAAGTTTAGGTTTGTTAATTAATGATAATCCTTACTAATATAATAAATGTGAAAGTTTGTGAGTATGGATGTTTGTTACTCTTTCACGCAAAAACTACTGAACGGATCTGGATGAAATTTGGCACAGATATAGATTATAGTCTGAAATGGCATATAGGCTTTTTTTCGCGATAACTGACATCTACTCGGGCGGAGCCGCAGGCAACAACTAGTAAGTATAATAAATTTTGATCTTTACATTTAGAAATGTATTTTTTATTGATAATGTTTCTCAAATATTCATGTATTTTGAAGACTAAAAGTTATAGTTTTACCAAGACATTTATAACTGCCAACGACCTTGAGCATCGATGCGACTTATTTTCAACGCTAAATAGGCAATTAAAAAAAAAACTTATGTTCCATTGTATAGCGGTCAGAGGTGGTTATAATTTAACCTCTGTTAAAAATAATAAAATTTATTATAGTCACATGATAAAATTTATCATGTGACTTTTGATTCATCATTTGATTCGGTCATGAAAAACGAGGAGATCCGTAAAGGAGAACCAAAGTGTCCCATATAGCTCGAAGAATTGCCTTAATTAAAGTCCGTGTGGTGACGGATTAAGAATACAAATGTCACCACCCCGTTCCATCCCGAAGGTGCCGTAAGAATCGACTAAGGAAGTAAGTCAGGCAGATAATATCCACTGCAAGAGAGGGAAAACTCGAAACAAAACCCTATACCAACCCGTCTGGCCAGCGTGGTATAGTAGGCTAATATCCCAAATGTATGGAGGAGACCCGTGCCCAGCAGTGGGACGTTTATGGGTTGAGATGATGAAGTGGCAATAGGCAGGGCACATAGCTCGCAGAATCGATGGCTGTTGGGGCAGAAAGGTTTTGGAGATGCGACCACGCAGCGTGGGCAGGCCTCTAACAAACTCCGCATCGCGAAGGACATTACAAAAATCAATTCACGGACACAAATTACACCCAGACTCGGAACAATCATTCAATCGAATCGAAGCACACAATTTTTTTGTCCCGTGTGGGAATCGAACCCATGACCTTCAGCTTAGCATTCAGGGTCACTAACCACTAGACTAATAGGCCAGTCACCAATGTTTACTTATATACCAGCTTCTCAACTTCACTTACGCAAAATCCCATACATTTGCCTTTTATTCTATTCCATTCGACTACCGTTTATGCCACTTGTATAAAAAGGGGCAGACCTACTTTCAAAATGTAAATTTATAAATGACTAGCTGTTGCCCGCGGGTCCGCCCGCGTGGATATCGGTTAGCGCTATAAAAAGTAGCTTATGTTTTTTTCCAGACCATATTCTATCTCTGTGCCGAATTTCATCCAGATCCATTTAGTAATTTTTACGTAAAAGAGTAACAAACATCCATCCATTCTTACAAACTTTCGCATTTATAATATTAGTAAGGATTAAATAAAAGGAAATATGATAGTCCACTGTTATCTAAACAATTTCATGAAAACAATATAAACAGCTAATCTTATCTAACACTTAATATAAGTACTAAATGTTCGTGAATTTATTGTTGCGTACTTAAAGGTTTTAATGTTGATAATTATAACATTTAATTACCATTTTATGTTAGTTTAGCACGCGATATACACCTTTTAGACTATATAAATTCGTTCTGTAACCTAGAAATAGGTCTGTTAACAACTTATTAATAAAAACTACGTTAAGATTTCTTTTTAATTAATTAAAATTTAAACTTATTCTAAATATAACATTACCAAATTATAGGTGTATGTTTTTTTCAAATATTGACGTTTGTGTTTGAGTGTCTTTTCGTATTATTTGATAAAAAATGAAGTCATAAAGTGGTTACATCTCAATAATTTGGTGCTGATTCGATTATATTTTTACAAACTATTTAGAATTACTATATTATTTATGACAAAACCATATTATGAAACACATCTTGTAGATTAATACCTACTGTTTTTTTAGCAGTCATTTGTCTATAAATTCCAACGAAAAAATGCTTTCATTTACACCTCTTTTTCATCATTTTTTGAGTGAGGGGCCTTAAAAATAAAAGGAAAATATACTTACAAACCCATTCTCAATCCCAGCCTCTTTAAACTTCGTTTCATAGTTCTCTTGAGAGCGAAGACTGTTGTTTGATACAAAGTGGACTGTCTTCCCATGCTGTTCCATCAGGTCAAAGAACTCGCCAACGCGAGGTAAAGCATTTCTAGCCCAAACTACACCTAAAAATAAAGACTTAATTAAATAGGAGCTACAATAAAAGTATAATCTACTATATACCTAAACGTATTCATTATTTGTGGGAATCCCCAAAAATGCGTTTAGTTTTCAATCATAGACAATGGGTGGGTTGCTATTTGTGTGTAAAAAAGCAAATAAATACTGCTGACGTAATCACCATCCCATGTTCATCAAAAAGAAGCAAAGCAAAGACCCCCCGCTCCCCTATAGTGCTTATCTAATACATAAATGTCCCCTTATAAGAAAACCAATGTATGAAATATATTGTTATCTGTAGGTTTAGTCTAATTGTATACTGTTACCAAATTCCACAGAAATATATTTGTATGTAATGGTTTTCTTAAAAAACGAGCCTTCATTAAACGGTTCTGTACAGCTAACTCCGTTGCTGTGTGTACTTTGAAATTACTATTGGTGGCTATATTTACTATTTATGTATCTTTATAATTATTATACACGTATAATATTTATAAAGATACATACGACTTGAAACCTTGAACTTACGTAAATGATAAAGTGAATAAATAACTAAATTATATAAAAACTATTAATAAACTGCTTGGGAAAATTAATCTTCACATCACATCTAATTATACCATTAAACTTGTCCCGTTGCCAGGGTAACATACAAGAAATAAAGACAGAAAATTTATTTTTGCTCAACAAAAGACACTTAATAATAATAAGGAAGACATTATAACAAGATTAATTAAAAAATTAAAATACAAATTAATAAAACAATAAACAAAAGTAGAAGGTAAGTAGGTATAATTATTATTCTTAGTAAGTAGTGTAGTGACGGATGTCTCCACCTCCCGTTCTAAAACTCGAAATAAAGTATATAATAATAAATCCTTTTTTTTTGTAGAGGGGAAATGCTTTACGCATACCGGCCCGCCTGGGGTAGCGAGGCAGTTATGTCGGACTCGCCGGCTCAAAGATTGTAGGCGGCCGGCATACCGACTAAAACCCCTGTGCACCAACACATGCCTTCACGGGTGGACCACTGGAACCGGATATCACGTCAGTGATCCACTCATCGACTGCCCGCTTTACGCAGGCTCCATCCCCAGTGACAGCGTCCGGGCGCACGGGGAACATTGTCCCTCCGCGGTAGGGTGCGGGTGAGACTCTGCTGCCCCAGTCTCTCAGCACCCTCACTATGGCGGCATCAGAGCGCGCCGACGCCGCCCAGTTCGCTGGCGACGGATCGGATCAGCGAGGAGACTTGCCTCCCTGATCCGCTCCGCCGCCTCCTTCTGCGAGATGACGTCCTCGCAGAAGGATGCGACCGCCATCCACTCCCTGTCGCTGGTAACCATGGACCGTGCCACGGCCGGCAGCGACATGTCTACTCCAATGACTGCGACGAGGTCCCGGCGCTGCCCCGCCCCAGCCGGACACGACTCGAGCGTATGCTGCGCTGAGTCGTCGTCGCAGTCGCAGTGGTGGCAGACGGGACTCGGTTCCCTCCTAGCGACCTTATGCAGGTAGTGCCCAAAGCAACCATGCCCGGACAAAACCTGCACTAGTCGGAAGGAAAGGGTCCCGTACTGCCGCCCTGCCCACTCCGACAGGATCGGCTGGAGTGCCTCCACAGTCCTGAAACCGGCCCGTGGAGCCCCCCGCCGATCGAAATAAAACCCTTAACTAACCCGTCTGGCCAGCGTTAAATAGTAAGCTAATATCCCTCCAAGTGTATGGAGGAGACCCGTGCCCATATGAAGATGATTATTCTTATTTATATTATTTATCTAATTCCAGTGCACCATGTGTCTCTGTGCACGAAATAGGTATCTAGCTCAGGATAGTGTCAGGTCATTAATATAAGTATGTTAAGTTAAGTTGACTAACGCTGGTATTCTGCTGGATCCCTGTAAATGGTGCCGATGTCGAGCAAGTTGCGGTGTGTGTTATATGTGTGTGTGTTGTGATAGGGGGTCATCTTATCTTATTGGGAGCTGTCCTAGCGGCGAGAGCACTTCAACCTTTTGGGGTTTTTTGTACAAGCATATAATATGGAGTAACATTTACAAAAAAAACATCAGAAGAGGTAGGACACCATTCAAAAGAGCAAGCTCAACTAGAGGACGATCTCCACCTAGCAGACGACCACAAACTAATATTGTTGTGTTACTGAACTGAGTATGGAGTCTCTAGTAGTCATTTAGGAATGCGATGTTAAGAAAACGTTTTCACAACACAGAAAAAGGTAGAAAGAAATCAATTCGTAAGTTACCCCTTTACAAAACCGCGATGCAAACAATTTTTTGGTAACACGCGTATGATGCCCCCAGGTATTGCTAGTGTTCATTGGCATATGACATATGGTAACTGTTTACCTTCAAAGGCCCGTATGCTTGTTTGCCACCTAAGTAGTACAAAAAATTGCTTATGAATTTTAAAAAAAAGAATGGCCTGAGTTTCTTGCCAATTCTTCTCGAGGTCTAACCCTACTCAGCGAATTGGCCGTAGAAAAAAGTAGGCTGGCATTTGTTTTTATGACGTTCATAAGTATCATGTATTTGATCTAAATGAATAAATGAGTTTGACTTGACTTGACTTTAAAAGTCTGCTGTATATTGCGTAGGATCTAACATAGCCATCAAATGTCTACCCTAGGGGCTACACTGTGGCCCATTCTCTGCTCTGATAAAAGTAATTAGTAAGAAGATATTTTTTATATTCTCTTCATAAATGTCAATGTAATTTGCACATATTAAGAGAGGTAACATACTTGCGAGCAATGATTGGGGAAGACCCTCTACATTACAGAAACACTCCGACCGCAGAATTTTGCCAGAAGAGCCTTTAATTATTTTTCAGGTGTATAGACATAGTTTTTTTTTATTCAACCTAGGTGGCAAAGAAGCATACGGCCCGCCCGATGGTAAGCAGTTACCTAAAATAATAATAGTCCCATAGTTTAAGGAAGAATCACTCTATATAGTGAGGATATTGCTGCAATTTGTCAAAATAAATACCTACCGTTTCGGACCGATTCGGTCGGCATATAAGTACGGGCTGGCTACGTAGAGGGCGCGGCGCTCGCGACCGGTGGCGTTTGAAGTTCGAAACCACCAATGCGCGAGCTCCCTGGTCATGAGGTAGGTGTTTTGACATCATACGGCAGTGTCCTCACTATATCGCACCATCAGTGGAAAAGAGGCGTAAGTTTAGAAATACCTTTTCTCAATTTTGAACCCTAACTGTTATGAAGCACATGATGAAAATTATAAAACAGACGTATCTCATCTAAAGTCATTATTCCCCTTTAGGTGCGATATACTTATAGAAAGATTCTTCCTTACACTATGGTATAGGTAAGAGTAAGATTGGCTTTTGAAAGGTATTAATGTAAATAAAAATTAAATAAGGAGTCTTTTGTTTATAAAAAGCGGTGGTGGCCGAGTGGGAAAGTAACCGACTTGCACGCAAGATGTGCGAGTTCGATCCCGGGTAGTACCAATGTGAAATTCACATTGTGGAGTTTATACCTATGTACTAATCAAATGATTCGCCATCTGCTTACGGTAAAGGCAAAAATCGTGAGGAAACCTAAATGTCTTAGAAGAAATTCTAAAGACATGTCTGATTCACCAACCCGCATTAGGCTAGCGTGTGTGAATTAAGGCCTAAACACTATTAAGTATTCTGTGCCTAAACCCTCTTTCTGTCTTGATAGAAGAGAGAAGACTCGTGCCCAGCAGTGGAACATACATGGGTTGCTATATAAGGAGTCTTTTTATTTTTAGACAAACACGTGAGTCCACAATATTATGTAGTAAATGGGGAAAAAGGAACAAGGAGTCCTCCTTCTTCCTTTTCCCCCTTTACTACATGGACTCCTCCTTGTTTCTTTTTCTCCTTTACTACCTACATAATATTGTGTATTTACGTGTTTGTCTAGAAATGAAAAATTAAATACTCTTTATATAGCAACCCATGTATGTCCCACTGTTGGGCATGGGTCTCCTCTCAGACTCAGGCTCAGACACTTATCGCATGCTTAACAACACACCGTTTTATCCTCTTGTCTAAAAAACGAGCTAATACGTAGTTGGACTGTATGAAGACACATAATACTTAATAGTACAGAAATAAGGTCGACATTGATTTAAAAAAAAAAACTGACGATAAAAATCGCGTAGGCTACGAACTCAGAATTACTGGGTACAACTTAGATTATTATTGTAAACCCACACGATTTTTTTCAAATTATGCAATACTAGCTGTTTCCCGCGGCTACGCTTGCGTTGATGTCGGTTATAGCGGTGGTATAGGTCGGATATAAAAAGTAGCCTATGTGCTATTGCAAACTATAATCTATATCTGTGCCAAATTTAATCCAGATCCGTTCAGTAGTTTTTACGTGAAAGAGTAACAAACATCCCTACAGCTATATTCACAAACTTTCCACATTTATATATGTAAAACATAAAATAGGTATATAATGTATGTCAAATAGGTAAAGATAAACTAACATAATAGTCAATAGTAAAATATTGATGTGCATTTACAATTTAAAATGAGCATCACGTTGGCATAGCAACGAACTTGCTTTCAACATAAGCGGGATTATCATTAGTTGTATGAACAGTGATAGTAATAATTTAGAAAGATAGTCTACAATCTAACATACAATCTAAAGGTTATTAACCTTTATCGGCATACATATTATTATTATGAAACACATAACTCACCATCACAATCCGAAAACACATGATCAAAAGAATCCAAAAAGTTTTTTATTTCATTAGGTTCCAAATCCAAAAGATTCTTAGGCGTAGAATCCATATTAATGTCTGTTATGCAGCACTTTTAATTTTATTTATGTTATAAAATATACACGAAATAGCAACACGTGTGCTCTCGAACTTGTCGCGACAACCACTGCGCTTGCGTAAGGTCGGAAGTATAAGTATGACGTATTATTGCATGTTTCCATTGATGATTCATCCGTGATTGAGCGGTAATGATTACTTGCTGTTGCCCGCGGCTCTGCCTGCGTGGATGTCGAAAATCGCTGTAAAAAGTAGCCTATGTGTTATTCCAGACCATAATCTATTTTTGTATCAAATAACATCCAGAGCCTCTAGACAAGTGGCAAAAGCGATAGACGTATCGAAAAGTCAAAAAATAAGTGTAAGAGTCTACGATTTAATGTCGTAAACTTACGTCAAATCCCATACATTTGCTTTTTTGACATTTCGATTTGACTATCGCCTATGCCACTTGTCTAGAGGGGCAGATCCGTTTAGTAGTTTTTACGTGAAAGATTAACAAACATCCATCCACCCATACATCCATACTTACAAACTTTCGCGTTTATAATATTAGTAGGATTATTTACCACGACATTTTTTTTTCGCGTGGTATGTCGACAAAATGTAGTTTTTTTTTATCTAGCAAAATACTTTTCAAAATAGTGAAAGATTTATTTTTTTCGTAATGTTGTCGGAAATGCCTTACATATGGTGACATGCAAGTAAAATCATAAGCGTTGTCAAACTCAACGAACTAGAACTGTCAAATAACATGTATTTTTGTTTTTCAATTTACCTAGTACCTAACCTAAGATTTAAACCGACTTTGAACAAGGAGGTTCTCAAATTGTCTGTCTATTAATAGGTATAGTTATGTTTCTAGTTTTCGGTGAAGTACCCTATTTTGTAATAAAAAAGAACCTTCCTTCTTTTTTGAAGTCGGTAAAAAATAAAAAAATATTTAGGAAAATAATCCGTTCAAATAATCATTAACTAATTTATTATTAATAGGTAGGTCAATGATAACTTGAAACAAATAAATTATCTAGACTAATCTGTTGTTTAAGAACTCCCCAGAGTGCTACTAAAGTTTAATGGACAGTATAAATCTAACTATTCGTCCCTGTCAAAGGAGGCCACTCACCTTTCCTTCTTTCGATGGAATACTGAGAAGACAAAATATGTGATTATCACAAACTTTTGCATTTGAAAATTCTATGGTATTATTTAGTGGTTTTTTTTTATAATACTTGGGTGACAAACAAGCATACGGCCCGCCTGATGTTAAGCAGTTACCGTAGCCTATGAACGCTTGCAATACCAGAGTACTTGCGTGTTACCAACCCAATTTTTTTTTACAGCAAGGCTTTAAGATGGGAGTATCTTGGGATAAAAAATACGTTTATTTTAAAACGCATCCCTAAGTGAGCGCTCGGTCTTCCGCCTTCCGCATCCAGTGCGTCCCAGCGACCTTTTTTAAGTCATCGGTCCACCTAGCTGGGAACCTACCTAATTTATTACATTTTTTTTACTTAACGATTGACTTGCCGTGTCTATCTTGACAATGGAAACGAGTACATCGTTATCGATCCAATATTTCTGACGTGGCTAAGACCTTGATTTAATAATTTGCAGCATACCTAAGTAGGTATTATTATAAAATATTACAATTACCTTTTTATGTAATTAAATTATAAAAAATATATCATAGATACTTTATTATTTTATTATTATAATGAATACATGTAATAGGTATATTTATTGTTTCATTATTGTTTGATAAATAAATAAACTAAATAAGTTTATTTATTAATCAAACAATAAATATAATATTAAGTATATTATGTATGGTAATGACAGACATATCCTTGATTTTGAGTCATCATCATCATCATCTCAACCCATAAACGTCCCACTGCTGGGCACGGGGCTCCGCCATACAATTGGAGGGATACTAGCCTACTATACCACGCTGGCCAGACGGGTTGGTATAGGGTTTTGTTTCGAGTTTTCCCTCTCTTGCAGTGGATATTGTCTGCCTGACTTATTCCCTTAGTCGACTCTTACGACACCCTCGGGATGGAAAGGGGTGGTGACATTTGTATTCTTAATCCGTCACCACACGGACTGATGATGATGATTTTGAGTACCTTAGTAATTTTAATAACTTAAAACCACCACTCCCGTATTAGGAAACAACCCCTGTGAAATTTACAATAATACAATTATCGGACACAATGTACAGACCCGAATCCGGGATAACCAATTATGGATCAAACAAATTTCTGTCCCGTATGGGGATCGAACCCACAACATGTCGCGCAGTGGTAAATGCCGATGTAACCACTGGCACCAACGGTGCAGTCAAAATATCCCAGGGAAATCCAATCATAAAACCCTGATTTTTGTTTAAAATTTTTGGGTCAGCAACTCGTGAGTGACTGGCCCGTTGGTCTAGTGGTTAGTGACTCTGACTGCTACGCCGGAGGTCGTGGGTTCGATTCCCACCAAGGACAAATCTTTGTGTGATGAGCACGAATGTTTGTTCTGCGTCTGGGTGTAATTTATCTAGAATATGTATGTTTTTGTAAGCGGTGGTGGCCGAGTGGGAAAGTAACCGACTTGCACGCAAGAGGTGCGAGTTCGTTCCCGGGCAGAACTAATGTGAATTTCACCTTGTGGAGTTTATATGTACTAATGAAATGATTCGCCATCTGCTAACGGTGAAGGAAAACATGGTGAGGAAACCCACACATGTCTTAAAAATAAATTTCAAAGACATGTCTGATTCACCAACCCGGATTAGGCCAGCGTGTGTGAATTAAGGCCTAAACCCTCTCTCTCTCTCTTGATAGAGGAGAGGACACCCGTGCCCCGCAGTGGGACATATATGGGTTGCTATTATTATTATGATGTATGTTTTTTTATTATTATAAGTGACCTCCTTCCTGGTGTTGCAGGCGTCCATAGTGTTCGAATTGCTTACCACCAGATGGGCCGTATGCTTGTTTGCCACCTAAGAAGTATAAAATATATCTGGACACGATATTTTATCACATTTGAGGGTCTATTTAATACTGCTGCATTAGCTGACTGATAAAGAACCCACAACATCTTATTATCAGGTGATAAGGCTTTTACATGATGCCAGGTAGGTACATATCTGGTGGAATAATCTTGCTGCAATAATCATTATGATAAGATTAGGTACTTTTTATACTACTTAGATGGCAAACCAGTATGATGTTAAGCAGTTACTGTAGTGTACTGTACAAGTTATTCGTCATCTTGAAGTATTCCATATATATATACAACTCTATTTGCTCTCAAATGGACATCTTTCACGATAGTTTTAATTTGTTCAAAAATAATTTAATTAAGGTTTGCAACAATGAATCTTAAAATTTTTCACTTAATATTGTTGTCCACTTCAGAATATTATTGATTTATGTTGTATAATAGATAGTTTTATTCTATTTTTAAAGTACCTATTCACTGTGACTGTATCTAACTATGTATAACTGATATGTAATCTGTGAATGTTGTGTACAGTCTTAATTGGGCTTCAGATTTGAATTTATATGCTGTAAACAAAATTTATGTACTTTTTGATCTGTAGTCTGTGTCTGTACCAAATAAATAAAATAAAAATAAAATAAATAAAATATTGGGCACCCGTTTTATTGGCACCTGAGTGAATGGCACCTAAGATATTCCACATTGGGCACCTACCGATATTTTTCGCAGGTGCCATTAGTAGAACATATCGATAAAAAAAATCGGTAGGTGCCCAACGTGGAATACCTTAGGTGCTATTCACTCAGGTGCCATTAAAACGGGTGCCCAATATGGAATACTTCGTCATCTTACCCGACCAAATCTCGCCCGATCGGGGGAGATGGCACAAAATAATTTAATTTATTTTTCTTGTCGTCAACTCGCACGAAACTTAAAATCATTGCTGATTCGGTACAGTCAAATATTCTGCACTGCAACTATTCTCTGTCAAATATATTTTTTATTTGACTGTACTTTACACCGGCGTGCGAGTTGACGAATATAAGAATAGGTAATTTCAAGAATGTGCTGTCTCCCCCGATCGGGCGAGTTTATTAGGGGGGTTGATGAATAACTCCCGTAGCTTATGGATGCTTGCAATAGTCAGAGGTATCACTTGCGTATTACCAATGCATTTCTTTTAAACCAAATCTTTGAGGATAGGAAAACGTTTCATACAAAACGCTTACCTGAATGGGCGTTGGGGATTTGTACTCACACACACAACTACACTGCTGTGTGCAATTATTTGGCTGTGGTCTTCTGTAAGGCGAAGGTCATTCCCTAGCCGAATTTGTTCGCTTATAAATATTTGATCAATGCCAGGTCGACCCGTGACGGGAGTGGAGCGAGCCCCAAACATCCCGTCGATTAACAAAAATTAGTTTAATATACTGATCGCATGGTGTCCTACCTCTCTTAGTTACTAAATAGTACAAAAAATGTAAAGTTTGCAAGTTTGTAATCTCTGAAATAATAAAAACAGTAACAAAAAAGAAAGATACATTATCATCATTCATTGGCTACATTTGATCGACATGCCACGCAAGCAAAGCCGCCAGTGGAAGCTAGTATACTATGACTTTAAAAAGTTATTCTTTACTAAAATTTAGTATTTTAGTAAAGAATATAAGATAATATTCGATATAGGTAATAATCCTTCCAGACCAAACAACGGCTCTTAAAGTTCAAGAATCCCATTAGCCGGCTAAACTACAGACGTTCTAGATACTTAGCTAATCGATAACACAAACCACGAGCCTTATAATTCTAACACCGCTGCACTAGGGCAATTTGACTGGAATGTGTGGTGGTTACGGCTGGTATTCACATCACTAGACTGCCTCGCGAGGCACCTTTATAATGTGGAGACGCGTTTGCCTCGCGAGCCAATTTAAACATTGCCTGACTTACTGACTACTTGTTCAATTTTGACTGCCTCGGTGGTCCAGTGGCCGCAGTATGCGCCTGCTGTGCACGAGTATGTGGGTTCGATTCCCACACAGGACAAAACTTTGTGTGACCTACAAACTCTACTAAGAATTGTTCTGAGTCTGGGTGTAATTTGTGTCCGTTAATTGTATGTTTGTAAAGTCCCCCGCGAAACAGAGCTAGTTCTCTAGTGGGGAATTGTCTTTAAAAAAAAATGCGAGCGCCACATGATACAGCCTCGCAATGTCGATACTCGGCAGGAATAAAACTAGATGCACCACTTTATATGAAAAAAAAAAAAGAAAATGAAAAATGTTTTATTTTCATCGTTTAACAATAACTTAATATCTAATACAAGTACTTTACATTTAAATAAGTATTTTTCAAGCGCTATTAGTTATAAACATAAATAACAATTATGTGGTCTCCACACTAGGCAAGCCTGTATCGTGAGGACCTAAGAATATGTATAGTTATTTGGCAAGTTAAAGGTCTGATTGAAATAATTTGTCTTTAAAAACTTTTTACACTGTCTGTACTAAAATAGTATTAATTCGCACACAAAAAATATTCGAGGCGAAAAGGAACGAAAAATGGGACGAAACGGGATTAAAATATTAAATTCAGAATAAATATTACATTTGAGGCTAAAACGAAATTAAATTTAGGACGAATGCGGTTTTTTCACAAGGAGCAAAACTTCGTGAGGCGAAGGCGGAACAAATCCCTTCACCAATCAGAATTTTTGTTGGCAACACGAAATTTATACCTCTGGTATTGCAAGCGTCCATAGGCATTGTAACTTCTTAACATCAGGCAGACCGTATGCTTGTTTGCCACCCAAGTAAGTAGTATAAAAAAATTGCTCCCCTTATAGTTCCCAACCTTCCTAAAACTTTAGCCACCTACTTAAATTATTGACCAATACTTCTCGAAAACAAGTTCATATATTTTTTTTATATTTACGCAAAATCAATTAGTTCTAACATTGACATTCGAAGGGAAATATACGGAGGTCGACCTTTTTTACCATGGTTAAATAATTATGGTTGTTAGTCGAAGGGCAATTGTTTTACTCCAGTAGGTACTCGTAAGTACTTTCAAATTACTGTAGGATATTCCATGAACTAGCTGTTTCTCGCGGCACCGCCCGCGTGGATGTCATAAATTACTAAAAATAAATAAATTTTCTAAAATAAAAGTAGACTAATTATTTTTTATTATATCAGCTATCTGCCAGTGAAAGTCCCGTCAAAGTCAGTCCTGCCGTTTCAGAGATTAGCCGGAACAAACAAACAGACAGACATTGTAAAAAATCTAATTTTGGTATTTGTACCGTCTATACTACTACGGGGCCCTACCCAAACATACACACACAAAATTTCGTTAAATCAGCCGAGCCGTTTAGGAAGAGTTCAGTGACATACACAGAAGAATATAATAATCTAAAGATTACCACATTGCGTTTCATCAATAACTGAAAAGAATAGGTGCATTACAAACTAAGTGCTAAGTTACGCATTAGGCAGGTGCCTTGTCGTGTATCCAATGTCAAAACATCGAATTCAAATAAACAGGTAAGGAATTTGATATCAGTTTTCCTCAATAGGCAACTTGTCAATGGATGTTGTTGCCATTTGTAACTGTTAAAATATTATGTCTCAGCTTAGTGTAAGCGATCTGTAAAGTAAGGCAACCTTGCCGCGGTCGGTCCATAGATAGGTGACCATGTTCTAAAAACACAGCAAGCACCTCCGTGCCTCGGAAAGCCGTTAGTCCTGCGTCTGATCTCTCTCCGGTCGTGTGCGATTGCATTCACGTCGGATTATGAGAGTGACTGGCCTGTTGGTCTAGTGGTTAGTGAACCTGTCATTTTTTTTTCTTTTTTAAAAAGACACCTCCCGCACTAGAGAACAAGCTCTGTGTTGCGGGAGACTTTACAAACATACAATTAACGGACACAAATTACACCCAGACTCAGAATAACTCTTCGACAATCTATATAATATTCTAAATCTGGCTTTCTAGAAAAACCCAATAAGTAAATTAAACACAAGACCCATTGAACAATAGGCTTGAAAGGAAACTCATTTATTAATGTCTACTAAATAACATTTATTACATAAAATACTAGGTAATAAACAACATTTTCATCAAATAAGTCGGGGTATTCCTCGAAGCGCACCCATTTTGAAACGCACCTAAAGTATTTCTCTAAAACGCACCTAAAGTATTCCTCGAAACGCACCATTCAGGTGCGGTATATTTTTAATTTATTTTCTTACCGCACCTGAATGGTGCGTTTCGAGGAATACTTTAGGTGCGTTTTAGAGAAATACTTTAGGTTTTGCGTTTCAAAATGGGTGCGCTTCGAAGAATACCCCAATAAGTAATGTAATGCAGATAGTATTGTTGTACAAATATGAAAAGCATTCACTAGACATCTGAATCTGAAGATCAGTTAGCTTGAAGTAAACTCCTTCAGTAAAGGTACAATACTAGCCAGCGAATCAGCGTAGTAATCAGGTCTTGTTGTTTCATGCGCCATCATAATATCCTTTGGTATATTTGTAAGAAGCATTAAAGTAGTGAAACCTGTCGCTTTACCAAGCCCTACGTCCTGTTCGATCCTGAAATTAAAAATGTAAATAAATAAAAAATTCCGGCAGAAGACTTCTGGGCCTAAATATTACCCTGAATAATTCAGATAATATTAAAACACTATTGATGTAAAATATTTTAATAAAAATAAAAAAATATATTATCGTGTATTTTTTTTTTTTTTTTTTTTTATACTATTTAGGTGGCAAACAAGCATACGGCCCGCCTGATGTTAAGCAGTTACCGTAGCCTATGGACGCTTGTAATACCAAAAGTATCACTTGCGTGTTGCCAACCCCATTTTTTTTTACTCCAGGGCTTTATGGTGGGAGTATCCCTGGGATAGGCATACGTTTCTTTCAAAACGCATCCCTAAATGAGCGCTGGAGACCTGTACTCACACACAGGAACACAACTACACCACTGTGTGTAGTTATTTGGCTGTGGTCTTCTGTAAGGTGGAGGTCCTTCCCCAGTCGGGCTTGCTCGCTAGTATGGTGCCCTACCTCTCTTATGTATTTTTATAGTTTGGTGTTTGGGCTCGTTAAATCTATACTAATTTAATATTATAAAGCTAAAGAGTTTGTTTGTTTGTTTGGTTGAACGCACTAATCTCAGAAAGTACTGGTTCGATTCTACGATTTTTTTTTGTTGAATAGTGCATTTATTCAGGAAGGCTATAGGCTATATACCATCACGCTACGATCAATAGGAGTGAAGCAGTAGTGAGATATGTTGCAAAATCGGGGAAAATATTTCAAATTACCACGCTGACGAAATCGCGGGCGGCCCCTATTTTATAATATAAAAATGAATCGCTGAATGTTGCTATGCGCAAATTTCGAGAACACCTGAACCGATTTCGCTAATTCTTTTTTACTATGTTCATTATTGTCAAAAGAAGGTTCTAAAAAATTAAAAAGTTGAGCGGAGAATAGTTTAACTCTGGCGAGCCACTAGTATTATTATATATTTATTAAGAACACTTGATGCGTAAAAGCGCATTTATGCATAAAATAGTTTTTAATTAATATCTTTTTTATATTTAACGAGCCCAAACACGACGCGGCTATCTTGTTTCATTGAAGAGTTCCCACGGTGGTGGTACCACCTAGGAATATAGAAGATAAGTACCTACACGTCGAGATTGAATACAGAATTTTTCATCGAACTTCATAAACGTCACAGTGTGACCTATATGAATTAATTATTATTCCGAATTTAAATATGAAACGCACTGTACCTATACTATTGCATAGTATTTCTAATTGTGTGTGTGTGTCGCCCGCGACATAGGTACCACAAACAACAGCTACGGCACAAAGAATACATCTAAAGATTGTCTGGGAGAGATAGCTTTTAGTGATAAGATCGCCCATTGTACAGCAATTTATTTATGCGTAACTGCTTTTTATTCTGTTTCATTTTTTACTTGGAGTTAAATCTTTACTAAGTATAAAACAGGCCGTTCTCGTAGTCCTTACGTTTAGATCTTTTAAACTACGCAATGGATTTGCATTTTAAGCAGCAGATAGAGTGATTCAAGAGGAAGGTTTATATGTATAATACAAGTATAGTGTAATAGAAAAATTCAGAATAAATCGAACCTAAGCGACGGTGGCGGGATGCTAGTAAAGAATATTCTATCTACAGACTAGATTGTTATGTACAGCCCCTCTAGACAAGTGGCATAAGCGATAGTCGAATCGAAAAGTCAAAAAATCAAATGTATGGAATTTGGCGTAAGTTTACGACATTATAATATCGTAGACTTACGTCAAATCCCATACATTTGATTTTGATTCGACTACCGTTTATGCCACTTGTCTAGAGGGTCAGGGCCGCTATATGAAGATTCGTTTTTTAGGAAAAATAATTTATGAATTTGTGGGAAATATATTTTTATCTGTAGGTTTAATCTATTTTACACTGTTACCAAATTTCACAGAAATACATATAAACAATAGTTTTCATAAAAAAAAAAATCTCATATAGCAGCCCTGTACAGCTATCTCCGTTGCCGTGTGTACCTAGTCAAAAGAAAATTAAATTGAAGTAACTTACATATCACCAATAAACAGCACTCTCTTGGGATCCGTAACACCCGCACGTTTCATGGCAAATTGGCCAAATTGTTTGCTAGGTTTACTCAATACAACAGGAACACGACCTGACTCCTCTGCAGTTATGTCCGCGAATACAGCACAACCTAAAATTAACGCATTGCTTCATTATTAAGAAAATAAAAATAACAATGTTTTAAATTAGGACCAGACTGCACTATAATAATAATAATAATAGTAGGTACTCCAAATGGATTGCGGTCGCGGCTTCTTCTTCTTATCGTTTAGTTAGTGGCCAAACCTGGTGACAGAGTTAGTTAGCTTGCCCATATTTAAGTATCTGTCGTAATCAAACGACTGTTAAAAGTTAACAGTCGGAACATTACAAGCGCCTTACAACACTATAATAGCAATACGGCAAATTAATATATTGCTACTATTAAAAGTGTAGGCGCAAAAATACATATATAAATTCTATTCTGTTTTAAGGGTACCTCAAATTTTTAGCCACTTGTAAGACACTGGTATGTTTTTTATTTTTTTATTAGGTATATACATACCTAACGCATGTTTTCCTATCGTATAATGAATTCGTTTATCTGTGGCCCCACACAGGAACAAAACTTCAGGATTCTTTAAGTACGTGGCGGCTTTGTGTAGTTTAGCCAAATTCACTCTAACATCAAAGTCGAAAACCACAGCACCAATTTCTGGATCATCTTCTAGGTATTTTATGAATTCTTCGTAATACTCCTCGGGTAGATCTGGCTACAATGAAATAAATATATATAAGAGCTAAGGTACCATTCAAGCCCCACTGGAGAAGGATCTTTACAGAAGTCCACAGCTTTACTTTAGACAAATTTAGTTAAGTGAACTTGTTGAAAGGAACTTGTCAATTCTGGTTGGCTTGTCAGTTTCTGCATCTTTATGCAGAAATGATAGTATATTTCACATAGCATGTGTACTGTTAACATTTCACGATAAAGACGAAAGAAAATGATTGAATTAATCTCTAACCAATTGGCTAATAGAATGACTAAGAGCCTAGAGTATTCAATCGATAGGTTTTAATTTAATCGTCTATCATTTTCATTGATAATTATCTTCAAATGTCTGTCCTTGCACCTCAAACATGCCGTACCGTAAGATTCCAGAGGAATTTCATACCACGTACGATAAGGTTGTGGAATGAGCTCCCTGCCCAGGTTTTACCAAGAGACTATAGCATGGGGTTCTTCAAGAAAGGAGTTATAAGGTTTTTAAAGGGTCGGCAACGCGTGAGTGACACCTCTGGTGTTGCAAACGTCCATAGGCTACGGTAACTGCTTACCATCAGGCGGGCCGTATGCTTGTTTGCCACCTTGGTAGTATAAAAAAAATAAAAAAAAAGTCACAGTACCCATGCTATGTGAAATATATTATCGTTTCTGCATAGAGATGCAGAAACTAAGTATACCAAAATTAACAGGTTAGCTTCTCTAGACAAGTGGCATAAACGTTAGTGGAATCGAATAGAATAGAAAGCAAACGTATAAATTTACGACATTACATAACTTATGTCAAATCAAATACAAATTGCTTTCTATTTTATTCGATTGAACTACCGTTTATGCCACTTGTCTAGAGACGCTGATCAAGTTATTATAGGATAAAGACAATATTAAGGTTAATGTTGATAGTGCGATACCTATATAGGTACTTAATAATATTAGCACCATTGTAAGGTAACCCAGTTTCATGCTAATTTAATATGTTTGTGTTAACAGTTGTATAATGTAACTAGTAGTACATGTTCCTATAATAAATGGTTTTACATGAACATGTTTCATACAAGATTCGTTTTTATACAAGCGAACGAAGTTCTTTGGGATGATGGATTAAGAATACAAATGTCACCACCCCATTCTATCCCGAGGGTGTCGTAAGAGTCGACTAAGGAAGTAAGTCTAGCAGACAATATCCACCGCAAGAGAGGGAAAACTCGAAATAAAACCCTATTCCAACCCGTCTGGCCAGCGTGGTATAGTAGGCTAATATCCCTCCAAATGTTTGGAGGAGACCCGTGCCCAGCAGTGGGACGTTTATGGGTTGAGATGATGAACGAAGTTCTCCGATTCTACTGGAACAATCTAGCGTTTAACAAGGTAGGACTTATCAGGCGAGGATCCAAGGAGCAATAGGGTAATAGATGCAATTGCCCCCCTTATGCTACCAATTCTTCAAAACATTTTATATATCTCTTTTCTGAAAGATTAAATTAGTGAATTGAGCTAAGATTCCCCGCTCCCCGTACCAAATCCTGGAGCCACGCCTGAGACTTAATGTCAATTAAAACATTCTCAAATTTTGGACATTTTAGGAATTGGACATTTTGAAAATTAGAATTTTTTAACCTGAAAGTTAATATAAATATTTGAGCGACAATAACTGAAGTAGCGTTGGTCGTCGTAAAATATGGTAAGTGAATTATTAAGAATTTTATTTTTTGAATATAAAGATAACTGCCGCACTAGGGAACTAGCCCTGTGTCGCGAGAGACTTTACGAACATACAATTAATGGAGCCAAACTCGGAATAAACACTATTTTTTGTCCTGTGTGGGGATCGAACCCACAACAACGCGCGGTGTCTAAAGCCACCATTACTTACCACTTAAGCCACTGAACCAACCAAATCAAGGGGATGAGGACCTGACAGTTTAGGGAAAACTACTAGTAGATATAAAAGTAAATAACTTACCCCTGTTTTACATTTGATGCCATATGATTCTATTACGTTTGCAGTTTCTGGACATGTAACACAGTATACCGCCTTTTTAAAATTACTTTCTTTTAAATACTCGGCGATAGCTTTCGATGGAGTTGTGAGTTTTTCCTAAAATAAAGTTCAATAATCAGGATTTTTGTAAAGAAAGAGGTCCGCATCGGCGACCTCTTTCTTTACATGCGAAAAAACTCGCCGAAAGTATCTACTGTAGGAAAATGGGCACCTATCGAGGTGACCATTTTCCCACAGCAGATACTTTCGGCGGGTCTTTTTTTGAAAGACTACTGCCGCACCATGGAACAAGTCCTGAGTCACGGAAGACTTTACAAATATACAATTCACGGACATAAATTACAACCAGGCTTGATTGTTCCAAGTCTGGTTGTAATTTATGTCCGTGACATACATTTATGAATCCTAATAAATTTAATATCATAAACGCGAAAGTTTGTGAGTATCGATGGATGGATGTTTGTTACTCTTTCACGTAAAAACTACTGAACGGATCTGAATGAAATTTGGCACAGAGATAGATTATGATCTGGAATAACACATAGGCTACTTTTACAGCGATAACTGACATCCACGCAGGCGGAGCTGCGGGCAACAACTATTCACTTATAATTTAGTTCTGTGTGGGAATCGAACCCACGGCTTGCTGACAGTAGTTACCTACATTATATTTTTACAAAAGTAATAACTTTAAGATAAATATTTTTAATATGAACAGCCAATTATGAGCAAACACCACATGCACTACTATAAATAGGTACTTAGTTACTTTCTTAGTTCCTTTCTCAAGCAATAGTATAAATTGCTAATCTTAACTAACACTAAAACTGGCATTTGTTTGTAAATTTAATGCGTGCAGCATACATACTTACTATAAAGTTTTATAGTGGAAAATTATCACATTCTAGCATAATAATATGCCATTTATGTTGGGTTGGCAGTTTGGCACGCAATATGTACGTTTAGGATTACTAAATTGTTAGCTCCATAGTCTAGAAATATACATGCGTGTTATTTGCTTGTGCTGTCCTTCTCTCCTCTATCAAGAAAGAGAGAGAAAGGATTTAGCCGTATCCTTATACGGTATGAATATTTTTATGGCTTCTAGATAATAAATTGTTCCGAGTTTGCGTGTACCTTCTGTGGGTTAAATTATTTAATAACACAGTCCCTGCGATATGGGAGAAGAATTAAAAAAAAACAAAATAAATTTAAATTACGAACACAAAGAAACACCCAAACTCGACACATTGAAGATTACAATGTTTCATTCTGTTGTAGAAATTGGGGAGTACATAACCACTTAGATGAACCTACATATTCTTAATAAAGCTGAACAGTAAGCCCAGTTTGTTTGTATTTAAAATATTATAGGTATAAAAGTTTAGATAAATAGTATCTTTAGATTTATTGAAAAAGATTATTGGTATCCATTGTATCATTACGCTACTACACAAGCAGAGTATGGTAGTAACAAAAACGTGATGAAATTAAACCACAAAAAAAACAGCTCACTAATAAAAAAGTAATTTTGATTACTTTTTCTCTTCAGGTGAAAACTCTGATGTATTTTCATATTTTTTTATATGCTATATATATTTTTTCTGAAATAAACATTAATTACACAAACAAATTGTACTTACAAATCCATTATTAATTTTAGCATCCTTAAACCTATGTTCATAGTTCTCTTTAGACCGAAAACTGTTGTTTGATACAAAATGAACTGTCTTCCCATGTTTCTCCATCAGGTCAAAGAATTCGCCGACACGAGGTAACGCTTCTGAAGTCCATACGACTCCTAAACATAAAGATTTACATGAACAAATTGTGTTGACTAAAGATGTTAGAAAAAGAAGTCATCGGGTCGTTGAGTTGTTTTTATGGGTTGCTTCATCATTATCATCAAACCTTATCCACCCACTGCTGGGTACCTATAGGTCACCTGTTCCAGTCCTATGTCAAGCTCATGCATTGCTTTCTTGTTGTTCTTTAATGGGTAACTGGTAAATAGTGCCATAGGTTTTAGATTTTGATTATATCCTACTAATATTATAAACGCGAAAGTTTGTAAGTATGGATGGATGTTTATTACTCTTTCACGTAAAAACTACTGAACGGATCTGGATGAAATTTAGTACAGAGATAGATTACGGTCTAGAATAACACATAGGCCCTTAAGCGATAAGCGACATTCACGCGGTCGGAGCCGCGGGCAACAGCTAGTTTATAATTATAATGTAGATTGACGCCGATCCAACATGTCAGAGGAGAGACAGGAGACACAGGTGAGGCAATTAAGAATTTATTGACATAATCTCAATATCTATTTTTACTATATACTAAATGGTTTAATTTTGTTCCTGTCAGGACAGGATCACCCATGATAATTTAGAAATGCATTGCAATTTTCGGGTCGGCAACACATAAATGATGAAATGCAAGCGTTGTTGTATATGCTTGTTTACCGTTTTGTGTAAATTTTCCTACTAAAAGTAATGCAATCATCAAGTTAAAAAAATCTCAGACAAATAGAAAAAGTTCAGTTTTTCATTGATTGGTTTAGTAATAGTCTTTACGTCGAATTGATCTAAATTAAAGGCAAATTAAAAAGTTATCTAAACAATTTTCTACACAAGAGTAAGTACCGTAACACACACAGACTGATACCACAAATGTTGTGTACCGTATGAGGATTGAACCCACAACAAGCCGCACAGTGGTAAATAGCGAGGTAACTACTTTAACCTCTAAACTAACAGTGCAGTCAAAGACAACTCCCGCACTAGAGAACATGCTCTGTGTCGCGGGAGACTTTACAAACATACAATTAACGGACACAAATTACACCCAGACTCAGAACAATTCTTTGGTGATCTATTGAATGCACTGTTGGGTTAGAGTAGACATGATTAAAACAACAAGTTAAAAAAATCGACAAATCAATGAATTGTAATACAAAACTTTCATAGCGTTTACTTAGCCACAAATCAACGGTAATGAGACTACTGCAATAAGTATTAGAATTAAGTTTTATAAGTGTATCAATATCGGTTATAAATTACATCATTATCAGTAAGCGTTTATACATGCCATAGCAACAGTTAACAACGTTACATCACAAAAAAAAACAATAGGTTATTAACCGCTGCCAAACTAATTATAATGAAACACATAACTCACCATCGCAATCCGAAAACACATGATCAAATGAATCCAGAAAGTTTTTTAACTCATTAGGTTCCAAATCCAAGAGATGCACTGGTGTAGAAACCATAATTATGTCTATATCTCCACTAATCAATAATTTATATTATAGTGTAGACGTGGAAGAGACGCACGTGTGTTCATAACCTTGTCTCGTGAGCTACTGCGCTTGCGTGGGTTCGCGTGTACCTAAATACATATATGCTGTTCGTTTCCATTGATTTGTCGGCTGTGAATACGAAATTGATTGAATTTTACCGCGATCGAAATCGTGACGGTATATGACAAAGGTGCTTCGTAATATTAGTTTGTAATTTTTTAAATGTTTTACTTCGTAACTGCGATGATTATAGTATCATTACGGCGTGAATTAGGAGAGACATATGTCCAGCTGTAGACTAAAACAGGCTGATTGATTGGTATTACCCTTACTAATATTATAAATGTGAAAGTTTGTAAGAATGGATGGATGTATGGATGTTTGTTACGCTTTCACGTAAAAACTACTGAACGGATCTGGATGAAATTTGGCACAGAGATAGATTACAGATTACTTTTTGCAGCGATATCCGACACCCACGCGGGCGGAGCCACGGGCAACAGCTAGTCATTTATAAAAAATTTATAGTTAATGTAACACACTACTATGTATCGATTTTTTTCACTGAGTATGTGGATAATGGAAACGCGCACATCTTTATCGATTAAATAGTTCTAATATGACCGAGACCTTGATTTTACAATAAGTAGGGTATCATATTATAATGAGTATCAATAATTGTATTACAACATAATAATAACATGTTAATATTTACAACTCGATAAAATTGTTATTAGATTTATGACGCAACCGTGCCATTTGGTGATGAAAGTGTACACACGGACGCGTTGGCAGTTATATCTCGGTACCTATATCTGAATCCAGTTCAGATACTATGGGCCACCTCACTCAACCCAAAACGTCCCACTGCTGAGCACGGCCAGCTGATTCTAGGAAACAGTGATGGCAAACTGACAGTTGTGATTGCTCGGTGACGGCAGAATCTATTGACTAAACGTCAAAAAGGCTCGGTTTTTGCTCTTACGGAATACCGATTTTCAATCTGACAGCCAGATTTTGCTCGGTTTTTGCGGTGGCTCGGTTTTTGCTCTTACGGAATACTCCTACCGGTCTTCTCCGTACACTTGGAGGGATATTAGCCTACTTTACCGCGCTGGCCAGACGGGTTGGTATAGGTATTTGTTTCAAGTTTTCCCTCTCTTGCACTGGATATTGTCTGCCTGAGTTACTTCTTTAGTCGACTCTTACGACACCCTCAGGATGGAACGGGGTGTTGACATTTGTATTCTTAATCCGTCACTATACAGACTATCAATAGTATAGTGTAATATACTATAGTAAAATCATATTGGTAAATCTGGTAAATAAATATTATGGCCGTCAAGCGTAAAATGTAATTTTGAACGGTAGTTACTTGAAAACTGTTTACATACTGTTGCGTCGTAGTTATTTAATTTAGTAATGCTCGTGTAGAGATAAGTTTTTTAACCGACTTCAAAAAGAGGAGGATATAAACACGTTC
The DNA here is from genome assembly GCA_947095525.1 of Trisateles emortualis. NCBI lineage: Eukaryota > Metazoa > Arthropoda > Insecta > Lepidoptera > Erebidae > Trisateles > Trisateles emortualis. The sequence continues at coordinate 3,957,137 of OX352740.1, read as the reverse complement.
CGGGACAGCCGTAATTTTAAGTTATGGATTGATACGGCACTACGGCCACAGGCGGGCATCTTGTACTTGACGAATCTTGCAGCCCGTCTTCAGCTGACAAGACCCTCTAGACAAGTGGCATAAACGGTAGTCGAAACGAAAAATCAAAAAGTAAATGTATGGGATTTGACGTAAGTCTACGATATAATGTCATAAACTTACGTCAAATCCCATACATTTGCTTTTATGACTTTTCGATTCAATTATCGCTTATGCCACTTGTCTAGAGGGGCAGTTTACATACTGTTTTAAGGAATCACGTGACCTAGTGTCATATTGCGCTAATTCATATCATCAGAGATGTCATATCGAAAGCTCATGAATAAGTTTTTTTTTTGGTTTCACACTTACATACATTTTGAGCAAATATACACATTGACATCACGTCTATGGGCGATACTCACTGATACAAATTTGTTTCGACGACTGCTGAGTGTAACGACGACGTAAAAAAAGTAAGATAACAGCAACACGCCCAACGACGGGTCCAAAAAAAATGGAATTCTTTAGTGTCTTATCACATAATTTCATCTCCTTGTTATTGTCCCAGAACGTGTTAATTCGTGTGTGTATACTTGTTTGCCACAATGCCATCCAAGCAGTATAAAAAAGAAGGTAGTATAAAAAAATCTAATCTGACATTTAAACGCTCTATTATTTCTTAGAAACAAAGTAGGTTCATGTATTTTTTTATATCTACGCAAAAGCAATTAGTTTTAACATTGACATTCGAAGGGAAATATACGGAAGACTGTTTACCGTAAATAATTAGGGTAATTACCGTAATAGATAGAATGGCAAGTTGATTTATTTATATGGAATACTTTCCGATTGCATTTCGACTACAGCTTTGATTGATTATATTATCATTTACCTGCCTGTTGGTCTAGTGGTAAGTGACTCTGACTGCTACGCCAGAGGTCGTGGGTTCGATTCCCACAAATCTTTGTGTGATGAGCACGAATGTTTGTTCTGTGTCTGGGTGTAATTTATCTACATATAATATGTATGTCTTTAGAAATATATAAGTATGTTTATCAGTTGTCTGGTAACCATAGTACAGGCTCAGCCTAGTTTGGGATCAGATAGCAATGTGTGAGTTGTCCCGAAAATATTATTATTATATTATTATTATTTACCAATGCATTTGGCAGTCTTTGGGGACATGCGATAGAAGTGAAAACTTAGTGTATTGTGTTCTCGAGCTTTTAGATTATTATCTATACTAATATTATAAAGCTGAAGAGTTTGTTTGTTTGGTTGAACGCGCTAATCTCAGAAAGTACTGGTTCGGTTAGAAAAATTGTTTTTTTGTTGAATAGTGCATTTATCCAGATAGGCTATAGGCTATATAACATCACGCTATGATCAATAGGAGCGATGCAGTAGTGAGATATGTTGCAAAATCGGGGAAAATATTCAAATTACCACGCGGACGAAGTCGCGGGCGACCCTTAGTTTTTGAATATGGAAAGTGTTCGGTGACGATGAAGAGGGTTCCATGATTTTTTTTCACCCAAAAATTTTAAATTTCAAAAGCGTTCGGTGACGATGACGCTAGTTTCATGAGTTTTGTTCACCCAATAATAACCCCAACGCGCCTAAAGGAGTTTTCATTTCAAAAACAAAGATGTACAATGGATATTCTTTTCGCGCTCGGCCATTGTTCTTTCCACACTTATTTACTTGTCTTCTTAAATAAAAATAGAGTAAATAAAATGTTATAAAAAGACATAGACTGACTTTATACCACTTAGATATCTGAAGGTATCTGATGCTAAAGTTCTCAAGTAAAGTCTAACTGGCTTTCTTGTTGGAAAAGTTTACAACTTTCTATATTCCATTAGGAGCAATGCTCACCTCTTTACTAAGCTTTAAGTTTATCTATAGTACTTTATAACATGTAAGAAATCGAAAATATTATAAAATATATATTACTAGCTGTTGCCCGCGGCTCCGCCCGCGTGGATGTCGGTTGTCGCTGCAAAAAGCAGCCTATGTGTTATTCCAGACCATAATCTATCTGTGTGCCCAATTTCATCCAGATCCGTTCAGTAGTTTTTACATGAAAGAGCAACAAACATCCATCCATCCATCCATCCATTCTTACAAACTTTCACATTTATAATATTAGTAAGGATAATGTATTTTATAATACAGTTGTTTTATTAATCCCTAGCCTAGCCTTTGTATCCCTTCTCTTTTCATTAAGCAAATCTTGTTATGTATAACGCATCCTTTCAAATTTGTTACTGAAATTTTCTTTTCGGCACTATAGACTATAGGTTTACTGTAAAGACATATATTATAAGTACTATCACTGTATACAACTGTTTGTTGCCAAAATAAACTAAAAAAAAAATATTTTAGGATTATGATGAGTAACATTTTTTTTAACATGCTGCAGGATAAAGTGGTGATACGAGGGGCTTGCAATGATCATGTCAAAATCAAAGTCAAACTCATTTATTTATTCAGGTCAAACACTTGATAGTTATTAACGTAATAAAAACATTTTTTTTCTACGGCCAATTTGCTGACTAGAGTAGGGCCTCAATAGATAATTGGCAAGAAACTCGGGCCACTCTTTTTAATCGCCAGAGAGAGAGAGTGCATAACATTTACAATTTGGTATGAGTTACAATATTAGTAGTAACAAAAAGGGACCAAAACCATATACCATACATATTGAAATTTAGATAAGTATTTAATTAATAAGGAAACAATAATATTTTTTTTTAAAACACGACGACGACGTTGACGACATCCTTACTAATATTATAAATGTAAAAGTTTGTGAGTATGGATGGATGGATGGATGTATGGATGGATGGATGTTTGTTACTCTTTCACGTAAAAACTACTAAACGGATCTGGATGAAATTTGGCACAGAGATAGATTATGGTCTGGAATAACACATAGGCTTTTTACAGCGATAATCGACATCCACGCGGGCGGAGCCGCGGGCAACAGTTAGTGTAGTATATGTATTAGTCAATAGACTGATTGCCAATCCACCAACACCTGAGGATGCTTACGTCACATTCGATTATGAGGTAGTTCTCGGATATTTTCAAATACAATATTTGCAACACCAACAGTAAAATGTAAACATTACAAGTATTATCAAAACTATTTAAATCAATAGGTATGTAAAATAATCGGCACATTTTAAATCATTAAAGTATAAAAGTATTTGAAAAAAACATCGTGTATTTTTAACTGTGACAGCACGTCATTCTATCTGTGACAGTTATCCAGAACACACGTGAAATCTACTGCTCCGATTTTTATTTCTTCTTCTGCGGCACCAACGTACCTGCACCTCATCAGAACCCACCACCATATTAATACACCGCTGTACAGTTGTAAGAAGGGTGTGCCTTAGAAGTCCAGTTGATGTAGTATGCGCTTGCAGTCAAAAGGACAAAACTTCGTGTGACCCACAAAGAGTTGTTCTGAATCTGGGTGTAATTTATGTCCGTTAATTGTATGTTTGTAAAGTCCCCTGCAACACAGAGCTGATTCTTTAGAGCGAGAAGTTGTCTTTAAATTTAAAAAAAAAAATGTTGTTATTGTTATATTTATTTTGCTTTTTAAAAATTGATATCAAACATTATCGAAAATGTTATGAGAATTTATTTTTAAATCACTCAATCTTTTTTTTTTGTTTTAAAAAGACAACTCTCGCACTAAAGAACAAGCTCTGTGTCGCGGAGGACTTTACAAACATAACATACAATTAACGGACACAAATTACACCCAGACTCAGAACAACACATTGTGGGTCACACAAAAGTTTTGTTCTGTGTGGGAATCGAACCCACAACCTCGTGCACAGCAGGCGCATTCTGCGACAATTGGACCACCAAGCCAGTCAAAAACTCAAAATGTTTGTTTTTCTCTAAATCCTAAAAACTTTTCTATGCATAAAATTATATCTCAATCTCACTTTTATACAAATGCCTATGTACACTTATACTGCCTTTTTAAAATACCTGTAATAAATAACAAGTGTCTGATTAGATTTCAACTTTAAGATTTCTCAGACGCCCCTCCATTTCTGACAGTAACCAAATAAAAAAAACTTTTAAAACTAAAATGAAAAATGAAGTAAAATGTTTAGCAGAATAGACGGTCTAACAGAAGTAAGACAATTTTATCCAAAGCCGTTTATACTTGGCAAGTTTAAGAAAATATTGTAAAGGAAGTTTTATACAAGAAAAATTCTTATCTCGGTACCCTTTAGTGAATTTCGCGAAATGGCTATTATCCTACGCTCAAAGGGGACTGAAAGTAACATAATTGCCGAGTTGTTTCGTTCACGTAAAATGTTCTACTGAGGATGGTTTTAGGAAAATGTTTTGAAATAATATATGTGAATTCTACTTTTTTTTTTTTTTTTTTTCATCATACAAATATTATAAATGTGAAAGTTTGTGACGGTGGATGGACGTTTGTTACTCTTTCACGTAAAAACTACTGAACGGATTTGGATACAAATTGACATAGAGATAGATTATAGTATGGAATAGCAATTGTGGTTGTGTTCCTGTGTGTGAGTACAGGTCTCCAGCGCTCATTTAGGGATGCGTTTTAAAAGAAACGTATTCCTATCCCAGGCATATTCCCATCATAATAAATAGGTGTTGCCAACCCATTTTTTTTACACCAGGGCGGTGTAAAAAAAATGGGTTGGCAACACGCAAGTGATACTTTTGGTATTACCAGCGTCCATAGGCTACGGTAACTGCTTAACATCAGGCGGGCCGTATAAAAAATGGCCTAAATTATACCTAAAAACGATTTTCGTCCAACGTACATGATAAACTTTAAGCCGTTATCGCTGTACGTACTCGCACACTAGGTAGCAAAATAATGTGCATTGATATTTGCTCTGCTAAGGAGCATACTCCCTAGCAGAGCCACTTTGTACACGTACCTACTCAGGGCAGATAAAAGCTACTGCTTTTTACGTTAACTGATGTACAAATACTGTTCATTGTGTACGTGTTGTAAAATATGATGAATTAATCATTATTAAAATGTGGTGTTAATTAACTGCACTTTACTGTAATGTTGTTAGAAAACGCCTTGTTATTTTGTGTTAGCAAAATGTTTCTTTCTAACCATTGCTATTTTATTTAATTAGGCGCACAAGTATAGGTAATAATATAATTTATTATTATTAAACAGGAAATATGTTGTAAATAGGTATGTAGATAAATAAATAGATAACTCTTTTTATTTGACATTGAAATTATTTTGATAACTAGTTGTTGTAACATTATCATATTAGTTAAGTGACAGATAGAGGGTAGTTTTAGAAAACAATTCATGGTGTCTGTTACGATCGTACATTCTACTAACAATTCATTTCATTATTGTGATAACTGGAAATAGTGGAAAGTGCAAATCCTTGAAGATGACGAAGTTTCAAATAGCGCCGAATTAATTAACCTTAAAGGATATTAGTTCTTGCAGCGATAGCAATATTAGTATCGTTAACATGAATTCATTTCAAGTTGACTTTCATTTGTGGTACAACGAGAAACCTTCACTTGCAACTGGCAAAAAGAATTTAATCAATAAACCTCTAAAAGAAAAATAATGCCTTTATGAAAATGGACATTATAATTTCTGTAAATGGATTTGACGTCACATAAAATAATAATCGTTGCGTTTGGAGTTTTTACAAATATTCTGTTAATGATGATTACCATATGTAATATACAGGCACATGTGAAGAATGTTATGGTAAAATTAATATCACAACCAAAGGTGATTATAACAGTAATATATTAACATGTTTATTTAAAAATGTTGACAAAAATATGATTCATACATCAAAGAAAAAGTTATCTTCTCGTATAACAAAAGAACTAGCTTCACAGATGCAAAATTAGTATTCTATTGTCATGCAAAATAAAATCATGAATTCTTCTATACAGAATGATGAAACAAGTGAACCACCTATCATACTGAATATGGAATCATTGCAAAATTGGAGAAACAGTTAGGATGGTGCAAAACGTTTCCACAAAATAGTTGTTTTCGCCTTATAAATTATGTCGTTTACAGTACCATGGGTGAACGTTATTAGAACTGTTTCTTTACAACCCTTTTTATACATTACTGGACCGAACTCCTGTAAAAATTATATAGAAATGTTTCTTCAGAAAGGATGTATACCGTTATAAGTATTGACACAACTGGTTAAATTTTCAAGAAAATTATTCCTCTTAATCCTGAAAATGCTTTTGAAAGTAAACACTTATTATTGTAGGTCGTGGTGCTTAAGATTAAAGATAATTCTATGCTACTTGCATAAATGATTACAACTCTACCAACTTCCAAGATTCCAGAGCAATTTCTTACCACGTACGATTAGGCTGTGGAATGAGCTCCCCTGCCGAGGTTTTTCCAAGAGTCTATAGCATGGAGTTTTCAAGAAAGGAGTTATAAGGTTTTTAAAGGGTCGGCAATGCGTGAGTGACACCCCTGGTTTTGCAAACGTCCATAGGATACGGTAACTGCTTACCATCAGGCGGGCCGTACGCTTATTTGCCACCTTGGTAGTATAATAAAAAATGATTTTCAGTGGTTAAAGAAATGGATTGGTGAGAAATGGATTGGTGAGATGGAAACTCTTCAACGACTCAGCCACCATAATGGAGTTGTCATAAACATGGTTACAAGATTCACGACTACTCGGGAATATTTATCACATTGCTTTAAAGTACTGGACTAACGAGAACGTTGTCAAATTACCTGTCGTTTGACATTGGATACATCACACTTTATGAAATCTTTGTATCGTCTACAATGTTCCAATATACGTGTCAAGTCTTTCTATATCAGACTTCTGTTGCGACTAAAAAGCTGTACAAATTATGAGGTGACAAAAACTATAATTGAAAATATAATTATTGTGGCGTCACAGAAATATGATAATATTAAGAAGTATGGTAACAAAAGCAAAAGCGACTACCTTGAGATTTATTAACATCTTTTGAAGTGCCAAATAAAGAATATGTTGATTCGATTAATAGAGCTACCCCCTTATCTGATATAATTAATAAATTTAAAAGGAATAATCGAAACTTTTCTTGTTGAGAAGTTCCTCAACGCGCCTAAAGAATTTTTCACATCAAAAATACTTATTAACCTTTATCTCTTTAAAATGTACAAAGCAGCAATGCAGCTAATGACTAGATATTTTGACCATCACGAACAAAAACTTCTCTTCCGCTAACTACATATAATCACAAGAGAATCTCATAAGCGTTTATCATTTTCTACAATGTCATTATAAGATCAGTTCGTGATATATATCCCTCGCAATCCTTTCATAACATCGCAGTTTTTCATTGTTGCGAACTAGCCAGAACCGAAAGGGTGTTGATTTATGGTTGTTGTAGGGCGGTACGTGCCATTTTCACCTGGCCGTGTTATCTCCAACATTTATTTATGTGTAGGCTGTATAATGGCATTGCATGTATGAATAGTAGGTACCTAAACCTGTATAGGTATGTCAAAGTTAAAATCTTTTGTTTTGTTTTTGTAGTCGAATTTATACTAATATTATAAAGCTGAAGAGTTTGTTTGTTTGGTTGAACGCGCTAATCTCAGAAAGTACTGGCTCGGTTATTGAAAATATTTTTTGTTGAATAGCGCATTTATCCAGGGCTATAGGCTATATAAAATCACGCTATGTTCAATAGGAGGGGAGCAGTAGTGAGATATGTTGCAAAATTGGGGAAAATATTCCAAATTACCAAGGGTTCGAAGCCGCAAGCGACCCTAGGGGTTCTTTTATAAAATGCTATTCTTGGTAAAGAAAAATACAGTTATACCCTAAATGTGTTCTTACTTATAAATAAAAATTATTTATTGTCTCAAACATCCTATAACAAATGAGATGAAGCCCTAATCTTACACTAAGATTCCCTGTGTTGTAGGATCTAGTCTCTTTCGTCAATTGTTTACCAATTAGAGAAGTAATAATATAAAAAAAGGCACGATGTTATAAGTTGATTTCACTATGATCTAGCGAAAAGTGCAGCGCGTACCAGAGTACCAACCATGTCGGTATATTGTGCATTTGTAAAATGAAAATACGGCAAAATAAAAATAAAATGATTTATTTTATACTGTTTTATTTTGTGATAGTGTTTCACTTTTGTGCACGATTGTACTTTTGCTTTTTTATGTATTTATTTATTAAACTTTATACACAAATTTATGTAAAGGCGGACTTAAAGCCAGTGGCATTATCTACAAGTCAACCTAGGGTGATGCAGAGATAAACGAAGTAGCTTTTCACACGAAGATGTATAAATGAGGTCCAACGGAACGTTGTTTGAAACAGGGGCCAATGGAAACTAAAGTATTGGTAAAATCCAAGTTTGAGGGTCCTAACGGTACAATGATGTCCAAAGGGTCATAATTGCAGATGAGGTCCAAACTTGGAGGTCCTACGAGTACGAAGCCAAAAGTAAGAACTAGTGTATAAAACAACCTAGCATCGTATCTCGTATAAAAGCTTTGTATAAATTGCACTGCATATAAACTGCCAGGTGAATACCCTGTCTAAAAATATTGTATGTATACTTGTTCGCATATGTTGCCTCGACGTCGACGCACGCCCGGGTATTCGGATGAAATACTATTTTGTTTTTAATCCATTTTAATCCATTTCATTGCAAATAATAATGTCAAAAAGTTTCTAAATATTCAATTTGAAAATAAAATTGATATCTAATTTCAAATTAAGATCAATAATGAATTGCTGCTAGAACGTCAAGGTACTTAGGCTTTTAAACCGTTAAGGCTACCAATTCAAAACTTGGCACAATGATGTTAAAAGTTGTTTAATCCAAGCAAAATCGGGGCATGCTGCTAGTAAAATATATTATTCAGAGCTGATAAAGCTTTACAAAATGCACAGTGAAATGCTTTTCAATATAAATTCATTTACATATTCCTTTTCAAACGGCGACTTAAGTTCAAAAGTCATTGGAAGTTATAAACCCCCATGACTTGAGATTCCGTTCAGGTATCCCAATACAAAAGGTACCCTTTCTAAGCTTATAATATCCACCCACGCCTATTTTTACCAGAATTACGTTTGTCATAACGATATTTAAAATTGGTCGCATTTACACCGTACTGTGTTGCTCTGTTCACTGATATATGATTTATGGTACCATCGTATTAATATTATAAGAGTGAAAATTTGTGAGTATCGATGTATGTATGTTTGTTACTCTTTCACGTAAAAACTACTAAGCGGATCTGTATAAAATTTGCCACAGAGACAGATTATAGTCTGGAATAGTACATAGGCTTCTTTTTATCCCGATACACGCGGGCGAAGCCGTGGGCAAAAGCAAGTGAATAATATTTTTAGAAACGGTACTATGTAAATAGGTATTATGTAAATAATATATTATATATTTTTGATGTCTTACTGGACATAAGACTCCTTCGATTACAATAGCATTTAGTATACAAAACGCTCTATAACGATCAAAATTAAACCGAGATTTTTAAATATCATTTTCAACCTTATTAACTTTATCTAATAATGCCAGTACTAAACTCATCCTAGAGCGTACTACGCCTAAAAAATAATCCAAATAATAATAATATTGCAAATAGACGAAAACACTACACCTACATGCTGCATTTACTTGGTCACCACCCGTGAATGTAGTTTTGACCAGCCTAAAAGCTGTGAAATATAAACAAACATAAAATAAAAATGTTTATTTTCTCACCACAATTTAGCAAACAATACAATTTTAGGTATACCTACAATCATCATCAATATTATTGTGAGAGACTGATGCCTAAGGTAGGCTCAACGCCTGTGTTTCAGGACACCAGGTCACCACCTCTTATTTTTTAACATTTTTGGTTCTATACTCGTATAAACCGGGATCTTGCAATGTATATCTTTTTCTTCTTCTTCTTCTCAACCCATAAACGTCCCACTGCTGGACACGGGTCTCCTCCATACATTTGGAGGGATATTAGCCTACTATAATAATGTATATGCTTTTAAAAAATACTTGTAAAGAAAGTTCAAGTACCAATACCTACTTAAGTAATAAATATTATGTAAAAAAATATGTTTTATTATCTAATAATTATAATGATTAGATAATAATAATATATAGATTTTTACAATACCATGTCATGGCGGGCGAATTCCAAATGCCTTCAGTAAGTGCTTTTACTTGTCATATTTTGTGCGGAATATCAAATGGTTTTAGATGTATTTTTGGGAAGGTAAAAATATTTATAAATGGACTAATCTAATAGCTAGATTCGTCTGTTATAGTGACCATATGTTCGATTGAAAAAAGCTTTCAAATTTACATATATTTTTGTTACCTTTTACCGCAGCCGCGATATCAATCGACTGAAACATTTTTGTTAAAAGGTTGACTTCGAATTGTATTATTCAATTTATATCGACTGCACGGTTGGTCAGTGGCTTGAGTGGTTACCATGTGTGTCATTTACCAGTGCGAGGCGTGTTCTAGGTTCTGATGATTGTCACGAGTCTGGGTGTACTTTGTCCGTTAATTGTGTTTTTAAATTCCGCCATGATACAGGGCTTCTTCCGTAGTGGGAAGTTGTCTTTTTTAAATAAAAACATAGTTACATTAAAACAATATATACAAAAATAGTGATAAACTATTATTATATTATTGTTTTTTTTTACACCAAGGTTTTAAGATGTAGTATCAATGGGATAGAAAAATGTTTCTTTCATAACGCTTCCCTAAATGAGCGCTGGTGAGCTGTACTCACACGCAGGAACACAACTACACCGCTGTGTGTAATTATTTGGCCGTGGATTTCTATAAGATCTAACTTATCGAAGAACTCGGGCTTGCTTGCTTGCACCATGCAAGTGAGCAAGCCCGACTAAGGAAGCCTATGTTTGTTTGCGAACAAAATAACAGTGCGTAATTCTCCATAAAACAAGAATTTATATTATTTAACACCCACAAATACTAACTTTTAAATCTATAAATCCACCACCAGCCAACAAAGAGAATAGCGCAGTAGTTCCAGAGGGCACTTAGGCGTACAGACATGAGCTGATTATAATGTTACCGCTTGTCAAAATCTGTCCGACGCAGAATCCAAACTAAGCTACCGTTTCATTTCTGGCTGGTGGCCAGAATGTATTAATAATAATAATAATAATAATATTCTTTATTGTACACCATACATAATTTATACAAAATTATAAAAAAAAATATTTTTTTAACTAGCAGTATGTACAATGGGCGGTCTTATCGCCAAGAGTATTTTACCAACTTTGAATGTGAGAGATAGTTTAATCCTTTCTTCAATCAAGGCATTGCATTGATTGCATGGTTGGTTCAGTGGCTTAAGTGGTTACCTCATATTTATCAGTGCGTGGCATGTTGTGGGTTTCATCCCTAGGACTTTTTGTGCGATCCATAAATCGTTGTCCCGAGTCTGGGTGAACTTTGTATCCGTTAATTGTATGTTTGTAAAGTCTCCCGCGACACATAGTTTGTTCTCTAGTGCGGCAGTGGTATTCCGTAAGAGCGACAACCGAGCGACCGCGAAAACGGAGCAAAATCTGGCTGTCATATTGAAAATCGGAGCAAAATCTGGCTGTCAGATTGAAAATCGGTATTCCGTAAGAGGTAAATTGGTATTCCTATTTGACGTTTAGCAATCGTGTGTGCCGTTACCGAGCAATCACAACTGTCAGTTTGCGATCACTGTTTCTTAGAGAATCAGCCGGCGGGAGTTGTCTTTAAAAAAGAACCTTACTTATATTGTAAATGTAAAAGTTTGTAAGGATTTATCGATGTTTGTTGCTATTTCATGCAAATACTGCTGCCTGGATATTGACGAAACTTTAAATGTTATAGCTTTTAAGTATAAAAAATAGGTATCATTTTTATAAAACAAAGGGATGAGTAATACTCCTATTTTATAAGTAACCTAAGGCTACGCTAACTTAATGTTATTTTAATATATTGTATAGAGGGAGAGCTAGCAACGTATTTAGTTTTGTCATTTTCAAGTCATGAAAATTCACAAAAGAACTCTTTTGTACCTGCAGAATATTAAAAAGTTCTTCTGGCAACCCTCCGCGGATGGGGTGTTTAACCCTTAAATAACAAAGAGAGAAAAGAAATAGAACCTAAACTAAAATACCTAATTTAAAATAGAAAATACTACCAATATAATTTACTACAAATTTTAAGACTGATACTATAGCAAATTAAGTTTTATTTGTTACCCTCTTCAGGTCTTTTCTTCTTGTCAAACAGGCAGGTAAGTCCCGGTGCTAGTACAAAAAAAAACAAAATATTCCCGTCAAAGTAATCCAATTTTCTCTCAACTAAGAAACAGCCTGATAACTTCAATGACTTCCAAAACTCTTTGATAATATCACTGCAAGACAAAGTTATCGTCTCAGTTCCAACTTTGCGATATGAACCTTTGCGATAATTTTGATCCACAAACTGTTGTAATAAGACCTAAGGAACTTTTTTCATCAACACTAGGAATATTCTTCGAAAGATGTTGAAGTATACAAAGGCCTGTTAATGTTCGTATTTGCATATTTTGTGGACTAAAGTAGTAACTCAGGGGAAAAGTTGTTTTGAATAAAATGTTTATTTTTTTTGTTAAGAAGAGTGTAAGTGTAATAATCCAATTTAGATGGCAAAGAAGCATACTACCTGTCTGATGGTAAGCAATTACCCAAGCCTTATAGCCGTAGACTCAATGCCAGGCCACACCTAAAAAATCAAGCTTTTGGATTCTGGTCAGAGCTTTGTCTCGTTTCTTTAAAAAAAAAACATCCTTAAATGAATATTACAGACCTATACTCACGAGTAGGACCCCAATTTACGCCACTGTATGTATAGTTATTTGTCTGTGATCTTCTATAAGACGTAGGTCCTTTCCAAGTGGGGCTTCCTCGCTTTTAATGTGCCCTAACTTTCTTAAACTTGACCTTTCAAAATAAATTTTATTACTGTTATAACTTGAGTAAAAACATTCTTATGACAATTCTGGAGATGATAAATGAGGTACTAAGTCTACTTACCCACCAGAGTATATTTATATTGTGGAAACTTTTAACAGCGACGACAAAGGGCCAGTAATGTCCTTATTTGCATTTATTTTTAATATTTCTACAGCCACACTTAAATGTAAAAAGGCAAGTTGCTTTTAAACAAAGACAGTTAAATTACAAAAAACGTAAATAGGTTACAGTAATTTACTGGTCTCTTAAAGAGCTACATGACCTTAGATTATATAATACTAGCTGTTGCCCACGGCTCCGCCTGCGTGGATATCAGTTATCGCTGCAAAAAGTAGCCTATGTGGTATTCCAGACCATAATCTATCTCTATCCCAAATTTCATCCAGATCCGTTAAGTAGTTTTTACGTGAAAGAGTAATAAACATCCATCCATCCATTCTTACAAACTTTCACATTTATAATATTAGTAGGGATATACATATACATATGTAGGTACATGCTCTACATATAAGACTGTCTCGGTGGCTTAGTGGTCGATGTGTTTGATTGCTGATCACGAGGTCCCGGATTCAATTCTCGAGTCGGTCCGATTGGGTGTTTCTGTTTAGAAATTCAAAATAGATGGCCGTAGTTCGAAAATTGGCGATGTTTACACTTCCGTGCCTCGGAAAGCACGTGAAGCACGCTTTTGTGTTTGCGCACACACTGTACTATAATATCTCCCGCGCAAATGGCTAGTTTCCGTTGAGATTAGCCGCCGTGACCGAAATTCGGTTAGGAGGACATTACAGGTCAAATCCTACTAATATTATAAACGCGAAAGTTTTAAGTATGGATGGATGGATGGATGTTTGTTACTCTTTCACGTAAAAAGTACTAAACGGATCTGGATGAAATTTGGCAGAGTTATAGATTATGGTCTGGTATAACACATAGGCTACTTTCTACAGCGATAACCGACATCCACGCGGGCGGAGTCGCGGGCAACAGTTAGTCTGATATAAAGGTGCTCCTCCCCAGCAGGAGCATTCGGCTATAAAGTAAAATTTTAGATTAGATTTTGAGCATTACATTACAGGTTACGCACCGCAATGCTCGGTTCTCCTCCCTCACTGATGTAATGCTCGATTCTGTAACGTAACATCATACGCAAATGCCAGATGAGGCTTTTAATACATTTTTGAAGTGAAAACTCATTAAGGCGCGTTGAGCACTTTTTGGGTGAATAAAAGTCAACTCGCGTCATCGTCACCGAACGCTTTCCATATTCAAACTTTTTGGTTACAAAAATCACGAAACTCACGTCATCGTCACCGAACGCTTTCCATATTCAAACTTTTTGGGTAAATAAAAATCATGGTACATATAAAAAAATAAAAAAAAACATACCGTCAAGCATATAACCTCCTCGTTTTTTGAAGTCGGTTAAATATATAAGAGCTGATGTGCGCCGTTGGTGCTTATTTTAGTTGTCGCTTAAGAAACTTAGGTAAGCAATAAATTAATATACAACTATTCGACCACTCAGCGAATCACAACCCATGTTCAACCAATTCTCAGTTCACTTAGCTTGCAAAGCTCTGCAATTCTGCTATAAGTACTAGATTAGCATTAGCATAATAGCTATAACTAGGCCATTAGGAAATAATACATAGAGTAGGTATTAGCTTAAGTATAGGATTAGAGTGAACTGTTGGTTTTTTGATTGTCATGCTCACTGAAATGTCCTTGCTTGTGGTGTCGTATTGGCCGGGTCATTTCCTTCCCTCTGATATGGCAAAGGAAATGATGGCTGCTCCGTGCGTCATGCTCGTGAACGGGTGCTACTTGGGGTGGCTGGTCAATCTTGGCATGATTTATTTTTAAATAATATAATTTTTAGATTTTACTTAGATTGCAATGTGATCTCGACACGATCGATCTTATTTTTACAAAAAGAAACGATCCCTCATTACCATACTAAATTCATTCCTGATTTTTAGCCATTATATTGTTTCTTAATTAATTAAATACTTATCTAAATTTCATTCTGTATGGTATATTGGTTTCCGTTCCTTTTCGTTGCCACTTATATTGTAACTTATACCAAATTGTAATGTTATATTCTGGCGATTAAAAACAGTGACCCGAGTTTCTTGCAAATTCTTCTCGAGGCCCTACCCATAGTCAGCGAATTGGCCGTAGGAAAAAAGTATGCTGGCATTTGTTTTCATGACGTTCATAAGTATCATGTATTTTCTTTTTTTCCATTCAGGATAAATATTTTTGTGAAATTTCGAATAATTCCTGTATCGTTGATCAGAATGATTTGATTAGTAGTCAAATTAATGTGACAATAATAATTGCTTGGTTCGAACATGAGCCAATGAGTTTACATTTCGGAAACAATGCGACTTTATAAATTTAAGATCCTTATATATAAAAATCAATGCCACTTTTCGTTGTAAATTAAACTCCTCCTAAACGACTCGGCTGATTTTAATAAAATTTTGTGTATGTGTTCGGGTAGGGCCCCGGATGGTTTAGATTCACAATTGGACCCAGTAGGTGGCGCTGCTGTCGGTATCAGCTTTTCCTGGTAGGACGACGGGTCTGCCAGGTCCGCGAGTACATTAACAAATACTTACCTATAATAAATGTGTCACAAGGAACTCCAAATACGTCTAGATTCGGTTTTGTTGGGAACCAGTAATCATGATTAAAACCAATGTTGACGTCATGGCTGTAAAAAGAAAAAGGATATTTAAAACTATAAAAAAAAACAAAATATCTTCCTAAGCAATTCAAAAAGAAGGAAAGGTCCAAATTAACACAATCAATGCAGACCTCGTTTCAGTGAAAGTGAAGAGTAAATATTTGTCCTAATCAGGAACAAAAAGTGCCGCCACACGACAAACAAATACAAGGGATTTGAATTATAAACTTTTTACTTGGCAAATTGCTAATGAATTGAAACTAGTTGATTCGACAGATACGGTTTGGGTTAAAACATGATGTGATTAGCATCGCAGTTTAGGGTTGTGTTTGATTTGGATTGAATATTGAATAATACATGTGTTAAATCTGTAAGTAAGAGGTAGTGAACCATACTAGTGGGGAAGCCCGACTGGGGAAGGACCTCTACCTTACAGAAGACTACAGCCAAATTACTACACACAGCGGTGTAGTTGTGTTCCGGTGTGTAAGTACAAACTCATAGGGATACATTTTTAACAGACTTCAAAAAGAAGAAGGGTTCTATGTTCGACTGTATGTATTTATTTATACCGGTTATCCACCCGCCGTTTGTGGACTGATTCTCAAAATTCTTTTTTTTATTTGAAAGACCAAAGGTATCACTTAATCCTAACTTGGTGCCAATTGAACCACCTCTAGAGTCTCAAATAACTAAATATAGATTGAAGTCAGTGCAAAGCTCAATATTTTTTTTTTGTGATACGTTTTCCTATCCCAGGGTAAATCTATCATAAAACCCTGGTGTTTATTTTTGGGTAGGCAACACGCAAGTGATACCTTTGGATTTGTAAGCGTTCATAGGCTACGGTAACTGCTTACCATCAGACGGGCCGTATGCTTATGCCACACAAGTAGTATAAAAACAAAATGGAGGAGATGAGGAATCTTTATAAAATCTAATAATTTGCTACTAAATAGCAATAACATGTACTACGTACTACCTACGAGTCACACAGCTTCAATTACAAACCCACTCTGTCTATAATAATGTCAATCTATAAAAATGAATCGTGTTGCTAAGCGCAAATCTCGAGAACAGCTGCCCCTCTAGACAAGTGGCATTTACGGTAGTCGAATCGAAAAGTCAAAAAAGCAAATGTATGGGATTTGACGTAAGTTAATGATAATAATGTCGTAAACTTACGTCAAATCTCATACTTTTGCTTTTTTGACTTTTCGTTTTGATTGCCGTTTTTGCCACTTGTCTAGAGGGGCTGAACCGATTTCGCTAATTCTTTTTTCGCTATATTCGTAATTGTCAGGTGAAGGTTCTTATGTAAAAAAAAACTAAGATAGTTGAGCTGAAAATTGTTTAACCCGGGCGAAGCCAGGGCAGGCCACTATCTATAATATAAAAATGAATCGCTGAATGTGTTGCTAAGCGCAAATCTCGCGAACAACTGAACCGATTTCGCTAATTCTTTTTTTGTTGTGTTTGTTATTGTCAGGAGATGGTTTTTATGTAAGAAAAAAATAAGAAAGTTGCGCTGAATATAGTTTAACCTGGGCGAAGTCGGGGCGGCCGGCTAGTCTATAATATAAAAAAATGAATCGCTGAATGTGTTGCTAAGCTCAAATCTCGAGAACAGCTGAACCGATTTCGCTATTTTTTTTTTGCTATGTTCGTTATTGTCAAGAAAAGGTTCTTGTGTAAAAAAAAATAAGATAGTTAAGCTTAAAATAGTTTAACCCGGGTGAAGTCAGAGCCGGCCACTAGTTTTTAATTAAAATAAATCGGATTAATTGCTATACTAAAACCGGCAGGCGCATTTTTCTTTTACGAACACACCTTCCATTGTTAGGAAAAAATTATACGTCATTTTCACGCCCTGAATTTAAGACCTAAACAAATGAGCGGTTTAAAAAGCTAACGTCACAACCAGAAAACAATAGGAACAAAGCGTGAAGAGTATATTTTTTTAAATGCGTACAGAAAATGTACGCAACCTACTGAAACGTCTGTGGACATTATGTAACTTTAATATATTTATATTGTTTGGAATGCCATCCTTTTTAAAGCTTTACAGGCACGTAATCTAAATAAATTATTAAAATTGAAGTTTCTGTTATGAATATATCATCATCTCAGCCAAAAGACGTCCACTGCTGGACATAGGTATGCTGAATATATGTATGTATTTATGAAAATATGTAGCTGAGCACGAGAGCTCATTATTGGCTATTGCTAATTTGGATTTGACTCACATCTCTGTCATCCATTCAAACCGCATATTTAGGTGGCTGTCTGTTCGTTGTGAATAATTATCTAAACGCCTCGATATTGATAAGAGAGAATTTAAATTTAAAAAGTCTTAAAATTATGGACAAAATCCACACAGACGAAGTTGTCGATCTATGTATAATTCAATATTAAAGCAATGTGGAAAAAGGCGAGCCCGGAACAAGATTCGAACCTGCGCCTCACGGGTTCCGGCCCAGCGCATTACTAACTTTGCCATCCGAGCTCCTACTCCGGCGTTCGAATTTGTCCACCGCTTGTTTACGTCTTGGAGTGACGTAAGCTTCATTCAAACGTATATATAATTTCGTATGTATAAAGCTTTACGTGTCTTCCAAAGCCCAAAAACGTGCGGCCTTCTTATGTTTTCAGAAACCACGAGGAAAATATCCAATTCCCCGTCTGTGGAAGCCTTTTCTACATTTAATGATAATAAACTCCACACATACGTACCTTCTCACATTACCACAAAGAATTTTTAATCATATTTGTGATAGCACATCACTGTTTGAAATAATGACTTAATTAAGATGAAGCGTTCCACAACTGTATGTTGTTTTTGAGCATCAAGTTTTCTATTTCAAAGGAACAGTAGACTGTTGTATAAACAGGATATTTAATAAGACTGTTCCTGTTTGCGTTTGTAGGTGAACAGCTCGAGTATGTTAGTGAAAATTTGTTTGAGTCGAAAAGAGAAATGCTTTAGGTATTGTAAAATATTTATTTTATAGTTACTTTTGAACGTTTAAAGAGCGTCATACTAGCAAGCTTTCCCGACTGGGGTAGACCTCCACCATACAGAAGATCACAGCCAAATAACTACAGATCTCCAGCGCTCATTTAGGGATGCGTTTTGAAAGAAACGTTTTCCCATCTCAGGGATACTCCATCCTTAAGGTCTGGTGTAAAAAAAATGGATCGGCAGCACACAATTGATACTTCTGGTATTGGAAGCCATAGGCTACTGCAACTGCTTACCATCAGCAGAAACAATTATTTGAGGTTTCCTCAAAATCCACAATTCAAAATGAAACAAATCCTATATCAAATTCACACAAATACGATTACCGAAACAGACAGCATGTCTCCTGAAACCTTTAAGTAAAAAGAGAAAGAACAATTCTTTTCCCCATCTATAACTTCAACTTAAAAACATTCACGAAAAAGGGAATTTGTCAAAATATAAGGCTGTGGGCTTAGACATTTGAAGTGACAGTTATTTCATCTAGTGTATAACATTTATATGTCCTACTAACTACTTACTCAATTTCTGTTTTTATCTCTACTCGCAGGTACCTACTAAGCTTGTGCATATCGACTTAAATTGTACTGTTTTCTTTGGTTGCATCAAATAAATGTTTCTTTCTACTAGCTTCCGACCGCGGCTTCGCCCACGCGTACATTCCCTCGGAAACAGAGTTTTTTTCCGGGATAAAAAGTAGCCTATAATCTATCTCTATGCCAAATTTAATTCAGATCCGTTTTGTAGTTTTTGTGTGAAAGAGTAACAAAAATCCATACATTCTTACAATATTTTTGCATATTAGTAGGATTGCTAGGCATAGGGCTCCTCTCCTATATTAAGAGAGTACAATGATTTAATATCCACTAACATTAAGGTGAGGTAAGGTATTGTGAGGAAACCCGCGTGTCTCACAAGAAACCCTAAAGGCATCTGATCCACCACATTAGGCCAGCGTATGTGGATTCTTCATACAGGCTAAGGCGGTGTCGATGCGACGCGTTGCAATGCAGCGAAGCTAAACCGCATCTCGACCATATAGGACGCAAGCAAGGCAGCCGTGGTTTTGATCGTGTTCGTCACATTTGCAATGCACGCACGTAGGACACGGAGTCAGACTCTGGGCAGAGACTCGTGCCTAGCAGTGGAACATTGTATCAGTTTTTTGTACATATGAATATAATATACCCACCATCCCGGTTACTTTATGAAAATAAAGCGACCGTTTAAAAACAGTAAACGAGGTAGAGCACTATAGAATAGAGCAAGCCTGTCTCAGGAACCTCCACCACGAAGACCACAGCCAAATAACTATATACAGCGGTGAAGTTGTGTTCCTGTGTCTGAGTACACGCGTTTTTAACGAAACGTATTCCTATCATAAAAGCCTGGTGTTAAAATGGTTGGTTCCACTACATAAGAAAGAAAGAAAGAAAAAATATTTATTAGTAGTACATGCAAGTGATCTGGTATTGCAAGCGTCCATAGGCTCACTTACCATCAGGCGGTCCGTATGCTTGTTTACCACCTTAGTAGTCTAGAAAAAGCTTGCCAAACTCACTTTGTTACTTTATAAAAAATCGCGGGGTATTCCTCGAAGCGCATCCATTTTGAAACGCACCTGAAGTATTCTTCAAAACGCACCATTCAGTTGCGGTATATTTTTAATTTCTTTCGTTATCGCACCTGAATAGTGCGTTTCGAGGAATACTTTAGGTGTGTTTCGTTAGGTGCGTTTCAAAATAGTTGCGTTTCGAGGAATACCCCAAAATCGCGACCGTCTACAAACATATAAACGCTCCTCCTATGTAAGTTTACAGCCTAAATTTTGCGAGATAACCGTATACATCATCGTAAACGAGAAAACTTTGATTAGGGAACCTTCAGAAATTCATTAGTACACGCTTGAACCGAAATTACCGAGCGTTCGTAAAAACTTGTGCGAATTTAGAATATGTTTGGTTAGCAGGATAAAAATTAGAATATTTATTTTTTGCCTCCATGGAGTATTTTTGTTTTAAAGAAATATTTTACAACATTTTCTAGGACATTTAGTCTCAGGAAATGTAGAAGTCTTGAGAGACCTAAATTAAGAAAATTTGCAATTTTTTACACCACATTTTCAGCTACCCTACTTAATTATTTGATTATTGAGTTTAATAAAATTACATAAAGGTTAAGTTTGAGAGTTTTATAGGCAATTTTGTATCGACATACCTTGCAAGCAAAGCTTTTAAATGTATTTTTTATATTCATTGTTAATCTCTTGTTTTCTTTATCCATTAAATAAATAAACGACCTACATTTTATTTCTAAGCACTTAAATTTAATTTTTTATGGTATATCTATTCGTTACGTCCCTTTTAGTACCACAAATATTGTAACTCATACCAAATTGTAAATTTTATACTTTGGCGATTAAAAAGAGTGCCCCGAGTTTCTTGCCAATGCTTCTTGAGGGCCTCAAGAAGCATTGGCAAGAAACTCGGGGCACCCTAATCAGCGAATTGACCATAGGAAAAATAATACTGCGAGTTGTTTTTGTAACGTTCACAAGAGTGAATTTCAACATCTATGAATTTTAACCTAATTTTGGTGTTTTTTTTTGTTTCTCGATTTTTAGGTAATCTCATTCTATGCTTAGCTAGAAATACCTATTTGGTTGCATGAAATGCTAGAGGAGTCTAATTAACTCTGAAAATTCGTTCTTTATTATCGACACCTAAATTGTCAATACACCAAAATTAATACATAACACCAAAATTAGATATAGCAACACCAAAATTTTTATTTGTCACCAAAATTATTATAAAATAAAAGTACGCTTTTGTATAATATTTTTTTTAATGAAATATTTTATAAATCAAATAGGTAACAATCAACAACAACATTTTGATTAATTCTTGTACATTTTTATATTCTTCTTAACATTAATAATTGGATCAACTGAAAATTAGTTTATTCTTTTCACTTAATTCTACTTAATTCTTTTTTTTTATTTTCGTACTTTTTTTTAAATATTGAACTACCTATAAATTGGTATTGTTATCCCTATAACACTACCATATTCTGCTTCATTATTATCATCATTAAGATTTGTTGTTAATATATGTATCGTAAAATTGAACTTTATTAATCTACTTACAACAATCTTCTTTGCTTAGTCATAATTATATGTAGTTTTTTTTATATATTATTTTTTTGTTTTGTAATTTTTAATGTTTTTTTTTACTTTTCATTTATTTTTTTATGTGTGACATTTTCATCTTCTTCAATCTTTCTTTAAAATGCCTTATGCCACTATGTTGCGTATTTTTCTTTTTTCTGTTCTGATTTTACATTTTATTATATTTGATTGCAATTTCAAAAGATTATTTAGATTACAGCAAATTTAAAAGATTATTTAGATTACAACAAATTATTAAAACCAGTCTGGTTTTAATAATTTGTTGTAATCTAAATAATCTTTTGCGATACATTTCCTTTTCCTTTTTTATTTTTATAATAGTTTTTCTTAACGACATAATTTCAGCAGATTTTCGTTTTTGGTATTTTCTTAATTTATCATTAAGTTCTCTTCTTATTACAACAGAATTAGTTGAAATATCTGATACCGGACTACTTCGCGCAAAACTTGAAATAGGTGAATGTATGCTGCTGATACTGGGGGCAAATTGTGGCAAAGATGGTCGATAAATTGGAGTACTTGACTGATCAATACAAAGTGCTCTTGTTTCTGGTTTGGAATTTATCACAGCAGAATTTATTTCTGAAACACAATCAGCTGAATTGTCGACAAAAGGTTCTTCTGGAAGTAACTTCCGGGAAAGTAAGATTTTTGAAAACTGCTGACAAATCTGCAAACTGGATAATTGTGTGTTGGGAAGTACTTGGAATAGCGCTTTCAGAGCAAGGCAGTATTGAAGGCAATGTCCTGTCGTCATTTATAGTTTCACAAATCTGGGCTGATGATTTAGTGTCCGTTATTTGTGTTCTTTTTTCCCTTTCATAGTATGCTTTAAAATTAATCCGATTTCTTTTTTGCTGAGCTCTGCGAGCACGTGGCGGCATTTTGCTCAAAGGTACGATTTTTACTTCCGCTTTTTTTAGGGTATCTTTCTCTTTATTTTCTTCGCAATTCGTCTAGTTTGAAATTTAGAATATGTTAAATATGTACACACGGACATACATATGTTTGTTTTCTGAAAAGAAAGAAAACTATCAATTGCTTAAGAAACAAGAACCAAGTTTAGCCCTAATTTTAATTACTTATTTTATTCAATTAATATTATTTATAAATGTAGGTATCTAAAATATAGCATAATATCTTTTTAGCATACTAAGGTACTATCTTTTTTTTATAAAAACAACTCCCGCACTAGGGACCAAGCTCTGTGTCGCGGGTGACTTTACAAACATGCAATTAACGGACACAAAGTACACCCAGACTCGGGACAACCATTTATGGAACACACCATTTTTTGTCCTATGTGGGGATCGAACCCACAACACGTCGCGCAGTGGTAAATGGCGAGGTAACTATTAAGCCACTGAACCAACCGTGCAGTCAACAATAGTGAAAACTAATTTTGGTGTAACTAAGCAATTTTGGTGATTAGTAAAATACCACCAAAATCACCAAAATTGCACCACCAAAATTAGAATCGTATAAAATAAGTTGATTTAAAAAAATACTTTTGAGAATATAGTAAATATATTAATATTTTTTAAAACACATACCGAATCTACAAACTATACAAATATATTTAAACATTCAATGAGATTAAAACGTTTAATATTATCAACACAAAAATTGCAGGATTTTTGTCAGGGGTTTACGTAGACTCTTACTTACGTTTCTGGCAGGAAATCGAAACAGGATGTAACACAACTAACACTAGTGTGTACGAGCACCTGACTGAACGTTTCGAATGATGGTAGTAACATCCTTTTAGGTACCTTCAATACGATTTACGTGACGTTCTTGTTAGTCACACCAAAATTTTAAATTTATCGCGGACGGACCTTATACATTTTTTTCTGAAATAAAATAGGGCACTAAATACTACGAATTAAATATCAAGGGATAGAAAAAATAATACCGAATTAAAATAACAACAAGTATATCTAGTAAACCAACGGAGTTTTCAATAAACTGTGGTTATTCCCAACAAAACAGGTTATGGACGAACCACCAAACTTAGTATAAGATGAAAACACCTTTTTTTATATAATTACAAAAACCAAATATAATAACATAATATACATGACTCTATTGAGATAAATAGTAGATTTTTTACAAAAAAAAAGCACTATTGTATCTTTACTTTAAGATATGATTTTCAGTTACGCCGCCTAAATATTACGCTTGAGAAATTCACTCACAAGTATCGTGCATTTGATCTAAATGAATAAATGAGTTTGACTTTGATTTGCAATTGGAAGCATTGATATTGAAGTAGATCTAAATATTTAAACAATATTGTGTAGAGCTGTGTGTTCTGATTCCTATAGTCTTTAAATGTTACAATCTTACTCCTAATGAAAAACTAACTACTAAAATTTCAAAGAACAGTGGTCTAGTTCCAATGCATTTTTAAACACCGCTTCTCTAAAACCGGTTAAGCCAGAATAATGTCCGGATCTAGTAATTACAAATGTTCCAGAAACTACACTACTCCTAATTACAGACTAGTTGCCTTCTGTTAAATAAAGGGTATGTTAATTCGGTATAGTCTATACAGTACTAATATTATTTTACAGAACTCATGGGTTCGATTCCCACACGGGATAAAACTTTGTGTGATTTATAAATGTTTGTTCTGAGTCTGAGTGTAATTTGAGTCCGTAAAATTGTGTGTTTGTTTACTTCTGTTAAACTGACTTTTTAATAGCAATGAAAGAAGCATGGACTAATAGGAGGCAAGCTTATACGATTGGGTAAGATGAAGGACCTTACTTCTGTACGGTGTAGTGTAGTTTACCAGACACCACGGTCAAGTAAACATACACGGTGGTGTAGTTCTGTTCTTGTGCTTGAGGAAATGTCTTAGTGATTATTTAGGGCTCGTATTCAAAGAAAAGTTTACCTATCTCAAGAATACCTCATCAAAATCACTAGAGCTTTGTTTTACAATTCTTATGAAACAACGTTTTTGATTTGATGCTACAGGCAAGCATCTATAAGCTACGGTACAGTATGGTAACTGCTTCAATCCTCTGGATTGAAAGCTTTTTATTATACATACATACATAAATATCTACCTAACTATTTGTTCGGCCAGAAGACGTCCACTGATGTCCGAATATAAATACAATATTTTGCAATATTTTAATTCGGTAATTGGTTATAATGACCACTTGAAAACAAATCTTCAAAAATCTTCACATTCTCAATTATCCTTTGGCAAACCAACATAAAAGAGGGATGACACAAATATGAAAATTGATTTACACATATGAAGAATTTATATCCAAAATTCAGTT
This sequence comes from Trisateles emortualis, assembly GCA_947095525.1. Classification (NCBI taxonomy): domain Eukaryota; kingdom Metazoa; phylum Arthropoda; class Insecta; order Lepidoptera; family Erebidae; genus Trisateles; species Trisateles emortualis. The sequence continues at coordinate 3,931,834 of OX352740.1, read as the reverse complement.
ACAATTTTATGTGAAAATTGTTGCTTGAATCGAAAGTAAGGTTTGGGATGACAGCATTAATTTTCCGGTCCACCTATTACTTGGATTCTATTCGTCTATATCATAGGAATATAGCCTTTATGTATAAGATATTATCAGAGATATTTCTTTGAGTATTACTTTGCCAATCGCAAGTTAAACTTTGTTTGGTTTTAGCGTTCGCGCTTCGTAATTCCCTGTGAGAAATGTTAAGAATTTGTGACGACACGTGAACATCTGGCAAGGAATAAAGTATCCGCATTCCTGTTTCGGTCTCATTAAAGGTACCTTGACAGTACTTACTTTGTTTGATAACAATTTCGTATATCCACCTACGCATTGGAAACGTTTAATGTTAAGCCTTTGGCGGTAATTAAGGTAAAACAATACTTACAGTAATGCTAGCTTTGTTTGTTTTACATCTGTAATTTTAATTTATGTTTGAGGACATTTATTCACAATAAGACATAGTTTTCTACATTGTAATTTTATTTGTTGAAAAATGTTTCTCGATTTTGTGTAAAATCGGTTAATCTCTACGTATACTCGCTAATTGCCTACCATCTATTGTGCAAAAATGTTGGCACAAACAATAACACAACACATTTCGTATTACATATAACAAAACTAGTATTTTTTACATATAGTAACAAAATAAAATGACAAAAAAAAAACAACAATATGAACAAATGACGTCGCTACTAAAAGAACACAATATATAATCTCAACAAAAATTTTAAAAGTAGAACACCGTCGAAAATAGCATAGAGTATTATAAGTAACAAAACAAACGTGCATACGGTACGAATTTTTACACAATTCTATTTAAATTCAGAACTACTTGAATTCAGAGTCGAGAAGTTGAATTTTTGACACTTGAAAGCGTTAAACCCGCATGCATGTTCCTACGTAAAATGCTACGAACGTTTTGCCACAGAAACTTTGTTTTGCCAATTTTCGTGTTTGTATTTTGCCACTTTTTTTTCTTTTATATTTATTGTCGTCGGAATGATTAAATGCAGTTTTTGCGGTTAACGTCTGCTTTGTTGTGTCTTCTGTTTCTTATACACCACACTCAATTTAAAGTTGAATCCATTATATTTGTAAAATGCTTTTTCTCCAAACATTAGTTTGTAGTTATATTTCAGTGTCATCAACTTATCTAATTTAAGATCACATTTTATGTTTCTTTCGAAGCTCTATGAGAATACATCCCTTTTAATTTAACTTCTAAATAAAATTTTATTTAGGTCGTAAACAAGCTTAAGCCCACCTAATAATATTGGAGGTATCATTAGTGTGTAGACGACCCAAAATAAAAATAGCAGCTAAGATAGATTGCTTTGGAATCAGTTGGCCAATGTGTGGCAATCGTTCCGAAACAGGTATTAAAAATTAATAAAAACATTCAAGATACCAAAGAAAAATATCACTAATACCAGTCCACTATATCAATTTCAAGGAAAACCACAAAGAAAGTGCAATACAAAGAAAGGTCTGCGTTACATTATGAAAGCGCCACATAATTCAGTAGAGAGCTGCTTACTCTAAGTGTCACTTAATCACAGTACATCTGGCATAGAGAGAATGTGCAACTAACTAGTGCTCTGGATACAGTCAAGTGGGGACGTATTTGTGTTTGTAATAGTACTTACCTATCTGTTTGTTTACTGTTAACTGTATCTTGTGTTGTTGAGAACGATTGTTGGTCACGAGATCCAGGCTTCGAATGCAGGGTCGTGTCAAAAAATAGATAGTAATAGATCTTCAGGCCGATATTAGTCACATTGGTCAATTTTAACGGAAATTAGCAAACTAAAGCGTATGTAAATAATAATGATAATGTCTCATCTTATCTATCTATCAAGAGAGACAGAGAATTTAGGCCTTAATTCACACACGCTAGCCTAATGCGGGTTGGTGAATCAGATATGTCTTCTAAGACTTTCTTATGGTATTTTTCTTCACCGTTAGAAGATGGTAAATCCCCTCTGGCCGCGTATGTAACCGGAGGTTGGTAGCCAGTATCCTAAGAAGAAAAAATGATCCTCATAGGATACCAGTATTCAATTAGTAGGTACGTATAAATTGTTCAAAGTGAAATTTACATTGGTACTACCTCTTGAGATCGAACTCACACCTGCTGCATGCAAGTCCGTTACTTACCGCTTCTTATTTAAATTTGCAGTAAATAAATCAATACAAATTATAAGTTAAAGGAAATATTCTGAATCAGTTTGCAAATCAACAAATACGTAACAGACCGTGTAAACACAGCGTTTAATATTTACAAACGTGTGTAGCCAATTATGTGGGTTCGTAATGTACATAGTGGAATGTTCCAGATTGTATGTTTACCAGTACATCAAGTTTATTGCCTATAGAAAGTATTGGTGTGTAGGGTCGGGTCAAAATTTAATATGACTGTGTTGACGCCATTTTTGATTAATGCTATGGGGATGTTAGCTTTCAGGAGTTGATAATGTTCTTCCAGTTAAAATGCGGCGTCTAATTTCGACGATAACTATAGTGTTCAAGTGTATGCGCAAATATAAGCTGTTCCGTTCCTTACTCTTATGGTTCGATGGGACGGTAATCTGTCACGGCCTAAAAGAGATCAGGCGTAGAACCAACGAATTAACGCGCTTTTCGAGACACGGGAGTGTAAATAACGCCAATTTCCAAACATCTATTGTGATCAGATAATACTAAATTGAAACCAAGAATGAAATCCGGGATCTTGTACTCAGCAACGATCACAATAATAACTTAAATTTAAATTATTACTCATATGTGTATAAAACATTGAAGAAATTCTGGAATTTCAAACACGTACGAATACAAATTTTAAATATCAAACAGTTGCAACTCAATATTCATAAGTCGAAACACGAGTAACGGTATTACAGAAATGTCGTCATTATGGGAAATGCGCGGCTGCACTGAAAAGGTCCGTTGCAATTAAATTTAATGCGATACTCTGTTTTCAGTGCATTTACGTAGGCCTCGCTTGTGCGTTGCAAATTTTAACAGACGTTTCTGGAAATTGCGTTCTGATGGCGACGGCTGGGGGAATTTGTGAAGGGCCTTTGAGGCAAGGCTTAAAGCGCGGCTTTAATATTATTTAAAAGTAACCGTCTGATTTTAAGCGTTTCAAATAACTTTTTTTGAATTACATTGCTTTTGCTTCATGTTACTTTATTTCAACTAGCTGTTGGCCGTGGCTCCGCCCGCGTGGATGTCGGTTACCGCGATAAAAATATGTGCTATTCTAGAATATAATCTATCTCTGTGCCAAATTTTATCCAGATCCGTTTAGTAGTTTTTGCGTGAAAGAGTAACAAACACACAATAATACAAAAATACAAATCTTTCCTTTTTATAATATTAGTACCTAGGTATAGAAAAGTAAATATTTAGATAAATTCAGTTAGGAGGTCATTATTATAATATTTATTTATAGGTAAAAATTCTAGTTTTTTTCCGGGATAAACCTATCTGCCATTCAAGACTATATTCTATCTCTGCCAAATTTCATCCAAATCTGTTAAGACGTTTTGACGTGTTTGAGTAACAAACATCTATAGATCCATCCAAGCTTTTGCATTTATAATATTAGTAGCGACACGCCCTCGGTTTGCTTCGGATTATTTTATTTTCAGGATTTCTTTGAATTTGTTCTCTCCGTAAGAATCATCCTTGTACTTCAAGGAATATTCTAAAACAAGAATTAGCGAAATCAGTTAAGCTGTTCTCGAGATTTGCACTTAGCAACACATTCAGCGATTCATTTTTATATTATAGATTGTACTATAATAATATCCTCCCTAATAAAACTATTTAACAATGATAATATTTAGCTCTTACCTATAACTTAAGCGTGTGGATGTATCTGTTAGTTTAAGTTGGTAAATAAATAAATAAAAATATTTTCGGGACAACTCACACATCGCTATCTGATCCCAATCTAGGCAGAGCTTGTACTATGGTAACCAGTCAACTGATAAACATACTTATATGCTTTGAATGAATGATTTTTTGCGTCTTAAGTTAGAATGAGAATTGCATTTTTTTTACACATTTCTTTTGTTACTTTACAGTACATTCACACTGACGTACAATTTAATCATCTATCCTTTAGCTGGGATCTATCCAAAATCCATACGAGTGTTGCAAAAAGCTACACATCCACTCCCACTGATTAGGTATCGTAGGATCGTTAGTGATCATCAATCATGGTGTCAGCGTGGCTCAACCCGTCCACCATTGTCTCTGGAGTGTCCTAAACTTGCTATAGTTTAATAAGAAGTAGTATTGATGTATAGTTTATGGAATATACGGTTGGTTATTCTGAGCAAGTTTATAATAATAATAACAATATTTTGGGACAACTCACACATCGCTATCTGATCCCAAACTAGGCAGAGCCTGTACTATGGTAACCAGACAACTGATAAACATACTTATATATTTCTAAATATATATTTATAGATAAATTACACCGAGGCAGGGTGGGAATCGAACCCACGACCTCCGGCGTAGCAGTCAGAGTCACTAACCACTAGACCAACAGGCCAGTCAAAATAACTTAACCTACTAATAAGACTGCACGGTTGGTTCAGTAACTCAAGTGGTTAACTCGCCATTTATTACTCGCCATTTACGTATGCCCGGCGTGTTGAAAGATCTCCAGTGTTTATTTAGTGATGCTTTTTTATTAAAGAAACGTTTTTGTATCCCAACTTCACAAGATTTTTTTTTATACTACCAAGGTTGCAAACCAGCATACGACCCGCCTGATGGTAAGCAGTCACCGTAGCCTATGGACGTTTGCAACACCAGGGGTGTCACACTAATAAAACTGCACGGTTGGTTTTGTGGATTAAGGCTTGTGATATCGCCAACGACCATGAGCATTCGGGCGAAGCAAAAATGACCTAATTCTCTAGGCGAGCGCGGTATCCCAAACAGATGTACTCTTTGAGTGGACGTCTTTTTAATAAATTAAAAGTTAAACTTATTCTAAATATAACATTACCAAATTATAGGTGTATGTTTTCTTCAAATATTGTTTTTTTTTTGTATTATTTGATAAAAATTGAAGTCATCAAGGGGTTACATGTCAATAATTTGGTGCTGATTTGATGATTTTTTTACAAGCTATTCAGAATTACTATATAATTTATGACGAAACCATATTATAAAACACATCTTGTAGATTAATACTGTATTTTTTGGCAGTCATTCGTCTATAAATGCCAACAAAAAATGGTTTCATTTACACCTCTTTTTCATAATTTTTTGAGAGAGGGGTCTTAAGTGGTTACCTCACCATTTGCTACTGCGAGGCTTATCTGGAGAAAAATCAACTGCCATTTAGCAGTCTATAAAGAACACACGGCACTGTCTAAATATCCATCAGTATGTTTACATACACCGTCGATAATTTGAACTAGAGAACTAATGCTTCTTGTTGTTGTTTAACTATTGTATATTATATGTACCTAAGTGTTACCTCTCGTAAGTGTAGAGTGGTTTTCACTTATATTGAACCGAGTTTGGGCCAAGTTTTGGATTACGAAGTTATTGTTTAAGCAAGAAGCGAAGATGTATTGGTGATTAGAATGAAATGAAAAATTAACGATAATATTGAACTTTCTTTAAGAAACGTAGGGCACAATACGAGCAAGCAAGGCCGACTGCGTAAGGACCTCAATCTTACAGAAGATCTCAGCCAATGAAGCGGTCATAGCTAGGTGCACTCGCTGTTCGGTAAACGATAAATGGGTTAAGCTACCAAGGGCGCGGTAACCCTATAGATGAGTGACCGCATAGTGGTATTTCATCGGAGCGTCTCCGTGCTTCGGAGGGCACGTTAAAAGTCGGTCCCGGCTGTTAACAGTCGTTAGATCACGACAGAGGCCTAAATATAGGCGATCTTAATAACTCTGTCACCAGATTGGCCACTAACCAAACGATAAGAAGAAGACAGCCAAATAACTACACACAGCGGTGACAATGTGTGTTAGTACAGGTCTACAGTGCTTATTTAGAGAGAGGCGTTTGAAACAAATTTCTCATTTTCTTATCGCAGGTATAAGCACTGGTATTGGTACTGGTATAAAAAAGAATATTGGGTCGGGAACACGCAATGATTCTTCTGGTATCACAAGCGTCCTTAGGCTACAGTAACTACTTAGTATCAGGCGGAGTGTTTGTTTGGCACCCATGTAGAATAAAATCGTACCTAGAACCGGTTTATGCTTGAAGACGGTTCTAGGCGGTTCATGTATGAAGAATGTCTGGATCTAAGCAATGGCGTATCAGTCTCTGTCTACCCCAATGGTAGACGGGCGAGATGATTTAGAAGGCAGCAAACCCAACTCGGTTTCACAAAACAGTATGGTCACCCATCAGAGAGTAGCTTAACCATCCATTCTTACAAACTTTCGCGTTTATAATATTAGTAGGATCTCATCTCATCAATTTATTTATATCTCAACCTATTACAAATTCGATTATGACTTTGATATTTATATAAGCAGCTAATAAACTACTTGAAGTGTACCATTGAAGAATCTCAACGCTAACGGGCAATAAAGCAAGGAAAGTAATCTAAGTGTAAATCAATTACATGGACCTAATTTTCTTTTCTAGTAGATTTTTATAACAGTTTCCAATGGAACATAAAAGAGGAGGCACTCGGGCGGTCTCCCGGGATGATGAGATCCTACAGCCCGCAACTAAGTTAATCAAAAGAAAATAGCAGTAGATAAGATGAAGGAAATATAAAAGTAATTGTTTATTATAATAATGATGTTTATTTATCGCAATTTTGATTTTCTAGGGTTCGAATAAAGTGAAACGTTTCGCCATCAATGTTTAACACTTTGAAGGACAGTGAACGCCTATAGACGTCATGACAATACAACATCTATTGTGTTTTTTTGTTTTTTTTTAGCTCTGAGTCGCAGGGACTTTACAAACACTATTAACGGACAGAAATTACCCAAACCAGTACAACTCTTTGTGGGTCACACAAAGTTTTGTCCTGTATGGGAATCGAACCCTCAGTTTGCACAGCAGTGGCAAACTGCGGCCACTGGACCACCAAGGCAGTCAATTAAGTAATTATACTATTAATTAATTATTCTTGCATTGCACTTAATTAAAGTGCGATGCAAGAATAATATAAAATGATTTTATTGTACATCTGTGAGCTTCTAGGGTAAGTTAATGTAGCTGAGTCTTTACCGAAGTAAAGTTGTCAACATAATTGTTGCCAATAGAAAACTTTCTTTGGTGAAGCCACCTTGAGATATATAAAATGAAAGTATAAAACAAATTTAACAAACACAACAGCAGAAACAGAAACCACTTCACAACTTTACAAACAAAAAATAAGCCAAAAACATTAACAAGAGGCTGTAAATAGAGCGAGTGTACGAAATGGGGTAAGTTAGGCAGTTTACACAAACGAGTACGGGGTAACAACGGGCATCCATCGAACGATACGGGTGTTTCTCTTGCACAAGTCGCGTAAATATCTTCAATGGATGTTATAAATTGATTTTTTCAAGCTTAAGTGGTTTTGTGTATTGGGGCCTTTGAGGAAAGTAATGTTTTGGGGTGCGTTGGATAAATGGCTCAAGCACATTTTGATTATAATCTTGTTTAAGGAGAACCCACATTTAAATTGGATACCGAGAATATCACATACAAAAAATTACTGTAATATCACATTTGCAAGATGACTTCAAGGTTTTAAGAGAGTACCTACTAATTTGACTTGACTGTGTTTGACTTGAGGTGGGCCGTTAGCTTGTTTGCCGCAATTGGTAATTAAAAAAAACAATTTATCCTCTAATTTCGAGTTTCCAATGGGTTAAATATAATACAAATTTTTAACTTCGACTTATAAAGAATATTTGTAACTTTCGTTTTTATATTTAACATGAAAATTGTCTATCAGAATATCATCAATATCTGCTATTTGACGTTATACCCCGTGTATCACAGCTTCGACGCAATCATTTAGCTATTAAGTCAGTCCATCAACCTCGTCTACACGATCTACTCTTACATCCCTATATCAGAGCTCAATGATGTCATCGCTAGACCATTTTATATCGAGCTACTATCTTTCATAACCATGTTCAATATTGGTTTCTGTAGACGGGTCATGTTTGAATGGTCGTTTGCATCGTGTATTGTATTCCCAACGTAGTCTCGGATAAGGGTCTTGGAAATTGTTTTACGTGTCACATTATGTAACGAACGAGACTGTTCTCTTTGGACGCGTTTTGAATTGTTAAAGTTATCGACCGATTTCTTGGGTGACGAGATTTTAATGGCACATTTGAAGGAAGAATACATTGGTATTATTAAAGATATCCAAGAAGAAACAATTTCATAATATTGGATATGCTAGTTATATAGAAGATAGATATTGATAAATTTCGGAATTCAGGAAAGTAATTTAAGTATCTATTTGCTCTCGTCATGTTATTTAGTATTAACAGTTTTAATCATAAATAGTTGATTAAAACTGTTGATACTAAATAACATGACTAGGTTTTTAAAATAAATTAGAAAAAAAAAAATCAAAAACTACTGTTTACAACAGTAGTAATTTTTATCAAGGAAAAAAATTGCAAGATGATCTACCAGGCATTAGATATCCCTGTGTCTATATCTACCTACGTTGCTGTTGCCTTATATTAGAGATCTGAAGGAGGATTGAGTTTTGACGGTATGTTGAAGCTACTAAAATTACTATTAATACTAATGTTACTAAAATTATTTTAGAAGATTTATACAGCTAAACAGTAGTTTCAAATTAAGTAATTTCTGTTAAGACAATATAAAATCGCATTCTTAAAAACCCATGATAATCTAAAACGCATTATCGTAATAACGGTTCAAAATCGATTCCCATTCTTAACCAAACGAGCCTCCTTCTACGTCCAAATCACTGCAATATAAATGTAAATACGAAATCCGCGGATGTCATTTAATTAATTCCAGTTTTGTTGTATTTCAGTCCGCCATAACCTTTTAATTTGATTACCAGTGGTTTGCGGTGGTACCTACTATTGGGAAATTACCCGCTCCGTTGAGTGTTGTGTCCTGCAATATGATTGGCTTACTCATTATAATACCTCGACGTAAACAAGAATTATATTATGAGCGATTTCAGATGAATAATTAAAGCTGGCTATGTAGTTTTGGTAACTAATAATATAGACCAAGAGCCGGCAACGTATTTACTGTAATTTCATAAGTCATCAAAATTGACAAACTAACTCTAATATACCTGCAGAATAATAGCTAGGATTCTGGCAACCCTCTGCGTCCGGGATGTTTTACCCTAAAATAATACAGAAGGTAAGAAATAAAACTTAAGCAAAAAAGAAGAACCTAAGCAAACAAATAACGCTACTTTAGACATGCAAAAACAAAGCCTCTAGCGTAGTACTTTTATATAAATTAAACATACTGCTATGATTCGGCGATTTCCAAACTTAATTTTAAAATTTAACGCTTCAATCAAATATTTAATTAAAAACGAATACTCATTTCGTAGGCACTAAGCTCATGTAGAAGGTACATAAAAACGATATAGAGAACACTAATACCTTCATAGCCAAGCTAATAAGGGAGCTCAGAGAACCAACAAACAAGTAGGGGAAAAAGTAAAAATAGAAAGGAAAGCAAGCTTTTCCATTTTAATTTGATCAGTAGTGGTTGGGTATGGAAACTGAAGCGGAATTACCCGCTTTATCGAGTGCGCGGTTATTGGATGGTTCTCCATTATAGCTCGCTGCAAGCAAGGGTATTGTGACTGATAATTATAGGTTTCTACTTGCGTAAATGAGCTGTAAAATACATGAATAATAAATTCTTCTTCTTATCGTTTTGTTAGTGGCCAACCTGGTGACAGAGTTATTTATATCGCCTTTATTTAGGCCTCTGTCGTGATTTGATGACTGTTAGCAGTTGATACCAAAATACCACTATGCGATCACCCATCTATAGGGTAACCGTGCCTTGGTTGCTTAGCCCAGTGATCGTTTACCGAACAGCTAGTGCGCCTGGCTATGAGCGCTTCTATAATAATACTATATTGATATAATAGTGTTATAATTGTTAACTATATAGTTGGTCTAGTGGTCGTTAAGTGCAACTGCAGATAACGTAATCCCGGGTACAACTCCTGGGTCAAACCAAATGGATATTGGAATTTTCTGTAAAAAAAACAGAAATTCGAAGTTTAGAAATTGAAGGTGTTTACACCTATTGTAATATCCCTCGATTCATGTCGGTTTGCGGTCTCATCGGACATTAAGAGTAAGGGAATAAAGAGTAAACCTGTGATTGGGACCCTTTTTCACTATTTATAATATATCCTACGCAGTTAGCTAATGTTCGTTGAAATTCGTTGCGCCGGGACCAAAATTGGTCTCCTGCAGACCAATTTTGGTCTCGGCGCAACTAATATAGTGCAAATCTGCTAATGATACTGTTTATTCTTAATTATAAATTACCAAGATTGACACGGACTTGGTCTAAAATAGGTAAAGTGGAACGTCTATTTCAGTTAAACGGGCATAGTTCTATGTTCTTCAGTTCTTCATAGTCTATTTTAATTATACAGACATCGTTCTACTCCATTTCCACTGAAACTATTAAAGACTCGTAAGGAATTAGATGTCCGTGTGTCACTTTGTCTCGACTATTTTAAAAAGACGGTCGGACATCTGAATTCTGGCGCAACCAATGTTACTGCCAACCCGAACACCAAAAAGTCAAAAATACTTACCTACAAAAGCAATTGTCGATTTCGATTCTCATCGAGGTTTCCTATTACTAGTGAAAATCGATCGTCTGTCAAAAGATTGACTTGAGATAGCAATGAGATAGGTTGTGAATGTAAAAGGAAAATTGTATGGCATCTTAGGAAATGAGGTTTTGCGGCATGTTATTTGCAGGACATACAGTTAAATACTGGAATATAGGTGGGGTTAAAAAAATATAGGGAAACTTTAAGAATTGTATTTAATATCTGAAGAATAAAGAAGGCTAGGCTGAAGTTGTGGAACAGCCTCATAGGAATATATGACTTTTAACTAACTTTCCAGATTTGAAAATTTAAAGGTCGCATTGACAAAGACAAGGTCAAACAGTCCAACAGTAGACGTCTTTCTGGAAGAACATTTTATAATTATGTTCTGTCAGGTTGAGTAAGTCCTGGATGAGGTGTTTCCTCTAACATTCCTTTAACGTTTATCAGGTAAATAAAATAAAACACTAAAGATAAATTGAATAGCTCGAATAAATATTGTTTTTGGAACATGTGTTACTAAACGTTTTAGATGTAGTTTTTTTAGCTGTATTTCTAAAAATGTTATCATATTTATAAACTACTAGCTGTTGCCCTCGGCTCCGCCCGTGTGGATGTCGGTTATCGCTGTAAAAAGCCTATGTGTTATTTCAGACCATAATCTATCTGTGTGCAAAATTTCATACAGATCCGTTCAGTAGTTTTTACGTGAAAGGGTAACAAACATCCATCCATCCATCCATCCATTCTTACAAACTTTCACATTTATAATATTAGTAAGGATAATTTCTGTAAGTTCTTTCGTCTATATAAAATGACTAGCTTTTACCCGCGACTTCGTCCGCATAAGTTTTTTGTTTTCTCCCGGCTGTAAGTCCCCCTGCAACAATGTCCCACTATCGTGTTCCAGTCCTCAACTTCACATTAAAATTTGTTCAAAAGCAACCTAAGCTACATAATGGATAGCTCCGAATGTTTCCTTAGTAAATATAAAAAGTAAATAATGTAAATCGGTTTAAAATACTACTAACTACCTACCTGCCAACCCCCGATGTTAGACAGTGTGACATCGGCAACATCTGCGTAGGAAGTACTAACTTAATGTAAGTAGTATAATAATGTAGGAAGCTAAAAATAAGAGGCCTTATTACTGTAGTACATTTTTGTAAACTATGTTCTTTGTTTTTCCCTCTCTGGCCAACATATGGAGATTCTGTGGACTTGAAACACGTGAGCAAGCCACGTATAATTGTCCTTGAGAAAAACAACTCTTTTCTAAATTAATGCCGGCTACTTTTAATGTTTGCCCCTGAGCTTTATTTATCGTCATAGCGAATGCGATTTTCAGCGGAAACTGTAATCTCTTAAACTGGAATGGCAAATCTGTCGGAATTATGGGGATTAAAACGTTCTCTCCTTTTGCCATTCCAGTCATAATGATTGCTTTTACAATATTGCGACCGAGGTGTGTTACTTGCAACCGTATGCCATTACACAGTCTTGGTGCATCTAAATTCCGCATCAAAAGGACAGGAACGCCTACTTTCAGCCTCAGTTTGTGTGAAGGTAGGTACTCCCGACAGTTCTAAAGAATTAAGAAATTCTACAGAGTATGATGTTACTTGTTCAGTATCCATTACAGTGTCTACAGAGCAAAACAATATCACCTTCCACGCGTGACATAATTTGCTCGTTTATCTGTCCCACCATTTCATTCGTCGGCGCTAAAATTGCTCTTTCACATAACCATTCTCTATTCCTCATATTAGTTAGCAGTTCGCTATAGACGAAGTTATTTAGATCATCTGGATTATGCACTACATTGCAGAATTCACGATCCAATGTAATCATGCCATTACCATCCTTTGCCATACGATCTTCTCCAATTTTAAGAAGAGCAGCAGCATATTGTCCAGATTGTACATCATTGTGTAGTTGCACTCTCATATTTGTAGACAGACTAAACGTTTTTACGTGCACCCATAACGTTGTCGCTTTTAAACACGCATTTATTTCATCTGCAGGGGTGCCTTTAGTGATAACCGGCAAAGTCTGTCTAAAATCGCCCGCTAAAAGTACCACCATCCCCCCATGATATTTGGATTACTCTTGATGTCTTTCAAAGTCCGATCTAGAGCTTCAACTGCTCTTTTATGGGACATAGTTCACTCATCCCAAACTAATAATTTACATTGCTGCAACATACGTCTACGCTCGCTGTTTTTACTTATATTATAGACTGGCATTTTTTCATGGGCTAAGTTTAATGGCAGTTTAAGCACCGAATGTGCCGTTCGACCACCATTGAGCAGAGTGGCGGCTATTCCGAAAGAGGCAACTGCTACAGCAATTCCTTTATCTTTTCGGATTTGCGCTAAAAGCAAGTTTAAAAGAAAGGTTTTACCCGTGCCTCCGGGAGCATCCAACAATTTCTGTGGTGTAGGTAATTAGATTTTATCTGTATGTAATGTAACAGTCAGTTGAATAAAAAATTGTATACAAATCAGATCAATAGTTTTGGCGTAATGTGATTCTAGACAGAGTTTTAATGTTGTAGATAGGTAGCTGTGTATAGGTTCCTGTGGGAATGAGATATTTTCCCGAAGTAAAAAGTAGTCTGAATTTTGGTACCTTCCTACCCTAAAAGTTAAGTAGTGTGATGGAATGTCGCTAAATTCCGATCCAAGTAAAACTGTTTAATAAAGACAGTTGCATCAAAATTTTATCATAAATTCCCTAAATTATGGCGCCTACCGACCCTCTAAGTTAGAAAAGTGATCAAATACTAACTTGAAGTCTTAGTAACACTCAGTTAAAAAAAAAAACATCAAAATCATTTCAGTAGCTATGGCGACATGCGCTTCTTGACACGATTACGCTAGATTTCCGCGGGAATGAGGTATTTTCCCGCCGTAAAAAGTAGCCTGTATCCGTGCCTAGGATCCTATCTTTATATTAACCAAGTCTTATAAAAATCTGTTCAGACGTTAAGGCGTGAATGAGGTAAACTTTTAAAACAAACGATTAAAAATCACTAACCTAATTAGTTTTCTGCCTACTGCCTACGCCTTAAGTACGATGACGTGATCATTTTGATCTTATATCCTTTTCTAGGTTACTATCTATCACCTAACTAAATTTCATCAAAATCCGTTCAGCCGTTTAGGCATGATAGAGCAAAACTCCCAGCAAAAACCATAAAAAAATCACTAACTCAATTCAGTTTTCTGTCTACTGCCTACGCCTTAAGTACGATGACGTGATTATTTTGATCTTATATCCGTTTTTAGGTAACCATCTATTACCTTACTAAATTTCATCAAAATCTGTTCAGCCGTTTAGACGTGAAAGAGCAAAAGTCCCAACAAAAACGACTAAAAATCACTAACTCAATTTAGTTATCTGCCTACTGCCTACCCCCTAAGAACGATGGCGTGATTATTTATAGCCTATGACCATTTCTAGGTTATCATCTATCACCATACCAAATTTCATCAAAATCCGTTCAGCCGTTTAGGCGTGAAAAAGTAACAGACAGACAGACAGACAGACAGAGTTACTTTCGCATTTATAATATTAGTATGGATTATAAGGTTAGTTTGCATGACTACTGGCCCAAATTATGACATTTGTCTTTGGCAGATCCTTTGATAAAATATGCAGTAAATAATTAACAATATCACGCTATATCGCTACATCTTATCTCCTAACAAATTATGTTAAAACTCACGTATATCTGATACCATCTAATCACACTGCCATCTATTAATAAATTATTATCGATTGATTGTTTTTACTGTAAGTGGTTTTTAATGTGATGAAAAAAGAATAGAAATAAAAAATATTATTTTCTTTAGAAAAAAAATTAAACCGACTTCAAAAAGCTAAAAATGAATTGAAGTCGGTGCTATGTTTATCCTTTCACCTAATATTCAGCTTGGCACCGACTTCAATCTGTATTCAGTTATTTTTATATTTTTAAGTCGGTTTATTTTTTTATTTTTTTTTTGTGATAAAATAAAAGTAAACAAATATATGAAATAAAAACATCGTTAATACCTACAACATTTGAGGGTTGCCCTCGATTTCCCTGGGATTCCATTATCAGATCCTGACTTGGTGCTAATGAGACCATCTCAAGAGTATACTATTTCAAATAAAAAAAGAATTTTAAGAATGGGTCCACAAATTGTGGCAAAATCGGTGAACATACATAAAAAAATACATACAGTCAAACATAGAACCTCCTCCTTTTTTGAAGTCGTTTAAAAAGCTGGAGTTACCGGTAGCTATAGTCTGTTTTTAGCTAGGTTTTAAGCGCAGTTTACCTACTACGAAACTAGCCTTTTCTGAGTCTGTCGATCGCAAATATATCCACTTTAGATCACTTGAACTTCATCATCATCACTATCATCAGCCCTTCACAGTATATTGTTGGACATAGGCTTCCCCAAAAGTACAGTACTAGACACGGTCTTCTTCCTTACGCATCTAGCTAATTTATTGAACTTAGTTTATAAAGTATTGGAGATTTTAAAATTAAGCTCTATTCTATTTATACCTAGTTCTTTTTTATTTTTTTATACTCCTGAGAAGGCAAATGGATGCTTGCAACACCTGGGGTATCACTCGCGCGTTGCCGCCCCTTTAAAAACCTTATAACTCCTTTCTTGAAGATCCATTTTCTTATAGTTACATTTAATTTAGCATCATCAGCGTTAAAATATCCACTGCTGGTCATGTGCCTTCCCCAAAGATTTCCACAGCAGATCAATTTTACTTTTACCTTACCCCACTCAGTAACATTATATGGGTTTTTTACGTCTGACATATTATAGTAAAAATGCTAATAATGATAAAATCAAAACATAAATTCAATAATATGATAATTAGTAATAATCTTCTATATCATATTGAAATATCTTATAAAAGCATTGGATTAATTTTGGTTCATACAGTGTTTCATTGAACTTTAAAATGGCATTCAAATATCTAGTTCTGTTTGTGATTGCATCAGTGGTGACTCAAGGTGCTTAATTTTTCTATCTACTCGTAATATTGGAATTTTATATTTACGTAGATTTACTTCGCGCGATTCGCAATTTAAATTTTTTTAAAATATCAAAATCGGTATGTGTATGCCTATAATTTTGAGGAGTTCCCCAATTCCTCATGAATCCCATCATTAGAAGTAGCTTTTGATGAAAATGGGACCAAACTGTAAGACATTTTTTTTTTAAATCGGTTCACAAATCACGGCATTTTGCGGTAACAAACATTTAAAAGAAAATAAACACGAATTGATAACCTTCTCTTTTTGAAGACGGTTAAAAATAAAATCAACCATTGTTAAGTGATATAGATTCGGCAAAGTCTATATCATCCGTGATAATAATTTCGTCTCAAAATATAGGCCGCATGTCATCACTTGATTTGGGTGAGATTGGGTGTTAACTTGTCAAACTTCGCACAATATCAAAAAGAAGAAAAGGTTTTTAGACAATACAATGTAGTACGATGTTGAGCAATTCATATCGGGGGTTTATTTTCTCTGTATATAATATTATGCCTTAAATGGTAGACTTTTTGAATGCTGTATTATAGTTTGTAAAGGCTTTTATCAATTTTATCTATTCTTTATTTATCCTTTTCCTGCACGTGCTAAAATTAGTATGAAAGTAACAAGATATAAGAGAAACGAAATTAATTGTCAATCGCTTTCTTAATTTTCATTCTAAAAATCCTGTATATAACTGACTGGCCTAGTCAACTACTGTTCTTATTTCGTTATGATATTTCATTATAAATATTCCTTTACATTAATAAGAAGATAATTACTACGTGTTTAAAACCAAAGTTAAAAGGCAGATTGTGTTCTAATTATAAAATATGTAGGGACGTAACAACTTTAACATTAAAGTCCAATTCTTCAACTATATCTCAGCAAAATTGCATTGTCTGTGCGCGAAGTAAAAAGTTCCTGATAAATATGGCTTGATTTTGAATCCATATAATTGCTGCAACAGTTTTCTTTCTTAGGAACAGTTCCTTTGTGCGCATCAAGTATACCATTTCTTGCTAACTGTGCTTCTGCATTCCTCTTACTATAAGTTCTACTTAGACCAACAAGATACCCTTTTTGACCCTTTTTGTGTCTCATAATGTAAGAAATATATTAACTAACTCTTCTAATCTTCTCTTTTACAGGTCTGTCTAGCACTCTGCCTGCATCTCGTTCGTTAGTTGAAATCACTCTAGCAGATGAATTCATTTCGTTTATAACCAATCCTTTGATTGGTAGGGCAATAACAATCTCTAAGTCACACGAAGATACCTTGGAAACCTGTCACGTCACTTTCCCTGGTGGTGCAATGTATGAAGGTTATCCTAATAATAACATTCCACGAGGTATCGGGATTACATTCCAATGGGCAGTTCAACCGTTTACCAGCTGTGCTGTTGGATTCTTGGGAGCTGATGTATCTCGCAGTGGAACTTATGAGCTGATATCTGTGGTCAACCACAATAAGGAGAACTACAGGAGTTTGACTCGCAAGAGATTCCATATTACTTTGCGTGAAAGTTCTGATTGGAAGAGTCAAGAATAAATAAAGTTGGATTGTTTTTTTTTTTGTTTTTTATAATTTATCTACAAGAAAGACGGGCATTATTCTTGTAGATATAAAAAAAAGGTTATTACACGAAGATGTATTGGCTGCGTTGTATCACGTTATATGTTTAACGTTATTTGTATAGCGTCATTGATTCCATAAATTAATATAATATCTATAGTCACACCACATTTTTATTATATTTTTATGATAGAATTTATAAAATCGAGTAGTTCTTAACAATTTAAAGATATGGCATATGACTAGCGAGAAAACTTGACTGGAGTAGGACCTCCACCTTACAGAAGACCACAGCCAAATAACTACACACAGCGGTGTAGTTGTACTCTTAGTGTGAGTATAGGTCGCCGCGCTCATTTTTAGGAATGCGTTTTGTAAGAAACGTAGTCCTATTCCAGGGATACTCCTATCTTAAAGCCCTGGTGTAATAAAAATGGGTTGGCAACACGCAGGTGATACCTCAGGTATTGCAAGCGGCTATAGGCTATGGTAACTGCTTAACATCAGGCGGGCCGTATGCTTGTTTGCCACCCTAGTAGGACGAAAAAAAAAAACTAAAAGAAAAAACAAATCTGTATTAATATTAGTTTAGATTGTTTATAATTTTGCAGTTTACATTTTCTCTAGTAAACTTTATGAATTCTACCAAATTAATAATTTTAACAAAAAAAACCGACTTCAGCAAGTTGCAGAATTTTCAAAAACCTTAAAACCTAGGGGTTTTAAGACTAGGCTAATAATAGGGTACCTAGGTAATTAAGACCCTAAGGTCTTAATTACCTAGGTGTTTAAATAGAACGAACTCTCATGCAAACTCTTATCTCACTATTACTTCCTTAAAGACGGTTCTTTTTAATTTGATAATTTACAGCTAAAGTGCATCTCATGACTACTCAAATAAGCCCAAACACGGCTAGATTACATTGTTTAATTATGAAGTTCCATTGCCTAGCTTCATCATCAGTTCAGTTCAAATGTACAATTTTCATTTGCTACATTTCATTTTCTTAGTAATAGTTGCTTAACAACCATAATCGAAACTTATCTAATAGTCATCTGTGAAATACTTATTATTGAGAAGTTCAGATGGCCATCTGTGGTCTTCTTCATCAGTTTTACTTCACCAAGTTACACTTTCTGAATGCAAATGTTTGATATAATGTAAAAATATTGATATTGTTATATGTGTGCCTATAATTTTTGAGGAATTCCCTCAATTCCTCATGGATCCTAACATCAGAACTTTCTTTTGATGAAAATGGGACCAAACAGGAAGTATTTCCTCTTAGACAAAAAAATATTTTATTAAATAAAAAAAATGATGTCTATGATTGCACTATGATTTCCTTAGCTCATCCGAATGGTGCGTTTCGAGGAATACTTTAGGTGCGCTTCGTTAGGTGCGTTTTAAAATGGATGCGCTTTGAGGAATACCCTAATAAATACACCAAAAAATCTACAAAGCCAATTATTCTTTCAACACAAATCAAACACAACGACCAATCAGGAGCGAACAAACAAATAATTCCCTGGACGCAGTCCATTGTTTAGTGTGACGGGACAACTTGACAGATCAAATTAATAACTGGAGTTTGGGTGCTCCCTTGGCAACTGTCACAGTACTCAGTTGTGTGGTACTCAATGTTAGCAAAGTGGCCGGAGATGCTAGAGAATATTTAATGCAGTTAAGAACTACGTTCCAGTTTGCTACAGTATTGATATGTCTTGAACAGTTCTGACGTAGTTTTGCTAGTTTAATAGGCGAGTACTAGTAGTAGTGAGGTAGATGTGGCTAAGTTATGATTGAAATAATTGATCAGAAACCTGATTGTTGAAGGTTCGTGTCTTCAGTAATTGATTTATAATGTTGGATTTAGAATAATTTTAGTACTAAGAAGTATTAATTACCAAATTATATTCAGCCTGATCGAATCTTTATGAAGAAATGTATATTTCAAAACCGTGTTTCATTTGACAATAATAAATTTATCAATGCCTTTATCTTTTTGTAGCAGTAGATAGGTATGTAAATTAAGGCGGCCTTTGCACCATAGATGCTTTTGTTTTATTTAAATTTAATTGTGTTGTTATTTTACATGCGTAATTATATATTATATATAAATTACAAAAGATTAGGTATAATCAATCAATCAATCAGTCTATCGCAGTCCACTGCTGGACATAGGCCTCTCCTAATACGCGCCACAGCACACGGTCCTCCGCCTTTCGCATCCAGTTCGTTAAAATTATAATATTTGTAGATTAATAAATGTGGCCCAAATTTTGGTGCCTGTTCTTTTCATAGCTCGTCAGCGAACTGGACGCTGGTAAATTGGATTAAATGTTACTCTTTTATGTAATCTAATATACTAGCTGTTGCCCGCGGCTCCGCCCGCGTGGATATCGGTTATCGCTGTAAAAAGTAGCCTATGTGTTATTCTAGACCATAATCTATCTCCGTGTGAAATTTCATCCAGATTCGTTCAGTAGTTTTTACGTAAAAGAGTAACAAACATCAATCCGTCCATCCATCCATACTCACAAACTTTCACATTTATAATATTAGTAAGGATGTAAAATGTGAAAATAGTAAGTGTACATAAAGAGAAAATAGCTGAGAGAAAAATCTACTTTACATTTTATACGTTTCCAAAGAGTTTTTATTCTGTTTTAGTACGATTTGTAAAGTTTTTTACAATGAATTTAAGAATAATGCACTACAAACTACTTACTTACATTTTTAATGCACTGTCTTCGTGTAAAGTGGAAAGTTTGAGGCAATCCAATGTAAATAGCTTACAGTTTTGTTTCAAACATTAAAGCTGAGTTGCGTTGAAGCAAATTTGTTTGAGCAAACTAAGTTTCTACGTTGCTTTTAGTGGTGTTTAATTTTTTTGTTGGTGTTTCAGTAGCGGTATTATACAAAAGACATTAAACCCTTTACACACTACATTTGGCACGGTTTCAAATGTGATGCAATCGTAAGCTATCAACGTTTACACGCTTAGCTTTTTGCATCGACATAAACGTGATGCACGTCTTACAGTCGCGAGCTAATGGATAAAGATCCACTTTGGTTTTTGCATCGATAAAAACGCATAGAAATTTTAAGTGTATCGATGAAATGGTATTCCAAAATACTTTATTCTGAATTTCGATGTTCCCATTTTCAAAAGTCCGAATTTCATAATACCTAATAATCGTACTATTATGTTGAACAGCTTACATGTATCATCTGGAGCGGCCTACTATGGGGATTTAGTCTCATCTAGAGGGAATTTCCGTGCATTTAAACGTTTCTGCCATACATAATAGCAATCAAACTTAGCTCACATAGGTCCCGTAGTTTAAGGTCCTCCGTGGTGCTACTTTTCATAGGTCTTCTTCTTCTTCTTATCGTTTGGTTAGTAGCCAACCTGGTGACAGAGTTATTTAGATCGCTCATATTTATTATTTTTCATAGGTTACAAACCTATACAGATTTATTTTGTCTCCCGCTTTGCTATGGAGGGAAGTGGAAACTTTTCTTTCTAACTCCTCCTATTTACTTCTGATTAAATTCGATGCGGGGTCCAAGACAGTAGGTTTAGTTGTCCACGGGACGCACGAGTGTCAAAGCTCGGTGTATCAGTTGGTTACTCCGCTGTTAATCCTGGCTCACAGGAGTCACAGCGGTGGGCATGTGGGTGGTATTGTCCCGAAAAAAAAAACCTAATAATTTTAATGGCTACTATTAAAAATCACGAAATTTATTTTACCGAAAGTCGTAAATGCGATTTGTTAGTTTTACGGTTTTCATACGTTCTAAGAGTCAAATGCTCGAAGTGTTGTCGGGCCGAAAAACGACATTCCGATTTTCAATACTTCAAATAAACAAAAAGTCAACATGTTGTGCTACAAAATCTATTATTACACTAATTTGAATTTCTATTAAGTAAGTACACTAATTTGACAATATTCAAGGGTACAGCCCTTGAATATTGTCAAATTAGTGTACTTAGTAACTATAATAGGAATAGTATTTTTAAGTTAGTTATTACGTAAATTAGAGTGCACCAACTGCCTTGCCTGACATTCTATCTATTTAGGATGTTTACTCATCGTTAGCGATTTAGCTTCAGCTAGTTATTACCTGCGTTTGTAATATTTTCTAGATTATAATGTAGGTACGTATATATATCAACTCTTTATTATTATTATTAAGAGCCTTTATTGTCCCATTGCAGCGCAAATGTATTTAGAACTATTATAAGTATGTTTATCAGTTGTCTGGTTACCATAGTACAGGTTCTGCCTAGTTTGGAATCAGAAAGCAATGTGTGAGTTTTTTTGAAAGTTGTCTTAAAACACCTTGCTGACAAGATCAGCTCAGGACCGAGTGATGTGGAAAACTTTGGGGAGGCTTATGTCCAGAAGTGCACGTCTTTCGGCTGATATTGATGGATAGATGGATTGTCTTGGAATATATCACCCACAGCCATCTGATTCTAAATTAGACAGAGGCTATACTTTGCACACCAGACAATTTAATAAACATACTTAGGTATATATTTCTAAATAATGTCCTCCTAACCGAATTTCGGTCACGGCGGCTAATCTCAACGGAGACTTGCCATCTGCGCGGGAGATATTATAGTGCACAAGTGTGTGCGCAAACACAAGTGCACTCTTTATTCCCTCACTCTCATAGTCCGATGGGACGGCAAATCCGACACGACCGGAGAGAGATCAGGCGTAGGACCAACGGCTTTACGTGCTTTCCGAGGCACGGGAGTGTAAACACCGCCAATTTCCAAACTCCGGGCATCTATTGAGAATTCCTTAACAGAAAAACCCAATATCGATTTTTGGCCCGACCCGGGAATCGAACCCGGGACCTCGTGATCAGCAGTCTCACACATCGACCACTGAGCCACGGAGGCAGTTAAAGTTTATTTCTAAATACATACATATTGTATAATAACAATAATAAATGAGCCTTAGCTCAGGCTAGACCAACAGGCCAGTCAAACAAATTTTTAAGTAGGCAGGTATAGTAATTTGTTTTCGTGAAAAATGTCAAATCAAATCAAATCAAATTCTTTATTTGCACCGAATGTATGTACATAGTATATGATCTTAAGAAATATTGGTTCAGACACATTCCACCTACTAGGCATGCAAAAAATGTATTGTATCTAGGGAATTTATATAATATAAAAAGTAAATTTGGGATAATTAGATGTACAATCAATAAATGTCAAGAATAAATTACAAATGAACAATGTCAATATTTTAGATGAATAATATAATGTCAAATTGTAAAAAAAAAAAAAAAACTGTCAAGTTGAATCATTAAGAAATTCCCCAACCGAATAATAACACTCTTGTATAAGAAACGTCTTAAGATCCTTCTTGAATTCACATACACTTTTATTTTTAATCGTTTCTGGTATTTTATTATATATTTTAGGCCCCATATAAAATATACTCTTTTTTAACAGTGCCGTGTGTGATCCAGGAACACTTAGTAAATTTTCATACTGAGATCTTAATGTTGTTGACCTTTGCCTAGTCTCCGATATTAAAGGAAATAAGTGTTTATTGAGTTTTATAAATATAGCCATTTCTAAGATATAAAGGCACGGAAACGTTCGTAATTTTAGGGACTTGAACACCGGAACACAACTATCAGTATATTTTAGCCCTTGCATGGCTCGAATGCAGCGCTTCTGAGCCTTGAATATGGTTTCTCTCTCAGTACAATTGCCCCAGAAAATCACACCAAATCTTAAAACAGAGGAAACAAGACCATGATATGCAACAACCACGGTTTTCAAACTTACTTTTTTACTTAATGCGTTAAGTGCAAAAGCAGATGTACTTAATTTTTTGCATATATCTTCTGTTTGATATTTCCATGTTAACTGGCTATCGATATGTATGCCAAGAAAGCGTGCATTGTCAACTTTTGTTATTTTCTTTCCATCATAACAAATGTTAATACTAGCGCTAGGAAGTACTCGCTGATAGAAATGCATGATGTTGGTTTTTTCAATATTAATAACTAAGTTGTTGTTAATCATCCAATTTATGATAGTTTTAAGCGTGTTATTGATGTCTTCCTCATAACATTGTTTGTCTGAGCATTTGACAATAGCTGTACTATCATCGGCGAATAATACCATAGGGTGATGTGTGCTACGTGGCAAGTCGTTAATATAGAGTAAAAATAATAGAGGACCGAGCACACTTCCCTGTGGGACCCCGAATTTTATTTGTCGGCTGTTCGATATGTAATATTTTTCAACTTTTGAATGAGTACATATTCTAGAGATAACCGTATATTGTTTACGATCAGTTAGATATGATTTTATTAGGTTTAAAATATTGCCTGTGATACCGTATGCATTAAGTTTGTCAAGCAGAATGTTGTGTTTAACATAATCAAAAGCTTTTGATACATCAGTGTAAATTGCACACGTGGGTATTTTTTTATCCATATTCATCATTACGTTACTCAGTAAATTATATATAGCCAGGTTTATATTTATGTTTTTTCTAAAACCTTTTTGCTCCTCACAGAGTATATTATATTTCGACAGAAAAGAGTAAATTGCACTGTAAATTATCTTCTCAAATATTTTGGAAAAAATAGAAATTAAAGCAATAGGTCTATAGTTGCTTACATTTGTTCGACAGTTTTTTTTATGAAGAGGTTTTACAACAACTGTTTTCAGGCTTTCTGGAAATATACCACCAGTTACGCTTATATTCATAATGTGACTGAGCGGTTGAGCTATGATGTTAGATACATACTTTACAACAGTTGTCGAAATTCCGTCATAACCAGTGCTTTTTTTGTTTTTGAGCGATTTAATTGTTCTATTTACATCCTGTGGAATTACTGGAAGCATAAACATGGAATGATTGTTTGTGCGAATGTTTGTATCATTTTCATAACTCAAACTATGTCTTACATCTGATACTTGTTCTATGAATGTATTGTTAAAAAAATTAGCTATTTCGTTAGGGTTTGTGACCAAGGTTCCATTTTTATTAATTGCAGAAATAGACTCCTTCATAGTCTTGCTGTTACCATTTATAACTTGCCACGAGGCTTTGGATTTATTTTCTGATATATTTATTTTATAATTATTCTGAGATCTTTGAGTTAATTTTACAATTCTCTTAAATCTTTGTGAATACGTTTTAAATTTTGACTCGTTATCTACTGTTGGTGACCGTCTAAATTTCCAAAGCAGCTCGCGTTTCTTTCTGCTACATATTCTAATGCCTCGGGAAATCCATTTGACGTTTTTGTAGGCCTTTATTGTTATTATTTTCCAGGGAAAGCACAGATCATAAAATAGTATGAAAAGTTCCACAAATTTATCATAGGCTAAGTTCGGGTCAGTTGTTTTAAAGATTTCGGAAAATGTTAGGCTTTGAAGGCACTTGCTGAATTTTATTAGATTTTCTTTTGAGAGATCACGTTGTTTTATTTTCCAAGACTTGAGAGGGGGTATGTATTTTACTGGTATTTGTAATAGTTGGGCCGTGTGATCAGATAATGATAGATCTATTATTTCGTATCTACAATTACGCTTGATATTATGAGCAAAATTGTCTATGCAACTTTGGCTTGCGAGTCTTGTTGGTTGCGATATTGTCAGCTTTAAGTTGTAGCTCAAGAGAAACCATTCAAAGTCCAAAGTTAAGTCTATTTCTTTTTAAAACGTCAATGTTAAAGTCCCCACACAATATCACTTTTGTATCATATTTATTAAAGAGGATTTTAAAAACAGAATCTAAGGTTTCATAAAAAAAATCTACATTATTATTTCTAGGCGGTCTATAAATACACAGAATCATAATATTTTGCTGTAGCATTTCTACAGCACAACATTCAATGATACCTGGCTTTGACATCGTAGCTATATTAGTTAATTCTTTATAATCAAGCCCTTGTTTGACTAAAATACAGGTACCGCCACGTCTTTGTGTATTTCTTGAATAGTAAGCTGCTAGCCTATAGTTTGGTATGTTCAGCAACTTTTCCTGACCAGATAAAATGAAATGTTCTGTTATGCATATTACATCGAGATCTCTATCTTTCTTAGTTAATTCATGAATGTGAATTGTCAGTAAATCGGATTTGTTTAGAAGACCGGCTATATTTTGGTGTAAAATATACATTTTATTTTTGTTAGCAACGAAAAAAATCAGAATTAATTTGTGTCGAGAAAGAATTATTTATAAAATTTACAGTATGTGATGTTATTAAATTTTCCATCAATTTCTTGTAGATACATGTAAGTCCTTTTTTATTTAGTGCGCCAGTTTTGTAGGAAAACATGTCAAGACTAAGATAATAATTCGAATCAAATAATACGCATAACTGTTATTTTGAAGTTCTTGGTATAATACGTTATTGAAAGTTTCTATCTTGTAATTAAAAATGGGAGCTCCACAAACATAAGTAGGAGTACAGATTATTATATTTGTATGTGTTATATGTTCTAACGACTCTTTAATCACATTCATAAGTTCTACATTGTTACAAGAAATATTATATTCCGACCCTCCTAGCATAATAATACAATAATCCTGCATATTATAATTCATCAGCTTAAGGTTGATATTATTTAATAGGCGCTTTGTGTTACAGTTTGACAATGCATAGCGACAACATTTAAAATTATTACCAAATATGTCTTCAATAGCCTCGAAGGTACCAGAGAAGCGTATGTTTGTTAGTATACATAGTTTGTTCTTAGGATTAGGTTTGAATTGATGTACAGATGTTGTGAGTGTGACATTGGCCTCTTCTATAATATGTGGATAAGGTTGATTTTTATTTGCTTGGGTTTTAAGCGTTTTCTGTAATGTATAGATATGTTGATTTATAGCAAATATTTCTTTTTTTAATTCCCTTAACTGTTCATCGAAGTTTTTGAGTGCCTGTTGAGTGCTTTGAATTATGTCAGTATGATTATTTTCCGGTTGCGTTAGAGCTGATAGTTTTTGTTGAAGTCCGTTTTGAGTGTGGAGTTCTGTTCCCTGGTGACATAAATTTGTAGTCGCGATTTTTGGCGACTCTGTTACTATTTTTATTGTTTTCGTAGATGAGAAACGTTTCTTATTTTGAGGAGAGTAGAATTTCCTGGGAGTAGCGAGTTGTCCATTTGAACTCTCTTGCAGTCCTACTGATTTTAATAACTTTATCTTATTTTCACAAAGCTGTAAGTTATTTTTTAATGTGTAATTCTCTGAATTTAATATATCAATTTCCTCATTTGCAGATTGAAGTTGTAATTTTAGGTTTAATAACTCCTCTTTTAAAGCTACTATGTCTTCTGTAGGATTTGGTAAGCTTTGGTAGGAAATGTCAAGATCAAACTCACTATCGTTTAAAGTGTTGTTATTACTATTTAAGTTAGTCTTTTTCTGTTTCCTTTGTGTGACATTAATGTTATTGTAGTTGTCTTCCATATTTTATGTTATCAGTTATTTTTATAATTATAATGACAACACAGTATTTTATCACGGAATGTCAATAAAATCAATTTGCCCACTCGACACTAGATGGCGTTGACTATGGAAATATATATTTTAAGCAATGGCAACACCAAATATGTTGTCACAAAATGTCAATAAAATCAATTTTCCCACTCGACACTAGATGGCGTTGACTGTGGGAATATATATTTTTTAAGTAATGGCAACACCAAATATGTTGTCACAAAATGTCAATATTTGTTTGCCTGCTCGCTGCTAGATGGCGTTGGCTGTCGTATATTTCGTCAACTATGTATAAGTTTGAAAAGAACACTTATTCAACGGTTTAATAATAAATTGTTTTTTATGTTAAATTCACTAAACAACTGTTTATAGGTACACTGAAGTTAAAAGTTTGTTAATAAGGTTTAATTACTCTTGATAAATCGTCTTAATCACTTTGTTATTGTTTATTTAGATTTTTTAAGCACTTATAATACGGCACTGATTTGAGCTTATTTGTGTTTATTGTTTTTGACCACAAACGATATTACTCAGTTATTAGACTGTACACATTCGTTTAAACTGCATTTTAACTAGTTTAAGTAGATATTTATTTATTTTTGCATATTTATTTACGCGGGCGTAGTTGACAGCGCTGGTGTTGCCAGCACGACTCAAATGTATGTATGTAATCACACATTAAAAGTGATCGAGCCACATCGCCTTTGTAGCATACTCCGAATTGTTAAGCATAGTTAAACCCAACCGGTGAAACTAACAGGATGGCTCATAGCCGGATTTATCTAGCGTAGTCTAGGGCCAAGTTACAGATGACAGCGATTTTACTTCTTCTAAGTAACGACTCAGATGGCGGGACGAGATTGATGCGATTGGTCTATTTTAGCACAGGATCGGGTTGAGTGGAAAAAGGAAAGGAAGGCCTTTGCCCTGCAGTGGGACAGTACAGGCTGAAAATAATAATAAGTAACGATTGTGCCAAGTGGCGTACTCTTGAGGAGGCCTATGTTCAGCAGTGGTCTGCGATAGACTGGTGGAATAAGGTGTTTTTACTAGCTGATCCGCGTGGTTTCGTCCTGTGTCACGTTTATTGTTTCTGCCATGCACCCTTTAGGTCGTGGCGTGATGATAAGCCTTTAACCTTTCCCAAGTATTAGTCTATTAATTTCAAAAAGAAAAAATCTAAAAATCTTTTTACTTATTATAATAGCGAGACGCTCTGTATCTTTTGGTCTACGTGTAATGGTATTCTTTTTTCGAAATAATTTGCTTTTTATTTATGGTGGCCAGTCTCAACCGATACTAGTCAATTAAGCATAATACACTTGTAGACTATAGTCGACGTGACCAAAGAAAGATCAGGTATAAATTTTATACATAAATGTATTATTTATTATATTTTTTTGTTATTATATATTGTATGTATCTATATATATATATACATATATTATATATAATTAGCTAAATATGTTTATAATATATATTTGTTTATTGAAATTATGAATACCCATTATCTACGATTATTCATCTTAATATGCACCTACTTTGTTTATCTCTGCATCACCCTAAGGTTGACTTGTAGATAATGCCTCTGGCATTAAGTCCGCCTTTACCAAATTTGTGTATAAAGTTTTAAATAAATAAACGTATCTACGGACTGACCACAACAAGCCTCCTTAAGGGTTAATAGATTATTCCTCTATGAAAACCGAATGCTTGTTGATAACAAATAGCCATATAAAATATTATAACCCTCTTCAGCTCATGACTTAAGTTCTTTATTTTTTTACCAACAAAATGCTGTAAGCTCAAACTGCATGAATGCACCTGACAACTAGTTACAGTACAACTTGTTACGTCACGAGACCGGCTAGATTTTAAGCCTTATTCCTTCTCTCTCTATATAATGTGGTTTTGTTTAGCCTATTGCATATATTTCGTTTAAAAACACCTTACAGTTTTTTTTAAATCAAGAATATAGCCCACCTGATGTGAAGCAGTTACCGTAGCCTATGTCCACCCTTTTTTTAACATACAGTAGGCTTTAAGATAGAGTATCCGTAATATGCAAACGTTTCTTTTATTCATCAGCGCTCATTTCAAAACGGCAACAGCTACGATATCTGTGCCTCTAGACAAGTGGCATAAGCGATAGTCGAATAGAAAAGTCAAAAAATAAAATGTATGGAGTTTGACGTGAGTCTACGATTTAATGTCGTAAACTTACGTCAAATCCCATACATTTTCTTTTTTGACTTTTCGATTCGACATTCGCTTATGCTACTTGTCTAGAGGGGCTGCTTACTATCAATCGGATTGAATCGTTGTTATTACTATATTAAAAAATACTAGAGTCGTAAAATAACAACATAGAACTTATCTGGTTGTTAATTCTTAGTACTTTGATATATTTTGTGGATACTAGTAATGATAATGAAAATACACTGTAAAACACACACACACACACACATGCATACACACATTCACACACACATTCATACACACATTCACACACACATTTAGTTGATTATTTAGATTTTGCTGTATTTAAATTTAATAAAATAAAATGTTTACTTAACATGGAATCATAAAGAGGGGGGTATCCTAACACAAGTATTTTCATACTTAAAAGGACACCTCCATCCTAATATAAAAACTGTAAACCATTAGTTACTGAATAAACATTTTTGATTTTGTTTTTTTTATTATTTTGAAACATTTTCATTTCATTGAATGTTATTATACAATGTCAATTTGTTTATAACGCAATAAATTAAACACAATCTCCTTACAACTGTTTATTAGGTTAATAAAATTTACATTTTATGGGTTTTTTATGACAATTAGTAGTACAGAAATGTATTCTTTTGATAAAATTAGATAAGACTCAAATCAGACACGGTTTTTAGCATTGGCGACTAATGATTTTACGACTGTATTAATACTGTATCGCGTTTTGGCTGCTTTCTGCGTTCGGTCACGGATCTGCATAACATCTATATAATAATTATAAAAATGAATCGCTGAATGTGTTGCTAAGAGCAAATCTCGAGAACAGCTGAACCGATTTCGCTAATTCTTTTTTTTGCTATGTTTGTTATTGTCAGGAGAAGGTTCTTTATGTAAAATAAATAAGAAAGTTGAGCTGAAAATAATTTAACCCAGGCTAAGTTGGAGCGGGCAACTAGTTGTAAATAATGAACCAAATCGATGCGATCGGCATCCAATTGTGCATTAACTTAAAGTTCATCGGTCCATCTGACTGGGGGGCGTCTATATAACCTTACTAGCTGTTGCCCGCGGCTCCGCCCGCGTTGATGTCGGTTATCGCTGCAAAAAGCATATAGTAGCCTATGTGTTATTCCAGACCTTAATCTATCTGTGTGCCAAATTTCATCCAGATCCGTTCAGTAGTTTTTACGTGAAAGAGTAACAAAAATCCATCCATCCATCCATTCTTACAAACTTTCACATTCATAATATTAGTAAGGATTTACCAATATAATTTACAGGTAATTAAACTTAAGTCAATTTAAAACCTACCTACTTTAACCGCACTTATCAAATAACCCTTTAACCGCAGCCTTAAATTTAAACTAAAATCTTAGAATCACATTTAACAATATCCCTTATAATCCTTAAACAATTAACTCTGCGATTTGATCTTAGCGTAATCCTATACAAAATATGGTCATATGTCCCAATAGTGAGAAGGGTAGGTCGTATATCGTGGGCAAAGACGGTCTCAGACCGCAAACCGCATAATGTTTTAACCCTTTATTTAAATTGTTAGTTATGGCTGACGACTTCTCTACTCGATTTTCAACTGGGTTTTGTATTGTATAATGTAGTTTTATAAAGTGATAGTTTAATTTAGTGTTGATAGTTGTTGACGTTTTTGAGATAAAATTATACATTAAGCTCCGAATATAGTAATTTAAATTGGACCATTTTGAGACAGTATATTTTTCTTTGTTCTATGTAAAGGGTTATCGAGGAAATCCTGCCACTAGTATAGTACAGATTGCTGTTTGTTCGATGAGCAGACAGGATACAACTTCGTGTTATTAATATTTTTTTCGAGACAACTCTGGATTTTTTTTTGTTTACGAATTGTACTTAAATTTGTAAAATCACGCATGAAGGCGTGTTCCATAGAGCTCTTTTTTAAAATACAATTTCAAGTCTAACATATACCTACATAATATTATACCTATATTCGATAGTAAACAAATTCCAGCTTATTCATAAAATATTCCAAAAATAGTTCCCAAATTACAGCATGAAATATGAAATGCTAATATTTAAATGTTTTCAATATAACAAAATAATAAGTTTTTTAAAATAATAATTATTCTTTGGGGTAACTTGGAAATGAACGTATGAGATTCTTATCTTTTTGGGAATAACCCTTTTCAGCCAGTTATTGAAACAAATAATACATTATATCGATTCACAGTATATTACTACTATATAGTACAATAATAATACTGCTATCAAAGTTAGTTGCTAACTCTGTTGACGCGGCGTCACCCCGCATTGCGGTGTTGGCCTAACGAATGCCTTTCTGTTTAGTGTTTACGCTTAAACACCTCGCAATAAAGCTATCAGTGCTTTAAGTTCAAATATTATATAGTTAAGAAGGTATTATAAAATCAAAATTAGTGTAATTGTATAATTAGTAATAGCAACGTTTTAATTACGACTTACTGCTAGACACGGCCGGCTAATTCTCTAAGAAACAGCGATGACAAACTGACAGTTGTGATCGCAAAATTGACAGTTGTGATTGCTCGGTGACGGCACAATCTACTGACTAAACGTCAAAAAAGGCTCTTACGGAATATCGATTTTACAATCTGACAGATGGATTTTGCTCGGTTTTTGCGGTGGCTCGATTTTTGCTCTTACGGAATACCCCTGCCGGTCTTCTTTCTTTTTCAAGAAGAAGAAGAACAGGAAGGAAAAACAGCAGAAAGGATTTAAGTCTATCTACCCACCTAAAGTCAATAAACGGGTTCGTGAATCAAATTATGGCTTTAGAATATTTTTTTAAGACATGTCGAAGTAACTCTGTGTCGGAGTACACTAGTGTCGGTCTAAAGATATTTCGAACTAAAGTGTTGTCGAAATAAAGATGTGTCGGAGTTACATGTTGTCGAAATAAAATGTTGTCGTGGAACAATTAGTCGAAATTCAGTTTTCATTACGATGTTTTTCTTCACTGTTCATCATTATCATCATCATCATCTCAGCCAAAAGACGTCCACTGCTGGACATAGGCCTCCCCCAAGGTTTTCCACAACTCTCGATCCTGAGCCGACCTTGTCCATCGGTTGCCCGCAACCTTAACCAGGTCGTCGGTCCACCTCGTTGGAGGCCTTTTTTTTTTTTTTTTTTCTACGTGGTTTAAATGCATTTACGCATACCACCCACCTGGGCGTCGGTGGGTGGTTATGTCGGACTCCCCGGTCTCCTACAGGAGACCGTCCTACCGACTA
This sequence comes from Trisateles emortualis, assembly GCA_947095525.1. Taxonomy (NCBI): domain Eukaryota; kingdom Metazoa; phylum Arthropoda; class Insecta; order Lepidoptera; family Erebidae; genus Trisateles; species Trisateles emortualis. Next base: position 3,899,339 of record OX352740.1, on the reverse strand, counting down.
AACATTCCACGGTGTTCCCTCAGACGACCTATTGCAGGGGACACGAGTACGCTTGCGCATTCATCCGCATCCCCCGCAGGTCATGGCTCGCCGACCCTGGCGAGCCCTATCTGATTTGGAGGGCCTAGCCCTTCCTCACGAGAGGCGCGCGCGGAACACGAGCCGCCTTCCTCTCGGGCCTGCTAAGTGACGACTGCCCAAGGTCGCCACCCGCCGGCCATCGCTCACGGTGGTCGGAGGTCTTGCGCCCTCCGACGCCCGTTGCGTCGTCTGCGGGAGGGGAGGATAGCTATTGCTTCCCTCTCCCTTTCCGCCAGCTCCTTGGCGAGCATCACCTCCTCGCAAAAGGAGGCGACGGAGTCCCAGGCAGTCTTGCCCTCGACCATGGCAAGCACCACAGAAGAGAGCGAAAAGCCGCCCGCCACCCCTATAGCAACGCCAAGGTCTCGGCGTTGCCCCGTCACCTCGTTGGAGGCCTGCCCACGCTTCGTCTTCCAGTTCGTGGTCGCCACTCTAGAACCTTTCTGCCCCAACGGCCATCAGTTCTGCGAGCTATGTGCCCGGCACATTGCCACTTAATGGAGGCAATTCTTCGAGCTATGTCGGTTACTTTGGTTCTCCTACGGATCTCCTCATTTCTGATTCGATCTCGCAGGGAAACTCCAAGCATAGCTCTCTCCATTGCTCGTTGGGTGACTTCACTGTTAGTAGATGGAAAATCATTTGAATAGTATCTTTGTCAAACTGAAACTAAACTGAACCCTAACTAAACTGGCTGTGCATTTTATTCTGTCAAAAAATATTTCATATTACAGCAATTTTAAAGTAATTTAAATAATAATTATCTAACTATTAAGTATTCCATTATTTAAAACAAACTATATATAAAAGTTTGAATAATTAGTCTACAATTTGTTCGATTACTTTTGCTAGTCATTAACCTAAAAGTTTTTTGATTCATCAAAATTAATGGGTTGTTTATTTTGTTCTAAAAATACGCTATTCACTTGTTTACTTATGGCAAAACGTGCTGTGGAAATTTATTTCAGGATATTTTGTTTCCCGTGGGTGTGATTAGATAGTTGCGATTCAAACATAAAATATTCTTGGTCCATTTTAGCCTATGGACGCTTGCAATACTAGAAGTATTACTTGCGTGTTGCCAACCCATTTTTTTACAGGGCTTTATGATGGGACTATCCCTGAGATAGGAATAAGTTTCTTTCAAAACGCATCCCTAAATGAGCACTGGAGACCTGTCCTGTACTCACACACAGGAATACAACTACACCGCTGTGTGTAGTTATTTGGCTGTGGTCTTCTATAAGGTGGAGATCCTTGCCCAGTCGGGCTTCCTCGCTAGTACGGTGTCCTACCTCTCGTATAATGGATACGAAATAAAATTAAATCTAACCACTATTTATGGGTCGGAATGTTCTATATTCAAAATTCATTTAAGTAACACTAAGACTTATGAAGGTTATAAATTATGAATAAGCAAGAAAGCGAGCTATGGAGAGGGCTATGTTAGGTGTCACTCTGAGAGATCAAATTCGAAACGAGGTGATCCGACAGAGAACCAAAGTTATCGACATAGCTCAAAGAATAAGCCAGCCGAAGTGGCAATGGGCGGGTCATATTTGCCGAAGAACTAACGACCGTTGAAGCAGACGTGTTCTTGAGTGGAGACCGCGGCTCGGCAAACGTAATGTAGGACGCCCTCAGGCGAGGTGGAGCGACGATCTTCGCAAAGCGGCTGGGAGTAGCTGGATGCGGGAAGCCGTAGATCGTGCTAGGTGGCGTGCCCTTGGAGAAACCTATGTCCAACAGTGGACTGCGGTAGGTTGATGATGATGATGATGAAGAAAGATAATGTCAGCAAAATTTTCCTACGGCTATTTTCCATAGAGGAGGACCCGATTGTAGATGGACTTCCACCTTACAGAAAACCACAGCAATATAACAAAACTACACCACTTTGTGTGGAAACTCTTGTTCTTAAATAACGTTTTTCTCATCCCTTTGTTTCAGCACGAAATTTTAGTATTAAAAGATATACGATAGGCAAAATGAGACTAATTCTCCTGGTATTGCAAATGCTTGTGGGCCACGGTGACTTTTACTATCAGATGGGCCATACGCTTGTATATCACCATAGTAGAATAAAAAATATACATAAATATGTCACATGAAAAAGTTTTTAAGCGACGGCAATTTGTTAAAACGAAAACTACGAAAATGAACGAAAAATTTAACCCAATGCAATCATCATTCAGAGTCGACGAATAGCAATTTTTAACGCGTTAATTTGAAAGCAGATATTTTTTCATATGAATTGCAATGGGTTAAATTTTTGGTTTGTCCTAAGACCGTTGTCTTACGGGTTCACCTGTTTACATACGATCTGAAATTTGAAAGATGAGTAATTATTAATCGCGTAAAATCGATAAATCTTTACAGAGAGACTAATCGACACTTGATGTGAACAGAAGGCCGGCATTATATTTGGCTCAAAGAATAAGCCATTATCGCCATTCATGTTTTCAGTAGACGTCGAACCAGAAAAAAAATATTATTATTTCTTTTCCTATTATTATTATTTCTCTTCCCTCTCTCTCTTGATGAGAGGAAACCCGTGCCCAGCAGTGGGACGTATATGGGTTGCTAAAAAAAATATTTCTATTCAAATTACTGTAAATATAGTTAAAATAAAAATACGTTCTAATTTACGAGGCTAATTTATTTTTACGAATATATTTATACAATGCATTTGGCTTTCACAGGTACTTTACTATTTATATCGACAATGAACAATCTTGAAATGCACTGCACGCTGTGTACTTGATTGTTATCTTCTTCCTATTTTATCTTATAGTGTCACAAACTGGTGTATCCAATTCCAATCTTTGAAAGTAAGTGAGTCACTAAAAGAAACATGTCCACCAATATAGATCCAAAGTAATGTAAAAAAATTCAAACGATTTTTTCTACCGAAATTCGTTCCTATTTAGAAAATTCCTTCTAATGAACTATTCACATTTTTATACATGCTTATTTTTTACGAAAGGTGACATAAAATGCCTCGTTCAGAAACACAATGGGGGCTGACGAGCGCTATTAGCATATCAGTTGCGTCGTTAGACAGCGCTTCAAGCTTTCTGAACGAATGAAACAAGCGTCGGAGAGGCAAAGTTTCGTTCCGTTTTGAAAAAAATATAAATAAGAGTTAGTTGAATGTTCTGGAAATATTCCGATTTTTCACGAGAAAGGCTTTTATTGTTAAGTAGGTAATGGTAATATAGATAGGTAATTTTAAATAAACTAATCTACGCTAATCCATGAGGTTTAAGTGTAATAATAAAGCGATTAAACATTGTATTAACATTTTATTTCATTCAGAAGAATCATCAAAATCGATAGATCTAAAAGCATGGAATTTTAAACAGGAGTTTTTAACATAACTTTAGTCAGTAGATACTTAAGAAAAGGTGACCCGAAATTCTCACAAATATTTAAGAAGGGTTTACGCTGACAACATTAAAACTAGTTGGTCTAAATGCCAGACGATCATTGACAGGAGTTAATTAAAATAAATGTAGGTCAGCACTAAGAAAGGATTTTAGGAAATTCATCCTGTAAGAGATTAAGTAGGTCACTCTCAGGTCACACGGTTAGCGTTAATATAATGCTAAAAACAGATGTTATTATCGTTAATTGACAAAAACATTTATGGTAAAACACATTATTGGAAACTAAAACCATTTTATAAAATACAGTGAATAACGATAAATAAACTAATGAACAATCTGACCGAATATAAATAAAACAGTCCATTTTATCAGTTTGTGAAACAGCTATTCGATTGTATTGTTTAGTTATTTTGAAAATCAGTAAAATAAATTCGTATTGGATGGTGAAACTGAAAAAATAACTTATTTATATTGCATTAGAGTTTACTTTTTATTAATATTAGCGACACAAATTGTCTGGTTTTAGCATAGCATGAGATGATTATAAATATTCTAGTACATATACAATTAAATATTGAAGAAACCGCTCTGCCATGCCATGACAATACATTGTAACAAATTTAGTATCTAAATGCAAAGACCAAACATTCCTCACCATACACTTAAAAACACCAAACACGGCGATTAAGTCGTTTTTCGGAAGCTAGACTACTTAGCTCGCTTGTGGCGTTTAGCTACTCTCCGATACCGCGACTAAACGCAGATAGAATAGAATAGAAAAAGACGTGTGGCATACGGGGACTGCCGCGGTAAAGCTATTGCATATTTTTTAGTATGATTTTTTTATCGAAACAAATAAAAAATTACTTTACAGAATAATCTAAATCATTTTATTTTATTCTCAATGATTCATAAAAATATATAATAATAAAAATGAATACTTGTAATAATTCCTTATGACTCCTTATACTATAATCTTTTTCACATTAATATTCTCTTAGATCAAATCCTCCTTACACGCAAGTTACGTCGCAAGATCGCAGATAGCCGACGCAAAATCGCAGACTTTAAACCTAATACCTGCTTCAGTTGACTATATATTTCTGTCTACATGTTACTGAATATTATAATAACTATCAAAGTCTAACATATGCCACGAGATGTTGTCATAACGATCTCAAGAGACTTTAACATAAACATCTGTCATCAAGCCGATTGACTTGCATGCAGGCAATGTTTGATTCGAATACGGGAGAATAAATTATGGGACACTAGTGCTTATATTAAGGCTGTGATAATTTAAAATATTATGTAGGTAATCAATGTAAAATAACTTGGAGCTTAGGTTACAGGTCAGAATATCCCGGCTAGCAGGTTTCGAAAGGTTAAACATATACTAAACGCAGCGTAGAACTAAAACCTTTCTATGAAATAATAACTTTCTATCGACATTATGAAAATAAAAAAATGTCATACACTGCATTTTTTTATTTTTAAAATGTCGTATTATATTATATATATTTTGTAAAATTATCTTTTATAAACAAATAATTGATTCAGAAATAAAATGTTTGCCATCTGAATAATTTGTTCAACATTTTTGCTGAAATGATCTTCTCGTCATAAATCCTGATTGCCGCCCCATTGATCTCTATGATACAATCTCCAATTCTGTCCTCAGATATTTGACATTCGAAAGAATAAGACAACGCATGGTGTAATTATTCACTCGCTACACCACGTTATTAATAAAGTGGACATCGATTCGCGAAGCATCAGCTATCTCACTTACATTAGGTGAATAGATTTAGCGTAAACCTAATTTAACTTCTTCAATTTTATAAAAACGCTGACAATAGCATAACGGTCGAATAAAAGATAAATATAAAAAAAAACAGTAAATGGCCTTAAAACGGTGACTCCAACATTCAAACCAAATCATTAAAGACATTAACATTACATGAAAGAGCATTTGGGACCGAACATTTAAAAAAGTCCTTTAAATATTCATAACAATCTATTAATGTCGAGAACCATGATCCTTTTTGAAAAATTACCTTAATTTTTGAGGTAACATTTCTTTGTTCTTTTACCTTTATTTATACGTATACGTTTTCTTTAGGGCTCTAGATATAAGAAGAGAAGGAAAGATAGATAGAATCGTAGATAGAAAGCTGATCTTAAAATGATAGCAGGAATGAATTGGACAAGGTAAGCAAGAGATCTCTGTGAAGAATGCTTGGGGAGGCCTATGTTGGAAAACAAGACAATCAAGAAACCGGTGTATAATAATGAAAAATTATCATTTTCATCTCTCTTTCTCTTTTTAACACTTACCTAAAAATGTTGTAACACACATGAAGTAGCTTAATAAAATGTTAATATGGGATATTATTATTATACGTTTACGTTTGTAAAGTGTCTGGGAGCAATTAGAGTTTGTATCCTTGGCACATCTAAAGTCCATAAACAGCGGTTTCCACTTACCATCAGTTGGGCCGCCATTGGCAATAAAAATAACCTAAATTTTAGATCCACAATGCGAAAATAATTCTCCGGGTATGGCAAGCGTTTTCAGGCAGGCCGAGCTTGTTGCTCACCGTGGAAGAATAAAAAAGACCTTTATTGTCAAATACCTTATTGCCCGTTCAATTTAAAACTGACTGTTTTACGCTGATCAATTTTATCGTCCAATACGCCCAACACTAATAAAATATACGATGAACGAGTTACTGTTTATCCGGGGCATGCACGACACAATTTGGTTGGATGATTATTTGCTGGCCATTATTAGCTCTGTAAAATTGTTTGTGTTACATTTTTTTATTTCGTTTTTACGAAATTGTTGTATATATGGCATGTATTTTAGTAATATCGTTTGTTTGGAAGAGGAAAATTACGTCACAGATTCGTGAAACAAATGACTGACATTCTAGAGAAAATCGTACTCCTCAATTCTCAGCCGGCGCAACACCACTGGCTTTCAGGTAACAATGGATTTTCTTATGTTGTGACGTAGTTAAGTAGTTAGTTAGGTTTCTGACCACGTGGGCTAGTTGACCCGCGTGACCGGTCCAGAGGACATAAAAAGAAACACTTATTACAAAAACAATTAATATATTAACCACAAACAAGATATATTTACACTTAATAGAACACTCAGGAAGGTTCTAGGCACAAGATTCGTAGAGGACCAGCTAAGTAGTAAGTATTTAACTGACCGGTGTTGTGCAGGAGAAAGAGAAGGACGAGAGCGCCCACAGACCCTTAATAATATAACCTTCGTTGACTTGCCGCCTCGAGCAAGCGCCGTCGTGGACAACGTCACAATGAGTCGAGTTTTCCGGTAGCTTACCGGTCAACTTGGAGCAAGCATGAAGAACTGCGTAGTTCTAAAGGGTTTTCATACGATCAGATTGTAGAATGAGCTCCGTGCCAAGGCTTTTCCGAGTTCTTCAAGAATAGAGTTAAAAAGTTTTTTACCGGATCTGAAATACGCGATTTATATGTATTTTCATTTATAGGTAGATGGATTAATAGGTAAAAAACTCGTTGGTGGCAGATAGTCGAATATATAATATTTCGATACTCTAAAAAAATGGCTGCCATTATTTTCATTTCTACGAAGATAAATATTTACTATATTTTATGTAAGTAACTTTAACCTAAATCGACGCTAGCAGTCTATTGGGTTTCATCCTGCGGTCTTAAGGCGTCGATCTTAAGTTCCCTCCAGCGATCGTCGCTTAAAATTTATTATCCCATTTGAAGAAAAATCTCAACGATTTTCTTCAAGTACTGCAAGTGGAAGCCATCAGTATTGACGTATGAATTTATTGGCCAATACGTTTAGTTAAAGCTACATTGACTTTCGAACTTTTACTTTTCATTTAATAAATGTATACAATATAAGAACGTGTACAATATATATGTACGAGTATATGCTTATTTAGGGCAAGCGTTTATGTCACTTTATTTAAACGAGAGCATAAGATCTCTAGAGTTACAAAATGAAGCAACAAAGCGCTTGTAATGCACCTGGTATTGTACAAATTTCACGGCAGCAGTGTTTTCCTGGATAGTCATCATATGTGCTATTCCAGACTATTAGTTTATCACTGTGCCTAGCTATTGAGCAACTTGTGGTCCAGGGAAAGGTTGAGGGTACCAGGCTACGTGGAAGGTTGCCTATGAGGTGGAATGACATGAATGTACGAGAAAGGCGGCCATCAGAGAAGAGTGGCGGCATGTTGTTAAGCTTGCCACTAACACCTGAAGTGATGACCACTACCACTCTGTCAAGAGTGATACCAATAGAGAAGAAGTGCCAAATTTCAACCAGATCTGGTCAGTCGTTTTGGCTTGATTGAGTAACAAACATACATCTATCCATCCATCCATTCCCAGTAATATTGTATATAATCCACCTTTACACATCTGCTTCGTATGAACTCGCTAATATATTTTAGCTGACGTGAAACTCGGTTGAATTAGACGCAACAAACCAAAAAACAAGGTTTTCTGTTACATAATTACATGTCCTCAAATTGGAAAGGGTAGGCAGGAGGTAATGAAGTATCGTGATTGGTGGCGAACGAATAAATAATGGTTCAGTTTGTTACATTTTTGAACGAACGAGTGAAGCGAGTGAAGTTCTGCGATTTTGCTGGAACAATCCAGCGTTTGTATATTATATGTATAATATATGAACGAGCGAGCAAAGTGAGCAAATTTGCGTACTTCAGGCATCTCTTCTGAATTTCTTGTCAGCAAAACACAATAAGGTAACGGCTCCTTGATCCGCGGTATTTTCACCAAAACTCGAAAGAGCATCGAAAATTAAGCATTTACTATACCTTTATGGGGGTTTTGTTATTTTTATCAGAAGCTTTGTTTATTTGACTATCGAAACAGACTAAATATTTGACCTTTAGACCTTGATTTGTATTAAATATTAAATAAAATATGAAAAATGTCCGTAGCCCCTAATTCCGTGGTAAAGATCCTAATTCCGATGTATTTGGTTCCTAATTCCGAGGTAACAAAATGTAGCGGGAGAAAAGTTATATATGGTGTTCAAAAAATATCTCTATAAATATGTTATTGTTGTTTGAATCTTTATAACCATGGGGTGCATTATACTTCATAAAAGGAGGTTATTAATTCGTAGTTTTTTAAATGTTTGTTATTTCAGTATTTTAAAGTTAGGAATTTGGGATATCAAGTTGATTCTTTCTTATTAAATTGAATAGCTTTGTTTTATAATATATGTACTATTAGGTAGATATAACACAAAATTGCTTTTAGAATGTTAATGTTGTCGAGATTTGAAAAAAATATTTTTACCAGATACATTTGTAAAGTATCATCACTGATTTTATTTATTGTAAATTAAGAGATGACCAGGATTTACTTTAGGGCACCATACTAGCAAGCAAGTCCGACTGGGAAAAGCCTCCCCCTTACAGAACACGACAGCCAAATAACTACACACAACGGTGTAGTTGTGTTGCTTTGTGTGAATACAGGTCTCCAGCGCTCATTTAGGGTCGGGTTATGAAAGAAACGTTTTCGTATCATAGGGATATTCCATCTTTAAGCCGTGGTGTAATAAAAATGGTTCGTCAATACACAAGTGATACTTCTAGTATTGCAAGTCTCTGCTATGCTACGGTAACTGCTTAACATCAGGCGGGAACGAGTTTTTACGTGAGTTGTTACGAGAACACTATGAAAAGAATTTTACAAACAAAATAACTCAATTTTAATTAATTTTATTATTGAACGTTCCATTAGGGTGAAAAAATAATGAAATTTACAATATCAATAACCAAAATACAAACTTGCTAAATTACATTTCATCCAAGAAAAAAACTATATGCTCCAGTGAATTGTGAACAGCCTGTATTTTACTTGCTTATACCACGGAATTAGGTGCCCATAAAACCTAATTCCGATGCACTATACATCGGAATTAGGTTTCGTACTAAAAAATCACGTTTCCTAATTCCGAGTGTTAAAAGTTAGAACATTTTGGCAAAGTTTATTTACAGATTAGTGCATAATTGTAATATCTTTCTAAATATGTATAGCACTTGCTAAAAATTACATTGAATTATTAATAAACTTAGAATTTTTGTCTTGAAATACTCATACAACGAATTAACAAAATACCTAAATACACCACCTTTGATATGCTATAATTAGTGAATGCGATGTAAAAGTGTACCTCGTAATTAGATCTTATATAATTATATTGACTACTTAAGTTAGTAAATCTAAAGTGTGAAGTGCCTAATCCTAAAAACAATCCTGAAAACCAAAAATGAAACTAAGTCTATGAAATCCTTATTCCGTGGTATACATCGGAATAAGGAACCGCCTAATTTTTATGGCACCTAATTCCGCGGTATTTTCAAAACGTTTATTCGCCTTTATTTATTTAGTAAAATACAAAAAAATTGGGTAATACTTATAAAAATATAGTCCTTCTACTACTTAAATGCAAAGAATTACACACACCGTACTAAAATAACAAGAAAAACGCTATTTAAAAAAACGTGGTATTTACGTGCACGGGGTGCCAAATGTATGAAAAGTGAGTTTGGACCGGCTATCGTGGCGAAACTTATCGATTATCTTAAACATCTTATACTTTACACCCTACCTTGGATAATATATCCACATGTAGATATATTATCTACTAAATAAGAGATATTCTGGTAAAAAATAGTTTTTTTATCGCGAGTAAATACGGTTTTTCTAAATACCTCGGAATTAGGTGCCAATTTCAGAACCCCTCGGAATTAGGTGCCGTTACCTTATATAGTATCTAGACATCGAACCTAATGATCTCGCGATTAGCAATAATAGCATTAAACAATGGCAGTTATATTTGGCGACTCACATAATAATAATTTATTAAAAGACAACTCCCGCGGGAGCAAGCACTTACAATTAACGGACATACATACACCTAGACTCGGGACAACCATTGATGGATCACACTTTTTTTCCGGTGTGGGGATCGAACCCGCAACACGCCACGCAGTTGTAAATGGTGAGGTAACCATTTCAGTCACCGAACAAATAGTGCAGTCATAGGTATAAGTACAATAGTTGAAAACCATCTAGTAATACTGAAGAAATTTTAATAAAAGTAATATTTAAAAAATAATGCAAACATTATAAGTACGACAAGACAAATTATTGCCTTTTGGGCATATCAATCCTAGACAAAAGAAATTGAATTTACTAAGTTGTCAGATTCTTTACGAAGATATAATTACCTTTTTCTTTTATCTGAACTTTCAATTCATATTTTTATAATTCATATTTATAAAAGGTATTTGTAAATAAGTTATGGATGTAGAATATTTAGCTGCTTGTGGCATAAATTTGGTAAAAGAACTGCGATGAAGTTTGTGTTTCTTTATATCAAAGAAGGATGAGTTCTTAAGTAATTAAAAAGTCTTTCAGTATTTTTATTTTCGTAGCTTATATGTATGTGTGGATATCGATCCCATCTCTGAGTATCGCAGTAAATTGCAAAAAAGCGTTGTAGTAGAAAAACATTATTTGGTCAATAATATTTACTATTTTCTCACAATTTAAAATATTTTAAAATAGGATTTACTATTTTTACACATGTTTAAAACACACTAACCACTTCAAAAATATTAAAACGCAGACAGTTTAAATCGCTTAACTCGATTGACATTTTAATTTATTATCAAAGGCTGTCCAGACATTTTAAACTGTTTGAGTTTATATCACGATCTCGCTTCAGCCACACAAAGGAGGCTTTCCATTGAAGTTGACAATAGTCTGAGCTATCTTATTCATGAAGCGGAAATGCTGAAGGTTTTAATTAAAATATCGAAATCCGTTTTTGTCAAAGAATCTTTGAATATGAAAAATGTTCTTTGAGAAAAAAAACTAAAATAGAAATGCAGTAATAAGTTTTTGTTGACTCCAGTTGAAAAGATAAATGTTTAAGAAGTATTTTGTTAGTTTATATCTCATGATTAAAATGGAAGATATTAAAGAATAGATTTTAAGAGAGGCAGGGCGCCATACTAGCGAGCAAGCTCGACTGGAGAAAGACCTCCACCTTATAGAAGACCACAGCCAAATAACTACAAACAGCGGTGTAATTGTGTCTCTGTGTGAGAGTATAGGTCTCCAGCTCTCGTTAGGGGATGCGTTTTGAAAGAAATCTCTTCCAGGGATATTCCATCTTTCTCAAGACCTTTGATATTGCGAGCGTCCATAAGCTACGGTAACTGCTTAACATCTGGCGCGCCGTATGTTTGTTTGCCACCCAAGTAACATCCTACTAATATTATAAACGTGAAAGTTTGTAAGAATGGATGGATGGATGGATGGATGTTTGTTGACTCTTTCACGTAAAAACTACTGAACGGCGCAGATATAGATTATGGTCTGGAATAACACAAAGGCTACTTATTACAGCGATAACCGATATCCACGCGGGCGGAACCGCGGGCAACAGCTAGTAATAAAATAAAATAGTCAAAGAGTGACGAGTGATATTGCAACCTTTACCAGTTATTATTTATACATTTTCAAAATTCAAAAGTTTACAACTACTGCTACAGAAATAATTGAAAATAGTCCTTCACACTTTAAAATCTTTGAATAGGTAGTGAAATATTTAAAGAACAAAACAATGGATTATTTCTCATTCAAAGACTCGGGAATGTAAAATGAAGAATATTAATATTTACCTACTGTACAGTGCTCGGTTATTATTTATGTATTTTCAATTTGTCTGAACAGACAGACAGACACATTACAAACGTTTACATCAATTCTTAAATGAAATTGTATGCACAGCACTGGCATTCACGTAAGATTTTTTTTTAAGAAAACTTGTTCAAATCGTTTAATTTTTACATCCATTAGCTTTGCTAAATTCACCATTGTAAATTGATCTGTTAAAACATAACAGTAACCATTTTTGTGTAGTATATTAGAAGATATGAAAGAATGACGACGGGTCAAAGTAAGTTGGTCGATAGAATTAGAAAACATGGAAACATAGTAATAAGTAATTGTGGCGGTAACGTTAGTAAATTTAGTTTGAATTAAGCTTAAATATTATTTTAACGGTGACAGCCAAAAAATAAATTCTGGAGCGATCCACCCTTATCACCTAAGGGTGAAAAAAATTACTTAACTTATGACCTATTCTCAGATCTACCAAATATCTACAAAAAAAACATAAAAATCGGTCAAACCGTGTCGGAGGAGTTCGATAACAAACACTGTGACACCAGATTTATATATCAATACTAATTTTATAAAGCTGAAGAGTTTGTTTGTTTGTTTGGTTGAACGCGCTAATCTTAGAAAGTTCTTGTTCGATTAGAAAAAATCTTTTGATAATAATTGCCTTAATTATAATTGACTGCCTCGGTGGTCCAGTGGCCGCAGTATGCGCTTACTGTGCACGAGGTTGTGGGTTCGATTCCCACACAGGATAAAACTTTGTGTGACCCACAAAGAATTGTTCTGAGTCTGGTTGTAATTTGTGTCCGTTAATTGTATGTTTGTAAAGTCCCCCGCGACACAGAGCTTGTTCTCTTGTGCGGGCGTTGTCTTCTTAACAAACATGAAACATGAATGATGATTAGAATAGTGCATTTATCCAGGAAGGCTAAAGGAATATTCCAAATTACCACGCGGACGAAGTCGCGGGTGAATTGAATTGATTGACAAGTTACTTGTGAAACCCTGAAAAGCTTTCAAATTCACCATAAAATTAAAATTATGTACACAAAATACAGTTTGGAACATACAGCACATTAAAATTCTTACAGAGCCGTCCGAAATTCCACTACGTACGTACATTTAGTAACTACGCCCAGCAGCAGCCAGAGCCAGAGTCCCACCTAATATTTTATGCAAAGACGGGGCCCGTCTACCGCCGTGACAGACTTCTGTTGTTTGCACAGGAGAGATCAAAAAGGGAATTGGCTCTAAATCCTCAAGCCCGTGTTCTGAATAACAAACTAATTTATCTGTCGTTCGACGCAAATTTTAATACAAATTTCGCGTGGCTCTCTCTATATTTTCTAGATGGAGTTGTTTTTACTGATTTTATAGACATTTTTTTTTGTTTTAATCTTGGTTTTGCTAAGATTTTATTTGTCATTATATGGTTTTCTACAAAGGGATATTTTGAAAGTAAATTATATGTAACATATCACTCAATGATAAAAACATTCTACTAGTTAAAATAACTTTTACAATCAATGCAGTAATTGTTGAATTTATTTATTACAGTTAAAAATAAATTTTATTTTAATTATTTATTTATTATTTATACGAAATGTTAAATACAGCGCAGCGACATTTACCTAAGATTACTTTAAAATAAATATGTACAGGTCTGCCTCCCAAAATACAGGCAATTAGTAATTATAATACATCAGCCTCTATAAAATTGTCCTAAGAATGTAAAAATGAAACTATTTGGTGTCAATAAACATCATACTTCTATGATCTTATATGGTATGAAGTCTGTCCTAGTGCCACAATCCGATGGAATACATCGTTTTCAGGTAGATTTTTTGGCTTCTTGGGAAGCTACATCTACAACAAAATAAATAAGTTAGTTAACATAATATATTCACTCACAAAATCTAAATGTAAGGCGGCTACTTCCAGATGGCTTAGGACTCTTAGCTATGATGATACTGAAAATCTTTTACACACTTTTTAGACTGACTCAAAGTAAAACTATCATACACACACACACACACACACACACACACACACACACACACACACATACACACACACATACACATACACACACATACACATACACACACACACACAAATTTATTTTATTGTATCCTTTCTTATTTTCTCTTTTTAAATGCTGCATTATCTGTATCTCTCGAATACTTGTTAAAACGAAGTTTGCCACCGAAACCGTTACTTCGTAACCAATAAATATTAATATAATCCTTGGAAGAGTGAGCCTGGAGATTTGTCATACAGCACTTGAAAATACCTGTTAAAATATATCTTTAAGCACTACTGTACTACCTTTTGAGAGAGAGAATAAATAAATATTATTATTATTTTTTTTTTTAATAGACGGAAATATGTCTATAAGGATCAGTAAAGAAAAAAAAAATCTAATCGACTTCGACTTCAAAATCATTGTTCAGGCATGATCACTTTATAACCCGTCGTTTAAATACAATCTATTATTTATTCATTTTTTAAAGTCTACTCCCGCACTAGAGAACAAGCTTTGTGTCGCGGGGGACTTTACAAATACAACTAACGGACACAAATTACACCCAGACTCAGAACAACTCTTTGTGGGTCACACAAAGTTTTGTCCTGTGTGGGTATCGAACCCATAACCTCGTGCACAGCAGGCACATACTGCGGCTACTGGACCACCGAGGCAGTCATCAGTAGGCATATTGCATACCTATTTGATGTATACACGTATATATATGTTTCAATATCGGAATACCGTGCATATACTCCAATTATACATTGATAAAGCCACGTACAATGTAGATGCACGACCACTAAATACCGTAGTACACCACTAGCTTGCGGTATGCAATGATTTATAGATATATGTCTCTAAAGTCTTATATGTTATGACGTACGGTGCCGAGACGTAGACGCTCACTCACAGGACTAGTCCACAAATTGAAAGTCGCACAGCGGGCTATGGAGCGAGCTATGCTCGGCGTCTCTTTGAAGGATAAAATTCGCAACGAGGTAAGGTATGGCGGCCCCCAGCTAGGTGGACCGACGACCTAAAAAAGGTCGCTGGGACGCACTGGATGCGGAAGGCGGAGGACCGTGTGCTATGGCGCGTGTTGGGAGAGGCCTATGTCCAGCAGTGGACTGCGATAGGCTGATTGATTCAAAGTCTTATAGCTGTTGCACTATCCATACTAATATACTATGGAAAGTGTATCAGCTGCAAGTCAAAATCTTCTAGCTTGTTTATAATATATTATGTTGTTTTGTTTACTATTGTTTTAATTATTTTACGAGTATGTATGCATAAAATATTATGTTATTTAGAAAAATAAACGTAATTTACCTAATATTTTAGGTTTTTAAGACTAAGGTATTAGGTTATTTTAAAAGAGTAAGCTCGACTGGGGAGGACTTCTTCTTTATAGAAGACCACAGTCAAATAACTACACACAGCGGCATAGTTGTGCTCCTGTGCGTGAGTACAGGGATGTGTTCTGAAAGAAACGTCATTCATCATCTATTATTTTAACGTGGGTAAACGTGTCAATAGCCTTGAGTGAAAATACATTTCATAAAACTAGAAAATAAATATTAATATTTTCTATTGCGGGAATTGATGAATAGAATCCAATTATACAGAATTTTCTTGCAATAATTTATCAATTTGTTGAAACCTACTTTAACTTTGAAAGTAAAGCAACGATTCAAAACTACTGTACGAATATTGTGAATAGAGTTATTTTACAGTGTACATTAATTATAATTCGATTAAAATACGATTTGGACAATTCGGACGAGTTTCTGCATGATTGAAATCCATGTTTGAATTGGTATGATTAAGTAGAATATGGCTGGTAACGATTTAAATTTGATTTGTTTAAAAAGTGTTATAGTGTATATTTTTGAATACGTTTCATATATACCACCCGCGCGCGGCTTCGCCCGCAATCGTACAGAAACACACAAGAAAAACAGAGAAGTTGGCGACCTTACAGAAGAACATAGCCAAATAATTACATACAGTGGTGTAGTTGTGTTTCTCCGTGTGTGAGTACAAGTCTCCAGCGCTCATTTAGGGATGCGTTTTGAAAGAAACGTTTTCCTATCCCTATCCCCCTATAAGGATACTTCATCTTAAAGTCCTGGTGTAAAAATGATACCTATTACAAATGTGAATAAGCTACGGTAACTGCTTAACATCAGGCAAATTTTAGCTACAAAAGCAAAGGTAACTCGTCCAGTTAGCAAAGCCCTTATAAATCTAGTCTCCATCGGCTTTATTTGACATCGGATAAATTTATTGGGTGCTAAATGTGGCTCGCGACCTACGAATAAATTATTAACGAAACATGTGACCGAATGAAATCAAGATAGCGATTGTTTTGAATTGGAATCAGTTTTGATATCTGTTTTATTTGAATAAGGAACATCATTAAAATTTATTTGAAATTAATCATGGGTTGGTTTCGACAATTTTTCAAATTTAAGTTGAGAACAGATCACTACTATCCAAATATTTTTTTATGATGATGATATGTGCTCTGGCAATTAAAATGAGTGGCCAGAGTTTTTTGACTATTTCTCTAGTGGCCCTAGCCTTGTCAGTGAATTGGCTGTAGGAAACAAACATAATGACATTTTTTTTATATTTTTTTAACCGACTTCAAAAAGAGGAGGTTATCAATTCGTGTGTATTTTTTTATTTTTTTTAATGTTTGTTACCGCATAACTCCGTCATTTATGGAACGATTTGAAAAATTCTTTTTTTGTCTGACTGGACATACTTTCAGTTTGGTCCCATTATCATCAAAAGAAAGTTCTGATGATGAGATCCATGAGGAATTGAGGGAACTCCTCAAAAGTTATAGGCACACATATAGCAATTTCAATATTTTTAACAACTAATCAATCATTTGCATTCAGAAAGTGTAATTTGGTGAAGTAAAACTGATGAAGAAGACCACAGATGGCCATCTGAACTTTTCAATAATAAGTATTTTACTGATGGCGATTAGATAAGTTTCGGTTATTGTTGCTAAGCAACTATTAATAAGAAATAATGACGTGAATGAATTGAGCGCGGATTGCACAGATTAAATATTGCTTTTAATACCTACTTGACCTGTGTTCAGCCCGACGCTCAGTCGATTTTATTCGATTGTAACAAACAAATATCTGAAAATTTTACAACTTGCCGTACTGAAGTCGGTTTTTTTTTTGTTAAAATTATTACGTTTATGTTTCATGCATTTGATCGAAATTAATAAACGAGTTTGACTTTTGTAAATTATGATTATGATGGTGCGATAACCATTAGCGCATCTTTCATTTTTCCGAGTACCTACGAATATCGACTGTATTTTTACAAGTCCCTTCTATATTAAGTACAGAGCAAATAAACATAGACATTTAATTATTCCAAATTCAATCTCTTCAAATTTCAGAGACCCTGTTAATGCATGAGGGCTTGTGTTAAAAGGCACTAATTGTTCTCTACATAAGTAGGCAGGGGTGTGCCACAGTGAATAGTCTTGATGTAAATTCAATTTAATTATGCAGATGCTTTGAGCGGCAACCCTATTCGGCATACGTCACACGTCGGTGTCAAAGTTGCGCTCATTCCGCTTAATGGAGATTTTCTCATGTTATGGCTTTTGCGAATGAGATTCCAACTTCCATGTTATATGTAGAGATAGGTTTTGTAATTACTTAGTACCTACATATGTATAATTTAATCATTTTTTTTTTTTTATTATACTTTGGCCATCTGCAATCAGTACAACTACTATCCTTGTAGGCAACAAACATTGTTTTTAAATCTGTTGTTTTGGCGCGAAGGCGTGCAAGAACGGCAACGTCGCGCGCCGCGCCGATATTTGCCGAGCTACGCATGCGCGAAGCCCGAACGACGCGAAGCGCGCGCGCACGGTACGGCAACATGGCATTATTTTCTCGCACTCGCAACGACGAGTTGCTTCCAGTACGTTCGAAACACCGTGGTGTGCGCGCGCGTCGCGCCGACTTGGCCGCCATCGCTCCCGGTATATCTAGCAAATAATGAAAATAATTGTCTTGTACCTATGTAATGTTCATTCTCGTGTGTGATTAAACTGTGAACTATACGCAACTTTGTTGTAATTTAAAATCCAGCGCCTTAAATATCTACAATCCTTGTCCAATGACAAGGTCTCTACATTTCAGGTCTGAATGAATCTCTCATCCAGCTGCAAGATATTAGCTTTTTTAATCTTTTTGCAGGGTTATTAACAAGTAGCTCCTGGGCCAGTTCATTTGGATGAATCGCTAGACGTGCCTTATACTTAGTGCTGATATTGCCAATTTCTTCTCTGACTGTGGGGACATTGGAAAAGTGGTGAACTTCTGAGTTAGTGATAAACCAGGGTGCCTTTAAGATGCATTTAAGAATGCTGTTTTGGCAGCGTTGAAGGACTTCAATGTTCGAGTGACTGGCGCTCCCCCACAGTTGTATGCCATAGGTCCAAATTGGTTTTATTGCAACCTTGTATATGAGAAGCTTGTTTTCTGTGGATAGGCATGACTTTCTGCCAAGTAGCCAGTCCAGACTTCTAAATCTAATATTGGTCTCATCACGTTTGGATTTTATGTGATTTTTCCAGGTGAGTCGACGATCCAGGTGAATACCGAGATATTTGACTGAATCGACATGTGGGAGTCGTTCATGGCTCAGAGTGACCGATGAACGACTCCCACATGTCGATTCAGTCAATCAATTTAATAAAAAGATTTTATATGTGGAAAAATTTAAAATTCTGAAAAAAATTAAAAATAAAATGTATTTATTGATACATATGTTGTAAATGCATGATTGTAGGTATGCATTTTTTGATCTGGTTGTAGTGTGTGACGCATCGCCCCTCATTTGCTTATGTAATGTATTGTAGTTAGTAAGAATAAATTTAAGCATTTAAGCAAAGATATTACACGTGACAACATCTTTACTTTGGCCATCCAACGCCCAACATTCAAAAAAAGATTACTTACTACATCAGACTACAGCCTCTTACCTGATCTTGTGCCTATACTTTCTATCAATTTGTGAAGGGAGAAATAAAAGTATATTATTATTCAAATTATAATATTTAAGTTAGATTTTCAGTAACAATCACAAGAGAGGTAGAGCACTATACAAGCAAGTAATCCCGATAAAGGAAGGACCGCTACCTACAAAAACCATAACCAAATAACTGCACATAGTTGTGCGGTTCGGGACGACTATTTATGGATTTACAATTTTTTGTCCCGCGTGAGAATCGAACCCACATACCAAGCAGTGGTAAATCGCGAGGTAACTACTTAAGCCACTGAACCAACCGTGCAGTCAAATCAATTGTTTGACAGAGGTATTCCTCGAAGCGCTACCATTTAGAAGCGCACCTAATGAAACGCTCCTTTTTTATTCCTCGGAGCGCACCTTTTAGGAGAAATTGCTATCGGGAGCGCTCCTAAAAGGTGCGCTCCGAGGAATAAAAAAGGAGCGCTTCATTAGGTGTACCATGGTTGTCAAACGAGGAATACCTCGTTTGACAACCATGGTAATATAAAATAAATAGTCATTATTTGTTAGTTTCGTTGCCGTTAACTCTCGGATTTGTGACGTCAACATCACCGCTCTAGTGTATCAGCCCTCTAGACAAGTGGCATAAGCGAAAGTCAAAAAAGAAAATGTATGGGATTTGACGTAAGTTTACATGTCGTAAACTTACGTCAAATCTATAGATATATATATCGTAGACGTACGTACGTAGTACGTCAAATCCCATACATTTGTTTTTTTGACTTTGCGATTCGACTACCGTTTATACCACTTGTCTATAGGCTCTGAAGACTTGTCTATCTTTCCTTCATAACAATAAGTACACGTTTCAACGTGCCCGTAATGGTTCGTTGAGACACGCCTGTCGTGACGTAACCTAATTATATTTTTGACGCAGCTGATCGGTGACGTGATTGATGTGTGTGCATGCACCTTTATTCTAATCGGAAACCTTTTTTATCTTCAGGTCGATAGCACAGTATTAATATATAATATACTCTGTCGATAGTCATTTGATATAAGCCACTCAAATAGATATATAGATATATCCTTAATAATATTTATAAATGTGAAAGTTTATAAGAATGGATGGATGGATGTTTGTTACTCTTTCACGAAAAAACTACTGAACGGATCTGGATGAAATTTGGCACAGAGATAGATTATGGTCTGGAATAACACAAAGGCTACTTTTTGCAGCGATAACCGACATCCACGCGGGCGGAGCCGCAGGCAACAACTAGTTATTAAATGCTACTGCTCCGGATTTGCCCGGGCTTTTAAAAAACATGTTGCCCGTTTAGGACTAAATATCCATCTGCTGCCCTAGTGATTTAGACTGAGCAGAACCTAAATCGCTGGGGTTACAAACTTGAAGCTGATGTCAATCAGTCAGAGACAAGGAATAGTTAGAATAGAAAGAAATAGTTTATTGACGACAATGAACCGAAGGGCTGTGGACAGTCAATGGAGAAGGTCAACTGAGGACCGTTTCTATGGAAATCCTTGGTAGAGGGTCCTTGATGATTCACAAAATGAGCTTAGTAATCCATGTGTAGCGTAGCGTATGTTTTTTTTAAACACTTTATGCACAATCCCACACAGGCGGACTTAATGCCATAAACATTCTTTACCAGTCGACCTTGGGTGATACAGAGATGAACATAGTAGGTAATTTTAGTGCACCTACTATGTTCATCTCTGTATCACCCAAGGTCGACTGGTAAAGAATGTTTATGGCATTAAGTCCGCCTGTGTGGGATTGTGCATAAAGTGTTTAAAAAAAACATACGCTACGCTACACATGGATTACTAAGCTCATTTTGTGAATCATCAAGGACCCTCTACCAAGGATTTCCATAGAAACGGTCCTCAGTTGACCTTCTCCATTGACTGTCCACAGCCCTTCGGTTCATTGTCGTCAATAAACTATTTCTTTCTATTCTAACTATTCCTTGTCTCTGACTGATTGACATCAGCTTCAAGTTTGTAACCCCAGCGATTTAGGTTCTGCTCAGTCTAAATCACTAGGGCAGCAGATGGATATTTAGTCCTAAACGGGCAACATGTTTTTTAAAAGCCCGGGCAAATCCGGAGCAGTAGCATTTAATAACTAGTTGTTGCCTGCGGCTCCGCCCGCGTGGATGTCGGTTATCGCTGCAAAAAGTAGCCTTTGTGTTATTCCAGACCATAATCTATCTCTGTGCCAAATTTCATCCAGATCCGTTCAGTAGTTTTTTCGTGAAAGAGTAACAAACATCCATCCATCCATTCTTATAAACTTTCACATTTATAAATATTATTAAGGATATATCTATATATCTATTTGAGTGGCTTATATCAAATGACTATCGA
This sequence comes from Trisateles emortualis, assembly GCA_947095525.1. Classification (NCBI taxonomy): domain Eukaryota; kingdom Metazoa; phylum Arthropoda; class Insecta; order Lepidoptera; family Erebidae; genus Trisateles; species Trisateles emortualis. The sequence goes on along the minus strand of OX352740.1, from coordinate 3,877,670 downwards.
CAGAGTATATTATATATTAATACTGTGCTATCGACCTGAAGATAAAAAAGGTTTCCGATTAGAATAAAGGTGCATGCACACACATCAATCACGTCACCGATCAGCTGCGTCAAAAATATAATTAGGTTACGTCACGACAGGCGTGTCTCAACGAACCATTACGGGCACGTTGAAACGTGTACTTATTGTTATGAAGGAAAGATAGACAAGTCTTCAGAGCCTATAGACAAGTGGTATAAACGGTAGTCGAATCGCAAAGTCAAAAAAACAAATGTATGGGATTTGACGTACTACGTACGTACGTCTACGATATATATATCTATAGATTTGACGTAAGTTTACGACATGTAAACTTACGTCAAATCCCATACATTTTCTTTTTTGACTTTCGCTTATGCCACTTGTCTAGAGGGCTGATACACTAGAGCGGTGATGTTGACGTCACAAATCCGAGAGTTAACGGCAACGAAACTAACAAATAATGACTATTTATTTTATATTACCATGGTTGTCAAACGAGGTATTCCTCGTTTGACAACCATGGTACACCTAATGAAGCGCTCCTTTTTTATTCCTCGGAGCGCACCTTTTAGGAGCGCTCCCGATAGCAATTTCTCCTAAAAGGTGCGCTCCGAGGAATAAAAAAGGAGCGTTTCATTAGGTGCGCTTCTAAATGGTAGCGCTTCGAGGAATACCTCTGTCAAACAATTGATTTGACTGCACGGTTGGTTCAGTGGCTTAAGTAGTTACCTCGCGATTTACCACTGCTTGGTATGTGGGTTCGATTCTCACGCGGGACAAAAAATTGTAAATCCATAAATAGTCGTCCCGAACCGCACAACTATGTGCAGTTATTTGGTTATGGTTTTTGTAGGTAGCGGTCCTTCCTTTATCGGGATTACTTGCTTGTATAGTGCTCTACCTCTCTTGTGATTGTTACTGAAAATCTAACTTAAATATTATAATTTGAATAATAATATACTTTTATTTCTCCCTTCACAAATTGATAGAAAGTATAGGCACAAGATCAGGTAAGAGGCTGTAGTCTGATGTAGTAAGTAATCTTTTTTTGAATGTTGGGCGTTGGATGGCCAAAGTAAAGATGTTGTCACGTGTAATATCTTTGCTTAAATGCTTAAATTTATTCTTACTAACTACAATACATTACATAAGCAAATGAGGGGCGATGCGTCACACACTACAACCAGATCAAAAAATGCATACCTACAATCATGCATTTACAACATATGTATCAATAAATACATTTTATTTTTAATTTTTTTCAGAATTTTAAATTTTTCCACATATAAAATCTTTTTATTAAATTGATTGACTGAATCGACATGTGGGAGTCGTTCATCGGTCACTCTGAGCCATGAACGACTCCCACATGTCGATTCAGTCAAATATCTCGGTATCGTGACTGACGGTATTGAAGGCATTCGAGAAATCGACCAAAGCCATCACTGTGACTTTGGTGTCCTCCATGCCCGCCCGAATATCGCCAGTCACTTTGAGGAGTGCAGAAGTGGTGCTGTGTCCAGGCCGAAAGCCAGATTGAAGTGGACTAAGAAGGTTGTTCTCGTATACGAACCGTGAGAGCTGCTTGTAGACACAGGCTTCAAGCACTTTGGAAAGGAAAGGGAGAATGGAAATTGGACGAAAATGGTTAGGAAGAGAAGGGTTGACTATTTTAGGAAGCGGAATAATAAAAGCCTTTCGCCACAAAATGGGAAAGTACTTAGAGAAGAGTGAGAAATTAATAATATGCGATATGGCTGGCATAAAATAATCTAGGATAAGGATAATCATGCGGCGGCTGATGCTATCGCAACCCACCGCATTGGACTTGATGGAAAGGATTATCTTTTTGATCTCGCCCGGTGCCACTGGAGAAAAGTTAAAAGGATCGATATTAGGACGGGTTAGACCGGCTATGTAATCCACAGTATGACGCTTGGTTTGGTGATCTAACAGGTTAGTAGAGGAGAAATGACGATTAATATCATCCAAACCAACCGTCATCTGAGGGTCAGTACGTTGCTGTTTGCCAATACCCAGAGTTCCGAGGAACTTCCAGATATTGGCGGGAGAGGAGGAATTTATATTATCAAAAATATGGCGGCGTTTAGCGTTACGTATCATTTGGTTACACCGATTCCTTGCAGCCTTAAAAAGAACCCAGTTGTTGTCACATCGTTCTTTTCGGAATCTACGAAATGCCCGGTCTCTGCGCCTCATTGCCATCCGAACTCCTATTGACATCCAAGGAGCAGGAGGGCGCTTTAATTTGATCGCTCTTACGGGAGCATGTTTATCATAAAGATTTATGATGACACTATTGAGAACCAGAACTTTTTCGTCTACTGTTGAGGCCTCCATCAGAGGTTCCCAACATATTTCTGAGGCATCCTTGCGTAGTTCTTCATTGTTCATCCGACCAAAACAACGCATGTGCAGAACTCTAGGACGGGGTTTAGGAGGCTTCAGTTTGTAGGAGAGGTAAATTAGGTCATGGTGGGAAAAGCCAGGAGCTGGATGTTGGCCATGGAAATGGATTAGGGATGGGGAAGAGGTGAGGATTAAGTCCAGCCAAGTATCAAGTCCAACGGTGTTGTGGTGAGTGGCTAGTAAAGGAAGGACATGAAGACTTGCTTGCTCAATGATCTGGAGGAGTTTAGAGGACCGAGGAGTATTGCGGATAAGGAGATCGGTGTTAAAATCTCCCATGATGATATGATGTGCGTATTCCGACCCTAAAGATTCCAGAATCGAATCGAGACTGGAGAAGTAGTCGATAGTGGGAGGACAGTAGACAACGCCAAGAACGGTCTTGACTCCTTTAACAGAAACTTCAAGGAAAATATACTCTGCAGATTCAGAATAGTTAGATGGAGAGGAAACTAGAATTTTATAGGGAAAGGAGCTACGGAGATATATCGCTACGCCACCGCCTCTCCTGCCTATTCTATCATTCCGGATGAGAATAAAGCCAGGAAGAGGGTAAGTGGTTGACAAAAGATGTGGTTTCAACCAACTCTCTGATATCAGGATGGCATGAACATTAGCATCACTGAAAGTATCAAACAGGTCACTGTAATGGCTTGCTATGCTCTGCGCATTTATGTGGCAGACATTTAACATACAACCAGCAGATTGGTCAAACGTCTGCTGCAAAAATTGACCAAGTGTGTCGGGTAAAGAGGCAAAGCTGTCATCAGTGGAACTAGCAGCGGAATAAAATGATTCATTATCAGAAAACATAAATATAAGAATAAATATAAAATAACTATAATAAATATAAGATATATAGAAATATATATGAATACGTTACGTTAATGTACACGTAGGTATTTTAATTGGTGCAAGACGTCAATCTCTGCACCACCCGCCAGCTGATACACAAAAAATATACATTTAAAACAGAAATATAAAACAAACATTCATACAACAAAAAGTAACTAAAACACAAACAAAACGTAAAAATAAACTAAACGTGTAAATTATATAATATGATTGTGTTTCCGAACGTAAACTGTTGAACCATAATGTTGTGTAAACAATATACTCTAAACGTCAGTGTCATTTAGAAATTATAGTAGATGTCAAATGAAAAAGATAAACATAATGAGGGCAGTTGAGATAAATAAATATAAGAAGTAAGAAACAAACTAAAGACTTTACAGAACGGCTCAACAGTTGCAAAACTACACAGGAACAAAATAGATAAACGTACAACAAACAGAGACATTACGAAGGAGCACTATTTTTTATTGTTAGTGTTCGAACCCGATGCACTGGCACTCCCGGACCCACTCCTGGCTGCCGACGAACTATCACCGGTCGCTTTAGGGAACTTATTCATGAGCAGGCTGCATTCGTCCATGGAAGAAATTTTGTGCCGTTTCCCATCCGAAGCTTTGATAACAACAAAGCCGTCCTGAGTCCAGCACGCTCTCATACCGAAATGCTGGCGAGCTTTACCAAACACAGCCTGCCGAGATTTGGTCAAAAACTCCCGTACCGAGACTGCAGAGCCCTTGAGTGATGACTTTGCCCTCCAAACAGAAGCTCTGTGGTGCAGTTTACTAAACCGTACTAGAATGGGTCGACTGTGCTCCTTGTTGGGGGTCCCAATTCTATGACAGGTGGTGATGTCAGACAATGAGATGTCATCCAACTTGAGCTTCCCTTGCACTATATTAAGTATAGAAGAAGTGCAGTTTTCTTTATCAGTTTCGGAAACACCCAAGAAGATAAGACACTTTCTACGATGGCTGGTCTCAAGCATATCCACAGACCGATGGCATTCCTGAATTTGCTTCCTTAGCAGGCCAAGCATTTTAAAAATCAACTCACGGAACGCTCTGAACTCCTCCGCCACCTTGGCAACTGTGTCCTTGGCTGGTCCTCCGCTGTGTAGCTGTGCTTCAAGCTCATTCATCCTCTTGCTGAAGCACTCTTCGAGACTCCTTTGTGCCGACTCAATGTCACTCAATTGAGACATAGTGTAGTGATGGTGGTTAAAACTTGTATGATGTGTTGTGCTGGCAGGTGGTATATTATAAGACTTATTGCAACTGTCTCATAAACTTGATGCTAAAGTAAGTACTTAATTATTGTACTGTGACAAATTATTTAATGCATTAAAATTGATAAAAACTTTATTTATTACATTTAAATTAAATAATATTCACTTTGTACATGTGTTCACTTTATTTTCACCTACCCCCGATTTTTCAAAATACAAAACATAACGGATTATTTAGAAAGCGAAAAAAAAAATTAAGACACATACAAAACTAAAAATTATATACTTACATAAACATATTATACGTCCATATTATTATATAAAATAAGGATATAAATAATACATACATAGATAATAATACAAAATAATACTAGGAAAGTGTGAGGCGTAACAATTCCAACGATTCATCAGCGAGGAGAGCTCGAACTTTCACCTTAAATACATAGCAATTATTAGTAGTTTTAAGTGCATTGCAGTGATATAGTTCTGCCATCACAATTACTGATGAATATTCTTTGTCTAAGTAGAATGGTTGTGCCAATAATAGAAATCAAGATAATCACATAGCTTTTGAAAAGAAAAAAAAAACAGGCTTTCGCTTTATAATTAAATGAAAACCCGGATCATATCATCGGATCAAGATATTTACAATAGAATGTGTGCAGTTAAAAATAAAAATCAACGTATGGACGATGCCCCGGTATCGCCGTTTGCCGAGAATGGCATTGCGCCAAAGAATGTCTTTATTGCTTTCAGGAATTTCCTTTAAAGGAATTCAATAATACTAGATGGTATTAAAATATAATACTGTGTTAGTCTCTTGGCTACGACTAGTCTACAGAATAAAATAACGAAGAAGGTGAAAGAGCAAGCAATTATTAAGAGTGGTAGGCCCCATATAAGCGAGCAATCCCGACTGAAGAAGGTCCTCCATGTGTAGTTGTTCCAGTACAGTACATGGGTACACGTTTCTAATGTTCATTAATTTAGGGATGCCTTTTTTAACTAAACGTTTTCCAAATCCAGGGATACCCCTTCACAAGTAAGAATCTATACTTAATATTATAAAGTTTATTTGTTTGGTTGAACGCGCTAATTTCAGAAATTACTGGTTCGATTAGAAAAAATACTTTTTTGTTGAATAGTGCATATTTTATCCAGAAAGGCTATGCTATATTATAACATCACGCTATGATCAACAAGAGCGGAGCAGTAGTGAGATATGTTGCAAAATCGGGGAAAATATTCTAAATTACCACGCGAACGAAGTCGCGGGTGACCCCTAGTAGTTAATAAATTATGTGAAAAATAATGAATGAAATGCAAAAAGCCCAATGTATTTTCGGAAATATGTAAGTATTTTTAAGTGTATTTTAGCTAGCCGGTTCTGCCAAATTTGCAGATAACTGCAAGGTTGGTTCACTGGCTTAAGTGGTTACAACGCCATTTACCACTGTGTAGCGTATTGTAGGTTCGATTCCTACTCTGGACAACAATTTATGTGAACTATAATAGCTTGTCCCAAGTCCAGATTTGGGAAAACTACTTATGGATCACAAAGTACACATAGTATCCGTTTTATATGTTTGTAAAGTCCCCTGTGATACAAAGCTTGTTCCGTAGTATATCATTGTTCCAAGACAAAAAAAAACCACCAATAAAAGCTTCAAATTTCTTATTGATGCCTCCAGCAAAGTAAATTAATCGAGTGTTCTATTATAAACTGTCTACAAAGGAGTCTTCCCTCATTACTGGAGCTTTGAATTCCACATGCCCTTTATGAAATAACAAAATAAGCACTAAATGTATTATTGTATATCGCCATTCAGCCTTAGTCACGTACCGTACTCCTTAAACTCCCAACGTGATATAATAACAATGTTTTCGTATTACAAAAGAATTTTCTCTACAGTAAAACCAATGAAATGGCTAGAAAATGTGATGTGAAAAGTTTGCTCTATAGAATATTGGTTATTCGGAAGCATAGCATAATATATCTTTGGATATATATATAACTAGCTGTTGCCCGCGGCTCAGCCCGCGTGGATGTCGGTTATCGCTGCAAAAAGCCTATGTGTTATTCCAGACCATAATCTATCTCTGTGCCAAATTTCGTCCAGATCCGTTCAGTAGTTTTTACGTGAAAGAGTAACAAACATCCATCCATCCATCCATTCTTACAAACTTTCACATTTATAATATTAGTAAGGATTTAATAAGTTGTTGGATTTTATTTTTATACTACTTGGGTGAAAAACAAGCATACAGCTGTCTGTATGCTTGTTTCTCACCCAAGTAAGTAAGTAGGCAAGTACAACATATACAACATCAGGTGGGCACAGGCCCACCTGATGTTTACTTGCCTGCATCACACAAAGATTTGTCACGGGTGGGAATTGAACCCACGACCTTGGATTGGTCAATTAGGACAACTTACCACTAGACCAACAAACCAGATAAACCAGGTTTATCTGCATAGAGTGGTATAAGTAAGCAAATTTGTGTTAAGACGAGCAGCAAACTAATTAACATTTTTATGATATTATATAATTAAAGTATGTAGGTAGTAAAGTTGGTTTTATGCGAGGACTCAGAGTTATTATATTTTTGTTTATTACTCTTTCTGCTCCCACTTTGTTGAGGCTTGTGGTTTATTTATTGATCGTGTTCTGCGGTTAAGGAGTTCTGCTAGCTAGTTGTTCTTTAGATAAAAAGGAAGCTACCTTTGACGTTCAAATTCATAACGAAATTCAGCAAGCACCTCAATGTTATGAAATAATTGGTTGTCTCTTCATGTACCATTGCTCAGCGAGTTGTGTGTGTTACGTTGTGTTTAACAAATTATTGTTCAGGGTTCGGGAATTCATGACGATGATTAAATGATTTCTATGTTTGATAAACCGATACATAGATTTTCTACTATTTTGCTTTTAGTTTAATTTTAATTTGATAACGTCAAATTGAATTATATTTACATGATATGTAGGTACATTGAAATAGAAAAAGAATTTACATTAAATAACTAACGTTTATTGCCCTTTAGATACATACATAGTAGTGTTCAACCCCTAGAACCCACACAAGGCAACCCACTACTAGTTACTCATACTTTTTAACATTATTAAGATCTTAGTCACAATATTATAAAAGAAATTATACTCAACAGCAAGTAAATACAGCTTAAAAAAGCCCAAATTAATAATACCAATCCAAAGTCCTAACAACATTCTAAATAAAACGGTAATAACATCAATCCAAATTATAACAAACCTAACATATCTTACATTTAAGGTACAATTTTCATTACAAAATATTATAGAGCAACTCAAAAAGCGACAAAACATCAAACGGAATCCTTCAAAAGCCGTAACAACACTAAACACGCTCAGGGACATCTTAAAACGTTTACAGCCAATGACGTGAAGTAGAAACACTATAATTGCAATAAAAGCACTTAAGCAGTTTCGCTGCTTGTAAACTGTCACAATACCTAAAGATCCTATTAAACTTTAGCAATTTCTAACTTTTCCTATTAGGCTTACTGCACACATATAGCCCTTACATGTTACAAGTACTCGTAATGCTCGTTTATTGAAAGTTTATGTGTAGTTTTTTAGATTTATGTTCTTAGTTCGAGTTTAGATTTTTTTGGGTCTCTTGTGATTTTTATAAAGTTTTTTAATGGCATGCCATTTTGATGTTAGTAAATTTTTTTTTTTGGATTACTGTGAAAAATAATATTACATTTATTTTTAGAATACGCATCAGAATACTGTCTGCACGATTGGTTCAGTGGCTTAAGTGGTAACCTCACTATTTACCACTGCGCGGCGTGTTGTGGGTTCAATCCCCACACGGGACAAAAAAAAAGTGTAATTCATAAATTATTGTCCCGAGTCTGGGTATCCTTCTATGTCCGTTGATTGTATGTTTGTAAAGTCCCCCGTGACACAAGGTTTGTTCCCTAGTTTTGGAGTTGTCTCTTTAAACATAAACAAAAGCAATATATCATAAGTATATTTTACTTTAAGTTTAACTTAACTATTATAAACCACATTAAAATACATAACGCAGCAACAGTACGTTTTAATAATTTACTTTATATAGACTATGACCAAAATAAATATTATTGCATATTTTAGAAACTTTTTGTAAAGGTTTTGTAATATTGCTTGTATTCTTTTTCATCGTATTTTATAAAAATATTTATTTATTTGAAATGAGCGGAATAATTTAGATGCTTTTCCATAATATGCAATTTATGTTCTAAAAAATTCTAAAAACATTTAATATTTTTTTAGTTACAGAATAAAACTTGAACATTATGATATTATGCTAGAGTCTAGCAACTCTAGCATAATATCACACATAGAAAACTAAACTAAAAAATAATACACATAGAAAATATATTTTTTAAAACTGAAGTACCTATTTGATGTGGTAGACGTAAAAAGTTACAACGAGGTACAATTGTATTTATTTATCACAAGTGAGCTTATGTAAAGTTAAACTCTATTTATTTTATCAATAGACAAATAAATGTTAAGCATTACCGTTGCCCAAAAGCCTTGGAAATCCAAAAACCTATTATAAAGACATTTATTTAGTAGTCTAAAGCCTTTATCTGATACCAGGATGAAGATAAAACTTTCCCCTCTTTAGCCTTTTGAAGCATTGAAAGGATAAATTAGATTTTAAATATCGTGTTTCAAATCTTTAGCGTTACCTACTGTTGCTCAACCTTTACCAATCTTTGATGTTATTTTTGAGTTTATTTTGTTATGCGATTTCAATTGAACTCAAAAGACTTAGACGATTTGTCATCAGAGAAAAAGGATACAGTGGAATTTTGTACGGATCGTTTTAATGGCAATTATCTTCATCTTACCCTAAAAAGAACCGCAGGCAAATTTAAAATCTAAGTACTGTGATGTTTCTGTTGGTGGTTATTAGAGCGCTTTGAAATAAATTCATCGAATAATACAGTCTTTGCAGTTGTCTTTTTTAAGGACAGTGATGCGTAAGATATCCTAGAAAGTATTGAAGTTTCGACAATAATTGAGACTCAGGATAATCTGAAAAGTGTTTTTTAGAACGTATTTATCGCTAGAACTACCAGTCGGTCGGTACGGGACGAGAGTTGAGAAAGGTTACAAGCTATACACCATAACGCTATCACCAATGGTGAGCATAGCAGTAACATTATACGTAACAAGGGACTAAATGCAAACGAGACATTAACGCTGGTGAATGACACGGCACGTTATATTTTTATACTTCATATTTTAAGGAAGCCTTAAATTATATCAATTTATCTAATAATATAAGTTATCTAAATGTCATTAGTCCGTAAGCTTTCCTAAATAAGATAAATAAAACATTAAATGTTTATTTTTCAGCGTAAAACTGTTCAGACAGTTTTATATGCACTTACGTATATTTTAATCACTAAAACAGTATAAGAATGCAGTTTAAAATGCTAACAAAGAAATCGTTTGGAAGGTAACTAAAATCCAAGAGGGAATAAAACTCCAATTCACGAACTACACAATAAAACTAAAGAACATAAAGCAGTTCCTAGTAGAATTAAAACGCTGACACCAAAAAAGACTTAAAGAATTTATATAGTCGTACCTGAACTGAAGGAAAACAGTGAACAAACTTGGGGGTAGGTAGCATCATGAACAAAAGTTATTATACTATCTGGATGCAAACCTTAGCTACCATTTATCTTTGTCGACGGAACTTACAGGGAACTTCGGTAAAGTATTTAGTGGAGGAAATTGAAGACAAATTCGGAGATACGTTTTTTATCGAAACTAATTGTGTTTTTGCTTTCGATATAAATTGCGGATGGCAAGCTGATGGGGTCGAGTTTGGGAAAGATGAATAATAATTTATGTGATAGATAAGTTAGTATAAATTGTATTACACCTGAATGATTGCTTATTACTGGTTTATACAAAAGTGTTTTTGTGTGTATTATGTAATTTAAACCTTAAAAAATGTGGACCAAATACTAAAAACTTAAACGAAACCTTTTTTTAATAGTGCCTGGGTGGTAAACAAGCATACAGCCTGCCTAATGTTAAGCAGTTACCGTAGCCTATGGACGCTTCGCTTGCAATACCAGAGGTATCATTAAGATAGGGTATCCCTGGGATAGGAAGACGGTTATTTTTAAAACGCATTCCTAAATGAGCGCTGGAGATCTGTACTCACACACAGGAATACATCTATATCGCTTTGTGTAGTTATTTTACTGTGGTCTTCTGTAAGGTAAGGTCTTTCCCCAGATGGGCTTGCTCCCTAGTATGGTACCCTACCTCTCTTACAATGCAATGGCTTTTGTCAAGCAATTAAGGTGTTTTGACTATAATGATAATGGTGATTATTAATCTACTCATCCACTAATGACCGTAGGTCTCTTAGCGCCACAATACCCAATCCTTCATTTCTCGTATCCATAATCGCATTATTACACAATTATAATACTGTAGCAATGCAAAGTTATTAATTGTCATTAGCCTATCAAAAATTCAATTATGTAAATTGATATATGCAAGCGTAATGTTGTTACGCTTGATTTAAATTCAACATCCGATTCAAACTCACGTTTTGTTTGTCAAACTTGTTATTTTGGTCATGAACTACGTAGTGCGTACCCTGTAGAGTAAACACATAGATAAATAAACAGTTACCACAATATTGATGGTGTTACACAGTATATAATTATTGTTATATAATTATTACGTCACTATGTATTGACTAAAGTAGTCGAATGGAATTAAATAGTAAGAAAATGCGTGGGATTTGACAAAGTGTATCACATTATTTCGTAAACTGATGTTAAATCCCATACATTTGCTTGGATGATGTGTAAAACCTCATTGTAAGCAAAAATGTCTACGCAAAAATTGTTTTAGACTAGCTGTAGCCCGCGGCTTCACCCGCGTGGCCTATTCGCTAAATCCACACTATAATCTATATCTATGCCAAATTGTATCCAGTACCATTTATTAAATTTTACGTGAAAGAGTAACAAACATCGATCCATCCACGCAAACTTTCACATTTACTCGTATAATATTAGTAGGATTTAAGTTTAAATCTCGGCGATGAGATTTATATTTTAAAGCGTACTAGGGGTCGCCCGCGACGTTGTCCGCGTGGTAATTTGGAATATTTTTCCCGAGCCTTCCTAGATAAATGCACTATTCAACAAAAAAGTTTTTTTCTAATCGAACCAGTACTTTCAGAGATTAGCGCAGTCAAACAAACAAACAAACTCTTCAGCTTTAATATTAGTATTTTTTTTTTGAAAGACAACTCCCGCACTAGAAAACAAGGTCTGTGTCGCGGGGGACTTTTACAAACATACAATTAACGGACACAAATTACACCCAGACTCAGAACAACGATTTACGGGTCACACAAAGTTTTGTCCTGTGTGGGAATGAACCCACAACCTAGTGCACAGCAGGCGCATACTGCGGCCACTGGACCACCAAGGTAGTCAAGGCAGTATAGATATAAAATATAAAGTATAGATTATAAGTCTATTTATTTTAAAACTTCCAACCTTTGCAATGTAATTTTTAACAGTTCTTATACTAAAAAACCGACATAAACCACAAACTAAGCTTGTATACATTTTGCGTTGCGGTCGCGGTCAAGTTACGGTCTGTCGCGACAAGCTGTGACGTTTAAATTTAAACTGATGACATCTTTGCTAAATATTATGCTATTTACTACGAAATGTAGGTATTTCTGCAGTAATTATAGGTGAGTTGTGGACTGTAAAGAGATCCCCTAGTAAGTACTTGTAATTGTACAGCAAATGTATTTTATCTATCGAAAAAATTCACGTTAATCTCCTAGATTGTCTGGACGACTACTGGAGACAAAGGCAAAGGCAACTAATTTCAATGGAGATTAACTAGCTACGCGGAACATTATTATCACCATGATCATCAGCCTATCGCAGTTCACTGTTGGATATAGGCCTCCCCACGCCTCGGTACACATAGTGAAGGACGCCCTCAGGCTATGTGGAACGACGATCTTCGCAAAGTGGCTGCGAGGAGATGGATTTTTTTACTCTGTCACGTAAAAACTACTGAACGGATTTGGATGAAATTTGGCACAGATATGAATTATAGTCTGGAATGACTAATGGGCACATTTTTATCACGAAACCCGACATCCATGCCGGCAGAGTTGCGGGCAACAGCTAGTTATTATTATAATGCAATAATGTGTGCGCACTCTATATTTCTTAACCCATAAACGTCTCACTGCTGGGCACGGGTCTCTTCTATGCATTTTGAGGGATATTAGCCTACTATACCACGCTGGCCAGACGGGTGGGTTTTGTTTCGAGTTTTCCCTCTCTTGCAGTGGATATTGTCTGCCTGACTCCTTTAGTCGACTCTTACGACATCCTTGGGATAGAACGGGGTGGTGACATTTGTATTCTGAATCCGTCGCCGGTTGAGAAAGTACTCTATATTGCTTCATTCTCATAGTCCAATGGTATAGGATGACAACGTCATGAAATGGATTGGAAATTCGACACTAGCAGAAATAGCCTCTTTTTGGCGCACAGAAGAACTGCGTTTTCAGAAAATTGTTACCCATCTATAGTATGATCCCGACGAGTTTCCTTAACTCTGCCGATATATATAAACCCGGGTTACTTAACTACGATCACCTCTTAAACCAATAATTAATATAAACCATTACAACATAATCATTGATTATGTAAATTCAAATAAAAACAAAAGAGCTAAGAACTTTGCAAGTGACTGAGCATTTACCAACTTTGATGATATCAACTTAAAGGAATTTAATCTCAGCAGTCATTAACGATCGCATAATTTCTTTAGTATTCGCTTATTAAGAGATACTGTAAAGATAAGGAAATTGAAACATTATAATTACATAATGTCTGGGTAATAATATAATATGCGTAATGATAGTAATTTGGCGCGCATTATATGGATTGCACAATTGGTTCAGAGGCTTAAGTGGTTACCTCGCCATTTACCACTGCATGTTGTAGGTTCCATCCCCACCCGGGATAAAAAAATGTGTAATCCATAAATGGATGTTGCAAGTTTAGGCTACGGTAACTGCTTACCATCAGGCGGGCCGTATGCTTGTTTGTCACCTTCGTAGTATAAAAAAAAAAAAAAGTTTGGGATTACTTTGTGTTTTTTTTTTTCAAATTTTACCGATAATTTTATGTTTGTAAAGTTCCCTGCGACATAGTGCTTATTCTTTAGTGCGGGAGTTGTCGTTTAGAAAGAAAAAAACTACTTTTAATGAAGAGCCATTTATATGGTCAATAGACTCATAACCTTATTATTTAATAAACGAAAAAAATAGTTACAAGATTTAATCTTCGAAATAAAATTTAATATATAAATAATGGTGTTGATTTTATTTTAACAAAAGCTTAAATAATACATACATATTTGCCTGATCCTCCAATCTAAAAGCTTGTTAGTCTTCACAAGACTGCCTTAAAAAATGATGATATAAAAGATTTCACTGGCCCAGTGTTCCAACTGTCGGTGACCCTGACATTTAAATCGGAGGCCATAAGTTTGAGTCACACCCATGACAATTCTTTGTGTGATAAGCACAATTTTGTTTTGTGTCTAGACAGTGCCAGCACTACCAGTACCCTTGGATCTATGGTCTCTGCCCTCCCCCTTCCCCTCGAAATTGAAAGTACGGCATAGAATTTGGTGGCATTTATTAATTTAGGTCAAATACATGATACTTATGACCGTCATAAAAACAAATGCCAGCTTATACATACTTTTTTCTTACGGCCAATTGACTAGGGCAGGGCTTGAGAAGAATTGGTAAGAAACTCGGGCCACTCTTTTTAATCGCCACTGTATAACATTGATATATTTAGTTTGTCTTGATCGTTTCTTGTTGTAGAAGAGTCCCTTCATGCCTTCCGCCCTAGGGCCGTCACCCTACCGTGCCTCCCCTGAAAGCCGGCACTGTGTCTAGATTTTATATAATTATTTTTTATTAATACAAATAGCGAATATAGCGGCTACAGTCAATTTTTACGACCATACTTTTTTACCTAGCTTGGAAATCCAAGCTTCACAAAAACTATTTGTACTGTAGACAGATAACCGCAGTTTGCGTCCGCATTGAAGGTTTAATGTTTCGTGTCATGCATTTGAATATATTCCACTAGCACCGTCCGACAAAACGTTAGTTCTGCTAGCAGTTCTACTGAAGTTAAATGTTTCACGGTTGGGGTAAAAATTTAAATTATACACGTATGATGTAATCGCTCGTTAGCAGTTACGGACGGTTGCAGTACCAGAGGTATTAATTGCGTGTTGCCAACCTATTTTTTTACACCAGGGCTTTAAGACGAAGTATTCCTTGGATAGCAATAAGTTTCTTTCAAAACGATTATTAAATGAGCGCTGTCACTCATATACAGAAACACAACTCCACCGATGTATGTAGTTATTTGGTTGTGGTCTTCTGTAAGGTCCTTCCCCTTTTCGCAGTGGGCTTGTTTGCTAGTATCCATACTAGCGAGCAAGCCCACTGGGGAAGGACCTAACAGAAGAGCATAACAAAAACAAATGTCACAGCATTTGTTTTTGCTATTATCTACATATGTGAATATTGTTAAGTAACAAGTAAATATCACCGGTTTGAAGCCAGGGCAGGTCACTAATAAAATATATCAAGCACTCCAATATCAAATCCGAAACTAATCTTTTAACTTTAAAATAACGCGTCATATAATGTGCGGTATCTACATATTTGAAATGGCAGTTCATGTTTCAAAGCTAGCGATACGATGGACTTTCCGACTTTATACGGCCATATTAGACAAGATTTTTACTTTAGTGATGGGTGTATTAGCGAAATATCGATATTTTAAACATTATGGTACGTTCTGAATGCAAAAGTTTGATTGATAAAAAAATATATATATATTTAAAGTTCTTTTAATTCTTCATGGAATCCATAACCAGAAATTCATTTTCTAAAAACAAGTTCTGGAAGCTGGAAGTGTATCTTTTTTAATAAAAATAGTTTTTAATCGGATCAGATCTCAGGTAAAAAATACAACCGAATTAGGAACCTCTTTTTTAGATCGGTTAAGAAAGAATCTGATGGCCGTTGGAGCAGAAAGGTGAGGAGAAGAAGTGACGACCACAAACTGGATGATGAAGCGTGGGCAGGCCTCCAACAAGGTGGACCGACGACCTGGTAGAGGTCGCGGGCAACCGATGGACAAGGTCGGCTCAGGATTGAGAGTTGTGGAAATCCATGGGAGAAGCCTATGTCCAGCAGTGGATGTCTTTTGGCTGAGATGATGATGATGATGATGAAGAAAGAATAGCTATATATTTATGTCAGTCACAATAATACCATTACGTATAAATTTCAAAGTTAAATTACGAGCTCTTAAACACATTAGTCACAGTCCATTCTCTCAGCTAATTAGCATTAGTTCCTTGAATTTTCGTTTGAAACCAGTTCAGATTTACGTGGGAGTAGAATTCATGGAATTTTTGCAGTTGATACTTTGTACTCTTAGCAATTTCTGACGGTTCTACTTGAAAGAAACTTTACAGTAAGTATTTAAAGGAGGAAAGCTTCCTGTTTTCTATTTTAAATGGAAGTAATTAGTGCTTGCGAATGAATGTTGTATCACTGGTATATTAAGCTTCCATAGGCGACGATACCTGCTTTTTATCAGGCGAGACCCCAGTTTTATCATAATAAATTACTACTTAGATTGTAATTATGTCAAAAAGTTCAGATAGAAACTTTGTTATAAAATACTAGCTGTTGCCCGTGGCTCCGCCCGCGTTGATGTCGGATATCGCGATAAAAAGCATAATGTGCTATTCCAGACTATAATCTATCTCTGTGCCAAATTTCATTCAGTTCAGATCCGTTTATTAGTTATTATGTGAAAGAGTAACAAATATCCATACATCTATAATCAGAAACTTTCACATTTATAATAAGATATAGAAATAGATAATGAATTTTAGGATAGCTTCTGCTTACCCCATCGGGGATGGGCGGGATGATATGTATGTATAATGATTTTTTCTTTAAAATATTCAAATGATGGTCTAAGTATGATACTATTGATTAAAGAACCTGTTTCTCTGATGCTTGTATTAAGAACATAGTCAAATTTCCTACAGGTGGTAAAGCTGATCGCTTTCAATGGCCACGCTTGACCTTTACAAAGTATTTTGTTCATCTAAAGAAAGGTATTTTATTAACTTTACTAAAGCAATCTAGATTACTTGTAAATACACAAAGCAGGAGAAAGAAACAAACAAATGTTAACACTCACTTGTCAAAAGATATAGCTATGATTACCTTTACCTTTCGTGGAAGCCTCAGCTGCTCAATACGAGTCTTTTAACGCCATGTTTTCCTCTTTACCTTCAAAGGTTTCATTTTATTAAATCTTTTCTCATTCCTTTTATAATATTTTCCTGTTCTTTTATCCCACCTTAAAATTCCGATCCCTTCACTACAGTTTTGTTTCGTATTGTAAATACGTGTATGTACACGTATTAGATTATTAGATATTAGATTAGAATCAGCGCGAGCAGTTTGTGCCGTCCACCATGTGGTGGACGGCACAAACTGCTCGCGCTGATTCTAAATATTAACATAATCCTGTATTTTGTTACGAATTATTCATCTGAAGTGCACGCTGCATAAACATCTGTAACGTCAAAGTTTTAGAGGGTATACGGTTTAGATTTTGACCTATTGTTTTGTTATGTCATAATATTATTTATTTATTTAAGCTTTTTTACACAACCTAATGTTTGAGGCATTCTCTACTAGTCAACCCACCTCGGGTTGACTGGTGCTCTCTGCACCATGCTTATGTCAAAGTAGGCGCATGACAGATATGTGAAACTTAGTCAAGAACAAAAGTAATAATAATCATGTTAGATAGTAGGTATACAATTAATATAAAGATAATTATAATGGTTATATTTTGGTATTAAATGGTTGCATTTACACATGTATCTATATTTATTAATAGTGGTAAGGCACTATACTAGCAAGCAAGCCCGATTGGAGAAACACCTTACAGAAGACCACAGCCAAATAAAAACACAAAACGGAGTAGTTGTGTTCCTGCGTGTGAGTACAGGTCTCCAGTACTCATTTAGAGTTCCCAGGGATACACCATAATACTTTTCCGCTTCATAATTAACTATTCCAAGTAGCTATTGATCGAGTTTGAAAGTGTCTTATGCAGCATACAGAACATGGTACGATATATTATACCTGTATCAGACAGATCATAAAGCAGTCGCTGGTGTAAAATGGGTCGGCAACACGCAAGTGATACCTCTGGTATTGCAAGTGTGCATAAGCTACGGTAAATGCTTAACATCAGGCGGGCCGTATGCTTGTTTGCTATCCAAGTAGAATAAAAAAATCTATACTACTGAAAAGTATTTATATATCTCAGAAATGAAAACATAAATCTGCAACCTTAATTGAATCAGTCAGTAACACTATCAAAACGTTCCCCCAAGAATCCGTTTAATCTGCGCAATATTTTTAGCTTCGACACATTAGTGCTGTACCAATTAGTGTTGTGTCGTTAGCGTGTAATTTACTGTCACAATCAGACACCGGAGTGGAGATTGTGATGATCCATATTACGTATCGGTATTATTATAAAAGGTTTTCTGATGCCTTTTGAATTATTCTTTTATACTACTTAGGTGGCGAACAAGCATACGGCTCGCCTGATGTTACGCAGTTACCGTAGCCTATCATCATTTTCTCACCCATAAACGTCTCACTGCTGGGCACGGGTCTCCTCTAAACAATTGGAAGGATATGAGCCTACTATACCACGTTGGCCAGACGGGTTGGTATAGGGTTTTGTTTCGATTTTTTGTTTTAGTGGATATTGTCTGCTAGCCTTACCGTACCCTATAGACGCTTGCAATTCCAGAAATATTACGTGCGTGTTGCTGACCCATTTTTTATACACCAGGGCTTTAAGATGGAGTATCCCTAGTATAGGAAAACGTTTCTCTTAAAACGCATCCTTGATTAAGCGCTGGAGACCTGTATTCACACCCAGGAACACGCAGAAATTACGCTTTCAATTTCATATCTTTCTTTTTAGATCTTAAAATAAACAATGAACCAAGAGAAGTAGGGCACCATACTAGCGAACAAGCCCGACTGAGGAAAGGCTTCCACCTTACAGAGGACAGCCAAATAACTACGCAAAACAATTGTGTTCCTGTGTGTGAGTTCAGGTCTCCAGCGTTCACTTAGGGATGCATTTTGAAAGCAACTGTTTTCTATCTTACGGATAATCCACCTTGAAGCTCTGATGTATAAAAAAAGGCATAATGATAAAGGTCCGATATAATACGTGTGATATCTCTAGCATTGCAAGCATGTATAGGTTACACATCAGGCGAGCCGTATGCTTGTTTGCCACCCAAATAATATAAAAAAGGACATTATATTAGAAATCAAGTCCAATAGCAATACAATTCCTATCAACACACGTAATAGTTCTAAGTAAGACTGGTGCTAAGACTCACGAACCAGTGATTAAAGATTGTGCTCCAGTGTTGTGTCACGATAAATGTGGTTGTTAGTTGCCACCGTGAGTGCACCGATATTATGTAACAATGACTAGAGAGATGTTACTTGTAGAGAAATGTTTTCTAGAAGAAAAATTAAAGGAAACTACTATGTAGTCACTTCATTAAGGCCTGATCAGAAAATCAGCGATGCAGTTTAAAATGCCGCAGCACAGAGCTGAGATTAGGACCCTTTCTGACATCACACAGGATATCTTTTATTTTTTGTATTGTTATATGTCTATCTTTTTTCTACCATCTGTTATCCTGTGTATGTTTGAATAAATGCTTTTCTTTCTTTCTTTCTTTCTTTCTAGTCGTGTAATGAAAATATGATATGTGATATATCATCTCAGCCCGTAATCGTCTCACTGCTAGGCACGGATCTGCTTTATTCACTTGGAGGGATTTTAGCCTACTATACCACGCAGATAATGTTATGTTATTATACTAATAGTATAAATCTGAAGAGTTTGTTTCTTTGGTTGAACGCACTAATGTCAGAAAGTACTGCTTTGATTTGAAAAATTCTTTTTTTGTTGAATAGTGCATTTATCTAGGAAAGCTATAGGCTATATAACATCACGCTATGATCAATAGGAGCTGAGCAGTTTTTTTCTAATCAGACCAGAACTTTCTGAGATTAGCGCGTTCAACCAAACAAACTCTATAATATTATAAGTATAGATAGTAATCATAGGTCTAAATAATCTGGATATTCTCCATTTATATTACACTAGCGGCGCATCCCGGCTTCGCATGGGTGGACATTTATTGAGGTTATGTAAGGATACCGTATTTTTCTAAAAATAAAATAAAGCCTATGTTACCCGCTGATAAAGTAGCTTTCTAATGGTGAAAGAATTTTTAAAATCGGTCGAGTAGTTTTTAAGTTTATTTGTTACATACAAAACGCTTGAGTGACACCCCTGGTGTTGCAAACGTCCATAATAATAGCAACTCATATATCGCACCCCCCACCGAATAAAGGCGTAAGATGAAAATATCAACTTTTCAGGAAAATTAAAAAACCGTTTTTAGTGAATAATTTAGCAACTATACGTTCTATCAAAATGGTTGAGATGTCAAATGAAAGCTAATTTTTTTTCTGTTGAAATTACTTTAAAACAAAATAAATATTAATAAGATTCTCTTAAATATTAAGGAAAACGTATAATACCATAAATTGAAATGATTACCTTGTTGGTAATCATCTATTACCACTGTATTCGTGGCAAAAAGTTGTCCTCGCAATAAGCGTAATAATCAACAGTCACTTTATTCGGCAAAAGATGCTCGTTAATAACATTTAGTAATGTATTATGACGGCTTTCTTTCGATTAAAAATAAAGCAGACTTTGTGCGTTATGGTTTATGGCGCCTCATTTTCTACAAGAGTAACAATGTAGCTATAGCAGGGGAGCCCATGAAGGGATTTACTAAAATACGGCAGATTAATATACAGGGGGATACCTTGTACCTGGTTACGTACCTCCACCAAATATGAGCACCATATGGCGTCAAGGCTAAAGGATCAGATTAGTAAAAAAATCGTCATTTATTCTCGAGTGCATCAGATTAAGGTAGGGTTAATTACATGCTAAAAAGTGTATATTCCACTAATCTGACAATTTGCGAGTGACGTAAAGAAAGGGGAGGGCTGCAAAGTTGTAAAAAAAAACGACATCTCGTCATTCTCGAGCGTGGCTGCATTTTATTTTTATTTTGAAGGAAATAATTCAAGAAAGTCAAAAAATATGACGATTTCCACAAGCCGAAGTAACAAAAATTAGTCGATGAAGCTTTGTGATGCCTCATGCCCATATTCCCTTCTATTCCTCTCTCACTTTTTCTCTATCTATTACTCTCTAACTCCGTCCCCACTCTGGTTTCTGTTGCCATTACATGGCTGTATGGAGGATATTCCAACATTTTAGAGCCCACTTTTTGTATGGCAGCCATCACAACTTGCGCCTTGTGAACGGGTGCGTTGTCGTGTAAAAGCAGCACCCTTTTGGTCAATTTGCTCCGCCTCGTCTCTTTCACAGCATCTCGCAATTGTTCTAGCAGTGCAGCGTAGTACTCTCCGGTTATATTGACACCCTTTCCCTTATAATCTATCAACAAAATTCATTCTGTATCCCAGAAAATCGTCGCCATGAGCTTTACAGCCGATTGGGACAAGGTGTCACAATCGGCAATTTCTTAGGAGGTGGTGTACCCTTTTTGTGCCACTGCATGAACTCCTGTTTCGACTTAGGCTCATAATGGTAAACCCAAGATTTGTCCCCAGTCACAATCCGGGCCAAAATGGTTTCTTTGTTCTCAGCACAGAGGTCCAAAAACTCTTGACAACACGCCACTCGTCGCTGCTTCTGATGTGGCGTCAGCATTCACGGTACCCACCTTGCGCACACTTTTGACATGCGAAGATTGTCGTGTACACGACTGTGATCGCTTCAATAGGCCGCCCTGCACTGAGGTCGTCTTCTAGTGAATCTCTGCCGAGCTTGAAGGGGTTGTGCCACTTTTAAATCATGGTTTTACCAGGGCATGAGTCCCCGTAATCATGAGTCATCTCTTCTAAAATGGTTTAGGCTTGGTAAGGAACTTGATGACAGCATTTGTGTCTGAAATTAGTAGCACTCTTTCCAGAGTCTCTGATTGGGGACGACTAAATTTAGTCCAATTAACCCTAGTAAGCCACAAGTTTGCGCGTTCACCGCTAAGAAAGCCCCATTCACTATGGCTCCACGATTCTAAGACACAGCCGTCGTCCTCGGCGTCGACATCTCCAGCGACGTACAGTACCGACATCACTTGGAAGACAAGGCTAAGCTGGCATCTAGAAAGCTACGTGTGCTCAACAGGGCAAAGTGGTACTTCACCGCGGGCCAAAGACTGCTCTACAAAGCGCAAGTCCGGCCCCACATGGAGTACTGCTGCCACCTTTGGGCGCAAACATCCCCATCATGCAAACGACCAGATTAACATACATGCATTATTAAAAATACGTAGGACATGGATGCTATCAATATCTGACGCGCTCGAGTATGTCCATGCAACCGTTTTTTTTTACATATTTGAAAATCTATAGCTGCTTTCCCCACCGATGAAAAGGATACATTAAATAACATTTTTTTCTTTTTATCATCTAAGTTTCGCAACTCAATAGGTCTCTACGACGCTCAAGTAAATCCCCATTTAGCATCGTGGCCTCCCCTGCTACTATGATAATTGTAAATTTCTTTATGCGCCTACTTTGTGCAAAATTCTTTTCAATTTGTAGTTATGGTGTGAATTAAAAGACTAGATTATAACGAAAACCTACGTTAATTTCTTCCCGCGAATAAAGTGGTAAACGCGTCTTACAAGTTAACACGGTTCATTTTATTTCGATGTATACAGCCGCCATGTCGTATTACATGCTCTTAACATACTTTTCCAAAGTGTAAATGTTTATTACGATTTTGTTCGACGGAGGAACGTATTTTTTTCATCCGAGGAATAAAGAATTTATGTTAATATTATTATTAACATTATTTAAAAAAATCTGAAAAAAATCTGAGAGATGTATTTGACCTTATAGATCACGAAAATGCAAAAACATTAAAAAGGTGGTAACCGCGCTTACGACTTTATTCTGCGGGGGGTGCGATATTATGTCCCACTGCTAGAGAGAGAGAGAGAGGTTTTAGGCCTTAATTCACACACGCTGGCCTAATGCGGGTTGGTGAATCAGACATGTCTTTAGAATTTCTTCTAAGACATGTGGGTTTCCTTACGATGGTTTCCTTTACCGTTAGCAGATGGCGAATCATTTGATTAGTACATATAAACTCCACAAAGTGAAATTTGCATTAGTACTGCCCGGGATCGGAAACGTCCATCGTACCATCAGGCGGGCCGTATGCTTGTTTGCCACCTTGGTAGCATAAAAAAAACTACAAATCTTCTGTCTTTATAATATTAGTGTAGACTTAATCAACTCGTAGCGGGCAACTTTCAATATCATGAACAGCTTAGGACAGCGTTTTCTTAACTAAGATTTATGTGCATGTAAACAAAGCCAGAAAACATGTTATGGAGATAACAGAAAATTTATTGTTACTAGATATCTTAATTAAAATCAGCTAGACGTTGAACACGATTGTTTTATTTAATCTATTAGTTTTAACTTAACAATTGCCGTATTAATATTAAATTAGATGTACAAGATCTATGTGCTTGGAATAATATTCTAAGGAAAATCATTTTCTATTTTCATTAAAATAAAGGCATCGTGCCTTTATTTTAATGAAAATTTGTATGCTGGGTAAAATAACAGTGATACTATCGATGAATAATCATACAAATACCAATTCTTTGAATCTATATTTTGCAATATAAATAATTTAAATAAAATTGGAATCATTGACACGTAAATTTTATTGTCTCGCAATATTATTCTCTCATCTCAGATTCTGCTATCTATTTTCCAGTTTTTTATACAACAATGGACCACCAAGGTAATCTCTCACATAAAAAAATGATTCTTTCGAAACGCATCCATAAATGAGCGCATGAGACGTCAATAAAAACACTGTAGTATTGGGAGATACATCCGTAGTCGGGTTTGCTCGTTAGTTAGTATAGACCGAATGATGTGGAAGACCCTGGGGGAGGCCTATGTTCAGCAGTGGACGTCTTGTGGCTGAGATGGATGGATAGTGCACTGCCTCTTTTAACCATTATTTATTTTGTCATTCAACTTTTATTTATGACTCTCGATTTGGTAATAATATTCTCAGACTAGTCAACGACTTTGACATAACATAGCCATAATTGTCGAACATATCACATAATCTGGAGGCAAAAGGTTTTTTTAAAATCGGGTTCGTTTGTCATTTTTTAAACAAAGAAAGAAAGAAAATCATTTATTTGGTGCAACAAACACAAACAAGAAGGCAATAAACAAAAACCAAAAATAACAAATACAATAAAAAGCCGGTTCGAGGAAACGCGGTGTGTCTATTCTCCATAGAAACGCTCTCGCCTGTTTTCTACCTGGTTTAAGATCTTAAAGTAAACATTTTTTGCAATAAAATTAATATCAACTTCTTGTATGTTCCTATGTTTTCCTTTTTAATGATTCATTATATTTATAAGCACTAGAAACCCTTAAAAATGCTCAAAATAACCATTTTAGACGGCTGTCAACATAGGCCTGGTATACAAATATGACAACTGTTATTGAAAAAAGGAAAACATAGGGGCACATTTTATATCCTAATCATGCAGTTTACGAAATATCTTTTAAATTGGTCTAATAATGGAGGAGGAAATAGGCGAGAGCCAAACCTCAAATTACGACTTTTTACTTATGCTGTTTAGTCGG
This sequence comes from Trisateles emortualis, assembly GCA_947095525.1. Classification (NCBI taxonomy): domain Eukaryota; kingdom Metazoa; phylum Arthropoda; class Insecta; order Lepidoptera; family Erebidae; genus Trisateles; species Trisateles emortualis. The sequence continues at coordinate 3,853,096 of OX352740.1, read as the reverse complement.
ATATGCAGTTGTCCCTGTCGCACAAATCGCGCGGCCGAGCGCTCGCAGAGCGACAGCGATAGTTTATTCAAATACCTAATATTCAAAAGTCTCTCCGCCCGTATTTCCTCTTAAGTGTGCTCTGTCACACCAAAATGGTTCTTGTAATATACCTTCTTAAAAATGTGTAATCGATTAGGTGAACTGACAAAGTTTTGCAGAATGACAAAGACCGCATTGAATACCACGTAAATACCACGACAACTTCATAACTACACTTTCATGATATCACGAAAAGTTTTTACGTGAAAGAACAAACCTCAACAACTAGCTTTGTGAATTATTTCTCAACAATGCCAAAACTAGAGCTCCAAAACTAGCAAACAATCTGCATTGTGATCGGAGGAGATTAGTATTCCGCTGTGTAATATACAGCAACCGGTATTATGGGGCCAGTTGATTGTACAAAGAACACAAACACCTGAAACTGTACTCGTTTGCATCTAAAAGCTAGTAACTTGGTGAAAACAGAAGGTGGTTTGGCAACCTATCACCGCAAAGATGAGGCGCTCATAGCTAGGTGCACTCGCTGTTCGGTAAACGATCAGCGGGTTAAGCTACCAAGGGCGCGGTAACCCTATAGATGGGTGACATAGTAGTATTTCATCTGAGCGTCTCCGTACTTCGGAGGGCACGTTAAAAGTCGGTCCCGACTGTAATTAACAGTCGTTAGATCACGACAGAGGTCTAAATATAGGCGATCATAATAACTCTGTCACCAGGTTGGCCACTAACCAAACGAAAAAAAAACCGCAACGATGCTGCGAAATTGTCAGTCTGAAGCATGGTGACTAACAAAATAATCGAAGCATGGAGATTGTTTTTGTTTAAAAGCCAATTACGTTATGATGTGATTGGCGAAAAGTACAGGCATTTTGAATTCATTGGCTTCGTTTTTCACCGCAGTCATAAATGTATTTTTTATTATTTTATATCATAAGGCATTGACCCACCTGAGTTGTAACTGCCCGTCAAGCATACTACAACGTTTATTTGTTCATATTTATATTGTACTATAATTTATAATACCTTTATTTAAAAACGCATCCCTAATTGAGCGCCGGAGCCCTGTACTCACATACAGGAACATAACTACACCACTGTGTGTAGTTATTTGGCTGTGGTCTTCTGCAAGGTGAAGGTCCTTCCCCAGACGGGCTTGTTTGCTAGTTTGGTGTCCTAAAATACCTCTCTATAAATACTCGTACCTACTCGTATTATATTCACTTCTTATCAAAATAAGCTACGTATGCCTTAAAAACTAGACGTTTTCAAAAAAAAACAATCATCAACTGTAAGCCAGAAAGAGACGATAAATGAATGACATAATTCATTTTATCAAATAGTGCCTTGCAGTGTAAACATCCATTAAGGCTCTTGATGTGCGGTCTCAGTTACAGCGGATCATTGCTTGTCACAGATTTTTCTCAGCCCAAATAGTTCGCATTTTTTTGCTAGCGGCAATCAAACATAAGCGTAGTAACAATGTTATACAAATAAACACTACACACTTACTCGTATGTCCTGTTTTTATTTCAGTAGTGCATTACAATGACTTCAAACTACTCTGACGCCTTATGTAGTGATGCGTCAAAGAGGATAGTATCAAATTCATACATATGGCACTTCTGTCAATTTGAATCTCACCCATTGTGAATTAGATACTCTTATGACGTATCACGACTCAAAGCTGTCACTGTGCCCTAAGCAGTAAGCAGAGGTATAAGCAGGTATCTACGCCAAATATTCCAAAACACGATATCTCCTCAAACTGTTTTTCCAAAGCATTGCACGAGGTTGTGGGTTCGATTCCCACACAGGACAAAACTTTGTGTGACCCACAAAGAGTTGTTCTGAGTGTCGGTGTAATTTGTGTCCGTTAATTGTATGTTTGTTAAGTCCCCCGCGACATAAAACTTGTTCTTTAGTGCGGAAGTTGTCTTTTTAAAAATAATAATAATCATTTATTTGCAAATATGGGTACAACATAAAATAGGTCACATCAGTATACAAGAACTCCATATTTTACCAATACATGGGCATGCAAATGTTAAGGTGATACAAATAATAGGTGCACTTATTTAGTTTAGGTTAAAAATCACGTTAAAGTACAATATTACTTACATAACGAAATAGCTAAAATAACCATGTGAAATTGAATACAGTATTTATGTCAAAATTTATTGCAATTATTGTAGAATTAATGAAATATATTTGTCAAAATTAATAAAATAGTCAGTAAAATTGTATAAAAAAAAGAAAGAAAAAAAAGAAGAAAGCATTAAATTTGTAACCAAACCAAATTGTATAATTTTGGTATTAGTAAATAATATAATTATAAAACAATCTTTTAATAACCAAATCGCTGTCACAGAAACCATAGCTTTAGTCAACGTGTCCAAGACAAATTTCGCAACGTGCCTAATTGTGCTAACATTTACTTCCGTAATCACGTAAAATGAATGGATTCGTCCATAAATAACCACGGAACTTTTGCCATGGTCTAATAAGTCGTCACGGATCTTTAGATATTGCGGTTTCAACCCGAGTCGACTGGAAGAAAGATAAAATACAATGATAATATCATTGGTAACTTCAGTTATGCATCCAGTTCGGTTCGATTTTATTTTGTTTATTTGTTTTTATGTTCAAAAAATTGATCCTGCTTATTTAGGACATAATTTTGGATTAATTAGAAATACTTACAGTACATTTCAACATAGCTTTTGAGTTGGCATGACTCTAGATTTTTGATTGGATTTCCTCAACATTTTTCACAATTTGACAGCTTGTTGCTCTTGACATCTGACCCCGTACTTGAATTTACAATAAAATACGATATTATTATATTGTATTATTATAATATATAATATCTACACACTGAGGCGTAGTTGTGTTCCCGTGTGTGAGTACAGGTCTCTAGCGCTCATTAGGGATGCGTTTTGAAATAAATGTATTCCTATCCCAGGGCTACTTCCATCTTAAAGCCTTGGTGTAAAAAATGGGTTAGCAACATGCAAGTGATACCTCTGGTATTGCAAGCGTCCATAGGCTACGGTAACTGCTTAACATCAGGCGGACCGTATGCTTGTTTGCCACCCAAGTAGTATAAATATATATGTATATGTATATATACGATTGATATAATAATCACTACACATTTGCTACTACGCGACGTGTCGTTAGACTGCCTTGGTGGTCCAGTGGCCGCAGTATGCGCCTGCTGTGCACGGGTTCGATTCCCACACAGGACAAAACTTGTGTGACCCGCAAGGATTTGTTCTGAGTCTGGGTGTAATTTGTGTCCGTGAATTGTATGTTTGTAAAGTCCCCCGCGACACAGAGCTTGTTCTCTAGTGAGGAGTTGTCTTTTTAAAAGAGAAAGAAAATAAAAAAGAGTTCGATCCCCACTGGCGCGTGATAAAAAAAAAGTAGCTATTGTGTTACTTTTATTCTTATAGCTCATCCACATCTTTGCCATGGTGTAATAAATTATAATGATTATTTTTATCGTCCAGCGTACATTGCGTAAGTAAATACATGATAATAACCATATTATGGATTCCATTATCTGATTGTGTGTTTAGGGTATACAAAGGGCGATGTATTTATTTATGGAATTAATTGAGCACCCTGAAGTTGAGAAGATAATTTTATTTTTGCTTGTAGATTTCTGTACGTATTTAATGAAATTACGTTTAATGAATACAATATCCTCATCTGCAAAATTTTCATTATCTTTATTAATGTTTTAATTATATTACCTGATGATATGGGTTTAATAACAAGGGGCTTGGTCATGTATAATTAAAGCGGTTAATATCCCTTGCTCGGCGTTCGGCAGATTCCTAGATTCGGTAGATTATTTGATTCGGCAGATGTTGGTTTTGGTAGATTCTTTAATACGGCAGATTTAGGGATTTTTCAGATTAATATCTTTGTGTAAGTCGTCATCAGGTTATTTCGATTTCTATGACCAACGCAGGTATATTAGATAGCAATTTTATCTTTACATTTGTAAGCGTAAACGTTTTATATATCTTTTGCCAAATAGAAGTCGCAAAAAAAATTGTTAATAGAAATGTATCGACGCTTGAAAGGCAAACATGACTATAATATTATTAATTCAATCAAAATTGCGAAAAATGAGTTATAATATTATTAATTTAAATCCTTTCCAAGTCTTTAAGGTATTTTTTTTGACTTAAAATTGAAGCACGGAAGAGCCATCATTTTCTACGTCATGCTACTTACTATACACCATCTACTAAACATAATGTATGATATTCAGGGGAATCCCAATCTAGCACTCATGTAGTTAATATTTGAGGATTAGGAAGGGGCATGAACAAAAGGTTCTAAAAGGATGTAGTGCACTGGCAACAAGGTCAACCCAAACAAGATAATACGGTATCTAGACTGTCTAGTACTAGGTCAAATTTATCGAAGACATTAGTTGAACGAGAATTGAATAAAATCGGTATCGACGTGTATTCTTTCCGTCGACGGTTTACGTGACTTGGCGTAATGTTCGCTGTATGGATTTAGAGTATAATAAATTAGCTTCAGGTGAGAGATTTATTGTTTTATAGAAGAAAAATACTTCTTACTAATAAAAAATACTAGTGAAGAATTTAACGTGGAAAGGTAGATGGCAGTTTATTGAGTAATAGAGAAAGTAGTTAAATGGGGTAGTGGTAAGTTCCAAGTTTGATCCTTGTGTGGTTTAATGCATCTCAAATCTAAATTTTTTTATACTACTCAAATAGCAAACAAGCAAACGACCCGCATAATGGTAGTTGTGTATGTCCTATAAAAGTTTGCATTACCTGGGGCTTTACTTGTATGTTCATAATCTAAAAAATGTTCTTTTTTATTATTCTCTTCTTCTGTTGTACAGTACTCAAAGCAGATTTATAAGGTACCAGAGTCGCTCTAAAAGGATAGGAGGAATATATTTTCAGGAGATTTGCTATGGTTATTAAATGAGTGTAATTGTTGAAGATTATAAAACCTCATAAATAAACTGTGACGTGACGCCGTCCACCTCCACCAGCCTACCACAGCGCGCTCGCGCCGAGGTTATATAAACCTCTCTATATAAAATCCACTCTCACCTGTGCATCATCGGCCAGTTAAGTGCTCCGCTTCTACTACGGGCTCTCGACAAACTTTGTGCCTAAGGACCTACGTTCCTGAGTGTTTAGTGTTCTCTCTTGTGTTGTAATATTGTTTTGTATAATATATAATATATTTGTCTGTATTATTAAGTGTTTTCTTTGGTGTGATCCTAACCGACCACGCAGGTCAACTAGCCCACGCGGTCGGGCACAGTCTAAATAAATAATAACGTCACAAAACTATCCAGTAGTTTCTTGAATTCAGTATTCTCTTCTATGGAATCCTGTACTCGTACTTACGCACAGGAACATAACCACACCACTATGTAGTTATCGGTCTACGGTCTTCTGTAAGGTAGTGGTCTTTTCCAATTGGGCTTACACGCTTTTATAACCTATACCTACCTAATGCTTTATATACATGTTGCTTACTTCTACTGCTCTTGATAAATATGTATACAGACTCAATCTCTTTAAACATTTATGGAAGTAGATGCGCATAAAATAATAACTGAAACTGTTTATGTTATTGATGATAATAATATTCTTGATTTAATGTGATGTGTCTCCTGCCCCTCTAGACAAGTGGCACAAACAGTAGTCGAATCGAATAGAATAGAAAGAAAATGTATGGGATTGGACGTTAGTGTACGGTATAATGTCATCACACACAGGAACAACAGTGTGTAGTTATTTGGCTGTGGTCTTTTGGAAGGTGGAGATCCTTCTCCAGTCGGGCTTGCTTGCTAGTATGGTGCCTTATCTTCTGGTACTAGATTTTTTTGGTCATTTTTTTTTCATCGGGACAATCCCACCTCCATGTCCACTGCTGTGACTCCTGTAAGCCAGGATTAACAGCGGAGTAACCAACTAATACACTGAGCTTTGACACTCGTGCGTCCCGTGGACAACTAAACCTAAATTTTTTTGGTCAACAAAACGCGAATAATTCTCTAAGTAATTGCTAACAGCCATAGGCTACGGTAACAGCTTACCAACAGGAGAGCCATATGCTTGATTGCCACCATGTAGTATAAAAAAACAGAATTGATATCATAGCGAAGTCCATTGTAGTAAACTGTCGAGCACCAGTATTTCATTGTATAATATCTCAAGGGAAAGTGTATGGCTAAATGGAACAATGATCAAGACTTGTAATGGCTAGTTCAACGTACAGCCTCCTCTGGGAATCCTTTGTTGAACCAAATTGTGTGTTGATATAGTTAACTTGACGCTGACGTCACGGCAAGACGTAAAAAAGCAGTGTGTAAATTCGAGTTCTGGAGTAACAGCTCGGTTGGGACAATTGGTAATGTAGTGATCCAGAACCAGAGAGGCGCAGGTTCGAATCCTGCTCCAGTCTCGACTTTTTCCACATTGTTTTAATATTTAAATATATTTGACGAAATGCGTTTGAAAACGAAAATGCAAGTTTTATTTTATTTGTGAACTATAGATACAAGCATATGAATTGTCTGATAGTAAGCAGTTTCTATAATCAAATGACTCTTGGTACTCGTATACTTGGGGTATCACTTGCGCGTTGTGTATCTGTACCAATACCATTTTATACCAACTAACTAATTGTATTTGAATACTAGATACCTACATACATAGGTCCTTTCTGTTTAGCTTATCCGCTTGTGTGATGTATACCTGCCTTATATACTCAAATGCCATTTTCGCAATGGGGTGAGTCATACCTTTGTTTTGTGAGCTTGGTGCCATAAACTAGGCAAGATTCCAGACTCAGCTACAAAGGTAGAATAATAATTGTTTTTGGTTATAAATAGTTTTCAAAAACAACTGTAAATAAAAGGTATTACATTCTACTCAAACGTTTTATTAACAAAATTATTACACAACACGTTTCTTATTACTTCAATTTCGATCCTTCGTAGAATCAATCAAGACAGATTGTTATTTGCTCACCAATATCACAAAGCCTTTTACAAAAAGAAAAGAAAAATAAGAACCAATAAAATTCTAAGACACGAAATTGGCTACAGAAAATCACGGCTCTAAATGTGGAAAAGAAACATTTACGGTAGGTCGGTGACTTTTGGTAGGTACCTAGCAGTCGGTACAGACAGTACCAAAATCCTCTAAAGTTATTCAAATGAAGCAGAGCCACAGAATTCCGAATAAATGCATATTGAATTTGTTTACGTACGTCGAAACGGAATAGAGACCATACTTCTCTATTTAAATTTCTTCCAACAATCTACATATTATTGCTGGTCCGAAAAGATACCTGCTTCTATGTCTAAGTAGATGCTGCTTCTATATAGCTTACGGATACAATTTTGTGGACTTTTCCTTTGTTATCGTGCAACCTTGATAGCTGAAGCCTTTACGATATTGTTGGAAATTTTATCTATTTTGTTTGTATCTAAAGGAAAACGTTCTTAAAATAGTATTGGAAAAATCAAAGATTATATACGAATGGACTTCTTCTGAAGGGTTTCTTTAAGGGGCTTGGCAATGGTATCGTAAAGTTGGTTAATAACGGTTTCAGGCCCAATGGTGCATTGCGTCCGGGTGTAACTCTTTCTAACAAAAAATTCAATTATACTTTTGCTCCGAAGGTCGCAGCTAAGACGTGAGTTTGTTGGAACCCCAATTTTTCGGCCAAAGATTTTATTGTCGTCTGAAAACTTATGACATGGGCTGTAACGTAATATTAACTTTTATATTTTAAATTTATTTGTAGTGATGAAATTTAAATGATCAATATATATATATATATTTTTTTTTTCTTTTTAATAGACAACTCTCCCTCACTAGAGAACAAGCTCTGTGTCGCGGGGAACTTTACAAAACATACAATTAACGGACACAAATTACACCCAGACTCAGAACAACTCATTGTGGGTCACACAAAGTTTTGTCCTGTGTGGGAATCGAACCCAAAACCTCGAGCACAGCAGGCGCATACTGCGGCCACTGGACCACGAAGGCAGTCCAGAATTTGATGATTGTACAAATGAAAAATGGTTCAGTGGCTATGATATAATCCACAAGTGGTTTTTCTGAGTCTACGTGTATATAGTCTTTCTTCTTGCCCGTGTTTTCAATGTTGCAGTACAAACATTGCAAGCGTCTGCAGGCTCAGGTAACTGCTTACCATTAGACAGTTTGTTTCCATACTTGTCATCTAAATAATGTAAAAATACATATATTATTCTATAGTCTCTTTTTATTCATAAGGTAATAAAAAAATATCCCCTGGCTTAATGATAGATTTACTTAAAATCAGACATGCCTTATAAAAAATATTTTGAGATTTCATGTGGGCTTTCCACATCCCACATGATGTATTAAGAATTTGACTGCCTCGGTGGTCCAGTGGCCGCAGTATGCGCCTGCTGTGCACGAGGTTGTGGGTTCCATTCCCATACAGGACAAAACTTTGTGTGACCCACAAAGAATTGTTCTGAGTCTGGGTGTAATTTGTGTCCGTTAATTGTGTATGTTTGTAAAGTCCCCCGCCGACACAGAGCTTGTTCTCTAGTGCGGGAGTTGTCTTTAAAAAAAGAAAAGTCCATACAATAAAAATCACATTAATGTTGTCATCTGGGATCGAAGTCGAACCCGCATCTTATGTATTACTATCCTGTTACTATCCCACCGTTTAAAGACTTACTTTTACGTTATAAAAGCAACGTCAATTTCACTACTACTTATTTATAACCCACAAGATACAAAAAGCCACTTTATAAATCTCAACTACGCACATTACACGGTACCTACCCTCCATCAATTTCCCAACAGATGCTATTATGTAAAAAAGAAATATTTTTTATACACTCACTTCACCACGAGTGGTCACGAGACCTCAGGCTTTACGATATCATAAAGTCTCAAGTCTATTCATTTTACGAGTTGAATTTCATCACCATTTCCTCGAATCCCACTTTCCAGTTATCTTTATATTTGTTTTACGGCACGCACAGATGAGATTTACAATATTAAATTCAATGAGATCGTTTGATGGACCAGTTTGTCGAGGAATTAAAATGGTGGTGTACTAAAATTTTAATCTAATGTATTTTTAGCGTCGGGTTTAGAGGCAGAGTTCATTCTTAAAGATTAGTCACGTTGTTGGTGAGTCGCCGGTCGGTAAGGATGCCAAAAAAGGTTTCACTCCGCGATATTTTTTATTTAATATTGAAAAAAAATTGTTCGCAGTCTGCTATATGTACATGCATATATAGCCTCTTTGCTTTAATAACGTGACAGTTGAAAAAATATTTTTTGGATATGTCAAGCTGCGTCTCGTAACGGTGTCGTGAATCCAGATATTTTATCTCATTTAAAAATATGCGTACCGTGCTAAAAGAAACTTTCACTACAAAAATAGATTATTTAATAAAATTATTCTCATACCAAGTTATATTACGTTACAACTCAAAGGCATCTATTGAAATTTCTAGTATAAATGCAACTTCCCAGTATTAGCTGTCAGAAACCGACATTTCGCTGACTAGAAAATGTTCCGTCTGAACTCCTACACCTGGTTCCTAGTATTTTGCAGTTGAATGTGTTTTGGTATGCATTTAACGTGTGTTAATATTCCCCTGCGGTTAATGGTTTCTTAACTTTTTGAAGGTAATATGAGTTTAATAGTATAATATCTATATCTATACTAATATTATAAAGAGGAAAGATTTGTATTTTTGTTTGTTTGTTTGGCCCGTGGCGACAGGCGAAATAGACGTCACCAACGCAGGTTCCTTACGTAGGAGTCGCGCGCGGTTTCTTATAATTTTCGTACGATTTTTTTTTTGCGGTAATCGACATCCACGCAGGCGGAGCCGCGGGGGACGCTATCGGTTATATAAATCAGAATAACACATAGACTACTTTTTGTCACGAAAACCGAAATCCACGCGGGCGGAGCCGCGGGCAACAGCTAGTATTATAATAAATAAGATAGGTAGGGCAATACACAAGTCAGCAAATATGTCTGGGCAAAGACAAGTATATGAAAGGTGAAAGTATATCAATAATAAAAGTAGGCTATGCATTATTCAAGCCGCTAGAGAGCGTCCCAGAGAGCTGATTAACCTTAGCACACAATATCTTTATAGGAGTTTAGAAGGCTATCATTATTATTATTTCTGCAACAAGTCGCCAGCACTCACAGTTAGAGATGCGTTTTGGAAGAAACGTTTTCTTATCCCGGTGATACTCCATCTTAAAGCCCTGATATAAAAAATGGATCGGCAACACGCAAGTGGACATTGCAAGCGTCCATAGGCTGCCAGGGTATGGCCTGGCAGCCTATGGACGCATATGTAAGTACTACTAAAAATAAATTCGGGACAGTCTTTGGAGACTGCAGATATAAGTGAAAACTAAGTAACTTGTGAATATTACCGTCGACCGCGTGCAGTGACGATGTATAACGCTTTTAGTTCACCCAAAAAGTACATATATTATACACATAGCTCATGAAAAGCATTTGATGACGATGACGCGAGTTCCATGATTTTTGTTCACCCAAAAAGTTCTCAACGCGCCTAAAAAAGTTTTCACTTGGAAAATCAAGCTGCGACAAATATCACAATATTCCACATCTAAAGAAAACCTAATTAAATTTCGTAATAATAACCTTACACTGTCAATCCTTCCCACCTATGTGGTACCCTAAATTGTTAATCCTGATGAGGCATGTTACTTCTAATAAGGCTAAAGTTAGATGAAGTTTGCATACCTACTATAACGGATTAATTAAAGGATTCCATAACAACAATTACTTCTTAGAACAACGAGTGAAACATGCGCAGGTAAATGTATTACATCGGCTTTGTAATAAATTTGTTTTAGGTTATGATTTTAGGGTTGTATTATTTATAGAAAAATATCGTGAAGAAATCCACATGTCTTAGAAGAAATTAAAGGAGCTTTAGGGATATCAGTCGTCAGTTGCCGACTCTAAGGCTCATATTTATAAACGCATCTCAGGTATTGAGTACGCGCACTTGACACCCCTGTCTCTTTTTAACTAGGCGCCCGAGACCGTAGTTAGAAAGAGGCGGTATTAAGTAAGTACGCGTACTCAATACCTGAGCTTCGTTTATAAATACGACCCTAAGTATGGGTATACTTGGAGTCGGCAACTCACTACTGATATCCCTAAGAGTAAGACACCATACTATGGTACAAACTGGACTGCGGAAGGATCTCCTCCTTACAAAAGACCCAAACCTAGAAAGGTGATTCATTAAGAATACATAGTGATGTAGATCCTGTGCGTGATGAAAAAAATTACAGTGGTCATTTAAAGTAAGCTGTAGCTATAGAGGTAAGCGAAAGAACAGATAGATAGAAAACTCTTTATAGTACACCAATTACATTTATGATACAGATATTATTTACATCGGCTTTGTAATAAATTTGTTTTAGGTTATGATTTTAGGGTTGTATTATTTAAAGAAAAACATCGTGAACATGTCTTAGAAGAAATTCTAGAAGCTTCAGGGATATCAGTCGTCAGTTGCCGACTCTAAGCATTGGTATACTTGGAGTCGGCAACTCACGACTAATATCCCTAAGAGTAAGATACCATACCAAGGTACAAACTCGACTACAAAAATATCTACACCTTACAGAAGACCTAGAAAGGTAGGAAGATTAATCATAAAGATCCCACAGTGATGTAGGTCCACGCAGAGGACTACATGATTATAAGTAGGCAGTGCTCATTTAGGGTAAACTGTATATGTAGAGGAAGCGAAAGAATAGATAGATAGAAAACTCTTTCACTTCAACCCATAAACATCCCACTACTGGGACGGGTCTCCTCCATATATTTGGGATATTAGCCTACTATACTTCGCTGGCCAGACGGGTTGCTATGCTATAGGGTTTTGTTTCGAGTTTTCCCTCTCTTACAGTGAATATTGTCTGCCTGATTTACTCCCTTAGTCGACTCTTACGACACCCTCGGGATAGAATGGGGTGGTGACACTTGTATTCTTAATCTGAACTTATATCTATTAGTAGTTATATATTGAAATAGATAGAAAATAATGAAAACTCTTTATTGTATACCAATTACATTTATGATACAGATATTATTTCAGTACAGCCTTAAAAGCAATTTCTGCCAGGCAACCAATATGTCTGAAGCCTTATAAATATTACTACCGTACTAGGGAGAAAGCCATGTGTCGCGGGGGACTTACAATTAACGGACACAAAGTATACCTAAACTCGGGACAACTTTTTATGGATCTCACAATTTTTTGTCCCGTTTGAGTACAATCCCAATAACGAAAACTATTAACCCACGAAATTAAGGAGTGAACCTACAACACCCTTGACCACCAACCGTAACTGCTTACCAACAAACGATACAATTTGTCACCGCACAGCCTGTAAAAACCTCTTAATTTCAAATCAAATCAATTTATTTTTTGCCAAACACGTGTACATGATAGTTGTTTTACAAAATAAAAGGTGCTTCCATGTTTTACCAGACATTTGGTGTGCAAAATTAATGTTTAAACACGAGATTATATTTATTACAGAAACATTAGTTAAAATTCATTATTAGTAAGCCATTATAATTGCACAGAAATAAATAAAATTTTACTAAAATTATATTATAAGATTAGGTGAAATTAAATTAAACATGTAAATTAAATTAGATAGTAATAGAATTGGTATAATTTAAAGAAGGCTAATTATAATTATTATTATAATTCATCATTTTTCCTTCTTAAAACAAGTGATTTTCCTATAATGAAACTACCTATAACTAAATAGTTCAATAGTACGAATCACACTATTTCATTCGTGAATATTTTATACACAAAGGTTCCCGTGAACGATGTGCGGTGTAGCGTAGTTACTGCTAATGTACATCGACAGCTGAATGCGAATGTTACACTGGAACGTTTACTGAATTGAAAAAGGTATATGTATGGTATGGTTCATAGTATGAATGAGTTCATTTAGAGAGAATAAGTTTGGAATGTAATGTGTGCTACTATACAGCTGATTGCAATATTTGAACGATGGATAACGAAACTTGTTATTTTTGAAGTGAAAACTTCTTTTAGATAAAATCTCTGGATTCGCGACACGAGACGCAGCTTGACATATCCGAAAAATCTTTTCAAAGCAAAAAAAAAAAATTTTTGCAAAGAGACGATATATGCATGTACATAGAGCAGACCGCGAACGCGTCTAGATAAAAAAAAAGAAAATATTGCTATAAAATTTATAACAACTGTTTAGCCTAGTGTTTTCACTTCTGTCGGCACTCCCAGAGTGCAATTTTTTTTAAGACAACTCTTGCACTTAAGAACAATCTGTGTCACGGGTCTTAACAAACATACAACTAACAGATACAAATTACACCCAGAATCAGAACAATTCTTTGTGGGCTACACAAAGTTTTGTCCTGTGTGGGAATCGAACCCACATCCTAGCCAAGGCTGTCACTATTGAATGTTGTAGTTATTTAAGTTCTTTTTTCTCTTCATTTTCAGTGTTTATTCGTAATCAGAAACCTCAAAAAATGTTATTAATAGAAATTTTATACAATAAACGAGTGTAGAATATTCTATCTATCTCTAATGTTTAATCTATCTAAAGCTTCATTACGTTTATCCTCTAAGAAATTTACCAAAGACATAATTTCGTCGATTCAAACATTTAAAGAAGGCTGTAAAGCGGCTTAGCAACTATTGTCGAATCTATTAAATAAAATTAAACGATAATATTTCTGAAAATGACGGCCACAAATCCGTTTCGCTTTATAGCCCATTTAATAAAAGCCTTGTAAGCCCAAAATCTAGCGTCCTCAAACAGCTTTTTGCTAAAAATTTAATCTAAGACACGGAGCCTTCGCCTTCGCACTCTAGGGATGTATCTTTACAAAAAATGTATCGATGGCCACTGATTCTAATAATTAAAATATCAATTAGTTTTTTGCTGCATTTAGTAATTAATTCTACATTGCCTTTTTATATTAAACATGTTTACTAAACAATTGTGATTTTATTATTTATTATAATTAAAGTTGTAGGTAACTTGTAGTTGTAATAAATTATTTTCTTTAAAATTATTTATTTAATTATTCAACTAAAAAAACACATTTTTCTGATTTGGCATTTGCATATAATTGAAAAATTTACTTATTTCGATTTTCTTTCATGTACAACATATAAGTTTGTTTAATACTCAGTACAAACGGTGGATTTATCTTAAGCGGTTTTTTTTTGTTAGGTAGTAAACAAACTACGGCCTACACGATTGTACTCAATCAGAAGCCTATAAACGTATGCAATACCAGATGCATCACTTTTAACTTGTATATCAGATTAAAATAATGACAGAATGTAAATTTATTATTTTTGATAAAAATATCGACAGTCCCAATTCCCACTCCTTCCTAACACTTTGATTAAAAAGGCAAGGGGTAAAGCTTTGTCTCCACGACGACGGAGGCAGACTTTTAATCTGGAAGTTGTTTCGAAAAGTGGCACGACGGTATGAGTTGAAGAATAATTTGTAGGTCCTGATAAGATGAGGTTCGTAGCTCAGTGAAGGGATGTAGATAATGATAGGACGGAAGTTTGAAGATATGGAGAGAAAAATATAAAAGTATATTTTTTCTTGACAAAAGTTTTTCAGGTCAGTGTAAAAAGTTTGGATGTCATGACTTCAAAATTTGCTATATCAATCCCAATTTTATGTTTTCCCTTTTTTAAAATTTATTCACAAAGATATACTTAATAAACTAGATTTTTTTTTATTTTAAAAATTTTAACAGCGGAGAATAAATAAAAATAATTAGTATTGTTTAGAACAGAAAAAAACAATATAATCAAACACGTTCGAAATTGAAATGAACATTTAAATAAATTGCCAATAAAGAATATCTAGCGTAAAAAAATAGTACATTAAATTTAACGTAGGTATTGTATTAAAAAAATATTAGTAATAAAAAATATTGAAAAAGAAGAAAACTTATTGGTTTGTTTTCTAGTACAAAAAAGTTTTACCAATCCGACAAAATTTCCCTTTGTAACATTTTTCCGAACAATTTTACACGAATATAGATTCCAGCATCATTTTCCAACCGCCACGACACGTGTAGAATGCAAAACGCCAAAATTTTATTATCACCGATAAAAAAGGTTAGTGTAATAAAAAATTCAACATGTAATCTTTAAATTATTTCGTTTTATATTTCACCAGAGGGCATCCGTGGGTTGTAGATAAGTGCTATATCAGAATTATGGCCCTTCATGGATTTAAGAGTGACCGTAATTTTATATTCTGGTTGGATGTTTAACTGTTACATTGACTGTTAAGATTTATGAAGACATAAGGGTTATTATTGAGTGTATGGTTAGCATACGGTCTGTCTTATGGTATGCAGGTGCTGTAGCCTATGGATGCTTTTAATACCAGGAGTTAAGGAGAATGAGTACTCGCTGCAGATTGCCGATATTTGCAGAGATAAAGTTTACCGAAATTCACCGTAAATCTGGAACTAACCAGCAAAAGCATAACACTCCCTAAATAGTTTTATTTTGAGTAAGATTTTCTATAAGCAAATATATAGAGAGAGACAACCCTTTATTTTACACCAAAATACATTTATGATGTGAACAATGAGCGGAATTATCGCTAAAAACAATTTCTGTCAGGCATCAAATAGCATAAATATCCAAAATTGTATTAAATGACTTTAATTTGAATTTTTCACCTGCACACACATCGTGACACTTAGTCACGATGTGTGTGCAGGTCAAAAATTCAAAAGAAAACGTTAGCTAATGTATCTACTGCCAGATTGGCTTACTGGAATAAACAGGGGTATAGTTTAAAGAAAGGCCTGGCAAGGAACTCATGCCACACTTTTTAGTCCACAGACAGTAAAGTTTGTTAGGTAATAGTATAATACATTAGATACCACTATTGTAAAAATTGTAAATGTTATACTCTGGCGATTAAAAAGAGTGGCCCGAGTTTCTTGCCAATTCTTCTCGAGGCCCAACCCTAGTCAGCGAATTGGCCTTAGGAAAAAAGTATGCTGGCATTTGTTTTAATGAAGTTCATAAGTATCATGGATTTGATCTAAATGAATAAATTAGTTTGACTTTGACTTTGATACAAACATAATCCGCGTGGTTATTTGGAATATTTTCCCCGATTTTGCCACATATTAACACTACTGCTTCGCTCCTTTTGATCAAAGCGTAATGTTATATAGCCTATAGCTTTTCTGGATAAATGCACTATTCAACAAAAAAAGATTTTTTCAAATCGAACCAGTACTTTCTGAGATTAGCGCGTTCAACCAAATAAACAAACAGACTCTTCAGCTTTATAATATTAGTATAGTATAGACGAACGAATGATTGGTAGCGAGCCGCTTTGCTGAAGATACTCGAACTCTGGCACTGAATTAAATTATATTTATACATGAAAAGTTCTAGTTTCACCTTACTCTAATACAATAGTGTAAGTAAGAGTATAATGTAAGTAAATGTCTGGGAAATTTAGCTAAACCTTCCCGTCTCTTAATTCTCTTCGTGGGTGGTATACATAACTATTACTAATGTATATGTACTTAAATCCTTTTATGAATGATGGGTTGCTATTTAATGTGATATCACTAGCATTTGTCTTGTTTCTTTTGAGTATGTACGTCATCAACTGACGTCACGGAAACGAGATCTATGTTTGGTTTCTTGTACTCATATGGTTAAATTTGACTATGGTGAAATAGATTCGTAACACCTATGATCGAGCTTTGTGCAGTTTTTGAATGTTTAAATTTATGTTGACCATTAATTAATTGAATATTATCCACGTTTTATCAGCGCACTTTTACGAGAATCTTCTATGGTTTCAGAAGAATTTTCTTTCACCTACGATTCAGTTGTGCTATGAGCTTCCTGTAGAGGTTTTTCCAAAATGCTAACATGGAATATTTCAAGAAAGAAGTTTAAAGCACTTCTTAAAATTATTGTTTTGAGCAGTGTTAACAAAATACAAGTCTAATTTTGAAATTTCTAATCATATTTACCGTGAAGCTAAAGAAACGAAATCTATTATTAAATTTAAATAAAATCTAATACATTTAATATTAAATAATTTTTATTTCGCTTCTTTGAATAGCTCTATGAAAAGCTATTGAAATTGAAAATATTTGAAGTTGTCGAATTATGTTGCAATTGAAAATTTATATTAAGTTACGCAACGTTATTATGTTAATGATATATAATACAATAAAAGTATATTAAATTTTAATTTATTTTAAGCTGAAATTATTTTGGGACAACTTCGTGGAAATATTAACTTATTTATGATTGCCAATTTCATTTTTTTTATACGACTAACGTGACAAAAATCATATGTCCCATATGGTATACTAATGGAAAGCACTTAGCTTATGAGCACTTGCAATAATAGATGCATCACTTTTCAGTAGATGGTCACCAGACGAAAAAAAAGAACGTAAATTTAACAGAAAATTTCTATTCCATTTAGAACACGCATACCTGTCTCTTAAACAAAGCTTGCAAATAATAAAAATCTAAAGTGACAATACAATTTTGGCGAATTTCGAAAGAGTGAAATTTGTTTGCCACCTTGGTAGTTTAAAAAAAAAAAAGATTGGAAAAGTCGGAATAAGAATGTCACGTAACAGTCCCTGTCCGATAAGAACGAGATCATCCCACGCTGCATTTTTAGTAGGTGGTCGCCACTCGAAAATTGGAACGAAAATTAAACAGAAAATACCTATTCCATTTAGAACACGCATAACTGTCTCTTAAACAAAGCTTGCAAATAATAAAAAATACAAGTGACAATACCATTTTGGCGAATGTCAAAAGAGTGAAATTTATACTCCTGGCTGGTTGTGGAACGGCATAGCGCCTACTTTCTATGCATTGTGTCTACTCGTGACTTATGGTCGCTGGGGAGCCGTGACGCCTTTTTATTTAGGCTTAATGGCATTTTGAAATGTTACACCGTTAAGTCCCGCTTAGATATTGGATCGAAGTGAACTGGAGAGCCATATTGCGAGGTCTTACACTGAAATTGAACAGAGGGAGGAATAAAAAGCCATATATACGACTTCAGCGAGTACTTTACTGGAGTGAGCGTCGTTGGTGTTCTTTCAGATACAATAGTAAAATCTACATATTAAAACCCTAGAGTTCTTTATACAATGTAGGTTAAGTACTAAGGAAGAATTTTAAAAAAATCATTCAAAACTAGGTAGTTAATAAAAAAATCAAATCAAGATCTAAGGACATCATGGAACGACCCTAAATGACCTAATCAGAGCTGCGTTGAAACTTTGAATGCAAGCAGCTCAAAGTCAGCCACTGTAGAAACTTATGGGGGGAGGTCGCACATTGAACGCAATCGGGCAATGAAAAATGATACAAATTTTCTTCTATCTAAGCTGTTATTCTAACGGTTATTGCCCCTGACTTCTGACAGCTCAATTTAAATTACTATTTCTATTCATTTTTAAATATATAAAAACACAAAAAATACAAAAAACAGTACCCTACCGGAATCGAGAACAGAGTCCGAGCTATCAGTGGTTAGGGCGCCAGAGACAGAAACTGCCTCACAATACGTGTTGTACCGAGGAGCCTTCTGCATTATTAGTCTGTTAATTGCCCTGCAAATGCCACTCTAAAAGATTGCATATAAAAAGTTTTAAGACAATTTTCGTAAATTCTGTTCTCATATACACAATCGATCTAATTTGTAAATGAGGGCCACAAAAACCTGGCTTGTTTTTATAAGTGATTGATTGGCTTTCATGAAGGACAATTAAGATGGTCCGAGATAACGCTATTTATCTTATAGTCCCTTACATGACTGATTTATATTGATAGCTAAAGTTGGTTTAGATTAGAATAGTGAGGTAGTCAAGTAATTAGTACCAGATTTATTCTGAAGTTCATAAGAGTTGCGGTTGAGTGTTGGGTTTTTTTTTTTTTTTTTTTTTTTTAATCTTTATTTATTTACAGGACTTTTGTTAATAACATGTCAGTCCTATTATACCAAAACATTAACATTCAAATACCTTATATTTACTACAATGTACTAAAAATGAGTACACATTTCATAAATTCTTTTAGCGGCCTCCGAATGAGGTGCCGATAAAATACTATGTACTGAACCTATATCATGACTTCCAATTTGAAATTCCAAAAACAACATCTCTCTGGCCCTCCGGTTTCGTTCACATTCCATCAAAACATGTTGGACATCGTCAATCGTGCCACAAGTTACACAGTTGGGGGAATCATATATGTTCATCATATGTCCAAATTTTCTTGATGGAACATGACCGGAACGCAACCTTAACGCTGTAACAACTGTAGTCCTATTTAAATCACATCAATAATATTGAGTGTTGGGTTGAATTTATTTAACGAGAGATATAGAATCTCTTTGGTGCGTTCGTTTTGTATTTTTTATTCTGTCATTTATGAATCTTTAAAGTAAAATTGCATTGAGTTCGGATTAGGTCCAAAATGGTTTAATACTAATTTAATAATTGGTATTGGACTTTGGAAATACATCAGGGCACTCTTCAAATTTGAATAATAGTATATGAATATTTAAAATCCGACGACCTGATAAAGGTTGCAGGCAACCGATGGACAAGGTCGGCTCAGGATCGAGAGTTGTGGAAATCCTTGGAGGAGGCCTATGTCCAGCGTCAACTATGGTCAATAACATTGTTTCCTAGGAAATCTAGTCCAAATTTTAGGTTGGGCAGCTAAAATGTCTTCTTTTAGGTATTATATCACAGCCTTAACAGAAAGCCAGATGGCAAGGCAACTAAAAATATATTGTATCCATACTAATATTATAAATGTGAAAGTAACTCTCTTTGTTCGTTAGTTAGTTTTGTTACCTTTCACGTCTGAACGGATTTTAATGAAGTAATAATAATTTATTTCTTCAAAAAAGTACAAACATTTACACTGTTTAAACACAAACATTAACATTTGACCAGGGTGAATGTACAAAAGCATATGTTAGAAAGTGACACACTGATTCCCAATTTTGTCTCAGTTTCCAGTATCCTGGAAAAGGACATTTATTAAGATAGTCGACATCCACGCGTGTGAAGCTGCGGACAATAGCTTGCTTACAATAAACAACATGTCTCAAATCCATGTATCCAAACTAATAGCTGGTACAGCAGTTTATCATTCCGCTGCAGATCTTGATTAAAGCGTCGTATTCACAATGCGACAAATGTTGGACGATATATTGCTAGACTTGTTGAACTGCAACAACACCAGCTTTTGTCTTACTTGTTGGAATGACAGTTCTATTAAGAGTAGATTTGAACATAATATCTCCACAATCAAAAACATTTTGGAGAAGTTTTTGGTCTTAAACTTTCTTGGCTTATTTAGTTTCAAAATTACAAGCATAACCGCCTGTTAATAAACAGTTTTTTGTAGTTTATGGACGCTTGCAATACCTGCAACATAACTTGCATGTGGCAACATGCAAGTCCGAAAATATTAAGATAAATCAGGAACAGGAAAATATATCCCTAAATATGAAGGCTTGTGGACATGAACATCGTCCGTTGTGTGTAGTTATTTTGCTTAGGTCTTATAAGGCTTTACAAGACGGATGTCTTTTCCCACTCGGACTCGCTTGTATGGTTCTCTCCTTACCTCTTTTAAACTTTGCTTACCAGGCACAATGTCTGCTTTTTAGCCGCCTTAGACCGTGAATAGTTCTATGATATTGCCAAGATCGTAGGTGGTACATAGATACCATACATCGGTTCTATGGTAGAACCGATGTATGGTATCTATGTACCACTCATAATCTCTGCTTATTATCTATACTAATATTAGAAATTTAATTCAAGTAATATGTTAAAAAGAAATGTGTTTTTTTTAACATAGTACTTTTAATTTTATGTTTGTCATTGTTATTTTGCATGCAGATTATTGATTTAATTTATTATTATATATATTGGTGCCAAACCATAGAAAATTGATCGATGTGGTCTCTACAGTCAAAAAACTTAAGTTCAGAGCTGTAATCATGTAATTTTTTCTTGTAATTTGTTTTTTGTTTGGGATCCAATAAATAAATAAATAAAAGAAGGTTTTTTGTTTGTAATGAATTAACTCAAACATTACTTTACTGATTTTAAAAATTACTTCACCAATGGGACGTTACGTTATCTGCAAGTAACAGATTCTATTTATAAAAAAAACCTAACTTTTTTTGACTGCCTCGGTGGTCCAGTGGCCGCAGTATGCGCCTGCTGTGCACGAGGTTGTGGGTTCAATTCCCACATAGGACAAAACTTTGTGTGACCCACAAAGAATCGTTCTGAGTCTGGGTGTAATTTGTGTCCGTTAATTGTATGTTTGTAAAGTCCACCGCGACACAGAGCTTGTTCTCTAGTGCGGGAGTTGTTTTTTTTTAAACAAAAAAACCCGTGCGAAATGTGATCATTGTCATCTCAGCCAAAAGACGTTCACTGCTGGACATAGGCCTCCCCCAAAAATTTCCACAGCATTCGGTCCGCTAGTATTTTATATACAAAATCTATTCTTATAGTATAAATGCGAGAATGAGTGTTTTTATTGTCACCTATTCTCGACTAAACGGCGAAATTCTAGATGGTGTCATGGAATGGACATAGGGTACTTTTTACCACTATAACCAAACTCCACGCGGGCGGAGGCCCTGGGCAACAGGGTATTATATATATATATATATATATATATATATATATATAATTTGTGTCCGTTAATTGTATGTTTGTAAAGTCCCCCGCGACACAGAGTTTGTTCTCTAGTGCGGGAGTTGTCTTTTTTGAAGAATAAAAAAAAAATAAAAAAAATATATATATAATCGAATGAAAATGAAACTTTCTCTGTGTTTTGCAACATATATATATCTATATATGTTACAAAACACAGAGAAAGTTTCAGTTACAATAATTGCATTAGACAGTCACGTTTCTGGCAGCAGTGTTCGAAGTTACATTTTGGCACCAAAAAACATTTTCAAAGCATACATTATAGCTTATATGAGTATAGCTTCGTGCGACATTCTAGATTTTTAAATTTTACCAAATATATTCTAAAATATCATATAATATTACTTTTACAGTCATACCACGTTCTAGGTAAGCTTAACTTAGGAGCTATAGAATAATAACATTTGATGACAAACAAACATACGACGTTCCTGGTGGTAAGCAGTTACCGTAGCCTGCTTGCAACACCATTGCTCGCAAATTGTTGATCCTCCTTCTTTTCACAACAAGAAAGTATTTTTCTTACTTATGGCTTTGTGTTATGGGTAATTCTGGAATAAGCTAAACCTAAACCATAGCAATAATAGAATACTGTTCCCATGGTTTAGGATTTTGGCTAGGATGGCGAATTCAAACGGATATTAGCCAACTGCGACAAATTCTAAAACCACGGCTAATCCACCAATCCACAATAGGCGAGCTCTTTCTGTTCTTTTTATTTAGTGTCTTAAAAAGTTATAAATTATAGTTAAGTTCATTAGTCTCCAGACTAGGATTCCCTGTATCGCTTGTGAGGACTAGTCTCCTTCAATCCGTCACTATTAAACAATAACAACAAATGTGAAAAAAATAACAGAAATGAAGTAAAAATAATAATCTTAATAGAGTAGAAGAGACTGACTGCCTCGGTGGTCCAGTGGCCGCAGTATGCGCCTGCTGTGCACGCGGTTGTGGGTTCGATTCCCACACAGGACAAAACTTTGTGTGACCCACAAAGAATTGTTCTGAGTCTGGGTGTAATTTGTGTCCGTTAATTGTATGTTTGTAAAGTCTCCCGCGACACAGAGCTTGTTCTCTAGTGCGGGAGTTGTCTTTTAAGAAAAAAAAAAAAAGAGACACGTGCCTAGGTTCTGGAACATATTATATGAAATGCTTTTACAAATGAAATTTACTGAACACTAACACAAAACCTTCCACTCTACTATCTCACCTAAACATAGCTCCAAAGACAGTCGATAGTTACTTGATTAATTACATAGATGACATGTTAGTATTATTTATGAGGGTATACGAGAAATTGGTCCCGAGTACGAATGATCTATCGATGTTTTAGTTTAATGTGTGCCGGTAATTGCGTGACACCACAGCTGGAACGAGTTATCGCAATAATTTGTCTTCGATGAATGAATACGGGGTTTAAATAAACATGTACTGTAGGTACATATTATATTATCTATACTAAGTAATATGTCCGGTAAACATATTGACAAATTGTGCAGAAATCGTTTTTAGGTCTCTTTGGTGGGATCTGCGGGCCGCGGGGGGCAGGGTACGACAATGAACCAATCACAGGAATAAAGGATCAGCGTTATTGGTTAATACTGTTGAATTATGCACCGTGCAATTGGAACAAGTATAGGACATACGCGAACTACGCCGACTATTGCTTAAGATTTTTGCCGGGCATTACACTAACTTGATCGTGAAAATTAACCACAATTAGTAAATTAGCAGAGCTATAATAATTATTAATTATAACAACGGTAAAGTAGTTATTTGAGAGTTATTATAATCAATGCAAAAACTTCCGCGTAATAACTTAAATAAATAGATTTGTTTTTCTTATTGACTTCGAAGTGTAAAGGTCACGTGATCAACTGTTTACACGCTACATTTCAAATGTATGAACGAAATCACAATTTTTGAAGTAAAAATATAATTGTAAGAGGTATAAAATAAACAGCAATAAATTTTAAAATACTTTTTCAAAAACTGTCAAGTAGCCGATTCATTGAATCTAAAAATAACGTTTTCGTGTTCCCAAGGTTACCCATATCACAAAACTCTGATGTTACGATAATGTAGGATCAAAAACATGTTCGTTTTTAATCCTACATATCGTAACATCAGTTACAATACTAGGAGCATTTTTTGGTAACGCAACTGGTATTGCTGGTTAAGGTAACCGCTTATCATCGGGCGGATCGTATGCTTGTTTGTCACTGTGATAGTATAAACAAAATCTCTATAAGGCACTTAACTACTTTTCTTAGAATTAATCGCAATTGAAGTGGCACGAAAAACTGCGATAAGGACACGTCATTACTTGTCCTGTCGTGTCTCGAAAAGCCGATTGCGGTACTTCACGGGGGAAGATGACACAATTTATGGCGTTATGAGATCATGTATTAAGTTTTTTTGTGGTTACCTCACCATTTAGTGTCAGTGCCAGTGAGCAGCGGGTTGTGGGTTCGATCCCCACACAGGACATAAAATTGTGTGATCCACAATTGGTTGTCCCGAGTCTGGGTGTACTTTGTGTTCGTTAACACGTGTACTGGGTGTCCTTAGTGCAGAAGTTGTGTTTAAGAAAATCAATTGCGTTTATTAATTGTAATAATATGTATTGGTGGCGTAAATAGCTTAATATATGTATTATTCAAGAGTCTAATTAAGTGAAATTGTACACAGAAATCCTAGAAACGAAACAATTAATTAGCTTAAACAATTTATTCATCTCAAAAATAGAGTAAATTAGTCTCCTAATAAACAATAACTAATTAAAAATGTATTGTAATTGTTACTTTAATTATTGCCTGGTAGAAATCGCTTTTAGTGATACGGCCGCCCATTGAAGTGTATGCTTTATCATAGTAATGGGTATATAATATAGTGGTTTATAATAAAAACATATAAATATAAGCTAATTTTGTATAAATTTCCATTTTAATTTTCTCTACACATTCGCTCCTATTGGCACAAAACACATCTTCACACACAGTAAACACGAAATAAATGCGGATAAAACATTCAATAAAATAAAGAACGATTTTGTTTCAATCTTTATACAATCCCGTTACGTCTTTCAAGCGTTAGACCCTACACGCAAGTCACATCACACATAGCTACTAGGGACAGGGACGTAAGCGATACATTCAGATCACTGTGACAGTGTCACTTCAAACGTTTACTGCAAACTCACTGTTCCAAATCACTGTGATTTTGATATCGTAGTAATTTAATTCAATGTATTTAATAATAATGAAGTTTAGTTAGCAGTTTCTCGGGACATGGCGCGTGGTTAACGTTGGTAATATAATTATACACCAAGTGCATATCTATTCAAGTAGCTTATCATAACATTTCATTTTAAAAATTTGGAGAGATTCACTTTATATGCCACTAACGAACACTGACGGAACGATTAGAGGCACATATAATAACATGAAGGGGGTTTTAACTGATATAAATAGTTATAATATTAAAAGTAACAGTGAATTTTCACAGTGACAGTTTATATCTACTACCAGCCCCTAATAAAACCAAAGAATATCCTATTTGTATAAAAGTTTGGCATGTTTATGTCGAACAGTGTATTTTGAGACATTTCTGTCTCGTTGCAATGTTACGGTTGTTCAATTTCGTTTATTTGTTTTTCAACTGTCTTGGTAAAGAAAGGTTTTGTTAAAAAGTAATTGATTTGTGACTGCAAGAGTGGCACAGCGTAGTGAATAAGATCTCTGAGTTTACGTTGAGTGTTGAATTTTTGACACAGGACAAAATTAAATATTTGGGATTATTTTTGGGATGTTGTAAATTTCCCCTCGAAGCGCTTTGTACGTAGCGTAGAGTTGTCTTAAAAAACATATTATTTCTGATTCACAGATATTTTTCGTGTTGTCTAATTAATCATTTCACACTTCTTTCTTTACAATAATAATAGCTAGCTGTTATGCCGAGTCTCACTCACGTTATATAAATATGGTATATTATAATTCCTAAAGAATTGGGACAATTATTTTTTAAATCATAGTTTTAAAGATTAGCACATTCAAACAAATAAACTCTTCAGCTTTACACATTAGTTTAATATGTCTGATTAAAGGACATTGTACCAAAAAAAGCTGTTCATACAAAAGAACTTTAGGCTTTGATAAGTACCTTTTATTCATCAGAAGCTCGGTCATATGAAAAGGATGAATGAAAAGCAATGAATGGAAATGATTTATCAAGTGTTACATAAGGATACGTTGAATAACATCGAACAGTATTATTAATGTCCTTCTTAAAGGACAAGTGCAGATTAATATGTTGTATATGGAGAAAAAAGAATAGATTAAATGTTACACATTATATTCTTAGGTGAGATATAATATTATATATCGATTAACATTTGAGATCATTGACGCGTACAGACGTGCTCATTAGCAATATTTAATTAATACAATAATTTATTATAGTGACCTAGTTTATTAAATTACCTCATAATGCAATTTTATTTTCTGCTTAGTATCAAGTGTATATTTATATAAACAATGAACAATTAATACATAGTGTATAAGAATAATATTCAAGAAGAAAATGGCAACCAGTCCCCGTAACCCGATTGGTTTAGCGCATCCCTCGCCGTCGCCGTCACAACCAGTCCTCAAGTCAAACGATGAATTAGAAGTTGTGTCCACACCTGAGATCCAGAGATGGATGTCGACGATTGAGCAATGTTTAAATGACGTCTGCTCAACTGCTGCTGATGGGAAGCTCAACACAGAGCAAAAATTGAAAATCTCAAACTTGTGCCGCAAGATTGGACATGGGACCTCGCAAATGGCTGTCTCATACCAGTCGTTGAAGCAGAGAGCCCTGCAAGCGTCCAATACGATTGAAGTCCTAAAAGAAAATTGCAACCTCACTGAAAATATATCAGGGCTTAAACAGACCATTGAGGCTTCTTGCACTGTGGGCAATTCTTCGTTTGCAGATGCGGTTAAGAAGGGATCCAATAGTCTTGTACGACGCAATAACCTAAGTTCTGTGGCCATTTATCCCAAAGACAAATTGCAAACCAGTGACGATACCAAGAACCTTGTCCAAAAAATAATTCACCCAGAAAAAATTAAGCTGCAAGTACGTGGAGTGCGTAAAACGAAGAATGGCGGCGTAATCATCAGTACTGAGACTAAACAGGACGCTGAAAAGCTGAAACAAGCAGTCCAGCACTCTACCACCGGTCTTACCGCTGATGAGCCTCACAAGCGCAAACCTCGCATTGTTGTTATTGGGATACCTGCTTCTCTTGCAGAAAACGATGTATTTCATTGTATTTTCGAGCAGAATGTGACCGAGAAGATTCCATCGCTGTCCTTCGAGTCCTTTTTAACATCTTGTAAACTGAGCCATAAATCTGGTAAAAAGGATGCCCCGAGCTGTAACTACATTATTGAAGTTACAGCTAACATACGCAAGGCCCTCATCGCGCAAGGTCGTCTCTTTATAAATTGGACATCCTGCCCAGTTAAAGATTTTACTCTTGTAACTAGATGTTACAAATGTCACCAGTATGGACACGCAGCCAAATCTTGTAGAGACGCCATCCCTACTTGTGGACTTTGTGGTGCAGCTGGACACTCGATGCCGGACTGCACTAAAAGAGATGAGTCGCCGAAATGTGCAACGTGCTCACGTTTCAAAAAACCGAGTGACCACAAAACAGGAGATTCTGAGTGTCCGGCTAGAAAAATAGCCGAATATCGATATATTAACTCTATTGATTATGACGGCGCCTAGAGTGTCCTTCATTTGAATTAGGAGTTAATATAATCCTTTGCAAAATAAATTTATATTTTTAACTGGGTGACATTGTTTGGAATGTACATATCATGCTCAAGTCGCGACTTTTGCATTTCAAGTTTATATGCAAACACACCAATATGTTACCAATGTGATGTTCTAATTACACCAATATAAAATAAACATGAGTAGGTATGCAGTTTCAAAAGTGATTATTTTAATAATATAATGTTTGACCAATTTACAAAACTGCTGACTCTATTTTTGTGTAGTATCTAATTAGAGAATACGGAAATATAATTGTATTATGTAGTCATATAAGCATAATATTAAGTTATTACTATAAGTAAATAAAATACATTTTGTTCTGTTTAAACACTTAGCATATTAAATATTTTATCTTTTTTTTTTGCACCTATTTTACTATTTTAAATGCACATACCGCCTGTGATACAAGTTTTACTTAGTACAGGCAATATAATTTGTAGAGCACATTTGTTATTATGTAAGACTTATATGTATAAATTTGTACCTATTTCGATAAATAAATAAATTATTATAAATTATTATTATTATATAATAGTAATCCAGATTTGTCCTAAATCTGGTCATGGGTCTCCTCTCTATCAAGAAAGAGATAGGATTTAGGTCTTAATTTACACATGCTAATCTAATGCGGGTTGGTGGATCAGACATGTCTTTATTTGACTGAATTTCTGCGAAGACATGTGAGTTTTCTCATTATGTTTTCCTTCACCCTTAGCAGGTGGTAAATTGATAGTTTAGTACATAATATAAACTCCACAAAATGAAATTCACTTGCGTGTTGCCGACTCATCTATTCATCAGGTCTATATCATGAAGTCACACCGCAACCCTGAATGAGTGCTGGAGACCTGTACTCACACACAGGAACACAATTACAACGCTTTATGTAGATATTTAGCTGTGATCTTCTATAAAAGTGAAAGTTCTTCCCCAGTCGGGCTTGCTCGCTAGTATGGTGCCGAAAGTAAGTATTTATATTTGTCACCTTAGAAGTATAAAAAAGTGACAACTCCGACCACTCTATATGGCCGTTGAGGTCCGTAGTACGATCATTATGCGGTAATCACACTTTCCGTCTTCATCCAAACTTGCCCCGTGATTGATCGAATCCGGCCAGTACCGTGCGAGTTTGTTCTTTTATTCACCTTAGTATTACTCCCCTTTTTTGTTTTATTTTTGTCGAACTAGTTATAAGTCATCTTAAGTATATTATGTGCATATAAAAAAGAAAATATTATATATTAATTAATTATTTTATGACATTTAGAGTTAAAGTTTATCAGGTAAGTAAAGGATGTACTTATCCGCTAAAATAGGATAAATTTTACTCTTAAAGAGGTAAAAATGTGCTCATTTTGAGATGCGCATTTTAGAAACCGTTATCCTATTCTAACCTCCTTCGTCACAAAACCCCGTGTAACATTTTATAAGACGCTATTAGGTACAACCCTAGGTAGGTATTGCAAGCGTCCATAGACTACTTACCAATAGGTGAGCCGACAGCCGTATACTTGTTCACAATTTGGTACTATAAAAAAATATCATAATAATGGTTACAAAAGGAACGCGCCATGTCACATCGGTCAATCGATCTCAACTACGTGATTGGTGCCTACTAAACGGACGCTATATGTCGGTTATCTTTGTAAAAATAGCCTATGTGTTATTCCAGAACATAATATATCTCTGTGCCAAATTTCATGCAGATCCGTTTAGTAGTTTTTACGTGAAAGAGTAACAAACATCCATCCATCCACCCATAGATCCATCCGTCCATCCATACTTACAAACTTTTGCGTTTATAATATTAGTAGGATTTTCTAGACGCCTAGAGATATATAAAACAACTACAGTTGAGAACTATTATTTAAAGAGAGTTAAGGCACCATACAAGCGAGCAAGCCTGACTGGGGAAGAACCTCCACCTTACAGAAAACCACAGCCAAATAACTACATACAGCAGCGTAGTTCCCAGCGCTTATTTGAGGATGCAATTTTGTTGGGTTAAAATCCAAAACATTACAAATGAAAAAAAAACATATTTTCAATTTTTATTTAAAAAAATTGTGTGAAAAGAACAAATAACTCAAGTTCTAGGTAGAACAAACCATGTCGCATCGATATCGGCAATCTATCTTAACTTCGTGATTGGCGTACGGTGAATCGGTCAGTGGAATTTACACCGGTGACATTTTCAATGACCGTACTGTAGAAGAAGCAGTTAGTTCTCGTCGACAGTGCACACTGCTTACGTAGACGTCGACTGTTTTCAATCGACAATATTATTATAATTTTTAACGTCACTATGACTTTAAAAATTTTGTGACTGTAAAAAATTCAATGGAATTTTAATGGAATCAAGAACTATGTTTCTATGTATTTGGATCGACCTCGCTGGTCTAGCAGTCATTAAGTGGAATGCCGGATCGGGCCTAAAATAAATAACATGTTTTTTTTGATAAGAAATTCACAATACATGCACGGAGTTTAGAAGTTGACGATGTGAACACCGCCAAGCCATTGGTCCTACGCCTAATATTTCTCATGCCATCGGACAATGAGAATGAAGAATGCAACTATGTTTTGTACGCGCCCGTATACATATATCATGTAGACCTTAGGCTTATTTATTGGCAAAATCACGATCAGTTTCAGTTCACATGTACTAGTACTTCTACTTCACTAAACCTCACCTGCAACACTTTAGGAACAATTCGATGAATGAATATGGTCCAACTGTCCGCTGAACATCTTTAAATTTTTTTTTTATACTACTTGGGTGGCAAACAAGTATACGGCCCGCCTGATGTGAAGCAGTTACCGTAGCCTATGGACGCTCACAATACCAGAGGTATCACTTCACCAAAGGGCTTTAAGATGGAGTAACCATGGGACATGAATATGTCTCTTTCAAAACGCATCCCTAAACGAGCGCTGGAGATACACACGGAAAATGAACTACACCACTGTGTGTAGTTATTTGGCTGTGGTCTTCTGTAAGATGGAGGTCCTTCCCCAGACGGACATGCTCGCTAGTATGGTGCCCTACCTCTCTTTAAAATTTCCTTCAAATACACAAAGAAACTGTACCAACATTCCCCAAGTCTCGCAACACCCAAGTTTTTAAACCGCTTCTATTGACAAGCTTGTTTAAGACCTCATAATATTATCACATACACACCACATTTTCCTCTTATCAATACATTTTATATTTTAGGTGTTCCATACAATCGGAGTATATACGGATATTTGCTAAATAAGCTTACACTTCACAAATATTAGATTATTGTATTAACTATAGAATTTTGTGAGATCGTAAGTAGGTTAAGGTATAGTAAAGAGAGAGTGTAAGGATTTTGTAAGTCGAATTTTTCATTTAAGAAATTTGTATTTATTTAGGGAAAAGAAAGAGGTAGGGCACCATACGAGGCGCCCATAGCCAGGTGCACTCGCTGTTTGATGAACGATCAGCGGGTTAAGCAATCAAGGGCGCGGTAACCCTATAGAAGGGTGTTATGGCACGTTAAAAGTCGGTCCCGATCACGACAGAGGCCTAAATATGGGCGATCTAAATAACTCAGTCACCAGGTTGACCACTAACCCAACGATAAGAAGACCATACTACCGAGCATGCCCGACTGGAAAAGGACTTTCACCTTACATAGGACCACAGCCAAATAAAGTTTGTGAGATTATGAAGTTTTAGGGGGTAATCTTTTTATTTTTTATACTACCAAGCAGGCAAACAAGCATACGGCCCGCCTGATGGTAAGCAGTTATCGTAGCCTATGGACACTTGCAACACCAGAGGTATCACTTGCGTCGCGCGTTGCCAACCCTTTAGAAACCTTATAATCTCTGGATCCATCGAACCAATTATGAAAATTATTTTACCAAAAAAAAACAAATTATTTGTGAGTGACTTAGGCTATATTTTGATTTTAAAAAAGCTAATATAATATATTGCGACTATTTTAAATAAAAGAATAAATGAACATACGTTTTCATTATTATTTATCCATTTATTGTAGAATACATATTCCGGTATAATAAATCATGCTCAACTAACTGCAATGAATCGGGTCGCAAAATATTTGCATAAGTCAATTGAAATTGACATAAATATATAGATTTTTGCTGTTCACACAACATTTGTCAGTCAATGACTGCCTTGGTGGTCCAGTGGTCGCAGTATGTGCCTGCTGTACACGAGGTTGTGGGTTCGATTCCCACACAGGACAAAACTTTGTGTGACCCACAATGACTTTTTCTGAGTCTGGGTGTAATTTGTGTCCGTTAATTGTATGTTTGTAAAGTCCCCGCGACACAGAGCTTGTTCTCTAGTGCGGGAGTGGTCTTAAAAAAAATGAAATATTATGTTAAGCGGGTAAATTTAGTAAATAAGTAACTTTATATATTTTTTATATATTATTAAATTTCAGCTCAATCAAACACCTACAAAATACAAAAGCAAAATCTAGCTTACAATATTTGCCCTTAACAAACTAACATACAAACTAACTAACATACATTGCAAGCTAAATAAAAACTTGTATTATGTATTATATATTAATAAAAATACTTCTCAGATTCATATTTTTGTTCTTGTTCATTAGTGTAGATTGCCATGGTTGATTAATTAGAGAAAACTGTTTTTAAAGTATTATCCCAAGTTTACACATAACACGAAGTTTTAGTGTTACAAAATGTAGGCTCGAAAAAGCCCTACTAATGTTGCTGCCCTTTTGGATAAGTGTTAAAAACGGTAGAAAAATAGAATAGAATAAAAAACGAATATAGTTCACGACATTATATTGTACACTTACGTCACATCCCATACATTCGGTTCCTATTTCATTCTAGTACCGTTTTTGCCACTTTTTTAGAAGGGCTGACATTGCAAGCGTCCATAGGCTATCTATTTATAATATTAGTATAAACAAATTTATACAAATATTATAGAGCTAAAGTTTGTGAGGTGGTAATCTCTAACCTATTTTGAAAATTCTTTTACCAATCTAGAAAGTCACGTTATTTATTATTATCATAATTAATTGAAAATGAAAATGAAAAAATATGTATTTCAGCATGTTGACACAGTTTTACATTTACGAAAAAACAATCACAATTTTAAATAAATTAGGTATAGTCTAGTCAAATGCTGGAGTTAAAATATCAGTAACAATACTGGTGATCCTCTCACTAGGCAAGCCTGTATCGAGAAGATCATAATAACACACATTTAAATTATAATTAATCTATTATCGTTGACATTACAAATATAATAATTAGTAAAACTAAAATAACTTTACGTTCTTTTATAAACCATTTTTACAACATTAAACAAACTATAGACTTATAAATAATTATAAACATAAAACATATTTTCAAAATATATGACAGAAAATAGAGATAAATTCACTAAAATTACATAAGTAATAAAATAAAATATTTAATAAAATAAAAGCTAGGTATATTATAAGCATAAGCTATATTCTTTACGTAACATAAAAAAACCCAAGTGAAGGGAGGACGGATCACTAGTCAGTTATAAAAACACAAATGAATTTTCAAAATATCTTAATTATAACACAAACTAATACTAGTCCTGTATCATTAACTTTAATCATATTATAAATAACAGTTACTTATATTGACAATGGCTGCAATAGTGATTCTATTGTTCATTTAACTTAACGGTTTGTTGCGAATCGGTATGCAGCTGGTGCGTTTTATGTTTTTATTTGTAACTATAATATTAGGTTACAAATACATGAATGGAAGCATGGAAATAGCATTTGTCTAGGGAATAAAAGTATTTGATTACCTACGACTTAAATAAAGCAGGTTACGCCGTTTGGTAACGTTCCTGTTTGGCAACGCTACATATAATATAATAATAATATTTTCGGCACAACTCACTCATTGCTATCTGATCCTGAGTATATCTGGGATAGGAAAACGTTTCTTTCTAAACGAATCTCTGAATGAGCGCTGGAGACCTGACATTAACACAACTACACCACTGCAGCGCTGTGTGTAGTTATTTGGCTTTGGTCTTTTGTAAAGTCCTTCCCCAGTTGGGCTTGCTCGCTAGTATGGTGCCCTTCCTCTTTTAATCATCAATCTAGCAGTATGTACATGCTAAAAACTTACAATTCACGGACACAAATTACACTCACACTCTACCAAACATTTATGGATCACACAAAGTTTTTGCCTCTTGTGGCAATTGAACCCACGACCTCTGACGTAGCAGTCAAAGTCACTAACCACTACACCAACAAGTCAGTCAAATTCAGTTACTTATGTCCTACACTTCTATCTTCTTATATATAAAAATGAATCCCTATTTCCCTTTGTCAGGGCATCACGCGTGAACTACTGGACCGATTTCGGTAATTCTTTTTTTGTTGTGTTTGTTATTGTCAGGAGAAGGTTCTTATGTAAAAAAAAAAAGTTGCACTGAAAATAGTTTAACCCGGACGAAGTCAGGGTGGGCGACTAGTAAACCAGTAAAACTAATTCCCAAAACTCAATTTCCATTCAATTATCAAAAAATAATTTATGAATCATTTTTATCAATCCACAGAAAACCATTTGG
Organism: Trisateles emortualis; assembly: GCA_947095525.1. Taxonomy (NCBI): domain Eukaryota; kingdom Metazoa; phylum Arthropoda; class Insecta; order Lepidoptera; family Erebidae; genus Trisateles; species Trisateles emortualis. Next base: position 3,818,685 of record OX352740.1, on the reverse strand, counting down.
CATCAAAATAATAATTAATAATTTTGTTTATAAATTGGTAATAAGTTATCTGAATTCTGAAGATGAAATGATAAATTTGATCCCACTCGTCACGAGGATCAAATTGACCCGGCCAGATAAAGCATTAAAATATTAGTATAGTATCAATTATTCTGGGAATTCATTAGATCGTTAAATTATAATGAAGAATCTCGATTATTAGGTATTGGAGATATTCAGAGATTCTATTATCAAGAACATAGGCTGGAGTTTGAGAATTTTGGGATTGTAGGGATAGCTTAGTAATGTCGGTTAGATTGCGGTGCAAAATGTTTTGCTTGTAGAAAATAACTAGAATTAATTATTATACTTACTCAATTATAATAATTTGACTGTCTTGGTGGTCCAGTGACCGCAGTATGCGCTAGCTGTGCGCGAGGTAGTGGGTTCGGTTCCTACATACGACAAAACTTTGTTTTTATATACTACTAGCTGTTGCCCGCGGCTCCGCCCGCGTGGATCTCGGTTATCGCTGCAAAAAGTGCCTAATGCCAAAGCCTATGTGTTATTCCAGACCATAATCTATCTGTGTGCCAAATTTCATCCAGATCCGTTCAGTAGTTTTTACGTGAAAGAGTAACAAACATCCAACCATCCATCCATCCATTCCTACAAACTTTCACATTTATAATATTAGTAAGGACTATACGATTATTTTTTGGAGATATATCTTCACATATCACGTACTTTAAACAGTAATCGTACAACTTCTGTGATTTGTAAACCTTCGTGTACGCCTACAAATTACAGAAGTTGGGCAGCTCAAAAGTCAACTGTAGCTGCGTTATTGCCGATATACGGTCCTAGTTGCTCGTCGAAAATTGGACATCACGTTTGCGCTTCATTAGCGGCGGCTGTGGTGTCCATACGTCCGAAATTCTATATAATAGCAAAACATAGTTATTTCTTGTTATAGGTTTGTACATACACATCGCCAAAGTTACGTCGGTATACCGAATTTCAGCTCAATCAAATCAGCAAGCTAAAAAAAGCTTGTTATTATAAGCTTTTTTTAGCTTGCTGAAATTTGGTATACTTGATGTGTGTGTAAAAACCTATTTAATAAATTACAAAAATACACGATCAAGCTTGCAGTTAATTTATTTTTCTTAAAATATAAACTTATTGTTTAAATAGAGCCAACACCAAGACCATTAACATATTTTTTTAGGTATTTAATTTAATTGTAAAAACTAAACCTTTAAAACACCCTTTAATTTAAACATATTATTTTGTTGTTAAAAAAGACAACTCCCAAACATACAATTAACGGATATAAAGTACACCTAGACTCGGGACAACGATTTATGGATCAAACACAAATATTGTTCCATGTGGGGATCGAACCCACAACACGCCGCGCAGTGGTAAATAGCGAGGTAGCCACTTAAGCCACTAAACCAATAGTGCAATCGATGCGTTCACAAAATCAATATCTTCACACCGGTCAGCGCAAATGCTGTCCGTGATTATGATATACTAGGGGTCGCCCGCGACTTCGTCCGCGTGGTAATTTGGAACGTACATTTCCTCGATTTTGCAACATATCTCACTACTGCTCCGCTCCTATTGATAATCTTCTTCTTCTTATCGTTTGGTTAGTGGCCAACCTGGTGACAGAGTTATTTTAAGATCGCCCATATTTAGGCCTCTGTTGTGAACTAACGACTGATAACAGTCGGGACCGACTTTTACCGTGCCCTCCGAAGCAAGGAGACGCTCAGATGAAATACCACTATGCGGTCACCCATCTATAGTGTTATTGATAATAGCGTGGTGTTATAGTCTATAGCCTTCCTGGATAAATGCACTATTCAACAAAAAATATTTTTTCTAATCGAACCAGCCTTTTCTGAGATTAGCGCGTTCAACCAAACAAACTCTTCAGCTTTATAATATTAGTATAGATTTCTCAGTCTACACTTGGCTATATCTACAGTATTATAAAACCTTACCTTATGCCCATATAAAAGGATAGTAATACTACGATGTAAGCAAAAGCTTTTTCCTTAGTCCCATCAAACACCAAAGCAATGCCATTCAAATTCAGTCCATCCCAGTATCCTTTGACCTTTTTAAATCGTTGATCTTTACGGCAACAAGTACTCAATCGATAAACAAAAGAAATGCTACACTCTGAAAAGGGGTAGGGCACCATACAACTACAAGTGAACAAGCCCAACTAAGGAAAGACCTTCGGCTTACAAAACACCAATGCGTAATCAGCTTTGGTCTCAAGAACTACCTACACACAGTGGTATAATTATGTCCCTATGCGTGAGTATAGGTCTCTTAGTGCTAATTTAGAATGCCTTTTAAATAAACGTTTTCCTATTTTTCCTAGGAGTATCAAATGTTTGAAATGTTCTGGCCATTCCTGTCCATCCTAAGGTTGCCTAGAAGAAATCGCACTTAGCGATAAGGCCGCCCATTAAACTTGTTTATTTTTGGTATGTATCTAACATAAGTACCCAAGTTTTGTTATCATATTGTGTACAATAAAGAATTATCTATCTTTCTATATGTACTTTTACTTACATAGTTTTTAAGCTTTACTAACAATTTGAGTCCTTAATAAAGAAATTATTATTACTATACCACGAAAACCCTGGTATTACCAATATTTGGATCGACAACACGTGAGTTCATAGGTTAAAGTAACTACTTATCGTCAGGAGGGCTGTATGCTTGATTGCAAACCATTCTATAAAAAAAGACGTGTGGCACTCGGGGACTGCCGCGGTAAAGCTATTGCATATTTTTTATGATTTTTTTGTCGAAACAAATAAAAAATTACTTACAGATTTTTTTATTTTATTCTCAATGATTCATAAAAATATAAAATAAAAAAAATGAATACTTGTAATAATTTCTTAAGACTCCTTATACTATAATCTTTTTCACATTAATATTCTCTTAGATCAAATCCTCCTTACACAAATTTGACATAATATTATTATTAGCCGTTTAGAGAATTCGTCATTAAAAAAAGTATCACCGCTGTGCCAGTCGGAGTGTTAGGTTTATTATTTTCGTTACGGAATTTCAGGATTCGGTCTCCACGCCCAAGGCCCGCGATAGAAGCTATGCAATATTAGCTTAATAAATCGTAAAACGTAAATTCAAATCAATAACAATCTTCAAATATAAACTCTTTATGTTGGGGAAAAAATAGCTCAACTCCCACCGACAAAAGTATTTTTATACCATTAAAGAGGCAAACAGACATGAATTTTCTCACCAATTTAAAAACATCCTCCCACGTAGTGATTAACTGTGATATTCTATAGGATCAAAGGCATTTTCTCAATCAGGGAGTTCCAAATTGAATAGAAAATTTCGATAAGCTTCTTATTTAAATATGTACATATTTAGATTTTTTATTCATTAACTCGTAAGATATTTACGAGAATAGTTATTAAGGTACGGTACGGACAAAAAAATGTATCTGCACACGTACACGCACAGCTGTAGACGTAACAAAAAAATAAAAAATGATTTTATATATATGATGATATAATGACGTATGCTTTTCCCCTTTTTTTCTGTTTTCCGACCATATTTTTAATATTAGTTACTTATAGTTTGGTATTTTTTTTAAATAAAAGTAACTTACAAACAATCAGATATTGTATTTAAATTTATTTATTTACCTATTAAAAATATATCTGATTCAGGTCAAAGTTCTGAGGAAATGTGCCTAAAAGGCTGCCCACATTGCCACGCTGGATCGCAAGGCATCATCGATCATTTTGAGTCTTAGGATCGTGAGATGACTCGAAATCTCACGATACAGTTTGTGGGCACTTGGTTCCCAATGGTTCTAGAGTTTCGACCCCAAACGGCTCAAAAATGTAAGTCTCTGACACTTTCATATTTGCACTGTTAAATATGTCATGAGTTCTACTTCTATCCCCACTATTTTAACAATTACAATTATTTTTCCATAAATGATTGTCCCAAGTGTAGTTGTCCTTCGCCACACAGGTCTTATTTCCTAGTTCTGGAGTTGTCTTTAAAAAAGCCAGGGTCACTAACCACTTCACCAAAAAGCTAGTTGATTTATAGTTCAATCAATCAATTGACATATTTTAATCCATTGCTATACATAGGCCTCTTCATATTACGTCACAGCACCCGTTCCTCTGCCTTGCGTAATAAGTCATGGACTTCTGAATAATATTGTTTAGTTTTTAAAACTTATCATAAAAACCGCAAGCCATTTAAAATATATAATTACAATTGCAGGTACTTTTTTATTTTTTTATACTACTTAGGTGGCAAACAAGTATACGGCCCGCCTGATGTTAAGCAGTTACCGTAACAAATGGACGCTTGCAATACCAGAAGTATTACTTGCGTATTGCCAACCCGTTTTTTTACACCAGGGCTTTATGATGGGAGTATCTCTGAGATAGGAATACGTTTCTTTCAAAACGCATCCCTAAATGAGCGCTGGAGACCTGTACTCACACACAGGAACACAACTAGACCACTGTGTGTAGTTATTTGGCTGTGGTCTTCTGTAAGGTAGAGATCCTTCCCTAGTCGGGAATGCTCGCTAGTATGGTACCTGTTTTAAAATTAGATTGAAATTCGACCATAATTAATTAATAAGACTTAATTTTACACACCTGCCTTAATTACCTTCGCATCACTCTAATGTTGACTGACATACAGAGCCTAAGGCATTAAGTCTGCCTTTGTACCTCTATAGTTTCGAGTCGGAAGTTTAATTAATTATGTATAACAAAATGACAGTATGTGAAGCTATACATACTCGTACGTCATAAACGTATGTTTAATTCGATAACAAAGAGAAATACAAGGAATCTATACTTACCTAATATTATAAAGCTGAAGAGTTTGTTTGGTTGAACGCGCTAATCTCAGAAAGTACTGGTTTGATTTGAAAAATTCTATTATTGTTGAATAGTGCATTTATCCAGGAAGGCTATAGGCTGTATAACATCACGCTATCAATAATAGGAGCGGAGCAGTCACTACTGCTATCTCACTAGATATGTTGCAAAATCGGAGAAAATATTCGAAATAAGCACGCGGACGAAGTCGCGGGCGACCCCTAGTATGGGTTATAAATGTTGCAAGCGTCCTTAGGCTACGATAACTGCTTACGATCAGGCGTATTGAATGCTCATTCGGCTCTTCAGTAGTATAAAAACTTAAATCTTTTTACTAAAATCTCAAACTAAATTTAAATTCTGTTACTCAATTTCCCAAAATATTTACCGTCACACAAACTGTACAGTTTAAGTTAATTAACTAATCAGAGAGTCACTAATGTTTCTGTAATGTAGGGGATGATGGAATGGCGCTTCACACCCTTTCGCATCTAGATTGTGTGAGTTCGAGCTTCAGTTGTGGGCTGGCTGTCGAGGAGGTCGCACGTCCCGAGCGAGCGCCTCCCGTCTATACTATAACTTGACGGTTACCGGTTAGCGCGACACTGCTGTGACAAAAACGGTGAATTAACTTTATTGTGTGTCAGTGATAACAAGGGGATTCTATAGACTTTTGATTGATGTAAGTAGTGTTGCCTAATTTTTAGTTAATACCAAATACGGACGTGATATTTAAAATAGTAATTTATTATGAAAATTAGTTGATATTTTTAGAACACATAGCAAATTGAAACAAAGAATCTACGGCTTGATAAAATAATCTTATTCATATATACTTACTTACCTTTCTCAATAGTATCCTTTAACCCTTGGGAGAGGTAGCAGTAGACGTTGGTAGGCTGCGATGATGACAATAATAATGATACTTACCTATAAAGAAAATGTGAAGATTTAAACGAAATCCTTACTAATATTATAAATGTGAAAGTTTGTGAGAATAAATGGATGGGTGTTTGTAACTCTTTCACGTTAAAACTACTAAACGGATCTGGATGAAATTTGGCACAGAGATAGATTATGGTCTGGAATAACACATAGGCTACTTTTTGCAGCGATAACCGACATCCACGCGGGTGGAGCCGCGGGCAACAACTAGTAATATACATAAAACTAATATACATATCAAATATAAAATGTACCTTAATATCTTTGCTACGTTACGCAAGCTTAATTCAATATTAGATTTTCGAGTCGACTAGGCAACAAATTACGTAGAAAGTGACATCGTGTATAATAATAAAAGCGATCACCCGTGATACCGCGATAAAAGAAATATCTACACATATTATTCACGCCTTAAATAAACCTACGAATAAATTTATAAAACTTTCTCTTTAATTTCGTGGCAATACTAACTTTTGCGTTTAAAACATATTTCGCAGTCAGACTTTAGTAGTAATTTAGTTTTATCTTTATTATGATTTGGGAACGGAACAATAACAGGGTAAATTAGCAGATTGTATAAAAAGGTTGCAGGAATATTGCTATGGTAATTTTCCGTTATCAGTATTCAACTGGTTTTATTTAATAGAACCAATACCGTAGACGAATGTGGGTTGTTCCACTAGACTTAACAAGCAAAATGGTGGGTTAGTCAGAGTGAATGTGGGTATAAAGTATAAGAATTAAGGTGGACTTCGAAAGAAAATGTATATTTTCTGTGGGCCTCTTAATGGATTCGTAAGACCGATCAATAGTACTCAAATACAGGGCGGATACAATCTTAATTAATTAATTAAAAGCTTGTATAAAATGACAGTAAAATCAAGAAACTACATTCTTTTTAGCATATTTTTTAAGGAGTGTGGAAGACATCCACACTAGAGATCATGCCCTGTGTCGCTGAGGACTTAACAAACAAACAATAAATAAACACAAAGACAATTATTTATGGAACACACAAATTTTTGATCCGTGAGAAGATCGAGCCCACAACACGCTATGCAATGGTAAATGGCGACGTATCCACTGAACCAACCGTCCAATCAAAAGAAACCTACAATATTATACACTACAAACAAAAGACTGTCTCTATACAATTTTACGGGCGAAAAAACCATCAGTTTTTACACAAAATTCAAATAATTACTCCGGCATTAAACCCGGAAGAAGGAAAACATTGAATTTATATCCTGCTAATTACCAAACTGAAATTCGTGGGTCAAGTGAAAGAATTGGGTTAATAAGGATATCTTGCGATATAAGCTGATTCATCTTAGTTTTCTTAGACTACGGAACAGATGTTGATGTTATTTGTCTCACTGAGCATTTCATGATGTCTGGTCATGAAGACTCTTGTTTGATTCCCAACTATAATTTGGTATCATGTTATTCCAGAACTAAAACTAAAAGAGGCGGGTCTTGTATTTTTGTTAAAAAAGGGCACAGTTACAAAGAAATATCTATGCTAACAAGCTACACAGTCTGTTCTGCTTTTGAGTGTTGTGCTATTGAAATGACAGACTACAAAATTGTCATTGTCTGTGTATATAGAGTACCCTTAGCTAGTAACATAGATATATTTTTTGATAAATTGAACAGGGTCCTAACTTTACTTTATAACCACTATCATAAGCATAATATTGTTATAGCTGGAGATTTTAATATTAATATTTTAAATAAGAATAAATTAACAACAGAATTTGAATGCTTACTACTGAATTATAATTTAAAATTACAATTAAAAGAACCTACCAGATATGTAAGTAAGACATGTATTGACAATTTTGCCCATAACTTTGGAAAAAAATGTAAATCAGAAGTAATTGAGCTAGCATTGTCTGACCACTCCGCACAATTGTTAAGATGTCAAGTAAGAAAAGTATGTATAATTAAGTACTGGAAAATCAGACGACGGGATTTCTGTATGGAAAATCTGGCAAAATTTAAATACTATATTGGCCAAATGATATTTGCAGATATGTATAGTACTTGTGACCCAAACATGGCTTATAATATTTTCTTTGATACATTTAAGTTATTTTATGACCTTTGTTTTCCTCAAGGATCTATAACCATACACTACCACAAGAAACCCAAGTGGGTTTCACGGGGCATTAAGACTTGTAGCGCTAAAAAACGTGAACTACTGTGGAAATATAGAAAAACTCCAAGTTTAGATAACAAATCAAAACTGATGCAATACACCAAAAGACTAAAAAAAATTGTGTATTTAACCCAACGAGCGCAAAACAATTACAATATTATAAATGCCAATAATAAAGCAAAAGCTGTATGGCAAACAATTAATGCTGCAAAGCAAAATAAGCCATTCGATTCTATCCCGTGTATTAAATTTAATAATAATATCGTGACAAATCCGTTTGACATATCGAATACATTTAATGATTATTTTGTGGACAAGATAACACCAATCAATACTATGCATAAAGGTCAGCATAAGCAGTACCTCACATCTATACTTAACTCAATATTTATGAAGCCATGTCTACCAGACGATATTAAACAAATCATAAAAGGTTTGAAAAACACCAATAGTGTAGGTTATGACGGTATCTGCACTAAAGTCATTAAGTCAGTTGCAGAATGTATCTCGCAACCTCTTAGTTACATTCTAAACCTCATTATAGAAACTGGTGTATACCCTGAAAAATTAAAAATTTCAATTATTAAACCGATGCATAAAAAAGAGAGTAAAGAAAACATGAATAACTATAGACCTATTGCCCTAATACCAATCTTCTCAAAAATCTTTGAGAAGTACATATATAATGTATTTGTTAGATATTTTGAAACCCACAACATTCTGGCTGAAGAGCAAAAGGGATTTAGACAGAACAAGGGAATAAATCTGGCTATATATGAGTTTTTGGAAATTGTTACAAACAATGTTGACAAGCGAACACCTATCTGCGCCATCTTTATGGATATGACGCAAGCTTTTGATTACGTGGTACATGATATCTTATTGCATAAGCTTGAAACATATGGAATAAGAGGCAATACTTTAAAACTAATTGAATCTTACCTTAAAAACCGCATACAATATACACAATATAACAAAATCAATATTAAAACTAAAATGGAGGAAACATACCTGTCAAGGGGACGTATAATACAATATGGTGTCCCGCAAGGAAGTGTATTGGGTCCATTACTCTTTATAATATACATTAACGACCTTCCAAATACAAATTCAAACCCAATGACACTCTTTGCTGACGACAGCACTGTTGCAATTAAGTGTGATGACAAAACATCTTATAGGCATGATATAAGCAGTACCCTAAACGCAATCATTAAATGGCTAGACACTAACAATTTGAAAGCAAACATAGGAAAGACTAAAATAATCCATTTTAATCAGCGTGTTAATGCAATTCAACCTCAGATTGACTATAAGGGTGAACCTGTGTCTGACGTGCAGACAACAAAATTTCTTGGTCTTATTGTTGATAGTAAGCTAAACTGGAAATCACAAATTGAAACACTATGTAAAAGAATTAATAAATCAGTTTATGCACTAAATGAACTTAAAAAAAACTCAAATGTTAATACCTTGTTAACTGCATATCATGGTTTAGTTGCTTCACTCTTGAGATATGGTGTAATTTTTTGGGGAAACTCGACTGACATAGATTTAATCTTTAAAGCACAAAAACGGTGCATAAGGGCTATGTTTGGGCTTCAAACAATTGAAACCTGTAAACCATTTTTCCAGGAGTATAACATTTTAACTCTTCCAAGCCTATATATTTACGAGGTCTCGATATTTGTTAAGGTCAACCATAACTTATTTACATTGGCATCAGAAGTCAGTAATAGGCGACAACGTGACCCATTTCGCCTCTGTATGCGACGTACCTATACCACTTTAATGCACAAAAGTGTGTTTCACATGGCTCCTGTAATCTTCAATAAATTACCTAAAGAAATAAAGGCAATGAATACAGCTTTATTTAAGAAAAACCTTAAACGCCTTTTAGTTAACAAATGTTATTACAACTTGAACGACTATTTAAACGACAATTTCTCCAAACTTAAGACCTTATAATAAATCAATTAATTTAAATAAATATGTATCTTTAAAATTATTAATATAAATTGTAATAATTGACAAAACATGACATTGAAATAATTTTATTATTATTAATATTAAATAAATAATCTATACAATGGTAAATTTAAGAAGGACATTGCACTTAAAATACACTTTCATCTAATTTTATATGTATATTTCAATGACAGTTTTGATTTTTACCACCCATAATTGTATACATTTTGCATGCCTTACGGTAGAATCACTTGAAACATGTACATGTAATAACACCTTTGATTGTAACAGTGTTTCTTGCAGAAAATAAATGATTTGATTTGATTTGGTAAAGCCAGGATTTCATAATGCATTACTTACGTTTATGTGAGGTGCTTTGTTACAATTTATATGGAGTTACCGCATTTTACTGATCTGATTTGAACAATTTTGATATGATATGACGTGATAATTTAATTCAATTAAGACTATTATCCGATTGTTTATTTATTAAGCATAATTAGTAGGTATTATGCATTTATTTAGAATGAATAAAGTATCGAATCAACAAGATATGTCCCTATATAGGTATATGTCCCTCTAGACAAGTGGCATAAACGGTAGCCGAATCAAATATGAATAGAAAATGTATAGGTTTTGAAATAAGTGTAGGACATAACGTATGCATTTGTTTTCTATTCAATTCGATTTGACAACCGTTTATGCCACTTGTTTATAGAGGCACGTAAGAATATCTTGGCAATTCTCTTCAATTTCGTATGAGTTACGTTATAGTAACATCTATTCTAGTCATTTTATCATCATTATGAAGTAAAAGTTAAACAGATAGGCATTATCTAAGCTAACAAACTCGGCTGGGGAATTACTTGAATCTTACAAAAGAATAATGACAATGTTGTTTCCATATGCTTGAGAAGAGGTCCCCAGCGATCATTTAGGAATATATTTTTAAAGAAATATTTTCCTTATCAGACGATACGCTATCACAAAACCTTGTTACAAATTTTCGGGCAGATAACATGTCAATTGGTCGTTTTTGGCTGTGGGTCTTCTGTTAGGTGGAGGTCCTTCCCCAGTCAGGGTTGCTCGCTACTATGATGCCTTTCCTCTCTAGATGTCTAAGGGGTCAGCAGGTCTGAACCTTCTCTGCTTTCTTGATGTTCGAGAAGATACCCATGCTCAGCAGAGAGACATAATATTAAATATTTATTTATAATTTATTGTTATGAAGTAGGTTACATAGCGGGCTTAAATTGTTTTAATTTATTTCTGACATTGTTGTATGTTTTATCTCATCGTTATGTTATTGTTTTAAGCTTATGTTGTCATACCTGAAAAACATTCGGTATTTAAATTCGTTATAGTCAAAATAGGATATAATAAAAAATAATACTTTATATATAATACCTCTTTGGTCGTTTTGAGATAACGTTCAAAATTTGAGTTTATGTTTTCATGAAATCTTGAATTAAATTCCCGGGTAAGGCAAAGTGTTAATGGGTTTAAAAATCCAATTATATTAAAAAAACAACATTCGGGGCAGTCTTTGGGGACTGCCGATAGAAGTGAAAACTAAGTAACTTGTAAATTGTATCGTCGAGCTATGAGATTATTATTTTTAAATATGGAAAGCCTTCGGTGACAATCACGGGAGTTTCATGATTTTTATTCACACAAAAAGTACTCAAAGCGCCTAAAGAAATGTTTACTTCAAAAATGTAGCAGCACGGAATCTGGAATATTCTGTGATTAAGATTCGCGCCTTATTCATAAAACCGGCCGATGGTAAGATGTGGGTGTCATACAGTGCCTACAAAAATATTCCTGGAAAAGAAGTGATGCTATGTTATGTTTTTAAACAAATGTTTGGTGGTAATAGTAATAGAATAGAATAGAAAGCAAAGGTATGAGATTTCTAATAAGTTTACGATATAATATTAATTTATTCGATTGGACAACCGTTTATGCTACTTGTCTAGAGGAGCTAGAGACGTAGTCGTTTAGATTACCCATACAAGTCTCTGCCCTGAACTTACGTCTGATAGTTAAGACCGACGCCGACGTGTAGTTTTGGTATTTATGTTAATAATAAAGCTGTACCCGTTTTCAACGTGAAAATCGATATGTTACACCTTGATAAAAAAATTATAAAACACTGTTTTAATACCACCTGTATATATTACTAGCTGTTGCCTGCAGCTTCACCCGCGTGGATGTTGGCTATCAATAAACAGCCTATTCACTATTCCAGATTATAATCTATATCTATTCCAAATTTCATTCAGATCGGTTCAGTAGATTTTAGGTGAAAGACTAACAAAAATCTATGTATCCTCACAAACTTTCACATTTATAATATTAGTAGAAAGTAGGATGAATGTAAGCAGTTAGCCTTTGGATACTTGCAACACCAGAAAACAAACCCAATTACTCCCTTTACAGTTATAGCTGTGGTCTTCTGTGAGTTGTGGGTCCTTCCAATTAAGCTTGTTTGCTTGTATGGTGCATTACCTCTTTTTTTTTTTAAAGACAACTCCCGCACTAGAGAACCAAAGCTCTGTGTCGCGGTGGACTTTACAAACATACAATTAACGGACACAAAGTACACCCAGACTCAGAACAACTCTTTGTGGGTCACATAAAATTTTGCCCTGTGTGGGAATCGAACCCACAACCTCGTGCACAGCAGGCGCATACTCCGGCCACTGGGTGGCACTTTTAAATTGTATCTCGCTTTACGCTACAAAGCCAATTGCAATGCTTAGGATAGATAATAATCCCCTGAAAGAGATACCAGGAAACATTCAATATAAAAGTTTTATTGCACACGTATTATAGACGACGTATTTTGTGTCGCGTAGTTTATTTATTGAACACGTTATATCGACGTGGTTTCGCTTTGGTAAAAATATATTTTTCTACGAAGAATCTGCTCAAAACATTTTCATTGATGCTAACCTACACCTACGGCTTAAAATATATCGGTACATGGTAATATAATTATATTGGCAATTTGTATTGTAATGTTTCATTTCTATACGATTTTTTTCCTTCTTTCTTATAAGTAAAGTATTCTATTCTATTCTAAGATATAATGCTGTTCTGTGTCTAGACACAAAATACATGAATCTTTTGGATTACTTTCGTTCTTCACTTTTATAAAAATTTTAGCGTCGTCAGTATTCTAATCTCACTTTCAGAGGTCATTAAAACAAGTTTTCTCTTACAGACAATGGTTAGTTTCAGTATAATAATCCTATTCCACAATAAAATGATGTTGTAAATGTACAAGTTTGTGATAATATTAAAAAGTTTAATTATATATTACATATAAATTTTAATAGAATATATAATATAAGTAATTTACAACTAAAACTATATTTACACAAATTAGAAATAAAAAAAATAAAAAAAACACATTACATTAATTTAATCTGTACGGAAATTAACAGTATGCAGCTTGATAGGTCTTCAATGTTCATACGAGTTAAGGTTTTGAAAATAACATTTTCTTATTCCAGGGTGCCTTATAACACAAAATATTGTTCTGTTTTGTTTTTAAAAAAGACTACTCTCGCAATAGGAAACAAGCCCTGTGTCACAGGGGACTTTAAAAAAACACAATTCACGAACACAAATTACATCCAGGCTCAAACAACCGTTTATATCATCTCACTTTTTTTTCCCGTGTGGGAATTGAACCCACGATCACTAGACTAACAGGCCAGATAATGGCGCGATAATGCTTCTATTTTTCCATTCCTCGCTAGGCTACGGTAACTGCTTACCATCAGGTAGACCGTACGTTTGTTTGTCATATACACTCTAAAATAGGACATCATCCATCCATCCATCTCAGCCACAAGACGTCCACTGCTGGACATAGGCCTCCCCCAAGGTCTTCCACATCATTCGGTGCTGAGCTGACCTTGTCCATCGGTTGCCCGCAACCTTTATCAGGTCGTCGGTCCACCTTGTTGGAGGCCTGCCCACAAATAGGACATACTATTTTGTAATTCAGATATTCGCCGTATTTTAAGTTTAATTTAAATTTATCATTATTTACACGCAAGTGTTGGTTTCCACCATTGACCGCATCAGTACACAATGTTGGTACTTTATCTTCTATTATGGTAAACAGATGCGGTTTCAAATGAATTGGCACTAATTGTTACTACTGATTACGTATTGATTTGTTATGGAATCCAGCTAACTGGAAACTATTTAATTATAGTATTGGTTAAACATAAACATACCTATCAAATTTAAATTAAATGATGAATGAAATATTGAATGAATAAATAAATTTTGATTGTAAGTTTGACGTGACACTTGAAGGTCCTAATTTTGTTTATAATAGTTGGGTACTAAGCCGTTACCGTAGCCTATGGACGTTTGCAATACCAGATATCACTTGCGTGTTGCCAACCCATTTTAAATCAGGGCTTTAAATAAACGTTTTCCTGTTCCACTCCCATCTTGAGTGGAACAGGAAAACGTTTATTTCAAAACACATCCTTAAATGAGCACTGGAGACCTGAATAAGCCTAAATGTTAAATAAGCTAAAAAGATGACGTCAGCTAATTTAGCTACGGCTAGTTCGATGACGTAAAACCATGACAAGAAATAGCAAGAAACTTTGGCCATTCGTTTTCTTTTGAATATTATAATCTGGTTATGAAACCAGAGATCTATTATGAAATTGATCTCAGATTGTCATTTAAGTGTCATGATACTCACAAAAAAACGAAAGAAAAATAAAGAAATACCTTAATTTTTAATAAATCCTTGTATCTATGTGTTAATAAAAAAACTTTGTAGTCTAACATTAAAATCTACATTACCTAAATAAAATAATATGTATTATTTACGTGCAATGAAAATTATCAAACATATAATACGACGTATATGTATCAATTTTTTTTACCATAAAAGTAGTGTCGTAGGAAAAAAAATAGTTATAAATCAACATGTTATTTAAGTCGGCGTGGGTTTGTAAAAGTTGGCCATTTCGAAAATTGGTATTTTACCTTTGTAAAAGATTCAATTCAATTCAAAATTCAACATTCTTTATTTCATAACACAGTAAAACAATACAGTAGTTAGTAGCTGGAACCTTCCGTTAAGCAAAACAATGCCTGTTTTGGAAAGCTCCGCTCTTCCATTAGCTAATAGACTTAAAATAAATTATAAAATTAAGCTTTATGTAATTAATAATTGTAATTACAAAAAAACATATCATATAAGTTATTACATCATTTAGTTTTTAGATTTAAGTAGAATCATAGAAGATCAATTTGCGAAGTCTGAAAACGGCTGATTCTTAAAAGGATTTTTTTTGTCCTTTTAAGAACTTTTAAGAAATGAACAAGAATACAGCTCGCTTGATGGTAATTAGTTACCGTAGCCGAAGGACGCTTGCAATACCAATTACTTGCGTATTGTCGAACCATTTTTTAACACCAGGATATCCCTGGGACAGGAAAACGTTTTATTTTAAAACGCAACCCTAAATGAGTGCTAGAGACCTGGGCCCCAATTCTGCTAATTTACGGATGGCTCAAATGAATCTGTATTGGTTCGCAATTGAATCTCAGTAGCATTTTTAGTATTCTACTAATAAATTTAAGACCAATAGTTGGAAAACTATTGATCTAAAATTATTAGCATTGTTGGTATTACATTATTGATACCTATTCTGCTGAATAATTTAAGACCAATGGTTTTCCAACTAATGGTCTTAAATTTATTAGCACAATACCAAAAATGCTACTGAGATTCAATTACAAACCAATTCAGATTCAATTGAGCCATCCGTAAATTAGCAGAATTGGGGCCCTGTACTCTCACACAGAAACACAAATACACCACATTGTATAGTAATTTGGCTGTGGTCTTCTGTAAGCACAGCCAAATTACTACACACAAATAGTGTTTAAAACTGAATCTAATTAGCCAAGTCCAATAAACAATCAAGCTCAAGTACACAAAGGAAGTAGCAAAACTATTCCAACCAAAATCCCGCAACAAAACGTGCGACCAAAATATGCATAATCAAAAGGAGCTTATGAAACAACTACGAACTGCATTAAACCTCCACCCGAAGGCAGCTAACTAAGTAAAACAGTACCTGTACGAACCCCGGTTGCTTCATCAAATACCGGGAAATGTTACAGGATTTTACAACATATTGAATATTCTCAAGTTGTTAACTGAATAATTAAATGCATTTGTGATTTGTTTCTTTTTAAGCTATTACATAGCTTCTATCGTGGGCCTTGTGCGTGGAGACCGAATCCAGAAATTCCGTAACGAAAATAATAAGCCTAACACCCCCCACTCCGACCGGCACAGTGGTGATACTTTTTTTAATGACGAATTCTCTAAACGGCCAATAATAATATGTAAAATTTGTGTAAAGAGGTTTTGATCTAAGAGGATATTAATGTAAAAAAGAATATAGTATAAAGAGTCTTAACGAATTATTACAAGTATTCATTTTTATATATTTTTATGAATCATTGAGAATAAAATCAAAGGATTTAGATAATTCTGTAAAGTAAATTTTTATTTGTTTCGATATAAAAACATACTAAAAAATATGCAATAGCTTCACCGCAGCAGTCCCAGAGTGCCACACGTCTTTTTTTGTCTGAGAGGCAAACAAGCATACGACCCGTTTGACAATAAGCAGTTACCGTAGCCTATGGACGCTTGCAACAAACAAAGGATTAAGTTACCATGCGTTGCCAACCCTGTAAAAACCTAGTTTCTGTTTTGATTGGCACAGAATACTTATAATTTTTAATATAAAAATTAAAAGAATTTCTCGTTTGATAAATCAGTTATTTTCATTTTTCGTGTCATTCAATAGCTTGAATGACACAAAAGAAATAATGAAATTAATAATCTTAGCAGTTTGAGAGCGCTTTACTTATTTCAATAAAGCTTGGAATCATGATAATAAAACGAAACCTACTAATAAAAATGTAGAATACTTAAATAAAAGGAGATTAATCTAGAAAAAGGTCCACTGTATTTATATAGGTATGTCAATTTGGTAAAAAGCCATTGTCTGTTTATACAACGCTTTAAAGGTAACTTTTTTAATTTTCACGTAGAATCGTAAAATTACGTTGAATGTGGACCCGGCTCATGTATTTTGTTGAACTTTTCGGGCGCCAACTGCATTTTTTACGCAAAATGACATTTTTTATGAATTTTGTTTTGACATCATTCGTGGACGAGCATTGTAAGCATGCTATTAGGGACTTCGTTATTATGGTTGTGTTAGTCAATAGTAATATCAAATAGTATTATTTTTATTTGATAAGGAGTGTTTGACTGCCTTGGTGGTCCAGTGGCGGGGGTATGCGCCTGCTGTGCACGAGGTTGTGGGTTCGATTCCCACACAGGACAAAACTTTGTGTGAAAGAATTGTTCTGAGTCTGGGTGTAATTTGTGTCCGTTAATTTGTATGTTTGTAAAGTCCCCCGCGACACAGAGCTTGTTCTCTAGTGCGGGAGGTGTCTTTTATAAATAAAAAAATAAAAAGTAAGTATGGAAGAGATCACTCTTAGTGATAAGACCACCCATTGCCACTACCTGTACTTAATGTTTCCTATTGTGTTGTTTTATGTGGTGTGCAATAAAAAATATTCTATCTATCTATCTATATATGGCAATTGAGAATGATCTTAGAAAAAAATCTAAAGACATGCCTCTCTTCCTGTCTTCATAGAGAAGAGGAGACCTATAAGTATGGCAATTATTAGTCTTACTATTATCAGCTAAATATTATTATATTTTGAATAGCAAGCATAGAATTAAGAGGTTAATAATTTATGAGTTAGGTACCGTTGTTTGCAACCAAGTGCATATAGTAGAACAAACTTAATTATTTAAGCTAGTAAAATTCAATAAAAATAAACGACACTGAAAGTCATCAAACAATTGAACTAGCCCGAATGGGGAAGGACTTTACATGAAACCACAGACTATACACAGCGGTGTAGTTTAGTTCCTGTAAGTGAGTACCTATAGGTTTTCAGCATTCATTTAGGCATGCATTTTTAACAAACGTTTTCCTATCCTAGGGATACACCATCGTAAAACCCTGATCTTATTTTCGAAGTGAAAACTTGTTTTAGCACGATACGCATTTTTTTTAGATGAGATAAAATCTCTGGATTCGCGACACCCGTTACGAGACGCAGCTTGACATAATCGAAAAATCTTTTTCGACTGTCACGTTATTAAAGGAAAGAGGCGATATATATATGCATGTACATATACCAGATTGCGAATGCGTCTAGATAAATTTAAAAAAACATTTATTGCTATAAAATTTATAACAACTGTTTTGTCTAGTGTTTTCACTTCTGTCGGCACTCCCGGAGTGCATTTTTTAAAAGTCTAAAACACGCTTTGATACTTCCAGTAGGTGGTCTGATTGCAAGCGTCCATGGACTACAGTAACTTCTAAACCAATCCTAACATTTCATAAAATAAATAAAGCAAATCGACCGTTTAAACAAATGTAAATAGTAACACAAATTAATAATACTAATAAATAATATTAATACTCGCAAAGCGTTCAACCGATTCAAAGGATTATTTCTAAATACGATTCAGTTGAAATTGCAGGTTATTAGCAAAGTAAAGAAGCTTTGTTTATATATTTCTGATATAATATTTGAGTTATTGAATTCGCTTAGAATTTGGGTAAAAGTTTCAATTAGAGTTAAAAAGAACGAAATTTTAGTGAGTTTGATATTGAGTCTAGAAAATGTATAGGCTGTTTAAAGAATAGGCCTATATCCATCAGTGTCTGATATTGATTTTGATCACCACCAATAATAATAATAATATTTTGGTACAACTCACACACTGCCATCTGATCCCAAACTAGGCAGAGCAACCAGACAACTGATAAACATACTTATATATACATTTCTTAATACATACACATTATAAATAATTAACACACAGTTACAGAACAAACATTTATGCTTATCACACAAAGATTTGTCCTTGGTGGGAATCGAACCCACGACCTCCGGTGTAGCAGTCAGAGTATCTAACCACTAGACCAACAGGCCAGTCAATGTAGGGCACCATACAAGAGCGAGCAAGATGACTTAGGTGCCAAACAAATATACGGCCCCTTGGTAAGCAGTCACCCCAGGCTATGAAAACTTGCAATACCTAAGCCCTAATTTGCTGGTGTTGCAAGTATTCATAGGCCGTAGCCTGTGGATGCCCGAAACACGACCAGTTACCGTAGTAACTGCTTATCATCTGGAGGGCCAAATGCTATTTAGTTTGCCTCCTTGGCAGTATAAAAAGAAACTCAAGAGAGGTAGGGCACCATACTAGCGAGCCAGCCAGACTTGGGAAGGACCTCCTCCTTACAGAAGTCTACAACCAAATATCTACACACAGCGGTGTAGTTGTGTTCCTGTGTATGAGTAAAGGTCTCCTTCGCTCATTTAGGGATGCGTTTTGAAAGAAAGTCAGGGTTACTTCCATCTTAAAGCCCTGTATAAAAATAGATTGGCAACACGCTAGTGATGCCTCTGGTAATGCAAGCGTCCACAGGCTACGGTTACTGCTTAACATCAGGAGGGCCGTATGCTTGTTAGCCACCCAAGTTGTATAAAAAAATACCCTAATTGGGTATCCCTGGGATCAGTAAACGTATCCTAAAAAGTATTTCCCAAAATATGTATTTCCACACCGTAGAGTAATCTATACTAATATTAAAAAGCTGACGAGTTTGTTTGTTTGTTTCGTTGAACGCGCTTATCTCAGAAAGCAGTGTTGAGGTTCAGCAATATGGCAGGAAGAGCGTGACTCCAGTGAGCCATCTACTCTATCAGGTTGTGAAGTCCTGCATTAGAAGGACTATATGATGTCTTTTCTTTTCAGTCGCTTTTGGTAACTTCTGGTTTTTAACGCAGAAGCTAGGTGATTAGGGTGCCTTTCCAGTTTCTCCTGGTATATTTTGGTGTGTTCGTGGATTTCCTCCGTGACAGTTTTCATTGTTAGCTCACTGTGAATTTCAGCATTGATGATGAACCAAGGAACACCACTAATAGTTCGCAGAATCATGTTTTGCATTCTTTGTATGATGTTGATGCTTGATTTGCAGGCACTACCCCACAGTTGTATGCCGTAGAGCCACACTGGCTTGAGAATTACTTTGTAGATAAAAAGTTTGTTATCAATACTGAGTATGTTGTTTCGTCCCATTATCCAGTAAAGGTTCTTGTATCTGATGCTAAGTTCATGCCTTTTTGACTTAATATGGTGTTTCCACGTTAGGCGGCGGTCAAGGTGCAATCCAAGCTAGCGTACAGTGTTGTGATGTGGAAGCGTGACACCATCCAGAGATACCGGTGGACAATCATTCTTTCTCAGAGTAAAGGTGACATGGGCAGATTTACTTGCACTTGCTTTAATGCGCCACTTTTGCAGCCATAAAGTGATTTTGTCGAGGCTGTCCTGCAGCATTTTTGATGCTACGGTTGGATCCGGGTGACTTGCCAGTATTGCAGTGTCATCGGCAAAAGTAGCTGTCATGACTCCATCAACCTGCGGCAGGTCAGCAGTGTATACTGTGTACAAGATAGGTCCTAATACTGAGCCTTGTGGGACTCCTGCTGTTATGTTGATGAATCTGGACTTTTTATCTGATACCTCCACTTGGAAGATCCTTTCAGCTAGATATGATTTCAACAGTGAGTAGTATTGATGAGGGAGGTT
Source organism: Trisateles emortualis (assembly GCA_947095525.1). NCBI lineage: Eukaryota > Metazoa > Arthropoda > Insecta > Lepidoptera > Erebidae > Trisateles > Trisateles emortualis. Next base: position 3,797,942 of record OX352740.1, on the reverse strand, counting down.
AACCTTCAGCTTGTAAAGCAGGCCCTTATGCCAAACCTTATCAAAAGCCTGTTGGATATCGAGGAATGCAGAGGAACAGTAACATTTCTCTTCCAGGCTGATCCTGATTTTGTCGCAGACTCTGTGTACCTGTTCTGTGGTGGAATGTTCCTGTCTGAAACCAAACTGGTGGTCAGGAATCACTTTCTCTTTGATTAAAATTGGTGCTATACGGTACTTTATCAGTTTCTCGAAGACTTTTGAGAGGATCGGCAGCAAGCTGATAGGTCTGTACGAGGAAAGCAGGCAGTAGTGAGATATGTTGCAAAATCAGGGAAAATATTTCAAATAACCACGCGGACGAAGTCGCGGGCGACCCCTAGTATTACTGTATCGCGTGAGTTTTCACGAACAATTAAATCACGAAAACATAGTTTATCTTGTGACAACCATTAAAATTTGTGAATCATATGGTCCGTGTAGAGACCGAACTCAACAATACAGTGTAGTATATGGCGTGACTGGTGATTACATAAAACATTGAGCCCTACAACTATCCTACGGCTTTTATAAACGTAAAGTTTGGATGGATATATGTTTGTTACTTGAAACTTATGCCGGAAAAGCAAGGGTATGGACGAAATTTGGCACAAATATAGATTACTAGCTGTTGCCCGCGGCTCCGCCCGCGTGGATGTCGGTTATCGCTGTAAAAAGTATATGTGTTATTCCAGACTATAATCTATCTCTGTGCCAAATTTCATCCAGATCCGTTCAGTGGTTTTTACGTGAAAGAGTAACAAACATCCATCCATCCATCGTTACTTACAAACTTTCGCGTTTATAATATTACTAGGATAATCTGACATAACACAATAAGAAGACGGGACAAAAATTGTGCGATTCATAAATGATTGTCCCGAGTCTGGGTATACTTTCTGTTCGTTAATTGTATGTTTGTGAAGTCCCCCGCGACACACGGCTTGTTCCCTAATTCCGGATTTAAAAAAACAAGAATAAAAAAGGAAAAATAGTAAACAATTCCCTATACCAACCCGTCTGGCCAGCGTGGTATAGTAGGCTAATATCCTTCCAAATGTATGTAGGAGACCCGTGCCCAGCAGTGGGACGTTTATGGGTTGAAATGAGTAAACAATTGACTGAAACTTAAAAAAATGCTTCGACACTGTAGAACAATATTGCTGTGTTGGTAAGTTTATGTCGTCGCAACTATTAAAATTTGAATCATACAATGGATTGTGTGGAGTTGTGATATATGGTGTGACCAGTGACTACATAATACATACATTGCGCCATGCAACTCATAAATCTATGATCAAATATTAATATTAAACTACAGTATTATTTGCGAACGCTTTTTTCTTGTGAGAACTTACACACCGGCCATTTTATTTAAAACAAGACATCGACTGTACTATGCAAGCAAAAAACTGATAAACATGCTTGTAGGTATATTTTTAGATAGATAAATATAGACGCATAATTATTCGTGCTCATAACATGTCCTGGGTTAGAATTTAATCCATGACCTCCGACTTAGAAGCCAGGCTAAAAAAAAACTTTGCCCAGGTTTCGTAATATTTCACCTGTTTAGTGTTGTACCGTTGAATTTTCAAAAAATCCTTCTTAGGGCTCTATTGCGGTATTTAAGGAACGCATGCGCAAAATTTTATGTATGTAGTAGTTGCTCTGCGTTTATGAATCAGTCAATCAGGTCAAGTCTTGTTCTTCTTCTTATAGTTTGGTTAGTGGTCAACCTGGTAACAGAGTTATTTAGATTTAGATCGCTCATATTTAGGCCTCTGTCGTGATCTAACGACCGTTAACAGTCGGGACCGACTTTTAATGTGCCCTCCGAAGCACGGAGACGCTCAGATGAAATACCACTATGCGGTCACCCATCTATAGGGTTACCGCGCCTTTGGTTGCTTAACCCGCTGATCGTTTACCGAACAGCGAGTGCACCTGGCTATGAGCGCCTGAATCAATCAGGGCAAGTAATTGTATGTATAGTTACATCAGAAGTTTTCTCATAAATTTTCTCATAACTGGATCTGACTCAGCATGGAAAATTTATTTTACTTCCAACCATGTTATCGATCGATCAATTAGCTTTAGAACGTTGCTATATATAATAGCAACTATATATGTCCCACTGCTGGGCACGGGTCTCCTCTCCTCTAACGAGAGAAAGAGGATGTAGGCCATAATTCACACACGCTGGCTTAATGCGGGTTAGTGAATCAGACATGTCTTTAGAATTTCTTCTAAGACAAGTGGGTTTCCTCACGATGTTTTCCTTCACCGTTAGCAGATGGTGAATCATTTGATTAGTACATATAAACTCCACAAAGTGAATTTCACATTGGTACTGCCCGGGATCGAACTCGCACCTCTTGCGTACAAGTCTGTTACTTTCCCACTCGACCACCACCGCGTTGCTATATAATTGATATCAATTCAGAAAACTCCCACTGATCACCCGTTTGCATGACACAAAAAAATTACCGTCGTCAATAACGAAATACGTATGGCGTTGTATTTGAAACAATACTTAGAGAGTGGGCGTAATGATCATTAACGTTCATGATCACCGGTTTTGTTTAGTTACTGTTGATTATTGTACTTTGTTGATTGTACAAATATAATAAAATTGTAGGTATTAAAAGCTGCGTTCATATTTTATTCCTACTAATATTAAGGTGTCTTTCCGTCGGGGATATAGGGTAATTTTAAAGCGATAATCGACATCCATCCGGGCAAGATCACCTAGAGTATTATAATAGCAACCCATATATGTCCCACTGCTGGGCACGGTATCCTCTCCTCTATCGAGAGAAAGAGGGTTTAGGCCTTAATTCACACACGCTGGCTAATGCGGGTTGGTGAATCAGACATGTCATTAGAATTTCTTCTAAGACATGTGGGTTTCCTCACGATGTTTTCCTTCACCGTTAGCCGATGGCGAATCATTTGATTAGTATAAACTCCACAAAGTGAAATTTACATTGGTACTGCCCGGGATCAAACTCGCACCTCTTGCGTGCAAGTCGGTTACTTTCCCACTCAGCCACCATCGCTTTTTTAGCCTAGAGTATTAATACAAGTGATTTTGGAATCATCAGTTGGTTGTCAACAAGGTGATCCTCTTGGGCCAGTTATTTTCAGCCTAGCGATTCATCCCATCATCGAAAAAATTAATTCAAAATTTAATATCTGGTATTTAGATGATGGAACACTAGGAGGCAATGTAGAGACAGTTTTTCAAGATTTGGCTTACATAAAAAATAAATTTAATTCCATTGGACTAGAGCTTAACACAAGTAAATGCGAGATTTATATCAGTGACAAAATTAAAGACAAACTTTCGGTTTTATCAAAATTTAATACTTTGGCACCAAATATCAAAATTCTTGAGAAATCTTCCCTTTGCCTCCTTGGATCCCCAGTTTTTGAAGACGCTTTTGATTCATACATAGAAGAAAAAGTACAAAATTTTTGTGAAGTTTCAGACCGACTACTCAAAATAAATATACATTCGGCTTTTACCATTATTAGATACTGCCTCTTCGTTCCCAAATTTACACATGCCCTAAGATCGGCCCCGTTTTGGAAACATTTAACACTTTTAGGCTAAATGGACCAAATTATTTACAACACTATGAGCAAAATTCTTAATGTGGCCTTGAACGATCGAGCCTGGCTTCAAGCGTCCTTACCGGTTCGCTTGGGTGGGCTCGGCGTTCGCAAAATTGCCGATGTTAGTTTACCAGCATTTTTGTCCTCGGTTCATAGCACGGAAGAACTAACCAGGAAAATTCTAGCTTCCACACTGGTTAGTTCTGATGTGCCATGTAAGACCGATGCCATTAATGCTTGGAAAATGACTGTACCCAACACTGAGTTACCCACTAACCCTTTTTCTCAGAGACAGTGGGACGGACCGCTTTGCAGGATGGTTAGAGATAAACTGATTATTTCATCTACCAGTCCTGCTGAGCGCGCTCGTTTGCTGGCTGTGGGAGAATGGGAGTCGGGCCTCTGGCTTCAAGCACTTCCATCGCCCAACATAGGTACCATGTTGGACGATACTACCTTCCGTATGGCTACTTGCCTTCGCCTAGGTGCTCCTTCTGTTTCTCCGCATAGATGTTGCTGTGGTGAAGCCGTCGACAGCCTTGGACACCACGGCCTGTCATGCAGCAGGAGTGCAGGCCGTATATCCCGGCACGCCAACCTTAACGATATACTCCGACGTGCTCTTGTCACCGCTGGCGTTCCAGCTGTACTAGAACCCAATGGTTTGGTACGCAACGATGGTAAGAGACCTGATGGTATGTCTTTACTGCCATGGAAGATGGGTAGGCCTTTGGTGTGGGACGCAACATGTGTCGACACCCTTGCGCCATCTCATCTTCCAAGTACAGCAGGTTGTGCTGGTGCTGCTGCTGCATCCGCGGAGACTCTCAAGCGGCGCAAATACAATAATCTCATCGGAGATTATGTGTTTGAGCCGTTTGGAGTCGAAACGCTTGGGCCGTGGGGTGCAAGTGCTCGCGGTCTTTTTAAAGATTTGTCGAAGCGTTTAATCGAGGCTTCACGTGACCAGAGGGCTGGCTTATTTTTGGCTCAAAGAATAAGCATTGCCATTCAACGTGGCAATGCTGCCAGTCTTCTGGGCACGTTTCCAGCAGACGTCGATGCGGAGGAATTTTATGACGCCTACTAAGCAGTCCCTCCCGTTTTTTGTGTATTTTCTATGTATATAATTATATTATTATTTTTTTTCCTTTTTTTTAAGAACTGTAAATATATTAGGAATATTGTATATATAGATGTAAATAATTGAAATATTATATATAAATTATGTTTAATAAATTAGAACTAATAAAAAGTGATTACTGTTTGCATGTGTAACTTTTGTCTGATATATAATGATGAAAGTCTGTCATATCACAAATAGGTGCATAGGCCTTAGAAACACCTATATTGCTTAGTAATTTGGCAGGTTTTGTAGACTTGCATGGTGCCCAATCTTTCTTTAAAGTTAAGTTAAAAAAAGATATTATGGAATCCTAAAATTTAGCTTTGATCAAATTTTAATATATACAAATTTAATAAATCTAAATCAACATCACTAATTGAATATTAAACAAAATTCAAAGCCTATAGAATTGTAAAAGCAGTCAATCTTCAAATTGATTCGCAACAAATATTTAAGTCGTTTATTCAAAGATCTTGGGCAGAACTCGTGTATTGTTCGTTTTGGTTCGCTCCCAGCATTCGGAAACAATAGTCGAGAGTGCTTTTGGTATAATAAATTGGACTTCTGAATGAACATAATAACTTTCATTGGTGATGTTAACGTGGCGTCGACTATTGTCGCTACAATGGCTAATTCATTAATCTGTCTTGGGTTGCCTTCACGCAAAAATGTATCTTAAGCTATTGGTATTAAAGGTACATTTTATTTCTTCTGTCTAGTTGTAGCTAATTTGCTATATTATAATTTATTTATGTTGCCTAAGTCGTAATGTTGTTGGAAAGATTCCATTGATTGGTATAAAATGAATGTGACCTTTTCACATCTACGTTATATCTTATTATCAGTTGAAAAAAAAGGCTTTATTATAATTTATGCTCCGCCCGCGTGGATGTCGGTTATCGCTGTAAAAAGCCTATGTGTTATTAAGGACCATAATCTATCTGTGTGCCAAATTTCATCCAGATACATTCAGTAGTTTTTACGTGAAAGAGTAACAAACAGCCATCCATCCATACCGCAGGTATATGCAGGCATAGTAGGACCGCATTATGCGTCTGATTGCATTCACAGAATATATTAGGTGAGGATGTCTTTCGGCTGTATAGAGAGATACAATGCAGATTTTCTTACCTAAAGCTGATTTTTTATTGTCTCTCCAAAGAAACAGAGGGTATCTGGATCAGTTGTGTTACTAGTATTTTTCTAGTTAAATCAAATACTAGACTACACGTGTGTTGCAATGGTTGCCTTGTCGCGCCTAATGAATTGTAGGTGTGTGATCTTTAAATTATTTTTTAAATATATTATTTAAAACGCTACTCCACCACTCTGTGCCCCCAAGGAACCTTTACAAACACGTTATTCTCCAAGTAGGTACGACTTGAATTTCTCTTAGGTATTAGTTAAACGAAATTTGATGCAGTCAACTGCAGACATCAGAGTTCAATCACAAAACGAAGGTAAGCTTAATGACTAGAAGCTTGCGACTTATTAAAATAACACTCAAATCATGATGTAGGAAATAAATAAAAACAGCGGGTGAAATACTCAGAATATTCTTATCTGTAAACTGATTATGGCGTTCGTATTTTCTCAGAGCGAACTTTAGTACCGCGAACCGTAATCTTACGAGTTAGCAGAAAGGGTTTTATGATTTTTTTATTGCAGCACCTTTTCCATCAAACTTTATATAACTTGAGTAAAACAGTCTGAGGAAATTTCTTGGCGCAATAACTGTAATATTGAAAGTTCGCTACGGTGTAAAGGTCGGAAGTTAACGCGCTTTTGACTTCGTGTCGTTAGATTTTTTATTTGAATATATTTTTTAAAACTTTACGCGCAATGTTGAAGTTTCTTAGCATACAATTTACGCCAAACCAGTTCTTTATGTGTAAACTGTAATCGCGTACCATTATGGCCTTGGTTGCTAAGCTAGAGGCCGTTTCCAGGTTCGATTCTTACCCAGGACAAATTAAGTGTGATGAGCACGATTCTTTGTGTCTGGGTGTAATTTATCTATAACATGCTTTACCAGTTGGATAAGATAGTATGTTACGAACAATTTAGGAAAGTCTCACTTAACATTTTTGAAGATTGTTGTATTAACATAATATCCTAACAGTTTTAATACCAATCTGTCAGTCAAACTCTCCTAAAGTATATTTAATAAGATAGTTATACAAAAGTAATACCTTCTCACTTTATAAGTATTTACAATTAAACAATTGTAAATATTCGTATCAATTACAATTTCAACAAGGTACATAAACCGCTTCTATTCAAACTCAATACAAAACCAAACTCTATTATTACGGCAATAAAATAAAATATTCAGTTTAGTTTTCCAGCATTCTCTCTTTTCTATACCATAATGGCACAATAGGAACTTGTCTTTCCAATACCACGATTACCCATTGATGTGAAACGACGAGTAAAAGTTGAATCGTATCAACGTTCGGGGTCCTAAACACTTTATTATGGGGCTTTGTTCCAAACAGCATCATTTGCAAAACAAAACTGAGTCGGAGTTTTGCTGAAAATGTTTATACATAGGTGCCCATTGTCAAAGTTCGCGTGATGCTTGTTAATAATTGAAAAAGTTATTGAATACCCTAAAAGGCTTTGTGAATTTATTCATGGAAGGCTTTACGATATAAATTACAATTTTAAACGTACTGTGAATGGGAGCTTTTATGACTGTTTCGGGGACGCAGTTAAAGAAGTGTGAGTGGAATTTTAATTTTGACGCAGGTTCCAGTGGATGAAAATTGAGTCTTTAAGCCTGAACAGGATTAAGTTTTCTACCGCCACGTTGGTGACCAGTAACTTCGAAACAATAGATTTTCCCTGGAATCTTTTTCATACTTTTTGCTTTCTTTCTTTTCCTTCTTGTCTTTTTTTTCTTTCGTTCTTTCTTTCTATACTGCCTAGGTAGCAAACAATCTAATGTTTAGCAGTTACCGAAGCCTTATGATGGGATAGGAAAACGTACTTATTTGGGTGCAGTCTTCTGTAAGATGTCTTTTCTTCTTCTGTCTATTTTAGCCGCTTGTACGTTGCTTTGCCTCTTTAATTATAAAAATATTATTCGAAAGAAATAACGATATATTATGATTATAATGATTAATTTATTGTTTATAATGTTTAATCTATGACATTTTATTTATTAATTGTAAAATTTTAAAATAAATCTTTACAACGCATCTCGCTTCTAGTTTTGTTTTGACCTTTAATAATTTATTTATACCAAAGCAATTACTCTGATAATTTTCATAAATGGTGGACCAAACCACCGCTTTTATTGATTTGGTAATAAATGGGTCGTTATTTCTAATATTAGTTTATTTATTACCAATTAGGGTAAATGAGGTTTGTTCAAAAGCTTCTTAATGGGCTTCAGATAAAAATAAATTATGGTTTCTTGTTACGAGTACTTTGTTTCGTAAAATTATCAAACAATATTTTTTCTGTATGAATTTCTTTTTTTTTATCAAACCATCTATAAAAATAAAGAAGGAGTTCAGTAACCAGGCGATACTATATTTTATTTATTTCTTTGTTTAAATATTCATATTTATGGTACCTTTTTTTACTCTTCTCACTTGTAAGAGAGTAAAAAAGGACACAAATTATACCTTGACTCCGAACTAATATTTTTTTTAGAATGACGCAACGTTTTGTCACTTGTAAAAATTGAACCCATGACGTCAACCGTTATTGTTCCGTGTAGGGATTGAACCCACAACACGGCGAGGTAACCACATACCAACCGTGCAGTCGAAACATCCATCCTAACTTATGTATTTATTAAGAAGTCTTTTTATTTTCAAAGTCAAACACAAAATTCATATTTATTTAGGTTATAAAGTATCAATTATAAAGGCCATAAAACATGAATAAGCCAGAAAGATGATATCAGCAAAATTTTCTAAGGGTTAGCTGACTTGGAGCCATGAGAAGAACTAGCAAGGAACTCAGGTCACTCTTTTTAATCGCCAGATAGTTACAATATTTTTTAAAATACAAGTATGATGGCATGCAAACTGATGCAGTCAAAACACGACACTTAATCATCTCAACCCATAAACGGATCACTGCTGGGCTCTGGCCAGACTGGTCGGTATAGAGTTTTGTTCAAGGTTTCCATCTCTTGTGGTGGATATTGTCTGCAAGATTTACTCCCTTAGTCGACTCTTACGACACCCTCGGGATTCAAGGGGGAGGTGACATTTGTATTCTTAATCCGTCACCATACGGACTTGCAGTCAAAACACGATACTTACTTTATTGTAACAAAAGCTAATCCTATTTAGTACTGATCGCGCGATATAAAAAAAATTAGTATGATGTACAGTCTGCTTCAATTTACATACTATTGCTATTAAGGAATAAGGCCATATGTGAATTTTGCTGAACACTATCTCAATTTCTCCAAACGTGATTCTATCACTAACCACATATACCTACAGTTAACTTAAATCTACCTCTTAACTAAAATCCATCATGTCAGCGGCTTCGTCACCCTAACTAAATATGGGACTCTGTTTGTGTATCCTTCTTTCACGTCATAACGTAGCTTGAGATAAACGTCGACGTATATTGAGAAACTAGCTGTTTGCCTTGGTTTCACCTGCAGTAAATTTGTACTTGATCACGTTTCTCGTTTGACAACTTCTACACTAGGGAACAAGTCTTGTGCCGCGGGGGACTTTACTATGTTTGTAAAGTCCCCCGCGGCACAAGAATTGTTATTAAATTAACGGACACAAATTTCACCTAGACTCGGGACAACCATTTATGGATCAGACATTTTTTTGTCCCGTGTGGGAATCGAACCCACAACACGTCGCGCTACTGCGCGACGTATTGTGGGTTCGATTCCCAGTCCGTCGATCCTCAGTATATTTTGCAAAGCCCAGTGGTAGTCCTAGACATAAGTGCATTTTAACGAATTAAGGCTTGTGATATCGCCAACGACCTTGAGTATTTAGGCGAAGCAAACACGTCCTAATTCTCTAGGCGAGCGCGGGGATACAAACAGATTTACTCTTTGAATGAACGTCAATAACGTTAATAAATTAAAGTTTAAACTTATTCTAAATATAACATTACTAAATTATAGGTGTATGTTTTCTTCAAATATTGTTTTTTTTTCGTATTATTTGATAAAAATTGAAGTCATAAAGTGGTTACGTCTCAAAAATTTGGTGCTGATTCGTCGCTTTTTTTACAAACTATTTAGAATTACTATATAATTTATGACAAAACCATATTATGAAACACATCTTGTAGTTTTATAATGTATTTTTGGCAGTCATTTGTCTATAAATACCAAAAAAAAATGGTTTCATTTACACCTCTTTTTCATCATTTTTGAGAGAGGGGACAAACAAAATCAGCTAAATGTAAAAAAGAAAATAAATCTTGAACCTCGAACTTCTTGAAATATAGTAAATATAATTATATTTACTATATTTCAAGAAGTTCGAGGTTCCCAAGCGCACTACAGTACGACACCACCTTTTTTACATTTAAAAACAATCTTATCGGGGTAATAAGGGATATAGCATAATGCTGTGCAGGGTCTTAAAAAACACACCTGATTCTAAAAATAATCTGTGGCCATCGCTATAACCTATAAGCCACACTTGCTATCGAAAGCACCCTTTAATTGAGGTCTAAATCGCTATCGACTTTAGAATAACGCTATTAAAACCAAACCCATGTTAATATCTGAGTAAATTTTAGACAATCCCCATGCTATCGTATTAATTGGTTGCAGTATTAGGTACGGTTATCAGATTGTGAATAAATGATCATCTTTGATTATCATAAGGCTATTAGCTGAGTTATCTACGGATTAAATTATGTAAGGGTAAAGTTTGTAGAATAGGTAATGATGTTATTAGTTTAGAAGTTATATAGAAGTAATCGGTGTAAGATAATTTAGTGTATCGATGCGTATATAGGACGTAATACATGCGAGCAAGCCTGACTGGGGAAGTACGTTTCAATAGACCACAGTCAAATGACTACACACAGGGGTGTGTTACTTTTCATTTTTAAGGGACTTCAAAAAAGGAGAAGGTTATATGTTAGACTGTATGTATTTTTTTTATGTATGTTCGTCGATATCTCCCTCATTTGTGGACCAATTCTCAAAATTATTTTTTTATTTGAAAGAGTATACTCTAGATGTGGCACCAAGTCAGAATCTGATGATGGAATTTCAGGGAAATCAAGGGCAACCCTCAAATGTTACATGTATTAACAATGTTTTACATATATATTTTACTTTTATTTTATCACTAAAAATACAAAAATAAAAAAAAATAGAAAAAAACAATTAACCTACTTCAAAAAGCTGAAATAACTGAATACAGATTGAAGTCGGTGCCAAGCTTAATATTAGGTGACAGGATGAATCTTCTTTCTGTATTCAGTTATTTTTAGCTTTTTGAAGTCGATATTTTTTTTGTCTAATTTTTTTTATACTGGTTGTCATTAATCATAATCGATGATATGTATCGATAAAGAAAACATAAACTACTTCGAATCATAAGCTCCAACTAACCACACGGTAACATAATAAAAATGAAACATGCGGGGTAGACTTTGGGGACTGCCGATAAAAGTGAAAACGAATTAACTTACGAATTGTATAATCGAGCTATTAGATTATTATTTTTGAACATGGAAAGCTTTCGGTGACGATGACGCGAGTTCCATTATTTTCGTTCACCTAAAAAGTGCTCAACGCACCTAAAGAAGCTTATACTTCTAAAATCCAGAACCTTTTATTTCACAGAAAGTAAAACGACTCAGTAGGCACGTATAAACTTAGTTATATGAGTACAGATCCTCTAGACAAGTGGCATAAGCGATAGTCGAATCGAAAAGTCAAAAAATAAAATGTATGGAATTTGACGTGAGTCTACGATTTAATGTCGTAAACTTACGTCAAATCCCATACATTTTCTTTTTTGACTTTTCGATTCGACTATCGCTTATGCCACTTGTCTAGAGGCTCGGTACGGTAACCACTACGCTAGATTGATCGATTAGCGGTCACAGTTAGGTTATGGCTGTCTCCACTATTGATTGGCGTATAGCCCTAGTAGAAATACGTGATGTAGCACTTTAAACGTTACGCAATATAACGCAGTACCCCGAGTAGGTTATGTAGGTATGATTACTGCGTTTTGCTAGCAACAGTAAATAGGTAAATAAGTGAGGTAGGGTTTATGATGGAAGTATCCTTGGGATAGCATCATCCCTTAATGAGCACTGGAGAACTGTACTCACACACAGGAACACAACTACACAACTGTGTGTAGTTATTTGGCTGTGGTCTTCTGCAAGGTGGTCTTACTCTTATCAACAAAATGGTCGTAGGTAAACTGGCTACTTCAATCAATCAATCAGCCTATCGCAGTCCTGCTACTCCTGTTCTGCTGGACATAGGCCTCTCCCAACACGCGCCATAGCACACGGTCCTCTGCCTTCCAGTGTGTCCCAGCGACCTTTTTTAGGTCGTTAGTCCACCTAGCTGGGGGCCGCCCTACCTTACGCTTACCAAGTCGCGGTCTCCATTCTACTGGCTACTTACAAAATTTAAATTTTTATCCTTATTTTCATAAGTGTTACTTTGTAACCAAAATGAATAAGTAATGATGGTCCAAAAATTATTCAGGGATACGTTTTGCAAGTAAACCCTTTACTATCCCAGAGGTATCATCTTCTCAACCATAAACGTCCCACTGCTGCGCACAGGTCTTCTCCATACATTTGGGGGATATCAGCCTACAGACGGGTTGGTATCGGGTTTTGTTTAAAGTTTTCCCTCTTTTGCAGTGGATATTGTCGGCCTGACTGACTCTCTTAGTCGACCCTTACGAAAACATCGGGATGGAATGTAGTGGTGTCATTTGTATTCGTAATCCGCCACCAAACCACATGTTTTTATACTAATATTATAAAAATTGTATTTTTGTTTATAATGAATATGAAATTAAAAACTCCAGGACCAATTTTAAAAATTCTTTCACCTTTAAAAAGCTATATTATCAGCGAGTTACATAGGTTATTCAAAAACTTAAAGAATTAATACAAAATCTATGAAATAAATGTTCACCCAAACAATTCGCAAATATATTTGTTCATTCAACAAAAATAGGAATAGAAATAACAATATTATTTTCGTTCGTAAACCTATCAAAACAGCTGCACACAATTTAGTATACTCGAATAACAGGGTTTCTTCAAACTGACTCCTTAATTGGACAGCAGTAGAGGCCGAAACCAGACCGCACTCAGTTCCGCATATAAATCATTTCATATTTTATCCTCTTGTTTATACAATGGGCTGCTAAGGCCGCAGACATAGAAAACGGGTATTCTCGCAGAACAACAGCTACGTAGAGTCGTAGAATGTTCGAGACGCAAAATAGATTAATATATATGAGGATAAAAATTGCCCACGTAAAACTTACAACACGTGGAACTTCATATTGTAAGATTATTGTAAAATATGCCTACTATTGCAATTTGACAGCACATGGACGTATGACACCTTCTTGTTTGCCATAATACAAGGCTTTTACATTGCCCGTTGCCTAGTTGACTAGTGTGGAATCAGATGGCAGATCGTATGTAATTGCATTAAAAACGAAACGCTAGAAGGTTTCTGTGCCACAAAACAATGTTTTTTCAAAGTGGCATTCTACTGAGCGACGAACCGTTAGCTCTATGCTTGATTTATTTTTAGTCGCATTGGATTTCTGACCTATCAGACTATAAGAGCGATGGAATAAAATGTTCACCTGTGTTTGCGCACATACTCGTGTATATCAAAGTCAAAATCATTTGTTAATTTCGATCAAATACATGCTACTTATGAAAGTCATAAAATCAAATGCCAGCATACTTTTTTCCTACAGCCAACTCGCTGACTAATCCGCCTGCTGACAGCTAATGTCCGTCGAGATTAGCCACCGAGATCAAAATTCAGGAAGATATTTTTGAAACTAGTGACTGGAATTTGACTGCCTCGGTGGTCCAGTGGCCACAGTATGCGCCTGCTGTGCACGAGGTTGTAGGTTCGATTCCCACACAGGACAAAACTTTGTGTGACCCGCAAGGAGTTGTTCTGAGTCTGGGTGTAATTTGTGTCCGTTAATTTTATGTTTGTAAAGTCCCCCGCGACACAGAGTTTGTTCTTTAGTGCGGGAGTTGTCTTTTTAACAAAAAAAAAATCAAACCAAAACCTCACGTGTTGCAAATTGCATTGCATTCATTATACAAGCACCCTAATAATATGAACCAAGAAGCTTTGATATGAACTTACAATAGAACATTTCTTCAGAATATAAGTCCTCTTACAAACGACAAATGCTTTAAGGAAATCCGCACGCTATATAAATTGTAAACGTATTTAATTCGGTGAGAACACCGCTGGAGGCGACACCTGTCGGCAATGCATTAACATATTCTAAGGCTGTTGTACTAAGACAGGCAGTAAATTCTTGAGAGCACTTTGTGACAAGGTATACATAGATGTATATACTCATCTTACATATTAACAATACAAATATATACATATGTAGACAATTTTCATGAGTAATAAAAATGTTAATGCTTAAGTAATTTTGTTGTATGCATATTTGTCTTTTACCTTTTCACGAGTAAGCATCAAAATGGATCTTAATGAAGCAAGACAAAGAGATAGATAGTACCCAGGGGAACGAGTGCAGTCTCGGGCAATAGCTAGTTTTTTATAAATAAATATCCCTTCTAACCTTGAGTGTGAATCTGAATCTGTACGGCTGTTATTATAGTGCACAAGTGCGTGAAGAAACACAGGTACATTCTTTATTCCCTCAATCGTCTGATGGAACGGCAATCCGATAAGACCGGAGAGAGAGATCAACAGTTTTAAGTGTTGTCAAAACTTCGGGAATCAATTTTATGGTCTTGATCAACAGTCACTCTAATGACCACTAGACCAACCAGATAACTAAATTATCATCAGCCTATCACAGTCCAGTACTGGACCCTTGAACAAGCCTCCCGAAATGCACGCAATTTCGATCATGTCTCGCTTCCAGCTAGTTCTAGCCACTTTGCGAAGACTGTCACTCCATTTTGCCTACTTCAGACAAAGTGGAGTGACAGTCGTAAGTAAATAGTAGTCACTGAAAGGTTTTTAAACATGTATTTCAAGACTTAGAGTACCTATTGAACGTCAAGACAGGAATACTAATTATTTCTAGAAAAACTGAGTTGTTATTATTTCAAATAAAAATACTGGCCTGCCATCTTCTAGTTAAATAAAGTTAGATTCAATTTTTATTTATTCATATTGATCGTAATTATAATATCTAAGATGCTAGAAGATAAAAAATGTTTGTAAGGATTCTTTGTTTGAATTCAAATTGTAAGAATTATTGACATCCTAATTTTCAAGTCAAGAGAATAATTGTAGGCTTTCTGTTTTACTGAAATTTCCTTATTTCGCAATTGACTGATATTCGTACGCAGATTAAACCACTTGCGTACTTTATAAAGATTTTCTACCGTAGCTCGTAGCACGTGGCTACAAGCTACGGTACATTTGTAGCGTTCTACGAAATTGCTACGAGCGATCAGAGAGTGTCACTCATCTTCTAGCTATAAGATTTTTAGAGAGATGGGGCACCAAAAAAGTAAGTTAGACTAAGAAAAAGGTATTCTATACACAATAGTGTAATTGTGTTCCTATACGTGAGGATGTAAGTTGTGTCTAGTATTGCAAGCGTACGATAACTGTTTACCATTACGCAGACCGTATGCCTGTTTGCCTCTTTAGTACTATGTAAAAGTCAACCAATGAATTATATTTACACAAATTACAAAAAATATTTTTTTCACTGAAGTCACTTGGGGTATACGATACTGACAACATGAAAACCCTTTTCACGTTTGCATGCGAAAGGTCTGTTAGCCAGTTTAATTCATTCCGTTTATTAACGTGATTTCAGATGTAAAATCAGCACCCTTCTAATTCCACCCTTAAACATATTTTGAGACATATCCAAGTCTGACAAGCATTTGTGTATAGGTATGTTGACAGAAGGTAACAAATCTGCATTAATCCTTACTAATATTATAAATGTGAAAGTTTGTAAGAATGGATGGATGGATGGATGGATAGATGGATGGATGGATGTTTGTTACTCTTTCACGTAAAAACTACTAAACGGATCTGGATGTAATTTGGCACAGATAGATTATGGCCTGGAATAACATATAAGCTACTTTTTGTAGCGATAACCGACATTCACGCGAGCGGAGCTGCAGGCAACAGCAAGTTTGTATTAATTCTTCTATGCGTATTTATGTATTTTTTTATATTACTTAGGCGTATAATAGCAAATATATCACTTGCTTGTTGCCTACCCAAAAATAAACACCAGGGTTTTATGATGCGATTGCCCTGGGATAGGAAAATGTTTCTTTAAAAACATCTCTAACTGAGCTCTGGAAATCAGTATTCACACACAGGAATACAACAACATAGAGTGTAGTCATTTGGCTGTGGTCTTCTGTAAGGTGGAAGTCTTTCCACAATCGGGATTGCTCACTAAAATGATGCCCTATCTCTCTTACCTATTATTACACTTATTGATTAAAACGGCTAAAAACGACAACGTGTAGAGTAGTACTAATAATAATATAATACGCTATTGAATTCATTTTAAATATACAAAACAAGTTTATTTACTTTACTTTGATATGGGTTTGTAACACTGTTTGTGTTGGAATGACAGGTGACGTCATGACACTTTGAGGTATTTTGACGGTTGAAATTCAAATTTGGCTTTAATTATATTTTTGCAACCTTACCAAATAAGAAAAAAAGAGAGGTTGAGCACTAAATAAGCAAACAAACCCGACTAGAGAAGGGCTTGCATATTGTAGAAGACCACACTCAAGTGTTAGCTCTGGTATTGAAAGCGTCTATAGGCTTTTTAATATCAAGCGGGCCGTATGCTTCTTTGCCATATAAAAAAAGTAAAATGAGTATAAAAAAATACAGACAATTTTATAACAGTTAACCTCTGGACCCATCATAATGTTGAAAAATGTTAGTTTAATTTCCTTTCATATGCCTCCGTCGGACCATTTGTTTGGATATAACTCGAGTGCCTAATGTGGCGAAAAATATGCTGAGTTGTGTTGCTACCGCGATGGCCGCTGTATATACATTTTACTTTTATGTTGGATGTTATTTTATGATGTGTGGGCTGTCACTTTTTCGTTGTTTGAATAAAAATCTTGACAGCTTAGCTGAGCTAGCCCTACTATGAACGAGCTTGTTCGCTTGTAATGATACCTTTAAATAAAAACATCACAAAAACCTCAAACCTTACAACAACAAAAATATGGACTAAAAGTTTTCATCAGAAGTGAATTGCTTTATGCTAAAACATCATAACAAAAACTACATTCACATATACTGAAGCTTTTACGACAATTTTAATGTAAAAAGTCTAAAAGTCGGACTCTACGTCAAGCAAAATGGCCCGCTGCTGACACAAAAGGCAGTCTGTCGACTCTTGAAAAGAATTGACTCAATTGTTATCAGCAATATATGAGTAGGGACTAAAAATGCGGATGAATAAGGAAGTCAAATTATGCGAATGAGTTTTGCGGATGAGTGGTGCATAAACCATTATTCACCATACTATTTATTTGCAATACTGTAAATCAATACCGATCATTTACAATGCTACGATTAAGTTACCACCATACCATTTACGTATGGCACTTAACGAAGACGTACATACATAACAATAGCTTAGTGTTAAGCAGTATTAAATTTCGGTACTACTGATATAATTATCTTTGAATATATTTGTGTTCAGGTAGAATCGGTAGAATCATGTAATGCGAGTAGGATTGTATGATCGTTTCATGTATCTTATCACTATTATATAGAATTATTATGTAGAAGACAAGTAAGTTCAAAAACATAATTTCTTCTTATCGTTTGGTTAGTGGCCAGCCTGGTGTCAGAGTTATTTAGCTCGCCAATATTTAGGCCTCTGTCGTGATATAACGACTGTTAACACCATGTTTGTGCCCTCCGTAGAAACTTCTTTAGGTGCGCTGAGCACTTTTTGAGTGAACAAAAATCACGGAACTCGCGTCATCGTCACCGAACGCGCTCGACAATACAATTCACATGTTCCTTCGTTTCCACTTCTATTGGCAGTCCCCAAAGACTGTCCCACATGTTTTCTTTTTAAATCCTTTTTATGCTTATGAAAAATTGTACGGAACTTATATTCAAAATGTCGATTTCTCGTCTTGTCTTCTACGCCTGTAAGCATTATAAGTCAGTAAATTAATATCTTTAAAAGAACATAATTATATTATAAAAAATAAAGAAAATAAATTATAGACTAATTAATGTAGTGACGACCTAGATGCATATTAGAATGATTGGTGGAATAAGGCAATAAACAGAACGGAATGTAAGTCAATGGGGAAGGCTCAGCAGAGGGACAATACAGGTAAACAAAAGAAAATGACGTAGTAAAATTAAACCGTCATAAATATACGTTCTATTTATATCATCTGGTACACTTAATACCACGTTATTCGGCTTCAAAGAACTCATCAAGACATTGTATTGTCGATAATAAATGAAATAGAACATTTAGTATTCCTATGGTTTCCTCGAAAGAGAATAATATAATGCTCATATAAAATTATTTCCGTACACATTTTTATGGGCTCAACATTGTGTGTGCTTATTTAATGGGATATTATTTTCTTCTTTTGGATTTGGATTGAAATAAAGATATTGCATTACTTATTCTTTACTTACTTTCTATACTTTCACCCGCCCTCGCTTCGATTTTCTGGATTTCTTTATATAAACCTTCCTCTTATATCTATTTATTACTGGAAACTAAATCCCTGGAATGGAATTAAAATCTGTTGCGTAGTTTAAAAGATAGCTTAGCGCACAGACAGCGGAAACCACTTTATTTTATACTATGTGAAGATAATTGTATGATGTATGTGTAGAATCAAATCAAAAACAATCTGAAAAAAAAACAGTAAAAATAGTTATCATTACATTTCTTGTTTAGATAGTATAGTTAGTTTACATAGTAAGTGGTGCTTCCAATGCTATTAAAAAAATATGCGGGGCAGTCTTTGGGGACTGCCGATAGAAGTGAAAATTAAGTAACTTAAGAATTGTATCGTCGAGCTATTAGATAATTATTTTTGAACTAGCTGTTGCCCGCGGCTCCGCCCGCGTGGATGTCGGTTATCGCTGTAAAGGTAGCCTATGTGTTATTCCAGACCATAATCTATCTCTGTGCCAAATTTCATTCAGATCCGTTCAGTAGTTTTTACATGAAAGAGTAACAAACATCCATCCATCCATCCATTCATATGGATGAATGGATGGATGGATGGATGTTTGTTACTCTTTCATGTAAATATATTATAAAAGCGAAAGTTTGTAAGTATGGATGTCCATACTTACAAACTTTCGCGTTTATAATATTAGTAGGATATGGAAAGCGTTCGGTGACGATGACGCGAGCTCCATGATTTTCGTTCACCCAAAAAGTACCTACTCAACGCGCCTAAAGCAGTTTTCACTTGAAAAATGTTTACATGTACATTATCTAACACTAAACTTTTACTAACAAATGTTAGGAGTTGTTATATTCTGTTTTACATTGATGGAAAATGTTTACAAACATTTTTTACCATTTCAAAACATGATAGCGGCTCGCATTTTGGATTTACGTTCCCAAGCCTCTATACGAAAATGGAAGAAGATGCTCATTGGATTAGCTTTTATTTTTTTTAAGTGAACAAAAAAGCAATCTAACTGAATGAAATTATAACAGATGTTTTGTTTGTTACAATTTGTTAACTATCATTATAGCATTTTTCGACATTGTGACTAAATGTTTGAACATTTCTTAAAAGTAATGATTACAAACAGAACTAGACACATCAGCCGAGCCATTCACAATTAGTATTTTAGATTTCTATATGTCCTATATGCGGCAATTGACACAAGTAGTTGTTCGAAAATAAGTGGTTATTAGCTTATCAAAAGTCACACTCCAAAATATATATTATCAAGGACAGCTAAATTTTCGAATAGTTACTACAGCAATACCCACATAAACCAAGTAATATCTCGAAACCACCCACAAGCAAAGCGATAACCTATTTATTGCTGTGATTGCTAGCACGCGCTTAGAAACACGATTCCGACTCAACAATACTATATGAATATTTAAATCTAATTCTGGCCTTATTTATAGGTTTCATGTTAAGAAATCTATCATTGTTTAATGTTGATTTGAATTAAGTTTTAATGTCATGAAAATACGGTTTATTTTTGTTTCTATTTTTTTTGTGAATTGTGGTGAAATTACTTTTACATGGTAGTCTAGCGAAGAGAGTTGTAGTCTGCATATATTTTTTTTAAGTGAAAGCTTCTTAGGGCATGTTGTGCACTTTTGGGATATAAAAAAAGCACTGCACTTGCGTCACCGTCACGCTCAGATACATTATATTATAATACAACTAGCTTCTACACACGGCATCGCTTAAGTGTATAACCCCACAGGTAAAAGTTTTTTTTCGGGAAATCAGTAGTGTCTGTGCTATTCCAGACTGTAAACCCTCAATTCACCCTCTTAATTTCTCTCTGAATTTCGAAAAACCAATTCTTTGTGGATACTTACACTTCAGAAAGAACACACCCTCAAATTTTATGTCTCTTGGACCAGTGGTTTAGGCTGTGGGTTAATTATAAGCCATTCAATCAGTCAGGACTTTGAATTTTTACGCATGGATATGCGTGTGATTACGAGTTTGTAAGACTACGAATTTTTTGTCTTCCAACGCGCAATCCTACTACTGACAGATTTTTTTATGCTGTTAGAGTGCAAGGACAACATAAGAGAGTTTAGGCAGTAGTCTTAATCTGTAGGTATTTACCGTAATTTCGCTTTGGTCGTATTGTGCTTTTTCTCCGTTGTCTTTCCCAAGCGGTCTTACTCCTTTGTGTGATGCCCTTCCTTACGATTACAAACAAACAAGTTTTTCAGCTTTATTATATTACTATAGATGTGTACACTTGTACAGACAGAAGGGTTGATTCCTATAAACAATTATATTGTTTACTGGACCTTGTTGTGTATCAGAAACTAATACCAATGAATACAACTTTGTTTAGCTTTGTTCTATACGCAAATAATGTTATTGTCTTCGAAATTTAATACGTAAATAGGTACGGCGTATCTCGAATTACAAGTAAATAATGACAAACAAAGCTGAAATATATTTAAGAAAATATTCGAATTGGTAATTCGAACTGTTGTTTAAGGCCTGTGATATCGCCAAAGACCTTGAGCATTTGGGCGAAGCTAACACGACTCTATTCTCTAGGCGAGTGCGGGCATACAAACTAATCTTCTTAATTACTGATAATTTCATTAAATCTTCTTATTTATTATATACTTCGACTTCGGTTTGATATCCGGCTCGATAATGGACCATGTGGGGGGTTTACTGGACGTAAGGAAATAAAAAACGGCAGGAGTGCGGATTACGTGTATCCCTTGTAATGTCCGAGCGTTGAGTCGATACATAACATAATATAATATATAGGCCTTAACCTACGCATTAACAATAAATCGCGCGGAGACGATCTTGCGCATAACAAGCCCTCAGGCGCTTGTACAGATGTCCTCTTTGAATGGACGTCTTATTAATTTTTAACAAATTGAAATTTAAACTTATTTTAAATATAACTTTACCAAATTATACGTGTATGTTTTATTCAAATATTGGTATTTTTTTTTCGTATTACTTGATAAAAATTTAAGTCATAAAGTGGTTACATCTCAATAATTTGGTGCTGATTCGATGATTTTTTTACAAACTATTTAGAATTAATTAATTTCCTTCCCTCTAATATGGCGAAGGAAATGATGGCTGGTCCGTGCGTCATGCTCGTGAACGGGTGCTACTTGGGGTGGCTGGTCAATCTTGGCATGATTTATTTTTAAATAATAAAGATATAGTTTTTAGATTCTTATTAAGAACGCAATGTGATCTCGACACGTTTCTATCTTATACATACAAAAGGAAAGGATCCCTCATTGCCATACAGTGGAAAGCTAAATTAATTTTTTACCTTCATTGTTTCCTTATTATTTATTTTTTTTTACTTAAATTTAATTTTGTATGGAATATTGGGTTCCGTCCCTTTTTGTTAACACTAATATTGTAACTCATATCAAATTGTAAATGTCAAATGGCAATTAAAAAGAGTGGCCCGAGTTTCTTGCCAATTCTTCTCGAAGCCCAACCCTAGTCAGCGAATTGGCTGTAGGAAAAAAAAGTATGCTGGCATTTGTTTTTATGACGTTCATAAGTATCATGTATTTGATCTAAATGAATAAATGAGTTTGACTTTGACTTGACTTTGACTTAAAAAGTAATAATTGGTAATGTACCTTGGATCTCAGAGATACACCAAGAAACGTCTCAAAAGTAGTAGTGAAACAGAGTTAACCAAATCAAAAATAAATTAAGTTTATCGTTAATAATATTATATTTGGTTTACAGTATCGCATCACAATATTCATAATTTATTTACTTATTAAAATAACGATGCGATGCGACAGCACAATATCAAATCGCTTCCAGTCATGATCACATTTGCATCACTAAAGTTGCTCAATTCTCCGTAAGTTTAATTAGAATGTTAGGGGTCCGTATAGCGCTCACTAAGCAGATTAATATTGATCCTTTGAAGCAATTTACTGACGAGAATGGTAGGATATTTCAAGCATATTTTTATTATGTGCTGGTGCGAAAATGTCACAAGTAATTTCGTTGTAGGCGATAGTCATTACAAAAATAGCTTTCATTGACATATGACTCAAACTAAGAACCATTCAAACTAAGAAGCTTGACTTTTTATAGAAACTGTCTAGTATATTCAATACAATTTGGAATTTAATTTTGCGCGCTTAATTTAAAAGCTTAAATTGAAACATTTCGTGTTTAAATTTGCTGTAAAAATTATTATGTACAGGTAAGAAAAGAAATGTTAAAAATGTTGTGTGTATATATATATTCACATTTTCTTTTAATTTTTTTCAAAAAATAATCATTATCTTACTGAAGGCTCCAGTCAAAAACCTTAACTCAATGATGAAGTATACAACTGCATTCTTGGCTGTGCCTAATTGTACGTATCCAGCTCATTTAGGGTTGGGTTTTTTATAGAAAGAT
The DNA here is from genome assembly GCA_947095525.1 of Trisateles emortualis. NCBI lineage: Eukaryota > Metazoa > Arthropoda > Insecta > Lepidoptera > Erebidae > Trisateles > Trisateles emortualis. Next base: position 3,774,844 of record OX352740.1, on the reverse strand, counting down.
TTTTCTATCCTAGGGAAATAATTCCATAACAAAATCCTGACGTAAGAGTTTTTCTTTGCCACCTAAGTAATATAAAAATGCTTTATAAATAAACTGCTGCTTTGCTTTTGTAGAATATCAGCTAACGGTGTAGGTTGACGTAACGTAACGAAACTGTATTCTTGGTATAATATCTAAGGTACAAGCTGGATTGGCTAGTGACCCATTTACGTCGCACTACTAGGCAGGGATTTCTGTGCTATCAAGAGTGCTAAAAGGGTTTAGCCCTTAATCTACACACACTGTCTCAATGTGGGTCGACGATCAAATATGACCTTAGAATTTATTCAGGGCCATGCGAGTTTCCTTACTACATTTATGTATTTTCCTTCGCTGTATCCGTTGGATTGAAATTATTTATACCAAACTTTGTGACTATATTGCGAATAAATAAATTTGTTCGCTACATTTATAAGAATCTAAAGGTAAAGTACTACACTTGCGAGCAGGAAGGATCTCCTCAGCAAAAAACCTACTGCTAAATAACTTGACACAGAGTATTGTAGTGTAGTCGTGTTTCTGTTTAACCCAGGGTTACCCATAACACGAAACAAGATAAAGGATCGACAACACACGCGAGGAATGCGACTGGTATTTCAAGAGTCATCTTAGAACCTTTGTGGTGCCGTACAGTACGGTTTCAGAGGAATTTACTCCCACGTACAATTAGGTTGTAGATAAGCTCCCTGCTGAGGTTTTCCCGAGAGACTATAGCATGGGGTTCTTCAACAAATAAGTTATAAAGTTTTTAAACGGTCGGCAACGCGCGAGTGATTGCAAGCGTCCGTAGGCTACGGTAACTGCTTACCACCATGCAGGCCGTACGCTGGTTTTTTCACAGTGGTAGTATAAAAAAAATATTGGCCGAAACAAATTCGCATCAAAGAATAGTTATCTATATTTGATGTAAATTTGTTTCATCTTATTTTGATACTCGCACAAGTGATTCAAGAGAATCTAAAGATGATACTTTATAGGAAATATTTAATCAATACTCAATGTTATACAATCCTCTCAAAGAACCCTCAATAATAAAATCAACAAAGTCAGCAAACATACTTCAAATTCAAACACACTCCAAACACTTGACGTTCTGCTAAAATTTGAATGTAGGAAGTAATATTAGCACAGCTGTAAGAAGGCTTTCCTTTATCTTCGAATATGGGGGAGTGCTCACTCACGGCTTAAGGGCTCACACGACTAGGGTTACCATTGTCATGTCAACCTTGAAACTTCGGACAGATACGGGATTATGAAGGGTTCAAACTGTTTACTGGGTGAATTAGCAATTGGAATGGGAAAATACTTTTTTATTACTGTTAAGTGTTTCGTTATTATTAAAGCTACAATTTGGTTAGGCGTTTTTATTATTATTCTTATTAGCCATTATTGTCCCACTGGAGGGCAAAGGCCTCCCTTTCATTCTTCCATTGGTCACGGTCGAGACCTCTCACTTGCCAGTCAGCACGCTAGGAGTCAAGCTCATCCCGCCATCTTTTTCTTGGCCTGCCGCGCCGTCTAATAATGTTCTGTGGCAGCCATCTGTTTGTGGTCTTTGCTCACAGATCGTCGGACATACGGCAGTTTTTCTTACAAGATATTATTTTAGGTTGTATTTTTTTACACACAGTCTACCATGAGAAGAGCGCTGCAACCAACTTTAAACAAAAATGTTATTTTCTTTTGTATAAGATAGACTTAAAAATGACAGATTTTGAACAAAGATTTTTTTTTAAATTAATTAAATGATTTAATAATTAACAATAATAGATTGTTAATTATTACATCATTTAAATAAATATTTACTATACTTACCTACTACGTTCTTTTGTTATAAAAAAAACATGCGGGGCACTCTTTGGGATAGAAGTAACAAATAAGTATAATAACAAATAAGAAGTAACAAATAAGTAATAACAGCTGGTAACGATGGCATTCGGTGTGTAGATGTGAAAATGTTGAGTAACAAAATAGTTAATGTTATAGTTAAATTGATAACTACAAGTATTAGGTTAGGGAAATATCCACAAGAACTAAAAACTGGCATCGTGAGGCCAATTTATAAGAAAGGATCTCATAGTGATTATGCCAGCTATAGGCCAATAACAATACTTCCAGTCATAGACAAAGTAATTGAAAAATATGTATGCCAACAAATTCATAAATTTTATGCTAAAAACGAAGTACTATCAAATGCTCAATATGGATTTCAATCTAATAAATCAACTACAATTTTACTTTCAAAATTTACAGACGAAATAAATAAACATCTTAATGATAAAAAACACGTTATCTTACTATTTATTGATTTTAGTCGGGCATTTGATACACTCAGGCATAATACTCTTATAAATAAACTTGACAATACAGGTATCCGTGGGGCATTACTGGAATGGTGCCGAGACTATTTAAGTAATAGGAAATACCGCGTCAAGATCGGGTGCGAGTTCAGTAATGAAATATTTACAACGTCAGGAACAGCCCAAGGATCAGTCCTTGGTCCTCTACATTACCTAGCATATGTTAACGACATGGAACACATAATTAACCACTGTTCGGTATACCAATACGCGGATGACACATGTCTTGTTGCAGCTAACAGAGACTTGGCTAAGGCTGAACAATGTATACAAAATGATTTCACCAACATATGTAAATGGTCTCACGATGTCGGCCTAGTATTAAATGCAAGTAAAACCAAAATAATTCATGTTCGCTCAAATCACTTAATCAATTATGATAAGCCCATAAAAATAATAGCACATTGTCACCAGTGTTTGCATGGGGGGAGCACAAACTCAATAAATTGCAAATGTGAGTTGCTAAAACAGGTTTCTAATTACAAATACCTAGGTTTAGTAGTTGACGACAGATTTAACTGGGGTTATCACATTGACACAATATGTGATAAACTTAGGGCATTGTTAGCCAAATTCACAATTTTAAAATATAAAGTACCATTCAATATATTACTTAATCTATACATTGCACTAGCAGAGTCAATAATATCATATGGTATTACCAGTTATGGTAGAACGTTCAAAACTTATTTGTATAAAATTTATAATCTACAACTTAGAATTCTAAAAGCAATTACACCTATTAAAATTAAAGAAAAAGTCTGTACGGATGACGATGTAGAAGGACTGTTCAAATATTGTAAAATCCTACCGATACATACAAAAGTGAAAATGTGGCTATTAATAGAACAATTTACTAACAAAGAACTACAAATAAAAGTTGATCATAAAATAAAAACCCGTAAAGTTACTCAATCAAAACTACAAATTCCAAGTTTTACGAATTATTATGGTAAAAGAACAAATGCTTATTTAATACCCAATCTCATTAATGATATACCAGTACAAATACGAAGTGAAATAAATGATGAAAACTATAAAAATAAATTTAAAAAATATTTTAATTCATTAGAGTTATAATATTGCAACATACTGTATATTACACTCAGGTAGACACGGCCGCCCGGCTGGCGCCGGCGAGGACCGAGCCGCATGCCTATTTTTTATTATATTCTATCTATAAACGATTCCTTTCCGTTCTATATTTTTGTAAACAAGGTAGAATCGAAAAAGTGTATTCATTAATTATGTATATTATAAACATAGGTAGTAATATTATTTGTATCGAGTTGCTCAAGGGTGTTTTAACATCCAGACAAACCTGTTAAGGTTTTTGGTGATGTTTATATATTTAATATACTGTTTACTTAATATGAATAAATAAATTTAAAAAAAAAAAAAAAAAAAAAAAAAAAGTAATTTGTGAATTGTATCGTCGAGCTATTAAATTATTATTTTTGAATATGGAAAGCTTTCGTTGACGATGACGCTAGTTCCATGATTTTTGTTCACCCAATAAATTTTCAACGCGCCTAAAGAAGTTTTCACTTCAAAACAATATAATGGTTTTTCAAAATATTACTAAAAGTACCACAACAAACAAATACATTAAAATAAATCTATATTTATTGCATGAGATAAATTGCTAAATTCAAAATGACAGCCCGTTCATTCAGCTTGTGAGCTACATAAAAATAAATCTGTGTTGATACCCTGATAAAGCGGTGTGCGTTGTCACCCTACCGCTAACAAGATACAGTACGATAAGTAGGCCCTGTTTGTGAGATTATGCACGCTTAAAAGATTGAGTTTAACGTATAATGATCGAATGTAATACCTTTGACAACATATTGTACTCACTTGATTTTGGTCACATTAATGCGTTTGTTTCCATTAAGTGATATGTGGTGGTTGTACTACATGTTGTTTTGTTATATAACAGCATTATAATATTATAGTTATGTATATTTTTTTTTAAATGATAACAATGTTTATGAATTAAACACTCGTGTGTCTGTCCATCTATTACATAATATGTCAATTAAGATGAAATTTGGTCCATGTCTTTCAAATTTCACGTCTGTGATTGGAAACTAATTTCATATTATATTGTATGGATTTCTGTTGAATAATTGTTTTCTTTTCCCTAACACGATCGAACCCAAAAGTCATTTTTGCCAGAAAAAATAAGTTGAATATAATTTGTTCGTGGTATAAATTATATATACTTAAGTATAGATAAGTTATTCATGAAATACCCTCATTTAATGATAGTGTGATATGTAAAATCTACGAAAACTCTTTATATTTTTGTATGAACGCATAATAATATTCTCTTTAACCTGCGGCAAAATCTTTATACTTTTGTGCTTGGGAAACAATGTTATTATTATTCCCTTGTGCGTTTCCAAGGAGTGCGGCGAAAAATTATAACACAATTTTTGTGTTAAATAAGATTGCCACTTTTTTAAAGCTTTCAGCTCAGTTTTTATTTTTAAGTTTATTTTAATTTTGGAATCACTATATTGACTACCGTGTAAAGCTGGAGGTAGAGAAAAAGTAATCGACTTGTGTGTGAGTTCGATCCCGGGTGACGGTAACACTGAATTTCACTTTGTAAAATTAAACTTAAGTAGTCATATGATTCACTATCTGTTGACGTTAAATGAAATCATCGTGAGAAAACCAGTACCTAAAACAAATTTGATATATCTCACCCTGGTGAATGAGACATGCCTTTAAAATTTCCCGCTCACAACGTTGCCAGCCCGTAATTAAGCAAGTGTCCTTACTATATAAAGAGGGATTCTTCCTTGCACTGTGCCCGTACCCAGCAATAGCAGACAGACATATATGTATATGGGTATTATGGACTGCATGGAACAGTAAATTCCGGACGAAAGAGATCACCATTCCGTTCGTCGGGAAATTACTGTCCCATCGGACTATGAGACTAAAGTAACAAAAAGTGCACTTGTGTTTGCGCACAAAATTATGCACTTTAATACCTCCTAAAATGACCAGTCTCCATCGAGATTAGCCGCTGTGACTGAAATTCAATTAGAAGCACAAAAAGAACAAAACCTTATTTCGATTTACGTAAGAAATTTATTTAGACTAAATTGAATAATATATTGACAAAAAATAATTATACAGAACCCTTTTCAAATGATGACAACCGTTAAATGTCCTGAATATATATTTTTTGCTTCAAAATGTTTTGTACTAGATTAATTTTATTTCGATATAAAAACAAGATTAGAATGCATGAGGGGTCATAATGAAAGTTTTCAATTTAGAGCTTGTATAAGTTTTGGGTCAATTTTTTAATAAGTTTTGGCTTAGTCACATGTAAACTAATTAATAGAATTAAGCATGAAACCTTTTTCATTAATAAGTTTAAGAGAAATTGGTTTTGATTTGGCAATAGTAAAAAAAGAAAAATATTTTAATTATGTTTATTTTACACAAATCTTTATAGGCATGTAATCTAATATAACCTAAATCTTATAAGTACCTTTGAGACCTTCTGATCAGCATTTGCTTGTATGGTTTGACATCCAAGTTGGCCAAATATTTATAATAATAGATTGAGTTATGATCGAAATTAAGAAGATGGTGGTGTATACAGTCTCGGAAAACACGTAAAACCTTTAGTCTCACGCCTTATCTCTCTCCGGTCATGTCGTATTGACGTCCCATCAGATTATGAAATTTAAGAAATATCAGTATAATTGACTGTCTTGTCAGTCTAGTGGTTAGTCTAGTAGTTCGATTCTGACACCAGAAAAAACTTTGTATGTTTCATAAATGTTCGTTCCGAGTCTGGGTGTAATTTATGTCCGAGAATTGTATGTTTGAGTGATGTAAGCCTTGTTCCCTGGGACGAGAGTTGTCTTATATTAAAAGACTACATCTGTGTTTGTATATACTTACGCACTATAATATCACTCACGCTGATTGCTAGTCTCCATCAAGCCGTATCCAAAATTCTTTAGAATAGGATGACTTTTAATTTATAATTGGTGAATACCTTGATTCATAACAATACGAATCAAACGCTGTCTCTCGCCTGATGTGTCGCAATTGTCACAAATATCTCATAATTCTTTACAAATAATATATTATGCCTATCATATTTATTTGGGGCGTTAAATTGCTATAACATAGTTATTTACGTAAATGATATAAATAAATAAATTAACTAAATGGAAGGGCTTAAAATATTAACGTTGCGTAGGTTTAGCGACCATTGAAAGCTTTTAACGTGAATGTATCGAATCAAATATTAATTATCTGCTTTAATAGTAATGCCTATTTTAGGACGCATTCTCGTCTAGCAAATTGTTTGTAGTAAAATATTTGTTATATAAGCAAATTGGGATATGATTTACTTGCCAATTTTTCCTGTAAAACAATAGCACGGCGTTACAAGGTCGGCAAGACGTGAGTGACGAGTGACGGTAAACTGCCTATTACGAGGTGGGCCGAATGTTTATATGCCTTCTTAGTAGAATATTAAAAAAAGGTTTTTTGGCTTTGTACAAATCATGAACATGCGCTACAAACAGTTTGCATTATCAGAACTAACTCTTAATACCAAAATCCGTTTGTTTTTAACACTGCAATTAATTTTCATTTGCCGCTAATATTTATGGGGCTTATAGGTCATAAATTTGTACAAATGCACAAGCTAGTTGTTTTAGTTTGTGAAACATAGGTCTGCAATTTTAATCATTATAATTTCATAACAGCAACAGGCTGAACTAGACACCTTTTTTGGTACGGTCATGAGACACATGAGTTAATAAGTTATTTGCTGTTTTGTTTTATGTATACCCTGTGCTGTGTCTTACGTTCGATATCATAAAAAATTTTCTTTCTTTCTTTCTATAACAATGTATTAGCAATGTACTGAAATTGCGGCATTGAAGGCGCTCGATTTCCAGTTCGGAAAGGACCTCCACCTTTCAGAAGACCACGGCCAAATAACTATACACAGCAGTGTAGTGTTCCTGTGTGTAAGGACACGTCTCTGGCACTCATTTTAAAAGAAAATTCAAAAAGCTCTGGTCTGAAAAATAAGTCAGCTACACGCAGGTGATAACTCTGGTATTGCAAGCGTCCATAAGCTACGGTAACTGCTTATAGTGGGTATGCTTGTTTGTCATCCAGGTAGTTTAGTCCTTTTAATACGGGACAAATTTGACAATCCGATTATTGCACAATGGACATATTTACATTTGCCCATTGTGGAATAGTGGGGCTGTTGGCTTTCTTTTTTTTCTTTGTGTTATGTTGCTTTTTGTGTCTTTATGTTCATTGTAATTGTATACTAACATAGTGATAAGTCTACTATGTATGAAAACTATTTTTTTAAATTAAATTACTATTATTATGTCTCTCTTTATCACGGGTATTTTCCCATCAATCAAGGAGAATAACCGGGCCTTTGGAAGGCTTACGCGGGGACATACCGTCCAACACGCAGAGGCCCTTAGAGAATTTTAATCCTCTCTGATCAGCCAATTAAGGCAAACCAGAGATAAGAGTCCTGCGGGCGCTCTTGCCGTTGCAGTCCACTCCGGACAGCCAATAAAGGCAAGCCGGAGACGAGGCCCTGACCGACTCTCTGAGGCATTCGAGACCGCAGTGTCGCCACTCACATTCAGCCCGCCACAAGCTGCTCTGCGGGTCTATTATTATTATTATTATAAACAAAACATGTTATGGTACTGTGGTAGTATTAATCTAGACCGTATAATATAGTAACTACGGTTTAAAAAGCGTGTGGTGCACACATAGAAAGCAGTCGTTTATACAAAACCTCGTAAATTTTCGTAAAGCGCAATTGGCAGTCTAGTCGCCACAAACGCGCGCGCTGCGGTATAACTTCCCCACCTGGTTGTCCTTTTGGATTAGTGACTAGCACAATGGAGCTATAAATATAGAGCTTGCTATAGTGAACGTACAACATACAAATATGTTGAAAATAAGTCAGGGCTTGCTGTAATTATTATTGATACTCGTAGTTCCCTTTTACCCGACTGATCTAGAAGGAGGGTAAGGTTTTAATATGTGTATGCACGAAGGTATTTGTGAATGTATATTTTTTTGGCGCGCTTTGAAGCCTATATGACTTGATGGATTTCAAGTTACCTCTTTAGACTTCTTTATTAAAGCCATCAAGCCTGGATAGGTACCTAAATCAAAAATAGAAAAAAATAAAGTGGCGGATTTATGCCATTCTGAATTTGAGGATTTTCCCTAGCGAGCAAGCCCGACTGGGGAAAGACCTCTGCCTTACAGAAGACCACAGCCAATTAACTACACACAACGGTAGATATAATTGTGTTCCTATCTGCGATTACAGGTCTCCAGCGCTCATCAGGTATGCGTTTCGAAAGTTACGATTTCCTATTCCAGGGATATACTATCTTAAAGCTCTGGTGTTAAAAATAGGTCGGTAACACGCAAGTATAATAAGACACCTCTGGTTTATGCAAGCGTCGATAGGCAACGGTAACTGCTTAACCTCAGGCGGGGCGTATGCTTATTTGCCACTCAAGTACTATAAAAAACACATTCTTAAAAAATTTAAACAAGATTCCACACTTGCTGCCTTCCCCTCCTCTTAGACAGGTGACTGTACTTTTGATTGTCATGCCCTAAATTGCTATGAGTTTAATTCTCTCACAAATAGTTTTGACCCACAAATATTTGGAAAGCACACACAATTAACGGACATAAAGTACTAAACCTCGACTAGCTTAGTCCGTAGTCCCCTAAGAGCACCCCCAAAGCGGTCAATGGGAGTTTTCAAATAGTCCTAATTATTCAACCTTGGACAAGTAAATTTCCTTACTAACCACCCGTATTAAGTCCAAAAGCTACAAATATTCAGGCATAAGCTTAAAATATCACGATCACAAGCGATTATGTAACGTATTATTACACAAAATCTCTTGAACTGAACTGCCCCTCTTGACAAATGGCAGAAACAATATTCGAATCGAATAGAAAATAAAGTAAATATGGAATTTGACGTAAGTGTACGACACGATGTTGCAATCCTATATTAATTTCCATATTTGCTTTCTATTCTATTCGATTTGCACTAATGCTACTTGTCCAGAGGGGCTTGTCCATCGGTTGCCTGTAACCTTTACCTGGTCGTCGGTCCACCTTGTTGGAGGCCTACCCATGCTTCATCTTCCTCTAGAAGTTTTCTGCTCAGTAAAAATAGCGTTATACATTACTGTAACATCTATCTATCATTTATAATGATAATAGAATGAGTAAGAAAATTACTTAACATATTATCTAGCCAAATGTGGATATCATACTTCTTTGCTTACCCCTTTGTAAGGAAAGGCATGTGTGGACATTTTATCCATGACGTGACGTGAAAATATACCCTTATAGTTTTAACTTAGTATTTCATATTCATATAAAATTACCACTCACTACAAGTTTTAATATATATTCAAATTAATATTTTAATACAACCAGAAAATTGAATATTGTAAAGCCTAGCTTCATAAAATATTACATCTCTCCTATAGCCCGAAGTTATAATTCTGACATCAAACATTAACATATTCATCAAGCAAATGAACTAACTTAAATATTTAAACATTACTCTTTGTTACAGATAAAAAATGCAAACCCGAAAACGTCAAAAGAAAAGGCGGGTGAAGAGCAGTGTCGTACGATGGACGTGCCATAGAAAAGTGTAACTTAAGCAAGTGGATTAAAGTTCAAAATGGGTGTTGGATATTTGTGGCCGACTATGGGACTTACCAACAGAGATCTGTTAGTGGTAGTTTTGTTCTTGTGTAGGACAATAGTTTGTGACAGTCAGTGTCCTAAGTTCGCGGAAAAGCCGCTTGAGACGAGAGTTCAAGACGCTACCATAGTTTTTAGGGCAGTAGTCGTACAAACACATTATCAGGTGAGTCATATTTATTATTTATTTTCTATCTTATCTTTTTCTGACTAATTCACATGTCCGAACAGAAATACTTGTTTATTGTTTTAGAGAGGTAAGGCACCATACTAGCGAGCAAGCCCGACTGGAAAAAGACTTCCACCTTACATGAGACCACAGCCAAATAACTACATCGGTCACTCATATTCACACACAGGATAACAACTACACTGTGTAGTTGTATTCCTGTGTGTGAATACAGGTCTCTTGCACTCATTTAGGATGTCCATTTCCAAATCAAAACTGGTGAAAAAGAAGTCGGCAACACGCGAGTGATACCTCTGGTATTGCAAGCGTCCATAGGCTACGATAACTGCTTAACATCAGACAAGACACCTTCTTCTTCGCCACCGAAGTAGTATAAAAAAGTGGACAATCTTTCTCTTCGACATTGTCTGAGCAAATAGTGTACATTGGCAAACGTAGTAGGATGCCCTGACGCTAGGTGAAGTAACAATCTTTGCAAAGAGTGTGGGAGTAGCTGAACATAGGCTTAGAATCGTGATAAATTTGCATGCACTTGGAAGGGCCCTTGTCCAGCAGGGGGCTGCAATGGATTAATGATGATCAGTATTTACAGGAACTATCAGCTGAACGTTAGCGTATTCGTCAAATACACGATTTATGTTTACCATTAACACAACACACAATCGCATAATGTTTTGTCCCTTGTGAGGATCGCCTCATACAAAAATGGGTGTGTTGTGGATTAAATAATCCACAAAACACTGCGCAGTACTAAATGAAAAAGTATTCACATCCCTGTTAGAACTCAATTTGTTAGAAGAGAAGAAAAAGCGAACCTTTTAAATAGTTCATTATTGAAACATTGGATGTCCAGTTTACGACTTGAATATGTCATCAGAGATACAACATAAAATGTTACTACCCAAGACCTCCTACAAAGATGAGCTTTGAAATAATTGTAAATACTGTATCAAGATGAATTTAGCTCTGAGAATAAACTAAATACGAGACATTTTCTTACATATTATGACTAGGCAAGTTAGTAGAATTTCAGGCTGAGGTCTAACTTAGATTTCCTACTGCCAATAAAAGGGTCACATTCATTGTTACCGCCATGCTCACCTATAACATTCCTCAATAAATGAACTATAAAATACAAAAAGTTTTCTTGAAGTCTGATAAGTAATTCCAGAGATTACACTATTTTAAACGAATATACTTTTTGCCTTGTACATTAGTATAAATAATTCTACAAAATTCATCTGTTTAAAAGTGAAACAACATTAATTTAATCCCAATAAAAGTTCGTAAAATAAATCATATAAAACGAATTTATGTTTAAAAGAATCAAAAATAACGTAAGTAAAAGTTTAAAAAATTACCAGCGTAAACACGAGCCACCATTTAATGAATGTCAGAAAATTTCAGATTAAATCAAGCATTGAAAATTAAAACAAACTTTGCCGGTGTGCTTAATTAAATGCAAATGTAATTGGTGCCAAGCCGAGTGAAATATTACCAATGAATTAATAGTATTCCAACCTTCAACACCATATTGAGATAAGTAAATTTATGAGAGAGAAACCGAAGTGTGTTATGTAACTCCCAAATTTCGCTAGGTAGGTCGTATGTTAGGAGGCGAGCTGATTGCCATATTGATTGTTTACCGTCTAAGTATAAAGAAGAATGCTGAAAATTCCAATATCGGTTTTAAAAACAACACGTCAACCAATTCGAGCAACACTAGGGAGACTTACCAAACTCTGAGCTCTCTCTCCTAGCACGTCAACCAATTCCAGCAACAATAGGGAGTCTTACCAAACTCTTAGCTCTCTCTCCTAGCACGTCAACCAATTCGAGCAACAATAGGGAGACTTACCAAACTCTGAGCCCTCTCTCCTAGCACGTCAACCAATTCCAGCAACAATAGGGAGACTTACCAAACTCTGAGCCCTCTCTCCTAGCACGTCAACCAATTCCAGCAACAATAGGGAGTCTTACCAAACTCTTAGCTCTCTCTCCTAGCACGTCAACCAATTCGAGCAACACTAGGGAGACTTACTAAACTCTTAGCTCTCTCTCCTAGCACGTCAACCAATTCGAGCAATAATAGGGAGACTTACCAAACTCTGAGCTCTTTCTCCCGTCTATGAGTCGGCAAGGCACATCTTATGCCTAAAATGTAGCAAGCTTCCATAGGCTATGGTAACCTTCCGATTCGTCGCATAATATTTTCCCCTTAATAAATATAAAAATAAATAAGAAAATGACAACCTTTGTAAAGTCGAAACTCAGGAACCTTGAGAACTAAGCATAAAACAGAATAGATTTATTACACCATCATATTACATTTTTCTTCTTAATATTGGCATGTTACAAATTCCCGACTCCAGGAATATTCCTGTTATTACAACCTAAAAAGATCTGCGTAGGTATTAAAAGAAATCAGACTACTGTATAAAAACATAATATTATATTTTTCCATTATAAAGAAACTTTTCTCTTTGCAAAATTGGCTGGCTTTCTTTGAAAGTGAGCATTACTTAATTAAATAATCAAGATAAATGTATACAAAGTTCTTAAGGCCGCTTTATGTGCGTTAAGACAACACGTTGTTGGAACCAGATGCTTCACCTAAAATATAATTATTATCTCAATTATACAAGTGGCTGGAGTACGATTACCGTTTTTGTAAAATTACCTTGAGAACTGACGATTTGATTTTTTTAATGACTTTTGTATACTATTTGGGTGGCAAACAAGCATACGGCCCGTCTGATGTTAAGCTGTTGCCGTAGCATATGGCCGTATGCAATAACAGAGGTATTACATTTGTAAATTAAATTTGACAGAAATTCCTATGGTTATTTTCTGAAGTACTACTTAATAGTTCTCTAGTTGCCGCAGTACAGTCTCTGTTTAGTTTGGGATCAACAGAACTGGCCCCAAGATATTATTCATCTCAGCCAAGAGATATTGACTGCTGCTTCCCCCAAGGTTTTCTACAGCATTGAGTCATAAGCTGACTTTATCCATTGTATGCCCGCAAACTCAGACCAACGCTGTTCCTTCAAGTAAAAATATTAGCTAAAGAAGAATTTCTGAATCTTAAATGGATTCTATAGACTTATCAGATTCTGTACATTGTATAATTCTATTTGTTACAGTAGTTCAGCCCTTGCCGTCGCCATTTAACCATCCCTATCTTCTTATTGTTACGTACTGTGACATGAGCTTATAGTTAGGGACTTATCACAACAATGCTAACCTAAAGCCGATCTACGATATGGAAATAACTCTGCGTCACAGTTTCATCGATGAAGTATATATTAAACGATTATTTACGATATACCATGTTTAAAGCGGTGGTAACCCCCCTAGTTGGTTCGTTCCTGAGAGCCCCGGTTCCTGAGGCACCCGTTCCGGAGGGACCCGAATACGATAAATATAATTAAAATAGATTTTTATTATTTTCATCTTGTAGAGTCAACAAAAAAAGTGCAAAAATTTAGGTATGTGTTTAGGATGAAAGTAATTTATTTGAAATCAAAATACATTTTAAATAAGTACTCGATATTTTTAGTACATTTTTTATGAAATAAAATAGTAAATGTAATGGTAATGTAAACATAACACAAAAATATAATATTTTAAAATTAATTATTTCAAAAATTGCACAACTGGGCGTAAAGGGTTGCAAAATTTACCTGAGCGAGCAAGAATCAAGATCGGCCATTGTGGAGACATATGAGGGAGGCCTACGTTCAGCAGTGGACATTATCAGGCTGAGATGATGATGATGATGATGAGCAAGAAACAATAGAACTACCGCCGCCGGCTGGACAATAATATATGTATTTTTTCATATAACCATAAAATTGTATTTTGTATCTCTTTTACGTAACTGTAATTAGTAATGCCATTAGCAACTGATAAGAAAGTTCAGTGTGTCATTCAAACATGTCAGAAGCTGGTCCTTCTAGAGGGCGCGATCGAAATTATCAATTTACGAGAAATAGATTGAGAGGGAAATGGTTGCTACATGTCGGACATGCCTACGTATTGCATAGAAAAAATAAAAATTCAAGTGTGTGGACCTGCAGCAATAAAAAATGTGTTGGCGCAGTGAAACTGGACACTGAAGGTGACTTTGTCAGTATTCAAAAAAATGTGTGCCAGAGTTTTTCAAAAATGAAGTGCGTGTCGCTGTCGGGGAATTAAAGAAAGAAGTGACGATAAATTACGACCCAGTACAACAAAAAATTGGGAAAAGAATGGCAGAATTCAAGAAAAAAGAGCCCAAGTAAAGAAATGCCATCATACCAATCTTTAAAAACTTTACTATACAGATCAAGAAATTGCAAGTTCCTAAAACTTCATTCAGTAAACCAACTGATGTTGTTATACCTCAAAAATTAATTAAACCTCTTGATAGATTATGCTATAGACAACAACAGAATTATTATATTTGTGTCACCAAAGAGCCGAACTAATCTAAAAAATGTGAAGGATTATTTGTGTGATGGCACATTTGATTATTGCCCTGTACCTTTTAAACAGATCAACACTAAACATGGAGATATAAGCACAGATTACTAAATAGTTACTACGTAACAGATACATCACTCCCATACAAAAGCGAAAATACCTACGCCATAATAGCCTACAAAATCTTAATAATAATACCTGCTGTTCGCAGCGAAAAGAAATGTACCATTAGTACGCGAACAAAGAGTCGAGATTGTGTTGCCCGCCGTGCGACTCACGTGGAATCTCGTCATCGCACGAATGCGGTAGGGTTGTCTTTCTAACTTTCTCGTAAATTTTTAAGAAAGAGTACCTACACACAAGAAGCATTTTAAAATTACTAGGTACTACTAACTGAAGTCAGCTGAAATGCGTACCTACTTTCAAATTACGTAACGTACCTTTCTTCATCTTTCGGCAATGAAAACAAGACAATTTTTTATTTTTCTTTTGATTATGACATCCAACGACTTCACAATAATTAACCATCGTGTCGTTAGTCAAAATTTAATAATATTAACTTAATATACGTAGTGTACGTAAATATCGTATGCGTTTTGAGCGGGCAACGTGCTGTGTGCGCTCTGTGTCGCGTGCGGCAGCCCCACTGGCGATCGGCTCGGTTACGAGCTACATAGCGGTAGGCACATAACGCGTAACCTTGAGCGAGTGACGGAGGCCTGATATAAGTAACAATAATAATCAAGATGAAACAAACATAGTTCCCATACTTTATGTACTTCTTGTTGATAAGTCTGCGAACACTTACAGTACAATGTTCAAAACTATTAAACATTTTGCCCGACTTCAACCCCAAAAAGTTCATTCTGGATTTTGAAGCATCGGCAATAAGTGCTATTGAGCAAATTGTTTTTTCGGAAGCCGTAATACATGAATGTTCTGTTCATTTTCAAAGGAGCGTGTACAGAAAGGCAAAATCACTGGGATTACTAGAACACGAAGAGACCTTATCTCATGTGCGAATGTGTATCTGCCTGGCATATCTTCCGTCACATGAAATAGAATATAGATGGGTGGCTGTGATGTGATGATTTAGACTGTTAATTATTTACTATACTACTAGAAATTATTTTTATAATGTTTATAAAAATAATTTCTAAAAGTAAGACCTTTAAACTTTTAGTTTTAATTGTCATAATATATTCCATCGAGTTTTATTTAATTTTAATGTAATTACTCTAAAAGAGTCTAAGTATTTAATTATAATATTTGCCTTAACTAAACTTGTGTTTTATTTTTTTCCTAATCCTTAAAGGTAAATATTATTTTTTTAGTAAATTATCAAACTTTATTAAACATCTTGTTTGCGGACAGTACTTTTTACCTAAACTACTAGTTAATTACATTTATTAAGATAAAAATGAATCGGGTCCCTCCGGAACGGGTGCCTCAGGAATCGGGGCCCTCAGGACGAACTGACGAACCCAACCTAGTGGGCAAGTGCTCAAATTGTAGTTTGATACCGACCGGTAGTACTAATGTGAACTTAACTTTAAAGAATTTATACTTACTAATCAAATTATTTAAAATAGTCTTTAGTATTATTATAGCACTGCTACAACTAGACCACTT
Organism: Trisateles emortualis; assembly: GCA_947095525.1. Lineage (NCBI taxonomy): Eukaryota > Metazoa > Arthropoda > Insecta > Lepidoptera > Erebidae > Trisateles > Trisateles emortualis. The sequence goes on along the minus strand of OX352740.1, from coordinate 3,758,368 downwards.
AAATATGACTACAATAAAATATCAGGGACATATATAATTTGAGTTGTGGAAATCCTTGGAGGAGGCCTATGTCCAGCAGAGGACGTCTTTTGGCTGAGATGATGATGAAGATGATATAAATTTTAGATTTTTGTTGATTTTTTAAAAACCACTTCACCGATTTCGATAAAATCTAAATGAGACCAACTAGAAAATATACTCTTTAAACTAAAAAAAGAATTCTCCAAATCGGTTCAGCCATCTTCGAGTAATCGTCGAATATACGTAAAAAGAACCCTTTTTAAAATCGGTTAAAATAGGACACTTAATATTTCACCCAACAAAAATCCTTGTCTATAAAACCAGAACAATTTCGTATTTCTCCGTTATCTACAAGGCTAACCTTACCCAATAATGTTTGCAACTAAGCGACCCTACTTAAACGCGTTTATCAGCCGATCCGCCGCCATACTTAATTAAGTACAGCCAGCTATATCAGGTTATCGCCTACATCCTTCATTGAGGATGACCTTTCGAAAATTTGTTCAGTAAATTTATTGTACACTAACACGATACGATACTGACATTTTTTGAAGTTGGTTATTTTATATATTTTATTAGTAAATTACTATATTTAATATTTCTGAAATATCTCAAGTCAAACAGCAATATGAATAACACCAGCAATCATTAATTTTAATGATTAAACCCACGCTACGGAGCTACAAAGTCTGTTCTCAAATGCAATCGAGTCCAAATTGCGAGGCAATAGAAGGATGGCTTTGTTCCACTCGCAGAGAAGATTGTTTGATTTATTATTTTATAAATCCGTTCTCAGTTGCCTTCAGACATTCATAACTAAAGCTAAAATGAGAAAATTTCTAAGAGGAACGTTGTAAAATTGTTTTGTTATTATTCTTGTTATGAATTTTCACGATTGAACCAGCTAAGCTTGTTAAAATGACAATCGAAAGTCGTCGCAATCGAAGAACAAAGACGGATTTGTTTTTTTTTTTTTTCAAATTTCGTTGTTGACAGAAACCTACTTCTAATATCCTTCTGTGTCATTATTTTTTCAATTATATCTTAAACAAGCAAAATACAGACTAAAATATACAATATACAGAACTTTCAAAAAGATATAACGTAAAATATTGTTTTAAACTTTCTTATAATTAGATCAGGCTATTTTCTACAATTGCGAAGAATAAGGGCCATAATTATAGTACCTTTATTCCCAGGGTAGGTGTAAAACATCGAAATTTTGGGGTTCCATGTAGCATGATAGCACGCGTTTGAGACTCGAAGCTGACATTAAGCAAGTTTCCTTTTAAAAATCTTTACCATCTGATCTGGAAAGCGAACCCACGACCTTGACATGACACTCGTAGGCATTACCACTACAGCACTCAAAGATAATTCACATTTTAAAGCTTTGCATCTCAACCCATAAACATCCCACTGCTGGGCACGGGTCTCCTCTATGTGCACTTGGAGGGATATTAGCCTACTATACCAGGCTGGCCAGAGGGTTTTGTTTTGAGTTTTCCCTCTATTGCATTGGATATTGTCTGCCTGACTCTAACTCCCTTAGTCGACTCTTACGACACCTTCAGAATGGAACGGGGTAGTGACATTTGTATTCTTAACCGTCACCACACGGACCTTTATACTGTTTAAATAAAAGCTATTTCTACAATATTTTGTACACCCCACATCGTCATAAAAGCATATCTACGGTACATAAACTTTAAAGTAACATTTCACCCATAATATCCGTGATATCTTTATGTTCCATTCGGCCACAAATTAGGTCCAACCAACTCTTGGCAAAGATCCGGTGTAGTGACGTAACTAAAAAAACACCAGTGTAACAATAATAAAACAGTTTGTCTCGGGTTGGTAATTAGGATCCTATTGAAAGCTGAATCGACTTTTTACCTATTCAATGGTGGAAAGATTAAAATAGAAATGTTTTGACTTTCATTTCTTTACTTTTTGGTTCAGGGGAGCGGAATTTACGCTTAAAATGATGGCGAATGGAAATTTTGGGTTCGATTCCTGGATCAATTATATTTAAAAAACAAATTTGGTTGAGATCCAAAAGCTTTCAATGTATGCACGCTATAAATAGCGGGATATGCAAGATAATCAATTAGAGGTTAGGTTAGAAAAAAATTATATATAAAAATTTATAAATATTAAATTAGAAGTTTATTAATTTGCTGGTTCCAAATACCAAACTAAGGCAAGGACCGAGGTGGAAAACATTGGAGATCCCAGCAGCCAGGACTAACTTATTAAAATTCTCCCCAGTGATGCGTGCTGTGGGTATAATTAACAAAGTCACGCGAGAGCTTGACAGTTTTTCTTGTACATTGGCGGATTTCCAGAGGGTGACCCTACATATTATGTCATATTGTAAACTTTATTGTCGCATTGGCTGTGTTTAGCCTATAGGGACAATGTAAAGTGTTAAATAAATAAATATATTATGTTTTTTTATACTATACTATATCTGATGGTAAGCAGTTACCGTAACCTATGGACGTTTGCAACACCAGGGGTGTCACTCACGTGTTGCCGACCCTTTAAAAACCTTATAACTCCTTTCTTGAAGAAGCCCATGTCTCTTGGGAAAATTTCGGTAGGGAGCTCATTCCACAGCTAATCATACGTGGTAAGAAATTATTCTGGAATCTTACGGTACGGCATACGTACCATATTCTTACAAATTAAATCATTTAGTTGTGACGTGGCAATAATAGACAAGAGAAACGTCTTGCCTATTTTGGTCGCGCCACAATAATTTTTCTGATATATATATCAAAGAAAGTATACAAGTAACATCAGCATGAAGCTGCCTACGGTACAATATGTAATAAAAAGTGTTGAAGTAAAATTTATTTCTATATTGAATGTAAAAAGTTTTAAATGTTATTAAGGCATTTAAACTCAGGCTAAATGGAACGATGACCGCAAAGTGGCTGGAGGCGATGCGAAAAGCTGAGGATCGTGCTAAGTGGCACAAGTGGCATGCACTTGGAGAGGCTTATGTTCAGCATTCGACTGCGATAGGCTGATAATATAAGGCATTTAGGAGTAAGAAAGAAAGTTAGGTTATTGACTGTTAACATGAAAACGGCTGACTTGATGCTAAGTGGTTACTACTGCTTATAGCTAGGTGCAGCCCTATAGATGGGTCACCGCCTACTGGTTCTTAATCTCAGCGTCTTCGTGCTTCAGAGCGAGGCCACGTTAAAAATCGGTTCTCACTGTTGACTGTCGTTAGATCAAGACAGAGGCCTACATATGGGTAATCTAAATAACTATGTAACCAGGTTGGCCACCTACCGAACTGAGAGGAAAACAGTGCCAGGAGCACAGTCAAGCTACTGACTGAAGTAGGAGCAGCAAAGGTGAGCTGTTGATGCTTTCGGGTTTTTACTAAGATATTTAAAAGTGAATTTGATTGTGTACCTCTGATCGGACGACCATGCATAAAGAATGACATGAGCGTGAATAAATCAAAAACAAAACAAGATCTTAGCAAACGGAACAATGTTTTTGCTTTACGTCAGGCAGGCCGTATGCTTTTTTTCCATCTAAGTATTAAAAAAATGGAAATTCGTAGTCTATGCCTATACGTCCGGAAAGAATCGTGAAACTATAGACAAAAGTCAATAAAAAATAATCTGGTAAATATAAGCTTACATATCAATATGTATTCTCTCACTTCTTCATAGTCCAAAAAATAACTAATAAATCACCTTTATTATACCATTTAAGAGCGGTCATTTAGTAGTTTTACGTAGAAGTTTTTTGCTTCTGAGGCCTTAAAACTATCACTCTATGTAATACGGCAGTTTATTAGGTTGATGGTTGGGTTGATAATAAGGATGCTATTAAATCCCAACCCGAACCTTAATGTGGACTATTTGAAACAGAAACGTTTTGGTATATAATATGTTAATATATAAATGTATACCACACATATATGATCACATGTTCTGACTGATTGACTAAGGCTAGTATTTAAACGAGCGACTATAAATTCAATTTATGGGTGTCAAAATTACTGAATATGGCGTACAGATATACTAAGTGAGCGACAAACTAAGGGCGAACACAAATTCAATTTATGGGTGTCAAAATTACTGAATATGGCGTACAGAAATACTGTATATGGCGTCTGTACGCCATATACAGTATTTCTGTACGCTCACTTAGTATTTCTGTAAATACTAAGTGAGCGAAAAACTGAGGGCGAACACAATTTATCATTTTAATTTATAATTTTCCATTGACTAACTCATCTACGCAGAGTCTGAACAACGGAGAAAACAAAATTGAAATTTTGAGTGAGCATTGTTTGAAAATTTAACCTCTAAGAAGATAAAATAAGGGATGAAAGTTTACATAGAATTTTCAAAGTAAGGGACACGATATTTCATATATCTGTTCCTGGTTAAATATAAATTTACAGGTATATTAACTTGTCGTAAATTCAACTCGTAATGTAAGTGGGCAAAGTCAGGGGGACAGCCAGTCTGTCTGATAAAACTATTGCTTTCACAAATAGCTTTTGTTGAACAATGTTTGATCTATTGACTTTTGTAATATATAACTGAAAATTGAGATAGTTTATTTAGTGAGCTTTGAGTTTTGATCCTATGTAACCCAAACTGGCCTTCCACTATGAATGGGGTTAAAAATTGGACTGTTTTGACGAAGAGTAAGAATAATAGGTTGAAAAGCTTTGCTACAGATTTATTTTGTTAAAATACAAGTTTGGTTTACCATCTCAGCCATAAGACGTCCACTGCTGGACATAGGCCTCCCCCAAGGTCCTCCACATCGTTCGGTCCTGAGCTGACCTTGTCCATCGGTTGCCCGCGACCTTTACCAGGTCGTCGGTCTACCTTGTTGGAGGCCTGCCCTCGCTGAGTCTTTCAGTTCGTGATTCGGTTTAGTAAACATTATTTTGTTGTTTAATATAAAAAAAGACTCTCTCCGTACTTAGATAGCGCAAAATAGTTCGCACATAGGGCTTTCAGAATGAGTAGGCAAAACACTACAAACAATTGAATTATTTTCGTATTATGGGTTCGATCCTCACACGGGACTAAAATATTGTCATCCATAATTGGTTGTCCGAAGTCTGGGTATGCTTTGTATGTTTGTAAAGTCCTCCGCGATACAGGGCTTGTTCCCTAGTGCGGGTGTTGTCTGTTTAGTCAGACAAAGTGTTAGACGGTGCCCTAAATTATTGATCAGTTACTTAACTTGTACCATTCAGCCTTGTAAGAACTATGCCTTCCCGAGTACACGTAGTCTTTACACGAGGCAATGCTTTACCTCACGTTTGGCAGACACTAAACGAATATATTGGTCAGTTGAATGCCTCGGTGGTCCAGTATTGGGTTCGAATCCCTCATAGGACAAAACTTTGTGTGACCCACAAAGAATTGTTCTGAGTCTGGGTGTAATTTGTGTCCGTTTATTTTATGTTTGTAAAGTCCCCCGTGACACAGAGCATGTTCTCGAGTGCGGGAGTGTGTGGTGTCTTTAAAAAAAAAGGTTTCAAATAGGTCTAAATGCTGATGTGCCAATTTGCATCAAAAAGAAATGTGTCGCTATGCGATAAAAACCAGATTATATTGGTCATTATGCGTCAGAAGGAATTCGTTGAACAAGTACCTTAGAACACTCAGTCCGTACAAGACTTAATACACAGACGTTGCTTAGCCCCACCCTTCCATATCCAGACATGCGTATACACGAATATTGTTGGCAGTAATAGAGCAAATAGCCAAACTTTGCCAAGTCAATGTTATTCCAGATTTGTGGGACCGACTGTACACTATTTGGCCAAAGCACAGAGTATACAATATACGTAAGCGGTTTATTACAAATGCCTGGTGATATTGTTGCTGTATTGGAAGCTAGGATGGCTATTATTTAGTAATCTAATCATAATTATTAGAGAGCTTTTTAGAGGCAATATATTATTATCCGTGTGGTGACAGGATTAAGAGTACAAATGTCACCACGCCATTCCATCCCGTCGTAAGAGTCCAATAAGGGAGTCAGGCAGACAGTATCCACTGCAATAGAGGGAAAACTCGAAACAAAACCCTTTACCAACCCGTCTGGCCAGCGTAGTATAGTAGGCTAATATCCCTCCGTATATGGGGGAGGTGGACCGACGACCTAAAAAAGGTCGCTGGGGCGCACTGGATGCGGAAGGCGGAGGACCGTGTGCTATGGCGCGTGTTAGGAGAGGCCTATGTCCAGCAGTGGACTGCGATAGGCTGATTGATATTGATATTGATATGGGGAAGACCCGTGCCCAGCAGTGGGACGTTTACGGGTTGAGATGATGATGATGATATTATTATAGACTAGGTATGTGCACCAAATTCGTTATAATGACCACACAGAACAAAAAAAAACATTTAAATGGTGGCATTACCGTCAGGTATTCAAATTATAAAACTAGCTACTGCCGGCGACTTTGCCCGTGAAAACAAAAACATCTATCCCACAGCAGTACATATATACATATCATCACGCCCATCTCCCATTGGGGTAGGCAGAGGCTATGGTACGTCAATTGCTTCGATCCAGACATACTTTTTTCGCTTATTTTACATTCATCAACCTCTTTTATGATATATGATATGATATTGTATAAATTGAAATTTGAATTTATTAATTTTGTTATACTTACCTACCTACATTTATATAAATTTTATGTTATTATTGCTGTAACAAGAATGATGTCACACTAAAACTAAAACTTATTTTGCATGTTTACAAAGCTGTTTATGGCGATACCTTATATTTTATTAATGTAATACCTTTTTTGTACCCATAAACGCAATGAATAAATGAATTGAATTGAATCGTTATCGAAATTGAGAGGTAGTTAGTACTAGACAGCTGGCAACATTACAGCTATCAATATCGCCCGCGTATCTAAAAATGCGAAAATATATAAATAACAATTAAAATTACGTAAAATACATGGAAAAGTAATGCGTACAGTGTAATAACTAAGTGATATCGTTGGTGGTATAAAATAATAAGTGCAAAATGACAGATAAGTGATAAATAGATACAGTATTATAATGTGTTATAAAACCTTTTAATGACAATAACAAAGTATTTATGACTATTGAGCAACAGTGTTTAAGCCGTATCAATTAGATTTTAACTTCAGTGTAGCTAAATAACTGTGTAGTGGATTTAACGACAAAAACAATTCTTCAATAAACCGTTTTGAAAAAATATCTTTCAAATTATACATATTTGACGATTAATTAGACAGTCAACGCCATCTAGTAACGAACAGGTCAACCAATTTTGACACTCAGTGACATAATATTCTGTGTTGCCACCACTTAAAAACTACATAAGTGGACAGTCAGCGCCATCTAGTATCGAGTTGCATAACTAATATTGACATTTGATGACAAAAGTCTGTGCTGCCATTGTTAAAAAATATATAACTGTGATACCAAGTTGGGAAAATATTCGGAATTGGAACAAAAATTATCTGTAAACAAGAAAAGACACCGCATAATAGGAGAATAATTTTAGTGAATTTAACAATGAATTTCTTGGATAATATAACGTTCCGTCGCACTCAAAAGCAAACAGATGATAATAATTTGTCGAATGACGAAAGTGAAATAGTGTCTCAAACGATGGATTGTACAGCGAGTAGCATACCAGACATATCTGCAGATGAAGACAACTTGCAATTAAAGAGCCTACAAGAAAAAATTGAGAAATTAACGACAGATTTAGAAATTGCACAGGATAATATTAAGATTTTAACATTAGAAAATGAAACATTAAAAAAAAAGAATGAAGAATTTATTAAGAAAAATGAAAATTGTAAGCAAGTAAATGACAAAAACATGAATAAGAATAAAACACCTACATCAAAAAATAAAAATAAACAAAAGCAAACAAAAATGGTACATGAGAAAGAAGATGAAACCAAAATTATATCTGGAAAACAAAATAAAGAGGCGACACCTTTGACCAGAAAGAGAATGTGTATACTCAGCACTGACAATACTAATAAAATATTATCGATAGCACAACAAAAGCTACGCGACTTTGATATATGCCATTACATTAAACCAAATGTTGGGATTGAAGATCTTTTGTCTTATATAGATAGCAAGTTGAAAAACTTTACTATGGAAGATTATTGTGTCATTTTAATTGGACAAGAAGACTTCAGAGTAACAAAAGATTATCTGAAAATTATTTTATATATACGCAAGGTACTGCAAACAATAAAACATACTAATATAATAATCTGTCAACCAACATATAAATTAGGATATCATCATAATATATACAATGTTAGAGTTGAAACTTTTATCAACTTACTTTACTTAGATCTCCTAACTCATAAGCATACCTATTGCTTGGATTCTAATCGGAATCTAAAGTGTGACTTTAGTATGTTCCGGGAACACTCTGGTAGGATAAATAACACTGCATTAAATGTGATATTTGAAGATATACTAGAGCTTATTGAAGGAATTAATTACTACAATAAAAAAGCAGTCGAATTGGAAAAGAAAGAGCCGTTAAAGCAGTTTTTTCTCAACTAAGTACATAAATGTACTACATCAAAATGCAGCAGGATTATTGGCAAAGGCGGATGCAATCTCAGTCTGTCTCAGTGAATTAACAGATGAAGGTGTGGACATCGACGTAGTTTGTATCACTGAACACTTTATGAAAGAGGGATACGAATCATACTTAACAATACCGAATTATCAGCTTGCAGCGTGTTATTCTAGAAATGACAGCAAAAGAGGTGGAGCTTGCATATTGATAAAGACTGGATATCAATTTAAGGAGCTACAGAACATATAAACAGCAAATATGTCTGTTTCAGGGGTTTTTGAATGTTGTGCCATAGAGATTCCAAAATTAAATATTTTGATAGCTTGTGTATATAGAGTTCCTAATATAAGTAATTTTAATTTTACAATGAACAAATTTGTAAACCTTTTAAAAGAACTGAGTAAAAAGCCTTATACTATCATCTTAGCAGGAGACTTCAATATTGATATTTTGAAGAGAAATAACTATTCTAAGGAATTTGAATGTATGCTTCTGAATTTTAATTGTAAGTTAGCAATAAATCAACCTACTAGAATAATAAGCCAGACATGTATCGATAATTTTGCACATAACTTAAGTAAGAAGTGTAAGGTAAATATATTAGAATTTGCTATATCAGATCACACAGCACAATTGATAAAAATACCCGTAGATAAAAGTTGTTGTATTAAATATTGGAAAACTACTAGGCGCGATTACAATAAGGACAACATAACTAAATTCATGGAATGTATGAACAGCTTGTCTTTTTCTGACGTATATGATAAAACTGAAGCCAATGAAGCATATAATTCATTTATAGATATTTTTACACTATTTTATAAGTTGTGCTTCCCAAACAAAACAGTTTTAGTCTATACAAATAAAAAACCAAAATGGATATCTCGAGGAATTAAAAAATGTAGTAGAAAAAAAAGATACCTTCTATGGCAATTCAGGCATAAACCCACCAAAAGAAACAAATTAATAATTAAGTCGTATTCTAATTTATTTAAAAAAATCATAAGATTAACAAAACGGGCACAGAATAACTACTCAATAAAGACTGCAGCTAATAAATCGAAGGCAACTTGGCAGATCATAAATCAATCTAAACATAATACCCCTCTTAATGTCATAAATCAAATATATGTTGATAATAAACCTATAACTAATCCAAAAAACATTGCTAGTGCTTTTAATAATTATTTTGTAGACAAAGTAACTCCAATACTAGACGCAGGTAATAATGTAACATCATTGATTACACCGAGACTAAATTCATTTTTTCTAGCTCCTTGCCTGCCTCAAGATGTATACAAAATAATTAACTCCCTTAGAAATACCAACAGTGTAGGATATGACGAAATAGCTACAAAAATAGTGAAATTAGTTGCCAGAATCATCTCCTATCCTTTAAGTTACTTAATCAATCTTAGTATAAGTCAAGGCACATTTCGAGAATTATTAAAAACTTCAAGAGTGAAACCGTTATTCAAAAAAGAAAACAAGGAACTCATGGAGTTCTATAGGCCTATATCCCTTATAAGTATATTTTCTAAAATATTGGAGAAACACATCTATTCAGACCTTTACTCTTATTTCGAAAAAAATAATATTTTGGTGAACGAACAAAAAGGGTTTAGAAAAAATAAAACCATAAACATGGCAATATATGATTTCTTGCATAAAGTAATGCTCAGTATTGATAATAGAGTGCCGATTTGCACAATATTCTGTGATATGACCCAGGCCTTCGATTATGTTCGACATGACTAATAAAAAAATTAGAAGCCTACGGTATTAGGGGTAACGCTTCAAAGCTTATTGAGTCATATATCTAAGTAACAGAAAACAATATACAGAGATTTCATATATAGACAGAACAAATTTGTGTGACCAAACTTCTCGTTCTGAGAAGAGATTGGTTAGGTATGGTGTGCCCCAAGGGAGTGTCTTGGGACCGCTTCTCTTTATAATATATATTAACGATTTACCAAAAATTACAAACCAGGCCATTACACTTTTTGCTGATGATAGTACTATCACAATACATAATAATCTAAATGACATTATCAAATATGAAGCTGACATTAATGAATCTGTTAAATCAGTAATAGAATGTTTAGATAATAATAATTTAAAAATTAATGTAAACAAAACAAATGTAATGCATTTCAATCAAAGGGTATCGAATCCAATAAACTTAAAAATTGAATACAATAATAAAACTATTAATGAAGTTAATACAGCTAAATTTCTAGGTATCATAATAGATAGCCAATTAAATTGGAAGCCCCACATAGAATCCCTTTGTAAAAAAATAAGTACATCAGCATATGCTTTGTATAAATTAGCACCTGTCCTGAACACTGATGCACTGCTAACTGCATATCATGGTCTGGTTACATGCAATCTACGATATGGCGTCATCTTTTGGGGCAACTCCACAGATAGGGAGGCAGTCTTTAAATCGCAAAAGAGATGTATAAGATCCATGTTTGGACTAAATCAAACTGAAAGCTGTGCACCATACTTTGCAAAATATGGATTACTTACTCTTCCGTCATTATATATCCTTGAAGTAGCAATTTTTGTTAAGTCAAACCCTAGTACTTTTCCAAAATTATCAGAGTTTGTAACGCGCAACCGACGTGATGACACTCAATTGTGTATCCATAGTTCAAAAACAGCACTTATGCACAAAAGTATAATATGTATAGGCCCTAAGATTTTTAATAAAATACCAAAATGCTGGAAAGGCCTAAGTATTCAAAATTTTAAACATAAGCTGAAAAATTTACTTATAAACAAAGTGTATTATAATATATCAGACTTCTTAAATGACAAATTGTGAATTCACTTTAAATAATGTATTATTATAAGTTCATGAATACGCTATATTATATTTTGACATATTATTTTTGACATACTTACATATTTTGACTTGTACCTTATTTTCTATTGCTTTGACATTGTTTTTTCTTTTTAGTGCTCAATATTATTATTTTAATTTATTAGATATTGACATTACTCTTAAATAATGGACCTCTAATTTGTAATGCATGAAATTGTAATGAATCATATTATTGATATTATTTTGTATGCTGCCAAGGCCAAACATGATGAAGCTATTATATTTTACTGTACATCCTGCATATATAATTATGTAATACTCATGTTTTACAAATAAACTATTGATTGATTGATTGATTGATTGAATCTTTATGCATGAACGTCAGTTCTAGGTACTTTTGATTTGGCCTTTTTAACAAAATAATCACCTACTTGGTCAATGTTCTCTTAGTATTTTATGTGCTATTTCAGACTATAATCTATCTCTGTTTCAAATTTTATTCAGATCCGTTTAGGCCTTCAGGTGTGATTCAGTATTGAACTTCCATACAGTTATCAAAGTCAAAGTCAAGTTATGGCTATTCATTTAAGTTATTTTTTATGATGGACTTGAATTTTTTAAAGTTATTTTTATCATATAAAGATGCCTCCCGCACTAGGAAACAAGCTCTGTGTTGCAGGGGACTTTACAAACATACAATTTACGGACACAAATTACACCGAGACTCGAAACAAATATTTATGAATCACTCAAAGTTTTGTTCCGTGTGGGAATCGAACCCACGGATTGCGGAGTCTGGGTCATTAATCGCTAAACCAACAGAAAGACAAAGAACAATATAGCGATAAACACATACCTTCATTATTTCATCACAGTCAGGTAGAAATACGAGGTGTCATGAGGTGATATGAGGTGGTCATGCTTATAAACCTATGAATGTTATAATGGGTACTAAAGAAATGGGTCACTGGGGTGCCGGCAAGCGATAGGCAAGTTATTACTTATGATATAAACTTAATATTGACGTGTTACTTAGTTATAATTTCGTTTTTGAAAAAAAAAAAATGTTATTCGTTCGTCCTGAAATTCTGTCCCACATTTCAAAAAAAACTTAATTCATCTCATATCAGAAATGATTTAAAAGTACAGTCAAACAAAATATTATGTACATTCTTATTCTTCTTCTTCTTATCGTTTGGTTAGTGGCCAACCTGGTGACAGAGTTATTTAGATCGCCCATATTTAGGCCTCTGTCGTGATCTAATCACTGATAACAGTTGGGACCGACTTTAACGTGCCCTCCGAAACACGGAGACGCTCAGATGAAATACCACTATGCGGTCACCCATCTTATAGGGTTACCGCGCCCTTGGTAGCTTAACCCGCTGATCGTTTACCGTACATTCTTATTTGAAATTGACTACTAACTTACTTAACTAACTTTTTCTATTGACTATCAAATGTTTCATCGATTTTGTTTAGATGTAATACACGATACTTATGAACGTCATGAAAACAAATTCCAGCATTTTTGTCCCTACGGCCCATTCGCTGACTAGGAGAGGCAAGAAGCACAGCCTGCTACAACCGATTTTTGAAAATGCAATTTCGAATATAATACAGTTTAACCCGAGCAAAGTCAGGGCAAGCCGGTAGTATCTACAGTATATATTGACATAGTTGTACCTGTGGTCGCGTTGTAAACAACAGTCTTCAATATAGTGGGTTTTGCATCGCTCCCAGCTATTTACTTAAAGCCATGGGTTTATCGATCTGAACTCAACCGTTTTGTCTGAACGTAGCTAATAATGGCCTTCTAACCTAGTTTAAGTGGCAGTGGAATATACCATGTTTAAAATATGACTATTATTACTACAATTTGACAAGATCGTAGAGAGATTCTGATCTGTCTCCGGGTGTGTAAAGCTATTGTTTTAACGTTCTTTCCGAGACAAGGGGCTATAAAATTATGGATTGTTTGATGAAGCATTAAAGTCGTTATTCATGTTAAGAAAACGCCAGAAGAAAGACTGGCTTACAGATTCTTGAGACACAACTGGAAGAAGATTAGGCTTTCCGATTGTCGGAGGCACTTATCTACAGAGGAAGGAAAGTCTTGCTGATCCGATTCAGAGCCCGCTTAGTCCTTCGGCGACGGCGCGTACATGGGCACCTGATGCCGCCATAGTGAAGCTGTTGGTGAGAAGTCAGAGTCTCGCATCAAGTTTCACAGCGCACCATTCCGCGAAAAGACAGCGTTCCCGGTGCAACCGAGCGCTGTCACTGGGCAGGAGCCTACGAAGCGTGGGCAGCCGCTGGGTAAGCCACCGATGTCAAATCAAGTTACGGTGGACCACCCGTGAAGGCGAGAGTAGGTGCCACCTCTAGGCTGGGAGCCTGACATAATCACCTCGCATCCCCGTGCGAAGCGGTATGCGTTAGAAGCAAGGTCATCTGCAGAATGACCCCAGTAAATTTCCTTAACCTCATAGAACTATCAATCCGTGTGTTTACTTAGCTACGAGCCTCTCACAAAGAAAGGGGACGCAATAATAACATAACAAGCTTTACGCACATTATTATCACTTCAATCAGATTGCCTATGTGAGAATATGCGAAGATATTTTCACGTAATTCTGAAACGTATATTAACCCATGAATACGCAATAACAACCCTAATGTTATAGGTCGTAAGGTTACTATTGGCTTATCATATTGAACAGGTGATATCGTCATATAATTTTATGAGATACTATGTTCTTATTATTCTAAGTTCTATATAAGTATGGATTGGATCTGAGGTGTGATGGTATGAGCGATTTTATCTTATGTTATCATACTTTTGTGGGAAGTTTGCTATGGCTTTGTAGGCTTTTTCTATATTGTTATCTATATTATCGTTTCTTTTATGAATGAAGTAAATATCAGCCCTTACCTTTCATCTATACTACACTCTTGGCAATGCAGGTTGAAACAAAGAATATTTTGTCTGTCTGATCTCAGGGAAATTCTAATGTTATAAACGCGAAAGTTTGTGTTGCTCCTTCAGATCCTATTTGACAGATTTTGATGACACTTTAAAATTTTATTACAATATTCTATTTAAAAACAAAACAACATCAACTTGGACGAAGCTGCAGGCATAATTTAGTATATTCTGTTTTTGTCTAGTAGCTATTAGAACATAATCGAAATCCTCATTTTATAGCAATAATATTACATAACATAATATGTTAAATTTGCAACGATGAAACAAACATTTCACAGATATCTAAATATTGGCATTTTTTTCTGAGGATTGAACCCGCAACTCTTAGGCATTACACCACATCACACACACAAAAACTAACATGTATTAACTATTTTGTAAAAAAGTAATGTTACTTACTTATTGTACTTACATAATTAATGTGTACCTATGTAACTTTGCCCTCTTATGGAGAATAAATCATATTTCATTTCACATGTGCAGACCACTTTATTGGCAAGTTATAATCTTCGGTACCTAACGCAAGCTTCAGAAACTTTGTATAAGTTTATAAAGCCTCTTTACCCTACTAATAACAAATGAATATATACTTCAGTTGACTATTACTTAATAGTACCAGTACCACCCAGCGGGCTGTACTCTAATTTGCCACCTAAGTAATGAAAAAAAAACTTCTTAACTAATTTTAATCGATGTGCATAAAACATAGGCTGCTAAAAGGCTCTTGATCTTATGAGTTCTTAAATACAAGTCAAAAATTACATAACATAGTTAGGTACACTCAGAGGGGTAGACACCATACTAATGAGCAAACCCGACTGGGGCAAGACCTCCACCTTACAGAAGACCTCAGCCATATAACTATACACAGCGGTGTCTATGTAAGTATAGGGCTACAGCGCTCGTGAGCGACACGTTTTGAAAGAAATGTTTTTCTATCCCAGAAATGTTTTTCTACCAAAAATTGGTCAGCAACACGCAAGTGATACCTCTAGTATTGCAAGCGTCAATTAGCTACGGTAACTGCTTACCATCAGGCGTAAGCTAGTTAGCTATCTAAGTAGTATATTAAAAATTCAATGTAAATGAAAAGATATATCCAGGATAATTACCAGAGTCAAATAAGAAATTGAAATACTGCCATAATAAATTATACTAGATCCCCATCTGTACTCCCAAATAACAGGACATTTTACCATCTGTATGTCTCCAAACTTTTTTACTTTGTTTTACAAGGTAAAGGAAACTCTCCAGAGGCAAGCAAAAATATTAATATTTCTTCACCATCCCTTGCGTATGACAAAAGACAGATACCTTGAAAACTTACACTATTTATTTCTAAGCCAAAGTAAAATGAACTTTACTTACAAATAAATATGGTTGTTTTTGTAGCAATAAGTGTTTTATTGCTTGTTGGACGATTATCTACACGTTGTATGGATATGTCGTAGTCATTTTAGTAAATCCGTAGTTTGTTTCGTTATCCAAGCAAGACAAAATATAAGTGTGTGTGTGTGTGGGTATAAATTTTGTTTTTTTAGTATGAGTTACTTGTTATGAATATGTTTCGTTTTGAAAAGCATCGAGCTATTAAAGTTTCGGGGCAATCACGCCCACCGCTGTGACTCCTGTGAGCAGCGGAGTAACCAACTGATACACCGAGCTTTGACACTCGTCCGTCCCGTGGACAACTAAACCTACTGTCTTGGACCCCGCAACGAATTTAATCAGAAGTAAATAGGAGGAGTTAAAAAGAAAAGTTTCCACTTCCCTCCATGGCAAAGCGGGAGACAAAATAAATCTGTATAGGTTTGTAACCTATGAAAAGAAGCACCACGGAGGACCTTAAACTACTTTAAGTACTACTACTTAAACTAATAGCTATTAAAGTTTGTTAAAATATGAATTGTTCTTCGTTTGTCCCGTTGAGTTTTGTCCCTCATAAAAAAAACCTGATTCGTCCCTAACAATATAAAGATATATAAAAAGAATCACAAATACACGCAGCTGATAATTTATTTATGATTGAGTGATGGTTATTTTATTACAAAGTGGTAGTTTAAAATTAAAATAATGTTCTGAGGATTGTTTATTATCCTCTTGTTGCGAACCCTATTGATGGAGAAGAGGAGACCCGTGCCCAGCAGTGGGACATATGGGTTGTCTTAGAAAATAGAATCAAACCTACAACAGGTAGCACTAATCTACATAATCTTCTTCTTATCGTTTGGTTAGTGGCCAACCTGGTGATAGAGTTATATAGATCGCTCATATTTAGGCCTCTGTCATGATTTAACGACTGTTAACAGCCGAGGCCGACTTTTAACGTGCCCTCCGAGGCACGGAGACGCCAAGATGAAATACCACTAAGCGGTCACCCATCTATAGGGTTACCGTGCACTTGGTTGCTTAACCCGCTGATCGTTTACCGAACAGCGAGTGCATTTGGCTTTGAGCTCCTCTACATAATATAGTCGTTGGTTCGATTATATTCTCTAAGACATTAAATTTGTAATATCCATAAATTATTACGTCTATTATGAGAGTTTCAGTGCGTGAAACCACCCGCGTGTTGATTATAATTGACATAAATCGAACACAGACTTAGAAAAAATATTTGTGTCATAATTTGTTGTTTGAGTCTAGAACAATTTATGACACAAATAAGTTTTTGATATTATTTTCAATGAGAAGTTGTCATCGCAACAATAAAATAATAATAATAGCAACTTATATATGTCCCACTGCTGGGCACGGGTCTCTTCTCCTCTATACAGAGGGCTCGCAACGATAGGATAATTATTTTTATTTTAAACTACCACTTTGTATTAAATAACGATCACTTGCAAACTAGCAATTTTTATGTCATTACACACAGATGTTTAGTTAAAAAGCTAATTTTACAAAATGTCTGCAACATAGTAACAACATAACGTTTTCCCTAGCGGCAGCTAATATAACTTGTTTAGTATTAATATAATATCGTCGTTAGCTGTATTTATTATAGTATTTATTTTTTAATTAATCAATATACAAAATATGAGCAAGCTCAACGATGGGAGGACTTCCATAGAAAACCACAGGCACAAAAACAATACTGCCCTACCTACAAAGAACCATGCAACTGCAAGACTAGTTTTAGAGAAAAATAAGTTTAAAACCAGAGACTTTACTTGCGTTTTTCCTGTGGCATGTGTCATGCAGTTACGTCGTACTTTCTTAGCAAGGTAGAATAGTCGTCCAGACCAATTTCAGTCACGGCGGCTAATCTCAATGGAGATCAGCCAACTGTGCAGGACATACTCGTATTACAGTGCATAAGACAAGTGTGTGCGCAAACACAAGTGCACTCACTATTCCTTCCCTAACGGTTTTACGTGCTTTCCGAGGCACGGAGTGGTCTTGCCGTGTTTTTATTAGAAAATGGTCACCCATATACGGACCGACCACAGCACTATCGATCGCGGAACGAACGGTCTCTGTCTGATAGAACCCTGACATCTTTGGGTTAAATAGAATGATGATAATATGATAGAATTCATGATATTAATCAACTATTTTCTTTTTGTTTCAGAGTAAAACACTAGACTTAGCTCTGGTGTCGATATACAGAGGCGGTGTAGAATTGGCATCGATTAGCCAATATGCTGGTTCACCATACAACACAACTGATAGGTAAGTTATAATCATACTTTTTTTTATACTGCCAAGGTGGCAAACAAGCATACGGCCCGCCTGATGGTAAGCAGTTACCGTAGCCTATGGACGTTTGCAACACCAGGGGTGTCACTCACGCATTGCCGACCTTTTTTTTTAAACCTTATTATTATTGTATTATTATCGAATTTCGGTCACAACGTCTAATCTCGACGGAGACTAGCCATTTGCCCGGGAGATATAATTATAGTGCAAAAGTGAGTGGAATCACAGGTGCAATCTTTATTCCCTCAGTCTTGCAGTCAGATAGGATGCCAATTCAACACGATTGGAAAGAAATCAGGCCTAGAAGTAACGGTTTTACGTGATTTTCAAAACACGGGGGTGTAAACACCGCAAATATTAAAATTTTGGACATCTTTTGTAAATTTCTTGACAGAAAAACCATATCAATTTTATGTTTAATATCATTTTTTTGGCCGACCTAGGAAATTAACCCAGTAGCTCAGATCAGCCGTCGCACTTAAAGATCACTAGACATGCATACTATTCATATGAAACTCTGTATTTAAATAGTTTAAATCTTACTTTCATAGACTTGATTGACTGGCCTGTTGGTCTAGTGATTAGTGACACTGACTGCTACGCCGGAGGTCGTGGGTTCGATTTCCACTTAGGACAAATGTTTGTTCTGTGTCTGGGTGTAATTTATCTATAATAAATATGTATTTAGAAATATATAAGTATGTTTAACAGTTATCTGGTTACCATGGTACAGGCTCTGCCTAGTTTGGGATCAGATAGCGATGTGTGAGTTGTCCCGAAAATATATATATAAAAATATATAGATCAAACGCATAAAACCAAGTCCAATTAACCTATTCTTAGTTACAGATATAATTAGACCTCGTATTTTTTCGCTCACTCCACGAAATTGGCTTTACTGTTAAGGTTGGAGCTGGCAATTGCGGATTTTTTCCAATCAATCGTGCAATCAAAACAGTTTATAATTGGCCACGGAACTAAATTTTTAGTTGGTTAGTGGTTTGGTTGAATGAAACAAAAAATACTGCATTATAACGTAGAACTACAAAAAGAGCTAATAGAATATTCTTTACTATGTATCAAATGTACCTAATGAAATTGATTGCTTTTTTTTAATTTTTTACTACTTAGGTAGCATGCCGCCTGTTTGATTTATTTATTTATTTATTTTATTTGGGTAAACAAACAGTGTACACAATAATGCTTACAAACTAGTAAATGTTTACATATATGGTCATTGTGACACCAACAACGTTAAAAACGTTGATGGTAAGCAGTTACCGTAGCCTATGGACGCTTGCAATAGAAGTTTCAAAGGGAGTTGGCTTTTAAAGAAAAATAAAAGAAATACTATAGTTATCACTTGCGTATTGTAGACCTAAATTAGAAAGAAAGAAAAAAATGTATTTGCTTTTACAAAAACTTAAAATTATAATCCATACTAATATTATAAATGTGAAAGTTTGTAAGAATGGATGGATGGATGGATGGATGGATGTTTGTTACTCTTTCACGTTAAAACAACTGAACGGATTTGGATGAAATTTGGCACAGAGATAGATTTTGGTCTAGAATATCACATAGACTTTTTGCAGTGATAACCGACATCCACGCGGGCGGAGCCGCGGGGATCACCTAGTCAAACATAAAACAATAAATAATTACGAGTAATGCCTTAGATATTACAATTGTACATAGGCAATCAGACACACAATGACAATCAGATAGGGTGTTTGCTTGTTTTTCATCTCAGAAGTATAAAAAAACAGAGCCTTATGACCTAACATATTCAGAAAAGTTGTTTCAAAACATTAAAAATACTTCTCAGGCAAAAACATCTTCAAATATTTATACGCCAATACATTTTAATAATGCTGTCGTTAATGTTATTACATTTTACCTAGATATGCTGTCTCTGAAGTACACGTACCTAATTGTTATTTGGCCTATTAGGCAACATTATTACCTACATAGCCTCAGAGAATAGAACTAATACTAACATTTATTTGGTTACGTAACATTGCCAAACATTTTATAACTTTCCATGATAATTCGCAACTTGTACGTTGTCTGCCTCGCAGTTCCCGTGGGATAAGCTTGCGATTATTTTTGCGGTCGATTGTGAAGTCCTAGGTTCGATTTCTAGGTCGGAAAGGTTTATTAAGTTTTGCTTTTAGAAAATTCTCTATATTAGCAGTCTCAAATTGTGCTGCTAGCCGAGATTCCGGATTTGTCCTTGCATCAGGTAAACTTTCATTCGGTGTCTCTATCTGTGTGGTAACAATGTCATTAGAATTGATCAACCAATTTATATACTTTAGGTTTACGTTACCCAGTCGAGTTTGCATGCTATTGTTTGCTAACCCTCAAATTAAATAACTACACATTGGTGATCCTGTCCTTAAGTTCATAAAGGTCTCTAAACTCACTAAGGGATACATTTTTAGAAAATATTTATCAATCCTATTATATCCATTACACAAAACTCTGGTGAACTTACACCTATTAAAAAGCTTGTTTGTTTTGGATCAGCCACATGGGAGTATAGCATACGCTTTGCTAACAGTTCACCACTAAACAGGCTATAAGCTAAGTAGTATAAAAATACTGCGTACACTTATTTGCATATTTCGAATAATACAAATGGCGGCATATTCCACTAAACTTTAAGTAAGAGAGCATTGTCATGGTAAAATTATTTGAACATCAAGATGCTTCTCACGCTTTAATAAGGGTCTTCCTGTTTATTTCTTTTAAAAAAGTCATTTAATAGACATAATTTGCAAGACAAAAAGACGGAAAAGTTGGGACTAATTTCCGTTTGGGATAATCGTAGCTTGTTTTGGGAGCAGCAATTTTCGAAATAAAAGGAAAATTCGTAGATCCTATTTCCTGTGTGTAATTTTGTTGTACAACGAGCATGGAGTGGAACCTTAATTTTTCAGAATATTATTCACATATTCATTAGTACATGTCGTCCGCAGTTCTACCCGGTATAAGGTAACGGCACCTAATTCCGAGGGGTTCTGAAATTGGCACCTAATTCCGAGGTATTTAGAAAAACGGCATTTACTTGCGATTTACAAGCTGTTTTTTACCAGAATATCTCTTATTTAGTAGATAATATATCTACATGTGGATATATTATCCAAGGTAAGGTGTAAAGTATAAGATGTTTAAGATAATCGATAAGATTCGCAACAATAGCCGGTCCAAATGGACTCTTCATACATTTGGCACCCTGTGCACGTAAATACCATGTTTTTTTAAATAGCGTTTTTCTTGTTGTTTTGGTACTGTGTGTGTAATTCTTTGCATTTAATTAGTGAAAGGACTATATTGTTTATGAGTATTACATTACTTTTTTGTATTTTACTAAATAAATAAAGGTGAAAATACGTTTTGAAAATACCGCGGAATTAGGTGCCATAAAAATTAGCGGGTTCCTTATTCCGATGTATACCACGGAATAAAGATTTCATAGACTTGGTTTCATTTTGTGTTTTCAGGATTGTTTTTAGGATTAGGCACTCCACACTTTAGATTTACTAATTTAAGTAGTCAATAAATATAAGATCTAATTACGTGGTACACTTTTGCATCGCATTCGCTAATTATAGCATATCAAAGGTGGTGTATTTTGGTATTTAGTTAATTCGTTGTATGAGAAAGTCAAGACCAAAAATCTAAGTTTATTAACAATAACATATAACTCTTAGCAAGTGAAATACATATTTAGGCAGATATTACAATTGTACACTAATCTGTACATAAATTATGCAAAAATGTTTTAGTTTTTAATACTCGGAATTAGGAAACGTGATATTTTAGTATGAAACCTAATTCCGATGTATAGTGCATCGGAATTAGGTTCTATTGGCACCTTATTCCGTGGTATGGATAAGTAAAATACAGGCTGTTCACAATTTATTTTTTGAATGAAATTTGATTTAGGAAGTTTGTATTTTGGTTATTGATATTGCAAATTTCATTACTTTTTCACTCTAATGGAACGTCCAATAATAAAATTTGTGTAAATTGAGTTATTTTGTCTGTAAAAATTTTTCATAGTGTTCTCGTAACATGACATAATTTCATCATGTTAATGTTTTAGATATCTTTTATTTTTGATTATTCTTTTTTTATATTACTTGGGTGACAAACAAGCATATGACCCGCCTGATTTTAAGCAGTTACCGTAGCATAGCAGACACTTGCAATACCAGAGGTATCACTTGCGTATTGCCGACCCATTTTTTTACACCAGCGCTTGATGATGGAAGTATCCCTGGGATTGGACTACGTTTCTTTCAAAACGCATCCCTAAATGAGCGCTGGAGACCTGTACTCACACACAGGAACACAACTACACCGCTGTGTGTAGTTATTTGGATGTGGTGTTCTGTAAGAGGGACTTTCCCCAGTCAGACTTGCTCGCTAATATGGTGCCCTACAATAAATCCTGGCCCTTCTTAATTTACAATAAATAAAATCAGTGATACAAATGTATCTAGTATTTATTTTTCAAAACTCGACAAGATTAACATTCGAAAATTATCTAAAAGCAATTTTGTGTCATAACTACGTAACGTTACTTATATTATTAATACGAAACTAATTGATTTAATAAAAAAAAACAACTGTAAATAGTATCAGAATTTTCATAAACCTCGATATCTCAAATTCCTAATTTTAAAATACTAAAACATTATGAACTTTTATACAAACTATATTCCCCATGGTAATAAAGATTCAAAGAACAATAACATATTTATAAAGTAGATAGGGATTTTTTTGAACACCATGTTTTGGTACCACGGAATTAGGAACCAAATACATCGGAATTAGGATCTTTACATCGGAATTAGGGGCTACGGACTTTTTTCATATTTTATTTATTATTTAATACAAATCAGGGTCCAATAGTCAAATCTGTAGTCTATTTCGATAGTCGAATAATCGAAGCTTCTGATAAAAATAACAAAACACTGAAAAAGGTACCGTAAATGCTTAATTTTCGATGCTGTTTCGAGTTTTGGTGAAAATACCGCGGATCAAGGTGCCGTTACCTTAATACCGGTGATCGCAATAAAAAATATCCAGATAGATAACTCTTAATTGTACACCAAGTTACAATTTGTCTTAATTATTAATTTATAGCTACATAGCTATAAATGTATAATTAGCCCGCCCATTGTATACAATGGGCGGGCTCATTTGCTTTCTTGTATTAAGTTTTATTAAATGTAGTATTTAACTTTTATTTAATGAAAGAGAAAATATTTTTTTCTTGCTTTCTTTATGGCTAAAAGCAATCTCTTACAATAAATACACTTACCTAGGAAATCATCTTCTTGCCAAATATCAGTCGTGATAGGGTAACACACAAACAGACGGGCACACACTTTCTTTCACATTTATTATTAGTGAGTTATATAATTAAAAACATGTACATACGTGTGATATAAAAATACAATTACAAAGTGTTGAAATTTTTCATCAGAAATATATTTTTAAAATGTTTGACAACTCTTTCCTTGTACTTAAACCAACTTAACCCTTCAGTGCAACATCGTCACAAATCATCTCGTTTACAATTAAGAAGAGTGGAAGGGGCATGTAAGACCCTCAATCCCGTGCAGCGTAATAAAACGGTTAACAAAACAAACTAAGGGAAAGCCACCGCGCGGTATCGAAAGTACAGAAGTTTGGCCAAGAAGACCGAAGCAAACACGCACAACTTTCAGCTGTGGGTTAAATTATAAGCGGGATGGATATGTTAAATAGAAAGTTGTTTTACTGTAGGTAAGTATAACACGAAGTTCGAAAGTGAAAATTAGCGGGGACTTTAATTTATTTTGTTCATTACCATTTTCGGAATGACTGCTGTTATATAAAACTAGATATTGCCTGCGGCTCCGCTCGCTTCAATGGGGGTAATTTAGGATACCATCTTTTTTCTTGTCAGATTTCAATAAGATCTGTTAAGTTTTTCTATAGTAAAAAGGCAACAGACAGAGACAGGGTCTGTTGCCTTTATGTATAATGATTAGTTTGTTTGCATATATGTTTATTTCTTTGTTAATTTTTGTGTATAATAAACTGTATTATCAGTAAAATAGTGTACCATTTTGTATGTTGCACTCTGTACCTACCTATTTTTAAATTTGTTGGGTGGCAAATTAGGACGTTTGCAATACCAGAAGTACTTATGATACGTTTGGTATTGCGTGTTTCCGACCCAAAAAAATAATACACGTGTTTTGTCATGGAGTATCACGGATAAAAATCGTTTCGTAAATTCCTTAATAAGTGTAGGTAACCTTTAAACAGAGGAACACAAATACAGCACTGTGTGTAGTTATTTAGCTGTAGCTCTTCCACTGTGAAAGAACCTCGAAAGTCTAACCCCGAACCCTTCCAAAACATCGAAAACTGTTAATTTTATCCCAGCATTAGATTTAATTATTTTTTTTTTGCAAATATTTTAATTTCAAAAAAAAAAAAATTAACTTTTTTTTTTAAAACGATAGCTCTAAAATTGATAAACACTCGCTCATCACTTGTGTCACCAGAACGAAGCAAGTTAAAGATTAGTGCCGAACTCAATTAAACCAACCAAGTTTCTGAGAGATCGCGATCCGTATAATTAAATTTTCTCAGCAAAAGTGCTGCGTGATCGGAATGTACTTCGGATGCAGGCGTCGGTGTTTATCGCTGGCAAACTCAGCTTTATTGAAATAAGGGCGCGTTTTCACTTGATTAAATAATTCTGCTTCTCGCTTTATTCTTCGTTTTTAACTTTGCAATTTTGCTTGTTATATTATTGAATGAAGCAGTTTCTACTTATTCCTTGTCAACTACTACTTTTGCATCAGTGCTTTATGAATTTTTCATTGATTTTAAAACTGCTTACTTAGTCAAGCTTAGAACGTTTCCATACCATTACTACATAATTTGACCAAAAAAAAACAGGCTTCAGTCGGCAAGTTGTAATGTGATAATTTTCTAATAGCCACGAAACTGTGTAAGTACTGCGTTTTGGATACGTATTTCATTAGCATTATGAGTATAGTGCAAACTGTAATATCGATTTTGGCTTAGGTAGGAAAGTGCCCTAAGGTTGCAGACACCGAGTATTGGAGAAGATCTTTAAAGTTCCTTTGAGGGAAACGATTGAGTGAAAGTAGAAAAAACGTCTGTTTTTACTTTTTTGCCTCTTATAAATAAGTGGCCAGTGAGAAGTTTGCGTTCGAAGAAGTTGGCTGTTTTCTTGAAAATATTAACGAAAAATGTTTTAAAATTTTTTTTTTTTTTTTTTCTTTATAATAATGTACTTAAAAAGTGCATCATTGCAATTACAATCTAGCCACAAGGCTAATGAGTAATTTTAATATAACCTAAACTGCTAAGTAGACTAAAAAATATTTATAAGAATGTGTCCATTAACACTTTTCCTAATGTCTCTATTAAGGCGAAGTCACTTTGTTCATGTGTTCTTTACAAGTAGCACTTACGTTATACACTACGTTACACTAGCACTTTATAAAACTAATTCAAAGGGTTTTGTCCTTTTCAGTCGTCGCACTAAGTCTGTGTTGTCGAGGAGCTGGATAGCTTCGACGTTCACATGATGATGAAGCCTTTTTTGATGGGCTTCGGCGTGTTTTTTTACAATGCTGGTTACGAAATCCACTTTGAGGTCCCTGTGGAGGTCGCGATTTCTAATGTACCAGGGCGCATTTACGATACCTCTGAGTACTTTGTTCTGGAAGCGTTGTATCATGTTGATATTGCTCTGTTTGGTACAGCCCCATAGCTGTATACCGTAAGTCCATACTGGCATTAGGACTTTCTTGTACAATAATAATTTATTGTGCACTGACAACGAGGAATGTTTCCCAAGTAGCCAGTACATCTTTTTGTAGCGGAGTTCTAGCTCATCGCGTTTCTTCTTAACATGGGCCTTCCAGCGAAGCTTTGCGTCTAATGTCATGCCTAGATATTTGGCTGTATTTTCGTACGGTATAACTTGGTTATTTATGTACACCGGATGATAATTTGGTATTTTATTTGTGAAATCTATGTGTACAGATTTAGCTTCATTCAGCTTTATATTCCATTTTTTCGTCCAGTTAAAGATGATGTTAACTGCTGTTTGAACTTTTTCTACTGCCTCCGCATGAGTGACCCCTGTAGCCATTATAGCCGTGTCATCTGCGAATGTAGCAATGATGTTATTTTCCAGTTCTGGGATATCACAGGTGTACAATAGGTACAGGACCGGTCCTAACACACTACCTTGGGGTACCCCAGCTTTTATCGCCTTAAGTTCTGAATATGAACCGTCTTGTCTGACTCTAAACATTCTCTGTGTCAGGTAAGACTTTATGATGTCAGCCAACTGTCTCGGGAGCATGTTTCGAAGTTTGTGTATAAGACCTTCATGCCATACTTTATCGAATGCTTGAGCTACGTCTAGAAAAACTGTAGAACAAACTTTCTTTTCTTCTAAAGCTTTTTCTATAATGTTCGTGATTCGATGTACTTGATCAATTGTAGAATGCTTATTTCTAAAACCGAATTGATAATTTGGAATTAGATTTCTTTCTTCTATAATGGGCTTTAGACGTTTCAAAAGCAGTTTTTCAAATAACTTTGACATAACTGGCAGCAATGATATAGGTCTGTATGATGTTATTTCATGTGGTGGTTTACCAGGTTTAGGTATCATAATAACTTCAGCTACTTTCCACATATCAGGTACATATTGAAGTCTGAATGTAGCATTGATGATAGTGGTAAGTTTTACGATGGCTTTACGTGGAAGATTTTGTAGGACTTCTGCTGTAATAAGGTCAAAACCAGGAGCTTTCTTTAAGTTCAGATGCTTGATCTCATTGTACACTTCTTTTGGTGTAACGAATCTTATTATTTGGTCATCGTTCGATGCTTCAGTTATTGTTATATTATGAAAAGAATGTTCATTTGGTTTGAAAATTTTCTCCAGATGTTGTGCAAATCTAGCTGCTTTTTGTTCGTTATTTATAGCCCAGCTACCATTAATTTCTTTAATAGGGGGGATTTGCATAATCGGCCTGTTATGATTTCTTGTAGCTTTCCATAACGAGTAATCTGTCGTGCGTTCATTAGTAAGTTGACTTAGGTTTGTATTCATTGTTTCATTGTGAAAAGCCTGAATCTCCCTTTTGAGTTTTTTTGTAATATTATTAAGGTAAGTTTTGTCTGGGGGGAATCTAGTTCTTTGCCATATTCGTCTTTGTTCTCTTTTCTTAGCTATGAGATTTTTGATATTTATAGGATAGTAGTGGTTTGTAACTTTTCTTTTAAAGTCAGGTGTATTATTCCAAGCACATTGTTGAATATTGTTTATGAATTGCCTCAGATCAAGGTCTAACTGTTCGGGACTTTTTAATGGAACTTTTAGATTGATAGTGGCATCTAAGTCTAGTTTAAAACTTATCCAATCTGTGTTCTTATTGGCTAAATAGGGACTATTTTCTTTGTTGACTATAGTCTCACTTAATATAAGTATTATTGGTGAATGGTCAGAACTCATGTCATAACCTTCTTCAATATGAAGGAAGCTTAAGGACAAATTTTTATAGATGAAGAAATCTATTAAATCCGGTAACTTTTGTGGATCATTTGGCCAATAGGTGGGTTTTCCTGTTGAAATAACATTACATTTCATTTCTCTCATGGCATATAGTAATTCCCTTCCTTTAGTAGTTGTTAATCTAGATCCCCAGTGCGTGTTTTTAGCGTTAAAATCACCGCCCAGTATAAATCTATTACCAAGATCTTTCAGAAGGCTTTTATACTGCTCTGCTTTCAAAGAATACTTTGGTGGACAGTATATAGCCGATATGGTAACTGGATAACGTTTTGTTCTAACGTAGACAGCCACAGCCTGTATGTGTTGTTCTTCAAATTTATGCTCAACGTAATGGTAAATACTTTCCTTAATAACAACAGCACTACCACCTCTTGCAGTGTTTTCAGGATGCAATGCATGGTATGTTTTGTATCCTTTAATACTAATATAAGACTCTCTAGTGAAGTGAGATTCTGATATAAGACATACATCAATATTTTCTGTGTTGAGGACTACCTGCAGTTCATCTTGATGCTTCAGGAGTCCATTTGCGTTCCATGCCATAATTTTGATTTGACGACACATTATTATTTTTTAAAAGTATTATTTTCGAGTTTCTTCAGCCTTTCATCGAATGACGTTAAAAGACTGAGAATTTTATTTAGTTTGTCGTTATTGTTAGAGCTTACCGGTTGTTGTGGCTGTGGCTGTGGACGCGGCTGAGCTCCCTTTGTTATTTGTGCAAACGTGACGTTCTTAGACACACGTTTGTCGACATTGGCTTTTTTGGTAATTTTTTCACTACAGACCTGAATGGGTGGTGTAATAACATTCTTTTTTAATGTTTTATTTTTAATTTTCTGCAACTCTTTGGCTACAATACATCCTCTGTAGTTAGAAGGATGTGGCTCACCACAGTGTACACACTTCGGCTTTGCTTCTGCTGGTTTCTGGCAGTCTTTTGTTAGGTGCTTACCTGTGCACTTTACACATTTTGGTTCTCTAGAACAATATTTCTGTGTGTGCCCATAGGCTTGACACCTTTTGCACTGTGGAATCAGGTTAGATGTTTTGAGTGGCTGGATCTCTACTTTGCAACTTAAAATAGATTTAATGCTGTAGATTTTTTCAATATTTTCGTCTTTTTCAAACGAAAGCATGAATATATTTAGAGGTTCCTTAGTCCTCCAGCTCAGTTTGTTAACTGCATCTTGGATTTTATATCCCTTTTCTTTCAGGTCTTCAACAATTCTGTTTGGTAGACACGAAGAATGTAGGTTTTTAGCCATCACCCTAATCGGTCTATCCTGTTTGTTTTCATAGGAGTACCAGGGGCAGGTATTTTGTTGAAGTACTTTGGTAATAGATCTATAGGAATCCTCATCTTTGGCGTTTATTTTAACTTTTTCTCCGTTCATCATTTTTACGATAAACTTATCATTAGGTATGCTTGCAGAGAGCAGATCGAAGAACTGTTGGTAGTTTTTTATATTTTCTACCACAATTGGTGGTGGTAAAGGGAGTTTTTTCATCTTCTGATGTTTTTCCTTAGAATTGCCTTCTTGCCGTTGAGGTGGGGATGGTGTCAGGTTCAATTTCCGTTTCTTATTTTTTTGACGTACCCACTCAGTTTCTTTAGCGAGCTCCTCTTCATCAGTCTCATATTGGACTGATTCAATGGGTGTCTCAGTGTTTAAACTATTGTCTGAAGCAAAGATTTTTTGCCCCTGGATATTCTTCAACTGGCTTTGGAGTTCATATATTTGATCTTTGAGATCAGTAACCAAATTTTCCAGTTTTACGCGTTCTTTTTTCTCGTTTTGATAATACTCAAATAACAGACGTTCTGTTTCGGTTTTAATATCTACCGTTTTAGACGAAGCCATAATTTACAACAAGTTATAACTGCGCCTTAACTATTATTTACTTAATTGCGAATCACAAAATCATCGGTAACTAGGTCATCGCGGCGACCGCGCACGACTCGACGTGACGAAATCAGTGGCTGCGTCAGCGATTTAACCGAGCGCTAGGTAATGTGTGAGCGTCAGCGACGACGCGACCGTTCGCGGCGGAATTCGATCAAACACACTTGTTTTAAAAGAAAATATTTTTGAATATTCTTGTTTTTGTAAGACAAACATATTTAAATATTTAATTTATGAATAAAATATAATTTGTGGACCTCGTCTGTGAACCGATATAATAATTTATTATATTATATTGATCGTATTTATGTGAAGTTAACCATCTCCATGCCTCTAAAAGCGGATAAACTACTGGTCCTACACCTGATCTCTCTATGGTCTTAATAGATTGCCGTCAAATAGAGAGCACTTTTGCACTAAAGTATATCCCGCGCAATTTAAAAAAATGCTGTTTAAGTTAGTTATTGTGACATTATAAGTAATTTATCATTCACAGCCTGTGACGTCAGAGGTCTATACAGTGACCACCCCTGCTGACTATGTGTATCAGCAGGCATAAATCTTTCTTTACTTTTGCCGCTTAATTCGGTTCTGCGTTAAACTAATTAAGTTTCGACCCATAATTTTGAATTCATCTAGCCAACGCGTTGCTAGGCTTATTTTCTGTTACATTAAGCGAGCAATGCTCTGTCTGCCATCAATTCATCTCGCCAGAGCCCTAAAGCCGTTTCTTATTAAAAGAAAATAAAGGTAAAATACAATATACTCGTATTACCATATAAAAACTAGTTACACAATAAATTATGCCAAAATACAAACATATTTTATTTACGCTTGTCTTCCAATACAAGACTACAGATTCAATTTACTACATTCTTGTGCCTCAGCTTCTTTCTGACAAGGCATTTAGTGGGATTCCCACTCAATTTAGGACATGTTTGCCTCGTATCACAGAAAGAAGTCACGTAAGCTGGTCGTAAAAACTTTTTGCCAACTACCTTTCTTTGCACGTTGCGGATACCCTCAAGTTTTTGTGGTACGTAACGACGTGTAAGGCATTAAGAAAAACGAAGTAAATGAACATTTTCACCAACGGTTTGATTATCGAGATTGGTAGGTTTAGCGGAATTACAAGTCTCAAGTGCTCATTCTAGGAATTCGTTTTTTAGATAAATGTTTTGCGATCAGAGTTATCCATAACATAAAACAACGGAGTTACAAATTTTAGAGTTTGTTTTATACGGGAGTTCTTAGTACCATTTAATTTATTGCTGCGGCAACTGCTTACCTACAGCTGAGCTTGTGCCTAGTGCCACCTTGATGTCAAAAACAATTACTTACTTCTTCTTCTTACATATTATAATTGTATAGTGGTCATAACACAAAGATTTGTCCTGATAAGGAATCGAACCCATGACTATCAACTTAGTGGTCAGACTCACTAACTACTAGCCCAGTCAACACTCAGTCATCAGTTATAATTTGAATAAAAGCTGTATTTCCAGTTTTAATATCTGTGCAGGTGAAATTGTAGAATTAATTTCTCTCAGCCAATTACCAGAAACTTAGGCACCCACTTAGGTCTGCAAAAGCTTTGTAAGAAGCTTTAGAGCTGTGAAACAATGAACAGTCTTGTACGACAGTGTTTGAAGCACTGAAATTACTCCTACAGTATAAATGAGTTGCATTCTTAGAACAGTCAGAGAATAAAATAATACATATCTACACTTCTGTACAGTAACGTTTAAATGTCCATTTATGTTTTATTTATACAGCCAAAGAGTTAATTTGATTTTTGCTGGTAGCAGCAGATTCAATATTTTTGCATTAGGAAACCCAATTATTGAGAAAAGTTGGAGGCTATTTAACATTACGCTAAAATCCAAGAGGAACTTGGCAATAACAATAGACTATGTGCTATTTTAGACTATTATTTATCTCAGTGCCAAATTTCCATCTCAGCCATAAGACGCTAAGATATAAGAGATAGCCTCTCCCCTAAGGTTTTCCACAACATTCGGTCTTAAACTGACCTTGTCCATCGGTTGTCCGTGATTTTTACCAGAACGTGGGTATACCATGTTGGAGGCCTGCCAACGCTGCATCTTCTAGTATGTAGTCGCCTTATCAGACCGTCAGTCTTTCTTATAAGAGGCCTGCCCGCACAGCGTCCTAGAAATCGTGATTGCCATTCCAGAACCTTGCTGCTCCGACAGCCATCGGTTCAGCGAGCTATGTTCCCTACCCATTATTACTTATGACATTTTTTAAAGTTATACCAATATAAAAATATGGTCACATATAGTGAAAGCAAAAGATACTTCTTTTGCTTTCACTATATGTGACCATATTTATACTTGTCTGGATCGAAGCAATTGACGTATCATTCTTAATTATTCGTCTTTGTCCACCCCAATGGGACGTGAGCGATAAAAATAAAATATGACCACCTAAGTATAATTTATATAATTACAGTCAGAATAAATTTATACATTTATCATTTTGTTTTCCATTTTTATTGTATAGAGACAAACACCGGACTGAAAATAAACTTAATTATTTTAATTACAAAGTAGCTATTTTGTAGAATAACGGTGGCTTCGGCTTACTAATTTCAGGACAGACAAATATTTATTATTGAGGATTCCGTGAATTATTTAATTTGTTTATATTTAAATTTTAATTGAAGTACAATAAAGGCTTGTTTTATTTATTAGCCCGACACACTTGCCCTACAAATCACTATGGAGACAATTTTTTTTCAGTTTTAAATGAATTCATTTGCCGATATCATTTATCTGTCCCCTAAATTTCCCTGGGATAGGAAAGCGTTTCGTTAAAAACGGAACCCATCCTATACAAAGGTCAAGTAGTTACGTAATTGCATGCTGGAGGCGTGAGTGGCAGTACCAATGTGAATTTCTTTTTGTGGAATTTATATGTACTAATCTCATGATTTACTATCTGATAACGATGAAAGAAAGCATCGTGAGGAAACATGTCTTAGATGAAATTCTAAAGAAATGTCTAATCCAAAGGGTAGCGTGTGTGAATTAAGGCCTCTCTATCTTTCTTTTGATAGAGGAGAGGAGACCCATACCCAGCGGTGGTACATATAGTATGCTTTTATATACAAAGATCACAAGAGTTTTCAAAGTTCCAAGTGTTTCTTATAAATAAAACAATGAACTTTTTCTACTTGATTGTTAGGAATAAACTTGTTATTTCTTTATTTTTATCAGTCTCTCGTTGCAAAACAATTTTAAACAACGTTTGCTTGCTCATTCCTTTGCTACAATTTAATATCAACTCCACTAGAATAATCAAGGATTTATTAAATGTTCAAAAGTTTTCTAATAAAACTATTTATATGTAAGAAAGAAATGGTTTTGTATTTTTATATTTTTTTACTAGCTAGGTGGTAAAATAGATATACGCATCAACTGATGGTAAGCAGTTACCATAACCTATGGACGCTTGTCATACTTGTGGCATCACTTGCATTTAGTGGATACAAAAAGTACTTATCGACCCCTCCAAGCAAAAACTCGTTAATGTGCTATTATGGGGTTTATGCTGTTATGTCAAATTCGGAATCCGGGGACTGGAATACACCTTAGCAATTTTTTTCAGATTTTTTCTATTGGTATTTACAAAGATATCATGACACACCCTTTTATTGCTGGGAATTTAGGAACAAAAATATTTCGGCAAAAAACCTGTTATAGGTCTGTGCAAAAAACAAAAAAGTTTTTTATTTTGGTAAGTTTCATTTACCGGGTTATTGGCGTAAATAATTTTTATAAAGTTTTTGGTAAACGTCAGCACGGGTTTTTTTTTACAAATAATTTTAATATAAGCATTCCGTAATATACACTAACAATGTTATTTAAGTTTAGTGTTGGCTCATTAATTTACGCAACATTTCAATACGGTAAATTTATTCCAAATTTCAATTCACCTAGCATGTTTGCATTATTCCTTTCTTTGGAATCTTCTGTAGAAAACTTCTCCAAGATCACTAACATAAACAATACCGACTTAACAATCATTTCGCAGAACATCAGAAGACAACATTTCCGATCTACAAATTACGCTGACAAGCCTTTACTCTGAAATCGATCTAATGGTTCTAACTGAATGTAGACTAAACTGTGATAAGCCTATTCCCCAAATCCATTACTACATATCTTACAACAAATCATATTAATCAATGCGATGGAGTCGTCTTCTATATAAATAAATCCTATAAAGTTAATGTACAAGAAATAAAACTAAGTCATGCATCAAGTCTACAAGTCTCTATGTACAACCTAATTATCTTAGGTATATACAATCTCTTGCTCTCCATCAAACAATTATGCTACAAGCTTTATAAATTCCCTGAACTCTCACTTAGAAGCCATCAAATCATGCTCCAACATAAATATAAATATTACACCTAAAATGAAAGAAAATTCTAGTGAACGCACAAATAGACATATCTGTCTAAATATGTTATCGTTGCACGGTTTACTTCCCAGTCATACATTGCCAACACGAGAACAAAACTGCCTGGATCACTTTATGCTAAAAAAAAAAGAAAACAGTATACAGACCACTTCATAACAGTTATACAGACCACTGTTACGGATCATTACATGATTTTTCTGAAATTATCTAAAGTAAAGATCATTTCTACAATCAATTCAATTCAATTTATTTTTTATTCATTCGCAAGGACTAAAACTAAAATTGACTTTAGCAAAGCCCTAAATAGTATTAATAAGTACAAATTAACTGAATTACTATCATGCAGTGATCCGCAAGTATTATCAGAAAAAAATATTTAACATTTGAGCGACTGTTTGCTGCAAAATACCATTACATCACTAGTTTCAAGGAGCCAACGCGCAATTTAGCCTTGGATAACGTTAGGCATTCTACGCTGTGTAAAAAATAGAAATGATATGCAAAAGAAATTGAGGACCGAACCAGACAAACAAATATTAAAAATATCATATAAGAGATACCGTAACTTCTGCAACAGCCTTATTAAAAAACATAAACGCAAATATGATAGAGAACAATTAAATAATGCTTGTAAAAACCCTAAAAAAATATAGACTACGATAAATATAACACACAGAAACATAACGCAACGAAAAACAAATAAAACGCAATGTATAGAATTAATAAATATTGAAAACTCTTGGCAACTATTTGCTAATATGGGAAAAACTTTGACTAAAGCGATGGTTTTAAATAGCTCGACACAACAAACCCATACTACAACACAAAAAAAAGCAATTGTCATCTTTCCCGCTAATGGATGCTGATAATCGAGAAGTTTTCTCTGTACTAAATCAGCTAAAGACAGATAGTGCCCCAGGCTAGGACAACATCCCCACTAAATTTCTGAAGCTTGCTTCTGAACTATATAGTTATCCCTGCAATAACTCATTTGGCTAACCTATGCTTCAAGCAAGGCAAATTCCCTTCATCTCTCAAGCAAGCTATTGTCACGCCTGTGTACAAGGGTGGCAGAGATAAATCCTGTAACTAAAGACCTATCTCTATATTACCTGCAATGTCTAAAATCCTAGAGAAACTTATAAATAATCGATTACTAAATTATCTAGACAAATTTGGCATACTCTCTGACTCGCAATTTGGTTTTATACGTAAAAGGTCTACAGTAGATGCTGTTAGTGCACTCACGTCTCTTATTGTCAAAGAAGTACACTCAAACAAAAAGTGTCTAACAGTGTCCTTTAAAACTCTCAGACATGTTACTTCAAAAACCTTGTTAAACAAAATATACATATCGTTGGCACATTCGATCCTAACTTATTGCATTCCTGTATAGGATGGAACAACAAAATTAAATCGTTGGAATTGGAGCGAGCGCAAAGATCCCTAATTAAGGTCATGTACTTTAAACCGTACAGATTTCCCACCTTTGAACTGTACTCCATTAGTGAACTGCTTTCTGTTAGAAAACTATACATCCTGTAAACTGTCTTGAAACTACACAAATCCATCCCATCAGTTCCTCATCCGTTCGTTCCTATCAGCCGTCAACTCTTCGCTCACTCCTTTCACACACATATTATCATGCTTTACACTATCCATCCACTTTATTTGTCTTCCTCTGTTCTGTAGATTTCTGTCGTTTAATAAATATAACTTTAATAATCGAATAATTGTACTATTTCTTTCATTTATACTTACCTTTTAAAATTACATTTGTATTTAAAATTAACGATATTGAATGGTAACAATGAAACTGTTATTTAAAATTTCCTTGTAATAATAATGTTACATAACAATACAGTTTCTAAAATTATTTGATATTACCACAATAACTTCGTAATATAACGTCACGTATCATCCTGACGATAGAAAATAACGCTGTAAAAGTCCATAACATTATGTTACGAAATATATTGTTAAATAAATTTACAACAATAACCCCGTAAGTACTATTTCTGTAATATTTTATGTATAGAATTTTAGGTATTATTTATTTCCTCAAATTTCTAGGTTTTGATTAAAAAGAATTTAATATTAATATCACAGTCATATTTCACAAAAAAATAGTTTTCTTATGATACATCAATGACTGCAATAGACTCACTCATTAAAAAGATATTCCATAAAATCAGTAAATAATTTCTCCTGTAAAATTTTGATTTTTCGATTACCGAGTTATTGTTTGGAGGGGTCGTTATGTTTTCACAATCCACTATTGATATTGATGCAGTTGGTATTCCAAGCGTCCGAGGGCCACAAAAACTGCTTACCTTCAGCCAGACCGTATGTTCATTTTTTCCACCTACGTAGTCGTAGTAATACTACGACTACGTAGGTGGAGAAGCTGTTTGTATTATGATAGCTTGTAATGTATCCCACGTAAGTTCAAATATTTTACATCTAACATTTGACGTAAGTGGCATGTATTTACGAATGCATTTTTTTTTTTTTTTTTTTTTATTCTCAGGAAACTAAAATAAATTTATTTATTTATTGACACACACCCACATAAAACTATCATTACAGGTATTTCTCCTTATGCGAAAGCCCATGAACATAAATTATTAAAATCAAAGCAATGGTAATTTAAATTATAAGCAACAAAAAATTCAACAAAACAAATTAAATAAAACAAATTGCGCAATAAGCGGCCCGTGTGAATTCGTTCAGTGAACATGAAAATAGATCAATTCTGTAAGCCAGCGTGTTGAGCGCACACAGCGCGTGCGTCAACGGTGTGCGCTGCAGCCTGCAGGCATGTGCCCGCGCGCGGTATTGCCAGCATCTCCGGTCGCCGCCGCCGCCCTACGTACTCGTCCGGGACTCACAGACGGAGTTCTTCCAAGACGCGAGGATTGTGAATTTTTCCGCGCTTCACTTTAAATAGGTAGTCCGTGAGGGCGTCCTCCCTTCTTATTTCAAGCTTGTAATACCCCACCATACCCAGGACAAATAGAGTAGGGTACAGCAGTGGATAGCCTGGGTATATCCCATATTGCTTCAAATATAATAACCTAACAAATTTGTTTTGGATACGTTCCAACATCAGTCTGTACTTCTCCTCGTGTGGTGACCTCTCTCTCTCCCCCCCCCCCCTCTCTCTCTCTCTCTCCCTCTCTCTCTCTTGGTCTACTCTCCTCTAGGAGAGTAGACCCGTGCCGAGTAGTGGAGCATATATGGGTTGCTATTACT
This sequence comes from Trisateles emortualis, assembly GCA_947095525.1. Classification (NCBI taxonomy): domain Eukaryota; kingdom Metazoa; phylum Arthropoda; class Insecta; order Lepidoptera; family Erebidae; genus Trisateles; species Trisateles emortualis. Next base: position 3,720,950 of record OX352740.1, on the reverse strand, counting down.
ATTAATATATTATGTTAATATGTACTAGTGTATTTAAATTTATTCTCATAAAACTGAAATTTATTATATATATAATAAATTTCAGTTTTTTGAGAATAAATAAACTGAATATTTTTTTTTTTTTTTTTTTTTCCATTTATTTTGGTACAAACAGTCATTAAACAATGAAGCAGTATATAACAGTAACAATATAAAAAGACAAGGAGTACCCAAATATGTATATAAACTGAATATTATTGTTCAATATATTATGATGTTATTTTAACCCAATGTCATATCAACTTAAAATTTATTTTGTGAACTGTACATATTTAAATTACAGTCCTACATAAAATTTATTCTGACAGAATAATTTATGTATTACATAAAATGTATTGGAAAAAAGACTGCTTACTTTTACATTACTGTTAAAACACTTATATACTTACTTATCATGTGACGCACTGTAAAATGACAAGGTAAGGCTTGAGATCACGCTTTGTTATAGTATTAAATTTTGTGTGATCAATTTTAACACGGTACAAATATTTTTATGGTTCTTAGACAGTTTTTTTCGAGCCTAATTAAACTTTGTGTACCTGAGTTATATTTTCGTGAAGTCCCCCGCGACACAAAGTTTTATTTAGAGCAGGAGATAACTTTTAAAATCAATAGTCAGCATCTCTAAATATTTTGACGGCAGGTCAATTATTAGATCATCAAATCATGTCAGATTACTTCAAGCGGCCTAAAAACAAAAGTTGAAAATATAGAAAATCTAAGATGTAATTATTTTGTCCACAGACAAGTGAATCTAAAAATCAATCCACAATTCGGTGACTGCTTCAACTGGAGTATGACACCGTCGCAGAGTGAGCTGGTGGTCTTCGCCAGGATCAGTGATCCGGCAGTAGACATAGAGACCACGCCGCCTGATGGACCGTGGCTTGAAGCTACGGCGGCAGCAGTACCATGGAGTTTGGGCGTCGATATTGCTATTTGGAATGCTGTCGGTAAGTAAAAGCTTTATCAGCACTACTATCTTAACTTTCAATTAATTAAGAAACGTAAAATACGAGTGTGTTATAAATTATTTTTGATATAGCTGGTGTCAGTTGTAACTTAAGCAATAATTGATAAAATTCTACTATTTCTAAAATTAATATATTTATCGGCGCAATAACATATTCAAGACATTTATCAACACACAACTATAACTGTCATAAAGATATTTCATCAAAACAATTCTATTTACAAGTGATTAATCAAATAGTTGATTGTAATTATAAAACACAATATTTAATTATTACAACATCACTAAAACTTTGTTAAAATAATCAAATTATTATTGGCATGTTTAACTAATCGAAATATTTATAATAAGTAAAGCTAAATTTATTTGTAACCTAAAAAATACACGCACGTGTTTTTGTGCGCTGAGTATAAATACGGGCGACGACTCGAGCCAAGCTCATTCTTGCTCGAGCAGTCGCACCGTACGAACCTCTTACAAGTTGGTTGTATAAATACTGTATTGAAATAAACTACTGTTAAAATACTTTGACTTTTACTTCAATGGAGAACAAAGAAAATCAATGTGACATCAGCACTGACGCTGGCCATCCGTCATCAGAAGTGGGATATGAAGAAATTCCTGCCGCTTCAGCTAATATGAGCCAAGAAACTGAGGCTAATACAATGCAGCAGCAAATGGAACTGATGATGAATACACCAGGTCCCAGTACATCTATGGGTGGTGTACCACCAGAATTCTTTACGCAAATGATGAAGATGATGCAACAAATGTCAGAGCGCCTATGCAAACCAGCCGAGATAAAAGTTAAAATCAATGACATTTATCTACCATCGTTTGACCCGGATACCAACGTGGGGATCCGTGAATGGTGTCAACATATTAACAAAGCTGTTGAAACGTACAACCTCAGTGATTTTGATGTACGTATGAAGGTCGGTGGTTTATTAAAAGGACGAGCAAAAATGTGGGTCGATGACTGGATGGTGACCACATCTTCATGGTCAGAACTGCGTGATAACCTTATCACAACATTTGAACCGGAAAATAGATATTCTCGAGACATAATTCGTTTTAAAGAGCACGTCTATGATTCTTCGAAAGACATAGCAGAGTTTTTATCACGTGCCTGGGTTTTCTGGAGAAGGGTCACCAAGGATAAATTAGACGATAATGATGCTGTTGAAGCTGTAATTGGTTGTGTCAATGACGAACGACTGAGGATTGAACTATTAAATGCAAGAGCATCCACAGTGCCTGAACTGATTTCGGTAGCATCTTCTATACGGAAAAAACGGTCTCATTCTCATTCAAGCTCTTCTGTACCTAGTAAACGTGCAAGACTTTCAGATGTTCTTCAATCAGTACCTTGTCGTTACTGTAAAAGGAACAACCATAAATCTAATGATTGTTTTTTTAAGCCACGAAATTCAGAAGATAAGTCTGAACAACCAAACAAAGATAAAGACGCAAAAACAACGAATACCTGTACATTCTGTAAGAAAGTGGGCCATACATATGAAACATGCTTTAGACGGGAGCGTGTAATAACGTCGAATGTTAATTGTGTGGGACATAAACTCGCTCCAATTATAGTTGAAATAGGCACTAAGTCAATACAAGCTGTATTTGACAGTGGTGCAGAGTGCTCTATTATTCGAGAAACAGTGGCTAAAGCATTACCTGGCAAAAGGTCTCAAGCAGTGAACTGTCTGAAGGGTATTGGGCGATTTTCAGTACTATCACTGCAAACGCTATCTACAATCTGTATTATTAATAATATCAGGGTTGAGTTACAGTTTTATATACTTCCCGACTATGAAATGTCCACAGATATGTTGATTGGGATGAATTTGATTAATGATACAAACCTTAGTATGATAATAACCTCAACGGGGACAAAACTCATTCGACAAAAGTCTATTAATTACCAATTAACCCCTAATAATTATATTTTTGACAAACTGGACAATGACCTTACAGATATTAATGAAATTGCTCAATTAAAATTACTCCTTAACAGATATGAACACTTGTTTATTCGTGGGTATCCTACAACTCGTGTTAATACTGGTACATTGGAAATTCGACTTAAGAATCCTGACAAATATGTAGAACGAAGACCATATCGCTTGAGTCCAGTAGAACGGGAAAAAGTCCGTGAAATTATTAAAGAACTTTTAGATCATAGCATCATCCGGGAAAGCAAGTCACCGTTTTCTAGCCCTATTATTTTAGTTAAAAAGAAAAACGGTGATGATAGACTATGCGTAGATTTTCGAGAACTGAACTCAAACACATTGCGTGATCACTATCCACTCCCTTTGATTTCCGATCAAATTGATCAGCTAGCTAATGGTAAATTCTACACAAGTTTAGATATGGCAGCTGGGTTCCACCAGATTCCCATTTCAGAATCCTCCATTGAGAAGACTGCATTCGTCACACCTGATGGACTGTACGAATACATCACAATGCCATTTGGATTAAGCAATGCTTGTTCTGTGTATCAGAGGTGTATCAATAAAGCCTTAGTTTCGCTTCCTGATAATACTGCGCAAGTATATGTTGATGATGTATTAAGCAAATGTACTGATTTCGCTGAGGGACTATTAAAAATTGAACACATTTTGATAGCCTTGCAAGAGGCAGGATTTTCCATCAATGTCGACAAGTGTAGCTTTTTCAAAAAATCTATCGAATATTTGGGCAACGTTATTTCTAATGGCCAAGTAAGCCCAAGTCCTAAGAAAGTAGAAGCTTTAGTTAAAGCCCCGATACCAAAAACCATTAAACAAATACGGCAATTTAATGGCTTAGCAGGCTATTTCAGGCGATTTGTTCCAGATTTCTCACGTATCATGGTACCTTTGTATGAGTTGACCAAACAAGGTGTCAAATGGGAATGGAACGAGCGACATGAAAAAGCACGCAATAAAATAATACAAATTTTGACGTCAGCTCCAGTATTAACAATATTCCAGGAAGAAGCACCAATTCAACTATATACAGATGCCAGTAGCCTGGGATTTGGTGCAGTGCTCGTCCAAATTGTTGATGGACGCCAACATGCTGTGGCTTTCATGAGTATGAGGACCACTGAAGCTGAAAGTCGATATCACTCCTACGAACTAGAAACTTTGGCTGTGGTACGTGCTATAAAACATTTTCGCCAGTACCTTTACGGAAGAAAGTTTACTGTCATCACAGACTGTAACTCTTTGAAGGCATCGAAACACAAGAAGGATTTACTACCGAGAATTCATCGTTGGTGGGCATTCCTCCAAAATTACGAATTCGAAGTAGAATACCGTAAAGGCGAACGTCTACAGCATGCTGATTTCTTTAGTAGAAATCCCACTGAACTTACAGTCAATGTTTTGACGAGAGATTTAGACTGGTTGAAAATCGAACAGCGGCGAGATGAATCATTGCGCCGGATAATGGATACTCTGCAAGACAACAGCGCAGTAGATAATTACATGCTGGAAAATGATGTGCTTAAGAGAGTTGTGCAAGATCCAGTTTATGGACAACAAACATGCTTAGTGGTGCCTAAATCATTTCAGTGGAGTATAATCAATTCCTATCATACAGCACTTAAACACCCCGGTTGGGAAAAAACTTTGCAGAAGATCAGACAAACGTACTGGTTCGATAAAATGAGCACAACAGTGCGAATATTTGTAAACAATTGCATAATATGCAGAACGTCTAAAGGAGCATCCGGAGCGGTACAAGCCCAAATGCACCCAATTCAGAAGCCTACCGCTGCTTTTCAAGTGATACATATGGATATAACAGGCAAGCTGGGCACCCAAAATGATCAACAATATGTTATTGTTACAGTAGACTCCTTTTCAAAATATGTACTATTTTATTATGCAACCAACAAGAGTCAATATAGCACCTTAGGTGCATTAAAACGCCATGTACATCTATTTGGTACACCAGTTCAGATTATAGTCGATGGAGGGAGAGAATTCTTAGGGGAATTTAAATCCTACTGTGACCGTCTTGGAATAAATATTCATACCATAGCACCAGGAGTCAGCCGAGCAAACGGTCAAGCTGAAAGAATAATGGCAACACTCAAGAATGCTTTAATAATGATTAAAAATTACGAGACAGAAGAATGGCACACTGTACTCGATGAACTGCAGTTGGCCATAAACTGTACCGCTCACCGAGTAACTGGCATTGCTCCGTTTACTCTTATCACACGGCGAAAACATTGCGTACCTCCGGAACTACTAAACATAGTGAATACAGACGATCAAACTGTAGACATTGAAGCCCTGACTCTATATGCACAACAAAAGATGACTCGATCCGCTATGCAAGACCGAGATCGATTTAATCTCAGAAAGGCTAAGGTAAACCCTTTCCAAAGAGGTGACTACGTACTCATAAAAAATAATCCTCGTAATCAAACTTCTTTGGACCTAAAATTTAGCGAACCATACGAGGTCTGTAGGATATTGGATAATGACCGTTACCTCGTTAAACGAGTCGTTGGCAGAGGACGACCAAGGAAGGTTGCTCACGATCAACTTCGTCGTGCACCGCAACCTGGTGATCAGGCAACCGTATCGGCGATAGATGACGAACCTCTGATACCTCCTGCATCTATTGCAGAACCTACACCAAGTACGTCACGAGTTGGGTTGCCAGAACAAGAAGTACAAAATTCAAGCGACGAAGAACCATCACATTAAATTGTGAGTAACAAAGTTGAAATATTAATTATGTCCTATCGTCTACCTCTACTTTAGGGCCTCTGTGCATGCACAGCATCGACCTTACCAAAATTCCTAGTAGAGCCTCTGTGTACCACGGTGAACAAACCACCCAGAGCACAGCATCATACCTTCCCAGATCTACGAGTCTCCGAGTAACAAAGTCTTCGAGTAACAAAAATGTGCATAGACGTGATGTATGGTCTTAACACAACAAAAATACAAAAACATTACAAACAATAAAAAATAAAAACAGAATTACCAGCATATGAGAGATGTGCCTTGGTACTTACAAAATTTCAATTTCAGCAACAAGAGTTGCTTACAGATACAAGGCTCAGAAAACAAAATTTCATTGTTTCAGATAGTCAAAAAATAAAAACAAAATCCATCACAAGCCAGGCTGGTGCAGAGCGCGCACCGCCTATCAGAATGGCCGTATCGGCGCAATAACATATTCAAGACATTTATCAACACACAACTATAACTGTCATAAAGATATTTCATCAAAACAATTCTATTTACAAGTGATTAATCAAATAGTTGATTGTAATTATAAAACACAATATTTAATTATTACAACATCACTAAAACTTTGTTAAAATAATCAAATTATTATTGGCATGTTTAACTAATCGAAATATTTATAATAAGTAAAGCTAAATTTATTTGTAACCTAAAAAATACACGCACGTGTTTTTGTGCGCTGAGTATAAATACGGGCGACGACTCGAGCCAAGCTCATTCTTGCTCGAGCAGTCGCACCGTACGAACCTCTTACAAGTTGGTTGTATAAATACTGTATTGAAATAAACTACTGTTAAAATACTTTGACTTTTACTTCAATGGAGAACAAAGAAAATCAATGTGACATCAGCACTGACGCTGGCCATCCGTCATATTTTATTTTCTTTCATTACAAAGACCCAATAAGAACAAAGAACTTTTCAATAATTTATAATCAACCAAAAGTGGTTATTGGTCATTGTCAATTATTTATTGTTGTATTGAATGAATTTTACATTTAAATGTAAAATAATATACATTATGATTAAAACTAACAAGCAATTATTTAGATATTTGCTTGCCCTGACAAGTCCTAACAAAGTATTTTATTAAACTAATTATTTAAGAATATTTTTCATTTGAAATTAAAATAAAATAAATAAATAAAAACGTGACGATTAAGCTTAGACCAGTTTACAATGCTAAGATTACATGAAAATGGAACATACTTCAAAAAATAAAGCACACTTCTTAAATATAATAAATTACTTTAAGCAGCATTTAAGAAACGAAATTGAATAGCATCTGGACCGAAAGTAGTCCACAAACAAAACTATGTAAAACTATTGCAATAACCCTTGGAGGTGAGTTCATTTATCAATATTGCAGGCTGGGCGGGGTGGGGTGAATGGGGTGCTTGCAGTAGAACCTGCGGAGGGGGAAAGCAGACCAGAAGGAGATATTGTTCAAAACCAACCTGCGAAGGGTACGGGGAACAAGAAAGATCATGTAACTCCTTCAATTGTGAAGGTAAGTCATTAAAGCAAGAAATTCGAACTTCTGAAATTCTAAATAAAACTTTAAAGATGAAAATCACGTTTATTGTTTAATTTTGCTTTGTTTCGATTTGAGACCCAGTTGTTATTTGAACTTGATGAAATTTCGGAGGTATCTTACAAAAGTCGAGAAGGTCAAGATATTTAAATGTCTACGTCATATTAAATTCGTTATCATAATACTTTGAGCAAAACGTTGTTGAACGTGTTGAAAAAAAATTGTTTTACTAATTGCAAACGCAAAATTAGTGTCTCAAGTTAATTTACTACCTCTTTGATGTTAGGACTCGTATCGAAACAAACTATTCAGATTTTTACATCTACGTTTTGATAGTTGTTTTGTTTAAGAAGTAATACATCTATTTTGTATTCAATACTATTCAGATGTTGCCTGTGGCTACTTCCGCATGGCTGTTGATTAACACGATAAAAATTATATATGTATTATTCTATATCCTTACCCAGGATACCATCTATCTCATTGCATAATTGAGATCCTCTCAGTTGTGAAAAGGTGACGGCAAGACTGAGATACTTTCTCAGTTATAACATTATTAGGGACTATTAATGGTTGATGAAACTTTAAATCTTATCTTTGTAATAATTTTAAATTAACTTCGTCTTATTTCCTACACATCGGCATCAATTCCGATTCCAATTTTAATGGAATCCGCATTTCCGCAGTCGAACGTTGATTCCGAAACCCTGAACGCAATCGTTTTAGTAATGGCTTGACATCCCTAGAAAACTGTTCCCCGTCTAAACGCAAACGAATATTGGATTTTAAATTATTTCCAGACTCGTTAACTGACATCGTAACGGCATGAAATCGATAGGTCGACTGAACTTGCCCAACTATTCCGATCAAGCATGCAGAATGTAGGTGACATTTTGATAAAGCGATTTTAGCTTGGAAACAGTTTGTAGCAACAGAATTATTTTTTAATAGAGTTTGACATAGAACATTGATTGACAAGGTTCACGAATAAAGCAGAGTACCTAAATTTGTTTCGATATAAGCGAAATTGATTGATTGAGAATTTATAGTTCAGATTTTTGATGCAATAAATGAAGTTGATGATAACTTTACTTTTTTGTTTACATTCCCTATTTTCAAGAAATTGCTTAAATCGTATTGAAACATTATTTGAAATTGTAATCATGGGTTACAGCGGTCCCATAGTTAAACACGGCTCCTTTTTATGATTTTGTATATTGTTTATATAGAAATGATATTTACGATAATGATGAATGATAATTAGATTTAAGCTACTAACAAACTCCATAGTGTTATCTATGTATATTTTTAAGGGATAAAATAAAAATCATAAATTTTAGACACAGTCTTTGTGTGACTGAAAATTAATGATTTTTATTTTGTTTTATTTATAAACTTTTTATTTCCTATTTAATTAGGTAAACATGAGAAACCATTACGGTAAAAGCCATTCCATAATGTAATAGGGTCTTTATTCATGTGTAATAAAACGGCAATAAAGTCAACATACATTATAATTTTATTCACCAGGAACAATAAACCCGTTAGCGCCGGGAGCTAGGCGGAACTTTCACCCAGCACAGGCAAGGTGGGGCCCCGTCTCGGATCGACCTCACGCTTTTAGTTTGAGGCCTAACTCCTATATCTGGATTGCGTCATCAGAACTATTCTCTGCTGGGAAGACATTTCCGCGGGAATTCACCCTGTTTATCTCATTGAGATTGAGGCCAGAGGTAAGTTGTTTAATTAAAATTAGGTATATGGTTCATATTCAATTTAAAGTTTTCCATTTGAGGATTATTATTTTACGTCAACAGATTGATCGTTAAGTACAAAATCCAGCTGTAAGAGTCCAGATGTTATGATAATAATCAAGTTACAAATATTTGTCTGGCCCACAAATATTTGATGCGAATCTGAGTCTACTGTGTGTTCATTGCAAAGTCGCCCGCGACTAGTTTTCTAGTGCAGGATTTATTAAAGAAAAAAAAGTTTTGTTCCTGGTACAAAACACTATGCCACTATGCAAATAACAAAATTATTAATGAAAACCTTCAAAGTAGGTACTTACGTAGGTAATTTAAAAGGAGTAGAAAAGGTCATGTTATTCAGATTCCAATAAAAGTATAAATAGATTCTTACTGAATAGCTTCGTATCCAAGAATAACACATTATAAAGAAATTTGTGTAACGACTTTGAAAGTTCACGATATATATTTAAGTTTATTAATTTACGTCAGGACAATAATAAATGAATTAAGTACATGATTTATTATAAATTTATGATTGATGTTTTGAACACATACGTTTTCTAACCCAGTGCTACATGTAACAACATATTGCACTGGGTTAGAAAAACGTATGTTTAAGAAATGCATCCCAAAAATGAGCATTGGAGGCTTATATAGAAGTAAGGTACTAGCGAGTAAGCCAGACTTGAGAAGGACCTCTGCCTTACAGAAGTACAGAAGACCACAGCCACAGCGGTATAGTTGTGTTCCTGTGTGTGACTCAGATCTCCATCGTTCACTTATGCGTTTTGAAATAATCGTTTTCCTTTCCTAGGTATATATCCTCTATCCTAAAGCCCTGGTATAAAAAACATATGGGTCGGCAACACGTAAGTGATACTTCTGGTATCGCAATAGGCTACGGTAACCTTAAATCATTTTGCTTGTTTGCCACCCAAGTAGTATATAAAAAAATATATTTTACAAACATAAAATTCCCAAACTCGGAAAAAAATTATAAATCATACATAGTTTTGTCCCATGTAAAATTTGACCCTCAGATTAGCAGTCAGGGTCACTAACCACTTGACCAACAGGCCCGTCTCATTTTTTTCCTTGTCTTAAAACATAATATTCCATATTTAACCACAATTTTTCTTCGCAGAGCGGTGGCTACGGTCAAGGAACACTGTTCTCCTTAAGGTCCCGTCGACGTACCGGGTCCTTCTTGTCCCTGGAGCTAGCTGGCCGGGGAGCCGCCAGACTCGTCCATGCGGGCTCAGGGAGCTCCCGGTCTATATATTTAGCTGTACCTTTGTATGACTTCCGTTGGCATCATATTGCTATCAGGTATGTGTTGTAATAAGTTGTTTATTTTATAATTGTTGTATAATTTGGTTTGGTACTCGCCCCGGCTTCGGGATTATAAACATTTTTTTGTTCGTTTACGGACTTTATTTCCAAAAATCCGTTTCACTAGCACTAGCTCAGTTACGTCGTTTAGAGAACCTTTTTTTTAAAGTTTGTAGCCTCTGGTTTAGGCTCTATGTTGATGAATCTGCCAGTCAATCGGGACAAGCAATCATAATATACAGTTAGTTTAGCATTTTTATATTACTAGGGTGATAAACAAACATAATATTTCGCTGGATGGCAAGCAGTTACCATCGCCTATGAAAGTTTGAGATACCTACTGATATAATGTACTAGCTGTTGCCCGCGGCACTGTCCGCGTGGATGTCGGTTATCGCAGTAAAAAGTACTCTATGTCCTTCTCCAGGAACGATACCATTAATCTCCTTGCCAAATTTCATTAAGATCATTCATGAAAAATTAAGAAACAAACATATTAAGAAACAACCAATCAGAGCTAATTACGCATTTTTAATATTAATATAGTTACCCACAAATCATCACTACTTTCTTCCACCGGGGTAGAAAGAGACTGGTACGCCAGTTGCTTCGATTCAGACGTACTTCTTTCGCTTTTTTTATATTCATTAACCTCTTCAGGCTAAACATCGGTTCTGGGTACTTACTATGGATATATTATACTGGCATGAATATTACTTTATAAAAGTTCTAGTTCTGAGAAATATTTAGATGACCTTTAGTCTAAGTTCTTTATGATAACGATCCCAAGACTTGTTTTGTGTTTATCCAAGGGCATAGCATACCGTAATGGGCTTTTATTCGAACCATTTTGTTAGCTAGGCATTATTAATATGTAGTTTTGTTACCGCTAAGTAGTTTACTAAAAGGGAATAAATTGGACAATTTGTCTCATGAGATCCCATTTTGTTCTGTTCATTGTTTGCGAGGTATACATTATTTGGACCGTAATTAAGGACAGTAGGAGGTAACGGTTGTTTTCTTGTCTAGGAATGAAAGAAAGAAATATCAGAGTTCATTCGACTGATGAATTGGATAAGCTTGATTCAAGATGAATTATACTTCTTAATAATTATTTGTAAATATTATATTCTGGCGATTAAAAAGAGTGGCCACAGTTTTTTGCCAATTTTGTCTCGAAACACATTTTAGTGTCAAAGTCAAACTCATTTATTCATTTAGATCAAATACTTATAAACGTCATAAAAACAAATGCCAGCATACTTTTTTTCCTACGGCCAATTCGCTGACTAGGGTTGGGCCTCGAGAAGAATTGGCATGAAACTCGGGCCACTCTTTTTATTTGCCAGAGTATAACATTTACAATTTGGTATGAGTTACAATATTAGTGGTAACAAAAAGGGACGGAACCCAATATACCATACAAAATTAAATATAAGTAAAAATATTTTAAACAATGAAGGGAAAAAAAATGAATTTAGCTTTCCACTGTATGGCACTGAGGGATCCTTTCCTTTTGTATATATAAGATAGAAACGTGTCAACATCACATTGCGATCTTAGTAAAAATAAAAAACTATATCTTTATTATTTAAAAATAAATCATGAATTGAATTGGCTATACAAAAAAATATGCTGAGTTTTTGATTAATTTGACGTTCATAAGTATCATGCATTAAATCTAAATGTGTTTGATGAAAAATATAGTTCATGAAAAACATTGTCAATAATATTTAAATATTATAAATAATAGGACTCTAGCACTAATATAAAATAGCAAGACTGCCCACCTGCTGTTAAGCAGTTACCGTAGCCTATGGACGCTTGCAAAAAGAGAGGTATCACTTGCGTGTTGCCAACAATTTTTTTTACACCAGGGGTTTAGAGGGGAGTAGAAATATAGATAGGAATATAAACTACATTTAACCTTTTACAAAGCAAATTACAGAGCTGAAATAAGATTACACACACGTAAACAAATACAAACACATATTCACCATAGTGTAAATAAACACACAAGCAGTGTTGTCGTTAGAAAATCTCATTTTCCCATTACCCAGCTGCAATGAGACTAATTTAATTTTGCGTCGAGCAACGAAATGAAAACTTTCAGCGAAATTAACTGTGTACAACATTTAATTAAATATTCTCCATGTTTTTTATACTAAGGTGATTTTAGGTCAGTGTAGGTCAGCTTTAATAAAAATGTGTAAAGAGTGTAGGAGTAGGCTAAAGACTACAGATGTAGAACTATACAAGAGAGCGAGAACGCCTGGGGAAGGATCTTAGAGAAGATTACAGATAAATCCTTACAAATATTATAAACGTGAAAGTTTGTGAGTATGGATATATGGAAGGATATATGGATGTATGGATGTTTGTTTCTCTTTCACGCAAAAACTACTGAACGGATCTGGATAAATTTTGGCACAGAGATAGATTATAGTCTGGAGGCTACTTTTTATGGTGATAACCGACATCTACGCGGGCGGAGCCGCGGGCAACAACTAATAACTATATAATTTTGTTTAATGCGTTATTATCTTTATATACCTCAGTACTTATCAGATCCCTGTGGTCGTGAAAGCAGGGGTCGGTGCACAGGGGTTTTAGTTGGTATGCTGCTGCCGGCCGGCTACCATCACTAGGCCGTTTTGAGGCCGACAAAATCGCTTCCCCGGGCATGAGCAGTTTTTTGGGCGTTCTTATCATGTTTTTATATAGTTATCAAAAACTTTAAACTTTGGTGATATAAGATGTAGGGTCGGCGACGCGTGAGTAATACTCCAGGGCCCCAATTCTGCTAATTTACGGATGGCTCAATTGAATCTGAATTGGTTTGTAATTGAATCTTAGTAGCATTTTTGGTATTCTGCTAATAAATTTAAGACCATTAGTTGGAAAACCATTGGTCTTAAATTATTCAGCGGAATACCAATAATGTAATACCAAAAATGCTAATCATTTTAGATCAATACTTTTCCAACTATTGGTCTTAAATTTATTAGCAGAATACTAAAAATGCTACTGAGATTCAATTGCGAGCCAATTCAGATTCATTTGAGCCATCCGTAAATTAGCAGAATTGGGGCCCTGGTATTGCAGGTATGCTACCGTCACTTTAATACCATAATGAAAGTAACTTTTTTTGCCACCTTGGTATTCCAAAAAAAAAGAATTTACCACCCTGCTTAATAATATGTATGAAATTATTTGTTTATATATTTATTTAATTTATTTTTATTTATAACAATTTTTATCTATCTAAATTTGTAGAATTAATGTTCAACAAACTCGTCTGGGTTATATTTTACTATTATTTTTAATTTTCTGCTAAATAATAATAAATAATAAAATGTTTATTTCGTTTTCTACATTTGGTACAGGTTTTACAAATTGGAGTTTCCATTTAAGCTAAAATATGCTTGTGAGAGGAAACTCCGCTCTTCCGAGTTATTTGATACATATATTTATGTGTTACATGCTAGACATTTTATTTAAACTAGATAATATGCAAGTACATGTAAAGAAATAAGTTAAGTAACATGTGATTTACATTTAAATATACACAAAGGTATAAAGTTACTTACATTTTAATTATGAGAGAAAGAGAGAGAGAGAGAGAGTGTGGGGAAGTGTATATTAGTGCGGTTGAGTGAGTGTAAGTTAGAGTGAGGGGAGGGGGGATGTCTGTGTGTATTTATTAATGGTCTACCGATTGTATTCCAACCATTACTTAACCAAGTTCATATCGTTATTCGTTATCGTTCTTAATAAGAATCTAAAAACTATATCTTTATTATTTAAAAATAAATCATGCCAAGATTGACCAGCCACCCCAAGTAGCACCCGTTCACGAGCATGACGCACGGACCAGCCATCATTTCCTTCGCCATATTAGAGGGAAGGAAATGACCCGGCCAATACGACACCACAAGCAATGGCATTTCAGTGAGCATGACAATCCAGGACATAATAATAAAAAATAAAAAAACTAAATAGAAAGTCAATAATGATCACAAAACGTCTCCTTACAAATTTGTGGTTATTATTCTTATATAATTATGTATCAAAATTAGCAACTAACCCCATGACTTTTTATCATTTAGAAAGTCATTAATAGTGTAATAACCCTTGCTTAAAAGATGATTTTTTACCGCTAGTTTAAATTTGTGTAAGGGTAGGTTCATAACTTCAAGAGGTAGTTTGTTATAAAAACGTACCCCGAGTCCCACAAATGAATTGTGGACTTTATGTAGGCGGTGATATGTACCAACAAGTTTGTGTTTGTTTCTTGTGTTTATTGAATGAATATCACTGTTTTTACAAAACAGGTGTAAATTTTGTTTAACGAACATGATGTTGGCTAAAATGTACTGAGATGCAACTGTCAGAATGCCTATTTCTTTAAACCTTTCTCTAAGTGAAACTCGTGCTCCTAAATTGTAAATAGAGCGTACTGCTCTTTTCTGGAGTATAAATATAGTTTCAATATCAGCAGCTTTTCCCCATAGAAGTATTCCATAAGACATAACGCTATGAAAATAACTAAAATAAACAAGCCTAGCTGTTTCTATGTCTGTAAACTGCCTTACTTTTCTTACTGCGAAAGCTGCAGAACTAAGTTTCCCTGCAAGACACGATATATGAGCACCCCACTGAAGCTTGCGATCTAAAGTCAAACCCAAAAACACTGTAGATTCAACGAAATTTAATGATTCACCGTTCAAAATTATATTACTTAATGTAAGATTTCTAGTATTGGGCATGGTAAACTTAACACACTTAGTTTTTTTTGAGTTTAACAGAAGATTGTTTGCATTAAACCAGTCCAGAACTTTCGCAAGTGAACCATTCACAGTCTCAAGATTTGATTCTTTACGGTCTACCTGAAATATAAGTGACGTGTCATCTGCGAATAGTACAATGTCGCAAAAATCCTGTACATGGAAAGGCAAATCATTAATATAAACTAAAAAGAGAAAAGGACCAAGAATTGAGCCCTGTGGGACACCCATACCTACAGATAATCCTGAAGATCTACTTCCGCTAATATCAACGAATTGAACTCTATCACTAAGGTAGGTGGCAACTAGGTTGAGTGCAGCATCTCTTATACCATAATGCCTGAGTTTTCTCAGGAGCGTATTGTGTTCAACACAATCAAAGGCTTTTGACAGGTCACAGAAAACACCAATAGCATCCATTGAATTTTCCCAGGCTCTAAAAATGTGCTTTAACAATTTAACACCTGCATCTACTGTAGAACGACCCTTTCTAAAACCATATTGCTCATTATGTAATAAATTATTTATATTAAAGTGACTCTCTAATTGCAATAACATAATTTTCTCAAAAATTTTGCTAATAGCAGGCAATATGGATATTGGTCTAAAGTTATTCGGGTCATTTTTAGATCCGTTTTTAAACAAAGGTATTACTTTACTGTGTTTCATTAGATCAGGAAATACGCCTGTATCAACACATCTGTTAAATATTGCTGCAAGATGTGGAGCTATATTCAAAATTATATTGTGAACTAGTTTTACAGAAATACCCCATAAGTCAGCAGTTCTTTTTGAATTCAATGTCTTGAACGCTTTTAATATATCATTAGGGTCAATATACTTAAAACAAAATAAAACGCTACACTCTCCCACGCTTCCTTTTACCAAGTTCTCGGCTTTAACTGGGCAAGAATCTAAGGAGCTAGTTGTGTTGATTGGTATGTTTGTAAAGAAATTATTAAACATATGCGCTACATCTAAATTATTTGAGACCACTTTATCATCATGCTTAAGTTGAAAGTTGTCATCGCGCAATTTGATTCTACCAGTTTCATTATTGATAATATTCCAAGTTGCTTTTACTTTATTATCTGACTGCTTAATTTTATTACTTAAATATAGAGACTTAGCTATAGAACAAGCCCTTTTAAAAGTTTTTGAATAATTTTTAACATAAAGGAGGAATGCTGGATTAGTATTGTATTGCTTCATACCATATAGCTCATATAGCCTAGCCCTACTTTTATAGATGCCGTTCGTTGCCCAGTCACAGAAATTAACTTTGATGTTTTTAAAGAAAGTTTTAGGCTTAAAAATATTTTCATATTCTAATTTAATTATATTAAACAAAGACTCGTAAAGCACATCTGGATCATCCAGAGTAATGTCTATATTGATGACTTTGGTGGCTATACTATCACTGAAGTGTTCTAGGCGTCCACAGGTCATTGGCCTACATGTGATCTTAGTAACTTTAGGTAGGTATTGTGTTTGTTTGAATTATAACCTTTTGGCCACAGTGATCAGATGTCAAATCATTTAATATAGATTTTCCTAAATACTGACAATTACAAAAAATATTATCTAAGCATGTAGCTGAATGCGAGGTGATCCTGGTTGGTTCAAAAAATAAATGATGTAAATCAAAAGACCTAAACAAGCTAATCAATCTACTGCAAATAGCTGACTCTTCAAGTAAGTTGACATTAAAGTCACCACAAACTACTACATACTTACTGCCAACACAAAGACGTTTTAATAAATCTTCCATTACTGTTTCAAATGTACTAAAGTCACCCTGCGGTGGTCGGTAAACACAAACTACGATATGTTGCTCAAGCTCAACACAGGATATTTCAATAGTGCGCTCGATAGAAAGTTTTGCTATATCTTTACGTTCCTTACATTTAATACTATTACAAACATATATTAGAGAGCCACCATGAATAGCTTTCTTTCTTACGAATGCACTACCTATAGTATAATACTCATTATTTATTAACTTAAGGTCACTCTTTAGCCAATGCTCAGTGACACAAAGAATGTGAATGCTGTGTTCCTTCAAAAATAATTCTACTTCTAACATCTTGCCGGATAAGCCCTGAATATTTTGGTGAAATAAGTTTAGGCTACATGACTGCTTACCCTTTGTCGCATCTAGTAGTTTAAACTACAAGATGTATCAAAATTGCTAATAGTACTACATACTATACTACTACTAATACTATGATTAACTAAGTCCTTTAATACTTTACAAGTACCTGTGTCAGTAAATAAACTAAATGCTAATAATTTAGCAACCTGTCGTTTGTCAAATAAGGAAAGATACATAGTATCTTCAGTTAATAAATAATTACTAATAAATATATTAGTGTCGAAAAATAAAATGAAGTCGCTATGGCTACATGTAATATTATAAATTAATAAATTCAGTTTTTCAATATGCCTATTTTGTTTTTCAGTTAAGGCATATGAATATGGCAAGGCACAGGAAATAAATCTACAACCTAAGCTATTGTGAAGTGTTGTCATTACCTCAGTTAACTGCAAAATATCTTTTTTAGTGACATTTAAGCTGTCACCAAATAAAATAATCCCTATAGATTGCTCATTAAAGCTAGCAGACTTTAAATTATTAATAACATTGCTAAACTTAGCTCCAGGTAAACAAATATTTGTTATTGAGTACTCGGTATAACAATTAATTAAATTACCTAAATCTCTACCTATCTGGTCAGAAAGCATGATAACATTATTTGTAGCAGAGGTCTTGACTGTATGACTTGTCTTAGACTCACTGTGGTGATTAGATGTAAGACAGCAATCTGAGTTATTCTGATTAATAAACAGAGGCTCCGGTGAACTGTTTAACAACTCTGTCTGACACAAAGGTGACACATCTGTACTACATGGTGTTATCTGTGTACAGTTTGAGCAAATCTTATTATCAGTAAGAGAAATCACCTGTTTCAGATTCTCCCTACCAACCCTTGCAATCTCATCATATCTAAGAATGTACTCGTGTGTTTGTGTCTCATGTTCAAGGATAGTCCTTGTCAGGTGTGATTGTAAGTCTGAAATTTGTGTCTCAAGTTCATGTGTGTGTTGTTCATATAATAACTTACTATTAACCAATTGTTCATTATAATTGTCTAGATCAGAGAGTAAAGTTACACGTTCATTGATTAAATCCCCATTAATTTGAGATAACTGTTTCATGTTTGTTGACCTCCTGAGGTCGGATTCAAGTTTTTTAACTAATTTCCTCAATTTAAAATGTTTTCTAGATTTCTTAAAACTAGTGGTAGAAAATGATGACTTAAAGTTACATTTACATTTTAAAGCGTTTAAAATATCTATTTTATTACCTAAAAGCTCAGAATAAAGGTTCTGGGTCCCATTACGGTTCATAGCCTGTATTGTTTCTTTAAGGGAAATGATTTGCAAATGGGCCTTACTTAGATTTAATTCTAACTCAGTAATGCGACTGAGAGACGTTGTGTATGTATCATGACAGCTACTGAATGACTCCAATTCTTCCTGTAGTTTATTCCGTTGGTCCGATATGTCTATATATTGAGTGTGAAATGTAGATAATTGTCCCTTCAACTCAGCTACCCTATTATTTAAACATTTCATTTCTTCTTCACAGTCACTGCGTTCCTTCAACAGCTGACCGTTGTCCTCTTTGCATTTTTTCAATTCTAGCAGCGTTAATTTAAGCTGTGTTTCTGTTTCCTTGGCCTTTGTTTTGCGGGTCATTATATGAGAATTCATTGTAGTGCAACGAGTGTATGTTGATTGTTGATTAGCCCTGCGACATTGTCTTGGGATCGGAGAGTATGGTACTTTCCATAACTTCCACTAATCTGGCCTAATGATTCAGGCGATTACTTTAGCGATTTATGTTCTAATCACCTGCACTATATATTCCACTTCGTCGTAGGTTTTGAGCTTAAGCCAGTTAAGTACAGTAGTTTTGCAGTCTTTTAATTTTAGTGAGTATATGCTCACCTCTTTGTTAATCAAATTGTACAAGCGTGATGCTTGTCTTTCAAATTGTCTCATAGCAAATGTTGATTTTGTTATGATTTTTGGAGCGACATCTTGTTTTCTCCTAGTTGTTTGTTTATTAGGATCAATAGGAAGGCACTTGTGCTTTTTTAGAACTATATTTAGCACATAAAGTTTCCTAACCGTCAGAACGTCAGCGATTTGATATAAGTTTTCAGTTGGAAATCTAAAAGGTTTAAATAACATCACCTTTAGTAATGCCCGTTGAGCTCTTTCCAGATCCAGAAATCGAGTTTTAGTTGCCCCTCCCCAGACCGGTAAACAATATGACAGTACCGATTGAGCCAGTGAAATGTATATCTGTTGAAGGAGGGTTTTTGATGTTACATGGCGCAATGTTTTGAATGTCCAGATCATTTTTCTAGTCCTTGACATTAATAGTTCGGTGTGATTGTGCCAGGATAGACGCTGGTCAACCATTATGCCAAGATATTTAATTAATTTAACCTTTTCGATTTCCACGCACGAGCATTCAGAGTCTAAGAGACGTTGGCAATAATGAATTTTAATTTTAAATTCTGGAGGAGGCTGAGTATTTACGTACTTAGTGAAACTAATGAAGTTAGTTTTTGAGGTATTTAATGTCAGGAGATTCTGGTTAAGCCAGACCGCGACTTCAGACAGGCCAGTCTCTGCTGCTTCCTGGGTATTTTGCCATGTGGTGTTACCAAAAACAATTGCGGTATCGTCTGCATATGAATAGATGTGAGCCCCTGGTATTTTCATATTGCACAATTCATTTATGTATACCAGGAATAAGGTAGGGCCAAGGACGCTGCCTTGACCCACCCCGTATGTTACAATCTCCTCAGAACTAACACAGTTGCCGATCTTAACTTTCTGTTTTCGGTAACTCAAATAGTCTTTGAGCAAATCTAGTGGAGCTCCACGTATTCCATAGCTTTCTAACCTGTCCAGGAGAGTAGGGACAGAGACCGTATCAAAGGCTTTTTTAAGATCGAGGAAAACAGCGAGACACTTGTCTCCCCTGTCAACTATATCAGTTATAGTGGAGACAAGCGCCAGCACTGCATCCTCAGTAGATTTGCCTTGTCTAAAACCGAACTGATTGGGTGATAATAGGTTATATTTATTTAGATAATTTATTAGTCGTGTGTTAACTAGCCTTTCCATAATTTTAGATACAGAGGGTAAAACAGAAATGGGTCTATAATTCGATGGATCAGTCCTGTCCCCACCCTTGTGGACAGGTGTAATCAGCGCTAGTTTCATAGCAGAGGGGAAGATAGCCTGATCAAAGCACAGATTGGCAAGATGAACTATGACCGGAACTACGAAATCACGGGCAGCCTTAAGGAATTTAATTGGAATGTTATCCCAACCTGGTGCACTATCTGACTTGAGACTGACCAGGATGTTATTTACTTCATTATGATCGGTGTAGTAGAGTACTAGAGAAGATATTGGTCTATTTTTTGGGTTATTATTCCTAATATGAGTATTGCTCCTGTGTACAATGGGGCTTTTAGAGATAATGTCGTTTGCGAGAGTTTCGCCTACGTTAGAAAAGTATTTATTTACGGCATCAACAGACTCTGTAGGCGTAGTCTTAAGTTCTAATAGTTCCGCATTAGGTGTTTTATTAGGTTTGCGTTGGGTAATATTGTTGATTGTATCCCACAGTTTTTTAGGGTTATTTTGTGCATTAATTAACTGGTCCTTATCGTATTTACGTTTTTGCTTTTTTATTATGAAGTTACAATAGTTACGATATCTTTTGAAGGTTATTGATAGTATAACGTTAAAGGGATCCAACTTTAATCGTCTCTGCATATCATTTCGATTACGGATGCAGCGTAATAAGCTAAAGGTCATCCATGGTTTGATCATTCTAAATTTAAGAGGAATTATTTTTGTAAGGGTATTGGCTGCTAGACAAGTCTGTAATATATTTATCATTCGGTCAGTGAGTATGTTAGGGTCTTGTAGGTCTAGTAATGTTTGAATATCGCTTTGTTTTAAACTTTCAAGTGCGTTTTCTATGTTAAGTGTTGTTTAAGTAATATTTCTGCATTTAGTAGTTTTGTGATTGGATAGTTTTAGGAATATCATTAAATGATCTGTTAAGGTAGTGTTAATAATGACTATGGTAGCGTGTTTTTTAGAGGTGTTGAGTTTTACAATGAAATGATCAAGGCAGTTTCTTCCTCTAGTAGGCAGTAAGTGACCTGGCAGTAAACCATGCATAGCTAGCATATTTAAATAATTAAGCCTGTTAGAGCGATCATAAGAATTCTCCCCTTGGTTATGTATCAAGTTTATATTTATATCACCAGTAATAACAATGTTTTTATTGGAGGCTATTGTGGTTAGGTGTAGATTGAGAGAGTTAATAAATTCGTCAGCTTGTGTATTTGATGGGGAGCGATATATGACCAAGACTAATAATTCGGGGAATATATTAATCTGAAGACAAGATGCATGTGTTAGATTTACTTCCTTCACTTTAGTTTTGAATATGTTCTTAATATAAATTACTACTCCGTCTGCCTTATTTAGGTGATTTGTGGTCTGGTGAGATGAGTAATTGTTCATTTGAGGAATAAACTTATTCGGGTTGAGTCTACATTCCGTTAGTGTTATAAGATCGGGTTCTGTTTTTAGGCTTTGTAGATTTAGTTGTAAGTCTTCAAAATTGGAATAAATACTTCTAATATTTTGGGATATAATTGTAAAGTCTGTTGGTGATAATCTAACTAGTTTAGTCAGGTCATCTGGGGAGCAATCGTAAACTTGAGCAGTAGCTGTGTTGTCAATATTATTTAAAGTTTGGAGAGTGTTATCCATAAGAAGTGATTAGGTGTTGAGTGGTACATAACTTAATGGGATTTATTGTGTAAGTGTGAAGTTGGTTTGTGTGTTTAGTGTACGAGTGAGAGTTATTATATTTTATTTGAAGTGTGATAGATATGGGATTCAAATAAGAAGTAATGCTTTGTGAAAGTTGACTATGTGCGCGCTTAAAGTATACAACTATAGACCTAATATGATAAAGAGTATCGTTATATAATATATAACAATGCCTATTTAGTAAATAATTAAATTGACAAATGTAGGTAACACACTCCTCTAGTCATTTAAGCTGCATTAGGTTATTTACTTGAGACTCGTTTCTAATGACAATAGTCGGAGAGATATCGTCTTTTTTCAATAAAACCCTGCCGTACGAGGTCCAACAGTATTTATAGGACTTGGACTTTGCAAGGTCGCGAGCCAAAAAGAAAAGTCTAGATCCCTTAGCTGTCAATTGCTCTGAGATATATATTGGAGTGTATTCTTCAGTTTTGAAGCCAAGATGTTTTGCACATATTTTATCCTTATGTTTTCTATTAAATTCCTTGGACTTTTGCAGTAGGTTGGTTTTGAGTAGAGTTGAGCCCAATTCAATTATTATTGTGCTGGTTTTAGTGTTGTTTCGCTTGTTTTGGACACGATATAAGTCTTTAATATCTCTTGGCTCAAGTTTACAATCTACAGCTTCAGATAATTTTATAGCCATGTTTACAAGGTCTTCTTTTGTTTCTTTAGTTACTTTTGGTACGTTCTTAATTTCAAAACTCGATTTTCGACCTTCTCTTTGGAGGTCTTCAATTTTATTCTCTAGGATCACTATATAGTCGTTATCCTTTCTCGCCTGTAATTCTAATTTTTCGATCTTCTTTTTTAGATCATTGTTCTGCTCTGAAAGGGCAGCCATTGCAGTTTCGATGTTTGTGTTAGTAGTTTTTATGTCCATGAGAGTAGGATAAATTTTCTTAATTTCATCATGTTGGGATTTCATCATGGTAGAAATCATGTTCTTCATTTCTTCTTTGAAGGCTAAGAAATCGGAATTATCGTATTCTGGTTCTCTAGATCGTTTGTTACGAAAAGAGTTATATGTAGGTGGCGTACGGAGCTCCGTTTGGTCGGTAATGTTCGTCTCGGATAGTGATTTATTGGATAATTCTTGCATTGTAGTACTAGGAGATAATAAGGTGAAAGAAGTAAGTTATCTGGTAATACACGAGTTATGAGCAGCTTTAATAATCCAAAATGTGAGATTTCCGTTGATGCGGTGTACTAGGGTATTATAAAGATGTGTAGTACTTATTTCCAGTAAGTTGTATAGTTTTTTTTTTTTTAAATATTAAAATATTTTTCTATTAAAGATTTAATACACCGGCAGTGACTACTAGGAGATAATAGGTAAGAACCAGTAGTAGTTGTTCGTTAAATATTTTGCATTTCACGCAGCCAGCAGTATGTTGTGAAACTTCTAGTACCAGGAGATAATAGCTTGAAGAAGGTTATTGATAAGTTTGACAGTAACTTTGATTTGTCATTTTCTCGTATGACAGTAATGTTACGATTACACTGATAACAAATAGGAAGTAGTCGAATTTTAAATAATAATAGTATAACATCCGTTTGCACGTCGAATTCGAGATCCGGCTACCAGGAGATCATAAGCGGTGGGCAACGTATTTATGTGCCTGTTAGTAGTTCTCAGCAACTATCCTTTGACACACTCACACTCATAGTTCGGTCACCTGGTGGGGGCTTGTAGCGAGGATTGACCATTCACAGATGAGGGCGAAGTTCACTTCAATGGCGGCACCCTGCGCGTGCGCCGATTCGTCGTTGGAAGTAAACAAAGGTGCGCACAATACCTTGTAGTGGACGAGATGTCTTGCAGGTACCAGGATGTTATAAGTTTCGAGGAGGTCGCCGTATCTTCGTTGTTGTTTTGCTCGTAATCTCCTTGCCACTTATGTTTTCCTATTTTTATGTGCGAATTTACAGAGTTCAAATTTAATTTTAAATTATTTAAATACGGCAAATAAATAATATTAGCACGTCTGCACAGTGTGGAGGTCCGGGGGAAGAGAGGAATACAAAATTTGAATGGACCGACGATCAAAGCGGAGTGAATAAGTTCTAAGTCAAGACAAAAGATTTCAACTTGTGTACTCTCTATAAAAAGTTCATATTTTATGCGTAAATTAGAATGTAGATTACTTCAAAACATTACAACGGAATGTTTCTCATAAGTAACAATGACAAATCTCTTGATCTCTATAGAAATAGAGATCTTTAAGCATTATTGAAAACTTTGTTTTACGTTAAACTGGTTAAAATAAATAGTTATAAATACGCATACAACGACCTAAAATCAAACCCAAGTATTCGCAAGAGAATTCAACCCAAAACCTCTGATTTGATAGTCGAATGGTGTCCCACAAGACTACCATTGTGTAGGTTAATTTAGGTCACTGGTATAACTAGAGATACCCCTGGACTTACAAACGGCTTCGGTAATTACCATCCGGTGACCATACCATCAGGTGAGCTCAGCAATTAATTTGCAAGATTGTGTCAGTATTTGTGTCTATAAATGACAATTCTATTGAAATCGCTTGCATGACTGGCCTGTTGGTCTAGTGGTTAGTGACTCTGACTGCTACGCCGGAGGTCGTGGGTTCGATTCCCACCCAGGACAAATATTTGTGTGATGAGCACGATTGTTTGTTCTGTGTCTGGGTGTATTGGTTACCATTGTACAGGCTCTGCCTAGTTTGGGATCAGATAGCGATGTGTGAGTTGTCCCGAAAATATTATTATTATATTATATTATTATTTATTTATTTTTCCAATAGTTACAAAAATCAAACTAAGTGATAATAAAAAATAATAATTGTATTTGTAAATTATGTATTATTATATTTACTGTAAGTATAGTGAGCAAATGAATGTAAATAAATAAATAAATAAAATATTTATATAGTATTTGAAAGCTTTTTTAAATTGACATTTAGGGTCATATAAAACTAATGTTCTTTCAAATTGCAATCGTCTGGGCTATATGCTTGTTTGCCGCGCAAGAAGTATAAAATGCTGTATTGTCTTACTCTGGATTGCCAAGTAATGCATTTTTAAGTCTGACACTAATACTAAGAAATACGGAGAACTTTTTAAGTTAAGTTCTAAGATCGTAAGAAAAATGTTGGCTAACATATTATGGAAGCGGAAATTCTAGGATGGCCGACCTAATAAGATATATATTTACTTAATGTTACATTTTACCTCCCCGTTCGATATGTCGAAATGTAGGGAAATATAGTATACTAGTTATAAATCAATTATTATTAATCACCTCTTTGTACCTCTAAAACCTCGGTGGAATACAAGCCAACAGATTGCTTGCACAGTTTTTCTACGACAGAGTTACGTATAACCTTGACATTATGATTTTCATATTGAGCCCGGATTATTGTAAAGACTATAAACATAACTAAATATAGTAATTAATTCAAAGATCTTCATTATTAATTCTAACTTCCAGCTGGACAATTTTTAATGTCAGGTAACTAAATATCTTCTTCTTCTATTCTAAACCTTATCCCATCATCTGGGGTTCGGCTCCCATTGTTCAATTTCCACTTTCTATCACGCGCAGTCACGTTATCTATCCCATTTCATTAAGGTAATTTTAGATCGTTATTAGCTAGGTGGCAGGCGGTCTTCCACGGCGTCTATTTGTCGTCAGCTGGTTCAGGGATAACTAAATATCATTTTTATCAATTACTATACTACAGTTTTTAGGAACTATACTTATATAATAAAGCAATGTGGAAAAACTCGAGCCCGGAGCAGGAATCGAACCTGTGCCTTTCGGGTTTCGGCCCAGCGCACCAGCAATTTAATTTTAGGAACAATATTCAAATTTCACTCTTTACCTAAGATATAACATAAAATATTGCTATCAACTTCTAACGAAACTCTAAAACTTTTAATGTCAGAACCAACTACATATCTCGGTATAGAAAAGGCCTGTAACACACTGAATGTATATACACAGATACAATCACACTGTTGGGAACCAAGCAGCGAAGCTATCATTCTCAGGGGAGGTATAACCCTATCCTAACGTTGGTAACAGGAATAGTTCGATAAGGGGCCTCAGAATCGAATTACTTAGTTTCGTTCGCTGTATAGGCTACGTAATAGTGAATGGTAAATATTTTACTTGGAAAATTAGTTTGGTGGTCTTAAAAAGGTTTTATTGGTCGGGGAGTGTTTCGAAATCGGAATTGCTGTAAAAGATTACGTTTAATAGCAACGGCTTTCTAATAGTTTGTAAGAATTTATTTTAATTCATACTTAATTATAATAAAATGGCGCGTTTAGTTGCTGATGCTCTTTATAATATATGATTTCAAAATGATAACTATCACTAATCGTGGTACATAGTATGAACACAGAACTATTTCGAATTTGACATCAGTATTTTTTAAAATGTTTGGCGCATGACAACGCCTTTTGCTGTCATGGTAGATTTGACTAATCGACAGGTATAAATATCCATAGTGGTTTGGATTGCATTTGTCGATGGGTCATGCCGGCGGTGCGCAAAATATCTCAGGCATCGACTCTCGATCCATAATGAACCTATAAATATCGAACAATGAAGCAGATTAATGTTTGATATAGTAAAAACAACGTTTGTCGTCCACTGAACTCATTCTACACCTGTTTGCACAATTAAGTAAATGTAGTAATGTTCTTAACAAAGGTTTAATTATAAAATTAAATAATATTTTTCTCTTCCTCAGTGTACATGACGATAACACAGTCCGTGCGTACGTCGATTGCCGCTGGCTTCGTACTGATGTCCTTGAAAAAGATGCCCTTGACACTCCCAGGGACGCTGATCTTATTATAGGTTATCTCTTCTCTGTAAGTATCATCTTTATTAAACGAAATCGTAACCGACCCGTAAGAAAGGACATTACAAATATTTACACAGGACATGTCATGTAATTTCAATTCACCCATGATGTATGATTGGCATACTCCAGGGCGCAACCCTGGGCCCAAAGGTAAACATGATGTTTCGTGATTGCTACATTTTGGGTAATGTGAAGCTTTTACTTATGTTTATTTGGTACTAAAGGGCCCTGAGTTAAAGCTTAGAATTTAAAAAACTGCGTAGCAAAACTCGAGCACCTTTTTGGTTTAATTTTATTTAGGTTTTTCAATTTACGATAATCTTTTAAATGGTCAGGGAACCCACGCTGATTGGCTTTCTTTATACTAAATATGGACGGTCTTTGCATGTTCAACTATTTCGGCAATTGATTGGTCTATTAAGTACATATGTATATTACTATGTTATCACTGGTGTATTCCTATTTTACACATTATTATTATTACGACAAGAATAATTCTATATTATTTACAGAAATTATTTTTGATGTGAAACATCTATAGCCGCACGTAAAACCGATTCCTGACGTGGCGACGCATGCCGTGGCGACGCGTCGCCACGGCATGCGATGGTATATAATATATACAGTCTATATGCAGTAGTGTGCACGGTGTGGTGTGGCGTTTTTGTATTTAATAAAAATAAATGATTATTCAATAAATAGTCATCGGTATCTGAAAAAAAATCGTAATATTTTATTTTATCATTATGACATATTTAGTTCCTATCACAATCTGTTCTTTTCTGCATATTACTTTTACAAAATAATGTCCATGTTTCACATCTGCCAGGCGTCCCGTGACGGCTCACTTTTTTTTTTCTCTAAATTGTACTGATTTTATATCTAACTTTTTCGAATAACATTATTCTATTTTAATGAATGTAGTAACATTTTACTTTTTCTTGGATATTATATTCGTTTATCCTGTATAATACAATGAATCGAGCTAATTGCCTGTCAAAAACATAAATATTTGCTTTATTGAATCCAAACTATTTTCTATCTAAACATATTATAAAAGCAAAACAAATATAGTCCTTAAAAAGAAAATATAACAAAATATATACTTTTATTTCCATTTATAATGTTTCTATCTTAAAGGAACCAAGACGACATGTTAACACAATAATTTTGTCGACAGGGTGATCTCGAGCAGCTGGTGCTAGTGCCAAAAGCGGGGCAAGCACAGAAACAATGTTCCAGCCAAGCAGTTGGTATATCTACGCCTTATGTCACAATGCATGAAACGTAACTGAAATAAGACACTGTTAAATCATAACATAAGAGAAGGGGACGAATTTTATCTAATAATGACAACATTGACAATGACAACGTTAATAAATGTATTGATCATATTTGACAACATTGAAAAAGAAGATGATGATAATAATATAATAATTTTACTATTAACGTCTACTTCGTCAGTGCTTAGAAAAGTCCCATTGATAAAAGCACAATTACAAACATGAAAAAGCAGTAGCTTATATTCTGAATACTTGAGAAATCTCCATAAAAAATCGACGGAGCAACATAAATTTGATGTAAATACTTGATTGCCAGGTACTTAACAAGAATGGAACAATTAAAGGTTAGTCTGAATGTACGCGCTCAATATATACTCAAAAATTATGGTAACGGCCGACAGTATCGCAACACATCCATTCAAAGGTCGAGTTGATCAAACAGATCTTTATTAAAATTTACTGTTTTAATTTGTTGATACAGAGTATCGGCCGTTAACATGATGGCACGTAAAGCCAAAAAACCTTTTCTGATGAAATGAAGACCATCAAATTGTCTGATGAATAAATGTATGATTTTCGTTGTAATAAAAATCAATAATATTGTAAGCTCAAAATATTGTATAAATTAGAACCATAAAGCTGTATAGAGTAAATAGAGTAAAGACGTGTAATAATAAAAATGGCTATAAATGTATTATTAGGTCACAATAAAATTCATTGTATTATGTCAAAAAATCAAAACTCTTTTCTATACACAGCTGCTTATATGAAGTTTTGAATCTTGATACAATTTATAATATTTAGTTGAAAATATTATTTAAACTATTCATATTCATGCTTCTTGTATATCGTTATAAAGACAGAACAAATGGAACAAAATTGTATTCTTTATATTTTCATTAGTTTGCTAAAAGAAGGCCATAAAAATTTGTGTAGGTATTACATTATTCTCATATAACATTTGTAAATTATTTATATGAAACAATATTATGATAAAATTAATATATTGTAATAGATTAGAAATTGAAATATTAGCATTTCTTACATTAGAAGGCCTACAGATGTAAATAACTTATCTGATAGTGATTTAAATCATTGTAATATTAGAAAACATTGTTTTATGATTAGACAATCAGTTATTAAGTTTAGTTTTTGTAACATTTTTAAATAATATTGGTTTTACATACTGTGTAATGTTTTGAAAGGAACTGTTTGTATTTCACTTGGATAATTGAATAAAGAGAATTATACTGTACATGTGTTGTTTTGCTTTATATTTTGTTTTGACTGGCCTGTTGGTCTAGTAATTAGTAACCCTGAATAAGCCGGCAGTCGTGGCTTCTATTCCTACCCAGGACAAATATTTGTATTGTGAACATTATTGTGAACATTTCGTTCTGTATTTATTACTCTGGTTGCCACATCACAGTGTCTGCCTCGCTTGGGATCAGATGGAAATATGAGATAAAGTGGTTAAAAATATCATTATTGTAGTATTAACTTTTAACAAACTTCGCTCCACCACGCCTGAGGGCGTCCTACATTACGTTTGCCGAGCCACGGTCTCCACTCAAAAACACGTCTGCTCCAACGATTGTCAGTTCTTCGGCAAATATGACCCGCCCATTGCCACTTCAGCTGAATTCTTCTTTGAGCTATGTCTTATGAACTTTGGTTCTTTCTCGGATCGAATTCGATCTTTCAGAGAGACACCTAACATAGCCCTCTCCATAGCTCGCTGAGTGGCTTTTAATTTGTGGTTAATTAAAAAAATAAAGTTTTCATATTTTAGAACAGTTCTTATTTTGCAAGGACTCGGAATTTATTTATGAATCACATATTGTTTGAATATCAATATGCTTTTTAAGACAGGTAAGAGCACTATAGATAAATGCAAGCCTGAGTAGGGCAGGACCGTCGTCTTACAGAAGACCACAGTCAAATAGCTACACTTAGGTTTTGTTTTTTGTGCGTAAGTACGAGTACATGTCTTTAGTGCTTATTTAGGATGCATTTTAAAAGTAAACTTTCCCAGAACTATTATACTAATATTTCTCTATCACTTAATCTTTTTTGAGACAAGCTAATATTGGTCTAAATACTATTAACGCACAAAGGCTACGGTAATTACTTACAGTCAGATGGACGTATGCTTGTTTGCCACCTAAATACTATAAAAAAAGCTTTTAACCAGATATCATCTAGAGTCTGAACATAATCCAACATCTATAGAAACCAAACAATATTGGAAGCTTTTGTAAGCAACACGTTTGCGTCGTAAATACAATTCTTAGATTTACTAGGCTCTTACGGAATGTACGGCAAATCGAATAATAAAAATTATTAAGAGAATTCGGTCAGTACAATACAAAAATAATGGATACTATACAGTCTAAGAAAGTGTTTCTTACCTATCTATCTATTCATTTATTTATCTACTAGTTGTTGCCCGCGGCTCCGCCTGCGTGGATGTCGGTTATCGCTGTAAAAAGTAGCCTTTATTCCAGACCATAATCTATCTCTGTGACAAATTTCATCCAGATCCGTTCAGTAGTTTTTACGTGAAAGAGTAAAAAACATCCATCCATCCATCCATTCTTACAAACTTTCGCATTTATAATATTAGTAGGATTCAACCAAAAATAGTCCACATCTGGACATAGGTTCCTTCTAAGGATGTATTAAGTAAGAATGAGCAAAATAATGAAAGGGTAAGGAGATAGAGAACATTTGGATCTGGTGAATAAGGATACAATATTTTTTAACAAACCATACTTAATATTAACTTTTATCGGTCGTAGGAGGATTTTATCCATTGGCTTTTTTGCGTTTCTAGTATTCTATCCATCTAATTAGAATTAAAATATAGGTTCTGTTGGTGAATTAATCAAAATCAGGCAGAGGACGACGCGCGACGGCAACGGCTCACGTGCTCTCCCTTCGAAACACGTAGGTGTAAAATCGGCATTTTTTTTTACTTCTATGAATTTTCTTACATAGTCTCTGCCTACCCTAATAGGAGATAGGCGTGCTGAGTATGTAAGTATTATTTGTTTACAAAAGAATGTGACCTTCTCAAAGTCAGGCATAAATTCCCAAAAGTGCTTAAAAATCTTTTCGTCTGCATTGATCTCAGGCATCTACCCGCATTAACACGACTAATGGCAATTCTAGACGACTTATCCCCCTTTGTCATAAGTAGGTACTCTTCTATATTCCTATCACGCACACCACCATCGTAATTGGAATTCTCTGGAAGATTGTGATCTTATGAACGCAGATCTACGTCAAATAAATCACGAGAGGATGCCTTTAAAATCATAATGACAGTAATGCCAGATTATAAGGTCTTGGGTAAATCTTTTTATTTCGCTTTAGCAGCATGTGACGTGGATTATATTTTATTGTCAAAATAAGTTTTATAACTCAGGTATTAAACGTGTTCAAAAGATAAAATATGATGTTCTTGATAACAATGACTATTATTAAAATTAAGTTTTTAACTTTAAAGTAACTGCCTCGGTGTTCCAGTGGCCGCAGTATGCGCCTACTGTGCACGAGGTTGTGGGTTCGATTCCCACACAGAACAAAACTTTGTGTGACCCATAAAGAATTGTTCTGAGTCTGGGTGTAATTTGTGTCCGTTAATTGTATGTTTGTAAAGTCCCCCGCGACACAGTTCTCTAGCACTCTAGCACTTTTATTAGAAGTTTTTTAATAATATAAAAATTTAACAGTTTAAGACAATGAAAAAGTTTTCTGTTTGTAAAACTGAGAAACAAGTACAACTTGGAGAAACTGAAACCAAAAGGTAGTAAAGTTTGCAAGGAATAATTTACAGCATAAAAACAAACTTTGTCTCCACAAACAAAGCTTTTCAGAATATTTGAAAATGCAAAAATAATTCCGTTAAATATAAACGAAAATATACAAATTAATTAGACGGTCAGAAACAATACAGAGATGAAAGAGGCTTCATGGCTTCTGAAAGTTTTCAACAAAAAAATACTCAATTCGGTAAAGTTTTCAAACTAAAATAAAAGCCCTGTAAAAACGAGACTTCTGCTCAAACTTTGATCCTGAAAATGTATAATCAGTGTTAATGAGTAAATAGTTAAACTTCAGAGTGGCTTACGGTTGAAATACTTGGTCCGGTCAGACGGACTTTAGTCTAGTTTTTCTTATTTGTGAAACAAATAAAAATAGTATCGTTTCATGAAGCATTCAATTGATACTAATATTATAAAGCTGAAGAGTATGTTTGGTTTAACGCGCTAATCTCAGAAAGTACTGGTGCAATTAGAAAAAATCTTTTCTTGTAGAATAGTGCATTTATCCAGGAAGGCTAAAGGTTATATAACATCACGCTATATTCAATAGGAGCGGAGCAGTAGTGAGATATGTTGCAAAATCGGGGAAATGTACGTTCCAAATTACCACTTAGATGAAGTCGCGGACGATCCCTAGTAATATTATAAAGATGTTTACCAATTGAAAAGTAAGGAAAGAATATTTTTACTTTTGTTAAAATATTTAAAAATACATCGATCATGTATCAGTTATGACGATCTTTTTTTTTTCTTTTTTAAAGGACAACTCTCATACTAGTGAACAAGTTCTGTGTCGCGGGGGACTTTACAAACATACAATTAAAACGGGACAACCATTTTGTGTCAATCAATCAATTAATCAGCCTATCGCAGTCCACTGTTGGACATAGGCCTCTCCTAACACGCACCACAGCACACGGTCCTCCGCCTTCCGCATCCAGTCCGTCCCAGTGAACTTTTTTAGGTCGTCGGTCCACCTAGCTGGCGGCCTACCTTACGCTTACCGAGTCGCGGTCTCCACTCTAGGACACGTCTGCTCCATCGGCCGTTTTGTGTGTCCCGTCTTAATTGTATGATTGTGAGTTAGATCCCCGCACGGGACAAAAAATTGTGTGACCCATACTATCATATATCTAACCCACTGAACCATCGTGCAGTCAGAAAAGATAAACATGCGCTACTTATAATTATCTCATGTGCACGAGTGTTGCCCTTGATATTGCAAGTGCTTATAGGTTACGGTAACTGCTTACCATCAAGAGGGACGTATTCTTATTTGTCACCTTACTCGTATATAAAAATGGCTGATTCTTTTCTTATACAGAAGCCAGAGAAAATAAATTGTCTTTTCTGATTTTATTTCTTCACCTCAGTGTAACCGGAACATCACTTGCCGGTAAATTGTAACTGTTGATAGGTTTATTAAGATGGTGGTTGTGTGAGAAAAGCGTTTATTTTTCCTTATATCTTATGTTCCATTTCTTCTAATACTAGCTGATGCCTACGGCTTCGTCCACGTAAAATGTAACGATAATAAAAAATACCGCTTTATCTTTTCATTTTATCTAAGTAACTATTTAAAGAATAAGTAAAATTATTATCGTTACGGCACATCATTTTATTATCATCTATACTACATATATTATTATTTTAATATTATAAAGCTGAAGAGTTTGTTTGGTTGAACGCGCTAATCTCAGAAAGTACATACTGGTTCGAATGGAAAAAAAACTTTTTTTGTTAATAGTTCATTTATCCAGGAAGGCTATAGACTAAATAACATTACGCTATGATCAATAGGAGGGAAGTAGTAGTGAGATATGTTGCATAATCAAATGCAAATTTCATCCAGATCCGTTCAGTAGTTTTTACGTGAAAAAATAGCAAACATACATTCTCAGAAACTTTCATTCATTTATAATATTCGTAGGATTGATAATAAAACTTTAATCAAACTCTGAAAATTGTACTTCAATCATAGAGTAAATAACATGTTCATAATGATGTATAGCTAACGATATAAATAATAACCTAGTATGTCGGTACACTACGGTAATTAATCTTCCTCAGTTGACATAATACGTTAGTTTATCTCGTCATTTGGTGATGTAGGTAACTTTGC
Source organism: Trisateles emortualis (assembly GCA_947095525.1). Taxonomy (NCBI): domain Eukaryota; kingdom Metazoa; phylum Arthropoda; class Insecta; order Lepidoptera; family Erebidae; genus Trisateles; species Trisateles emortualis. The sequence continues at coordinate 3,686,727 of OX352740.1, read as the reverse complement.
ATAACTAACTCATTTCCTAATGACCCTTTATACTATAGATGACATGTTTAAATAAAATAAGAAACTAATGTACACACAGCAACGGAGTTAGCTATACAGGGTCGCATATGAAGATTTGTTTTTTAAAAAAAACATTGTATATATTTCTGTGGAATTTGGTAACAGTGTACAATTAGACTAAACCTACAGATAAAAAAATATTTCACACCAATTCATACATTGGTTTTCCTAAAAAACTTATCTTCATATAGCGGCCCTGTACAGCTAACTCCGTTGCCGACCGTACATGAAGAACGTAGATTAGAGTAAGAACGACTGGGAAAGGACCGAGGTCCTTCTCTAATCAGGCTTGAAGGAGGAGTCCTTACAGAAGACCACGATCAAATAATTACACACAGTGGTGAAGTTGTGTCCCTATGTGTACAGGTCTCCAGCGCTCATTTAGGTATGCGTTTAGAAAGGAACGTTTCCCTATTCCAGAGCTTCTTCATCTTAAAAAAATTGGTAACACGCAAGTAATATCTCTGGTATTGAAAGCGTATATAGGCTACGGTAACTGCATACTATCAAGAGGACTATATCCTCGTTTGTCTCCTAAATAGTATTGAAAACCACAACTAAAACAATAATTATACTTTATATAGGTAAATGCGTAATTTATACCATACAATAGCGCCTCCATATCGCTCTACACATACCATTACATAATAGCACTCTAAATATCAATAAAAGGGATATTCGTCTACAACTGACGGACGTATCTTACCAATAACCTCTGTAACTATATCCGTCGTAACTACAATAGTATCGAACAATAGCTTTTGTAGCTCATGTTACAACTTATTGCTATATAATAAGATTTGTTATCTACCTAATTCTGAGGCTTATTGTCCTATTATGAGTAAGAGGCTATTATATTGACGAGATATTGTTTAATCATGTAGGAAGTAAAAGGATCAAATCAAAGGAGAAATTTATATATTATGGAGGGGATTTTGGGCGAGGTAACCTTTGTCGTGATTGGTGGAATAAGGCAATCAATACCACCACCTTTGACTGCCTTGGTGGTCCAGTGGCCGCAGTATGCGCTTGCTGTGCACAAGGTTGTGGGTTCGATTCCCACACAGGACAAAACTTTGTGTGACCCACAAAGTGTTGTACTGAGTCTGGGTGTAATTTGTGTCCATTAATTGTATGTTTGTAAAGTCCCCCGCGATACAGAGCTTGTTCTCTAGTGCGGGAGTTGTCTTTTTAAAGAAGAAAAAATAAATAAACGGGATTTAAGGTTAATGAAGAAGGCCTTTACTTAACAGTGGAACGGGCTAAAAGCTGTCATTCGTAGGACTGCAATTCAGACATGAAAACTTTTTAGCTTCGTTACTTAGCGAGACGGTCACGCAATTAAGTTCTTTTTTCCCCATCCCAAAAGTGCCGAATCGCCATTTTATCCAAAACTAGGTAAAGCCTGTACACTGTACAAACGTACACCGCTGTGTGTAGTTAAAGAAATCACTGGTAGAAATTTATTTAATAATGCCACTTCTGCAGTGACTCAATTGGTAGAAATATAAAAACAAAAAAAAAGAGAAGTGGGGTGGGGCATCTACGAGTACTAGCAAGCCCGCCTGGGAAAGGACCTCCACCTTACAGAAGACAGCCAAAAAACTTTAGTTCCCAACATTTTTAGGACTTGTTTTTTTTTTTTTTTTTATACTACCAAGGAGGCAGGCGGAGGCCTGCCTGATGGTAAGCAGTGTCGTTAACTATGTCAAAAAGCAATTTATTATGTCATACACATATTCTTATTTTATGTTGCCATCATGCATACACACATGTTTCCGTATACCTTCATTGATATGAACGAAAACAACATTATACTACCTATTACCGGTCTGATAATGTTTTAACTACTTAAAACTCCAGGTAAACACATTTTCCTGCTTCTACTTCACAAGAAACCTTCAAAGTTAAATCTTGCTAAAATTTCGGCAATCGAACTTATATATAAGTATAAGGGTCGCCCGCGACTTCGACCGCGTGGTAATTTTGAATATTTTCCCCGATTTAGCAACATATCTCACTACTGCTACGCTTCTATTGATCATAGCGTGATGTTAAATAGCCTATAGCCTTCCTGGATAAATCCACTATTTAACAAATAAGGTTATATTTAAAAAAATATTTTTAAATACAAGCTTTTATAGTGTATTTATGTAATACATGGGTGTTTATGCATTATATATTCTTTAAAGAGCCCAAACACGACACGGCTGTATTGTTTCGTTGAAAAGTTTCTATGACTACCTTTGAACATCATCATCACACACTGAACTTCACCTAAAAATATATTAGCCATGAGTCTATATCAACAAATCTAAAAACGACGCGGCTATCTTGTTTCATTAAAGAGTTCATCAGAGCCATCTTCCGACTTCATCATCACGTCCTAAACATCCATCTAGGCATATAATACTCATCAAGATAAATCCAAAACACCCAAACACGACACCGCTATCTTGTTTCATTAAAGATTTGCCATGGCCACCTTCCGACTTCATCATTACGTCCTCAACACTCACCTAGGAATATAATACTCGCCAAGATAAATCAAAAAGACCCAAACACGACACGGATATCTTGTTTCGTTGAAGAGTTGCCATGGCCACCTTTCAGCTTCACCATCTTGTCCTGAACACCCATCTAAGAATGTAGTTCTCGTCAAGATTAATCCAAAACACCCAAACACGACATGGCTATCTTGTTTCCTTGAAGAGTTGCCATGGCTACCTTCCGGCTTCATCATCACGTTCTGAATACCTATCTAATAATATAGTTCTCGTCACGATTAATCCAAAATACCCAAACACGACATGGCTATCTTGTTTCCTCGAAGAGTTGCCATGGCCACCTTCCGGCTTCATCATCATGTTCTGAATACCCATCTAATAATATAGTTCTCGTCAAGATAAATCCAAAACACTCAAACCCGAAGCGGCTATCTTGTTTCGTTAAAGAGTTCCTATGGCCATCCTCCGACTGCATCATCAGACCAGCTCCATGGTACCATATAATTGCATTGTCACCGAAGTTACGTAGGTATACCAAATTTCAGCTCCATCAAACTCCGGGAAGTACTTCAAATCTAGCTCACAAGATTTGCTAACATACAAACTAACTAACAAACTAACTAACATACATTGCAAGCTAAATAAAGGCTTGTAAAAATGATTTTTTCAAATCGAACCTGTACTTTCTGAGATAAGTGCGTTCAACCAAACAAACTTTTCAGCTTAATAATATCAGTATAGATAAGTATACGTAATTTAAGATCAATATCTTAAGAAAAACGTAATTAACAAACTTCCTTGTTCTTTGAATAAGACTAAATAGTTTAGCTAAGTTCATTTTCTTGTGTCATAGAATCATGATTACTAAGCAAAAGTGGTTGCAAACAATGAGTATAATTAGGGTGGCCATATATCATGCAATACTTGGAGAGTCCTGGGTTTGATTTTTTGTAGAATTATTTTAAAAACTTTTATTGTGGATACATTATATTTCAATTGAAAATTATTTACTAAACGAAATAGAATTTATGAATGGTTTAGTTTACTTTGACACGATTTTTAGGGAGGGAAAAACTTGGCAGCGAGCTCATTCTACAACATAATCGTGGTAGGAACTTCCTTTGAAACCGTATGGTACGTTCAATGTACATATTAACAAGTTCATAATCCTAACTTGACATTACTTACATGAATGTAGCACGTTCGATTAATACAGAAGCAACGCAGGATTCAATCAAAAGCGAATAATTGACGTATGTTTGTGAATCCATACCGTTTCGGTCTCTGGCAGGATATTTAACATCTTTTAGTATTAATACAATACTTTCATATTTAATTTTCCACTCTTACAGTGACATTAATAAACGTGGAATAAAAAAGGTATAAATTTATTATAGTTACACTAGCTGTTGCCCGCGGCTCTGCCTGCGTGGATGTCGGTTATCGCTGTAAAAAGCCTATTTGTTATTCCAGACTATAATCTGTATCTGTGCCAAATTTCATCCAGATCCGTTTAGTAGTTTTTGCGTGACAGAGTAACACATTTTTAATATTAGTAAGGATTATAATGTCATGGTCATTCAGAAGAGGATAAAGTATGGCGTAACTACTCGCTACACCATGTTAATTAATAAAGCGGTTCTAAGGTTTAAATTTACAAGTTTATTTCCTGTTGCTTATGTATAATTTTCTTTTTATACAATCTGTTACTATTGGAAAAAGTCCTACTACAAAACCCGGTACGCGCTTAGCTCATCTCGGGACCTTTTGCTAGGTTATCTTTGATGGCGCGCGCCGTTGTCTGACATTAGGTACCCACTCACCTTCATACTAGTGGCGTTTTGTTCCCATGCTTTTGTGCGTACTCTTGCTTATATATTTCAAGTACGAATCCAATACGGGACATAGTAATTCAAAAATAGATAGTGATACGTCTTTCTTATTGTAATATTTTTGTACCGCAGTCAAAAAGAATCACGATAATATTATGTTCGTGCATGCGGTTTGTCTATACATACAGGGCTATTTATACCGCTTTCATCAATTTCGGAGTTCAACGTGATTATAAAAGTTATTAATTAATGTAACTAGTTAGGATTTCTTTTCTTTTACATAAGACAATATAAATTTCTAAACGGCTTGTAAATAATTAATTAATTAAAAAGCCATGGTTACCCCAAGTATAACTTGAATAGTAACAAAGTTTTAATGAATGTACTTAACGAGTTTGTTCTTTGAAACACTTGCGGTTTCTTATTAAATATTATATTGTCTTTTCTGCTTAAATTAGTTTTCTCGTAAATATTTATTAATCACTTCGTTAAAAACGATTTATCTACATATATCTTTTATATAAAATTGAATCCCTATTTCTCTTTGTCACGGCATCACGCGTGAAGGACTGGACCGAATTCGCTAATTCTTTTTTTGATGTGTTTGTTATTGTCAGGAGAAGGTTCTTATGTAAGAAAAAAATAAGAAAGTTGCGCTGAAAATAGTTTAACCCGGACGAAGTTGGGGGGCCGCTAGTATTATATAAGTAATACGTCTATACAATAGCAATATTTAAAACCATTTTGTCGTAGTTTTTTTCATTTGAATGTGTTTCTCGTAATTATAATGTTGTACTTATAATGTTGCCCTTTTAAACTGTTTACTTTTCCCTTGTTAGGAGAGGTCTATGTCTAACAGTGGACTGCTATATGCTGATTGATTGATTAGTTGATTGATAAACAATTTCTTGTCGTTAAGAACGGCACCCATCATCGACAAATGTTTGTCTCAAATCTATAAAATACCGTACAGTAGTAAATTTTCTAAGTAACCATTTTAATAATAATAATAATAATATTAATTTTTTATTAAAACAGAGTAACACACAAGTAATAAAATATTGATACATATTATGTGGGTAAGTACATAATAGAAATTTGGGTTACATTAGGTTGTGGGTACAGTTATTTTAGCAGCTGGTGCTTAAAAAAGGAAAACCTGTGCTATAAGCACCAGCAACCTTCCAATATTGCTTGTTACAAAACTTGTATACCTAGGCTAAGCAAGATCATTTTAATAATAATTATGTCTACCTTGAATTAAACTCGGAATTTGTATTTGTGTGAATGCGTGCGTGCGTGCGTGCGTGTGCACGCGTGTGTGTGTGTGTGTGTGTATGTGTGTGTGTGTGTGTGTGTGTGTGTGTGTAACGAAAATAATTGCTGTCATAGTTGAGGATGAATAAATGCTTCAGTTTCATCATAACTGAGTTTTTGCAAAAACTTTGTCACTAATTTCTTGCATGCATATTTACTCTTTGTCTGAAGAGCTAATGGGTTCAATAATTTATTGTACAGAAAGCGTCCGAGGAAGTAGTAAAACTTCTGTCCAAAAGATGTTTTGCACGTGGTAGTTTGGGGAATCCTATTTATACGTTTGGTACGTATTTGAGATAGGAATGTTAAAGACGAGGTTTTGTCTACACTTGAGGTGTGTTGTCTTAGGATTGTTTGAAGAATAAACATCTGCCTCACCGTTAGAACTTCACAATACTGGTACAGGTCTTTTGTTGGAAAGCGGTAGGGTTTAAATGTGGCAACTTTTAACACTGCCCTCTGTGCACGCTCGAGTTGTATTACATGGGTTTTAGATGCTCCACCCCATGTTGAGATACAATACCCCAGTAAAGACTGACACAGAGCGTAATATACCATTTTCATGGTGTTAGGGTCAGTAACATGTCTCAAGTGTTTGAATACGTATATAAGTTTACGTATTCTTCCAGACAACTTCTTGATGTGGGGCTGGAATGAAAGATTCTTATCTATGATGACACCTAAGTAGCGCGTAGTTGTTGTCTTTGTTAGTGTAGGACAGTTACAATCTGTGTTACATATGGCTTGCTCATGTACACCAATACTAAAATGGTTTAATGTTGTCATTTCAGTGTTTCTTATGTTGTAGGTCATATATGTTGTCTTTTCAACATTAAGAGTAAGCTGGTTGACTGTAAGCCATTTGATAATTTTATTTAGACCGACTTGAGCAGAGTGAAAAGCATCCTCCCATGTTGGACATCGGAAAGTTAAGGCGGTATCATCGGCGAAAGCCACTATGCTACCATTTTTCAGAACTGTTTCATACATGTCGTTCACGTACACTAGAAACAGCGTAGGCCCGATAATACTTCCTTGTGGTACCCCATAAACGACTGGAAGGTCTCGACTAATGTGATCATCAACTTTTGTGCACTGGGTACGATCACTTAGATAACTCTGGAATAGTTTTAACTGGTTTCCTCGAATTCCCAGCGTTTCTAGTTTAGCACATAGTCTAGGAATTGAAACTGTGTCGAACGCCTTAGCGAGATCAATAAAGATCGATAAACATTTCTCTTTTTTGTCTAAGGCGTCAACAACGAAGTTAGTTAAATGGTGGACAGCATCATCGGTGGATCTGCCATTACGAAAGCCATATTGTCTGTCGGATATGAGGTTATTGGATTCTAGGTATGTTTTGAGTCTATTATTCATAATGCGCTCTAATATCTTTGAGATGGCCGGCAGTATAGATATTGGTCTATAGTTAGATATGACGTTTTAATCGCCTGACTTGTGTATAGGGTGAATCAGAGCTTTTTTTAATTGTTCTGGAAATACTCCAGTTTTAATGGAAAGATTGAAGATATAAGTTAGATGCGGAATTAGCCTAGACTTATGTAATTTTAGAGTAGAAGCAGGGATGCCATCCACACCAGTAGCACAATCGGTTCTTAGACTGTTTATAATTCGTTCAACTTCACTTTCGTCAGTTTCGAGAAACACGAACGAATTTCCATTGCAACTTTTAGTAAAAGTTGTGTCGGAATCGTCATCATCACAGCTGAATTGGGCTGCCAATTTTTCGGCTAGATTTTTACCCACGTCAACAAAAAACTCATTGACTTGGTTAATAGATAAATCTGGGCAGCTATTAACTAGAAGTAAGTCTTTCGCCATGCATTTTTCTTTGTTTGTGTACGTGATGTCTTTAATAGCACTCCATAGTTTTTTTGGGTTATTGTTGGCATTTTTAAGCTTATCTCGTTCATATTGTCTTTTAACATTTTTAAGTATGTTATTGCAAAAGCTTCTATACCTTTTGAATGTGATCCTTAGTATTTCATTATTCGGAGATTTTTTTTGAGATTTATACATACGATCTCTGTTTCGCATACATCTTAATAACCCAGTTGTAATCCAGGGCTTAAATATTCTCAGTCGGTGTGGAACGAAGTAATTGTACGAGCTCAGTTGTATAGCTGTTGAAAGAGAAGATATATATACATTAAAGCCACTGAGCCACCCGTGAAGTTATTAGTACTGCGACCTGGGTATGATTAGTTCTAAAAATATTTTATCTGGTTTCACTCCGCAGGAGTATTCCGTAGGAGCAAAAACCAAGCCACCGCGAAAACCGAGCAAAATCTGGCTGTCAGATTGAAAATTGGTATTCAGTAAGAGCAAAAACCGAGCCTTTTTGACGTTTAGTCAATAGATTGTGCCGTCACCGAGCAATCACAAATGTCAGTTTGCCATCGCTCTTTCTTAAAGAATCAGCCGGCCGGTTGATCTCTAGTGTTAACTAGTTTCTAACCGCGGTTTCACCCGCGTGTACAATCTCACAAGAATATCCTATGTGCTATTGTTTGTAAACTATACTCTATCATTTTGCTAAATTTCATCCAGATTCATTCATTATACATACATTATACATCTATCTAAACTTTCTTATTTATATAATTGGATAATAATATATTTAGAATAAATCAGTATTCTAGAGTGTAAGAGTAAGGTTCTAGAGTGGCGACCACAAACTGGAAGACGAAGCATGGGCAGGCCTCCAACAAGGCGGACCGACGACCTGGTAAAGGTTGCGGACAACCGATGGACAAGGTCGGCTCAGGATTGTGAGTTGTGGGAATCCTTGGGGGAGGCCTATGTTCAGCAATGGACGTTTTTTGGCTGAGATGATGATGATATTTAGAATAGATTCTGCATTTTTTCTTTTGTTCTTTTTATCACAATGGCAAAATTGACCTAGATCGAATACAATAACCCCAAAGTTTCGTTAAACCAGTAAAACAAGAACCACAATCACGGAACAGTGCGCCCAAATTAAAGTTCAATTTACATTAATCTCGACCATTGTTTGTTCCAATTATAGTTATAACGCTATTACTTGTTGAATGACGTTGAAATATCAAACCCAGTTTGATTTGTGTTGTGCAATTTTGCAACAATTTGATGGCAAGTTTTAATAAAAATGTTTGAGTAACCATTTCAATATGTAAATCGTTATGATTGTATTTATCTTATGAAAATAATGCAATAATAGGAAATTAAAAAAATACAAATGAGAGCAATGGCAGTCAAGTGCGATAGATAGAGAGGTAAGGTACTAATCAAGCAAGCAAGCCCGACTGGGGAAGGTCCTCTATCGAACATAGGACCACAGAAAAAAAATACATCGTAACCCAACACCCAACACAAGTTTTAGAAAAAAATCTAAAAGCATGTCTGATCCACCAAGCTACATTGGGGTCCTAAACTCTCTTAGCTGTCTTGATAGAAGGAAAGAGATCTGTGTCCAGCAAACAGGGCTGTGTAAGAGTTACTACTATTATTATATTAAATGGAAATCAAACTAAGTTACCCATAAGCAATATTCGTGTTCCATAGCCACGTCTATTTCACTGCGATGCACCACTGTAACGTATGAAATTGTTGATTTATTCGTGCCCTGGTAACTGAAAAATAAGACGTATGCACAGTATAAGGAGTATAAGGATTCATACAGTAGGCCAACAAACATATTCGTCCATAGGTTATTGTAACTGTTTAACATCAAACAGCCTCTATACTTGCCACCACATTATCGTCGTTCCCTCACTACTAAGGATCGCTACCACATACGACGCGTCTTCAAGCTATGCGGTCTTCTGAAGTGTGGACCGCACGGTACATGCTACCTCCAAACGCCTTCTTAATGACGTCTGACCATCTTGCCAGCGCTCTGCCTTGAGCGCATTTACCTTCCACTGGGCCCAAAATCAAAAGCTTTTCCAGTTGCTTAGGTGAACGCATAATATGTCCGAAAAAGCTAAATGCACGCTCTTTGCAAATTGTAGATAATCTCTTTTGGATGTTGAGTTCTTGCAGTATCGATTCATTCGTTCTCATGACAGTCCATGGAATTCTTAGTAGCCTCCGCCAACACCACATTTCAAACCCGTCTATTTTATTATTATCATGATTTTTGATGTACCATGTTTCCGCGCCATATAAAAATATAGAGAACACCAGTGCTCTGATCAGTCGTATTTTTTGGGTTTCCGTTGGATATTACGTTTCTTCCAAATTTTTTTCAGATTGGTCATTGCACTTTTAGCCATACCAGTACGACGCCGAATCTCTTCAGAGCAGCTGCCCTCACTAGTGATTAAGGATCCAAGATATACGAACTCTTTGAAAAATTATTACTTGCCACCTAAGTAGTATAAAAAAAAACCGCGTCAAAATCCGTTCTTCGTCCGTCTCGGAGCTATGATGCTGATGCAAATAGAAAGGTTAAATTTATAACACCCCTCTTTTTGGGTTGGGGGTTTAAAATAAAAGTACGATATTTGTCAGCTTACTCGATATTTGAGAGCAGTCACCATACATTTTAACAAAATATCTTTTTTTAATTGAAGCCCGAAAAAAGCTGTGGAATTGGGCTATCATTGTATGTTTTTAAAAAAGCCAATATCAGAGGAAATTGGTGTCATCGCGTGTGCAGTGACAGTATGCTGATGTGCAAATAAAAAATATTTAACAAATTTTATACTGCCTTCGTAAAGTTACAGTGGACAAAGAGCTTTAATAACTATTTTTGCACGAAAAATTTGCTATTGATATTTTTTATATCTGTTAAATATGTACTGACTGCGATAGCACTACAGAAACAAAATGTATTCTGAGAGGCGTAGCACTGTGATAGTAAAAAAATATTTTAAAGTTCAGTAAAAATATTTTAAAGGACAGCAGATCATCATCATCATTATCTCAATCTATCAACATACACTTCGAGGGATATTAACCTACGATACCATGCTGGCCAGAGGGGTATAGGGTGTTGCTTAAAGCTCTCTCTCTTGCAGTGGATATTGTTAGCCAGACATACCCCCTTAGTAGACTCTTACGATATCCTCGGTATGAAACGGGGTGGTGACATTTGTATTTTTAATCCGTCACCACACAGGAGATAAAAACAATAAATAGACAAAGCATTACACACTCAGAACCCAAAAATATTATATATATATGATATCGTTAGCAATGTCAGAAAGGGATAGTAAAACGTGTCTTTCAAAACGAATTTCTAAATGAGCGCTGGAAACCTTTACCCACACACAGGAACACGACTACACCGCTGTGTGTAATTTTCTTGCTCGCTAGTCTATACTAATATTATAAAGCTAAAGAGTTTGTTTGTTTGGTTGAATGCGCTAATCTCAGAACGTATCATATTTTTGATGAATAGTGCATTTATCCAGGAAGGCTATAGGCTATATAACATCACGCTATGATCAATAGGAGCGGAGCAGTAGTGAGATATGTTGCAAAATCGGGGAAAATATTCCAAATTACCACGCGGACAAAGTCGCGGACGACCCTTAATAAGGTATAAATATTAATTAAAACTCGCATGTCTTTGGTAAATAAATAATTATAAAATAAATAAATGACAGTTCCGTAATGTTTTAACGTTTCACAAGTTTTTATATGAGTTGATAAGCCTTCTGTGAATGTTAACGAACAGTATTTAGTTGCTAATTAACGAGAGAGTTGAGCAAAGCCGGGTTTTAAAATGTTGACGCGGTGGGATAAAAACAGAAGCGAGAAATTATACAGTCATATTCATGATGTTTTTTACTTGTTAACAAAAATGTGTATGAAAGGAATCAGTTAGACTAAGTAGACATATATTATGGCGAGGTATAATATGTTATAAAAAAAGGGGAAGGATACTTAGTATAAAATCTTTTAAACTTTCACGATTTGTACACGTAATAACTTATTACAAATTTACTATATGGATGTACTCGTAAATCATGTAATATTTTAAAAGTTTTTATACCTTTTGTTACAGGTAACAAAACAACAGTAAACAGTATAAAAACTTTAGTATTAGTATTAGTAGTATGGCAAGCAATTTGACCAAAGTATCAGGATATTTTGGTCAAATTGCTTGCCATACTATTGAGCAACATGACTGAGGAATGACCTCCATCTTTGTGAGTACAGTTTTCCAGAGCTTATTAGGGATGCGTTTTTAACACGACGTTTCCCTATACCAGTGGAATTCTACCATTAAATTCTGGTGTTTATGTTCGGGTAAGCAACACGCAAGAATAAGCACATATCTGGTGTTGCAAGCGTCTATAGGTCATAGGGCATTTTTAACATAGAGTCTATCATAGGGGCTATAAGATAAGACTTCCTCGGTGGTCCAGTGGCCGCAGTAGCTGCTGTGCATGGCTTCGATTCCCACGTAGGACAAAACTTTGTGTGACCCACAAAGAATTGCTCTGAGTCTGGGTGTAATTTGTGCCCGTTAATTGTATGTTTGTAAAGTCCCCCGCGACACAGAGCTTGTTTTCTATTGCGGGAGTTGTCTTAAAAAAAAAAGATAGAGTATCCCTGATCGTATTGTAAAATGTTTGTTTCAAAACGCATCCCCAAAATAGAGTGCTGAAGACGTACTTACACACGGGAATACAACTACACCGCTGTGTAATGTTATTTGGCTGTGGTCTTCTGTATGGTGGTTATCCTTTCCGCGGCGGTCGTGTCCTACTTCTCTTCTTCGGAAATCATTAACTCATTACTAGCTCTCAGCATGCAGGTGATATAAATTACCTACTTTTAATGCATAGTTTCACATTAGAATATGTCACAAATCCACAATGATCTCAATAAGCTTATGCCATTTCGGAAATAAAATGGCATGACAGAAACATTGGCAGATTGCCAGTATAGCCAGGCATAAAATGTGGGGAATTGACACATGCCTGATAAATCAGCTTCATTTTGATTTATTGTTTTGTGGCATATTTTAATTGTCTACGATTTATTTATTGTATTTTGGGTGTAATGGTTATTGATGGTTTGGTCTCTGGAGTTCAAAGAAAAAAAAAACATGCAGGGCAGTATTTGGGGACTGTCGATAGAATTGAAAACTAAGTAACTTGTGAATTGTATCGGCGAGCTTATTATTTTTGGATTATTTTTGGTTTGTCTCATGGAAAGCGTTCGGTGACGATGATGCGAGTTCCATTATATTTATTTGATCACCCAAAAAGTGCTCAATGTGCCGAAAGAAGTTTTCACTTCAATAATTGTTCTTATATTTCTGTTGACATACTCATTTTTTTGTTTTGGTAATATTTCCCGCGCAGATTGCTAGTCTCCATCGAGATAAGTCACTGACCGAAATTTATTCAGGAGGACATTAGTAATATGTATGTAACCGTGGCGGTGCATAAAAATATGTTTAAAAAAATATAATATAGCTTTAAATTCTTAACAGGTGAAAGTTTTTGTTAAACTACATTTTATTCTGTTATTAAATTTAGTTCAAATTATATTTCTACAAATGGCAACATTGTGAATGAACTGTTAGAAATTCGAATAAAAACTTTTTGATAACGAACTTAAATCGACACGTTGTATTATTAAATCCGTAAGAATCTGTGAAATCTTCGTTTCATTTCTGAGATTAAGAGTTCCTCTTTTAACACTTTCGGGGACAGTAACGTAGGCACAATAGCTGTTTTATTGTCATGAAGTCTATAGGCGTTCACTCTCCTTCAAAGTGTTAATATGAAATCTCCACTTAAAAGTGGTCTACTAGATTTGTGACCTCCACAACTTTAAATTATACTACTCTCAGACAAAAAAGCAAAAATCTTACTACAATTACCCGAATCTTAATTTCTCTTTACCTAAACATGTGCAGTAACATCTTATTCCAAGAAACACTAGTGTTCATATCAGAGTCGACGTTCGCTTGGTTTTGGCGAGCTGCCAGTCATTTCGATATGTTCCTCCGAGGTATATCTGACATGTGCAGACAATTTACGATTTTAGTTTGTCATTACAGGGTTTTGTATCTTGTTTTGGATGTTACATTGCCTGTTTATAAGGATATCAGTGTACTATATTACAAAAAAGCTTATGCAATAAGAGCATTATTAACGTGTGTGACTGCGCGCTCAAGGTAGCACCCATAACAGAAAAGATGATGGAGAGTCATATGAGGTGGTTTGGATATGTAATGAGGCGAGACAAGGACTATTGCGTTCAAAGGGCTTTAGCCATTCCTAATAAAAATAGAAGCAAATTAGCAAGTATTGCAAGCATCCATACGCTACGGTAACTGCTTAACATCAGGCGGGCCGTATGCTTGTTAGCCACCTTAGTAGTATAATAAAAAACCATAACACGCAGTAAACGGCAAAGTAGCTACTGAACCAGCTATGCAACAATAGAGCTTTCTTAATTAATTATTGATTACTTTTTGAATTAAATTTGCATAGTGATTTTCAACATTATTAACTTTTTCAACTCCTAATTGGCTCTCTCACGTAATTGACTTTTGATTGTTCTCCTTTTTCCATTGAATGTCAAATGCAGTTCACCTTCAAAGTTCAAACAATACAAAATATAACTGGTTTAAATTTAAACGAGCAGCCTGGATTTGAATAGGTGGAAGTTGTTGTAAAATAGGAATAATTTTTAGTTTAGGGACATAGTTCTCGTAAAAGCAAATCCAACGAGTTTAGAGCGTTTTCAAACAAGCGTTTTATACGCGCGTATAAGCTCGTTTTTGGATGGGCGTATAGGCGCGCCTTTTACCAAACGGATAACTCGTACGAACATTGACGCACTTATAAGCTCGTTTGAGCGCGTCAGAATCCATGTTGATACTAACTTAACACTATCGATTCGAGCGAACGCGCCGGAATAAGCCCGTGAATGCGAGTCCGGTTTCATGAACCGCAAAATGTAGCGCGTGTAAACGCATATGCAGAAACGACCGTATACACGCAGAAAAAAACGCTGATTTGAAAGTTATCGAATTTTGTTGCGAAGACTCTATGACTACTTTTCCGACTGCATCATTATATCAGATTCAATGTTTACATTGTCACCGGAGTTACTTATTTTTACGAAATTTAGCTCAATGGGGGTTTGCAGTTTTGAAGCGCACAACTGCAAAACTTACATACATACAAGTAAAGTGAAAGTTAAATTAAAGCTTGTATAAAGCTGGTGACAGATCTCCACAGCTCATTCAGGGATGCGTTTAGAAGTAAACGTTTTCCTAACCCAAAGATACTCCATCTTAAGGCTCTAGTGTAAACAAAATGGGTCAGCAACGCGCTAGTAATACTTCTGGTATTGCAAACGTCCAAAGGTTACGGTAACTGCAGGCCGTATTCTTGTTTACCACCGGAGTAGGTAAAACCTAAAATTCATATTATGACAGCCATATTACATGTGAAACGATGCGGCATGGCAGTTGGCAGGTAGGCACAAAAACAAAATACGAGTACTTAGTCAAGTTGTTTGAAATATCCTTCACTATTCTCTGTATGCTGAACAGTGCGGCATTGTCATAGCTCTTCACAAAAATCTAGGAGGACGTTACAACGCAGTGATGATAAATAACCAATTTCATACGCACAAGTTGTTTTTCCCTGAAAGGGTAGGCAGAGGTCTATAACAGTCACGTTTTGCCAGCTATGTTGTCCTATGTAATAGTAGCATCAAAGCCGTATTCGGCTACAGGGACTGCTTATAAACTCCTTTCAAATTGTAGAGCTAGGATGTACAACTCTTGTGTGCTTGCTAGTGGCTTGCAAAGCCTACTTTTGCTGTGAATGTATTATCCTACTAATATTATAAACGTGAAAGTTTGTAAGTATGGATGGATGTTTGTTGCTCTTTCACGTAAAAATTACTGAACGGAAAAGAATGAAATGAAATTTGGCACAGAGATAGATTATGGTCTGGAATAACACATATACTACTTTTTATTGCGATAACCGACATCCACGCGGGCGGCGCCTCGGGCAACAACTATTGTATAATATAATGGATGCTGGTGGTCGGGACTTCAGTTCATCCCTTTTCTGGTCCAAAGTAGACCTCTGTTCTTATTACTATTGTAAATGAAGATAAGCAGGGCACCATATCTGTGAGCAGCAGTCATACAATAGTTGCCCACATGTCCCTCTGCTGAGCACGGGTCTCCTCTGCGACGAGAGCTGAGATGATATCAAATAAAAAACTTAGGATTTCCAGGCCTCCAACAAGGTATTTACCTGGTAAAGGTCTTCTCAGGGTCGAATGTTAGGGAAATTCTTGGAGGAAGCTAATGTCCAGCAGAGAACGTATTTTGAGATGACGATTATGCTGATATAAAAATTGCAATATGATCTAACGAAAACGGGCCTTTCCATTTCCAATTAAAACAAACTGGTCTATTTATTTTTTGCAACATTAATAATACTCAAAAAATATAATCATTAATCTTCAAATCATACCTAATTTATTTTTAACAAAATTAATAACTAGACACTTGATACTCATTAATCAAGTAATTGCGTCACGTCTTCAAATAATTAATTGATGGTCTATTAAAGTTAAGTCTTGAAATTTTAATGAGACGTTTACCAGTTTATAATATACTAGCCACCCACCCTGGCTTCTTGGTATTGATTTGTCAATAAAATATAGCCTACTAGCTGTTGCCCACGGCTCCGCCCGGTGTGGATGTCGGTTATCGCTGTCAAAAGTAATCTATGTGTTATTCCAGACTATAATCTATCTCTGTGCCAAATTTCATCCAGATCCGTTCAGTAGTTTTTACGTGAAAGAGTAATAAACATCCATATATGTTTTGTACTTGTTTGTAAGTATAGATTTAATGCGTTTGCTTTTCCTACATCATAAAACCATGGTGTATTTTTTTTAGTAAACGCAAGTTGTACTCTCTTGTATTTCATCAGGTGGAACTATAAACTTGGCCTTTTTAGAACGATAGAAACTTGAAAGATTTTTTTTATTTATTTATTTTTTTTATTTATTTATTTATAGAAACAAACAGTCATACATATTTAAAGAAAATAAGTAAACTTAAAGTTAGAATTTTTATATAAAGTAGACCTATAGTTTCCTGTATGTTATACATAAATATAATTTAAAAGAGCTTCTCCATATTTAACAATAACATAAACCATTAAAATTTATAGATACATTTAAACATATTTAGAAATAAGAAAAATAAAAAAGGATACCATTAAATATAAATAAGAGTTACTAATCTAGCCCAGAAATATAACTTAAAGATTTTTTCTTAAAACATTTTAATTTATTTTTACACATTTAAATAACATACTGTAGTTATTCATTATGTTCCATCCCGCAGCATAATTTATTATTAAGATACTTTTTAATTTCACATTTTTAAACTGAGATTTAAATAAGAATTGATTATTTTATCGGGTCAACATGTAAATAATAGATGTGCGCTTATTCGTTAAAATAGAACAGAAATTTTGTTTTCTTTTTATACAGAGAAATTATCTCATTTCTTTTTTGTAAAGTCACCGTGGCAGTCAAGAATTAAAAATAAAAAAAGTATTTAAATATAAATATTAAAATAAAGAATTCTTCGAATGTTTTACGCTACGCCGTAGCAATGTAGCTTCCGTAGCTGCGTAGTCGTGTAGCACAAAGGCCTACGGCTACACGTGTATTTAAATCGAAATAATATAAGTGGAATTCGGATTTTACTCGAAATTTAAAATGTTCGTGTAACGAACATTTACAGCCCGCCCTGAGTGTTGTGGGTTTAATTCGCACACATTACAAAACTGATTCATAAATGTTTGTTCTGAGTCTGTTTGTATTTTTTGTATGTTTGTTAAGTAATTTTTTATACATTTTGTCATTTTAAAAGATCGCCTATATTTAGGGCTCCATTGTGTTTTAATGACTATAACTCGTTGATAGCAAGTGCACCTGGCTATGAAAGCCTCATATTTTTAAGTAATAAAATTATGAATTCCACTAAATGAAATTCACTACAATAACTAAAAAAATACTTACTTTCTTATTTGGCTATAACAGTCTCAGATTATAATACTCCTTCACAGTATCATAAAATATGAACTATCTAGTAATTTAATAGTGTTAAAGATTATATTACAATCTTAAGACGTCTCATCTAGTTTAATGATAATATAAGGATATAAAGTACAAAGTTTTGTTAAAGCAAAAGTTCGCCAAGTTGTTAGTAATAATAAGTTTCTACTTATTGTGCTTTGCTTTTAATAATGCATAGTGTTTAGTATTGATTTGAGTTCTACGAGATAAACTGAAACTTTTGAAATAAGACACTACATTATTTCGTTAGTTTTGCTTCCTTTAATCTTATATATAAAATTCTCGTGTCATGGTGTTTGTAATTAAACTCCTCAAAAATGGCTCGACCAATTTTTGTGAAATTTTGTGTGAAAATCGGTTAGGTCTGTGAATCGGACAACATCTATTTTTTATCGCCTTAAATTATTATTTTTTAAACAAAATTTGTTGTCTTTATTTTTGTATGATCCAGCATTAAAAAATATATACAACACTTAATGTTGGCCCCTCTACGATCAATCCCTGTTTTTTAATAGCGATATTACTATTTTAGTAGCAAAACAACGTTTGCTGGGTCAGTTAGTTTTTTATAAATTTTTATTAAAGTTAGCTTTAGTTTGACTGGCCTGTCGGCCTGACTGCTAAGCTAGAGTTCGTGGATTCCATTTTACTTATAACAAATAATAATAATGTTCTCTTAACTAAATTTCGGTCACGGCAGCTAGTCTCAACAGAGACTAGCCATCTGCAGAGGAGATATTACAGTGTACAAGTGTGTGCCAAAACTCAAGTGCACTTTTTATTCCCTTACTCTCATAGTCCGATAAAATGGTAATTCATTGGAAATTTCTGGCAGAAAAACCTTTCTGACATCGCACAGAATAATTTTGTGTTCTCATTATGTGTCTATTTTTTGTCTACTATCTGTCTTCATGTGTATGTTCAAATAAATGCTTTTCTTTCTTTATAATATTTGTATATTTTTTCCTTCCATAAACCGTTCACTGAAAACATTCCAGCCAAAACTTATTCTCTTACAAATGCCATTAGACTAAAACAACAAATAAAACAGGTAATAAATCTTTAACTAACTTACGTAATCTAATAAGGCTACTAAATATTTCATAGAAACGTCTAGACCTAGTTTCAACTGATAGGTATACCTTCTTTTTTGTCTTGCTCATGATGGCAGATGATCTAACAATATAGCGGCTTACCTGATGGTACGTGATAAAGGCTATACCAGAAACGCAGCTATATTACTGCTTACCCAAAAGATTGTGCTCTTTTTCAAAAAGAATGTATTGGAAAATAACGCCCTCCAGAAAATAACAATTAAAGAGAGATGGCAACATAAAAGCGAGCATGCGTGACACGGAAAATGCCTTTGTATTCTACTACGGCGACTAACAAACGTACAGCCTGTCTGTTGGTAATTGTAGCCTATAGACGTTTGCAATACCAGATTTATTTTTTATGATAGAACCGCACTCTGCCAAGGCGTAGTACATATGCGAGGTAACACACAACAAAGACCATCCTACATCTCTATTGAGCATAATATGGCGAGTAGGGTAGTATAGCATAAAAATATTTTTTATACAGTTTGACAATGAGTTAGGCCCGCATAAATAAGTTGATCTTGACTTGATGTTTACGTA
This sequence comes from Trisateles emortualis, assembly GCA_947095525.1. NCBI lineage: Eukaryota > Metazoa > Arthropoda > Insecta > Lepidoptera > Erebidae > Trisateles > Trisateles emortualis. Next base: position 3,667,269 of record OX352740.1, on the reverse strand, counting down.
CTGCTGACTTAGCCAGTCAACTTCAAAAAATCTGAAATTTTGTTTCGTTGGTCTCTTTTTTCTTTTTATACTATTACGGTGACAAATAAGCATTCGGCTCGCCTGGTAATAAGCAAGTAACTAGCATTTTGACGCTTACAATATCAGGTCTCTCGCGTTGTTAATTCTATACCTCCTACATGAGACCGTTTTGCGCATTTGCTAAACTTTTCTTTGATATCTACTTGCCAGCGAAGAACGCCAAAGTCATGCAAAGTTCGTCACGTTTGCTTAGTCTATGGTATGGATAGTCTCCTCGCTCCAGCATAAATGATATAGGTCTACTAGAATGAAACATTTTACGTATCCATTATATACAAATATTTTTATTTCTTTATTCAAGATTACCCTAATACAAAAGCGTAAGTGGCTATCTTATGTTTAAAATTGAGCTCATTCCACAGCCTAAACGTACGTGGTAAGAAATTCCCCTGGAATCTTACGGTACGACATGTTTAAGGTGCAAGGATGTGAGGATAAACTCCTTAGCTTAAATAATAAGCTAATGCCAGAGTTGTTTTGGCTAGGTATTCCGCAGACTCCTACTTTGCTAATGGCGTAATGCACGTAAATCTTTTTAATAGGAGTCTAGATGCCATTACGTTGATAGATAATTCTGTTTGTTACTTAGTAAGATATATTACGGCAGAAGGTTTATTTTAAAGGTAAAGTTTCTTGTTGTGAAGTAGAAAAATAAATGTTTTGAACCAACAAAGAATTTCTGGATACCAGATTTTGTTACATCATTTTTATAAGAAAGCATCTCATAAAAAGTTTAAGTATTTGCATAAAATTTGCTTTTCTTTTTCCAATAATTATTATTATTTGCAGTAAAATCGAACACAAATGTTTTATATATAAAATTCGCTAGTTTATTATCATAAAATTAGTAGATGAGGTCCAAACTTGGAGGTTCAGTGTGATAATTTTGGCTACGTACCTACGTAGCTAAAATAATCCTGCTCTAGTAATAACTAGAGCAGCAGTTAGGGAATTCTTGTTATTTCTTCTTCACTGTGTTCCAGGAGTTACTATTACCATTGAACTTTTACCTCATGTCCAGTGCAATGTTTCTATTTATATGAAGTGTTTAAAGTCCATAATTTATCATCAATCCTGGGTGTCAGTACCAATGTGAATTTCACTTTGTGGAGTTTATACTTACTAATCAGATCATTTACCATCTGTTAACGGTGAAGGAAAACATCATGAGAAAACCCACATGTCTTAAAAGAAATTTAAAGACATGTCTGATTCACCAACCCGCATTAGGCCAGCGTGTGTGAATTTAGGCCTACACACTCTCTCTCTCTCTTGATAGAGGCGAGGAAACTTGTGCTCAGCAGTGGGACATACATATATTTATATTATGTGGATTGCTATTATTATTATATTAAGCAGTTTTTTTAGTATTTTCCATTTCTTTATAAATTAGATAAATATAGTTTAATTGTAAGACGTATAATATAACCACTTAATTCTGTAAATATTGGGTGGTTATTATTATTATTTTAATTAATCATCGAAATGTTGTACTTATTTATTGATTTTTATTTGTTAACACAGGATAACAAATGAAAAACAATTAATAAGCATAGTACTGTCAAATAAATGAATTTCTTTCTTTTAGTTAATTACTTTGCCACGTAGCTACCACAACTCATAATATGATAACAATGATTTTATTTTCCTTAACAAAAGAATTGTCCAAAGCAACTTTTAATTTACATTAACTTCAAGTCATTTAATATTAAAAACATTTCGTCGGGTTTCATTATAAAGACAAAATGTAATTTAAATGGACAAGGACCTTACAAAATTAAATGCTTTTTGATTAATTGAGAACGAACTGTGATACTGTAATTTGACTGCACAGTTGGTGTAGTTACCTCGCCATTTACCACTTCGCGGCGTGTTGTGGGTTCGAACCCCACACGAGAAAACAAATTGTGTGATCCATTAAGTTGTCTCTTGCCTGAGTGTACTTTGTGTCCGTTAATTGTATGTTTGTAAAGTCTCCCGTGAAATAGAACTTCTTTCGTAGTGCGTGAAATGTCTTTAAAAAAAGTGACTATTTAAAAATCTAATATACAAGTTGTGCCTCTTTCTCTTTAGGGTAGTTAGTTTTATTTATCACTATTAGAAATTTAGCCCTTATTAAGGAATTAAGTCTTAATTAAGTAGCAAATACGTCTGATGGATCCGATGTCCGTGCTTTACTAAAGGTTGCCAACTGAAAACCAGCGCTAGGCGCTTGCGCCTAGCTTATGCTGAGATGGTGAGCTTTTCCAGTATGGGCTTGCAGAGCAGCACAATATATAATTTTATATCTTTGTTCTTGTTATGATTTTTTTATATTGTTTTTACTGTGTATTCTCCTGGTTATTCTGTAAGTTGTTCTTGAGTGCCCTGTACTGGAATAAATGATATTCTATTTTATTGATGATAAGCAGTTATTGTAGCTAATGGACGCTTGCAATATATGACATCACGTGCGTGCTGCCGACCAAACATATTGTATCACCAGGATTTTTTGGGCGAGTATCCCAGGTCGGTTGTCAAAAATAAAATACTAGAGCCGGCACTTAATTTTTATAAAACGGGAGTGTAATACACCTCTGTTTACTCCTTTAAGGAAAAGGGCGTGATGCAAAATTAATATATTTTTAAGTTTTAAAACTGAGATAGATATGAATAGCCTGAATAATTTTATTTCAGAAATTTCTACTAGCAACAGCAAACTAATGGCTAATTACAACGATTAAAAAGTAATTAGGATGCGAGTGAAGTAAATACGAGTGAATAGGATACAGTTATATAGAAGCGGTTATTTAGCAGTAGGTCAGGTCGAGAGATAAAGCTAATTATGTTAGTGGGGCAAATCCATACTAATATAAATGCAAAAAGAACACGGTTTGTTACGTTTTCATGACTAAATGGCTTAACGGATTTGAACTGATACTGAACTGATACTGAACTGATACTGAACTGATACTGAACTGATACTGAACTGATACTGAACTGATACTGAACTGATACTGAACTGATACTGAACTGATACTGAACTGATACCGAACTGATACCGAACTGATACCGAACTGATACCGAACTGATACCGAACTGATACTGAACTGATACTGAACTGATACTGATGACTGCCTAGGAGGTCCAGTGGTCGCAGTATGCGCCTGCTGTGTACGAGGTTGTGGGTTCGATTCCCACACTGTACTAAACTTTGTGTGACTCACAAAAAGTTGTTTCGAGTCTGGGTGTAATTTGTGTCCGTTAATTGTATGTTTGTAAAGTCTCCCGCGACACAGAGATTGTTCTCTAATGCGGGAGTTGTCTTTAAAAAAAAAGAAGAGAAAGAATGAAATTTGGCAAGGAGATAGATGGTATTCTAGGGAAGGACATAAGGTACTTTTTATCGCTACAAATGACATCACGGATGGCGGGGCCGCGGGCAACAGCTAGTAAACAATAATTACTTTCCAATTGAAATAATCAGGTCAGATAATTTTGTTCCGTTTTTTTTTGTAAAAATATTGGCAGTAGCAGTAGTAGCAGCATGGAGTCTAAAACTGTGTTCAGCACATAGCAATAGCTCGCTACCCGTCATAAGGCTCAACATAGCTGGCAAAACATAGGTGTGATACAGCCTTGCCTACCCCTTCGGGGAAAATGGCGTGATACATTCTGATATTGTTTTTTATCTTACACTATCTCGAACGATAAATAGGCAACTGGTAGATATTACATCATCATCACTATTTCTAAGATGTCCATTACTGGACATAAACCACTCTCTAAGATAATATATACATATTATAGATTAGGGGTCGCCCGCGACTTCATCCGCGTGGTAATTTGGAATATAGAATATTTTCCCCGATTTTGTATATTATATATTTCACTACTGCTCCGCTCCTATTGATCACAGCGTGATGTCATATAACCTATAGCCTTCCTAGATAAATTCGCTATACAACAAAAAAAAAACATTTCTAATCGAACCAGTGCCTTCTGAGACAAGCGCGTTCAACCAAACAAACAAACTCTTCAGCTTTATAATATTAGTATAGATATAAATGTAGACACAACAATGGTTTAAGCTTATCATAAAGTTAAATTTGTCCCGAATGGGAATGGCACTCACAACCTTATTTTTAGCAGTCAAGGTCACTGAACATTTCACCAACAAGTCATATACATATTTATGTAACAAAATTAAAAATAAACATTTATTTACTCCTAAAACATAAAATGTTTTAATCAAAATAAAAAACACGCTTGTACTGTATACCCTTCAAAAACAATACTGATCCGAATCCTACCACATTTAGACATCATGTTTTTGCCGAGGCTCAGTCAATCGGAACTTTTTTATTCTCTTACATTCCCCACATGTGTTACTAGGGTTAATGAGGTCGGATACTTCTCGGGTTCAATTGAAAATGGGTTCTGTGATATATATCCCTCGATATATTCTCATGGGAGACACTTTTGTTAGATTAATATATTTTTTAGCACTAAAATTTTAGTTTTGATTGGATTATTTTATTGCCTTTATGCCCAAAGGAGTAGGCAAAGTGGCAATTTATTAATTCAGGTTACATCGTAACACTTATGAAGGTCTAGAGTCAATATGACTCGCACGGTTCTCAGATTTTTTTATTCTACTTAGGTGGCAAACAAGTATACGGCTCGTCTGCTGATAAGCAGTTACCGTAGCCGTATGGATGCTAGCAATACCAGAGGTGTAACTTTTGAGGTGCTGATCAAAAAATTAACACCAGGGTTTTATGATGGAGTAGACCTGGGATAGGAAAATGTTTTGTTAAAAACGAATCTAAATGAGCGCTGGAAACGAGTATTTACACACAGGAGCACCCCTTTGGTCTTCTGTAAGGTGGAAGTCCTTCCTTAGTTAGGTTTGATCAATTGTGTGGTGCTCTACCTCTCTTAACACTTTGGAGAACAGGCGGTGGCTATATACGTCATGACAATAAAATATATTTTGCGTCTACATAAGTGTTTGCCAAAGTGTAAAAACGACACAATCCTGAACTTATTAAAAATGAGGTAGAGCACCATACTAGCGAGTAAACCCGACTGGGGAAGGACCGCCACCTTACAGAAGACCACAGCCAAACAACTACACACAGTGGTGTAGTTGTGTTCCTGTGTGTGAGTGCAGGTCTTCAGCGCTCATTTAGGGATACGTTTTCGAAAGAAACATATTCCTATCCCAGGGATACTCCCATCATAAAGCCCTGGTGTAAAAAAAAAGGGTTGGCAACACGCAAGTGATACCTCTGGTATTGCAAGCGTCCATAGGCGGTATTTTCGGTAACTGCTTAACATCAGGTGGGCCGTATGCTTGTTTGCCACCTAAGTAGAATAAAAAATAACACTTAAATATCACTTTACACCAAATATCACTTTGCCTGACCCAAGGATTAAATCCAGGACTTACCACTCACTCACGGACTTACCGATCACTCCATCGGCCACTATTAGAACCACAAGCTTATATAGCGGGATCAACCAAGCAGTCAACGTTCAGAGTATTTTCAAGATATATAAAACTAGCTGTTGCCCGCGACTCCATCCGCGTGGATGTCCGTTATCGCGACAAAAAGTACGTTATATCCTTCCCAGAATACCATCTATCTCCTTGCCAATCTTCATTAAAATCCATTCAGCTATTTAGTCGTGAAAAGGAAACAAACATACCACCAAACATACATGCATACAAACAAAGTTATTTTCGCATTTATAATGAACATAGATTATCTAAAGCTACATGACGAGTTACGACGACTCTATTATTTTACTCGTTTTTACTCGTTTTCCAGAAGAAAAGAAAAAATCCTTTGAAAACGGAAATCACGTTCTTGGAAAACATCAAATAAAATAAAAATGTCTTTCTATGTCATATTAAGATTGGCGTGAAAACATCGTGACATTTAACACGCGAGTTGTATTTTTTAATAACTTGATCAAAGAGTCGTTTATTTTAACCTTCTATGTTTAAGTTAAGGTTCAGGTTAAAGGTCGAATGTGGTGACTGTTGCGGGTTATGCAAATTACTGTTTAATTGTTTATAGTTTAGAGGAGAGGTGCGGTTTATTAAGAATTTATGAAAATCGATTCATTATTGATTTATTGACAGTCACAGCCAACTTTTAACATGCCCTACAAAGCAAGAAGACGGTCTAGCGGTTAGCTATAATACAATTATACCGCCACCATTACATTTGTAGCTTAACTTACTCATCGTTGCCGAGCTCCTATAGATGCATTCACTGTCTGGATTGCATTTGGCTATATGCAATACGGCAATGCTGCCAGTCTTCTGGACATGTTTCCAGTAGACGTCGATGTGGCGAAAATTTATGACGTCTATTAAGGTGGTAATTAAAAAGCAGTGATGGCCGAGTGGGAAAGTAACTGACATGCACGCAAGAGGTGTCGGTTTGGCAGTACCAATGTGAATTTCACGTTGTGGAGTTTATATGTCCTAATCAAATGATTCCCCGTCTGCTAACGGTGAAGGAAAAAACATCGTTAAGAAACCCACATGTCTTAGAATAAAATTCTAAAGACATGTCTGATTCCCGAACCCGCATAAGGCCAGCGTGTGTGAATTAAGACCTGAACCCTCTTTCTCTCTCTTGATAGAGGAGAGGTGAACCGTGCCCAAAAGTGGGACATAATATGTGGGTTGTTGTTATTATAATCATACTAGCTGACCCAGCAAACGTTGTTTTGCTACTAAAATATAGGGGTTGATCGTACAGGGGGGAAAATTAAGGGTTGTATGTATTTTTTAATGTTAAATCATAAAACATTAAAAACAAAAAAATGACAAAAAAAATGTATGTATGAAAAATAGATGTCCGATTCTCAGACCTACCCAATATGTACAAAAAATTTCACGAAAATCAGTCGAGCCGTTTCAGAGGAGTTTAATAACGTACACCGTGACACGTGAATTTTATATATTAGATTAAGCAGCCCTTTTTAGTATTTTCCATTATTATTATTTCTTTACAAATTAGAGTAAATATAGTTCAATTGTGAGACGTCTAATATAACTACTTAATTCTATAAATATTATACTAAAAACAATATAGCAAAAACATTCACCCATTTCATGACCAATATGTTAGATACATTGGCATTGCTACAACTATCCACGATTTCCCAAGAATACCGAGTATCGGATAACAATGAACATAACTCAGATTTACGCGCGATGTCCACCGAGGCCCGCAATGATTTATGACCGGTCAGGAGATTGTGAGCTAAGAAATAAATCTGGAGATATTAATACCGCAGAAGGTTCGAGGGTTATGAAGGCAATTGCGTTGGGTTTCTTGTCACTTGACGGATGACCGTGACATTTGGTCTTTGTTCTTTATGAGCATTGAATTTTTTTTATTCATGATTGAATAGAAATAGTATATTTCTTCTTCTTTCATTTTTAAAGACGACTCCAGCTGGGAACAAGCCTTGAGTCGCGGACTTTGAGACTTTACAAGCTTACAATGCACGAATTCAATGTACTGTAGAGCCCCGCCGCTGCCAACCTTTCTTCTTCTCTACTTATAATTATTACTTAAACCACATGACTCCGCTATTTGGAAGTCAGGGCACTCTTCACGTCAACTCTTTGAGTTCATATCATTACTTCCATATTTAAATATTAATCACGTTTGCTTTTCTAAATTCCAGAGGTTTTACTATGGTCACACGGCCAGCTAGTGACCACCAATAAACCTCTGCAGTACACCTATACTGAGGACAATTATTTATGGGTCACATAATTTGGACAAATTTGGACAGTCATACTCTCTATGTTGCAAGCGTCCATAGTCTATCGTAACTGCTTACCTTCAGCCAGTGCTTGTTTGCCTCCTTAATAGATTTAAAAATAAAACTTGCCGGCACATTTTTTTTTAAAAGCTATATTAAATCCTTGTATCGTAAGGCAATCTTACAAATATTGAAAGCACGGATTCAAAGTATACCCAAATCGGTATATAGGTACAATCTCTCTAATTAATTTGTCTTGTATGGGGATTGAACCCATAACACGCCGCGTAGTGGAGCCACATGTCATCATCTTAACCTATAAACGTCCCACTGCTGGGCATGGGTCTCCTCCATAAATTTGGAGGGATATTAGCCTACTATACCACGCTGGCCAGACGGGTTGGTATAGGGTTAGTTTCGAGTGTTCCCTCTCTTGCAGTGGATATTGCCTGCCTGACTTTAGTCGACTCTTACGACACCCACGGGATGGAATGGGGCGCTGAAAGTTGTATTCTTAATCCGTCACCACACGGTTAGAGCCACATGTGCAGTCTTTTATTTATTTTTACAGAGCTACAAAATAGTCAACATTGCCGTCTCCCAATCAAGTTAGCTGCCATTGACACAGCTTATGGCAGCCAGCCAAAATGTTGTTAATAAGACTAAGAGAAGTATAACTATAACTCTTTTAGCCGACAAAGGCTAATGTTGGTGAAACTTTAATAGGTAGTTTACACAGTCGTTTTGTTTTAGAGTAATATGTGGTTTTACTTATCTGGAAACAAATTGGAAGGAAAGGAGAGAGAGAATGCTCGATGACTCATTTATTTGTTTGTTTATTTGGTTGCTAAGAAATTGAATCTAGTGAAGCAAAACAAAGAGGAGATGTTTGTTATCTATATGGGCTGCTTTCGTGCCTGATTAGGTTACCGATTACATACAGACTTAACTAATATATTTAAAAACATTAATTAGAAATTAAGATAATGGTTAGGAAACAGGTTTGAAACTAATGAACAAAGTACCTTTTAGGCACGAGTGTTTGCCATCGACTATAATCGCCTTTTATCAGGTTTTAGTCAAACGTGAGCTAAGTTTTATATAGTGTACACACAGATCCTTAAGGATTTGATTTGGAAGTATGTAGCTTTTAATGTTACGTTATCTGAGGGACGCAAATAGGCTTTAAAAAATAATTGAATACAGATTGAGGTTGGTGCTAGGTTCATCCTGTCACCTAATATTAAGCTTGGCACCGACTTCAATCTGAATTTAGTTATTTTTATGTTTTTAAAGTCGGTTTCAGTTTTTTTTCTTTTCTGTTTTTAGTGATAAAATAAAAGTAAAAAATATACGAAAAACATTGTTAATACCTACAACATTTCAGGGTTTCCCTCGATTTAGACCACCTCTAGAGTATACTCTTTCAAATAAAAAAAACATTTTGAGAATCGGTTCGTAAACAACAAAGTTATCCGCGAACAAACATAAAAAAGCATATACACGGTCGAATTGAGAAACCTCGGCCTTTTTTTGAAGTCGGTTAAAAATCTGTTTTTAAATCCTTATTGAAAATTATATTGGATCGACGACCTAGTAAAAGTTGCGAGCAGTCGATGGACAGGGTAAGCTAATGACTCAATGCTGTAAAAATCCATGGTGGTCTTTCTGCTGAGGTGATGATGGAAAACAAAAATATAAAAAATATTTATAGAAAAATCGAAAATAATTTCGCTTTTTCTTTAAATATTTTTTGACCGAACCGGGAGATAGAGGTCCGTAAAGATCAGATTGACTGAGTTTATTCAATTTTAATGAATTATTCCCGTCTGGCCGAAATGCGACTAGGCTTACCTAGTCGCATTTTGACAAGACGCTGGAGCTAAGCAATTCTTTAGCTTACTAGGAAAGTGCTCAACCCTGTTATATATGTACATATTTAGAGTATACTAGTTCTGGTAATAAATTTATTTCTAGGTTAAAACGAAAATTTGATAAACCAAGTTATATTAAGCACGTAACTCATTTCACCTCATCATAATATTTCGCGAACTCAGAACTTTTCAGCCGGAACGTCTGAAGACTCGAAACAGTAATAAAAGCAACCCTTTACTGTAGTTTCAGTTCATTCATTCAGCAATAAAACTCTAAAGGAAGTGTCGACAAATATCATGAAGTAGCTGTGATTAGGACCACCAAGTTTTTGATGAATAGTAAGGACTTTTTTGTTTGATTTCACGAGACTTCAATTTTGGTCTTTGGTCTGGTTTATATAGTTATGTGACCCACAGATAGTTGGTCCGAGACTGGGTGTACTTTGTATGCGTGGCATACATGGCATTCTCTTTAGAGCGAGACTTGTCTTTAAATAAATTATAAATTCACATTTAAATATTTATTAAATGTATCTCAAGGGACATAACATACGTTATTTATGTGAGTGCGCTTTGTTGACTGATCTGCGTACCAATAACCAGGGTTAAAGTGCAAGGTTGTCCCCTTACAATTATGTATATAAGTATTTTTGTTACTTTGACTAGACGGTGACTTAACTGTTACTATATTGTCACTGTTTAGTCAAACCTGTTGGGAGAATTAAACCTAATAATAACTTTTACTTTAAAATCATTTATTGTGAGAATTAAACCTTTAAACTGACCTTTTTAATTATATAGATAACAAAACAAAATAGCTTTTAAAGGGTCGGCAACGCGTGAGTGACATCTCTGGTATTGCAAACGTCCATAGGCTACGGTGACTGCTTACCATCAGGCGGGCCGTATGCTTGTTTGCCACCTTGGTACTAAAAAAAATATACATCTAAAAGAGAAAAAAGAACATCAAATTCTTACTTTAATAAACAATTTAATAAACATAAATGTCCACAGTATTTTTATAACTTTATGTATCTTAGTGAACGAGTACGCATACGGTTTTTATCCCTCATTTGATTGGTCGGTCCTTCGGGAGGTAAAATGAAATATTATTTCTCGGTACTGTCTCAACGGGTCTATAATTTTGTCAAGGCTTGTTCTATTGAATTAAATTCTGTTAGAATTTTAGCTTTCAAGTACAAATGTAAGATATTGACTTCTGGATCTATGGTGGTTTTTTGGCCAAATATATGTTACAATCATTACAATATCTTCGGACAACTCACTCATGGCCATGTGCTTATTATACAGATCCTGTATTATGGTAACCAGACCACTGATTATTTTATAGTTGATACCTACATTATATCCGTGCACAGAGCCAATCATGCTCATCAAACAAAGTTAATCCTGGGTGGAAACACAGTAACAAGACCAACAGGCCAGCCAAATTTATAATTGTAATGACCATGACGTGTCTGCTTATCGCTCACAACTAAATTGGTTTCCTGTTTGCAGCGCCGTAGTATGCGCGCATTTTCTACCCTCTATTCTATTCGTATGTCCCCTAATGCTCCGACCTATTTAAACTCTCAGTTTAATATCGATATTTATTTATGATGATTATACTATTATAGTATTATATTATTTTCTTTATGTTTATATGTATTTTATAGGATCTATGTATTAATAACCTTAATCGTTTTTTCTCTCCTATTCTAAATTTATTTATATGCACCTACTTAGACTTATCTTTGCACCACCTTGGGTTGACTGGTAGAGAATGCCTCAGGCATGAAGTCCGCCTTTATACATCATAGTTTTGTGTATAATAAAGTTTACATAAATAATTATTATAGTTCTACGAATTAAGATTGAATAATGTTTGTATCAAAAATGTAATTCATATCATCGTTAGCCTATTGCAGTCCACTGTTGGACATAGGTAAAAGTACTCCATATGACATGAATAAACTGAAACGGCAGTAAAGCGTCTTTTCGATAATTTGGCTGAAAAAAATGTAATACACGGCAACGGAGATATACTACATGAAAATATTTTATTTTAATACCATTGTATATATTTCTGTAGAATTTGGTTACAGTCTACAATTAGACTAAAGCTACAGATAAAAATATATTTCACACAAATTCGTACATTGGTTTTCCTAAAAATCTAGTCTTCATATAGCGGCCCTGTATACATATCTCCGTTGCCATGTGTATATACATAAATTGCCTTGGTGGTCCAGTGGCCGCAGTATGCGCCTGCTGTGCACGAGGTTGTGGGTTCGATTCCCGCACAGGATTAAACTTTTTATGACCCACAAAGGGTTGTTCTGAGTCTGGGTGTAATATGTGTCCGTTAATTGTATGTTTGTAAAGTCCCCCGCGACACAGAGCTTGTTCTCTAGTGCGGAAGGTTTTTTTTTAAGAAAAAAAAAATAGTTTTCTATCTAGTACATTCTAAGATTCAACACGATTGATTTATTTATATATCATACATAAAAGTTTACATAACTTGAATTATATATATAATTATATATACCTTGTCAATGAATGTTACACATGTTATGCTCAAGAAATTTTCTTGATATTTCTGGAGGCTGTACAGAGAGAGTAATGAAGACGTACACCGCAAATCATAAAGGGTTATAATATTACGCCTACGGTTTGTGTGGGATGGTAGATGAGTTGGAACTCAAGTCTTTCTTTCGTAATTATCTTAGTGTTGGAACAAAAGAGTTTTGTTGCTGCAACTTTTATCCTGTCTATTGTAAATGTTATATTAAGGGTTTAGTGGTAAGGTGCGTTTTATGGCAATACTTAATAAGTAAATTAGTGAGAAACAGTATGAAATCCGAGAGGCGCAGGTTCGAGTCCTGCTCCGGGCTCGTCTTTTTCCATATTGCTTTAATATTTAAGTATGAAACAATCAAAATCTTGTGTGCCTATATTTGTTTACGCTCATTCCCAAATTCTTTTAATCGGTTTTCTATACATTTTTGACCAATGTCGTCTTACTCATGGGATAGGATAAATTTTATCTTGAAAAGTAATCGTCAATGTTTTTATTGCAAATATACAAAACTACGTTGAATGCAGTTTCAATTCCCACAGGAAAAAAACTTGAGAGGTGTCAAGGGACACCCGGATGGAACGAAGTTCCACATAACACACATATTTTTATTTTATTTTTTATTATGTTAAATAAATAATTAAATTATAATTTAATTAATAATATTAATATATTATTATAATGTTATCAGGCTTGCTTTCTATAAGAGAGAGAAAGAGAGAGAGACAGTCAGAGAAACATGCGCACGCCGCACAGCTTACAATAGCTTACTATAGCAAAAAGTGTCGTGACAACTTTTCGTAAGAATTTTTCCGTCTAGCCCCCTTTCACAACGCGCGATAAGGAACTTCGTTCCAAAATCTTTGTGTGATCTAAAAATGGTTATTCCGAGTTTCCAAGAGTCTATTATTCAATGACCAGACTATAGTATACAATCAGCGCGTCTTCATGCAAAAAAGTACTATTTTATTTTGAACTGATATACGTCACAAGTCTAACAAGTATTGTCAAAAAACATTGTATCTACCATAAAACAGATGGGACAGAAAAATGAGTTACCCTACATTGAAGAATATCTCAACAGTGTCCCTTACATGTCTTGACCTAATTAAGGAGTTCCTCGGAACAGACACAGTATGCCAAGTGAGCGGCACTCTCAATTTACCCGGGTGTCACTGTTTTAACCACCATAAAATGAACTCTCAATTTCCAAAACACATTCTTATATTGAAGGGTTTAAGGTTGAATGTCTTGAATCAAGAGGTTTTTCTTCATTGGTTTTTTGGTCGAATATAGTTCTGTAAGCTTGTTAGCTAGTATTAAAACTTTGGTAGGAGCTTGTTTATGATACATGGGGCAAGTTATTGATTTAGAATATTTAATGAGCACGTACCCTTTTGATATTTAGAAGTTATGAATGGGTCTTTTGTGGAGCATTGATTTTCTGCCGACGTGAAAGATGAGAATGTTAGATGTCATGTTGGACTTGGTAAGTAACATTTATAATTGGTAAAGTTATGCCAATTAGACTTCGTGGCTTTACAACATGTTTGAATTTATTTTTAAGTTATTTTTATACTCCACAAATGAGATGAGTATGAAGGGTCATCGACGTCAGCACGAATCTTAATAAAATTTTGAATAAATAACCTTTAATTATATTTGGCACCTGTACTCTATTGGTTAACGTTGTCTTGCTGACTAACAGCGCGCCTCGTGTTGTGGGTTCGATTCCCACATGGGACAAATATTTGAGTAACCCATAGATAGTAGTTGTTCTGAGTCTTATTACAGCAGTGGTCTATCAAAACTCATAAACAATCTTATTCAAGGTTAGAATATACAAAATATGCTCCAAAATATTTTAGTAAACAAGCATCCTACTAATATTATAAATGTGAAAGTTAGTGAGGATAGATAGATGGCTGTATAGATGTTTGTTACTCAAAAACTAACTGAACGGATCTGGATACAATTTGGCATAGAGAAAGATTATAGTCTGGAATAGCACATAGAACACTTTTTATTGCGATAACTGACATCTACGTGGGTGGAGCCGCGGACAACAGCTAGTCTGAACATAACTCCTCAAAAAAATAAACCAAAATGTGTGTATAAAGCCACGTATAAGCCTGTTTCTCTTCAATTTCCCTATTCACATAAATACGTAACTTTCTTACGTCACTGGAGGCGTTTTTCATGAAGACTTACAAGAGTATACCGCCTAAGTTAATTAGTAGGAAATTAATTAGTTCTGATCTAAGCTCTTTTATATCCTGGCAGTCGTTCGGAGCTAATTTCGCTTTATCCTTAAAGATATATTAGACTATTGAAGTTTCTTTTTATTATACTTACATTTCCTGATTTATTTAATTAACTTTATATTTAAATTATCATAAAGATGATCCTAATTAGTGTCTTTTATCTATACTTAATATTATAAAGCTAAAGAGTTTGTTTGTTTGGTTGAACGCGATAATCTCAGTATTGGTTCAATTAGAAAAAATCTTTTTTTGTTGAATAGTGCATTTATCCAGGAAAGCTATAGGCTATAAAACATCACGCTATGATCAATAGTAGCGGAGCAGTAGTGAGATATGTTGCAAAAACGGGGAAAATATTCCAAATTACCTCCTAGTTGAACTAGTTGACCCCTAGTTAAAATATATATATAATGAACTGGACGTTAAGCCATACAAGTTTTGCATTAATATTCTATTGTTTATAATAATTATATTGGCCCTATTATATACTTCTTGGTCTAATATAGTAGTCACATTATCATCAACACCATGTTGAGTGTTGTGTTCGGTTTCCATACAGAATAAAACTTTGTGAGATCTATATTAATGTTTGTTCCAAATCTGGGTTGGGCGTAATGCATAAATTGATTGTTCCAAATATGGGTATATTTTATGTCTGTGAATTGTATGTTTTTAAAGCCTCCTGTGGCACCAAGTTTGTTTCTTATAGCTGTAGAAGTGGTTTTTAAAAATAAATAGAAGAATATCTGCTAGTTTTAAGCAATCGAATGTTACTGTCCAGTTTTAACTCGTCTAAATTTCCTATTAATATTATAAATGCGATATGTCTGTCTGTTACCTTTTTACGACTAACCGGCATAACGAATCATAATAAAAAATTCCAAACATATAATTAAAATCCTGGAGAAGGGCATAGCGTACTTTTTATCTCGAGAACCGAAATCCATGTGAGAAGAGCCGCAGGTGACATCTAGTTTATTATATACTTACAGTCCTTATAATTTTACTATCATACACATACGTCAAATAATATCAGGCGGACCTTAAACTTCTTTGCCTCCTTGGTAGTAAAACAAAAAAGAAATCTTTTACAACTTGGATGGCAAACAAGCATACGACCCACTTGATATTTAGCAGTTACTGTCTTCTACTGCCTATGGACACTTATATCCCTGGGATAAGAAAAAGTTTCTTTCAAAACGCATCCCTAACAGAGCGCTGGAGACCTGTACTCACACACACAATTCACCGCTGTGTATATTTGGCTGTAGTCTTCTGTAGTGTAAAAGTCTTTCCTCAGTCGGGATTGCTCGCTTGTATATAGTGCTCTAATTCTCTTTAAATCTACACTAAAAGGCAGCATATACACATATAAGTATTGTCAAATAAAAATGACGAGCAGTCGATATTTTCTGAGCTGACAAGAGAACGCACTCAAGGCGTCACTATCGTACAGGTATTAGCGCGGATTGTACGCGAAAGAGCCACTGTCAACTGATTCCGTCTTCAGATTTCGAGAAAATCACTATGACAGCGAGCTTATGACGCAAAACTGTGAGACACACTGCTAGAAAAGTGTGACAGTATTTGCGTGGTTCTTTACTTTTTTTTAAATGTTTGTTGCCGCAGAATCATTTATGGACCGAATTGAAAAAAAAAATTTTTTTTTGAGAACACATACTTCCAGTTTGGTCCCATTTTCATTACAATGAAGTTCTGATGATGGAATCCATGAGAGGTTGGGGGAACTCCTCAAAAATTATAGGCGCACATATAGTAATTTCAATATTTTTAACAATAAATCAAACATTTGCATTCAGAAAATTTATAGCTGAGATGGAAACACACATAAACTACATAAAAAATATATATACCTATAAAAGTTGCCGACCCAATTGTTTTGCACCAGGGCTTTAAGATGGAGTATAATTGGTATAAGGAAACACACACATCTCAACCCATAAACGTCCCACTGCTGGGCACGGGTCTCCTCCATTAATTTGGAGGGCTATTAGCCTACTATACCACGCTGGCCAGATGGGTTGGTATAGGGTTTTGTTTCGAGTTTTCCCTCTCTTGCAGTGGATATTGTCTGCCGGACTTTCTCCCTTAGTCGACTCTTACGACACCCACGGGATGGTGTCCCCGTCACCACACGGACAATATACGGTATAAGGAAACGTTGCTTTTAAAAAGCATCCCTAAATGATCGCTGAAGGCCTGTACTCACACACAGGACAACTACACGTTGTGGTCCGGTGTATGTGTAGTTATTTGGTTGTGGTCTTCTGTAAAATACATCTTTAAATAAGTATACTGGTTTACCAGCTCAACAGTATAAATAATAATAATAATATTTTCCGTCAGTCAGAGTCACTAACCACTAGACCAACAGGCCAGTCAATGATTAAAAATTATGCACAGTTCAATAAAGTCTGTATATCACGATTGTTATTAAAGGCCTAAGGTTATTTAGCTATTACGTTTTTTGGAAGGCAGCCGGTTCGCTCAAGAAAATTTCTGTGCCAAAGTCTAAAGTAAGCAGAAATATATTATGTCCAATTTACTATTTCTTACTAGTTGTTAGTACTATGTTGTTTCGACATGATAATAATAATATGTATTTTTTTGTTATTGGATGAAATTTGGCAAGACAAGTCTGCAAGATATTTTCAATTACGATCAAGGTCTCAGACAGACAGAACAAAAGTACTAATTTTCAATCTGTTAAATATTAGTAATTCGTCCAATAGTACTTTCTTTTCTCGTCAAAAAATTCTTCGTTTTTTATTCTAATACGATGATAAACAAGCGTACGGCTTGCCTGATAGTGAGCAGTTAGCGTAGTCTACGAACGCCAGCAGTTAGTATTACAAGCGCTACGGTATAAAATATAATCTTTTTGTATAAGTATAAGTCAACTCTCGCACTAGGGAACAGGCTCTGTGTCACCTTGGACTACTGTGCCGGTCGATCGGTTATAAAAGATTAGTTGTTGCCCGTGGTTTTGCCTACGTGGAGTTTGGTTATTTAGTTATCGCGGTATGTAGTACTTACCCAAGATACTCCATCTCCTTGCCAAATTTCATCGTCTGTCGCATTTATAATATTAGTATAGATTTCCTCTTATAATGAGCACTGTAGACCTATACTTTGCATAGCTACGCCATTGTGTGTAATTATTTGACTATGATCGTCTGTAAGAAAAAGATCCTTCCGCAGTCGGGCTTGTTAACATAATAATAAATTTAATACAAAACAAGAATACGTTATTTATAATTACTTGTCCCTTGATCGCAAAATTTCTATTAAAAAGAAGTGCTGACGGCCGTGGGCCTCGAACCGAGAATTTTAATGATCTCTTATTAAACCGTCAGGATAGCGGACTCGTTACAAATTCTTCGAAACTACACCATTAATTATATTTTAGGAAAAATATGCGGATATTTTATAAGTATTTTAGGAAATTCATTTTTGTTTTTTAAATTTAAATATATTATTAGAGGTTCCATCTTATCTTATTGCCTTTACTTAGACGCTGGCCAGACGGGTTGGTATAGGGTTTTGTTTCGAATTTTTCCTCTCTTGCGGTGAATAACACTTACTCCCTTAGTCGACTCTTACGACACCCTCGGGATGGAAGGGGTGGTGACATTTGTATTCTTAATCCGTCACCACACGGACTGTCTGCACACTAATCTTTATTAAAATTTGTCGCTCTAACCAAAATAAGTCTAGAGGACATTATTACCATAATTATCACGCTTGAAAGATTTATATCATTAGAGTGCAGTAAAAGTAACGTATCTTCCACATAATACATTATTATAATCCTTAAATCTCCACTTATGAGCCATTTGCAGGCTAGAAATGGATATTTTAAATCAGTCTAGGACAACCAATTAAAAATTTTAGACGGACCTAATTTTCTTTATAGCAATAAAGTTGCTTACTATGGTTACCTTGCGATACGATGTACTAGTTAATTAGTCACTAAGACAGTTTTATGGTAAACAGATAATTAAGCCTAAATTATTTTATTATAATTAAATTTATATAATTATAACAACACATGCTTTAACCGAAAGACGTTCAGTGCCGAGCACTGGCCTCCCTCAAGTATTTCTACTACATTTAGCGCTGAGCTGCCCTTGCTAGTGGCGTGCCCAATAGCAACTTTCTCTCAATTCAGCAAAATTATTGCGAATTAACTTAGGCACGTTTTCCTCCTACTCTAGTTTTCAAATAAAAGTTAGTAAGTCCCGGTCTATAGTTATTACTTGGTCAAAGGTCCAGAGTGTTTGATAATGTGATATTAAATCAAGTTCACTACCATTGATAGTACTAATGGATTCATTAATGAGGCTCTCGTAGCTAAATGGCTACGCCGTAGCTATCTACGCCGTAGCACTCTGTAGCAACATAATTCGTAGTCGAGTAATAATTTTAGCTTTTGACCAAGACCTTGATTTTGTTAACAATTCTAAAACAAAAATTCAAGAACTCTTAAGTCTGCTTATACTCGTATTATATTTATCTGTACAAATATAATAAAGCAGTTTTTCTGTCCATCCAGGTTGTCTGGAAGAAATCGCCGCTAGCGATAAGACCGCCGATTGTACTAGCCTTAACTTAGTAATTTAAGTTGGAAAATGTAATTTTATGGTGTAAAATAAAGTATATTGTACTGTATTGTATTGTAAAGCAGTAGAAACGAGTTAGTTCGAACGCAAAAATCTCTAAAAATATCGGTGGGATTCTACTTCTTTTTGCATTTAATAGCTCATTTATTGACCAAATATATTTATATTACACGACGATCATTCACTCTCCACACCTCTAAAAGAAACACCAAGAACTTAGTCCAGATATATTTAAAATGAATACAGACTCAGTGCGGGTAAAGCTGCAGGTAGAAGCTAGTGTAATGTAATATGATAGTATGTAAGTATTTAGTTGAGCAATATGTTCAATTCATAGATGTGCAGAATATTGCATTACTTGCAATATTCCCTTGTTATTGCGAAACTCTAAGTATAAGCATTATGTTGTAATTTCCTTTGTAATATTTAGTAATAAGTTTACACTAGTCTTCAACCAAAGAACGCTGCACATACATAGAATATAATGTACACTTTTTTTTTTTTTATTTAAAAAAGACAACTCCCTCACTAGAGAACAAGGTCTGTGTTGCGGGGGACTTTACAAACATACAATTCACGGACACAAATTACACCTAGACTCAGAACAACTCTTTGTGGGTCACACAAGAGAGGTAGGGCACCATACTAGCGAGCAAGCCCGACTGGGGAAGGACCTCCACCTTACAGAAGACCACAGCCAAATGACTACACACAGCGGTGTAGTTGTGTTCCTGTGTGTGAGTACAGGTCTCCAGCGCTCATTTAGGAATGCGTTTTGAAAGAAACGTATTCCTATACCAGGGTTACTTCCATCTTAAAGCCCTGGTGTAAAAAAATGGGTTGGCAACACGCAAGTGATACCTCTGGTAATGCAAGCGTCTATAGGCTACGGATACTGCTTAACATCAGGCGGGCCGTATGCTTGTTTGCCACCCAAGTAGTATAAAAAAAAAAAAAAAAAAACACAAAGTTTTGTCCCTGTGTGGGAATCGAACCCACAACCTCGTGCACAGCAGGCGCATACTGCAACCACTGGACCACCGAGGCAGTCAAATATACTTATTAATACTTATTAATAATAACCTACGTTCTACAATATCACATTAGTTACATCTAACATCACTTAAAAATACACTCAACAGCGCCACAGAAGAACAAAAGAAAGAGTGAAAAACATTAATGAAGCAATTTGTTTTATGTCTACACTATACGGGACAGGATTAACGTTATCTAGCGCTGAAAAGAACGTAGGGTACGATGAGGGATTGGGGAAGGGGTGGGGGTGGTCCCTTGGTTAATAAAGTATAAGACAGTAAGGTAAGTTTTATTTTTTCCTTTTGTTGTTCTATCTTGGTATGACTCATACATGATTTGATTTCAAAGTAACCCGTACTGCAAGGTCTTACTTTGGCAATCATATGAAACATATTTATATACATTTAATATGGTTATACGTCTGGCCAGCGTGGTATAGTAGGCTAATATCTTTCCAAATTTGTGGAGGAGACCCGTGCCCAGCAGTAGGACGTTTATGGGTTGAGACGATGATGAATATGTTTATTATGTTGAAAATCAATTACACTTAAATACAAAACAAAGTTTCGCTTGTCCTGACAACAACCTGATACAACGGTCCAACATCCCTTAAAAATACACTCAACAACACCACAAAAATCAAAAGGAAGATTGAAAAGCATTTATTAAGCAATTTGTTTCATGATGATGGACCTAGTAGTAACCCTGGGATAGAAAAATCTCACCTAGCATGTGTAAAATTTCTAATCTGTCTGTGATGGGCCCAATTTAATAAGTTTGAATAGTGTTCAAACTTATAAAAAGGTGAAAACCTTTTTATAAGTTTGAACACTATTTAAACTTATAAAAAGATTTTCATCATCATCATCTTTGGGCCTTATAATTTATATTAGCTTAAAATTATATATTTGTATAGATTTTAGCACCAACATCAATCAAATTTACCTAACATCCTGATATTAGAACCCAGTTACAAACTTCATCTTCTGTGATGTAACTGTTACATGTTGACCTGTGTGGTTAGGTTGTGTATCACTAGATCATAGTACACTAGGATAGGTGACGCGTAAATTGAATAGCCATTTTCACACAATGGCGGACACTGACCAGGGTGGATTTCCCCTACGTGCCTCTATGAAATATCAACTCTAACTTTTGTCTGCGGCTCTGCCCATGAGGGTTTTTTAAGATACCATACTGACCTGTTGGTCTAGTGCTACGCCAGAAGTCGTGGGTTCTATTACCACCCAGGACATTTCTTTGTGTGATGAGCATATTAGTTTGGTCTGTGTCTGGGTATTATTTATCTATAATATGTATGTATTTAGAAATATATAAGTATGTTTATCAGTTGTCTGGTTGCCATAGTACAGGCTCTGCCTAGTTTGGGATTAGATGGCGGTGTATGAGTTGTCCCAAAATATTATTATGATTATTATATACCTATCTCCTTGCCAAATTTTATAGATATCCCTTACCAATTCAATTATGCAAAGGTAAAATTCAAACGTATACAAACAGTTACTTTAGCATTTTCAATGTTAGTCTGAACTATCGTTACAATATTTTATTTACATTATGTATCCTCTATACATAATTGATCAACATAATTATAATTTTGAAAGAAAGCAGTGTTGAACACATGAGGCAGGAGATCGATCTTAGGTGGCAATACCAATATGAATTTCCCTTGGTGAAATTTATTATCAAGTGATTAACCTTTGCCAATAATGAAAAGTAATATTGTGACGAATCCACATGTTTAAAAAAAAAACCGAAGGCATGTCTGCTTTACCAATCCACATTATGCTAGTGTGTACCTTAATCCGCTCAGTTCAGATGATAAAGGAGAAAAGACCGGCCGGCTGATTCTCTAAGAAACAGCGATGGCAAACTGACAGTTGTGATTGCTCGGTGACGGCACAATCTATTGACTTAACGTCAAAAAGGCTCGGTTTTTGCTCTTACGGAATACCGATTTTCAATCTGACAGCCAGATTTTGCTCGGTTTTTGCGGTGACTCGGTTTTTCTCTTATGGAATACCATGGCCGTTCTTAGCAGTGGGACATAATTATCTGATAAGTTTGACTGCCTTGGTGGTCCAGTGGGTACAGTATGTGCCTGCTATATACGAGGTTGTGGGTTCGATTCCCACACAAGGACAAAACTTTGTGTGACCCACAAAGAGTTGTTCTGAGTCCGGGTGTAATTTGTGTCCGTTAATTGTATGTTTGTAAAGCCCTCTGCAACACAGAGCTAGTTAGAGAACTAGCTAGTGCGAGAGTTGTCTTTTATAAAAAAAATATATATTTCTGTGTGACCTTTGGTTTTATATCACAATATTTATTTATTTACATACCTACACTAACATCCTAATGCGTTAGAGTAGTCAACAATAATAATAATAGCACATATTAAAATAATTATATCTATCAGTGGCGTGCACAGGGTTTTATGACAGGGTCGGCAGTCGGCACTGAGCGACCATGTTTTTAGCATGTCTGCAAGACGTCATAGTGTAGTTTGGATCTCTCCAACTCTGGCCGTTAAAGTGGAACACAAATCTTTCACATTTGTAAAATAAAAATAAACGCAAGCCTATATTATTACAAAAAGTACTAAGTTAAAGTTGCTTTGGTAGTTTCTAGAGAGAACTCACCAGACAGATGGTTTTCAAGCTTGAACTGACGGTATTCTGACGATGCAAATAGAAGAAAGATTTCGGCCACCTCAAATATCTAATCTAAGTGAGTGATAGTTATAGCGCACTGCACAGTGCACACGTCAAAGCAAACAACATCGATAAGTCTTTGAAAAATATTTCTATTGCGATCTACTTTAGCATTATGCCTTTCTATATCTATCTTCAACTGGCTGTTAATACTTGTCTCAATACGAAAATTACCAAATGTATTTAACTTTAAGCAAGCCTCCAGATGTTTTTCTGTATGGTCATGCTTTTTTGCCGCAGTAGAAAAATTATGTAAATCTGAATATCCCGAATAATTCCACACTGTACTTGAACTACTAAACAAAATGCAAGGAAAACAAAATAATTTAATTGTATGTACACACCCACATAGCCAGTTATATGTTTCGTAATTACTAGTATGAAACTTACGAGTTACATTGCCTTTTTGTTGAATTAATTCTCGTAACTCAGGTACACACCTCCCTTTAGTTATAATTGTAAGCTTTTCATTAAACGGCAATTGCGAAACCCTACCACTAATAATTTTTAACAAACACACATTATCAACACAAACCTCACAGTCAAACAACATGTTTCACCAAAACAAACAAAAATAATTGCAAATACACTTAAATAGACTAATTAAAATTGGTAACAAATAGATTTTTTAATTTTACGTTAAACTATCAAAATATACGAAAAAAACAAACAGCGCGCTTCACATGAAATAATTCAATATGGAGTCTTAGAGAAAAAAATGATTTCTTATTTTCGATACATAAAATACTGACAAATAAAATTGCATCATTGTCAACCGTATTATAATAATGGCCTAGACTTTTTAATTTTCTCCTATTATAACTGCGCGCGCATCGTCATAACGTCAGTACTGATTTCTGCCCTGTGATTGGATCTCCTGCCGCATGGCCTGGCGTGTTGATGTACAGTTCACAGACATCACACATGTAAACAATTAACCAACACATGCGTAAATTTATGAATGAACCGTAGGCAGAATTATTCGTTGCCTAACTCGCGCGCGGTACAAGATAGCGAATGCGGACGAGCGCCTGCCTTCAACTAATACGGACTGAACGAACGTGTTCTTTGCTAATATTTTAAATTAGGAGCTTAAAGTTTTTGAAAAAAATATTGTACATACTATTGTTTTTATTTGCATGCATTTATTTATTTTTTTACTATAATACCAGTAATTGGTGAGGGTCGGCAGTGCCTTTTTGCCTTTAGGGACCGCACGCCACTGATATCTATGTACTTAACATAATAAACTAGAATTTACTTAATCTATACTTAACAACTAACTAATACTATAACTTAACAACATAAGGCTTTACAGGTCACTTGATTAGCGACATGTAAAGCCTTATGTTATATCTCAGTAACTAAACGTTTTTGTTGTTCCTTGCATCACAAGTGCAGTATAACCTCAACTATCATCACTGATATAGCACGCTCGTTGAATTCCATTCAGACTGAACATCAATACAATTATCTATAACAATTTGTGGTCACGCCTATATGCACTTACCTCAACAGATTGCTTCGTGATCAATCATCTAAGTAAATAAAGGCTTTCAATTATAATCAATCAACAAAGTAATCAATTCTGACGGAAATGAAGTTATTAATCTTAATTTTCAAGTTTATTTGAAGATTGGACGATTGTGTTTATTGTTCTTAGAAGTTTTGTTTGAATTGTTTGATAGATTATTAATAAAAGAAGTATTATTATTCAGGTAGAATTACATACTGCATTAGCTTTTAAGAAATCAAAATCAAAAGAACTGTACATAGTATTTACACGATGCTATTTTTAGTATTTACAGTTCTTAAGTATTAATTCAAACGATTGTCTTACGCGCACGCATGACATCAATCTCTTTTTTGAAAGGTAGGGATACTAGTAAGCTCGATTGAAGAAGTCCTCCACCTTACAGAACACCACAGCCAAATAACTACACACAACTGTGTAGTTGATTTTCTGTGTGTGAGTACAGGTATCCAGTACTCATTTAGGGATACGTTTTGGAATAATAATATTGCAAACGCCCATACGATACGGGAACTACTTAAAATCAGGCGTCGTATTGTTTGCCACCCAAGACGTATAAAATCTCTGGTGTTAAAAGATGAAGGGTAGACAACGCGCAAGTAATTCTTCTAGTATTGGGAGCGTCCATGTGCTTTGGTAAATGCTTGCCATCAGACGGGCCTAACATGTTTCTTAGCGCAGTAGTATAAAAAAAATTGCTACGAAGTAATACAGCACACTTAGTGATTGATAAATAGATCTAGACACGCGGCAGCATGTTCAGCTAAGATCAAAATAGAATATTCTTTTACCAAGCAAATTCAAAGTCAAGTTTAAATGGTTATAACTTTAAAACAGATTATGATGGAATTGCATATCGGTGTTATACATTTTCATATATTTAAAACCATATTTCGTTTGTATACCTAGTAGTACTACTTACTTTACTTTCACTTTTCCTCTTCAGTTGTACACTTCACTTACTCTCACTTTTATATCTTTTTCCTCTGCCACACTGGTTTGCTGGTAGAAAACTCAATCTTGAGTTAAGCTCGCCTTTGTACATGTTATATTTATGTGTAAATCATGACTTATACTATAATTGACACTCGATTACATTGTGGTATCAATGTCACTTTAATCAATTAAATCGTGGCCTACTTCATAAAGGCTCTATTAATATAAAGCTTGCTTATATTAGAGATGAGAATATCTACATCATTAAAATAATAGGGTGCTCAATTTTCAAGCATAAATTAGTACTAAATTGTGCTCGGTAATGGTAGCGCATGAATCAATGTTCAAATAAATATTGTTGTTAATTATTTCATGTTACGTGTAAACATGAGCTTTTACTTAATATTGTAGTGTTTGTTAGATCAGAAGATATTTATATATATAAAACTAGTGAGCTGCTTCTTCTTAGCGTGTCGATAGCATCTTAATTATGTCGGCCCAGAGCGTCCATAAGCTCCTCTAAGGTGCAGGTATCAGAGCCTCTTGACAAGTGGCATAAACGGTAGTCAAATCGAATATTCAAAAAAACAAATGTATGGAATTTGACGTAAGTCTACGATTTAATGTCGTAAACTTACGTCGAATTCCATACATTTGCTTTTTTGACTTTTTGATTCGACTATCGCTTATGCCACTTGTCTAGAGGGGCAGGGTACGCTGGACATGATATCAAGTGCCACATGGTTTGTGGCTCAGCACCACATTTACACTCCAGATTGAAATCGTCTATAAATCCCCACCTGAGCAGGTTTTCTTTGCTTCGACCAACCTGAGTCCGAAGTCGGTTTAAAGACTTCCAGGTCAGCCAAGGTGTCTCATGTCCAGGCGGGAGATTTTCGGAGGGTGGGACGAATGGGGTTGGTAGAGAAGGACTTTTTTGCCACAACCTAATTCTTTCCAACGACGCGACGCAGCGACGGTTCGCTTGTGAGTGGAGTAGCACGCTTTAAAAAACTGTTACGGCTTTTCAGCCTTTGTGGTATAAGGGTGTTTTCGTGCAAGGGAACTGTGTCGCTTTGCTTCGGTAATTTTCGGATTTCTTTACTATAACATGCATGTATATGTATATGCATATTAATCGTTCCTTTCTCTTGAATCACTCTTTTTATTGCTGAAAACTGCATTAAAAGCCGATGCGTAGAGAGATCTAAGCGTAGAGACAGCGTGAGCCAGTTTGTTTTATATTATGTAAAGACAAAACAATGTATAAAAATACAAAGTTTATTACTTTGAGTAAAAGAAAAGGGAGTTTTAATATTTATATATCAAGTAATATTTATATAACTAACACAAATTACTCACATTTTAGATGTTTAGACATGCATTTTTAATTTTAGCAGGAAGAACTGAAAAAAAAACAAAACGGGTAAGCTTTTTTCCACGAAAGAAATTAAGGTACGATTTTATCTGCTTCTTTCTGCTTCTCTCCTCTATTTATCTTTTTCTTTTCTCCTTGAAATTCACGTTAAACTAGCTATTTGGTGTACTAAATTTAATAGAAGACAAGTTAAAGCTTCTGAATATTATTATCCTACTACGAAAAACTAAATAACTCTTCGCCTGACCTGACCTAAATTGAACCTTGGACTTCATGATCACATGCTAACATAAACACGAATTAATGTCGCGGAACCCAACATATAATGTGAATATTTTAAATATCATCCAAGCTTTCCATTAATATGAGAAATATATTCTAGGCACGGTAACTGAATAAGGCTTTAGTTTAGGTAGGAGGCATGCCATCAACGCGTCATCACTTAGCGAGTTGATTAAATTTTCACGCTATCACGCTTACGATGGAAATATTTTAAACTAGAATGTATAAGAAAAAAAGGATTTCAGCCTACAGTATCTTTTTAGGTCACGTTTCCGACGAGCCATTATTATAATGTTTAAAAAAATACTGTTTTGTTCGAGTCAGTTTCTTGTATCATTTTCTTTTTAAACGTATTTAAACGGTTACGGAGTCAGTGATTTTGATAATTGAATTTTATCGACCCTATCTTGTTGACCTGCAAGATGTACCTTTACCAATTTTGATTTATGAAAAAAATAATTGTTTGTTCTTATTTTTTCCAACAAGGATTTTTGTCTTCCTAAAACGTTTTCATCTGCATCCTCATCGGTCAGGCGGGCTATAGGTTTATTAGCCACTTAAGTATGATAATATATATATCCTACTAATATTATAAATGCGAAAGTTTGTAAGTATGCATGGATGGATGGATGTTTGTTACTCTTTAACGTAAAAACTACTGAACGGATCTGGATGAAATTTGGCACAGAAATAGATTATGGTCTGGAATATTACAGCGATAACCGACATCCACGCGGGCGGAGCCACGGGCAACAGCTAGTTATCCTCTCGAGCGCCCAAATGTAAAATGTCAATATAACGTCAAGCGCCCAGTTCGAATTTTGTACGCGAAGCAACATCAGCGGAGAACGTTCAAACGCCAATTTCGTCGTAAATTTATAGGCATACATATTATAAAGTATATATATTTGAAATCTAGATTAAATTTGCAGTATTTATAAAGTAATCTATTTAATTTTTATCTTTAAATGGAAATACTATAGTCGATCGAATCAGAGAAATGTGTTAATTTTGACGAAGTTTTCAAAAAACTACTTATGGAAATCAAAATAAACTAATTCATGAATAAAAAAGCTTATATAATATTAACAATTAGTTATTTTATTCATATCAATCGAAATTTACCCTTTACACTCAATATTTATCGACAGAAATAAAAGGGATCATAAAAGCTATTTTGTTGTTTCAACAGATGTGAGTTCGAATGCCTCTTTGGCCAAATCTATCAGGTTATTGGTTATATTTATGTGTTTTGGTGGATTTTAAACTTATTTACAAGTCTTATCTTAACAAATCAATTCGTTAGAGCCGAAAGATTTTTTATTACTCGACAAAAGAAAAAAATATTTGCAAAACCTATCGTCGCTGAAAAAAAGGCCGTAGCTATAAAACTATCGGTTGTTCTGCAAATTACTTGAATCCTTAAAAACTACAAAAAGTAAGAAATTAAAATATGTAAACAACATATTTCTAATGATTACTGAGATTCAAAGAAATCACTGCAAACATTTGTAAAAATTCTCATAAACTTGTGAAACTTTCTGGTCTCGTTTCTGTACTAACAAACAACAAAAGTGTGCATATGTTTGTATTCTATTGCCGTCTCATTTTATTAGCTTCAATTTCTTATGAATTCGAAGAGGATAGATATAGTTTAAGGCATTTTATTGTGACATTTCTGAAACGGGTAGAGATAACCGTAGAACGGTGGCCGGGCGCTTATCCCACTTTTAAGTTACCGCCGTTGTACGGTGTCAGGGCGCTGCAGAGGTTATCTATATTTTTGTTACACTAACGGGTGGGTAGATATTTATTTAATTTTTCGTAGGTATTTAGTTTAAAAAAATGTAAAGCTTTAATATATATTTTTTTAATCGGTCCAGTGCTTTTTGACTTCCTTATTACAAACAAAAAGAACAAATCTTTTCTCTTCATAATATTGATTATTCACGTGACTTATTTTTGTTTCAAGTTAGTTTGATAGTAGACTATGTATATCAATTTATTTCGTCGTAAAAATATACAACATAATAACTTAGCAACTGTTAATATGAGTACAGTGTGAAAGCATAAGTACGTCTACCCACATGTTGGCGGCTATTCTGTTGGACAATCTAAACTGATTTTGGTTTAAATAAATCAACAGATAATTTTAAGATGTTGCTCCTTGCTTAAAACATTCATAAATGTTCACAAAGAAAACTTAAATAAGAAATGGAAGAAATTGCTCGTAGCGATAATCAGAAAGATGATATCAGCTAATTTATCTACAGCTAGTTTGCTGGCGGAAAAACCGTGAGATGCTCTTTTGATGAATATATATCTATACTAATATTATAAAGCTGAAGAGTTTGTTTGTTTGATTGAATGCGCTAATCTCAGAAAGTAGTAGTTCGATTGGAAAAAATCTTTTTTTGTTGAATAGTGCATTTATCCAGGAAGGCTATAGGCTATTTCACTTCACGCTATGATCAATAGGAGCGGAGCAGTAGTGAGATGTTGCAAAATCGGGGAAAACATTCCAAATTACCACGCGGACGAAGTCACGGGTGACTCCTAGTTTATTATAATAATAATAATTTAGTTTAGTGAGAAGTAAAGAATCGACCCTATCGGGTGACCGAAATCTAATAAAGAAGACTAACATGGGCAATATTTTGGACGCTTCGATGGAAGAGATAAGCCGCGTTTAGGATTAAATCGTTTGTCCGAAATGATGGGTAATAGAATATTGTTGCGTATAAAGAGATTTTGTTAAGTGTATTTATTAAATAAACATATCAATATAGATACTATATTAGTCTGAGGTTACTGGTGTGGAGTTTTAGCAATCAAGTATTTTTATTTATTTCTTATGTGGTCAGTCTTTTGGGCACCTTTTCTTAGAACTGCGACTTTAACCAGATAATTTATTTAAACTTAATTATCATAGGTTAGGTTTCTTCTATTTTAATAACTATTCTTGTAAATATATTATGCTTTCTTATAACAGTTCTTCAAGAAAGGAGTTATAAGGTTTTTAAAGGGTCGGCAACGCGTGAGTGACACCCCTGGTGTTGCAAACGTCCATAGGCTACGGTAACTGCTTACCATCAGGCGGGCCGTATGCTTGTTTGCCTGTTGGTCTAGTGGTTAGTGACTCTGACTGCTACGCCGGAGGTCGTGGGTTCGATTCCCACTCAGGACAAATCTTTGTGTGATGAGCACGAATGTTTGTTCTGTGTCTGGGTGTAATTTATCTATAATATGTATGTATTTAGAAATATATAAGTATGTTTATCAGTTGTCTGGTTACCATAGTACAGGCTCTGCCTAGTTTGGGATCAGATAGCGATGTGTGAGTTGTCCAGAAAAATATTATTATTATTATTATTACCTTGGTAGCATAAAAAAAAACATCACGTCTCTTTTTACCCTAAAGTAATGCAGTAAGCAGGTAATGCCATTTATATGTTGAGTACTTTTAAAAAAGCCAAGGTAAAGCTCCATACAAACAAGCAATCCAGACTAGGTAAGGTCCTCCATCCTTCCGATAACTAAAGCCAAATAACTGTATACATACAGAGGTGTAGTTGTATTTCTGTGTGTAATTAAAGGTTTTTAAAGACAGCTCCTGCGCTAGGAAACTAGCCCTGTGTCGCAAGAGACTTTATAAACATACAATTGACGAATACAAATTACACCTAGACTCGGAACAAATATTTATGAATTGACTGCCTTGTTGGTCCAGTAGTCGCACTATGCGCCTGCTGTGCACGAGGTTCTGGGTTCGATTCCCGCACAGGACAAAACTTTGTGTCACCCACAAAGAGGTGTTCTGAGTCTAGGTGTAAGTTGTGTCCGTTTATTGTATGTTTGTAAAGTCCCCCGTGACACAGAGCTTGTTCTCTAGTACGGGAGTTGTCTTTTTAAAAGAAAAAAGAATCAGAAACTCAAAGTTTTGTCCCGTGTAGCGTATGGGAATCGAACCCACAACTTCAAAAGGTTAGTCTAAAATTTAAATAACAGACTAATTTTTCTAAAGCTTGTTTTTATCTACAATTTTCGCATTGATTACACAAATTCTCTTCTGAATCATGTATTTGTTATGTGAGCTCTAAATTGGGTCCGCATTCGTATTGTTCTGATGAATGGACAGAATCAAGTCTTTTGTTTTCTTTCAGTACAATGTATGAGGGTATCATGATGATAGCATTCGGTTCGACAATGGAGTAATGAGTTTTGAAATGAGAGAGTAAAATCAAAATTTTACATAAGGTTAAATATTCTAATTGACAAGGTTTAAAAGAGCACTAAATTTAAGGCTTTGAATGGATCAGACTCTCTAGACAAGTGGCATTTACGGTTATCGAATGGAAAAGTCAAAAAAGCAAATGTATGGAATTTGGTGTAAATTTACGACATTAAATCGTAAACAGAAGTCAAATCCCATAAATTTACTACCACTTTTGTCATTTATCTAGGGGGGCAGGGAAAGTCTTTTTGCTGATCGTTGTGAGTGAGTAGGCGGGGCAGCGTTCTCGTAACACGAAATACTATCACTGTTTATGGAGACTGAAGTATGAACAGCCGATGGGTGGACCACTTACCAACCCAGACAAACAAATTACTTAACATGTAATTTGGTCTAAGTTATCCTACTAATATTATAAATCCGAAAGTTTGTAAGAATGGATGGATGGATGTTTGTTATTATTTCACGTAAAAACTACTGAACGGATTTGGATGAAATTTGGCACAGAGATAGATTATGGTCTGGAATAACAAATAGGCTACTTTTTACAGCGATAACCGACATCCACGCAGGCGGAGCCGCGGGCAACAACTAGTATTATATAAAAATAAACATCATTGAAATAATTCAAGACTAGACTTAGTTATCATTGCCAAATGTCAAGTTCATACTTTACTAAATATAATCCTCCCTCTAATTTTTATAACCAAAAAGTCTACATTAAATTATAAGAAACAATAATAAGTCAGTTGTATTCCAGCAGAGCAAACAATAAATAAACTTTTAGCCACTTCAAATCAACTTTAACGAAGTTACAAGTCCGACGGGAATGGTACGTAAGCTGAAAATATCTAACAAAATTTAGCTTTTAACAACAATAATTAAG
Source organism: Trisateles emortualis (assembly GCA_947095525.1). Classification (NCBI taxonomy): domain Eukaryota; kingdom Metazoa; phylum Arthropoda; class Insecta; order Lepidoptera; family Erebidae; genus Trisateles; species Trisateles emortualis. The sequence continues at coordinate 3,635,033 of OX352740.1, read as the reverse complement.
AATCTTAAGTACTATTCCAGAAGTTTCTGTTTGTTACAAATTGCTGTAGATATTTTAAGCAGATTCTTCGAGAAATTGAATTTTTAATTTCAACGTTTTTGGCCTAACTTAATTCTTAGTTATTCAATAAGGTTTTTAGACTAGACTTGTCACGGCCGTCATTTATTGAGACTGTATTTATTATATTTATTTGTTTAGGTTTATTTTAAATGACCAATTCTTTAGCAAATATTTTAAGCTTAAGACTATTTTTGTATTACTTAAGAGGTAAATAAAGGTTGTCTGGAAGAGATCGCTCTTAGTGATAAGACCGTCCATTGTACAACTAACTAAAATATCAAACATCGAATGGACAAAATTTGCCCATTGTTAAATAGTGGGGCTATTGTTTTTTTTTGTATTGTGTAGCTTTTGCTGCGTATTTATAATAATTGTAATTGTATACTAACATATTGTTACGTCCCAACTCTGAGACCAATGTTACGAACTACCGCTGACACTAATTGTTATGTTCAATGACGACAACAATAGTTACTTGTCAGGACAGGGTTCGATTAAAATGCCAGGTTACGCGATAACGAGTATATTAGCACTTCAACACAAAACACACAATATCACTTACAATACACCGTAAACACAATTACACACTATAACAGTTCACTCACTAAACTCTTCACTATAACACAAAACACTTCACCAAAGTCTTCCAATATCGTCCCGATATATCGCCTGTATCGCTGTCTTCTTCTCAGTGAAGACTCGTTGACTTCTCAACGAAGACTCAACTAAGACTCTTCAACCAAGACTGACTGTCCGCCGCACGTCGGCCCCTTATATATCACTCGCCACGGAATCGAGAATATACGCGAGGATCGTAGTAAGTTATAGTAACGTCTTTACGAAGAAACCCGTTACTCGAACGTTCATTCATGATGTAAACAAGTCACCGTGCTAAGTGCCATAAACCTTGCGCCTAAACGCTAAGGTTCATATTCGCGCGTTCCGTTCGACCGCTATTCACCCTTTGTTCTCTTTATGATGTTTTTTTTTTGTATTGTTCGAGACACTTTATGAATAGCTATTGTTTTCGTAGCGGTAGTTTTTAGGGCCAACCTGTGCGTCGTAACAATATGAAAATTATTCTCTTTGAAATAAATAATTCGTTCGTCTCAGCCCATAAACGTCCCACTGCTGGGCATTGGTCTCCTCCAAACATTCGGAGGGATATTAGCCTACTATACCACGCTGGTCAGACGGGTTGGAATAGGGTTTTATTTCGAGTTTTCCCTCTCTTCCGGTGGATATTGTCTGCTAGACTTACTCCCTTAGTCGACTCTTACGACATCCTCGGGATAGAAGGGGGTGGTGAGATTTGTATTCTTAATCCGTCACCACACGGATAAAATATATAATATTATTTTTATTTTTTTTATATCGGAAATAAATAATTATTATTATATTATTATTTGGTACTAACTGTTTCCTGGAACTTCGCCCTCTTGGATGTCGGTTATCGTGATAAAAAGTATTCGCTATTCCAGACTATAATCTATTTCTATGCCAAATTTCATTCAGATCTGTTAATCCACACAAACATCCTAACAAACTTTCACATTTATTATATTAGCAGATTATTACATGCAATCTTGCATGTTATATTTTTATAAAAAAACTAGCTGACCCAGCGAACGTTGTTTTGCTATTAAAAATATAGGGATTGATCATATAAGGATGAAAATTAAGGGTTGTATGTATTTTTGTATGCTGAATTATAAAAAAGTAAAAACAAAAAGGTTTATCTAAAAAAAAAAAATGGTGGTGGACTCTTAACATTTAGGGGGATAAGAAATAGATGTTGATAATAAAAAGTCAATTTCTCATTAAAAAATACAGTGACTCCTTGCAAAGCGGAGGCATTCCGCTAGTACATATTTATAAACTAAACCAGTATACATACTAGTTACAAAACAAACACATCTGGGTCCTGAAGATCCTTAACCCACTCTTTAAATAGTGTAGTGCCCTTAGCGACAACACAAACTGAAGTCCCAAGTGCGACGAGTTTCTTAAAGCCATGGAAATACAAACAATTATAAAGCAGGGAAACACTTCAAAAGGGTTTTAATGGAAACTTATTAGGGTGCATTTGCAAAGGTATTGGTAGGTGGCAAACAGGCATACGGCCCATCTGATGGTAAGCAGTTACCATAGGTTTTATGATGGAATGTCCCTGGAATGGGAAAACGATTCGTTAAAAACATGTTCCTAAATGAGCTCTGACAACTTATACTCACTCACAGGGACACAAATACACCGCTGTGTAACGTCATATGGCTGTGGTTTTCTGTTTGTTCGAATTGAATGCCTTGGTGGTCCAGTGGCCGCAGTATTGCGTCTGCTGTGCACGGTTGTGGGTTTGATTCCCACACAAAACTTTGTGCGACCCGCAAAGAATCGTTTTGAATCTGGGTGTAATTTATGTCCGTTAATTGTATGTTTGTAAAGTCCCCGCGACACAGAGCTTGTTCTCTAGTGCGGGAGTTGTCTTTTTAAACAAACAAACAAACGAATTGTGACAACCTGACTGTGGAAATACTCTAAAATTACAGTATGACCAGAGCACATCGACTATGGGATATTTTGAATACTGGCCTGTAGCATCCTTCATATAGTGTCCTTAAGATCTCCTGTATCTTAGTTGAGATTGGTGTTCTCTGGTTCAGGGTATGCCTGTTAGTCTAGTGGTCAGAGACCTTGACTTCAAAGCTGGAAGATGAGCTGGAGATTCGAAGAGGAGTAGGTGAGTCCGGAATAAAACTTTGCGTGAATCAGAGATGTTTGTTGTGAGTGTTTGTGTAAATTGTGTCAAATGCATTGTGTGTTTTTAAAGTCCTCGACACAGAGTTTGTTATATTTCAGTGCGGATGATTTAAAAAAATTGGTTCATTTTTTTGCAGACAATGCCTTGTAAGTACCTACATAATAAGAGCTGCATTGACTCGTTTTCCTCTCTACAGATCTTGTATGAGTAGCTATTTAACATCCCCATTTAGGTCACTATTCGGTCTTATGCTTTGCTACATTTTCATTGCTTTTCCATCCAGATTCAGATCGTAGTAAAAATACTAAAATCCCACTACGAATAAATCGTACTCTGAAAAGCATGAAACAGGAACTTAATCTTTTTAGGCATTTTTATCTACAACAAACTATTGAACGCACACACACACACTTTTATTTTACGGCATATTTTTACGGCAATCTTAATCGTCGTTTTGCTCGTCTTTAGCGTCTAGGCTAGGATGAAATTTAGCCTACATCCTTCAGTAAAAGTTAGATCATGAAGATAGGCAACCCTTCCAACATCGCTTTTAACTAGCCTCGTAGTGTACGATATATTCACAATATATATTATTATTTTTTTTATACTACTTGGGTGGCAAACAAGCATACGGCCGCCTGATGTTAAGCAGTATCCGTAGCCTATTGAGGCTTGCATTACCAGAGGTATCACTTGCGTGTTGCCAACCCATTTTTTTACACCAGGGTTTTAAGATGGAAGTAACCCTGGTATAGGAATACGTTTCTTTCAAAACGCATTCCTAAATGAGCGCCAGAGACCTGTACTCACACACAGGAACACAACTACACCGCTGTGTGTAGTCATTTGGCTGTGGTCTTTTGTAAGATGGAGGTCCTTCCCCAGTCGGGCTCGCTCGCTAGTATGGTGCCCTACCTCTCTTGAATATGAATATCAAGCATAAGCTTTGTATATAGGTATATCGCTACTACAAAGGAAGGTTGGGTGAAAGGATAACTTAAGGTGACCGCAGATATTTTGAGTTCGATCCATTTAATTCGGTCTATTAACTAAACCCGTTCATACGTGTTGACCGCGGTTAACTACGAGATAGTTGGTTAAATTAGAGAATAATATAGATTAAGAGACCAGCAAGTGAGCCAAACTGTCTTAGGAAGGACACCGGAAACTTGACGACGGTTAAATACTACTTAAAATTTAATAGTTGGTTAAACTAAAGAATTAAACAGATTGAGAAAGATAGGGCAGAAGATACAAGCTTGAAAACCAGATTGGAGGAAGATCTTACATATGACCATAAGCAAGTGACACTACCCAGTAATTTTGTGCGTAAGTATATGTTTGGAAACTTATTGCTTATTTAATGCGGTTTTAAAATTGATATCCTATTTGACAGATTCTGTTAATAAAATGCGAAATAAATCTACTTTATAAGATTTCAAAATCATATGATGTGAATAATATATTATATGCAGAGTAGGAACATAAAGATTAAACTAAAAAATATAAAATTATCAGTAGACACCCGTGCATATTATACTTGTTATTAAAAATATATGACTGGGCAAAAGAACAAACAAAAAAAAATGACATAAAACTCGTATATGAAAGTAACGAAAGAAACTAGGACATAAGACAGAAAATGGAACCAAGCAGGCATGTTAGACCCGTTATTGAATTGGTAAACTAAAATGACGCACAAAAATGAAATTTCATACTTTTTTGCTGATAGTGCGGTAAACATTTGATAGGGCTGTGAGTAATGTGATACGGGAAAGACTAAATAGAATAAGAAACAAAAGCATTATAGTATATACAAAACAATTCAAAAAATATTTAAAAATCTAATAATTACTAATCATCATTATCATCATCTCAGCCTGATAATGTCCACTGCTGAACGTAGGCCTCCCTCATATGTCTAAATAATAATAATTTGGATGTGGAGAGTACAACTGATCAGATTCTGAAAATTCTTTTACATAAAGCAACACCTGAGTGCCAAAAGCTTTTTTTTATCGACATACCACATGATAAAGCCGCAGAGCCAGGAATATCCAAAATAATATAACATTATAACTGTATATATTTGAAAAGGAATAAAAGGTTCCTAAAAATGAACTTAATAAATAAATACATTTGACAGCCCTACTAGCTAAAATATATTTTATAGCCCTTGTGGGAAATATATATTTTTATATACATAGAATAATTTAATATAAGCTATTTGCTTATTTATCTACAAACTCGTCCCATGGGCAGACTAAGAACATCATTTATCACTGTCCATAATGATAAAATATAAATTAAATTTAAGAATCGTTGTTGGGTATTACTATTGTTTGTTTGAAATTTAAAATGGTTTGAAATGATTTTAATATCATTAATCAATATAATACTTTATTTAAAATTATTTAAGGCAATATTTTATGACTTTACATTTCAAAATCTTGTAAACTTTTATTATTTGTACACACAATTGTTGTAAATAAAGATAACATATTTAAATCGTGTAATATTTTATAGTTGCTCATTGCATTGGTCACGACAGCATTTGTGTAGCTGAACGATACTATCGTTGTCTTGAATCAAGAGATATATTTGGGAACTACGCACGTTTAGTCGTTATTTTCATAATGTTCGGAACTGATAATAGATACTCAGTCCATAGATACAGTACTCTCACACGGGCCCGCTTTGTTACTTCAAAATAAGCGTTTAAGTTAAGGAAATTAATAGTAGGACAAAAATGCTAGGAATATACATATAAGGTAAGCCTTATATTCCTCACATTTTTGACCAATTATTAACTTCGTATAATATACGAGGATTGATTTCTCAAACTATCCCAATGTTGATAGATATATTTAAGGCAATAGCTAGGTATAGGTACCAGGAAAGTAGAGTAAAGAGGAATTTACGACGACCAAGACGTGAGTGAACTCTCGCCTCACGGCTTATAAGAAGGTTATTTTCCCACTCGGCCTACTTTTGCTATTTTTCATAAGAAAGGAAGAAAAGAAAAAATGTCTAATCATGACATGAGTAATAATGGATCGAGGCGTACCGTTAACGAATTTCACTTGTAGCTGCGTTATAAAGAATTAGTTTTGTGCTTTTGTGAGGGCAATAAGTTTAGGGTCGAGTTTCATGATGAAAAATTATGAAAATTGTTTATGGTGACCCGAATTGCGTACCGTTTGGCTTCGCAGGTTAACGGATGGATGAGATATATAAAATATTTTTGTAATGTCCTTCGAGATACAGGGCTTATTCAAAAAATCTTGAGTCACGATGTTCGTTTACAGTAATCTCCGAAATCACTGATCCAATTTTAATGAAATTTTGTAAATGTGCCTTGCTTGGTCCAACTTTGAGATATGATATTTTTATGTTTTAAGTGGTCCTAAATAAAAAAAAATCGAAAGCAATGGAAATTATACCAATGGAGAAGCCAGTATAAAAAAAAATACTGTGTCACATCTTCTAACCATCACGTGTGAAGCAAATAGCTATTAAACAGGTTTCCAAAGTTTTTTTATTGGAATGCATTTTTAATAAAACGTTTTCCTATCCCAGGGATATTCCATCACAAAACACTGATGTCAATATATTAAAGCAATGTGGAAAAATACGAACTCGGAGCAGGATTCGAACTTGCACCTCTCGGGTCTCTCGGAGTAGTAGCTCGGATGGCACAGTTGGTAGTGCGCTGGGCCGGAGCGCACTACCAACTGTGCCATCCTAGCTCCTATTTCGGAGTTTGAATTTGTTCACCTCTTGTTTACGTCTTGGAGTGAAGTCAGCCTGATGTCAATATTTATGAGTTAGCTACATCCAAGTGATACTTAGAGGTATTACTGTACCTCTAAGTATCACTGGACGTTGCCGACTGTTACCATACCCTATGTTACTGCTTACCATCAGGACAGCCTTGTTTGTCATATCAATATAAAGTACAACACTATAAAATACAATAATATTATATACTAGCTTTTGCCCGCGGTTTCGCCCGCGTGGATGACGGTTATCGCTGTAAAGTCTATGTGTTATTACAGACCATAATCTATCTCTGTGCCAAATTTCATCCAGATACGTTCACTAGTTTTTACGTGAAAGAGTAACAAACATCCATCCATCCATCCATACCCACAAACTTTCACATTTATGATATTAGTAAGTAACTACTAATTCAACTTAAATATAGGTAATCAACAAAATAGCCCAATAACTGCATTTCGAGGCAATAAGCAACAGTTTAGCTAAGGGACGTGTTGCTACTCGTATTATTATAGGTGCCTCGAGGTAGGTGATTAAAACTTACATTCATGAAAACTGGAAAATACGGGCATATATTTTAGCAATCTTGTGTGATGTGTCGGAAAAGAAGAATATCAAACTCTAGCTCAAACTCAAAGTCATTTACTAATTTTGATCAAATGCTACTACTGATGAACGTCAAAATAAACAAAAGTCAGTCATTTTTCTTTTGCTTACAGCCAAATCGCTGACAAGAAAGCCTCGAAAAGAATTGGCAAGAAACTGGGGCCACTCTTTTTAATTCCCAATCCCAATTTTTGGTAGGCAACAAAACGCAACGGCTGGCACCAAAATTTTATTTTTGTAAGGTGTATTACCTAACAAAAAATAAATTTAAATATTAAAAAACATAGCGTGCATAATCTTCACGGTAACTGCTTACCATCAGGCGGTTCTTATGCTTGTTTGCTACCTATGGAGTATTTAAAAATAAATAAAACACGAAACAACCTAAGTATAATAATCATTTAAACCAGATGACAGAAAAATAACTCGTGTGCCGCCCCAAGTATTGCGAGCGTCATAGCCCATAGTCCACAGTAGTATTATAATATTGCCACCTAAGTAGTGTTAAAAAAATATTATTCTGTTCAAAGGTATGACAAAATAATGTACCGTATGTAGACTATAAACAGAAGTGCATTGTCACAGCGCACACTTACCATTGCATCGAGACCCTCTACCTCGTTCGTATTGTACCAAATTGCCAATAAAAACCAACTGTATGAGTTTTTTAAATAGCTCTAGCTTAATTGGTTGCCATTGTTACTGTTAAACCGTACGAAGGCGACTTTATTAAATGGTCTATCTAGTTAGTAAATATATTATAAATTCAAAAGTATGTTTTTTTGTTACTTTTTCACGACTAAATAACTATTGATATTTTAATGAAATCAGGCTTTACAAGCATACAATTAAAGAACACAAAGAACGCTCAGAATCGGGACAACCATTTGCGGATCACAAATTTTTGTCCCGTCTGGGGATCGAACCCACAACACGCCACGCAATGCTAAATAACGAGGTAACCACTTAAGCCACTGAACCATCCACGCAGTCAAAGTTATTTGGTTAATCATTGGCTAAAAACTCTCTATATGCATCGAAAGCATGTAAACCGATGGTCCTGCTTCTGATCTCTCTCTGGTCGTATCGGATTGTCGTCCCATAGGACCCATATTGCAAGTGAAGGAGTATGTATTTGCACACATTTGTATTCTATAATGTGTCCTGCGTAGATGGCTAATCGCCGTTGAGATTCGGTTCTATCTGTAGAATTACTATACAAGATAATATTTCATTCTAAAGAACAGTTCTTACAATAATTGCTATAACTTTTCAACTTGCCATTGTTGAGACTAAAAATAACTCAGCATAGTATTTTTAATGGCAAGTCCTTCGCCTGCAAGCCTGCTATTGTAACTGTAGTAGAAAGTAATTCTAACATTTCTCTATCTTTATTAATTTCAAAATACTACCCCTACCCTCTCTATATATTTACGAAACTTTTCCACTATTCGTAAAAGCACATTTAGGTTTTTTTGAATTCCGCACTCGAGCTCGTCATACTGATAAATTGAGGGTGATGGTCAGTAAGACACAATTGTTGCATGGCAGTATGTTCTGTACAGGTACGCGTATATACATATAATAAAATTCCTTCAGAAATCAGAGCTATTACAGAACTAAACATTTTCAAAAAGAGACTATATAAATTTTTAATAGAGAAATGTTACTACAGTGTTAAAGACTTCTTAGAAGACAAATCTTAAGGTGCTACAAGGGTGAATTTATTGACATATCTGAATAATTAATATTTATCTTTGACATAGTTTTTTTTAAGGTATTTTTGCGTGCTATAATTACTATAATTATATTTGAATCGTTGACTGCATTGTAATGGTGTTTTAAATAATATAATCATAAAATAAAATAATTATTGATAATTTTTGACATTTGTCTATCAATATTGTATGCCTTAATGGCGAGACATAGCTGAGCTTTTATTATAACTGTGATCTTATGTGTAACCTATGGTCCACAATAAATTAATTTGAATTTGAATTTATTTTATGCTCTTTGGAAGTCGAAAATGTTTTTACATAAATTTACTTAGCCTGTATCATGTTTTATAAGTGTACTTTAATACTATGTCTATTCGTTGGTAGAAACTTATCATTATGTTATGAGCGAAAGCAAAGCGAAGCGGTGGTGGCCGCATGGGAAAGTAACACAAGAGATGCGAGTTCGATCCCGGGTGGCAATACCAATGTTTCACTTTGTGGAGTTTATATGTACTAATCAATTGATTCGCCATTGGCTAACGGTAAAGGAAAACACAGTGAGGAATCCCACATGTCTTAGAAGAAATTCTAAAGACATATCAGATTCACCAACCCGTATTAGACCAGCGTTTGTGAATGAAGGCCTAAACCCTGTTGCTATTATATTAATATGTTTATGTTCGTAAATCGGCTAGTAAAGTCATAACCTTGGTTTAAAAAATAGGCTATTAGAAGTGCCATTTGATAATTTTGAAACTTATTTTTTATGCTGGTTGGGTGGCAAACAAGCATACGGCTCACCTGATAGTAAGCAGTTTCCGCAGCCTATGGACGCTTGCCAGAGGTATTGCTTGCGTGTTGCCGACCCATTTTTTTTGCACCAGAGCTCTAAAATGTCGTATCCCTGGGATAGGAGAACGTTTTTTTTAAACGTACTTACACACAGGACAGCGCTGTGTGTAGGTACTTATTTGGCTGTTGTCTTCTGTAAGGTGGAAGTCCTTCCCCAGTCGGGCTTGCTCGCTAGTATCGTGCCCTACCTCTCTTAAATGTTTAGTATAAAACGAAGAATACTTTGAAATTGTAAATAGATTTAAAAATATATATTCTTTATCACACACTCTCTGGCTATAAAAAATCAACACTACAAATAGTTTTTCCCTTCAGTACGTTAAAAAAACACGTTTTATTAAATCTAATACGTACTTCGTTTGTGAAAGCAACCCGTGAAAATAACATTATCTTTGATCAAAAATGTATACTCAATTTATTACTCAGTGTGTATCTTACATAAAAGCTTTACAAATAACCTAAATAAATATAAGAAGTAATAAAAAGCAAGAAGTTTTTTTAGTCTCTCTCATTAGTGAACAAACAATGTCACACACTTTACCATTGTCTTTCAATCTCATCATCATCCCATCCCATAAACACCCCTCTTTTGGGCACGTACACAGTCTTATAGATATTGCATATTTTAAACTGTATCAAACTATTTTCTGCGCAATTTTCTTTTTTTTTGACGTACCCATCACTCCGAAATGTTTACACCCTTTGTGCTTAAGAAAGCACGTAAACCGTCGTACTCGTGATTACTAGAGAAATACCCTGTATCATAGAGGACGTTACATAATTATTATGCAATGTAACCAATTCTGCCCTGATAATTGTAAATGCAGTACTCGCAAATTGGCGGTTCCGAGATAAACGCGGTAAACGTGTTTTGTGATATCTGCACAACAAGTCTGAATTAAATAATGATTTAAATATACCAGAAAAATAAGAAAAAAATCAAACTTTGTATTGATCAATTTTTTTCTTTACTTTATTATTTATTTTGGATAAAATGCGCATTACTGCATTTTGTTCTACCATCTAGACTTGTGAACATGACAGTATCACTAAGCCCAAAGGCAGTATTTGTGTCATTACTGCAAAATCACCTAGCACGTGTTCAATACTGCGTTTCTATTTATTAATTGTGTCTTATTATCATGCCTGATAGATTTATTAACCTTTTACTTCAGACGCGGCATTGTCGAATACTGCGTGTAGTTTTAGTGGCGCAAGAAAAGCTCTATAATATACTTGCTACTCTCACACGCAGCAATGTTGAATACTGCGTTAAGCTTTAGTTAGTATTCGTTGCAAAGTACTAGAACGTTAAATTAAGTTGCAGTAAACATAGCAAGTACTGCACAACCTTCTAGCACACGCTGAGTACTGTATATCCTGTTAGCAAAAGTAATATTTTGGTGCAAGTACTGCGTATCTTGTTATATAAAAAACAGGTTTATAATAAAAAAAAACATGAAAATTATTTTTTTATGTAAAGATTAGCCCCTTGAGGTGTCATTTTTGCAAAAAAGTGAAAATCGCAAAAATGACGATTACTGCACTTACAATTATGACGGCAGAATTGTGGATTATACCTTTTTTTTCAAAGACAACTCCCGTACTAGAGAACACGCTCTGTGTCGCGGGGACTTTACAAACTTACAATTAACGGACACAAATTACACCCAGACTCAGAACAACTCTTTGTGTGTCACACAAAGTTTTGTCCCATGTGGAAAACAAAACCCACAACCTCGTGCACAGCAGGCCCATACTGCGACCACTGGACCACAAAGGCAGTCAAATTCCATTTAATATCCCATGTGAGGTTTTACCACACGTGCCGCATAGTGCTAAATGGCGAAGTAATATTCTAACCACTGCACTGATCCACTGCCTTGCAGTCACATTTCCCATTTATTCTTGCAAACAAGAAATATAAGTCGAAACTATAGAACTCGTTAACAAAAAAAATGTTAGATTACTCTTCGCTGTATTTTATTTGAAGCACATTTCAATCATGTCGATTCATTCGACGACTATCAAATTCATGTACAAGTGTGGAGCACTTGAAATTCTTTGAATAGATTTTTTGCGCACCGGCCAAATATGGCAATCGGTTCATTTTTGAATTATAACGGTTATTTTATTTGTATTTATATTTTTTTAAATTGCTAACGAGGTTTTGAATTAATTTGATGAAATAGCATTAATACAGTTTGTGGTTTTCTTTTTAGTAAGCCTTTTTAAATAATTGTTACCAGTTTTTTATTCATACTTTAGTGTTATTTTTAAAACTGGATTACGATCGTATAAACATAGACTGTACTAATAAATATTATTTTATACCAAGGCTTTAGGATGTAGCATCGCTGGGATAGGAAAACGTTTCTTTCATAATTTTGTAAATTATATCCTGAAATAAATCAATATTATAATAACTAGCGATGTAGTTTTATGTGGTAATAACATAACAATACTGCTATATATTTTTATTTCAAAATATAATTTACCTACCTATTAGAAAATATTACTAATAGCTTACATAATCCCATAGTATATAATTATACATTATATAAAATTTAATATTAATCTTCCTATTTGCCTGTGGTTTTCTGTAAGGTAGAAGTCCTTTCCCAGTTGGGTTTACTCGCTAGTATTGTGCCCTACTTCTCTTTTAACTATCTTTCTATCTATCTAATTTGAAACATCCAAAAACTATTTCAATCAATATTATAAACAGAAAATATTCATCTATCAAATGTAAAAGAACACTACACCGTAATTCAATCACAATATGAATGAGTACCATTAAATTCGGCGCTCGCAATGAATAATGGCGAATTGTCATTGCGCACAGTGCGTATACAGCATTATTAATGAGTGCCCTAACGCCATAAAATATTCCACCCTATAAAGAAGGTAATATTTAAGTAGGAAATCCATCGGTGTCTTTTGAGTGGTAATTTAAAATTAAATGGTTGAGATATGATCTTTATAACTGGAAAATATGGCTGGAAAGAAATGGAGTCAATGATATAAATCAGTTTAGATCAAAATTTGCTGAATGTTATAAAAATGATTGCACAGGCTTTTTTCGTAATCAATTAAACATTTAAGAGAGGGAGGACACTCTACAAGCAGCAAGTTCTACTGGGAAAGGAACTATATTTTCCAGAAAGAAAGAAAGAAACATATTTAGTTAGTACTCAAACAAAATTTTCAATTAACAAATAAAATAACTTATAGATACTTAAAATAAATAACTTTGATTTGATGATTTGATTCAAACTCAAACTCAAACTCAAACTCAAAATTCATTTATTCATTTAGGTTACAAAGTAACACTTATGAAGGTCATAAATTATGAATAAACCAGAAAGATGATGTCAGCAAAATTTTCCTACGGCTAGTTCGCTGACGTAGAGCCTTGAGAAGAACTAGCAAGAAACTCAGGCCACTCTTTTTAATCGCCAGATAGTTACAATCTTTTGTAAAATACAAGTATGATAGCATGCAAGCTGATGCAGACAAAACACGATACTAACTATATTGATAAAATATGATAATCGTACTTAGTACTGGTCGTGCGAGAAAAAAAAAAAAAACCTTAAGTATGGTGTTAAAGTCTGCTTCAATTTACATATTGCTATTAAAGAATAAGGCAATATGTGAATAGTGACAATTTTTATTGTAAATAACGTTTTGCTACTAAATAAAAAAAGAACGAAAAAAAAGAAAAAGTACAGAATTATCACTAGAATTCACAATGTGCCTCACGTCACAAATTAGAACTTAAGTACTAAGCTGATTTATTCTAAATTAAACAAACAACTATATAATGCAACTAATTCCAAGACTTTTTGTCGTTCAAATAATCATTTATTGTATAATAGCCCTTTCCTATGAGATGATTTTTAATAGTAGGTTTAAATTTGTGTAAGGGCAAATTCATTATCTCTTTCGGTAATTTGTTAAAAAAGCGTATACCGAGTCCTACAAAAGAATTATGTACTTTGTGTAAGCGATGGTACGTGCCAACTAACTTATGTTTGTTTCTAGTATTTACTGAATGAATATCACTGTTCTTAATATATAGTTCAATATTCTGTTTAACAAACATAATATTCGCAAATATATATTGTGATGCAACTGTTAAAATACCTATTTCTTTAAAACGTTCTCTAAGAGAAACTCGTGAGCCTAGATTGTAAATTGAGCGTACAGCTCGTTTCTGAATTAAGAAAATGGTTTCAATATCAGCCGCCTTGCCCCACAGCAATATGCCGTAGGACATGACGCTGTGAAAATAACTAAAGTAAACTAATCTAGCCGTATCTACATCCGTAAGTTGTCTTACTTTACTAACTGCAAAAGCCGCAGAGCTAAGCTTTCCTGCGAGGCATGATATATGGGCTCCCCACTGAAGTTTACGATCTAAAGTTAAACCCAAAAAAACTGTAGACTCAACAAGTGAAATAGCTTCATTATTTAGACTCAAATTAGTGGTAACACTTCTTACGTTAGGCATGGTAAATTTAATGCATTTAGTTTTTTTTGAATTTAACAGTAGATTGTTTGATGTGAACCAGTCCAGGACTTGTGCGAGAGAACTATTTACAACATCAAAGTTACTTTCTTTACGGTCGATTTTGAAGAGAAGTGATGTATCATCTGCAAATAGCACTATGTCGCACAAATCCTGTACAAAGAAAGGTAAATCATTAACATACACTAAGAAGAGAAAAGGACCTAGAATTGAACCCTGGGGCACGCCCATTGCTATAGGTAATCCAGAAGACCTATTTCCATTTACATCTACGTATTGAACCCTGTGACTCAGGTAGGCAGCAACAAGATTAAGTGCAGCGCCCCTAATACCGTAATGACTAAGCTTTCGCAAAAGCGTATTGTGATCAACGCAGTCAAAAGCTTTAGAAAGGTCACAGAATACACCAATAGCATCCATAGAATTTTCCCAGGCATCAAAGATATGTTTTATTAATGTAACACCTGCATCTACGGTGGAGCGACCCTTTGTGAAACCATATTGCTCTTTGTGTAATAATTTATGTAAGTTAAAGTGACTCTCTAATTGCTGCAGTATAACTTTCTCAAAGATTTTACTAATAGCGGGCAATATGGATATAGGTCTAAAGTTAGTAGGGTCGCTCTTAGATCCATTTTTAAATAACGGTATCACTTTACTGTGTTTCATTAAATTGGGAAACACACCTGCATCCACACATCTATTAAATATTACAGCCAGATGTGGCGCTATATTAAAAATAATATTTTCAACTAATTTAACAGAAATACCCCATAAGTCGGCAGTTTTTTTTGAATTAAGCGACTTAAAAACTTTAATTATATCATTGGGGCCTATATATTTAAAACTAAATAGGTCACTGCACTCTTTCACGCTCCGCCTAACCAAGGATTCAGCTATGACTGGGCAAGAATTCAAGCTGCTGGTTGTGTTTAAAGGAATGTTTACAAAAAAGTTGTTGAAGGTTTGAGCTACATCTGCATTGTTTGAAATTATTTTATTGTTAATATTCAATTGAAAATTATTATCTCGCAATTTAATACGACCAGTTTCATTATTAATTATATTCCAAGTAGTTTTTATTTTATTGTCAGACTGCTTAATTTTGTTACTTAAATATAATGATTTAGCAGCTGCACATGTCCTTTTAAAAGTTTTTGAATAGTCTCTAACATACTGAACAAATTCTGGCTCAAAATTATATTTTTTCATGCCATAAAGTTCATATAACTTAGTTCTACTTTTGTAAATTCCAGATGTTGCCCAGTCACAGAATTTGATGTTAGCTTGTTTAGTAAATGTCTTAGATTTAAAAATAGTATTGTATTCCAATTGAATTACATTCAATAATGACTCGTATAGATCATTAGGATCATTCTGGATTAGACTAATATTGGTGACTTTGGCGGCAACACTCTCATTGAAACGTTTTAGGCGAACAGAGGTCATTGGCCTACATGTGATCTTGTTCACTTTAACAGGTGTACTTAAAGGAAATCCAGCTTTTTGCCCGCAATGATCTGAAGTTAAGTCACTTAATATAGTCTTATATAGATACTGACAGTTATAAAAAATATTGTCTAAGCATGTTGCAGAATGAGAGGTGATTCTGGTCGGTTCAGAAAATAAAAAATCTAAATTGAAAGACTTAAATAAACTAATTAATCTAATACAAAATTGTGACTGCTCAAGTAAGTTAACATTAAAATCACCACATACTATAACATGCTTTTTTCCAAAACCTAAACGTTTTAAAACCTCTTCCATAATTGTTTCAAATAAGTTGAAGTCGCTCTGCGGTGGACGGTATACACAGACTATGATATGTTCTTCAAGCTCAACACAAGACATTTCAATAGTGCGCTCGATAGAAAGATTTGCTATATCTTTACGTTCCTTACAATTTGTACTATTTTTAACATATATTAGAGAGCCACCACGAATAGCCTTCTTTCTTACAAATGCACTAGAAATATTGTAATGTTCATTATTAAATAATAATAATTGATCACTCTTTAACCAATGTTCAGTAACACAAAGCACATCAATACTATGTTTGTTTAAAAATAAATCTACTTCTAATTCCTTGCCGGATAAGCCCTGAATATTCTGGTGCACTATGTTTAGACTATATGTCTGCCTATCCTTTGTCACATCTAGTAGTTTAAACTATTAGATGTATGTAAATTGTTATTGATAGTGTTCATACTACTGAGTTCTACCAAATCCTGCAATACCCTATGAGTACCTGTGTCGGTAAATAAATTAAATGCTAATAATTTAGCAATTTGTTGCTTATAAAATAAAGAAAGATACATAGTATCTTCGGTTAATAAAAAATTACTAATAAATATATTAGTGTCGAAAAATAAAATGAAGTCGCGAAGGCGACATGTACTATTATAGATTAATAGATTCAGATTTTCTATATGCCTGTTTTGTTTATGTGATAAGGCATAAGAATATGGCAAGGCACAAACAATAAACCTACACCCTAAACTATCATGAAGTGATATCATTACTTCAGTTAACTGTAGTATATCTTTTTTTGTGACAGATAAGCTGTCACCAAGTAAAATAATCCCTGTGGATTGATCATTAAATTGAGCAGACTTAACACTATTAATAATACTAGCAAACTGTCTTCCAGGTGAACAAATATTTGTGACGCGGTACTCAGTATGACTATTAATTAAACTGCCCAAACCTTTGCCTAATTGGTCAGAAAAAATAATAACATTTTTGCTATCAGATGCTGAATGTGTTATTGAGTCAGTGGAACCACATTCAGGATCATTGTAAAGTTGTTCACAGTTGAGCGGCTGTGTTTGACACATAGGTGACATATTACTGTTTGGTGTTGTTTGTGAACACGTTAAACACATCTTATTATTGGTAAGTGAAATCACCTGTTTCAGGTTCTCGTTACCAACCCTTGCAATTTCATCATATTTAAGTATGTACTCACGTGTTTCCACCTCATGATCATGGATAATTCTAGTAAGCGTGGACTGTAGCTCTGTAATTTTTAATTCAAGCTCATGTGTATCCTGCTCATACATTAATTTACTGCTAATTAACTGTTTGCTATAATTATCAATATCTGAAAGAAATGTCACACGCTCTTTGATTAAATCACAGTTAATTTGTGAAATTTTTTTAATGTTTGTTGACCTCTTAAGGTTAAATTCAAGCTTTCCAATTAATTTTCTTAATTTCAAATGTTTCCTATATTTATTTCTACCATTTACAACAAATGTTGACTTAAAGTTATTTTTCAAAACATTTAACACATTTATTTTATCACCTAGGAGCTCTGAAAAAAGATTTTGAGTTTCACTACTATTAAGAACCCTAATAGTGTCTTCAAGAGAACTAATTTTTAGAAATGCTGAGTTTAGATTCAATTCTAACTCTTTAATGCGACACAAAGAACTTAAGTATATATCACTACAACTACTGAAGGACTCCACTTCTTCCTGTAGTTTATCTCGCTGATCCAATACTTCAACATATTGCTGGTGTAGTGTAGATAATTCCCCCTTCAGCTCAGCTACTCTGTTATTAATTGAATGTAATTCTTCTTCACAGTCACTGCGTTCCTTTAACAGCTGACTGTTGTCCTCCTTGTATTTCTTCAATTCAAGCAGCGTTAGTTTAAGCTTGGTTTCAGTCTCCTTAGCCATTGCTCTACGGGTCATAACATGATGGGTATTCATGGTATAACAAGGCTATCTGTATCACCAAGTACCTTAAAAGCAAATGAAACAGCTGAGAGATAGAAAGAAAACAAATGTTGAGATGACAAGAGTGAAAATGTAGGTGTGTAAAGTGAAAAAAAGACAGTAATTGTGACAAAATTTATTGAATATTGAAAAAAGAGTGGTACTATGTTTTTAGTAGGTGTGTTAATAATAATTTTAATATGTTTTAACAAGGAAAATGACAGTAGCTGAGCGAAAGAGAGGTTAATTAAGATTATGTTTAGGGCAACAACATTTAACAACTAAGTAATACAGTGTGCATGATGTGTTTGCTGTAATGAGGCAAGTTGTTATTCGTCAACCTTGCTTCCACATATAATCGTCAAGCAAAACGAGAACGAAACTGCCAGTGAGTGCTGCATGCACGTGGTTCGCACGTAAATATCCCTATGAGTTCATATAGAATACATACAATACGGGCCACGGGCAGAGTATGTAGGTGTTGTGGGGTGCTAATTACGGTAACTATGTAATATACTCCCTGCGTTTTACGCTTTCATACGATGACACTTCAAATATTATCCGTTGGCACCGGGTTGGTGTCACTTCACGGTTCGGGGCAGTTTCTATAGTATGAATTTAACAACAAACAACCAAACACTGTATGTGTCAGCAATATTATTATTATTCTATAAATTTCACGTATTGAAATCGAATTTAATTGCGATTTTTCAAATTATTTTAATTAAAATTGTTAAGAGCAAAATTTTTGACGTCTGGCGATCACAGTGTTGCCAGTAGAAGTCATATTGATCATCTCAACCCATAAATGTCCCACTGCTGGGCATGGGTCTCCTTCAAGTATTTGGAAGGATTTAGCCTACTATACCACGCTGGCCAGACGGGTTGGAATAGGGTTTTATTTCGAGTTTTCCCTCTCATGCGGTGGATATTGTCTGCTAGACTTACTCCCTTAGTCCGAGTGTGTCGTAATAAAAGACACAGAACAAAATAATCGTGCTCATCACACAAATATTTGTCCAAGAATCAAACTCATGACCTTCAGCTTAGCTCACGGCCACTAACAACTAGATCAACAATGTAATAGTAATTATACACCTTCGATGAAGCAAGTAATCAGGTCAAAGCAAACCACAATATTACAATACCTAACAACACAATGATATGAACGACATACTAATATTGAAGCAATTAGTACGTCTGATCTAACAATGTCCTTGATTACTCCGTTACCAAACGATTGATTTGTTGAATGTACAGCCTAATTAAGGCTTGAATATTAAATTAACTAGAGGTCACCGATGGTCGAAACTTGTCCGCAATTTTCGCTTTCCGCAATTCTACTCTATATATTATGAGATTTGGGATTGTTATAGTTATAACAATGACAAATCTCACACTTTTCCGAGAGCGCAATTTGCTTATAGAAAAAAAGAAAAGCATTTATTTGAACATTCACAGGACACCAAATAGAAGACAAAAAATAGACACATAATAAGAACACAAAAATTATCCTGTGCGATGTCAGATAGATTTAAGATTTTTCAAAAATGAATGATGATAATGAGCTATGCTTGGAGTTTCCCTGCAAGATCGAATCAGAAGCGATAAGATCTGTAGAACAAAAGTACAGTAACATAGCTCTAAGAATTGCCTAAATTAAGTGGCAATGGGCAGGGTTCACATTACGTACAATTATGTACCCTGCCCATTGAGCCTGCCATTACTTAATGTAGGCAATTCTTCGAGCTATGTTGGAGACTTTTGATCTACGGAGTTCTGCAAGCTACATACTATGTATCTTGTAGAACCGATGATGGCCGTTGGGGCAGAAAAGTTCTAAAGTGGCGACCACGAACTGAAAAACGCAGCGAGAGCAGCTCTCTAATAAGGTGTTCCGATGACCTAGTGAAGGTTGCTGACAAACGATGGACAAGTATAGCTTAGGACCGAGTGCTGTTGAAAACCTTAGAGGAGGCCTATTGCCAGCAGCGAACGACTTTGCGCTGAGATGGATGGATAGATAAAGTTACTCCGTGAAACGAAAACTTAAAATTCCTTTTAAATTAAGAATATTACACGTATGGAGAAGTATATGATTTGTCATAGCTAATGTTTAGACAAAAAAGAAGTGCGGAAAAATATAAAAATATAGCGTACTCCTCGGTTAGTTGTACATACATACAGTTTAAATATGATGTATATCATATTGGTATGTTCTATTAACTTTTTTAAATAATGCATCTAACCTCATATTTGATATACCTTGGATTTTAGGATTCGGTAAAGAAAAACTACAGCAATTTATATACATGTATATTTTACACAGCAAAAATGCAAAAAAACCTTAATTTGCCTACAAATACTGAACAAGACATACAATATTCAAAATATACAATTCATGTAATCATGCATACACAATATTTTTCTCAATCTCCAGATCCCAAAACGAAATTACTGTAAGCAAGCAATTTTCCTTGTGTTCGCAACGATTGTATATTTTTTTCCTGAGGCCCGGCATCCTTATAAATCTCGCACGACAGCCTCTACTGACGTTACGTATCAGGCAACAGCCTTATATAAATCATAACTGAGCCTTTTTCCGTTTTTGTGGCTTCAGTTGTATGTAACACGTTAAGGTGGCACTCCATATGTGTTATGTTGAAATTTGGGGAGTTCTGAGCGTAGATAAGGGTTGGAATTATGTCTTCAAAGAATTATTTTGTTGTGGTTTATAAATCAGCCTGCTCTTAAAATGTTCTGCTCAAAATTGTATTTCAAGAAAGATTATTTTATTCACCTCCACCTTACAGAAGAGCGCAGCCAAATAACACTCAGTGTTGTAGTTATATTCCTGTGTGATTTATCATAGTAAAACACTTTAATTATTTCTGGTCAATTGTGGCAATCCAACATTATAGGAGAGACATCTGGCGCAAAACTTTCAGCTTTACGTGGCTTTACGTAGCTTTAGTAAACGTTAGTGTTTTTGGAAAATGGTCACCTATCTTTAAATTGACCGTGACAAGCTTGCTTAACCTAGCAAGATTTATTGTTTAACGCCGCTAGTATCTATTACTCAATGATTTCCTATCGATATACCTAGCAAGAGAACCTGCAGACAGAAATTTGTTCAACAGAAATACCTAAATATATTTCATAACGAGTAGTTTTTCCATTCCTATCATGTACTACGATTATTTTCCAATTAGACGTCAATCTCCATGTTCGTATATTCCTAGAATCACTTGCTACTGGCAAAACAAAATCTTTTTTTTTTTTATACTACCAAGGAGGCAAACAAGCATACGGCCCGCCTGATGGTAAGCAGTTACCGTAGCCTATGGACGCTTGCAACACCAGGGGTATTACTCGCGCGTTGCCGACCCTTTAGAAACCTTATAAGTCCACCCCTTTACCGAACCCCATGCTATAATCTCTCGAGAAAACCTCGGCAGTTGATTCTGTTTTTTTATACTACTT
Source organism: Trisateles emortualis (assembly GCA_947095525.1). Lineage (NCBI taxonomy): Eukaryota > Metazoa > Arthropoda > Insecta > Lepidoptera > Erebidae > Trisateles > Trisateles emortualis. The sequence goes on along the minus strand of OX352740.1, from coordinate 3,613,514 downwards.
GGGTGGAAAACATGTCTATAGACGCTTGCAATACCACAGATATGACTTGCGTGCCGTCGACCTATTTTTTACACCATGGCTTTAAGGTGGAATCTTCCTGAGTTAGAAAAACGTTTCTTTCAAAACGCATGCGTAAATGAGCCCTGGAGACCTGTACTCACACGCAGGAACACAACTACAGCGCTATGTGTAATCATTTGGCTCTAGTCTTCTGTAAGATGGAGGTCCTTTAGTCGGCCTTGCTCGCTAGTATAGTACTATATATAAAAAATCTCAGAACTATTATAAGGAGTTATAAGGTTTTTAAAGGGTCGGCAACGCGTGAGTGACACCCCTGGTGTTGCAAACGTCCATAGGCTACGGTAACTGCTTACCATCAGGCGGGCCGTATGCTTGTTTGCCACCTTGGTAGTATAAAAAAAAAAAAAAAAAAACTTACAATTTATCCAGTGAACGTCTCAGAACATTCCTTATCTAAATAACCTTCAGATAATATATGTCAGAATGTCACATCCGTTGCGCGTCACAATTTTTTCTAATGTTCTCTTGTATTATCTAAAGAAGAAAAGGCCTAAAAGAAATTGTTCTATCTTACCTATTATATTAGTCTTGTTGTGTGTGCGTGTGTAAATAGTGTAGTGTTGTTGTGGAGTTATGTATAGAAACTGCTTCATAAGTCTAGTGGACGTTAAGTCCGACGTTTGATTCGACGCTTCCAACACCAAGGGTATCACTTGTGCGTTGCTGACAAGTTTTGACCCAACCCGGGTACCAAACCTGGAATTTGCGGTCACACTCAACAACTAGGCCAACCAGTCATTTGGAGTAATTCATTATTTTTATCACCACACACTCATGAATACTTAAGTTTTATAACTTCTTTAAATAAAGTCGGAACATGAAACGAGTATTTTAAGTCGTAAACCGTCTGTGCCACAATTGTAAGAATTATTAAACTTATAAATTTATTTTATTTCGCCAAAAAAAATGGCGCATTCTTGAAATAATGAACATAAGCCAAATAACTTACATTACATAGTCTATGGAATATTATATACTGGGTAGTACATACTGCTATGGAAAACTACGAGCAGTATGTATAGAATAAATAAAAAAATAATTTTACTGCCTTGGTGGTCCAGTGGCCGCAGTATGCGCCTGCTGTGCACGAGGTTGTGGGTTCGATTCGCACAAAAGACGAAAGTTTGTGTGACCCACTAAGTGTTGTTCTGAGTCCAGACTCAGAACAACACTTTGTGGTGTTAATTGTATGTTTGTAAAGTCCCCCGCGACACAGATCTTGTTCTCTAGTGTGGGAGATGTCTTTTTAACAAATAAATAATAATTAAACATCATTTGAGAGTGGAAGGGCTTCGTGCAAGCGCGCAGCGATTGAAGAAGTATCCTTACATATAATAATTACACAAACAAACAACTTTATAGTTGTATGGATAAGCTTAAAGCCTTTTTAGGTCATAAGTCACGTAAGTTTACGTCATTATGTCGTAAGCTTATGTCAAATCCCATACATTTGCTTTCTATTCGATTCGACTACAGTTTATGCCACTTATCTAGAGTGGCAAAGCTGAAACTGAAAGTTTCTATTATCCCAGAATAAACTCGTGACATAAATAATATCAGGTATACCTAATTTTAGGTTAGAATTGCCATCTTGCCATATGGCGAGTCGCTGTTTGAAATTAGGAAGCAATTCTCAGATAATTTTGCAGTGTCTAAGTTGTACATACCTTGAGCGTATAAGCGCCTCAGCACAAGCTTCTACAGTGGGACTGTATGACAATATTGTTAGACACACAAGACGTAAGTGTATCACAGCGTTAACACGAGCCATAGAGAAAGAACTACTAACGAAGCGTGTCGCGTCAGCTGGCGCCACGTTTTATATGGCCATACTGAGCTCTGACATATCAAACGAACAAGTAGATAATATGTTAGTATATATCCTTATAAATCTGTGCTATAAAACTGTTCGCATAACGTGTATTAAAAATAGTTTGATAATTTGCTTCGTTCATTAAACCTAGTAGTTTTGTCAGTATAAAGAGTTTTAGATAAGCCAGCACCTGTTTCTTTAACTACCTTCGGCTTGATTTGAGTTTCAACAAGGGAAAATAATTTCCTGTGATTTTCAAAAAAATACCATCACATCACAAAAACATATTTTTCGGTAAGAACACAACATCCACTATGTTGTGTTCTTGCCGAAAAATATGTTTTTGGAGAAAATATGTCTATAGGATTTATTTTATATTATAGTATAGATTTTCGTACTGTCACTGTACATTCTACCATTGCCTATATAGTATTTTTTTTTCTTTTTCTATTGTGTTCGGAATAAACTAAAATTTTGCAGCAAAATATACCTACAGCCAGGATCGATATCAATACTTTTTATTTCTAACAAACAACGATTCAAAGTAAATACTTTCACAGGTGCGATTTTTATTTTGCAATAAAATTGTCGTAAAAGCTTCTGTACATGTGAATGTAGTTTTGTTATGATGTCTTGGCACAAAGCAATTCAATTCTGATGAAAACTTTTAGTTCATATTTTTGTTGTTTTAGGTTTTAGGCGATTTGTGGTGATCCTTTTGACTATGCCGTTCATCATAACTTCAAAGGTGGTTCCACCATTACACCCTGGTGTTTATTTTTGGATCGGCAACACGAAAGTGATAGTTTTGGTATTGCAAACGTCCATAGGTTAAGGTAACTGCTAACCGCTGTATAATGGGGTTTTTAGAATATATCCAACAAATAAAAATAAACTGCAATAAAATTTCAAAAAGTCATTGAAATAAACTGAAATTATAAATGTTTCGAGGTATTATTCTATCTCAAACCAGTCGAATGAAGCAAAATGTCGATATTCTTGGTGTTTTAAAACCCTGTTGTCAGCGTTCACCTGTGTACTCGTATCTATAGGGGTAAACATTTTGTTAAGATTAGCACTTTTGTTGCCAATACTATGTACTAGAAACCTGCAGAACATTTTAAATGTTTGCATTTATTATTACAGCACAAATTGTACTTTAAGTTAATAAATTGAAAGTACATTTATGGTTGCCATCCATACTAATACTCGTATTATATGTAATAATCCAAAACTTACTTTGTTTGTTTGTTACATTTTTACGACAAAACGGCTAAACGGATCTTTATGAATTTTGGAACAAAAACAGGCGGTATACTGGAGAAGGACATAAGATACGTTTTACCACTACATAGGACCTCTACGCGGGTGGAGAAGCGCACATCAGGCTGTTGTAAGGAAATAACGTTATCAATCAATCAAACAATCAGCCTATCGCAGTCCACTGCTGGACATAGGCCTCTTCTAACACGCGCCACAGCACATGGTCCTCCGCCTTCCGCATCCAGTCTGTCCCAGCGACCTTTTTTAGGTCGTTGGTCTACCTAGCTGACAGATGGAAATAACGTTAAACGAGTACAAAATAAAAGCCGCTATCAACATGTATTTAATTATCACGTGTCTTTGTTAAATGTTGATCTTATTTCCAACTAGCTGTTGCCCGCGGCTCCGCCCCCGTGGATGTAAGTTACCGCTGTAAAAAGTAGCCTTTGTGTTATTCCAGACCATAATCTATCTCTGTGCTAAATTTCATCCAGATCCATCCATCCATTCTTACAAACTTTCACATTTATAATATTAGTAAGGATAAAATGTGTAGATTATTAATTCACTTCTTACTTAAAAAACCTTGCTGAAAAGCCTTGCTTCAGGATCTATAATGCTAGCTACCTAAAGAAACACATTGTAAGCAAATAGTGTAGTAGTGGACGTCTTTGACTGAGATGAAAATAATGATAATACATTGAATTATACAACAACGCATACTTAATTTGATTTGAAAAAGGAGGAGATTTACTTTTGTAAGAGATGGTCCCGTATAAATTTTATTGAAATTGATTTAGAGTTTTTTGAAAACAAAAAATATCTACCTAACAACTCCCACAAAAAATATTAAATAAAAAAAATAAAACAACTTTAAGGTGGACTTTATTAACGTCTCAACTCATAAACGTCCCACTGCTGGGCACGGGTCTCCTTCATTAATTTGCAGGGATATTAACCTACTATACCACGCTGGCCAGACGGGTTGGTATTGGGTTTTGTTTCGAGTTTTCCTCTCTTGCAGTGGATATTGTCTGCCTGACTTACTCCTTTAGTCGACTCTTACGACACCCACGGGATGGAATGGGGTAGTGACATTTGTTAATCCGTCACCATACGGAATACCATTAACGGACACAAAGTAAATCCAGACATAGGACAATCAATTATAAATCACTTAATTTTTTTGTCCCGCGACAATCGAACCACTTAAGCCACAGATCGGCCGGTTGATTCTCTAAGAAACAGCGATGGCAAACTGACAGTTGTGATCGCAAACTGACAGTTGTGATTGCTCGGTGACGGCACAATCTATTGACTAAACGTCAAAAAGGCTCGGTTTTTGCTCTTACGGAATACAGATTTTCAATCTGACAGTTAGATTTTGCTCGGTTTTTGCGGTGGCTCGGTTTTTGCTCTTACGGTATTCCATAAGAGCAAAAACCGAGCCTCTGCCGATTGTGCAATCAATTTAATGGATAAAATTAATTGCCATTACCTATTTATAACAACAAAATATCCAGCATTATTGCAACAGGCTTCTAAAGAGACTTATGTTCAGTAATTATTGCGAGTAATTTGGATTGATAAATGAATCCAATTAGACATTAATCGAAGATAATGGCATTGTTATGTCAAGTTTGTTGTATACCTTACATTTATGGGTTTACCTTTGATATTTATTGCTATTTGTCTTTAATAATAGCAACCGATTGCTGGGCTCCTCTATCAAGAGTGAGATGGTTTAGGCCTTAATTTACGCTGGCCTAATGCGGGTTGGTGAATCAAACGTCTTTAGAATTTCTTCTAAGACATGGGCGTTTCCTCACGGTGTTTTCGTTAGCAGATGGTAAATCATTTGATTAGTACAAATCCCTAAAGCCTATCGACTCTGAGGCAATGTGTGTGTCTTAGGCAAATGATTGATCTCTTGTAAAAAATATCAAAATTGTGATATGCCTATAATTTTTCAGGAATTTGCCTTAATTTGTCATGGATTCCATCATCAGAACTGACTTTTTTTTTTTTTATACTACTTGGGTGGCAAACAAGCATACGGCCCGCCTGATGTTAAGCAGTAACCGTAGCCTATGGACGCCTGCAATACCAGAGGTATCACTTGCGTGTTGCCAGCCCATTTTTTGACACCAGGGCTTTAAGATGAAAGTAACCCTGGGATAGGAATACGTTTCTTTCAAAACGCATCTCTAAATGAGCGCTTGAGACCTGTACTCACACACAGGAACACAACTACACCGCTGTGTGTAGTTATTTGGCTGTGGTCTTCTGGTAAGGTGGAGGTCCTTCCCCAGTCGAGCCTGCTCGCTAGTATGGTGCCCTACCTCTCTTCTTCCTGACGTTTGATTGAACATGGGACTAAACTGGAAATATATACTTTTTGTCATTTTTTTTAAATGAAAATTTCTTTAGGCGCTTTGAGCACTTTTTAGGTCAACAAAAAATATTGTCACCGAACGCTTTCCATGAGTCAAATTTAAAATAATAATCTAATAGATCGACGATACAATTCACCAGTTATTTACTTTTCACTTCTATCAAAAGTCCCCAAAGACTGCGCCGCATTTTTTTGAAATCGGTTTATAAATTACGCCGTTCAGCGAGAGATAGAGATAGAGTTTTTTTTTATTTTGTTATGTTTGTTACCAAACATAACAAAATAAAAAAAATCTCTTCTTATTTGAAGTCATTTAATAAAACTAATCTTCTTTTTATAGACAGTAAAAACACATCAAGAAACTTTAATTAAAAACGTGATTATCCAACAGATAGTGACGATCAATCCAAATGACCTATCGACCGCAATTTCGCGAAACAATGAATATACCAATTTTTTGCTGACGATAAATGCAGAACGCTTATATGTTGTTGACAGAAACGTAACATGGGTTGTATGTGTTTGACATATTGACGTATGACTTACTTTATCGAAGGAACAATAGGCCAGTCTACATTGTTTACGGGTCGTCGTCAATTGTTATTGGATGTAATTGTGGCCGTCCTTTTGCGAAGACAGTATGATCATTGATGCTATTATCTTTGAAGGGTCATATTGTTAGTAGGTCACGTTGTTTTGTTTTGTTATCTTTTCGGGTAGTTAGATAATTTTGTAATGATAGACTTAATGGTCTGTTACTTCGTTAGTTTTGTCTTGAGTGTTAAATGGATGGTTGTACCAAGTTATGTCAGGCAAAGACCCTTTTTTTGTATTTAGTAGCTGGCAAACAAATATACAGGCTACCCGTTTGATGGTAAGTAACCGTAGCCTATTTGGAGTAGCTCACCAAACCGACTCAAAAAATTGTAATAGGTAAAGGAAAATGTTTTAAAAATGCATCCCTTAATTAGAACTGGAGACTTCTACTCATGCACTGGAGAACCACTGAGTTTAGTTATAAGGCTGCGGTTTTCTGTAAGGTAGAGGTCCTTCCCAAGTTAGGATTGCTTGTTTGTATTGTGCCCTATCCTCTTGTTTCTTTGTTTTCCACGAGAATAGAGATTTTTCTGGCATAAACATTAACCTTTGCGCTATTCCAGATCTATCTCTGTGCCAAATTTAATCCAAATCCGTTTAGCTATTTTGGCGTGATGAAGTAACTAACATTTATCCATCCAAACTTTCACATATATTAGTATAGATTAATAATATATTAAAAAGTACGTATTAGAAATATATTATTACTAGCTGTTGCCCGCAGCTCCGCCCACGTGGATGTCGGTTATTGCTGTAAAAAGTAGCATAGTATGTGTTATTCCAGACCATAATCTATCTCTGTGCCATTTCACCCAGATCCGTTCAGTAGTTTTTTACGTGAAAGAGTAACAAACATCCATCCATCCATACTTACAAACTTTCGCGTTTATAATATTAGTAGGATAAGTATGTATCAGTAGTCTGGTGGCCATAGTACAAGCCTCTGCATAGTTTGAAATCAGATGACCGTATGTAAGTTATCGCAAGTTTTTATTATCATTCTCTATCATAATAGGAACTCTTTAGCAACCTCCAAAGCTCTTTCAACCTGCAAGTTTCCCTCTCAACAAAAACAATATTTCTACTACACCTTTGTTCCTTGTTCAAGGAAAATCGTTTAATAACATCCCTCACTAGATAGCCGGTGACGAAAAACAAGTAAAACATAACAGTAATAACGTATCGAGGACACGAAGGTCGTCATCAACTTGTAAGAGTCGCGGGAAACTAGGACTGCTGACGTAGAATAAAATAGATGCAGTAGAACAACTATAGTTTTATTTATCAATATATATATTATTATAGACTGTACGGATACTTCAGTGGCTTCAGTAGTTACTTCGCCATTTTTAACTGCGCTGCGTATTGTGTAGTGGGTGTGGTGTGTGGGTTCGATCCCCATAAGGGACAAAAATATATGTGATCTATAATAGTTGTCCCGAGCCTGAGTGTACTTTGTGTCCATTAATTGTATGTTTGTAAAGTTCCCCGCGACACAGGACTTGTTGACTAGTGCAGGAGTAGTCTTTAAGCCAGGAAGAGAAGAACCAGGATAATATCTATCTCCTTGCCAAATTTCATGAAGATCTGTCCAACCATTTAGTCGTAAAAATGTAACAAACATACTAACAAACAGAGTTACCTTCGAGTTTATAATAATAGTATGAATAATATTAATATGTTTTTAAAGTATCCCGCAACACAAGGCGTTATTCAGTCTCTCTCTCTATTATTTATCAGATATTTTTTATAGAAGACGAAGCGTGGGCAGGCCTCCAACAAGGTGGACCGACGACATGGTAAAGGTTGCGGGAAACCGATGGACAAGGTCGGCTCAGGATCAAGAGTTGTAGAAATCCTTGGGGGAGGCCTATGTCCAGCTGTGGACGTCTTTTGGCTGAGATGATGATTTTTTATAATTACAAGTATAATTTACTTGTTTTGCTGTAACCAGTCTCATATTATTATATATTATATTAACATGGCCAGCTTTAGCTAGTCTACATATAAATTGTATGTAGGTGTACACTAATGATAGAAATTAATCATGCTCGTAATATCAACATAAATTTCAAGTTACTTGTTATGTACTCAAAATTGTTTACCTTTAACAGCAAAGTGATTTTAAACTAAAATCACAACGTGATTTTAGAAACTTATTATGTAGTTTATTATAAACAAGGAATTGTATTGTTAAGATTGTTAGTACCAAGATAAAATATCTTCACCAATTTAAATATTTTAAGAGCAAAGGTAAAGAATGTCATTGTGTTTATTTTTCCTTTTTATTTAAATGGAAGAGGTATTTTTATACTACTTTGGTGGCTAACAAACATACAGCCCACCTGATACAGTTACTGTAGCTTATGGACGCTTGCATTACCAGAGATACCACTTGCGTGTTGCCGACCTATTTTTTAACCGACTTCAAAAAAGGAAGAGATTATATATGTTCGACTGTATGTATTTTTTTATGCATGTTCACCGATATCTCCCCTATTTGTTGTGGACCGATTCTCAAAATTCTTTTTTCATTTGAAAGAGTATACTCTAGAGGTGTTTCCATTGACACCAAGTCGGGATCCGATGATGGAATCCCAGGGAAATCGAGGGCAATCCTAAAATGTTATAGGTATGTATTAACAATGTTTTTCATATATTTTTTACTTTAATTTTATCACTAAAAATAGAAAAATAGAGTGTCAAAACAGACACTTTAAGATGGAGTATCAATCAGATAGGAACACGACTCATTCAAAAGAGCGCTGGAGACCTCTAAGACCTGGAGTTGATGTACTTCAGATACTATACCTATTTGAAAGTTCAAGATTGATATAGGTGCACAATTGAAACAAATTATTAAAATATATTATAAGCAACTCCCGCGTTTAAGAACAATCCCTGCATGAGAAAAGTTTTATAGGCATCAAAATCACCCAGATTCCGAACAATCATTGTGAGCAATAGTAGAAAATGTGAAGTTAGGACTTAAACTACTTAGCCACACCAGTCAACATAGTATATAAAAAACAGCCACAAAATATTGATTTAATATTTTTAATATTAACCTGGCTTGACAATTTAAGTATTCCGTTAAACTGAAAGTGTTCACGAGCATGATATTTTAAATTTAAGATTATATTGTGTTTTCAGCCATTGTGACAGACTTATCCTTCTGTTCATTGTCTTCTGTCAGTTGTCAGTCGGATCACGCTCTCTATCGGCGATCGGCCCATAAGTGTTTCAACGTGACTGTCGACTGATGAATATTTTCAACAAGCTTTTTGTTTTTAAAATGACTTCAATCTGAATATATGGAGGAAATAAAAATGGTTGTATTTTTATTGACAAAGTTGTATATCGAGCAATGTAGTTTTTTATAGCTTTTTACTTAACATACAAGTATTGAATTGCATTTTGAGTCCTTAATAAAACAAGTGTTCTTGTTTTCTTTACTTTCACTTGGTATGCGAATGAATGCAATGCCATATTTTATTTAACAACTTATATTACATACGCATAGATGTCGCTAGCTGCACTTATCTATGACAATTTATTTTTATTTAAATTGTCAGTCCTTTAAAAGTGCCAACATAATCACTTTTGTTTAAATAACTTTAAGTGAAATATAAACTATAATTGATAGCAACGCCATATTATTATATTAAGTGCACTGACTAATTTTCTAGTGCGGAGCTTCGCAACTTGTTTTATTCATGCAAAATTATGCTTTGAAGTTCTTTGTGATCCTATTAATCTTATTTGCTTATTTTACATACGACCTACTTGCACCAGCCAGTTAATTTATACACAGGTAAATTAATTGCAGCTTTACTTCATGCAGGTCTTATAACTTTTAGTTGAACTAGTCTGTGTCATGCTCGGGAACGGCAACAACTTTGTAATCATTTCCACTAAGTATAATAATTAAGTGTAGGTCTTGGGTTTTTATTATGTCTCCGCTTTTCATAATTTTAATAAATTTATAATATAATAACCGTAGTTAATTTGTGGGACACTACATGCGAAGTAGCTTTTTAAAGATGTGTCTGTCAAATAGCCTAACATACAGGGCATACACGCAGATGGACGAGTTAATGCAGCACCTATTGAAGCCGTGCGATTCGTTGGCTGCAAAAATAATAAAACTTGTAAAAGACGTATTGATGACAATATATATTATTATTATATTCTTATTTAATGTCTTCGCATAACGCAGTACTAAATATTGCTACCAAAGTGATTAAAATTATAAAATCTTACTATTTACAGGTCTTTAACCGTTTCAATTAACAATAACCTTTTGAAGTTGGTACATTAATTTAAATAACCCAAAATGCCAACATATGATTTAAAATTAAAGTTTCTGTAGAATATTTTATAAAAAATTCTCAGTCTAACAAAATTCATCTCAGAAAAATTTTCACAGCAAATTTATCAAAGCGAGAATTCCAACGTTGTCTTATGTAAATAAAGCCTGATTTTGACAGTCTATTGAAAATGCCCAATAATGCAAAACTTAAGTCTATAGTGGAAGATAATATCGACCAAACTTGATATCAATGAAAACGGTTGGAAAATAGTAAAGGACAATAAGATTAAAGAGTCTTTGCTCTCAAAGGACTACGTGAAATCTCCTTTTGTTTGTCATAACTAATCACACTGTAGTGTAATTATGATTTGAAGTACTTTGTTTTATAAAAGTTTCCATTCATTCAAGATATACCCCCTTAAAAATTAAAGTTTCTTTGTTTTAGGACTGAATATATATATTTTTTTATTATAAACCTAACAATAAAGGTATTTTGCATTGTTAATCTGTGGTTACATTATTTCGTTGTTGCCTTAGTAGCTTGTCTGTTAATCTGTGGGCGAAGACCACAGCCAAGTGGTTGCCACAGAACATTCAAAGATGGCGCGGCAGGCCCAAGAAAAGATGGCAGGATGAGCTGGACTCCTACTGCGCTTACTGGCAAGTGAGAGGTCTTGACCGTGACCTATGGAAGAAGGACAGGGAGACCTTTGCCCTGCAGTGGAACAGTATTCAACGTTTGCGAGAAGCTAAGGGTAAACTTGAAGAGACCTATATTAGCAGTGGACTGCATTAGGCTGACGACGATGATGATTTTACATTACTCATATAAACTCTTTAAACACAGGTTAAAATTTAGAGAAACGCAATGGTAATGCCATTTAAGGCATGTAGATAGACCGGACAAAGTAAAATATACTTTTTTAGCCTTTAAATAAGTTTTAATAAAGAACACCTTAATGTATTACGTAACGGTGTAACAGACAGCCACGTTAAATGCAACGGACAAAGTTGAATCCATTTTAAAGTTAGTTCCGGCGGGGCTTTTAGCGCAATAAATGCCTTCCTTCCTCCACTTTCTTAAAAGTTTCCTTTAAAACAAAAAGATTTGTTTCTTATTCTAGAACAAACGGCCGTCTTAAGCATCGCTACTGTCTCGCGAGCGATTTTCTTAGAACTATTTTCGCAATTTGAATCGAAATGAGGTATTTTCCTTTTGGTTTCCGATTTTCTTTTGTTAATCCTCTTTGATTTCGTTTTTCTTTTACCTTTGTCTGTGACGTTAATAAGTTGGGATATTTTGGTTTTGTATTAAGGCTATTTAATCTTGTTGGACGATATATTTTTTTATGAAAATATAAACAGACATTTTATCAATGTTACAATTGTTCATCATTTGCTTTTTTAAGTCTTCAATAACTTATTATAAGTATAACTTTATCGAAGCACAGTTTTGGTTTAATATTAAACACAATCTTTTTGCCATAGGACGGTCGTTAGTGGATCTGGACAGAGTTAAGTCGAAGAAAAGTGCATAGGCCTTGGTCTCGCAGTGGGACCATACAGTCTTATAACAATTATTGCCACACAGTCTCCAGAATCTGATCTGAAACTAATCATTTTTGCTGACAAGACAACTCTAATACCATTTTCACCAGACATCATCCAACTGGGATAAAAACCCCGATATACATACGGCCAATACACTACTAAGGCAACAACGAAATGAATTACTAAATATATCAATCACTCAACGTGCATATAAAAGTTGTGAAAACAACGAATACCTTCAGAGATACAACCCTGAGCATTTATTTACGTAATTCAACTTCGGGTCATATTTTTCCTCAACATCCATTTATCTTCATAACAAGCCTAAACAAAAAAAATCTCTGAAGGTTATATTATAAGTCTTACCTGATTCATTTTTGAGCTTCAGTTTTGACTTACTAAGGTATAAGGAAATTGTATTTATTATTTATACTACTTAGATGGCAAACAAGCATACGGCCCGCCTGATGGTAAGCATCTACCGTAGCCTATGGACGTTTGCAACACCAGGGGTGTTACTCACGCGTTGCCGACCCTTTAAAAACCTTATAACTCCTTTCTTGAAGAACCCCATGCTGTAGTCTCTTGGGAAAACCTCGGCCGGGAGCTCATTCCACACAGCCTAATCGTATGTGGTAAGAAATTCCTCTGGAATCTTACGCTTGGTGTTGGAGCGCAGTCCCTTCATTAGTTTTAAACTTTCTTTTTATTCGTTTAAGTACATATATCAAATACTAGGGGTCGCCCGCGACTTCGTCCGCGTGGTAATTTGAAATATTTTCCCCGATTTTGCAACATATCTCACTAAGCCGCTCCTATTGATCAAAGCGTGATGTAATATAGCCTATAGCCTTTCTGGATAAATGCACTATTCAACAAAAAAAGATTTTGCTAATCGAACCAGTACTTTCTGAGATTAGCGCGTTCAACCAAACAAGAGTTTGTTTGGTTGTTTCAGCTTTATAATATTAGTATAGATTATATTTCTATCAGGCGTCATCAATTGACCTTTATGTGACATCAATGTCACACTGTTACTATTCAATATACATCTTAAATGGCTTAAATGAGCCACTAGATGGGGTTACTCAGAGAGTTAGGCATCAGTTGAAAAATATGCAGATAAACAGCGGCAATGAGTCAGAGTGCGCACTATCAGAAGGAAAACTTCGCGAAATTATAAGGCAGGAAGTTACAGTGGTTGTGGAACGCTCAATGCAAGCGATGGTTTTAGGAGTATTGAGTAATATTGAGAAGACCATGAATAATCTGAAAGAGATGATTATTGAATGTAATAACAAAATTACATGCTATAATTTGAATGCGTCCCAAATCGTAAACAAGGACAAGGAAAGAAAAGACAAGGTTAAAAAAGATGACCAGGAATCAAATGGAAAAGACTCTCAACCTATTTATCAACAGAATAAGCCTGGGTTTAAACAGAATAGCTGGGTTGATGTTGCTAAGAGGGGATCGTCTACTCAGAAACATGTTGGGCAGGCTGTCATCAGCAGTAATATTAGTAGTTCTAGTCAACAACTAACTAACCAAGCAAAAATGATTTACGGGACAGATAAGGATAGAAACGTGGATATAGAACAGCAAAGTACTTCACAGTCGGAATGGCAAACAGTAACGAACAAGAAGAAGGATAAGAAAAATAATAGATCTGAGGTTATGAGAGGGGGAAATAGTCAGATAAGTATATTAAAGGCAGTAGAAAAGAAGAAATATTTACATGTGTGGTCGCTGCATCCGGATACCTCAGAAGAGTCTATAACAGCACATGTAGCGGATATTTGCAGTGAATCTATTAGCAATATCATTGTGCAGAAATTATCACCTCGGACGAGCCGTGACTATTCGTCGTTTAAAATTGGTGTTGCAGAAAGTCTGTATGACAAAGTAGCCAAGACTGAAGTGTGGCCAGTAAACACAAGATTCAGTGAATGGCTTTGGTTTCGCAACCCTCGAGGGTCGACCAACCAAAAGGAATCATAGTAGTATGTTTGAAATCTATTACCAAAATGTAAGAGGGCTACGTACGAAATTAAAAGACTTCTATATTAATGCACTAGAGTCAACAGCGGATATACTGGCTATTACGGAGACTGGGCTACATGAGTCAATATGCGACGGTGAAGTTGTACCAGGTGGCTATGTATTACTACGATGCGATCGAGCAGATGGCCGTAAGCATGGAGGGGTAATGCTGGCAGCCGCGTCGCGGAAGGGTATAGAGTTGCGTCGTGTATTGCTACCCAGTAGTGTTAACCTAGACAATCATCCATTTGAGATCATATGTGCGACAGTGTATCGGGACAACAATTTTCTTTTCTTGTGTTGTGTTGCGTATATTCCCCCAAGGACTATTGAAAGAGAATATATGTACATGTTCCATTTATTGGAACAATTGTGCATACAATATAGTAAAGTTATTCTTGTATCTGACTTTAATATGTACTCAGCTAATTTAGACATTCAATGTTACATTGAGTATTTTATTACCTACTGTGGATTTCGCCAATGTAATGAAATTGTTAATTGCAATAACCGCACGCTTGATGTCGTATTAACGACTTTTACAGACAATGAGATATCCGTATGCGAGGAGAGAGAATCTTTATCTGCTATAGACCCACAGCACCCACCGCTACGAATCACTATTAGCCGCGAGGCGCGTCCGGTGGCCTTCTCTGATGGCACGGTGGTGACGACCACACTCCCGTCTCCGCCACCTTATCTGAATCCTCGTTGGAACTTCGCAAAAGCTGATTTTATGACAATGTACTCAGTGCTAGCGGAAACTGACTGGGGTGTATTGTATAAAATAAGTAATGTCGAAGAAGCTTACGGTATGTTTTGTCAGATATTTTATAAAATATTAGATGATAGTGCTCCAAGGAAAATGCCTAAAGCCAGCCACGCCCGGTACAATTACCCGAAGTGGTATACGGCTGAACTCATAGGCGACATAAAAAGTAAAGCTTTTTATCATAAAAAGTTTAAAATTACTGGTTCGATAAATGATTATAATATGTTTTCATACTATCGGTCAATGGTCAAAACTAAAATTAAGGGAGCATATAATAGCTATCAAAGTCGTATTGAGACACAATTTGGGAAAGAACCAAAATCATTTTGGACCTTTATCAAAGATAAGCGTTCAAAACGAGGGACAACTCAAATAGCTAGAAATGGTAAGCCGTTATTAGAAAATGAATACGCTCAAGAGTTCGCTGACTACTTCCGATCGGTCTACGGTAATGTAGCGCCTAGCCTGGATGCGTCGGATGCGGCACGAGCTGCGCCTGAGTGCGGCAACCGTATTCATGTGGGTCAGTTGTCCCTAAGTGACGTGCGAGCTGCGCTTCGGCGGCTCAAGCCTAAGCAATCGGTGGGTCCGGACGGGGTGCCTCCCTATATTATTAAAGACTGTGGGAAGGTGTTAGCTCGACCCCTCCTACACATATTTAACCTCTGCTTACATGATTGTTATTACCCTGAAGGCTGGAAGTTAACTAAAGTAACACCGGTACCAAAAGGAGCTCCTGGTCCGGATGTTAGCGGATACAGGCCGGTAGCAATATTATCCACATTTGCAAAGGTATTCGAGTCGGCATTATGTAGCAGTATATACTCGCAAATAAGTACACACCTTAGCGATGAGCAGCACGGGTTCCGAATAGGGCGGAGCACTGACTCCAATTTAATGTGCTTTATGAACCATGCTGCTACAGTGCTTGACTCAGAAGTAGGGGCACAGCTGGACGTAGCATATCTAGATTTCCAAAAAGCATTTGATAGCGTAGATAATGATGTGTTGCTAAGAAAGTTTGCGATGTTTGGCTTTACTCCGAGTCTACTACGTTTTTTTGCGAGCTATCTAGGCAATAGGAGGCAGTTCGTGGATTTTGCGGGATACACATCGAGATCTTACCATACTTTTACAGGTGTAAGCCAAGGCAGTAATTTAGGCCCGCTGGAATTCATTATCATGATAAATGACTTGCCGGAAGTAGTCGTAAATGCGAATTGCCTTCTCTTCGCGGACGATTTAAAATTATTTCTGCAAGTTACTGAAGTCGTAGACTGCGAACGGCTGCAGCGTGATATTGAAAGTGTAGTTCAATGGAGCCGTTTAAATAAATTAGTATTTAATGTCACTAAATGCAGCGTTATGTCGTTGACTAGAGCCCAGAATCCGTTGCCTTATAACTATAATATGAGCGGAGCGACAATATCGCGGGTTACGTCAGTAAGAGATCTTGGGGTTATTTTCTCAGCAGAGCTAAAATTTAGTAGCCATGTAGTGCAGGTATGCTCAAACGCTTTTAGGAATCTAGGCTTCATCATAAGGGAAACGAGAGACTTCAAAACCACAGCAACGGTTAGAGTATTGTACAATGCGTTAGTAAGAAGTAGGTTAGAAACTAGCGCTATCATCTGGAATCCTCATGAAATTAAATATAATCTCATGGTGGAGAAAATGCAAAATAAGTTTACACGATACCTTTATTTAAGAGAATACGGTGTATACCCTTTTTACCCGCTTATGTATCCAACCCTATTTGTAATAGGTATGGTTGGATACTATAAATTAGAGGTTAGGCGTAATTTGGCATTGGCAAAGTACGTATTTTCGGTGTTTAGAGGTAAATTAAATAATCCACAGGTATTAGGATCCATTAATTTACTGGTTCCAAATACCAAACTACGGCAAGGACCGAGGTGGAGAACATTGGAGATCCCAGTAGCCAGGACTAATTTATTAAAATTTTCCCCAGTGGTGCGTGCTGTGGGTATAATTAACAGAGTCGCGCGAGAGCTTGACATTTTTTCTTGTACATTGGCGGATTTCCAGAGGGTGACCCTACATATAATGTCATATTGTTAACTTTATTGTCGCATTGGGTGTGTTTAGCCTGTAAGGACAATGTAAAGTGTTAAATAAATAAATAAAAAAAAAAAAAAAAAAAAAAAAATCTTGGTAGTATAAAAAAAATAAAAAAGCTGAAGAGTTTGTTTGTTTGTTTGGTTGAACGCGCTAATCTCTAAAAGTTCGATTAGAAAAAAATGTGTTTTTTGTTGATTGGTGCATTTATCCAGGATAGGCTATATTACATCACGCTATGATCAATAGGAGCGGAGCAATAGTGAGATATGTTGCAAAATCGGGGAAAATATTTCAAATTACCACGCGAACGAAGTCGCGGGTGACCCCTAGTATTTAATATATGTACTTAAACTAATAAAAAGGAAAGCTTAAAACCGATGAAGGCACTACGCCCCAACACCATGCTTATACTCCCCATATTCTCCCGGGAAAACCTCGGCGGGAGCTCATACGACAACTTAATCGTACTTTTTCAACATTTTAAAAAAGTAGCTATCAACAAGTTGTTCTGGAATCTTCTGATGTGCATTACCGTCAAAGTTATTCAAGTCCGTACTAGAAGCTCTTATATTTCGTATATGTAATAATGTTGAGTTTCACAAGATGGCGGTTCTTTAGGGATTCTTGTTTAATGTCGAAAGAATTTAGGAGATGAAAGTCTTGAGATGTAAGAGTGGCTTTTACTTTGTACTTGCTTTAGATTGTAATGTATAGAAAAGTTTGCTAAAGAACTCTGTGCCAATTATATTCTTTTAAATTATATTTAAGACTTAGACGACTAACAAGCTTGAGCAGTACTTGTAGTTACCGTAGCTTTTGGATAACTAGAGACATAATAATTTTGACTGCCTCGGTAGTCCAGTGGCCGCAGTATGTGCCTGCTATGCACGTGGTTGTGGGTTCGATTCCCACACAGGACAAAACTTTGTGTGACCCACAAAAAATTGTTCTGAGTCTGGGTGTAATTTGTGTCCGTTAAATGTATGTTTGTAAAGTCCTCCGCAATACAGAGCTTGTTCTCTAGTGCGGAAGTTGTCTTTTAAAAAAAAAAAAAATTCGTGCATTGCTGATCCTAAAATTTGACACTGGGGTATAATATGTGGGTGTGGTAGACTTGTGTTAAAAAAAAACATTATTAAAAAATACATTATTTTCTCCTTGATTGCTAAGATAGTGGTCGTTGATTACATTTTCATTTAGAATAAAAGTTTGTGTGCTGAGCTGACATCTAAGTAGGTTTGTTGTCTAGGTAGTTTTCAAGAGGTAGGGCACCATACTAGTGAACTAGCCCGACTAGGGAAGAACTTTCACCTTATAGAAAACCACAGCCAAATAACTACACACAGCAATGTAGTTGTTCTCCTTTATGTGAGTAAAAGTCTCCAGAGCTCATTAGGAATGCGTTTTTAACTCAACATTTTCCTATTCCAGAAAATTCCATCATTAAACCTTGGTGTTAATTCTTGGTTCGGCAACAGCAAGTGATACCTTTGGTATTGCAAGCATCTGTAAGTGGTGGTAACTGCTTACCATAAGGCGGGTCGTATGCTTGTTTGCCGCCTTGTTTTGGATTAAGCGGCTACGTCTGGTTTCTCGCAAAAATAATTATTTTCATATCCATCCATCCAGCCATCTCAGCCATAGGTCGTCCACCGCTGGGCATAGGCCTCCCCCAAGGTTTTCCACATCCATTTTCATATACAATACTATAAATAAGAATAATAATAATTTGCCATTCAACGTGGCAATTCTGCCAGTCTTCTGGGCACGTTTCCAGTAGACGTCGATGCGGAGAAATTTTATGACGCCTTTTAAGCAGTCCCTCTCTTTTTTCGTGTATTTTCTGTATATATATTTTTTCCTTTTTTAATAAGTGTAAATATATTAGGTATATGATATATAGTATATAGATATGTATGTATATGTAAATCCCACTAATAGCAAGTCTATTGGTAATATTTACCCTTACTAATATTATAAATGTGAAAGTTTGTAAGAATGGATGGATGTTTGTTACTCTTTCACGTGAAAACTACTAAACAGATTTGGATGAAATTTGGCACAGAGATAGATTATGGTCTGGAATAACACATAGGCTACTTTTTGCAGCGATAACTGATATCCACGCGGGCGGAGCCCCGGGCAACAGCTAGTATTAATTGTAAATAAGATGAATGTTAATAAATATTAAAACACCAACAATATAAGAATATGCTTACACATAATATAATACATCTCAAATCCATAATCTCATCAAAGATACAGAAGATAGAAACTATCTCCCCTAAGGCGATAGTCAATTTCATTATTGCCATCTATTCGAAGGACGTGCAGTAATATTGCACGAGGCGTCTCAATAGTTGGAAGATATAGGAGCTTTTATGAACCGTGCCTTTCTTCGTGAAGCCGAATTACATTTATAATGCCATTATTTAGTTCTGTTCCGTACTGATTTGTTACCTCTTAGTTAAGTGCAATTGGAAGTTTATATTGATCTGTTAGTGGATCAAATAATATTATTTAAAAATATTAATATCTTCCTGGATTTTTCTCTGAATAATGGAGAACTGCCTTGAGAGACTGCCTTGGTGGTCCAGTGGCCGCAGTATGCGCCTGCTGTGCACGAGGTTGTGGGTTCGATTCTCACACAGGACAAAACTTTGTGTGACACACAAAGAGTTGTTCTTAGTCTGGGTGTAATTTGTGTCCGTTAATTGTATGTTTGTAAAGTCCCCCGCGACACAGAGCTTGTTCTCTAGTGTGGGAGTTGTCTTTTTTAAGAAAAAAAAAAAAAAAAACTAACCGATTCTTTGCGTGCGTCGCGAGGTCATTTGCAAACACAAGATCAAACGGACACAAAGTACACCCAGACTCTCAACAATCGTTTGCAGATCACACAATTTTTTGCCCCGTGTGTGGATCGAATCCACAACACGGTGCGCAGTTTTTAATAGTTAGGTAACTACTTTATCCACAGAACAATGCAATCAAAAGTAAAACGAGGGAATTGGGCATATGCCATTTACAGTGCAGTAAAAGCATACAATCAAACAACCACCTTGACTAGTTGCATAATTATTTAATAATATTTTATAATACTAAGGCGGCAATGAGAAAAAAACCCTCAAAAACTACTTTAAAATCTATTCTTTTGATAATATATATACCTACAGACAAATTGATAACCTCCTCCTTTTTTAAAGTCGATTAAAAATACAACCAACTGCTCTAAAATACACAAACAAGAACAGAAACGAAATCCTTTTAATTAAAAATGTTATATTTTGAATAAAATAAATGTTTTAAAAAACGCCATATTACGCTTGCATATTAAAACGTGCACTTGTTGCGGCTTGTTCTGGTTAAATCTGCTATTTATAACGGAAAAAGCAACACTGAATATTTTAATAGTAAGTTATAAAGCGTTTGGAGGTACAAGTGATGAGAGAAGCGCGAATCAAAGATTTTTAAGGGTAGGGTACGTGTGGACACGGACGAGAGTTGCTTGTCAATTCTTCTTGAGGCCCTACCCTAGTCAGCGAATTGGCCGTAGGAAAAAAGTATGCTGGCATTTGTTTTTATGACGTTCATAAGTATCATGTATTTGATCTAAATGAATAAATGAGTTTGACGTTTTGATTTTTGACCTCTACCTTCCAGAAGACTATAACCAAATACGCACAGTTGTATAGTTATGTTCCTGTTTGTGATTACTGTTATTGTATGTTATATTAGTGTTAATTTTTACCCATAACACAAAACTCTAGTGATATAAGATATAGAGCCAGCAACCCAAGAGTAATGTTCTTAGCATTGCAAACATATTTTTTTATAATACTTAGTGGGCAAACAAGCATACGGCCCGCTTGATTTTAAGTCAGAGGTATCACGTGCGTGTTGCCAACCCTATAACAAAAATTTAAGCATCTGTTGGTTCTGGTAACTGCTTACTAACAAGCGATCCGTATGCTTTTTGTAAAGGTTTGTGAGTACAAGTGCGTAAATGAATAAAGCAAGGTACTTTTGGTGCAGAAAATACGTGTAGGTATTAAAGACTATTACAAGTATAGAATACTAACTGTTGCCCGCGGCTCTGCCCGTATAGATGTTGATCATCGCGGTAAAAATTACTCTATATCTTTGTTAGGATACCATCTATGTCCTAGCCAAATTTCGTTAAGATTCGTTCAGCCTTTTAGTCATAAAAAGGTAACAAATAAACAAACTATCAAAGTTACTTTCTCATTTATAATACCTATATATAAATAATTAATTCTATTGATATCTTGTGTTTTACAGAAACTTTCATTAAATCGGGTGATGAAAATAATGTTAATATTAATGACTTTAAGTTATCTGGTTTTTTCTCTAGGAAAAAGGAAAAACGAGGTGGAGTGTGTATTATGACTCGGCAATTTATTGACTGTACCTCACTTAAAATATGCCAACAATTATGTATTGAAAAAATCTTTGAATGTTGCGGTATAGAAATACCATCCTTACAGACCATCATTATTTGTCTTTATAGAATACCAAATGCAGATATATCTGTATTCTTTGAAAAACTCGAATTATTGTTATTTCAATTATGTAAGCGCTCAGTCAAAAATATTATTTTAGCAGGGGACCTTAATATTGAAACGTTAAAAATAAATAATGCTAGTAATAATTTAAAGGGAATACTACTAAATTATAATTTACAACTACACATACACCAACCTACGCGACAACAGTCATGCATAGACCACATAATCAGTAACATTAGCGGTGCATCAAGTAAAGTCTTTCAATTATTTCTGTCGGATCATGACACTGCACAAACATTATGTTTTCCAGTAAATAAACCACAACCTAAATTGACACACTGGTATATAAATAAACGCGACTATAATAACGATAATATAATTAAATTTAAAGAATGTTTATGTAACCTATCGTGGAATAATATATTTGAAGAAGAAGATTGTAATCGAGCGTTTAATTTGTTTCACGAGACTTTTGTGATGTTTTATAACCTTTGCTTTCCCGTTATTAAAATTAAAATGAAATCACACTCGAAAACTCCTAAATGGATAACAAAGGGCATCCAAAAGTCGTCAAAAACAAAACGACGTCTTAGATATAATTTCTATAAAAACAGTACTAAAAATAATAGAGATTTATATACAAAATACGAAAAAATATTAAAGAGGTGTATCGTGAATTCAAAAAGGAATGTTAATGATAAGTTTATACACAACGCAAAAAACAAGTGTCAAGCCACATGGACATTAATAAAGGAAAAAATAGGCGATACTAACATACAGGAGCATATTAAATACGTAAAAAATAATGATAAACATATTGTGGACCCAATTGAGATAGCTACATCATTTAACGATCACTTCATTGCTACTACTAATATAGATAAGAAACCAGTACCAAATTATAAATTATTAAAAAATATTGAACCCACTATCTTTATAAAACCAACATCTGAAAATGAAGTAGTAAAAGCGCTAAATTCATTGAAAAACACTAATTCAGTAGGTTACGATAATATTTCGACTTTTATATTAAAACAGTGTAGTAATGAGATTTCAAAGATATTGTCTCATCTTATTACCCTCTCGTTTTACCACGGAGTGTTCCCTGATAAACTCAAACTTTCAATCGTAAAGCCATTGTATAAAAAAGGTAGTAAAAGTGATTTGGCTAACTACAGACCTATAACGCTCATCCCTATATTATCTAAATTATTTGAAAGGTTAATGTACACTAGGATATCGAATTTTCTTAATGAATTTAAAGTTATAGTTGAAGAACAAAATGGATTTCAGAAAAGCAAATCAACAACGTTAGCTGCATATTCACTAATTCAACATATCACTAAGAATATTGATGAAAAAAAACGGGTCACTGCAATATTCTTTGACATGAGCAAGGCATTCGATGTCGTTAGTCATAAAATCTTGCTGAACAAATGCGATCGCTATGGTATCAGAGGGCAAGCCCTAAAGTGGATACAAAGTTATCTCTCTGACCGAAAACAGAGTGTTCAAATTACTCGCATTAATGAAAAATTTATTACTGAATCTTTCAGCTCAGAGTATAGAGTAAACAAATTTGGAGTCCCGCAGGGCAGTGTGATAGGGCCGTTACTCTTCCTAATCTATATTAACGATATCCCAAGCATAATACAACACAAATGTGTACTCTTTGCAGATGATATATCAGTTATCATCTCAGACAAATGTGATCTTGATAGATATAATGAACAAATAAAATCCACAATTGCAACCGTAACAGACTGGTTAAATGCAAATAATCTTACAGCAAACCTGAATAAAACTAAAATAGTACAATTTCTCAATTACAAGAATAAATATGATAAAATTATAATAGATGAATATAAAAAGGAAATCCAAGAAGTAGATGATATAAAATTCCTCGGTATTACCCTTGACACACACTGCAATTGGAAAGCGCACATTCAAACTGTTTGCACACGTATTAATAAATTTGTCTACGCACTTAGAAACCTAACTAAACACGCAGGTCATAAAGCTGCCCTATCCGCCTACCACGGATATATTGGATCTGTGCTCAGATATGGAGTACTACTATGGGGCAACTCCACAGAAATTAACAAAGTACTCATCTCCCAAAAAAAGTGTATAAGAGCCATTTCTGGTGCCGGGCCTCTAGATTCATGTAGACCATTATTCAAGATGAACAAAATACTCACAGTAATCTCTCTGTACATACTTGAAATAGCGATGTTTGTCAAAAACCAGCCACATTTATTTACAAAAGCGTGCGAACACAAAAAATACCTCTCAAGGGATAAAACTAAACTCGCTGTGACTAGATCCGTAAGCACATTACACCAAAAAAATTGTCATAGTATGGTGGTAAAAATATACAATAGGATACCTAGAGTAATAAGAGAATTGCCCATCAACTTATATAGAAAAAAATTAAATAATTGGCTTGTGGAAGGGTGTTTTTATTCCATAAATGAGTTTTTGACATTCAAGGGATGACATAACCTATTTAATTAATTGACTTTTTTATATTAATTTGATTTATTGACATTATTTTAATATTAATTTGATTTATTGACATTTTTTTAATATTAATTTGATTTATTGACATTTTTTTAATATTAATTTGATTTATTTTATGATTATTTTATGATTAATTATTAGGTTATGTATATCCTTTTATTGTGTGAATCTAAAACTGTAATAATATAATTTATGTCATAATCGTAATATCTAACATACATTTAAACATACTATTAACATTTGCATGCCGCCAGACAGGCGAAATATGCTGTACTAACAGACCTTAAAAACATCTTGTCGACCATGTTTCTAGCAAATAAAATTTTTGAATTTTGAATTTTGAATTTGAATTTGAATTATTATTGATAATGTGTATCAAAAACAAAATAAAATTATTTATGTCGCGAATAAGCTTTTAACTTGACACCTACGCAAACTGCATGCGGCAAATGTTGTGCATAACGCGTTTCATTATAAAACCGCTACACCAGGTGTGTGGGCTATACCTGATTGTTCTACTTATACTCCAATTACAACTAACTGGTTTAATCCTGCACTTGTTTATTTACTAGACAGTACGGTAATTGTACATACTCCCCTGCCGAATTTACCAACCCGCATTAGGCCAGCGTGTGAAAAAGAGAAGGTTTAAGCCTTAGCTTGGACTCTCTCTTTCTCTTGATAGAATAGACTCGTGCTCAGCAGTCAGACATAATATGTATGGGTTGCTATTATTATTGATTTTAAGTAAGAATTTGTACTTGCTAGGATCTTATATGTGCCGACGAGCACACATGTTGTATTTGTTAGTTTTCATTGTTATATATTAGTAGCACAAAGGCTTAAAGCCAAAATTCAAGCTCATTTAGATCAAATGCAGGACACTTATTATGAACGTCATAAAAAAGTCTGCATTTTTTTACTACGGCCAATTCACAGGACTAGTGTAGGGCTTTGAGAAGAAAAGGCAAGAACACGGGCCACTCTTTTTAATCGCCAGAATAAAACATATAATAATACTAAGGGTCGCCCGCGACTTCGTCCGCGTGGTAATTTGGAATATTTTCACCGATTTTGCAACGTATCGCACTACTGCTCCGCTCCTATTGATCATAGCGCAATTTTATATAGCCTATAAATAAAATAAATAAATAAATGCACATTTTTTCTAATTAAAACAGTACTTTCTGAGATTAGCGCGTTCAATCAAACGAACAAACAAACAAACTCTTCAGTTTTATAATATTATGTATATAGTATAGATTTATCTTGACATACTCGTATCTCAATACTAAATATTCGAAACTTAGTATTGAGATATCTCTAGTAACTTTTAATTGTGGACCCTTTCGGGCACAGCGCAATTTAAGAGAGAGGAGGAAGGACGCATAAATATATAATTGCCAAATTTAAATATACTTTATTTTCCTATGCAAGATTGTATGTGTCTGTTGTTAGAAAAATTCTTTAACATTATTCGTATTCTTAACATTCTTTTTTGTCTCGATTTTTTTAACCTGATGTTGAATTACAATGTGAGGTTACTATAAAAAACTTATAACTATCTACAAACATTTTGTCACCTTATCTTGAAAAACAATCATCCAATCAACCTCTAAAGATAGAAGTGCTAAGTCAATTCACCATTTATCCTCTACAATCGACGAAGAAGATGCAATTTGATTAAAAGTCTACTACAATTTTTCTTCCATTTCATTTAAAATCAATTTTCAAGACTTCGTTAGCTTTATCAGCATAAGATAGATTGTCAGGCGACTATGGATTCTTTCCATTAATTTTATCTATCCCATTACACGTTCAAGGAAGATTCAATTCAATCCGTCAGTGGATGATTTAAGGAAAGTATTCTTTAGAATTACTTAAGTTAATTATAATAATAAACAGTCGTCCAACACTAATTGGACAGGATATTACAGGAGGAAAGGAATTAAGGAATATATTTGCAGTTTCATATTGATTTTAATTTAAAAAATCTATCGATCCGCGTGGTTATTACTTAGCTACTTTAAAACAATGACGCAGGTAAGAACCCTGTTTTTAGAACCCCATTTTCCGTGTGGTGCCGGTTTAAGAATACAAATTTCACCACCCCATTCTATCCCGTGGGTGTCGTAAGAGTCGACTAAGGGAATTGTGAGTCAGGCAGACAATATCTACTGCAAGAGAGGGAAAACTCGAAACAAAACCCTATACTAACCCGTCTGGCTAGCGTGGTATAGTAGGCTAATATCCCTCCAAATGTGTGGAGGAGACCCGTGCCCAGCAGTGGGACGTTTATGGGTTGAGATGATGATGATTATGATGATGAGGTAAGAACCCCATCCAGCTCACTTATCTGTAGTACAAAAATTTTAGAAAAAGGTATACCTACTAATATTGAGTTTTTGGAATCGTAAATCTTTCTGATAACAAAATTATTACAAAAAAAAAAAATTATAGATTTTTTGAGTTATGTTTAAAAATATTTTGTTTGTCCGTGGAGAATTACCAATAGTAGGATTCCCCAACGGAGACTCCAAGACACAAAAGTTTTTCAGTAGTATGGCAGTCATGAACAAAATTTAATTCATCTGTATTATATTTATTATTGAAAGAGGAAAGATACTATAGGTACTAGCGAGCCCACCCGACAGGGAAAGAACCTTCACTTTACAAAAGATCAAGAAGGAAAATCAATATGGAAGAAGAAGAAATAGAAAAAGATCAAGAAAATAACTACACCCAGCGGTGAAGTTATGTCTCCAACGTTCATTTTAGGATGCGTTTTGAACGAGATCTATCCTATCCCATCCCAGGGATATAACATCCTAAAGCCATGGTGCAAAGAAATGGGTCGGCAACACGCAATTGATACTTCTGGTATTGCAAGCGTCCATAGGCTACGGTAACTGCTTAACATCACGCGGGCAATATCCTTGATTGCCACCAAAATAGGATAATTTGCCCTCAAATAGTTAGAACTAAGCTATAAGTCGTCGTGAACCCAAAAACACGTGTCAATCCTGTATTACTTGTTATAAAAGTTGTTTTCTTTACCCATCAACAATTACTGCGAAAAAGAACAGCATAACAAGGATCCTTCGACGTTAGTTAGGCGGTCAATGAACTTCGTCAAATAGTTTAGTTGTCAAGTCACGTTTTGAACAAAAATGGGAATTACGAAAATTTACGAGTTTCTATTGAATTAGACTTGTTTCTAGTTGTTTTGTGCATTAAAATTACGACGTGTAATTATCTTAAGGGACCATGTTTAGAAGATTATACATATAAATACTGTTTTGCTTGAACTTTTATTAATTGGCTCAGTATTACATAGGTACTTGTGCGTTTTACTTTATTTAGCGCGGCAGCCTTATTTTTTTCAAAAACAAAAGTAGCCGACTCATAAAATTAGCTGCCAGCTGTCCAGCCGGAGATTAGCGACAAAAAACTTCTTTTTTTATCTTACATTTTTACGTCCTTTGCTATTTGAATTAGAACTATTTTAAAAAACAAATAAAACACTAAAAATATTTTTCGTGATTTATTTGTTTTTAAAATAGCTTTGCACAGCGGTTTTTTGTGTAAAATGTGTTACGAAATCCACATAATTAAATAAATTTAGTTCGAATGTAGAGGGTAAAAGTACTAACCTGAAAATCAGTAGTTTCAGGTTAGTACTTTTAGCGATTCAATTCAATAAAATATTAAATGAATAGAAAGTTAAATTAACTGTGTGTGCTATAGTCTCATTTTTATCTACATGCCAACTAAGTAAAACCACATACGGAAGTCAGTGTCCCAATAAAAGTCTCCGTCTTCTCAAATGATTATATTGAATGAGCTTTCATTCATCAACAAAATCCTTAAAGCTAGATTTCCAAACTGTCCATATACGCTCCAAATCGGATTTCCACCTGATCTACATACATTTCTCTCATGACAAAGCATTACTTCCATCACACAAAGCAGGAAAATCCCTGATTATACGGAATCAGAACCAATCAATGGCACCAACTGTGGTATTGAATTTGAATTATTATTTTGAAAATGAGCGCAATATTTGGGCGTATTCCAATCAAACATGCAAATGTTGTGGTGACGTAGAGTGACGTGGTATTTGCTAAACTAACGGCAGTTAGGGTGTTAGCGCATTGGAATATTCTGTATTAGTGATACCACAGCGTATTGAAACTATTAGACGCCTGTTCGGAGTTAGGTCAAAGTGGAAGTTATGTTTTGATTATGTTATTATTTGGCAGAACCAACTACGCTACGATGCAAGGATCCATAAAAAAGTAATCTTTTGCTACAAAGATAGCAACTAGAAAGCTATTTATCTGCTCCGCTGAAACACGTTTACCACTAATTCACAGGCCTACAAGGTTATTATTTAATTATAATCTGTTGATTTTGCTTACAAGCTGATAAAAACTGTGGCTTTAATACCAAGTTCTTCTATACTCATATTTTGGTCCGGATTTTTAAATCTAACCAAATATACGCACCGCACCGGCTGCAGAATTTATATATAGCATTCGCAATCGAGAATGCTACACAAATTCCACGGTCGGATTTGCTATATTCTTCTTGTATGGTCTGTTGTCTACCTCACGACTTGAACCATTGTTAGTAGTTAGAAATGTATATTGTCCTTTTGTACTCTGTCATGCCCTTTATATATTTACGTGACAAAAATTCTAATGCTAAACATTGCAGATCAAGTCAAGTCACGTTTCTAGCCGCAGATCTATTTATTGAAAAGAATTAAGTAGTAATGAAGCTACAGACATGGAGTAAAAGTACTGGCTTTGTCGATAAAAAGTACAAGACAGAGTCGATTACCATATTATATCAGCGGCAATATAATAGACGACAACTAATGAAATATAAACTCATTTCGCCGATTTTTAATTAAAATCAAATAGTATAATTTAACAAAGGCACGCAAAATACGCAAATTCGGCGTGTTGTTGCGGAAACCAGCCTGAAATACCAATACCAATAATGTAACCAAATTATTTATTAATAAATACTTTATTTAATCAGGATATTGGTGTGTTTGTTTCGTAAAACAAACAATTTACGGCAAAGCTGTCAACTACAATATTTAGCCTGATAAATAGACACAATATTGCATATATTTTATTTTTAATCCACAAAATGAAAGTAGTTTAAAAATAAAGTATTACACACTCCGGATAGACACTGTAATCTACGAACTTTAAAAAGATAAATGTGGAAGCCATGATGTTAGCTATGGTCAAATATAACATAATTAAGTTATGTACGAGCATTGAGTTGGAATATCCATCAAAGGAAAAGTTAAACAGAATACCAAACAACCTTATGAACAAGATATTGATGATTTTTCAAAGACGAGGAGAGGGTTATGTGACAAGTTAACATTGTGTTATTAACCAGTTACTTTCTTTTCCCGTTCAATATAATTATTGTACTCGTAGTTATGCACTGTTTTTACCACTTTATTATATTTGTAAATTATTTATTTACTTACGACTAGATTATAATCTATCTCTGTGTCAAATATAATTTAGATCTATTCAGCCATTATGGCATGATTAAATAATAAACATTCATCTATCTATCCAAACTTTCATATTTATAATATTAGTAAAATTCACTTGTTTTAATATGACTGGCTTGGTGGTTATATTTGATTAAAATTAGTTAGATGGAACACGCGCGATTAAATGTTGTTGAAGCTATGATTTGTGTGATAAATTCTGTTGCATATTTCACATAATGTAATTCCACTATGGATGCCAAATAAATTGATATTGGAATTATTTGATATTTCAGTAACATTATTGATAAACAATTTAAACCCACGCCTCGCAAAATAAGCTCTTTGAAAACCATTTCAGGAAACATTTTGCAGCAAATCAGGTTAATATAAACCCATAAAGGTTCATATTTATCTATACTAATATTGTAAACAGCTAAAGTTTGTGAGTTTGTAGGTTTTGAAAATGCTTTTATCAATAGAACACGCGTTAGCCACGTTATTTGTGAATTTCACAGGTTATGTATTAATCCGAAAAATAAAAAGACTTTTTCGTGATTTCGTCGGATTTGCAATATTTAGATAAGGTAAAATAAAATAAACTGAAGCGAAGCGAGGGCGGGTCGCTAGTAATGATAATAATTATAATGATTTGTTTAATCAAATTGACATAGATACACAGGGTTATATAAATAAAAAAAAAAATAACAATTTTGCAGACATAACGAAAGTAGCATTTGCTAAATAACGTGTATGAGTGCGTGTATGTTTGCAGTAGTGTGTTTGCAGTAGTGTGTCATTGCTAAGTATGTCCTATGTAAGGAGATTTTTTGTTTTAACAAAATTTTGTTCTACTCTGATACACGTATATTGCTGTGACCAACGAATTTAATCTGCAGTACTAAACAGAAAAGAAACATAACTCATAAATTTTGACAACGGCATAAAAAATCAGAAGGCTAGATATATTAGATTACTCCTATACTAACAATAACAAACGAAATTATTCTATTCATCTCCAAAAAACCACACAGTTGCCAAACATCGTTTGTATCCTTAAACAAAGAACACATTATCGTAAACGAAAATGTGTTTCATCAAAAGCAGAAGAACCAATTTCATTATGCACACGGAACTTAGGGCTGCCTAATTCTACCAAACTTAATGTTCTACTGGCCAACAGTGTACATTCGAAAAAAGCATAAAGTCTAATATAATTCATAGGGTCGGGACATTATGATGAGCTGTGCTGTGTCTCGTTCAGCTCAATACGTGATTACATGCAATATATTTTCTTCATACTACCACGATGATAAATAGCATGCGGTCAGTCTAATGGTAATCAGTTATCAGCCTATTAACGCTTGCAATACCAGAAGTATTACTCGCATATATTACTCGCATAGTATACTACAAGAATTATTGTATACAAAGGACATTAAAAAAGGAAATGCGCAAATTAAAATAGAAAAAATAAAATAATATAAATACAAATTTTACTACGATTTTAACAGCTATATAGTCATCAATATCTATGTCTATTATATACACATTGAGTTAGTCAGCACATTTTATGTATTCAGAGTTTTATTATTCTAGTAATGTGACGAAAAAGCAAACGGCTCTATTCAGTTTCAGTGCTTCATGAAATATAATAAAATAATAATAAATCTTTCTTATACTACTTAGATGGCAAAAAAACTCATATACCAAGAAGGTCAAATTTTAACACTAGGGTTTTGTGATTTTGTATCCCTAGTATCTTCTACTTTGAGAAGATCCGTAGTATAAAAACGCATCTCAAAGCGACCAGTGTAAAGCTCAGCTCAGCACATCTCAGCTTTATCACCGCACCCTTATGAAGGTTGCCATTTTCATTATGGTAATGCTTCAACCAATCTTTGATATCGTAGCGATTATTACTATTTAGCTGTGAGTGTACCCATTTTGGAACAATGGGCCTTTTTGCACATTTACTTTAAATATTTTTCTTTCGTATAATGTTTTTATTAAAGCGATAAAATATTATTTACGAAGATCAATTTTGGTTGGGTGTCTAATTGAAAAAAATACTGTATCGGCTTTGTTGTTTTAGGATTGTTTAAAGTTTGATTAAGAAGATGTAATAAAGGTTTTATATAGCGCAATTTTTGTGTTACGCGTTTGACGTATACATTACAGATTTGAGATAAATAAAGTATAATTTACTCTCTACTCCAAACATGGAATAATTAATAAAAAAAATTACACAAAATAATTATTAGGCAGAACAGCAAAAATATGTAAATTGTAATCCTTAATATTATACTAAAGAGCTTACAAGCTTTGAGCGAAAATTAATTAAGTAAACAACAACAATTTTCCTATCAATTTGTTTCAAATCTCTTTATTACAAATCGTTGGGAACGGTGGGTCTAAACCGTACATAGTATAGGTATAACATGCTATACTTATATCGGTACGTTTTATAGATGGTCGTGATAGTGTTGCCGAAAATGACACGAGCGATTGATACTAGTGAATAGGGTGGGGTCCTAGTGTTAGTACATAATTCTTCCTCTTTGACAAACTAGCTAAATTATCACATCAGTAACATATGTATATATATATATTATTTTATTATATATTTATGAATATGTATTTAATTAAACCTATGTATATATTTAGTCTATGTGTTATCTATATTTATAAGAAATATAATTTTCTACTTATTTAATTTAACACATCTTGCACCTACTACATTCATTTCTGCATCACCTAAAGGTCGGCTGGTAGAGAATGCCTTTGGCATTAAGCCCACCTTTGTACAATATTGTGCATAAAGTTTAAATAAATAAATATATAAATAATTCTGCTAAGAGTTGAAGAAGAACATATCGACGGCAAACATCGTTAGATCTTTTTATACTATAATAGTTTAAAAACCTTCCGATTTGCCATAAGCGCAAATTAATGGACATGTTGTGTGTTCTCCCTATTCTTACATACGACGCTCAAACCTGGTCTTTGATAATTCAGCAGAGGTCCAAACTCGAGGTTTGCTACCATGCTTTGGAGCGCAGCATTCTTGGACTATACTACGCGATACTGCGCGCCAAGACCCGAATCGCCGACGTTACCCAAAAATCAATCAAGCTCAAATGGGACTGGGCTGTATATTTGCCGCATGTCAGACAACTTGTGGACTAAAATTACCACTATATGGATCCTAGAAAATGTTCAACGGCATCATGGTAGGCCTAGACTCAGATGGCGAGACGAGTTTGAGGCATACAGAAAGGACTGGTCTAATTTAGCACAAGATCGGGTTGAATGGAAAAAGGAAAGTTAGGGTCCTGTATATTTTATGTTTTTTTCCCCTGTAGTGGACAAAAAAACATTAAATATAATACATTGAATACAATGACATATTCACGTTGTTATTAAAAACATCTCTGACCGCTAAGCTTACAGTGAGACACAACCTTACTTACCAACTTTCAGTTTACGACAGTAGGCTTTAAAATTGGTTGCGAAATTTCAAATGCCACTACGATACCGATCCCTAATTAGTTTGTCCGTACCTCCATGATCCTCGGATTTGGGTGGACACTTCTGGTTTTAAAGAAGCAATCGATTATTGTTTTCGTGAAAGGTTCAGGTTCAGGTGGATCGTTAATGTGGGTAAGGTTTAGATAGCGAATTTTCTGTGCGATAAAATATCAACGCTTGTTTTTTGTATAATTAGACTAGCCTGTTCGTCTAGTGGTAAGTGACTTTGACTGCTACGCCGGAGATCGTGGGTTCGATTCCCACCCAGGAAAAATATTTGTGTGATGAGCACGATTGTTTGTTCTGTGTCTGGGTGTAATTTATCTATAATATGTACGTATTTAGATATACATATATAAGTATGTTTATCAGTTGTCTGGTTGCCATAGTACAAGCTCTGCCTAATTTGGACTCAGATGGCAATATGTGAATGTGAGTTGTGCCAAAATATTATAAAGGTTGATACTCACTGGGAGCATTCGCGTGTAATGTTAAAATAATAATTGTAACGTTGAGTATGTGAAGAGTTTCCGAGCATTCCGTGGGTTAGTTGATCAATTTTGTTGAGTTGAATCATTTTTAAGAGAGGTAAGGCATCGTACTAGTGAGCAAGCCCGACTGGGGAAACACCTCCACCTTACAGAAGACCACAGCCAAATAACTACACACAGTTGTGTAGTTGTGTTCACTTGTCTGAGTACAGGTCTCCAGCGCTCATTTAGGGATGTGTTTTGAAAGGCACGTATTCCTATCCCAGGGATAGTCCCATCATAACGTAAATACCTGTTGTAAAAAAATGCTTGGCAACACGCAAGTAATACTTTTGGTATAACAAGCGTCTATAAGCTACGGTAACTGCTTAACATCAGGCGGGCCGTATGCTTGTTTGCCAGCTAACCAGAATACTGTTTCTTCTTTCATTTGAAACATTGAAAATAGCCTCCTAGTTTCCCTATTCCCTATTTTCAATGTGGGAAAAGCCGCAGCTAGAAGCAACTTTTACTAAAAACACATAAGATTCACGGAGAGATAAAAAAACAACATATACTTACCTTCCAACTTGTATAAAAATTGATATTTTTGAACTAACTCAGTTATCGCCAAATTTTGACTGTGAGGTGATCGACACTAACAATGCGCTGAATGTTGTGGGGTCACCCGTACTTAGCAGTGGCACATGTATTAATAACTATAATTATTACGTCATCAACAAACCTGTTAACTTTTTCCCATCTCAAATACATTACATCAAGTTACATTTCCTATTATTTGCAGTTACTATTCATGACGGAATCTCTTTAACGACCTCGTCACGTTTTACCATTCATGGCCTTCGTACGCGGCATGACTGCTGATGTCTTCCAACATCGTCGTGATGTATTACCAGACTGTGTAGGCAAATCAGGTTTATATGCTTAGGAAAATGCCCTTTGTGATTTATAGAGAAAATGAGAAGTACCTTTTTGTAGAATTATACAAGCGAGGTAATTTTAAAAGGAGTGTGTGAAGAGTGATTGTATAGAATATAACGGGTTTTTATATTACTTTGGTTATTGTATTTTTTTAATTTTTATATTAAAAGGCAAGTAACAGTGGTTAGGCTAGTCGAAATATGATGTTGTTGTATTTTTAATTAGAGCTCGCGACTCGTCAAACGTACACTTGCGGACGCCTATGTCCTACAGTGGACTGCGATAGACTGTTGATGATAACGATGCGGTTACCGTAACCTATAGACGATTACAACACCAGGGGGTATTAATCGCACGTTACCGTAAAAACCTTATACTTCTTACATAAAGAACCCCATGCTATAGTCTAGTAATATCCTACGACCATTCATACACGGGCATCTGATTCCAAACCAGGCAAAGCCTGTACTATGGCAACCAGGTAAACATACATACTGAATGCAGACGTATTAAACATAAATTATAAACAAGCATAGTACAAAAAATCGTACTAATCACATCAATATTTGTCCTGGATGGGAATCGAGCATACGGCCTGCCTGATGGTATGCAGTTACTGTAGCCTATAGACGCTTGGACGGGGCACCTTTCGTGTGTTGATAACTACGGGTTTGCATGCTACATCGTGGTGCGTGACGTAGCGTGACACAGTATAAAGAAATCTTAACTTAATTCTTAACTCTTTTATATCTAAAGTCTTCTGTAAGGCAAAGGAATATTCCCTGACTGTTAATACTCGTATATACCTCTATTTTATATTCGTTGTTAATTTCAAATTGCTCATGTCTTAAATATTAAATTTAGGACAGGTAAACCGTCTGCTTCTGTTTACAAACTTAGTTATAGTCTAGAAATATTTATTTAGGACGTTGGTTTCATAATTGTTTACTTAAATTATTAATTTAAGTGACCTTGTTTAATTTTACACATTTAACAAATTCATATCTAAAAATAACGACGCCTTAACGCCTTTTTAAATGACAACTACTGCAGAAACCTGCCCTGTATCGGAGAAAATTGGGACATAATGAGCGGACGTATTGCTGTCCAAATCATGTGACTGGCTTTGTGATAGGTAGTTTTCCTAATTCTGGAATAAATCGCATTCCTCAATGTGTCCTGGAGATCTGTACCCACAGAAACAGAACTAGTTTCAATGCTGGGCACTGGTCTCCTGCTCTATTAAGAGAGCTCATAGAGATTTAAGCTTTAGCCTTTAGGTTTCTTTACGATGTTTACCTTCACCATTCAGCAATACAACTTCATCATCAAAATAGTGGTACATCATCTCAACCCATAAACGTCTTACTGCTAGGCACGGGTCTCCTCCACTCGTTCGAATTAGCCTACTGAACCACGCTGGCCAAACGGGTTGGTATAAGCATTCGTTTCGCGTTTCTCCCTTTTGCGGTGGTTATTGTCTGCCCTTAGTCGACTCTTACGACACCCTCGAGATGTAACAGGGTGGTGAAATTTGTGTTCTTAATCACCACACGGACAAAAATGAAGGTACCATACAATATTACTCAAACACCTCAACATTTTTAATCAATGTTTATTACTATCGCAGCTCCAAGCTAAAACACGCAACTGTAATAAAACCGAACATAACTATACTAAACAATGAAAGGTACTATAAAACACTGAGTTTAAGCGTGAGTAATTATCCTGCCCTATCCCGTAGGGTTACAATAATTAACATAACAATTTGCATACAGTGTAATGGTCTTAAATTATAATCCCGTTCTATTCACCATACAACTTGGGATCAGGATATATAAACTTTCCCTGGTTATTTTGGATATTAACTGGGTAAGGTTGTTATTAACATAAGTATATGTTGGGATTGCAAGGCAAAATGAAACTTATATTATTTTTGGTTTAATATTTAGTTTTATTTTTGTGTGCGTTTCTTATCTATACGAAAAAATGTATATTATTATAATATTTATGTATAAATTGTTAAAAAAAAAACAAAGCATAGTGTAGAAAGGTCTTCAAGCGAAGCGGAACGATGATCTTTCTGTCAATAGGCGTATATATGGAGAGGCCAATATCTTATAGTGGACTGTGTGCGGCGTCACTGGGCTTCACAAAATCTGCAAAGAGTATGTGCGAGGTAGCTTAAGAATGCGTGGCACCGCTGACTAATTGCAAGAAAGAGGCTATTGCAGCCTCTTCCTACTCTATCTTGCAATTTGTACAAAAAGATTAAACTTGGCACTACAGCTTTTCCATCCTGAACGAAAATCTAGACGCAGACCCAAGATGATCAGTCGATACAAAGGCTCGTCAAAAAAAAATCTTGCACCTCTTTTGGTTGAAACCAATTAAAATAGAATAGTCTAATACTCAGTTAAATGCTACACGATTGGCTGCTACTTTGACTGCAATGCTACAGATGTGCTACGCGTCTATAGTGCTACAGCTCCGCGCTATAAATCTGCTACGGTATAGCAACGCTATACAACGCGATATCCAAGCTCGCTATTTTTAAAGTTATTTGTATTGTGCCAGTGAGTGAAATCTTAATTTCATTTTTTATATCAACTAAGGCACGGCATAAACCATCATTGACTTAACTAGCATGTCCATCCAAAATAAAGAGAGATTATTAATCTAAGAGAAGTTGGGTCCTAGCGGCTGGCGGCCTTCATCTTAAACTCAAACTCAAAATTCATTTATTCATTTAGGTTACAAAGTAACACTTATGAAGGTTATAAATTATGAATAAACCAGAACAATGATGTCAGCTAAATTTTCCTATGGCTAGTTCGCTGACGTGGAGTCGGGTTCTTACAGGGAGACCACAGTCAAATATCTATACATAGTGATTTAGTTGTGTTTTTTAAGAGTACAAGTCTTCAGTGCTTAATTAAAGGATGACTGTGTTTTTTTCATAACTCTAAACCTTTGGCTAGTAGTTTTTCGTTTTTATGGTAACTGCTAACCATCAGGTAACCCGTATGACCATTAGCCAGTAAGTAAAAAAACATACTGCACTAGTTTTAAAACGATACTTAAATAGTTTTACGTCCACAAAATTCTGCAGCAAACAAGTTATCCAATGAAAACGGCGTAAAATTTCATAAAAATATTATTTCAGTTCAAATTGCCACTACTCCAAATACCATTTCCAGTTTAAGTGCTTTAATTCCATCACTTTATGACTCTGCATGCCAGCTTGGAGCAATGCATCTACCATTAATGCCTCTGGGAATGTCTATCTGCAAGATAAACGGCCTGGTATGACAAATATTACCTCCGTTCATCTCCACCCGTCAATATATTGTAGTGAATACAAATTGGTGATATTGATAGGTTTATTGTTAGTTAGGATATTGATCCTGATATTGATGATAGCAAAGATGCTTAGGAAAATTGATTGATGAATAAATGGAAAACAATCTAGAGCACGACGGTTACCGCATACTGGTATTTCATTTTAGCGTCTCCTTGTTTTGGAGAGCATGTTAAATGTCGGTCCCGACTGAAGAGTCACATATGAATACTTTGACTGACCATTCTGGGGTTTTGGTCCAACTGCTTAGGCCATACTACTCTGACTAACCGGTAAAGACTTTTACCGACTATAATATTGTAGTTATGTCCAAGTACTCTCATCGATGATTCTAAGTGTGGTCCTGCTGTGCTGACCGAATATCCCAAAATTGTGATCCAACTACTGTGAGAGACCATTCCGGAGTATGTTTCTTCTGATTTGACTGAATATCACGGCATCATGATCTAACCAGCTTTCCAGGGATCATGCTCCAACTACTTTGTAGATCATACACTTTTTTATCTCATGTGACTATCGAACCCACTTAACACCGCGCAATGGTAAATGGGACGCTATATTTCACCATGTCAATTCTGTACTCGGAAGAAACAAATTATTATTAGAGACATGTTTATTGTTACTGGACGCCGACCGCCGGTGATGGATGAACGAAAATTCTAAAGCGAAACAGCTACATTTTCAGCCAGGTATAGAAAGAGTGTAATGGATGAGCTCTCCGTGTCTAAATGGGATTTTTAATAGAAATGTTGAGTTCAACTAGTTATTGAAATATTTTTTGTTTGTGTAAAAATGTCGGTAAAAATGTACACTTGATGGTAAGCGATTACCAAAGCCAAGGCAATGCCTGAGGCATCATTTATACATTGCTGATAGTGCATAAATCTAAATATAAATAAGTAAAGGCAGAACAGTTCAATACCCATCTCACATCCATTTTTCAATTTTTTTATGTTTAATTGGTGATTGATGAGCTTTTGTAATGTCATAAAAAATTGGCAACAGTTTTTTTATAATTTTCAAACATTTCATTTCTAATGATGAGTGCGTTGGCCAGCCTGACGCACATTATATAGTATAGAGTAAGGTAAAATATTTTTTAATTTTGTCTAGTCCTTTTTCTATTAGTGTTCTATAAAAGTTATTAAAACTCTCGGAAAATAGAAATAAAACAAATTTTATGTACTGAGAAGCCTTAATGAGGGTTAGATGGAAAACATTTCGTTATAATCGCTGGCGATTCCCTTCACAAAGGCGGATATAATAATGGAAAAGTGGATGGCGTCACGACTGAGTGTTAGACACACAGACCAATATTAGATCAGACCAATATATCTTTCAAGTTGGAACACGAAAAATTTTACATTCAGAACTCGAAAGAGCAATCAAAATATTATAGTTTTTATAACTAAGTTTATTTCTCTAACAAATATTAATGTAATGTCAGATGTTTTGTATACTGTAACGTCAAACATGGCCGCCAACATTTTGGTTCTTGTAATCCACAGATAAAAAAAACTACGAAGGACTAAATCCAAACATAAAGCGAGAAAAACCCAGGGCACAAATTTTGAAATTCTTACATGTCTATATTTCAGTTAGATTATTTTCTGACCGTAGGCTTTCCTTACATATTTCTTAGCTTTTTTTTTATACTACCAAGGAGGCAAACAAGCATACGGTCCGCCTGATGGTAAGCAGTTACCGTAGCTTATGGACGCTTGCAACACCAAGGCTATCACTCGCGCGTTGCCGACTCTTTAGAAACCTTATAACTCCTTTCTTGAAGAACCCCATGCTATAGTTTCACTTATTTCCCTGTGACTTCTACCTATAGTACCTATGACAAAATCTGCTGGCAAACAAGCACAACATCTTCTTTAACAATGTGTAGATAATATTAATATCAGTTATGAAGCATATCAACAAGAGCGAGAGCAACAAATAAACGTCATCACAAACAAAGGCCTGATGGCGAACGCCGATGAGCGGCCATTTTTCAAACAGTCAACCGTCATGACACTAATATCAATCTTCAAGATGTTATATCCGTGTGAGACATTTATTGTTTTGTGCAATCATATATTTTTGTTTTCTTATTTAATAAGACATCTCCCGCACTAGAGAACAAGCTCTGTGTCCAGGGAAACTTTACAAACATACAATTAACGGACAAAAATTACACCCAGACTCAGAACAACTCTTTGTGGGTCACACAAAGTTTTGCCCTGTGTGGGAATCGAACCCACAACCTCATACACAGCAGGTGCATGAGGATGTGGGTCTAATATCCAATTGTACGGAAATAAAAGTTTTTTATTGGATACAGTCACTGCTTAGGCAGGCCGTTAGTCTAGTGGTAATTGAGAGTGATTCGACAAGTTTTCTTATATTTTAATATCTACTCTGCTATTCCGGGTGGAGACGAAATCAACAAACCGGATATAATCAAAATCTGTTCAGCCGTTCCCGAGTTATAAATGGTATAACTAATACGACGTTTTTTTATATACATATCATTATATATATATTTCTTGTGTGCGTGTGTATGTCACTGAACTCCTCCTAGACGGCTGGACCGATTTTGATGAAATTTTGTGTGTTGGTAGGGCCCTGGATGGTTTAGATTCACAATAAGACCTGGTAGGTGGCGCTGCTGTCGGTATTTCGGCTTTTAGGCAGGACGACGTCTGCCAGGTCCACTAGTAATACATATAATATAATTAAATAGACATAAACCCAGTATTAAAATAAAAGCTATACACAAATAATACATACCATTAGAAAGTATATTTAGTCTTTACAAAACAATGTTTGTTTTAATTAAATTTAACAAAGAGACCCGCCTTAACAAACATGTGTTGATGAATTGGTGAAAATTTCTCATGGCCCACATAATTGTTGACATAAAAAGTAACAAAGCTGGAACATTTTTTATTATATTTTCCGTTGGAATAGCGTGCTTATGAAGCTTCAAAGTATGTGGTTTTGGTCTTTTATATCCATAATAATAATAATGTCCTCGTAACCGAATTTTGGTCACAGCGACTAATCTTTACGGAGAACAGCCATAACCATCTTTCGCAGGAGATATAGTGTCTATGTGTGTGCGCTAACACAGGTGCATTCTCATAGTCCGATGGGACAGCAATCCGACACGACTGGCTGGGGTATTCCGTAAAAGCAAAAACCGAGCCTTTTTGACGTTTAGTCAATAGATAGTGCCGTCACCGAGCAATCACAACTGACAGTTTGCGATCACAACTGTCAGTTTGTCATCGCTGTTTCTTAGAGAATCAGCCAGCCAAGTGTGGTCGGGCGTAGAAGCAACGACTTAGGGCGCCTTCAAATTTGCTGCAAAGTATCGCGCGGAGCCAGCAGCAGCGCTGCAGTCACGCATTTTTTATTTATATGGATTAAGGAAACAGCTTTTAATCCTACGACTGCCTTGTGGTCTAGTGGCCGCAGTATGCGCCTGCTGTGCACGAGGTTATGGGTTCGATTCTCACACAGGACAAAACTTTGTGTGAACAACCCACAAATAGTTGTTCTGAGTCTGGGTGTAATTTGTGTCCGTTAATTGTATGCTAGTAAAGTCCCCCACGACACATAGCTTGTTCTCTAGTGCGGAAGTTGTCTAAAAAAAATAAAATTCCATGTGGTGACGGATTTATTAAGAATACAAATTACACCGGGATGAAACCGGTTGGTGACATTTGTATTCTTAATACAAATGTCACTAACCGGTTTCATCCCGAGGGTCATGTCGTAAGAGTAGACTAAGGAAGTAAGCCTGGCAGACAATATCCACTGCAAGAGAAGGAAAACTCGAAACAAAACTCTATACCAAGCCATCTGGCCAGCGTGGTATAGTAGGCTAACATCCCTCCAAGTTCATGGAGGAGACCTGTGCCCAGCAGTGGGACATTTATGGGTTGAGATAATGAAGGTAACAGCGCGGCCGCAGCGCAAATTTAAAGGCACTCTTAACTTGCTTTCCGAGGCTCGGAGACGTTTTGCTGTGCATTAAGAAAATGGTCACCCATCTAGAGGCCGACTGTGGTAAGCTTGCTTAACCTTGAAATCTTTCAATCCGCCTCGCATAATACAATATTAGTGGGGAGTAAGATCGTTTTTTTTTTACTTCTTAGGTGGGAAACGAGCATACGGCCCGCCTGATGTTAAGCAGTTACCGTAGCCTATGGACGCTTGCAATACCAGAAGTATTACTTGCGTGTTGCCAACCCATTTTTTTTACCCCAGGACTTATGATGGGAGTATCCCTGAGATAAGAATACGTTTCTTTCAAAACGCATCTCTAAATGAATGCTGGAGACCTGTACTCACACACAGGAACATAACTATACCACTGTGTTTAGTTATTTGGCTGTGGTCTTCCGTACGGTGGAGGTCCTTCCCCAATCGGTCTTGCTCGCTAGTATGGTGCTCTACCTCTCTTAAAATACACGAACAAGTAATAAATGTTCTTGACAATACATCACGTTTCCCCCACATATCCTGCACTCGAGCTATATCCGTCAGCTTATCGTGTATCCCGGGCGTTGCCTGCAAAAATCCCAGTAGTACGAAAGAATATTCTATTCTAAAATCGAACATTAATAAAGCTGAAGACGTCGTTACTGGCGTTTGAATAATTTTGCATAAGTACTGAGTCTCCGATGATATAAGGGATGGGGTAAAAGTAAGGCATGTGCCATTAGATTTTGATAGAATTTTTAAAGAAATATTTTTGCGCTGTTAAACAAATACTTGACGTGACGACCTGGATGCATATGATAATAGATAAGGATTGTTGGAAAAAGGCAATGAACAGATGGGAGTGGATGTCAATGGAGGAGGCCTTTGCTCAGCAGTGGGACAATACAGGCTAGGTAAAAAAAAAACAAATACTGAAAAGGAAAATCTTATCTTGGGAAAACTTTCAGATAGCCTTAACAAGACAGCTCCTGTATTATGGCAACCAGATTTTTGGTAAACATTTATTTTTTTATACTTCTTGGGTGGCAAACAAGCATAGGGCCTAACTGATAATAAGCAATACCGGAGGATACCGGAGGATGCGTGTTGCCGACGAATTTATTTTTACATCAGGGCTGATGGCGGATTTTAGTTGGAGTATTCCTGGCATAGCATAACGTTTTTTTAAAACGCATTTCTAAATGAGCGCTGGAGATCTGTATTCACACATATGACTTAACACAACTACACCCTTGTCTGTAGTTATATTTGTACCGGAAGAAATTCTCTAATTCTCTTCTGATAGTGAAAATGGCATCAAAATCCGTAGCATAGTTTAGGAGGAGTAAGCGAACAGACGATACAAAAAAACTATTTTATTTTATACTATGTATTTATTTTTAGAAAAAAAGTTTTAAAAAAAGCAAGTCAGATGCTAAAAACACCTAAAAAGAATTCTAAATTTGTTATCTTGTGTTTTTTGCGTCTGAAATTTTTTGAAACCAACCTTTTTTTAAATGGCAAATATCAATAAGGGCCAACTGATAGACTGCAGTAGATGTATTCTTAGGACAAGATTACCATACAATACGACCATACAATTTTTATTTTAACTAACCGTGTGCCCACTAGATTTCACCATTGTGCTCGCGACCTTATATTTAACCCTCTTAGGAGATGAATACCATTTTAAAATGATTTTTACTATTAAAGTATAAGAAAGTACAACGTAGATATACATCTGAAGTTTCCAGCTGAATCTCCAGCTAACGACCCACATTCAAGCTGTACTTGGTCCATGTATATTATATGTAATAGTGTAGTTAATTTTATACTATTCATCAGTGCAGTTCAGAGGAATTTCCTCTCACGTACGATTAAGTTGTGGAATGAGCTCCCTGCCGAAGTTTTTCCGAGAGACTATAGCATTAGGTTCTTCAAGAAAGGAGTTATAAGGTTTCTAAAGGGTCAGCAACGAGTTAGTGATAGCCCTGGTGTTGCAAGCATCCATAGGCTACGGTAACTGCTTAATATCAGGCTGGCCGTATGCCTGTTTGCCTCCTTGGTAGTAAAAAAAAATACACTTCACTGATTTTTACTTATGAATGTATACAGAGAGGTAAGACTTCATATAAGTGAGCCAGCCTCGCTGGAAAAGGACCTACACGTTACGGATTGCAGTTGTTTTCTGTGTGTGAGTCACAGAAATGTATTTCTGTGCTGTGAATAGGTACAGGTTTCTAGCGCTTATTTAGGGATGTGTTTTTATGATACGTTTTTTTATCCCAGGGATACTTCATCATAAAACCTTGATGTTAACTAAGTAGTATAAAAAAGTCATTTGAGGTTTACAGCTGACGACCCACATTCTAGCAGCTGTACTCGGACTATGTATGAACGTATTGGACCAAGAGTCAGCGACTTATTTAATTTTGTCATTTGAAAAATTATGAATTCACAAAATAACTCTTAAATATCTGCAGAATAATAAAATTTAGTTATAGTATCAATCAGTCCTGAAATTTGTAGTAAATGATATTGACAGCATTTTCTATTTTTAATGAATTTTTATTAATGTTAACTCTAAGATACTGTTGTCTGCGGCAGAGAGTTGCTAAATGAGCCTTTTATTATCCTGCAGGCTAGAATTAGTATGTGAATTTTCATGACTTTTGAAAATAGTAAATACGTCGCTGGATCTCCCTCTATACAATGTTATTATTAGTATTGATGAAACCTGAAAGCAGTTTGTTTAATCCAATTTTTAAACCACGTTTATATTTTGACCCAATATTTTTTTATTTATTTTATCTTATTTTAACGGGCCATATTTTAATTTAAAAAATGCACAATATACCCAAATGGTTTATTCTCTGGTATACGCGGTGATAGCTGTATTTTTGCTATGTCCTTATAATATGTAGTTTCGCTATGTCCGTTCGTCCTTCTGTCCGCAGCTT
This sequence comes from Trisateles emortualis, assembly GCA_947095525.1. Lineage (NCBI taxonomy): Eukaryota > Metazoa > Arthropoda > Insecta > Lepidoptera > Erebidae > Trisateles > Trisateles emortualis. The sequence goes on along the minus strand of OX352740.1, from coordinate 3,568,787 downwards.
AACTCAGAGACCCTTAGTCCTCGAAAGCTATAATTTGGCCTATGTTTTGAGATGTCATAAACACTGAAACCAAACATACCTTATTCTTAGTCCGCATTATTGGGAATGGCAATTTCGGAACCTTATATTGCGTGACCCGACATGCACTTGGAAGGTTTTATTTTTAATAAAAATAAATTTGATGTGTTTCGGTATTTTACTATACCAAAAATAGCACTGTATAGTTTTACCTATAAAGTTGATAGACTAGAGCATTTACTTGTAACAAAACAACGAGGCGCTCTATGATATGTTCTAGTGTATCACCCTTCACGAACCAGACGTCGAGAACGCTCGCCGTTTTGTTACAACAATAATAAAATTGTACAAATCAACGAGCGTATTGGTGTAACATTTTGTCGAGCCTTTGCACGAGCGCGGCGCAACTTGTAGGTGCGACATTTGAAGGAAGAATAAACGCAGTACAACGAAATAAATGCATACTCGCTGTGAGTATTACGCCGAGCATTTGCAGGAACGTTACATTACATGGAAATTCTTTGGAAACTGAGCTTTTACCTTCTTCTTCTTCGTGTCGATGGTACGATAAACAATTAAATTGCACAAGCCCAGAATTTTGCCACCTCTACGGCGTTATCAGTTGCTGCGCAGAGGTCACTGAAAGTGCAGGTATTAGGACACAAAGGACAGGCCATTGTTTGCGGGTCCGTACCGCATTCGCACTCTAGTTGTCACAGCGGTATAGCCCCACTTAACCAGATTGTATCTGCATCTTCCCACTTGGGTCCGAAGTCGATTGAGTGATTTCCATGTAGACCATGGAATGTTATACCCCGCGGGCAGCTGCTCTTTAAGTTTTAAATAATTAGTAGAACGATTTCTGCCATAATCTACAGCGAGCTTCAACCGGACATCCTGATAGAGTCTCAGCAGATTTTAAAAAACTGTGCCGGCTCTTTAGACGCTGTGTTGACGCTTTAGCTTTTACCTGTATTGTACCATTCGTAAGAACGTTACATTACAGAGAAATGCTCGAGAAATGCTCTAGTCTATACTCACCTTAACAATAACACTAATGTACAATTCATCAACGTACGTATTTACGAGTATGTATGTACTCGTCGGACGTACGTAATAAAGTGTTGCTATGGCGTTTACCAAGAAAATTGTATCATTACTGCAATACTACTCCAGAGTGGTTTACAGTTCCCGCGGTATTGCTGCTATATATCAACCAGATGTGTTCAAGAGATATCGCTTTGTTCGACTCAAGTGTAAAAGGCAGCGAGAGCGATTATATTAAACTAAATAGTAAAATCTAATATTTTGTTTTTATACTACTTGGTTGAAAAACAAACATACGGCCCGCCTGATGGTAAGCAGTTACTGCAGCCTATGAACGCTTGCAATACCAGTGGTATTATTTACGTGTTGTCGACCTATTTTGTTTTACACCAGGGCTTTAATATGGAGTATCTCTGGGATAGGAAAACGTTTCTTTCAAAACGCTTCCCTAGATGAGCGCTGCAGACCTGTACTCACACACAGTAAAACAGCTACATCGATGTGTGTAGTTATTCGGCTGAAGTCTTCTGTAAGGTACAGGTCCTTATCTCCTCCTCTCTTCAAAAAATAGGCAGGGTAAGTACTATACAAGTGAGCAAGCCCGACTGGGGTATGACCTCTTACTTAGGCTGCCCACCCACAACCGATAATCGATGACCGATTGTAGGACCGATAATCGGGCCAATTCGACACATAAGTATATTTCACATAGCATGAGTACTGTGACGTTTGACATTTGAAGATGAATATCAATGAAAATGATTGAATCAATCTCTAACAAATTATTTAATTGAATGATCAAGAACTTGGAGTTTTCAATCGATAGTTTCTCATTTAATCTTTTATCATTTTTATTGATCTTTATCTCTAAATATCAAACGTCACAGTACCCATGTTATGTGGAATATACCATAGGTTATTTTTTTTTGTTATTTCTTACCGAATTTATGTATTACTTGTGCGTTGCCCTATTGCAATAAGTTCTATTTTTCTTTTACAAAACAACGGTCACCGATTTATCGGCCATGGGCGGCCAGCCTTACAGGATAGCGTTAAAGTAGTTATGCTATAGCATCAACTGAGATAGACCCAATTTTGACTTAGCAATCTTTTTGCCTACTTACACCTAGTTTAAATTTGTACCTAATATATGATACTAAATAAAATAATTAGGTACCTATTTATGCTTTCTTTCTAATTAAATGATTTTTAAAAAGATATAACCTGGTAAAGGTTGCGGGCAGCCGATGGACAAGGTCGGCTCAGGATCGAGAGTTGTGGAAATCCTTGGGAGAGGCCTATGTCCAGCAGTGGACGTCTTTTGGCTGAGATGATGATGATGATGAAAAAAGATATTGAATAGATCTAAATAAGATTATTTCCGTCTGTATAATATAAATGGAAAGGCCAACTAGAATGAAGACCGTCTGACTTACTATAAATGGCAAATGTGACCTACTTACTTACTATGACACAAGAATGGAAAATAGATGACTATTCCGGCGCAATCTATGAATGTTGTCGCTTACGTCACTAATAAATAATTCTCACCTTATGTCTATTTTTAACCGACTTCAAAAAGAGGAGGTTATTAATTCGTGTGTATTTTTTTTTCTTTAATGTTTGTTACCGCAATTATGGTCCGATTTGAAAAAATATTTTTTTGTCTGAGGGGACATACTTCCAGTTTGGTCCCGTTTTCATCAAAAGAAAGTTCTGATGATGGGATCCATGAGGAATTAAGGGGAACTCCTCAAAAATTATAGGCACACATATAGCAATTTCAATATTTTTAACAACACATCAAACATTTGCATTCAGAAAGTATAATATGATGAAATAAAACTGATGAAGAAGACCACAGATGGCCACCTGAACTTCTCAATAATAAGTATTTTACGGATGGCGATTAAATAAGTTTCCTATATGGTTGCTAAGGTAGCTAGGCAACGGAACTTCATAATTAAACAATGTAATCTAGCCGTTCTTAAGGTTTTTGAAATTCTGCAACTTGCCGTTCTGAAGTCGGTTTTTTTTGTTAAAATGATATTTAACGTATTATATTAAAGTGTAGATTTTTTTATACATGCGGCCGGTTGGTTAGATGGAAGGATGGATATTTGTTACTTAATCATGCTAAAATGTTGTACAGAGTTAGATTATAGTCTCGAATTAGTATTATGGGCTACTATTTATTGACTGCACGGTTGGTCCAGTAGCTTACGTGGTTGCCTCGCCATTTATCACTGCGTAGCGTGTTGTGGGTTTGATCCCCACTCGGGACAAATAAATGTGTGATTCATAAATGGTTGTTCCGGGCCTGGGTGTACTCTAAAAGAAAGAACCTCCACCTTACAGAAGATCACAGCCAAATAACTACACAAAAGGGTGTAGTTGTGTTCCTGTGTGTAAGTATAGGTCTTTAGCGCTCATTTAGGGTTGCGTTTCGAAAGAAACGGTTTATTATTCCTGGGACACGCCATCAGCTTACAGTCCTGGTGTAAAAAAAACTGGGTTGGCAACTGATACCTCTGGTACTGCAAGCGCCCATAAGCTCTACAACTTCAGCACTAGGGAACAAGTTCTATATCGCGGAGGACTTTACAAACATATAATTAATAGGGGTCGCCCGTGACTTCGTCCGCGTGGTAATTTGGAACGTACATTTCCCCAATTTTGCAACATATCTCACTACTGCTCCGCTCTTATTGATCATAGCGTGATGTTATATAGCTTATAGCCTTCCTGGATAAATGCACTATTTAACAAAAAATCTCCAACCAGTACTTTCTGAGATTAGCGCGTTCAACCAAATAAATAAACAAACATAAACTCTTCAGCTTTATCATTTTAGTATAGATTGGTTAAGATTGCTTGCGTGTATTCTATAAAACTTTTGATACGACTTTGAAATTTATGTCAGTAATAAGCTACATTATCCCATAGTGTCCCATACTGACTACCTTTTATATCGATAAATCGATAAAAGGTACCTCGTGGCCTTTTTTCGCAAAATACCAGATTCTCAAAATACCCGATTCTCAATATAGCATATTTCGTACAATCGAAATCAAAATTGTTATTATTTTTTTCACTTACTTAAGTAATAAGTACCAATAGGTTATTTATTACTTTTCCTGCAAATAGATTGCATGCGCTATTTACAATAAAAGGTATATCGATACCACGAGGACTAAGCCGTGAGCGTAAACAGGAAAAAAAGAGGTTTTTATTATGTCCGCAGCTCTTATACCTCAGACCATGTCCCGCAGATGGTTGTAACTATTCAGCTATTCCAACTGTCAGCCAATGTCTTACGGCGATATGTTTGCGAGATATCCACCCCAATCTTTCACGATCGTGACGTCATTTGTAATCGTCATAACTTGTTACCGTGTCGTTGCGATTCGTGATATATGACGTAACAAAAAAACCTAGTATATGTACCTAAGTATACATATATTTTTGCAACGAATTTCTTTTTGGAGGCTTAAAGTTTAGTTAACAATTTCAATTTCAATTTAATTTATTTCTTGAACAATATTACATTGTGTTGAAACAATTACAAATTATAACTTAAAACTAAAATAGACATTATTAACATGGCAATGGCACTTATCAAACAATTGTGATGAATTAACAATAATAATCAGTTTAAAAATTTGTCATAATTCCTATTGATATCAAAAACACAAAAACAAAAAAAAGATTAAAATGTCGAAGATGTATAAAAAGAAATGTCAAAAATGAAAAAAATGTCAAAGATAAATAAAATGTCAAAGCTAAAATAAAATGTCAAAAATTATATAAAATTAGTTATTTCAAAAGTAATAATAATACAAAAATGACAACATTTAATGACATTTTTTAAATTCTTCGAGTGAGTAGAAACACCCTTCAATAAGAAAAGCCTTTAGCCTGGATTCAAAATCCGTCTGATAGACAGCACTCTTTATATCTAAAGGAAGTCTATTAAACAGTCTAACTGAATTGTAACGCGAGCTATGTTTACTTACATTAAGAACAGGTGCTATCATTGGCGGCATATCTTTTCTTCTCGTACTTTCACGTTGCGATCTTTGTTCGCTACTTTCATAAGTGTAAATATTTTTTGCAAAATTTGTGAGCAACACCATTATGTACAAACTAGGAACTGTCAATATTTTAAGATCCCTAAAATACTGTTTGCATGAATCGAGCTGATCTATACGAACCATGGTTCTTATTGCCCTTTTTTGTGCAACGAACGCTCTCTGAGTATTATAAGCATAGCTACCACCCCAAAAAAGAATGCTATATCTTAATTTCGATTCGACTAAGGCAAAGTACACAGTTCTGAGTTGCTTCGAATCAATGAGATCTCTCAGACTTCTTAGTACATAGCACGCAGAGTGAATGCTAGCTTCTACATTTGACAACTCACTTTTCCAATTTAACAGGCTATCAACATATACCCCTAAAAATTTGACTTCATCAACTGTGTTTAACTTATCACCATTTAGAGTACAAATCAGCCTATCCGAGTTTTTACTGGTTGACTTAAACAAAATAATATTTGATTTATTAATATTGATGATGAGGCAGTTTAGCGTAAACCAATTATTGAAAGCTTCTAAGGTTTCTTGAATTTTTTGGTGAAGATTGCTCAAATTGTCTGCTGATACAATAGCGTTTGTATCGTCGGCAAAGACAGTTAGATTAATGTGATCAGGTGACTTTTTCAATATACTACTTATAAGGTCATTTATAAAAAGAATAAAAAATATTGGGCCGAGTGTAGATCCTTGAGGGACTCCGGATTTAATATTAATTAGTTCCGATTTGTAAGTCTTTTCACATTTAGTCCGTACAGTACCAATTTGCTCATAACTTTCAGATTTGATCTCAACAAACATACGCCTATTTTTAAGGTAAGAAACGAACAACTGTTTTAATAAGCCTCTCACGCCATAGTGCTCTAGCTTTGCAATTAAAATATCATGATTTATAGCATCAAAAGCAGTGCTTAAATCAAGAAAAATTCCTGCAACTTTTTGCCTATTATTTAACTTAGTAATTATGTCGGTAACTAATGTATCAATAGCATCTCGCGTACCAACGTTCTTCAGGTAGGCGAACTGTCTGGGGCTTATAATATTGTTGACGGCCAGATGCCGGAGCAATCTGTTTTTTAAAAGTAACTCAAATATTTTAGATTTAGTAGGTAGCACGGAGATGGGTCTATACATTTTGGCGTCTTGTTTTGAGCCTTTTTTGTGTATGGGAACAACTTTAGCAATTTTCCACTGGTCAGGAAAAACACCATCTTGCATACACTTATTGTATAAGTTACTTAAAGGTTCCGCTAGAATGTCTATGTTGTCTTTAATTATAGTAATTGGTACCTCGTCATATCCACTTGACACCTTTTTCTTCATTTTTCTAACTACATCGAAAACCTCTTTAGGACTAACTAAATCAAAAATTATTTCATTTTTATTTTTTTCTGTATTATTTCTGAGGATTTCTAATGCTTCATTTATGTTTACATTACTAGTACTAAAATCATGGTCAAAACTTCGCGCAAACAAATTTACAACTTCAGATGGTTCTGTAGTAAGTGAGCTGCCATTATCCAGAGAATAAATGACTTTCTCTTTTATTTTATTATTTCTGTACTTGTTTACCAATTGCCAAACATCTTTGGAAATATTGTTCGACTTTGCTATAATCGACCGAACAGCGAGTTTTTTTGCGTTTCTAATTACCCTTCTGTATGTATTTATATAAGTTTTCCTGTAATTAACCAAAGAAGAGTGACTGTAGCCTTTTACACAGAGAAAACGCTTCATTTTACTAGAGGTTTTAATTCCTTTAGATACCCACTTTAGACTAGATTCATGCTTAGAATAAATCCTGGTTTTTTTCTTTTTAAAACTATTTCGGAAAACTTGATTAAATTTTAAGATAAAAGAGTTTGGACCCAAGTTATTTAAATTATTAGCTAATAGTAAGTCTCTAAAAGTTTTTTTATTTGTTTCATTAAAAACTCTTTTTTCCACTATCCTATATCTATTATACCTATGTTTAAATTTGCCATTTTTGTGCCTGGAATTACATATTAAGCCCGCATGACCATCAGCTAACCCATTGTGGTCCACGGAGCACTGTTCTATATCGTCTATGTCAAGGTTCGTTATAATATTATCTAAACATGATGACGTGTTATTGCGTATAAAAGTAGTAGTACTAACTAATGGTCTAAAATTATAACTATTAAGAATATTAATGAAATCCGTCTTTTTCCTTGAATCAGCTAAGAGGTCTATGTTGAAATCACCACAGATAAAGCACTTCTTATCGAAGAGGTGTTCTAAAATCTTATCTAACATGTTCATAAAAACTTCTAGATTATGGTCATAGGGACTGCGATAACAACATACCACACAAACGCCAGACAATATATCCTTAACCCCACATATCTCAAAAGCATCAACTCTATACAATTTTTTGCAAATTAGCAATTCTTCACATTTTCTGTCCTGACGCGCCAGGATCAAAGAACCTCCTCTCTTTTTCTTACTTCTACAATTATATGATACTAGTTTAAAGTTATTGAAGTAAAAAGCATTTGCCATGGTGTCGTTAAGGAAATGTTCACTTAAACAAATGTAGTGCAGAATTGTATCTTGTTCATCAACATATAGTTCAAGTTCATCCCTTTTATTACTAATCCCACAGACATTTTGATGCAAAAAGTTTAAAGATATATAATAGGTAGAATTTTGACTGGATGTTTGTTTCATTGGCTGTTACCTCGACATTTAGCACTGCGCAGAGTGTTAAGAGGTCAAACCCCACACGGAACAAAAAATTGTGTGATCCATAAATGGTTGTCCTGAGTCTGGGTGAACTTTGTGTCCGTTAATTGTGTGTTTGTTAAATCCTCCGCGGACACGGCCTGTTCCCTAGTGCGTACATATTCTAAATTTCACTACCTATAAACAATTACACTACCTATTTTGTGTACATATTCTAAATTACATAAAAACTTATTTGTATTTATACCCGAATTTAATTTAGGAACGTATTTGAATAAAAACGAATTCGAAATGCAAAAACCTTCGCTTGTCAAATATGGCGGATATAATGTACACGAGTTTGTGTACAAACTGAACGCAACATTACACGCGGTACTCTGATTTACAAAATTTCTTCACAAAAATTTCTCCCCTATGCCGTATATTGCCAAGCCAACATCCTACGTATGTGGTATTCAAATATTTACGTAGACTTCGAGCCAATGTGCTACACAGTTCAAGAATGTCAAACAAAGTGTTGGCCAAGATTCTTTTCTGTCATCTATTGGTGAGTTCCTATTTACTATTTTGGCTATATTTTCTATATCTGGATTGGCTTGTTGATAGGTGACCATTTACCAAAAACAAATCGAGACCTCTCCATGTTTTGAAAAACTGTTAAGTTAAGTGCCATACAAGCGAGAAACCCGACTGGGGAAAGACCTCTTAAGAAAGACCACAGCCGCATAACTACGATGTTGTTGATGGTTTATAACTTCGAGTTTTTACAAAAAATAAAAAACGTTTTCCTATCCAAGGATTACCTATAGCACAAGACTTTTGAGTTAAAAGGTTTTGAGTTAAAAGTTTTTAAGTCAGCAACACTCGTGAAATACCAAGGTTGCAAATTTAACCTGCGGAAATTGCTTACCATCAGGCGAGCCATAGCACCGTATGTTTGTTTACCGCCTACCATTCCTAAGAAACAATTTATTTTTGTCCATTACGATTAATGATGTTTGCCATACAAGCAACCCATATGTCTACAATCCCAGGAGTACAGATACACACATTAGGTTGGAAGCCACAATCTGCTGCCGGCATCGAGGATCTGTTAAGGATACGATCACTCGATACGATCCCGTTTAGTAGACGCCCCTTTCTGATACTTCGCGAAACGGAACGTGTCGTAAATCGAATCCAAATTGGAATCGAGATTACAGTGGGTGGTACTCGATTTTTTGTGAATCGATTTAAATTTCCAAGTGATTTTGGTTATTTGCTTATATTTACTGGTTTGGTGGCAGTAATTTCTCGATTAAGAACTCGTTAACATAACCGTTGGCGTATTGACATAAGTACGTAATAATCTTCAATTAACTTCGAAATAAATATTGAAAAATGAGGGTATATTTTGCAAACGAATTTAAATATAAATATTACTTAAGAACTAACAAATTAAAAGAATTAAATTATATTTAGTGGTTTTTTTCTTTTGTGGATATTCGTGACCGTGTTCAATCTCAGCCAAAAGAATCTAATATCATAAAGAGGAAAGATTTAATTTTGTTGGTTTATTACGATTTACCTCAAGAACTACTAAACCGATTTTTAAAAAAAATAACCTATAGATATGTAGCTACATTATTAACGCGAAACATAGACTATTCAAGAAGTGAAGTTTGAACAAGAATAGATCGATAATAAGACTTAAGTTCTATGTGATGATTTAATGTTGCTAATATTGCTATTTTTTTATTTTTTTTTTAAGCCGATAAAATGCAGTAATGGGAATTGTACAAATTACTATATATATTAAACAGGTATTAGACAGTTAACATCGTGCATAATACCGTCTCTAACTCATGAGGACGTAAAAATATTTATTCTGCTTATTTTTAAGTACTTTTCAATTTGTCAACCACCTTTGAAACTACAATAATTTGAAATAAAATTATTCTATCTACATCATACTGAAACAAGTTTTGCATAAAATGGACCTACATTTTTTACGACCACCCTCTGGAATAGGCGAGACGTTTCAAAATTGTACAAGCGGATTCGGCGCTAATTGTGTCAGTACTGGTCGAAGTACCGTTGCGACGTAAATAGGAACATGTAGGTACCTTACGTGAACATGTTCACAAAATGTCCTTTTACTATTGGAACATTTGTGGTCCAATCATTGTCAATTGTTACCGCCTCTAATAGAGTTTAATTTTTGGTGCATGACAAATGCTTTGTTGTCGCCTTGCCATTTTCAGTTGGAAATCAATTTTCATGATTTGTAATTAAGTATTTGTAATACTGCGTTGTATGCAATGTATAATGAGTTTTTGCTTGTCTTGGTAGCTTAGAGATAATGCTTACGCCTGCGGTGCAGAGGTGCTTGTTATTAAATACTTAGTTTATTCTATAAATACACCTGAGCTTCTAGACAAGTGGCATAAGCGATAGTCGAATCGAAAAGTCAAAAAATAAAATGTATGGGATTTGACGTAAGTTAACGACATTAAATCGTAGACTCACGTCAAATTCCATACATTTTCTTTTTTGAATTTTGGGTTCGACTAACGCTTATGCCACTTGTCTAGAGGCTCAGAAGTATAAATTATTACTCAGAATATAATAAATTTCGTTATATATTTTTTTCTTTTAAAAGACACTCCGAAAAGGCTCCGGACTAGAAAACAAGCTCTTTGTCGCAGGGACTTTACAAACATTATAACTAACTGACACAAATTACACCCAGACTCGGAACAACTCTTTGTGGGTCAGAAAAAGTTTTGTCCTATGTGGGAATCGATCCCACAACCTCGTGCACAGCAGGCGCATACTGCAGCCACTGGACCACCAAGGCAGCCTATTATAGCATATTGCTATGTGGCATATTTTTGTATCTCGATGCAAATTATATTACCTATTATTGAAATGATAAAGGTATGATATTGACGAAAATAATATTTAATATGTTATCCGTAGCGACTATTATTATATTCTTTGATAAGAAATTGCTTGCTCCAATATTAAATACATATCGAAATACTTTATTGCCTTCAATTAGATATACATTCATATGAATATTCGTATATTTGTTAACTCACAAAGAACATTTTAATAAGGAATATCGAGTATTGATATTTACACAGTTACAACGAATATTTGCCAATCTAACAATATTTTATTTTTCCAATATTACAAACCAAATAGGCCTTTTGATTTGTTCAAAATTAAATACGATATAAAAGTTTATTGGGTTTTAAATCCATATAAGAATAATTGCACCTACCATATTTTATCTCTGCTAAAGGTTGACTGGTAGAAAATGTCTTAAGGTATTTAGTTCGCCGTTGTACAACTTTATTATGTGCAAAAGTTTAAATAAATCATATCAATTTATTACTTATAGTCCGTGTGGTGACGGATTAAGAATACAAAATGTCACCACCCCTTTCCATCCCGAGGGTGACGTAAGAGTCGACTAAGGGAGTAAGTCAGGCAGACAATATCCACTGCAAGAGAGGGAAAACTCGAAACAAAACCCTATACCAACCCGTCTGGCCAGCGTGGTAGGTAAAGTAAGCTAATATCCCTCTAATTGTATGGAGGAGACCCGTGCCCAGCAGTGGGACGTTTATGGGTTGTGATGATGATGATGAGTCCGCCACACAAATACGTACCGGGAACGTGCCCAGAAGGCTTGCAAAATTGCTACGTTGAATGGAAACTATATTTTCCGTGCGAGAAAAGAATACATCGGAAACCTACATAGGTACAATTAAGACTCACTTTAGTCCACTGAGATGACTTATTTCACACAGTGGCTACGAAGCAAAATCTCTGTGTCACAAAGGCCCTTATAAACAAAGCAAATCTAGACTATATCTTAGTATGAGACACGGGCTTGCTTTGTGTGGAGATCAACAACACTCATCGTGCTAGTACAAGTGTACAGTACTTGTTTGTGCTGTTAAATCTATAATTTAAAGTCTATATAGGTATGTCTACAGCGGTGCAAAACTTCTCTCAAATCCTTACTAATATTATTAATTGCGAAAGTAATTCATTCTATAGATCAACCTTTCTGTCTGTCAATCTATCTGTATGTCTATCTACCTGTATATCTGTCAATTTATCTTTTTGACTGTCTATCTACCTGTCTATATATCAATTTGTCTTTCTTTTTGTCAATATATATGTTTGTCTGTCTATCTACCTGTATATTTGCCAATTTATATTTCTGTCTGTCTATCTGTCAATTTGCCTTTCTGTCTGTCAATATATCTGTATGTCTTTCTATTTACCTGTATATTTGTCAATTTATCTTTCTGTCTGTCTATCTACCTGTTTATATGTCAATTTTCCCTTCTGTCTGACAATCTATCTGTATGTCTGTCTATCTACCTATATATCAGCTGTCAATTTATCTTTCTGGCTGCCTATCTACCTGTCTATCTGTCAATTTACTTTTCTGTCTATCTGTTTATCTGCGTGTATATATACGTCTTTTTACGACTAAACAGCTAAACTGATCTTAATAAAATTTGACAAGGAGATATATGAATATGGTATTTTAAAAAAGAACATAGGTTACTTTTTAAGCGATAACTGACATTTACGCGGGCAAAGCCGCAGGTAAAATTTAGTATTCCACAAAATGAATTCTAACATGAATAACTAACATCACTCAAATTTAAGTCAAAGAACTAGAGCATTTTATTCTAGCAACCTAAAGATCTGATTAATACCCAAAATATTCTTGGACGTTATATTGAAAGGAAAACCTCGTTTACAACGCAATTTCTTTTATGTCCCAAAATGTCCCGAAAGCACTTTTTAAAGAGATAGCACATTTAGATAAAATGCTAATTTATTCATTGGCAAGAAAGAAGAAAGAAATAAGCCTACTCGTACTCCAATTGAATCTTGAGTCTGTAATTTATCTTTGATGTTAAATTAAAAATGTGTTTACCTGGGTATTATAATATGAGTGCGGTGTGTGCGTGTATACAGAATTTGGGGTTTTGTTGATTCTATTTCTTATGTTTGCGTTTATGTCTACAGAAAATTAAGTTACTATCCTATGGTTTATTTGTGTGTAAGTGACTGGGCTGTTGGTCTTATGGTTAGTGACCGTGACTGTTAAGCCAGGGGTCGTGGGTTCAATTCGCATACGGGAGAAAACTGTATCTGATTCATAAATGTTTGTTCCGAGTCTGGGTGTTATTTATGTCCGTTAATTGTATGTTTGTGTGTCCGCTGCGATACAGGGCTCGTTCCTTAGGGCGGAAGTCGTATTTTCAAAATAATAGTAATGTTAGTACAAACCAGTTTAGTGATCGGGCCTTGATCTATTTCGCACATCCTTACTAATATTATAAATGTGAAAGTTTGTGGGTATGGATGGATGGATGTGTGGATGGATGGATGTTTGTTACTCTTTCACGTTAAAACTACTAAACGGATCTGGATGAAATTTGGCACAGAGATAGATTATGGTCTGGAATAACACATAGGCTACTTTTTACAGCGATAACCGACATTCACGCGGGCGGAGCCGCGGGCAACAGCTAGTGTAAGTATATAAATAAAAATAAAAATAATTGAAAAATATGTTTTGAACCTTCAAACATTAGATTGTTGAAAAATAATGTAATATTCACCACATATATAGCATCTCAAGTCAATTTATAATAATAATATCAATCAAATAATTTATAAATTTGAATAAAAAATCATATAATTAATAATATCTACCATGACATTTACATTCAAATGAAATACACAATTTGTATATTGCTTATTAAGCTCTCTTGATTCCCTAAATACCTCTGAAAAAAAAAACAATACAAAAAACAATATTCATTGTTTTTTTTTTCTGGTTTGTAACTCATTCTAAACACTATCTAAGACCCGTGACATAACGTTCGGACAGACACACAGCAAACCGACAAAAACAGCTTACTATTTACTTTATTGTGTCGTATCCAAATGGATACGACACAATAAAGTAACTCCTGCTAACTGAAATCTCGATTAACGTCATACTGAATTCTCTTCAACAATGTTTTATTCGCGTTTTATGCATACTTCAAAAGAAACAACACACATTTAACAAAACATAATTTTAGCTAACTCAATCGGAATCCCGCATAGGAACAAACGAGAAAATTTGTGAAAATGAAATGCAATTCGAATTTCAACCAGTTTTAAATTTCAAACATGCAGTTTTAACTCTATAAGGGTTGGTCGCAGAAAATAATTGTATAAAAGAAAAATAGATTACACGGCACTCGGAAGCATTCCAATATGCATAATAATGGTAATGGATTCAGCAACGCAAGATGGAGTTTCAGTAATGTGGGGCCCCACAGAGAGATAAACGAGCTTCGCTTGATTTTGAATTTTTTTTCGATTTGACTTTACCTGATGGTAAAAACAAAAATTGAGTGTTCGAATGATGAGCGAAAGGTTTTTAAAGAGCTGTGCATTCGTTTGACGAGCGTTTAGCGGTGCCCCCTTACTAAAGTAGGTACCTAGTTCTTTTTGTAAGCAAATCAACGGATTATGTCGCACTTCAAGCCACTCACCACAATCCTAACGGGGAGGATAGCTGGCTAGATTTAATCCTCACCTCTTCCACTTCGTTTATTTCCGCCCATGGTCAACATCCTGCCCCAGGTTTCTCCCATCACGATCTCCTCTTCCTCTCATATATCCTAAAGCTTCCTAAACCCAAGCCTAAGGTTTTGCACTTGCGTTGCTTTGCTCGTATGGATTTAGACAGGTTGCGGGGGGACGCCTCGAATATTGATTGGGCTCCTTTAACGGCAGCTGCCACTATTGATGAAAAAGTTTGTGTGTTCAACGATACTATAATTAACTTATATGACATCCATGCACCAATCAGAAAGACTAAGTTGAAGCGTCCTCCAGCACCTTGGATTACGGAGGGTATTCGAATGGCGATGAGGCGTAGGGATCGGGCTTTCCGGAAGTTCAGGAAAGATCGCTGCGATACCAACTGGGCTCATTTCAAGACTGCCAGGAATCGCTGTAACCAGATGATACGCAATGCTAAACGCCGATATATTCTCGTTAACATTTCCAACTCATCATCAGCGAATATTTGGAAATTTCTAGGTACCCTTGGTATAGGTAAATCTCGTTGTGCGGATTTTCCTAAAACAATTTCTTTGGGTGACATTAATCGCCATTTCAGCACCTCCAACCAGCTGGATGCATCCACTCAACGGCAAACCATTAGGTACATTGAAGGTCTACCACGTGTTAATGTGGACCCTTTTCGTTTTTCTCCAGTAGCACCAGGTGAGATCAAAAAGATTATCCTCTCCATTAAATCCAAAGCTGTGGGCTGTGACAACGTCAGTCGTTACATGATCATAACTATCCTTGACCAACTGCTTCCTTCCATTGCCTATATCCTTAACTTTTCACTTGAATCCGGCCAATTCCCTGACGTGTGGCGTAAAGCCTACGTTCGCCCCCTCCCAAAAATATCCAACCCATCCCTGCCTACTCATTTTCGTCCAATATCCATTCTCCCTTTCCTGTCCAAAGTACTTGAAGCGTGTGTCCACAGGCAGTTGTCCGGGTTTGTTTATCGTAACAGTATCCTCTCTCCACTCCAATCCGGATTCAGACCCGGGCACAGCACTACAACCGCATTGCTTAAAGTGACTGGCGATGTTAGGGCGGGTGTGGAGGACACGAAGACTACTGTCTTGGTCTTGATAGATTTCTCTAACGCCTTTAACACCGTCAGTCACGACATCCTTCTTCCGATCCTCTCCCATCTTATGATTTCCCCTGAGGCGCTGGATTGGTTATCATCTTATCTTCGAGGACGTCAGCAGTCGGTTCGGATTGATGAAACTACATCGGTTTGGTGCAATCTTGACTCTGGTGTTCCTCAAGGCGGCATTCTTTCTCCTCTTCTTTTCTCATTATTTATTAATCTCCTAACTCATGAACTTCGCAATGCGTATCATCTGTATGCAGATGATCTACAACTTTATGCCCACGCAAGGGTAGATGATTTGAGAACGGCTATCGATGATATTAACGAAGATTTAATCACTCTAAAGAACTGGAGTGAGGGGTTTGGCTTGTCTGTAAATCCATCAAAGTGCCAAGCGATTATAATTGGAAGTCCTCGGATTCGCGCTAGAATAGACAAGACAAACTTTCCTCCTGTACTTTTTAACGGATGTGTAATTCCAATTAGTGCAAGCGTTAAAGATCTTGGCCTGCATATCGACAGCACACTGGACTGGAAAACCCAGGTAGCAAATGTCAGCCAAAACGTGACCGGTACCCTGCGGTCTCTTTACCGTTTGAAGAACTTTCTCCCATCCAAGACAAAGACGATGCTTGTGCAGACTTTAGTCTTTCCTGTTATCGACTATGCTGATGTGTGCTATCTCGACCTAAATGCAGATCTACTCGACAAACTTGACCGGCTTCTCAACAATTGCATTAGATTCATTTTCAACCTCCGTAAGTACGATCATGTATCTACTTATCGATCCCAGTTGCAATGGCTCCCTATTCGTCAACGACGTAGTTGGCGTGCGCTGACTACTCTTTACTCTCTCCTAAATTCTCCTAATGCTCCTATGTATCTTACTCCGCACCTACAATACCTCTGCAGCAGTCATGATAGGAATCTTAGATCTTCTAATAATCTCCTTCTTCTTTGCCCCTCTCATAGTTCTAGTCTTGTTCACTCTTCTTTCAATATTCAGTCTATCTTACTGTGGAATGCACTCCCTCTCAAAATCAGGATGTCCACCAACCGGGACACTTTTAAAGCTAAAGTACGTCAACAATATCTCAAACTATTAGCAGAATAATCTTAACGTCTATCATTATTTCAGTTATTATTTATATATTATGTAGGTAGTATTTATGTATAATTTTATTGTATTTATTATTTTGTATTTTATATGTGTATATTAATATTTATGTATATTCTTGTAAATTGTGTATATCTCATTTTTAACACTAAACGAGCATAACTGCACCTACCATATTTTATCTCTGCACCCCCAAAGGTTGACTGGTAGAAAATGCCTTAAGGCATTAAGTCCGCCGTTGTACAATATTATTATGTGCAAAAGTTTAAATAAATAAATTATGACTAGTCTGGCTTGTAACCCTGACTGTAAATAATGAGGTCGTGTGTTAGATTCTGGATCTAACCCTGGACAAATCTTCGTGTAATGAGCACGATTCATTGTTCTGTGTCTTGGAATAAATAATTCATTTCATCATCACAACCCGTGCCCAGCAGTGGGACGGTTATCGTCCCACTGCTGGGCACGGGTCTCCTCCATATACTTGGAGGGATATTAGCTCTCTATGCCACGCTTAGCCAGACGGGTTGGTATAGGGTCTTATTTCGAGTTTTCCCTCTCTTGCAGATGATATTGTCCCCAAAACTTACTCCCTTAGTTGACTTTTACGACACCCTGGGGATGGGATGGGGTGGTGACATTTGTATTCTTAATCCGTCACTACACGGACTCTATACGGACGGAATAATTCATTTAGTATGGGCATATAATTGAAAATATAATATAAATTAACCAGTTGCCTTATTACTGTTATTTTCTTGTAGTGAGTAATAAATCTGCGGGTAAAGCTTAGTAGAATACAGTATTACTCATGGATTCAATTTTACTGCAGTATTCCTTTGTTCAATTAGGAGAAAGATTTTAAATTATAAGAGTCCAAGAGTCCTGTAATCTTATCTTCAGGGTCCGATCATCTCTCGTTTAAGTTTCAACTGCATTGAAGCACAGCGTTCACCTGCAGTAAGAGTGCAGATGATTTGAGATTTAAATTTTGTAATTATTATCCGTTGAAATAGATGAAAATACTTTTTAAAGAGTTTTGGATTTGTACTTACTTTACTGAAAAATTGTTGATAATTGGGATTTGGTATAAAATACCGTTGTTTGAAAATACGCAAATCTTTAACAAGTCAGTGGTGTTCTAAGATAAAAACTTTAGATTGGAGATTTTTTTGTATCATAGCCTTTGGCATTGTAAAAATAGAAGATTCATAGAAACAAGTTAGAGTTTAATAATAAAAAAAAATATTGATAAATAATCGATTCAAACATTACTTTTTGGCGAGACATTACAAAAGCATTGCAAATCATTCTCGCAAAGTGTTTACTTATTATCATGGCTTTCATGCAGTCTTAAATCAACCCATAAATACAACCCGTAACAGTTCAAATAAATGTAGTTTTATAAGCAAAATTTGTACAGACTTTCAAAATTATTTACTTACTTAAATTGGTCGCTTTATATCAAAGAGATCAAATCTTACAAAATCAAGTAGTCCCCCTTCTGCCAAACAGTTTGACTTTCTTGGATAAATTGACGTTTCTATGTAAATTATGTTTGAAGTAAGCCGAGGAACGTAATAATTTACCGTGAGAATGAAGTGTGTTGTAATATTTCTTGACGTGGTTATTTTACTGGATATTATTGTCTGCCTCGTTCGTCTCGTTGTCGTTGAGTACCCACAAGATAGTGGGTTCGATTATCAAAATATTATAACATACATTTGGAGGGATATTAGCCTACTATACCACGCTGCACGCAGGTCAGACGGGTTGGTAAAGGGTTTTGTTTCAAGTTTTCCCTCTCTTGCAGTGAATATTTTCGGCCTGACTTACTCCCATTAGTCGACAATGACTAGATCCTTAGGAGGGAAAGGGGTGGTGACATTTGTATTCTTAATCCGTCACCACACGGACCAAAATAAATGTATATTATATTGTTAAAAAAATCATAATACATTGCTATACCCTCCTGTCTCGGAAAGCACGTAAAGCCCTCCGACTGATTTCTCTCGGAAATATTACATTGCCATCTCATCGCACCACGAAGAAATATAGAGTGTATCGGTGTTTATACACATATTTGTGCATTATTTTAAATTAAGATCAAAAACAAATCATTGTAAAGACATCATGGTACGGCCATAGTTCTCTACTTCTATATAAATATTTATGTAAAGCTTTATGAAGCGCTCATAGCCAGGCGTACTCTCTCAGCAAACGAGCAAACAAGACCGCAGTAACCCTATGGATGGATGACCATATACAGGTATTCTACTGAGCGTCTCCATGCTTTGGAGGGCACGTTAGAACTCGGTCCAAACTGTTAACAATTATAGGATCACGACTCATACAGGCGATCTACATAACTCTGTCACCAGTTTGGCCACTAACAAAACTATAAGAAGATTTTAGAGGTCGCCCGCGACTTCGTCCGCGTGGTAATTTGGAATATTTGCCCCGATTTTGCAACATATCTCACTACTGCTCCGTTCCTATTGATCATAGCGTGATGTTATATAGCCTATAGCCTTCCTGGACAAATGCACAATTCAACAAAAAAAGATTTGTTCCAATCGAATCAGTACTTTCTGAGATTAGCGCTTTCAACCAAACAAACAAACAAATTCTTCAGCTTTATAATATTATTATAGATTAAAGTCATTTTTTAAATTTACTACTTGGGTGGCTAACAAGCATACGGCCCGCCTGATGTTAAGCAGTTACCGCAGTCTATGGACGCTTTCAATACCAGAGGTTTCACTTGCGTATTGACCATTTTTTTACACCAAGGCTTTAAGGTGGAATAACCCTGCATCCCTAAATGAGCGTTGAAGACATGTATTTACACACAGAAACACAATTCCACCGCTGTGTGTAGTTATTTGGCTGTGGTCTTCTGTAAGGTGGAGGCGCTTCCCTAGTCGGGCTTGCTCGCTAGTTTATTGCCCTGCCTCTCTAAATCCTATTGTAGTTTAAAACAAAGCACACAGTTATAATGAAAACTGACAATAGTACATAATTAGACTTTGTATTTCCATTAGTGTCATGTTGTACATGCTAGCTATTGTACATATTATATTGTAACATATACATGTATGTAGTGCTATGTACTAGCACTTAGAGTAAATTACCGCGGTGTTTGTTGGAATTAAGTAAACATGACAGCGTCTACAACGGCTTACTTTGATGTGAGGTAAGATGTTGTATAGGTATGTATATGTAGGTAGCTGGTTTCTACACGCCACTTCAGTCTTGTAACAGAGAAATTTCTTAAATTTCTATGGATTTTTAAACTATTGCATAGCTTCTATCGCGGGCCTTGGGCGTGGAGACCGAATCCAGAAATTCCGTAACGAAAATAATTTACTACGACCAGCACAGCGGTAATACTTTTTTTAATGACGAATTCTCTAAACGGCCAATAATAATATGTCAAATTTGTGTAAGGAGGTTTTGATCTAAGAGAATATTAATGTGGAAAAGATTATAGTATAAGGAGTGTTAAGGAATTATTACAAGTATTCATTTTTATTATTATAATATTTTTATGAATTATTGAGAATAAAATAAAATGATTTAGATAATTCTGTAAAGTAATTTTTTATTTGTTTCTATAAAAAAAACATACTAAAAAATATGCAATAGCTTTACCGCGGCAGTCCCCAAGTGCCACACGTCTTTTTTTTCTATTAAAATGACAGCTCCCGCACTAGGAAACAAGCCCTGTATCGCGGGGGACTTAACAAACATACAATTAACGGACACAAAGTACATCCAGACTCGGGACAACCATTTATGGATCAAACAAATTTTTGTACCGTGTGGGGATCGAACCCACAACACGCCGCGCAATGGTAAATGGCGAGGTAACCACTTAAGCCATTGAACCAACCGTGCAGTCATTGGAAATATAGGCTTAAGTACTCAAGGAATCTATTTTTTTGATATGGCGACTGTTATGATTTTTTTTATGTATATTTGGTAGGTCGGAGAATAGGTCGTGAACTATTTTTTATACCCTTAAATGATAAGGCCTATACTAATTTTTTTCGGGACTAAATTAATTTTGTATAAATAATTCTTATAACCCTAAATTTTCACCTTTCTACTACCCATCTCTATTGTTTAATAGCGATATCAATTTTCACTATATTTGGCAACGCAAAATTTCCCGGATCAGCTAGTATTAGGTATATAGAAAAATATTTTAAAACACATCAAACAAAAATAAAACACATATTAATACGTATATTCAAATAAAAACCCATGAATGATGCGTTTGGGGCAATATTTCAAAGAAAGAAAAATGTATTTCTTGGTAGATGCGGAGTTAGTAATTAAATTTGATCCGTCAAAGAAATCAAAGGATTGCGATGAAAAAAGCTAAAAACTCGTTTCGTTTGTCAAGTCAAAAATTTCAGCCACAGTATTCAATACAGTAAAAGTCGCTTTTTATTTAGAATTCGTACGTTTGAGTAAATAAAATTCAGTCAGCAAAATTCTAAAAAATAGCCTACTGCTGTAGTGACCAATACCAATAGCTTACTATATTTTTTCAATCGTAGTATGGTATGACGCATGTTGTTGATCAGAAAATGACATCCAGAGCTTTTAACGGATGAACTGAAGACCAGCCCCTATACATAAGAGGTGTAACGGTCAGTCCAAAGAGTGGCCTGAGTTTTTTGCTAGTTCTTTTCATGGCTTCACGTCGGCCAACGTATTAAGCGTAGGCAAATTAGCTGACATCATCTTTCTGGCTTATTCATAATTTATGACCTTCATAAGTGTTATTTTGTAACTTTAATGAATAAATGAATTTTAAGTTGCATAGCAAATGTATGGGATTTGACTTAAGTTTACGATATAATGTCGTAAACTTATATCGAATCCGTTATTTGATTGTGTTTTTTGTGAGGTGGAAGGCCTTTCCCAATTGGGTTTGCTGGCTTGTATGGTGCCCAACGTCTCTTAAATCATCTCCACGAAATCGTTTTCCAACACCAGCCTAAAAACATTTTCAACTATCACATCACATCAATTAATGAAAGTATATTCAAACTGTCGCAATTACCACTCACTGAATGTATCTAAAACACACAAACAAACGACGGGAGTGTATCTCCAGTTTTGTATCAAATCAAACGGAAAAACCATTCGGATGTAAAACGTAGGGAACAGTTTTGCACCACTGCTCGCAAACCTCTACTATTGCAATACGATATTTTTTTTCAAGTTCCGTATAAAAATAATATTTTTAGAACAACTCATACACATCTATCTGATCCCAAACGAGGCAGAGCCTGTACTATGGTAACCAGACAACTGATAAATATACTTACAAATTTTATCAGTACATACATAAAGACACAGAAAAGATATTTGTGCTCATCAAACAAAGATTTGTCCTTGGTGGGAATCAAACTCACGACCTTCAGACCGACCTACAGGCCTATTTTTTATAATATAATTATAATACAAAATATCTTTGTTTTTCTGTTGCCTTATCACTACTAAAAGGTTAACCCTTTTTTTTAAGACAACTCCCGCACTAGGGAACAAGCCATGTGTCGCGGAGGACTATACAAACATACAATTAACGGACACAAACTATACCCAGACTCGGGACAACCATTTATGGTTACCATATTTTTTTGTTAGGGATCGAACCCATAACACGCAGGTAACTCAATACTGAGCATCAAGCAGTCTGTATACTTTTGTTTGCCACCTAAGCTACATTAAAAAAACAAATTAAGGAATAAAATGGCGACTAGGTTATTTTAATTAGAATTTTAGCACAAAAACAAAACTGAAATGTTTTACCTAAAACAGAATGTAAGATTAAATTTTATAAATTTTAGGTTTAGTTCGTTTAAATAAGCTTTTAATATTATTCTTGTACTTGCTGTTGCCCGCGGCTCCGTCCGCGTGTATGTCGGTTATCGCTGTAAAAAGTAGCCTAAGTGTTATTCCAGACCATAATCTATATCTGTGCCAAATTTCATCCAGATCCGTTAAGTAGTTTTTACCTGAAAGAGTAACAAACATCCATCCATCCATGAATCCATCCATCCATTCATACTTACAAACTTTCGTGCATAATCCGTTATTGAAATGAATACATTAATACAATAAAAACATGAAAAGGTACTTATAAAGAAAAAAAATATTAGACAAACACTCCACCACACGGAACCCTTAGCTTTAGCGGTTGTTTTATAGTTTTTGCTATCTCCAGGCAGGGGTGCAGTGTTGAAATTCTTCACAGGGGGCAATTTAGTTCAGAGACTAACAAGGGATTTGTGCTACCTGAAAAGGCTTGCTTATTTACACGTGAATTTTCAAACATACGTTGGATGTCTATGAACTCTAAAGTTACGTGGGACTGCTTTATAAAAGCTCATTTTCGAACGTTGTTTTTCAAAGTCAAACTCATTTATTCATTTAGATCAAATACATGATACTTATGAACGTCATAAAAACAAATGCCAGCATATTTTTTTCCTACGGCCAATTCGCTGACTAGGCTTGGGCCTCGAGAAGAATTGGCAAGAAACTCGGGCCACTCTTTTTAATCGCCATAGTATAACATTTACATTTTGGTATGAGTTACAATATTAGTGTTAACAAAAAGGGATGGAAACCAATATGCCATACAAAATTAAATTTAGCTAAAAATAATTTTAATAAGGAAAGAATAAAGAGAAAAAAAATGAATTTAACTTTTACTGTATGGCAACTTTGCAATAGCTGTGTAGAGAGAACCAACGTAGTTTGCTAAACGCTACCGCAATTAATAGGTTTTCTGTCGATATCTGTTTCGAAATCGTTTTTACTTACACTTAGACGAAGCAAATTTAAGAAAGAAATCTTGCAATGCACTAAATCTCGCCTGTAAATCGATAAACCTTTTTCTTATGCTACATAGGTGGAAAACAAGCACACTGCCCACCTGATGGTAAGCAGTTACCGTAGCCTGTGGACACTTATAATATCAAAGATATCACTTGCGTGTTGCCTATTCAAAAATAATCACCAGCGTTTTATGATGGAATTTCCCTAGGATAGGAAAACTTTAAGTAAGAACGCATCGCTATAAACTCTAGAAATCTGTACTTTTATACAGAAACAACTACACTAATGTGTGCAGTCATTTGGCTGTCGTCTTTTGTAAATTGGAGGTCCTTACCCAGTTGGGCTTGCTTACTAGTATGGTACCCTACTTCTCTCTTTTTTTTTAAAGACAACTCCCGTACTAGAGAACAAGCTCTGTGTCGCAGGGGACTTTACAAACATACAATTAACGGACACAAATTACACCCAGACTTAGAACAACTCTTTGTGGGTCACACAAAGTTTTGTCCTGTGTGGGAATCGAACCCACAACCTCGTGCACAGCAGGCGCATACTGCGGCTACTGGACTATGAAGGCAGACAAATTCACAATTAAATATCTTAATTAAGCTTATAAACAATATCACTAACTAATCACTAATTAATATAACAGCAATGTATTTATTATGAATCTTTCCATATTAAAACCACCAAGTAAACTTCTATAGCCTGTATTAAATTCCACGAAACCGCGTGCCGTTCCATGACACTTCACTTTTCTCCCACATCAAACAGGTACTCCCGGAATCTTAGAATCTGATCAAACTTCACCAAACTTAATACCCGTGAGGGTAAACTTTAAAATACCTCGGCGATATTCGAGCCTAAACATAAACAAAGGCATTAACGTGCCGAAATACTGTTAAGAAGTTAGTTAGGAAGTTCAGCACTTTGTATGAAGTAGGCTGGGTCAAGGGGATCCAAAATGTACGTGATTTTTGTGTGAAACAATATTGTAAAATGAATGAGTTTGAGCGTGGTTCACTTCTCATGAAATATTCTATGCATAAGTCCGGGAAATGTTTAGGGAAACAGTTGCAGAACGTAAAGAAACTGCGTATTTACTAGACTAGTTTATGCACACAGTGGTGTAGTTGTGTTCGTGTGTGTGAGTACAGGTCTCCAGCGCTCATTTAGACATAAGTTTTTAAAGAAATGTATTCTTATTCTAAGGATCTCAAAGCTGTAGTTTAAAAATATATTGGATCGGCAAAATACAAGTGATACCTCTGGTATTGCAAGCGTCCATTAGGTAACTGCTTAAAATTTTAACGTTTATTACTTGCCACCGACTTAGTATAAAAAGAACCATTCAATCTTGGTTTTCACTGAAGATTTGATGTGCATAGGAATCGGACCCACGAGCTTCAGCTTGGCTAAACTTTAGACCAATAGACTTGCTCTCTATTACGTCCTGATTATCAGAGCCTCTAGACAAGTGGCATAAACGGTAGTCGAATCGAAAAGTCAAAAAACAAATGTATGGGATTTGACGTAAGTCTACGATATAATGTCGTAAACTTACGTCAAATCCTATACCTACATTTTCTTTTTAGACTTTTTGATTCGACTATAGCTTATGCCACTTTTTTTTTTTTTTTTTTTTTTATCGGGACAATCCCACCCACATGCCCACCGCTGTGACTCCTGTGAGCCAGGATTAACAGCGGAGTAACCAACTGATACACCGAGTTTTGACACTCGTGCGTCCCGTGGACAACTAAACCTACTGTCTTGGACCCCGCAACGAGTTTAATCAGAAGTAAATAGGAGGAGTTAGAAAGAAAAGTTTCCACTTCCCTCCATAGCAAAGCGGGAGACAAAATAAATCTGTATAGGTTTGTAACCTATGAAAAGGAGCACCACGGAGGACCTTAATCTACGGGACCTAAGTGAGCTAAGTTTGATTGCTATAATATGTATGGCAGAAACGTTTAAATGCGCGGAAATTCCCTCTAGATGAGACTAAATCCCCATAGTAGGCCGCTCCAGATGATACATGTAAGCTGTTCAACATAATAGTACGATCATTATGCCAAAGACTACACTCCCAGAGTATGTGATGAGCAGACTGCTCCTGATCGGAGCCAGGTGTTGAGCATTGACAGTTCGGCGAATCAACTAGCTTAAATGAGTATAACTTGCTCCGAAAGTTACCGTGACCCGTAAGGAACTGAGCGACACTGTGATCAACCTCCAGCCATGTCTTTGCCAACCGATCAGTAACGGAAGGAAAAAACTGGTAGAGGTGGCGTCCCTTGGTTGATGTATCCCATCGCTGTTGCCATTCATTAATGAGGATTCTATAAACTTCAGTTTGTTCTTTAAATAATCGGGTGATTTTTAAAGAACAAACTGAATATGCCACTTGTCTAGAGGGGCAGAACTAGCATAGCTGGGTTAACGTTTGTATTTTACATCTCTGCCATAATCTTATAAATAAAATTCTCGTGTCGCGGTGTCTGTAGTTAAACTCCTCCGAAACGGCTAGACCGATTCTCATGAAATGTTGTGTGCATATTGGGTAAATCTGAGAATCGGACCCTAAATGTTAAGGGTAGTCCACCCGTATTTTTTTTTTAACTTTTAGATATTTTTATTTTTTTTGATGATACAGAATTAAAAATACATACAACCCTAAATTTTAATCAACCCCTGTTACTATTTTAGTAGCAAAACAACGTTTGCTGGGTTAGCTAGTGTTAATATAAAATAGTCCATATTTAATTCATCATACAGTCCCTAATCCTTATTCAAAAGTAAATAGAAACACAATCCTCAACAAGATTACTTCAATTGCGGTTTAAAAATAAGAATCCTTGTTCTCAAGTTCTCTTGACGTCACTAACAAGTACGCTACTCGGTAAGATGTCAGCTAGACATGCAACTAACAATAATTACATTTGTATGAACTCAGCATAATCTGGCGTTTGAAAAATTGTGTTCTAGCTTTATTTAAATGCTGTTATTTTAAAATGGTAAAGATGACAATGTACTATATCAATTTCAAATGACTTCATAGATGGAAGATTAGCATTAAATGTAGTAACGATCAAAAATAAACTTATATTTATTTACTCTCAGAAATATACATCTTACAATGTAGGTAGAGGTAAGCCACCATACTAGCAAGTAGGCCCGTCTGGGGGAGAACTTCTACCTTACAATATTTAAAGACTACAGCCAAATAACTATATACAGCGGCGTAGTTGTGTTCCACTGTGTTAGTAAAGGTCTTCAGCGCTCTTTTTTTCCTATACCAGGGAAATTCCATTTTAAAGCCCTGTTGTAACAAAGTGGGTAGGAAACGCGCAAGCGATACTGGTATATCTGGCATTAATTTGTTTTAAATCCCTGGGATATTATTATGAAATAATTTCTTTCAAAACGCATTCCTAATTGAGCTCTGGTGACCTGTAGTCACACACAGGAACACAACTAAACCGCTCTGTGTAGTAATTTGGCTGTGGTCTTCCGTAAGGTGGAAGTCCTATCCCAGTCGGGCTTACTCGCTACATAGTTTGGTGCCCTATCTTTCTTAATGCTTTATTAATTAGGCGTAATCTGTAAGATATAAATAGCCTGCTAATGAAATTCCTTATTATATATTATTCCGATATGGCTAGTATTAATAAGGATATAAATAACGACCAGAATAATTAAAAAGATATTTCTGCGATGATAGAACGAAGCAATAAGGATTGATGTATTATAAGTTGATGGTTAGTAGGAGTTATGTAATTAGTACTTATTTATGTATGGCGTAGGGGCATTAAGTGTTTGATTTTCACACGAGAAAATTTGTCGACCAATTGAAAAATCCTTCTAACAGCCCGGCCACGACCTAGCACGACGAAGCAGCGGCGGCGTGTGGTAAGAACAAATGTACTAAAATGTTTTATACCACCACTCAGCGACAACGCGCGCGATATTTGGCGAGCAGCGAGCGACGCGGCGCGCGGCGTAATCATACGCGCCTCCCAATGCCATGCCACTTAAGAGAGCCTCTAGACAAGTGGCATAAGCGATAGTCAAATCGAAAAGTCAAAAAGAAAATATATGGAATTTGACGTGAGTCTACGATTTAATGTCGTAAACTTACGTCAAAGCCCATACATTTGGTTTTTTGACTTTCGATTCGATTATTGCTTATGCCACTTGTCTAGAGGCTCAGAGCGGTGCGGTCAGTGGTAGGCGGTAGCGCAGTCACGAACTGGGTAGCGACTCGTAACGCTGTCTAGGTGTATGTAGTATGGCCGCCGCTCGCCGCTGCCGCCAAAAGTTGCCGTAAAAGTTTTCAATAAAATATAGTTTTATTACTCTCTTTCTTGTTGTTTCACGTTTAAGTGCACTTTGATTACGTTAATTCTAGTCCCACACGGCAAAGACCTTGTTCCCTAGTGCGAAGTTCTTCTTAAATATAGGCTACCTAATATATTTATTCATGTCTGTTCTAATTAAATATTTCCCTTTAGCAAATAACAATATAACCTACCTTAACACTATTACGTACGCACGTTACCGTGCAAGGAACTCGGTATACAAGTTAATGAAATTCTTTCTAAATCTGAGATATCAGGCTTTCTTCAGCCTATCAAAAGAATCTTGGTAAACGCGTAGGTAGCCGGTAAATACTTACTGTGGACAAATTGTAGTTATTTTTATTTATTTATTTATTTTTAGCATCGGTTACCACTTACCATCACGTGGCCCGTTGGTTCATTTGCCACCACTGGCAAGTTTGTTTTTTAAATGAATCAGCTTCAAAAAAATGAAAATAACTGAATTTTACATTGAAGTCAGTGCTAAGCTCAACATTACTGTCAGAAGTGAACCTTACCTGGGGCCGTATCATGCCGGTCGAAAGTCTCACTTTCACTTTCGAGCTATACTATACACTCTATATAGCTCCCTCCCTCTTTCTCGCTCGAACTACTTACATTTAAACATGCCATGGAGCCCAGGGCCCGTCTGGGCACAACAAAAAAACATACAGACCTCCTCCTCTTTAGAAGTCACTTTAAAAATAAACTAAAAACGGATTCTTCTACAAAATACAGTTACGCAACTTGCAGGCAAATCACTTGTACCAATCTCAAGCAGAAAAAATCTCGTGCAGAATCAGTAAGAGACATCAGCCTGTTTTATTCATAACTAGCTTTCCTCAGAAGGTCGTGGTTTGCCCTTTTAAGGATTACATTACCATAAATCCGTTCTTAGCTGTTATCTATAAATAATACATACACAAAATGTGGTGGAAGTAGTTATAAGTTATTCATCCAATATTGGATAAAAATATTCAATGTGATTTGTGTTTTCTAGGGGTTTTTTATTTCAATCTAAACTGATATTATAAAGAGGAAAGACTTGATTTTATAACCGACTTCAAAAAAGGAGGAGGTTCTATGTTCGACTGTATGTATTTTTTGTTTTTTTGTTTATGTATGTTCACCAATATCTCCTCCATTTGTAGACCGATTCTCAAAATTCTACTTATATTTGAAAGAGTATACTCTAGAGGTGGTCCCAATTGGCACCAAGTCAGGATCTGATCATGAAATTCCAGTGAAATCGAGGGTAACTCTCAAATGTTATAGGTATTAATGTAATGTGTAATTAATGGTTTTTCATGTATTTTTTACTTTTATTTTATCACTAAAAATATTTTTTTTTTAAATGAAGCCGACTTTAAAAAGCTAAACATAACTGAATACAGATTGAAGTCGGTGCTAAGTTCATCCTGTCACCTTAGCACCGACTTCAATCTGTATTCAGTTATTTTTAGGTTTTTAGAGTCAGTTTAATTTTTTTTCTAAATGTTTTTTATCGTTTGTTACAATTTGAATCAAAAACTACTCGACTGATTTTAAAATTTCTTTCACTATTAGAAAGCTATATTATCAGCGCGTAGCATAAGCTATTAAATAAAATTACAGGATACCTACGAACACTAAATAAATGACACACACGGGAGACACATACCGCTAGTTACTTATGTTACGAGTATAAGCGATGTTAGCCAAGTGAAAAATAAATTGAATTGTACTCATGAAGTGTGATTTCGATTTCAGATAGCAGGTATCTGTCAATATAAATTTCACTTTGTGGGATTTCCACGTACTAATCAGCTAACGATGTAGTAACAGACTGCTAATTGGTTTTCCTCTCCTCTGTCCAGAGAGCTGCACAGGGCTTAGGCCTTTATTTACAAACGCTGGTTTAGAGTTAGTTGTTGGATCAGACATAGGTTTTATTGTGATGTTTTCATACACTATTGCCAATAATTTAATTAGTCCGTTCTACTTGGGTTTGAACTCACATTTTATGCATTTAATTTGTTACTTCCCACTTGGCTTTCTAAGGCTTCGGCTTTTAAATTCAATACCTATTTAAAATCTAAATTATACCTCTTGAAAAGTCCACAATTAGAAGCTTAAATAAGTACTACTCAAATTATCTAAACATTGACTAAGCCTACGAGTCAAGATGAAATTTATTCAGATAAGCTAGATTGATGACTAAATACTTACAGGATTTTCCGACATGAAATACGGTCGGAAATTGTCCGACAGTATCTCCTTGCGCCGTTAAAAAGACAATTGATTAATGAGAATTTATTATTGTTTTGTCAAGAGTTAATTAACGCCAGAAACTCGTTGTTCGTGCTTAAGTGTAATTTTAACTTTTGACAGTTTTCTTCTTTGCAAAGTTTGCGAAGGACGTGAAAAAGTTATATCTACTTCATTCATTCAATATTTTCATAAAATTATGAGTAATAATATATTTTTTTGGTTGTTTTAATGGTTGATATTTTTTGATATCTGATCATTGGTTACTTTTTTACAGAGACTAGCTCTGTAAAAAATTGATGAGCATTAGTTTTCAGATTCAGCTTAGTTTTTTCAAATGTAAAGCTTTTAAAGTACACATATTTCGACTGTTATAGGTTCTCTAGTTTGTATATGCCTCTAGATATGAGAAGAGACATTTCATTAGTTATTGTATATAGGCATATTTTCGGTACTATTGGTTTTCCTGAAACTCAAACTAAACCTGTCTATTTAATAATTCCAATATACTCGACGGCTTGATCTGTGTTTCATAAAGGGAATCACGTATTAAGATCTATCGTTTGATATTGCACACTGACGTTCGTACATAATTGAGAAGTACCGATTCTGTTAATACAGGATCTATTATATTGTCATTATTTAAAATCTAAACATTTTTATTAGTTTAGTGATCTTTTAGTTCTCGGGATGCCATAAACAAAAATATTTTGAGAATTTCACAATAGATGATGATGACTAGATGCCTTAGTATGTACGTAACCGTTGGTCCTACGCCTGATCTCTCTCCAGTTGTGTCGGATTTTGTCGCATAATCTAACGTGTCTGGTGCTTCAGCACTGATTACCTACCTAACTTTAATAAATTCTTGATTTTAGTATAATATGATTAATAAAGCTTATTAATCGTTCTTTTCAAGACAACTTTGTTATTATGGTTACTAAGTTTATACGACTCTTCATAACAATATGAAGCTAGACCAAAACCAGGTACACTAGCAACTAGCATCGTAATCCTAATGTCAACGACTGATGTCTCATTTCATGGACGATAAGCGTTGAACAAACTTTAGCAGTAAACGTTCCAAAAACTTTTGATTAAGATTAATTACTTTAGTGTGAATGAACTTTATTATCCACATGTTAGTAATCTCTTGCAAGTTATGCACAAGTTGTAATGGGTCCTTAGAACTTGTGGATAACTTACGGAGTGCCAAGGTGACGCTAGTCGCGAATGTGTGCGATCAGATCAGAATATTGTACCATACTGACAAACTAATTTATAGACTGACTGACTTGATAGACGTACTGAGGACCACGTAGTCCAGTATCTAGAAAGAATAAAGAAAGAAACAAAAATCTTAAAAACAAGAAAGCAAATAAGGCCCCAGCGTCAGCTTTAATGTTGTGGCCTAGACCACAACGCTCGCAGAATCTATTAACTACCTATTAGTGACGACGGAATGTAATTCTAATTTGATGGCTAAGTTATTCAGATTGCAGTTAATATAGGTCTCTACCCTAACTTATATCTGTTCATACTCGCGACCAACTTTTAAAGTGCCCTCCGAAGCACAGAGACGTTCAGATAAAACACCACTTGTGGCTATCCGTCCATAGGATTGACTGCTTTGGTGGTCCAGTGGTCGCAGTATGCACTTGCTGTGCACGAGGGTTCGATTCTCACACAGGACAAAACTTTGTGTAATTCACAAAGATTTATTCTGAGTTTGGGTGTAATTTATGTCCGTTAAGTGTCTGTTTGTAAGTCCCCCGCGACACAGAGCTTGTTCTCTTGTGCGGGAATGTCTTTTTAAAAGAAAAAAAAGAATATTATCAAGTCCTTGGTAGCTTATCTCGCTGATCGTGCTGACGAACTGCTGAAGCTTGACAACCTCCGCGCTACGGAACAAGCCGCAACGGACTTTACAAATATATGATTCACGGACACAAAATAAAGTAGTAGTAGTAGTTTCCTCAAAGTGAAACTACGACAGTTATCCTTGGCTCACAAATATTTGTCAAATTTGCGTGTCCAACCTACAAAACGCAGCTAAATGTTAATGGCAAGAGTGACCATCTAAGTCACTAGACCAAACTTTCAGTCCAATTACTTATCTTATGTCGCAATTTCAAACACTCGTAAACTCTGTTTATTGGCACTTTTGTGCCACTAAAATATAACACAAGTGTTTATTCTGCCTCTTTATAAACAGTTACCTATAAATATAAGTTCGCTAGGGAGCACCACTTTTGTCAACCCTGTGAAAACATTTTAAGTCCCCTCTTTAAGAACCCTGTGCTGTAGCCTCTCGGGGAAACTTTGAGAGCAAGTTCACTCGTCCATGAGGGGAAATTCCTATATGAAAATTGTCTTATGATAGACCAATATCGTTACAATAAATTATGAATTTCTTATTTATCAGAAACAGCCGTTTGTAATTTGGCTACCATCATCTTTCTCACGTACCTACCTAAAATAGTTTATGATCTTATTAGTGTAACGTTATGAGAGCTAGGGCACCGTACTAGCGAGCAAGCCTGACTGGGAAAGGATCTCCATCTTACAAAAGACCACAGCCAAATAACTACACACCGCGGTGTAGTTGTATTCCTGTGTGTGAGTACAGATCTCAATAGCTCATTTAGAGATGCGATTTAAAAGAAGTTTTCCTATCCCAAGGCTACTCCATCTTAAAGCCCTGGTGTAAAATAATTGGTTAGCAACACTCAAGACCTCTGGTATTGAAAGCACCCATAGGCTACGATAACTCCTTAACATCAGGCAGAAATGCTTGTTTTTCAAGTACCTAGTATAAAAAAGGAGTTATAAACACACGTCACTGCACTGCGCTCTGAGGTGGACGTGTACGTACTATAATTAATTTTATTGTTTAGCGCGGCGTAAGCCGACGCTCGATATTATTTTGCCATGAGTGACAAACTTGTGGCGAACGAGTTGCTGGCGTTCTTGCAGCAGAAGCTGGATGTCATGGACGAGGTGTCCGCCATCCAAATCTGCTCAACGAACTTCAGCGAGGAAGATATAGCTGCTGCCAAGCTGCTAGTGTTTACGTCGCTTAATAAAAGTGACCAGATGGTGTCTCGCAGGCGTGACGGGACAAAAAAGAGTCTACAGGACATCATCACGCTACTTAAGGTGACCGATCCTGACGACGTGCCGACTTTTGTGGCTAAGGACTTAAATAAGTTACCGCCCGTCACTTTTGACCACGTCGACGTTACTAGCCTTCTCAAGGACATCATCAATCTGAAGGCAAGTCTAGCGGATGTGCAGAGGAAGTTGGAATCATCCCAAAACAACGTCACAGATTTGCGCAAGGAACTCAACGAGTTGCGCAATACTGTGACCTTAACTGGGTCATCGGCGTCGTGTAGTAACAACGTAAACATGCGCCGAGGAGCCTGCCGACTCGACACATCGAACGATAGTGTTGCAAGTTTCGCATCAGCGGTTTTGACGCCGCGGAATGCAGCGTCGGCTGTATGCGCTGCACCTGAGCGTCGCTGCCCTGCCCCCGTCCCCGCGGCTTGCCTTCGCCCCGCTGCGCGGTCAGCTGACTTCCCGGTCACGCAGACTAATCAAATTGCTCCACCCGCCAAGCCTATTCCTGAAAAGGCGATGAATCGGGCTGAAAACGACGGTTTCGTGACGGTGCAAAGGAGGAAGCGCCGACAGCGTGCTGTAAAGAACTGTTGCGGCACGGCTCCAGTGGAACCCGGCGTAAGCCTACGCGCCGCAGCACCGAACACTCCCGTGTATATCTCTCGCCTGCATTACACCACTAAGGCGGAGGACATCGTGGAGTACGTCCGCCAGAAGACTAAATTCACGGCGAGAGTGCAGTTACTCGAGTCGCACCGCAACGTCAACTTTAAGGCGTTCGTGGTGCGAGTACCGACGTGTTTTCTGCACCTCGTTATGAAAGAAGACTTCTGGCCGAAAGGTGTGGTGTTCCGTCGCTTCCGCGGACAAGTGCCACCTGAACGCACTGAGACAATGAAGTGCTAGTGAAGTGTTACTAACATAGTTTTAAGTAATATAAACTAACAAAAGTTATAATTATGTATGTTAGTCTGTAAGGTATGTATCTATGGAATGTATTTTCTGAAAATAAATGATTATTATTATTATTATTATTATTATTATTATAAAACTTTATTTTCTAATAATCAAATTGGTTTACTGTGGATCAATTGTTACACATTAGATTAAAGAATTACAAAATAAAATGTTAAGCTATGTCCCGCCAATTTAATAAAAATGATCTTCTTATCGTTTGGTTAGTGGCCAACCTGGTGACAGAGTTATTTAGATCGCCCATATTTAGGCCTCTGTCGTGATCTAACGACTGTTAATAGTCGGGATCGACTTTTAACGTGCCCTCCGAAGCACGGAGATGCTCAGATAAAATACCACTATGCGGTCGCCCATCTATAAGGTAACCGCGCCCTTGGTAGCTTAACCCGCTGACAAGAAGAATAAAAATATGATATACAAAACGTTGAATTGTTATTGTTATTAAAACTTATCTTAAAATAATTAATTGAGATCCGTCCTCACGTACAGGGACACAATTTATATGTTTGTATAGTCTCCCGCGACACACGGCTCCTAGGCTCCTAGGCTTTCCTAGTCTGGGAGTTGCGAAAAACAATAAGATAGAAATATTATGTAACTATGTATGAATTAAATTTACACAAATTAGTTTTAAATAAATAAATAAAATAATAAGTATACCT
Organism: Trisateles emortualis; assembly: GCA_947095525.1. Taxonomy (NCBI): domain Eukaryota; kingdom Metazoa; phylum Arthropoda; class Insecta; order Lepidoptera; family Erebidae; genus Trisateles; species Trisateles emortualis. The sequence continues at coordinate 3,533,832 of OX352740.1, read as the reverse complement.
CTCTCCATTTCTCTTTGGGTGACTATAAGCGTTCCCATAAAGCCCATAGTTAGCGTCTTAATTCATCATAGGTTCTTTAATTTTAGAAAATTCTAAACGGGTAAAATCTGTTTACAAATTCCAACAGTTTTGAACACAAAAACTGAGCAGGCCGCTAGACAAAAATGAATACTATGTAATCTAGTTCTGTACTGTAAATTTAAAACAACTATTTTCTAAAGAACCGCCACATTTTGTACATTGTTGAAGTAACGATGTCCCCCGCGACACACGACTCGTTTCCTAGCCTGGGAGTTGCGAAAAACAATAAGGTCGAAATATTATGTAAGTATGTATGAATTAAATTTACACAAAATATTAACATTTGTATAAAATAATGTTGTACGTAGATAATAAAATTATTCACATTATTTATACCAACTAATTATAACACAGTTATTATAATTTGAAACACAAAATTGACTGTGATTACTATATACATTTTAGATCGCAATTAAGCCCTACTTCACAATTAATTTTCACATAATGGAGCCTTAAATTTATATCTGCTATTACATGATATAATTGTGTCCATTAAAATTGAGACTTATTTATTACCACCAGAGTTCTCATTGACTTATTGGAACAGGGAACAATCCTTTTGCTTTAAGAGAGGAAGACCATGCAAGTGAGCAAGCCCTACTGGGGAAGGACCTCTTTATTTATTTTTTTAAAGACAACTTCCGCACTAGGGAACAAGCCCTGTGTCGCAAGGGACATAACAAACATACAATTAACGGACATAAAGTATTCCCAGACTCGGGACAACCATTTATAAATCACCAAGCCACAACACGTCATGCAGTGGTAATTGGCGAGGTAACCACTCAAGCCACTAAACCAAACGTGCAGTCAACACTACCTTACAGAAGACTTCAGCTAAATCAATATTATCAAGTGGGTTTTATGCTTGTTTGCCTTCTTAGTAGTATAAAAAAAGCTCACAGTGGAGTAGTTGTGTTTTTGTGCGTGAGTATAGATCGCGATCGAGTATAGAACTTGCTGGAGGCCTGCCCACTCTGTGTCTTTCAGTTTGTAGTCGCCACTTCAGAACCTTTCTGCCCCAACCGCATTACGTCAATACTATGTAATCTATTTCTGCACTGTAAAGTTAAAACATAAGTACATTCTAAAGAACCGCCACATTGTTGTACATTGTTGAAGTAACAAAACATTTTTATCGATTCACGACGCAGATGCTTTCATAGCAATAAATGAATAATGCTGCAAGGAGCTTGGTATGAAGTCACTTGATTTCCACTTGCTGCGTTAGCAACACACGCTCTATAAAACATACGGAATGTTATCTTTCAAAACTTGTCAGATGAAATATTTTCGCCTAAAAATATTACATCTAGTAATTGATATTAATAAAAGCAATATAGTGATAATAAAATTAAAGTAACCTCACCTAACCTACTTACAAACAATCAGATATTGTATTTAAAGGTATTAAACTATAAATAAAATATCTGATTGAGATCGCAGTTCTGAGGAAAGGTGCCCAAAAGACTGGCCACATTTCCACGCTGGATTGCAAGGCTAATAAGTTGACCCAAGTAAGGGCCAGCGTTAGGATCGTGAGATGACTCGGTCAAACGCCTTGATATCTCACGATACAATTTTGTGCACTTGGGCCCCATGGTCCTAGAGTTTCGAGAGTGATAATAGTATTTTTATCAAAATTTAATTAGAATAGTGATAAAGCAATAGTCGTCGGTCACGGCATTCTATCCTAAAGATGATTGTAGGAGCCAAATTATGCACAAGTGCTTTCCCAACACACGTACACACTTTATTATTTTCCTATTATAGTAAGAATAGACGGAAAACGAATATGACAGACTGGAGATCAGTTTTAGAACCAACGGCTTTTACGTGTTTTCCGAGGCAAGGGTTTACGTACATCACAAATTTCCAAGCTTCATACACCTATTGTGAATTTCTTAACAGAAAAACCCAATATAAATATGTACCTATATTTTAGACCCGACCTAGGAATCGAACCCAAAGACTTAAGCAGATTAAATGCAGGTAAGCTTAGTATGCGTAAATTTTAAACAGGCAAGTCAAAGTCAAACTCATTTATTCATTTAGATCAAGTACATGATACTTATGAACGTCATAAAAGCAAATGCCAGCATACTTTTTTCCTACGGCCTTCGGCTAGAATGAATATATACCCGTGTATCCCAAACAATATGTCGAACACTTTCTATAAAGCTGACGTGACACAACCTTAGGCTGTCACATGATCTAAAAGGTCCCATGGGTCACATGGATATTTGTATACACGGTAATCTATCACTTTTAGCTTAAGGGTGAACGCTTTGAGAAAACTAAACTATCTATAATATAAAAATGAATCGCTGAATGTGTTGCTAAGCGCAAATCTCGAGAACAGCTGAACCGATTGCACTAATTATTTTTTTGCAGTCCGTGTCAGGAGAAGTAACGTGAGGAACACAATGAATAAACGCATAATTCATTGCGTTCATCGCTAATATACATATATATAATGATTTCATTTTGATTTGACTGGTCTAAGCTGACTACTAAGCTAAAACTCTTTTTAAGGTAGATGATTCCAACAATTGCAATGACTGCATGATTGATTCGTGGTTACTTCACCATTTAGTAGCTTAAGTGGTTTCCTCACTATCTCCCAATACGTGGCGTATTGTGGGTTCGATCTCCAGACGGGACAGAAAATTTTGTGCTCCAATTATGTTTGTCCCAAGTCTGGGTGTGTCGTATCCGTCAATTGTATGTTTTAAAGTACCCGGGGCACGGGGCTTGTTCTCTAGTGCGGGAGTTATCTTTTCACAGAAAAAAAATACGAATTAACATTTACCGTATTTCTCTCAAAGATTTATAATTACTTTCATATTTATTACTTTAAATATCAAATGTTAATAAGTCACGCAAAATAATAACTGTGGAAAATGTTAGCGACATCATTACTTATTAATTATTTACGTCTGAACTCACGAAGTTTTTGTCCTTTCAAGTAAATAGAAAAGCTTCTTTGTACACAAAAGGTATTCCACAAAGTACTTTTTAAGAACTCCAAAGAAACGCTGTTAGATAGCATCGTCTCATGAAGTCTAGTTTTTAGGAAGTATTTTAGATATTATCTTTCTTACTAAGTTAACGTCTTAGTCTTCTTAAGTGGCTGATTTAAAGTCGAGAGGGACTCTAGACTCTAGCGCGACATATTTTACTAAAGAATCATGGATATAAAGTCTTGTTTTTCCTAAGGTTTATAAATGGCCTGCTTTTTTCTCAGATGTAGTGAAAATTCAAGATAAGAATGCATTTTAAGCTGAGAACGCCAGTGTAAACTTACACTATTGAAGCTTATGCAAATTTCTTTTTATTGCAAATAGTAACAGATGAGCCAGCGGTCCATCTATTGGTAAGTGGTAGCCACCGCTCATTAAATTTAGCAATGCAAGGACCCAGGTTAGGTTAAAGAAAGATAGAGTACCATATTAGCTAGCAAGACTCTCTAGTCTTAAATAGTCTCTACTACTAAAGGACACCCACCTAACAGAAGCCCACAGTCTAATAACTTCACACAGCGATACATTTGTGTTTCTGTGTGTGAGTTCAAATCTCCAGCGCTTATTTAGGAATGCCTTTTTAAAGAAACATTTTCCTATCCCAAGGATACTGTATTTCAAGTAAGCAAGTGATACCTCTGGTACTGAAAGAAAGAAAACATTCATTTCGCTCTTAATTTAAAATATAGTTACATAGTAATATGCATAGTACTGCATTATTGTAAAAATATTTTTGAGAGGCAGAAATGGTCTTAGCTTAGCTTGATGCTGCTACGCCGTACGATGCAGCAGAGCTGGTATTCTGCTAAGATCAGACATGATGCAAATTGATTTTGATATTGCAAGCGTCCATAGGCTTGTTTGCCATCAAAGTATAAAAAAAAAAAAACACAGCCAAGCCGCTGCGTACCGTGAATTTTGTGTTCCCTTTAAACCTTATTTAAACTATGACATTGTATAGCACTCAAGAAATACTGCAGCAGGTAGATCATTCTAGAGTTTGATTCAATCCAAACAATTTTGTCCAGCATGCTTTACTTCTAACGTACATTACTTCACATCTTAAAATATTAGCATATCAATTCAAGTGGTTATTATATCTTTTGTTTTTATACTCATTTCATATACAATCATGAAAAAATAGCTCAAGGCGGCGACTTGTCGGTTAAATAACAATAAACCATAACCAAAAAAGAAACAAGAAATAAATCAAAAGTGAACAACGTAAAAAATTCAACATTCAAAAGTTAGATGAAATAAATTTTAATAAAATACTTAAACAAATAAACTTGGAAGAAATTATCGGTTATATTCCCTTTGTATCTCTTATTTCGCAATTTACATAGCTCTCGAAGTCGTGAGTAATAAATTTTCAAGTAAGAGCTATAAATTTTTATTTAAGGCAATACACTTTCGAGGATATTTAGCGACATGAACCGTTCTATCCGTTTTATTGTCTTATAGATTATCTTTATTTCTGCCGGTTTATGTTACATTAATGTTAGGGCTTACTTTTATTGTGTCATCATATTCTTCAACTGGTATAGCTGTTTTAAATGTTTTTGGATTAGATTTTAACAGCTTCCTGTACAAGGCAAATTAATTTGTAGCTAAATGTAGATTGGGAACTATTTTCAATATTTACTTGGCCACCATTTCAATATTAAAAATGCCGTCATGTTCAAGTTTTGGTTTTATTTTAGAAAAATGTTCTGTGAAAGTCATTTCAATTATTTCCAATCAGCCTATTTCAGTTGACTGCTGGACATCAATACGTCGAATTGTATGGTATGCACTAATTGGCTCCGAAGCTCCCAATACCTGCATAATAGTATCCTCTCAACCGAAGTTTGGTCATGGCGCGTAATCTTGACGGAGACTACCTATTTGTGAGGAAAATGACAACTACAGTATACAAGTGTTTGCGCAAACACAGGTAAACTCCTTTCTTACTTTTATAGCCCGATAGGATGCCAATCAATGGCCGTCTATCATCAATTTGACAAACACTATATAAGTATTTTGAGAAACACTTTATATTTTGGTCCAACCTGAAATCAAATCAATCAATCGTCGTAACCAGCAGTCGCAGACAACTACCATTAGACCAAATACTCAATTCACTTCACCTTTGTTTGTAGTAAGTACTTTAGCCTATATACGAGTATAATATAGTAACGTATAGTTCAGCTTTTGAATACATGTGTAATAGGGTCAAGGATTAACACAAGTACGTTCATACGAAAGCACTTTCTACATAAAATGTATCTGTCAAACTTTTTGATTTATATGTCAAGGCTGTAATAAATAATAATCAAATATTGAGTAAGAATTCACATTAATCTTAAAATTTATTCAATAGAAGTAGTATAGATTAATGGTCCTAAAATTTCCAAGCAAAATGACAAATACCAGAATACTGATGAGGGCAGAATTTTAATCAAATAACATCACAAGTTGAACACACAAAACGGTTTTTATTTTTATGAGCCCACCCAAATACGTGAGAAATAACAAAATGTGAATATTAATAAGAGTTGATATTAAATTTTTCCACCAAAAAAAGTAAAGCTTTGTGTAAAAATCTTCCAAATGGTTAAACTTCTAACAAATTGTTAAATTAATTTTGCTCCTAAACAAATACTTTTTAAATGTATTTGATATTAAAAATGTATTTTATTATACAACATTTTCTTTTACTGAAAGATAAAATATTTATCTTTAATATAATTTTCATTTTAACACGTTTCTCGCAGATAATTGTCAATAACGTTATTATGTTATTATCTGTCTACGTTATGATACAGTAATTAAAATTAAGAAACATTCGTTTATTTACGTCTTTCATTGTTATTCATTCAATGGTTTTCAGTCTTTTGGAATTTGCTATTTGATTTGCTGTTGACAATATTATAACTGTTCTATCTTGATAGAACAGTTTTTTATATTATTTTTCTATGTTATTTTTTTATGAACTACTTTTACTTTTTTTTCTTTTACATTGTAATATTATATGAAACATTTTTGTATTAAAAAGTTAATTCAATATTTGATTCTAGTAATAAAGTATAGATTTATAATCACTAAATTCGTAATTGTAATTCATAATTGCTTCCTGCAGTCCTTCTCCCTCTATGAAAAATCTCACACTCCTCCGTGCGCATATTGCTCGGGCAAGGGGCTTAGTACAAATATATTTGTTCTCTTATTAATATATAGATTCATCATAAGTACCGTCCATTAAAATTTCACGTATTATTATATTGTGTGTAAAGAAATAAGCCCACCTCGAAGAAAGTGCATGGCAACATAAATGGTTGAACACATTGCTCACGTAGGAACTTTATACACATCACTCTGACTTAAAAATTGTACTCCGCCGAGTAAAATAGAAAACGTGTGTCGGTTGCTGAATGAGACGCCATTTTGTTACTTAGTTACGTGAGATGGCGTATCAGTAACTTTGTTATAAGTTATACTTTGTCGAGGTAACGTGACGTGGAAGAAATAGATAAGTTGTTAAAATTTAAGATTAAAACAAAATGTTTGCCTTTTTATTGAAGTATTCCATATTGGGCACCCGTTTTAATGGCACCTACCGATATTTTTTGCGGGTGCCATTAGTGGAACAACACCTGCGAAAAATATCGATAGGTGCCCAATGTGGAATACCTTAGGTGCCATTCACTCAGGTGCCATTAAAACGGGTGCCCAATATGGAATACAAGAAGTATTCCATATTGGGCACCCGTTTTATTTTATTTGCAATATTGTAAAACGCTTCCGGGATTGAGTAGCAATCCATCCATCCAAGCTTTTGCATTTATAACAGTAGTAAGATATATTTTTAATTATATTAAATATGTAAACCTAAATCAATCCATCCAAGCTTTTGCATTTATAATAGTAGTAAGATATATTTTTAATTATATTAAATATGTAAACCTAAATGTTATTGAGTCAAACGTGTTTTAGCATACATTCAAACCTGTACCTAAAGGATTTTTGTGATGTTCATCAATAACAAAAACTAACTATTAAAAAACAGTGTAAAGCGCAGAAATTCATTAAAGGTTTCAAATCTGTGGTATAAACTAATTGCATGTAAATCTGTCTCAGTGAGAAATTTCGATAATTTGCTTTGGAGAAATGAAATGGGACGCAGTTGATTGGCGTACCCTTTGAATATAAATTACGGTCAATGCCTGCTCCAGAATAATGTTCTACATAGAATTGTGTTGTTTAAAGGTAGGTAAGTAAAACATCCGTCATACCTAAAACATTTTGCAGAAGTGAGGTTTTGACTTCTCGGGAATAAATTAAACCTAGCTAGATCGATTTATTCCCCCTCAAACCCTCTGCATATCTACTAACTTACATGAAAACCGTTGGAGCTGTTTCTGAGATTCAGATTACAAAGGTATAGGTACTTGTAGCGCAATTGCCAAATTTTGTCTTACGTACGCTTTTTTTTTCAGGGTCTATCATTTTGACTCAATCTCTATAATTATACATAGAAATAATATTGAAAGCCATAATTCACTATAGATAACTATTTAAGTAAGAATTAGTAGTATCTTAACTTATTCAATTATTCAAAATTTGACTCATTAATATTGTTTCAGTCACTTAAAGCTGCTACCTATGAAGCAAAAAGTTTGTGGCTGAAGTTATGCTGTTTGTTCTCGACCTTTTTTATATTATTATTTATTTTTTGACATCAGCACTATTTTACAAAATTCTCTAATATGCTGAGCATTTTTTGTTTTTCTCGTTTAAATGGAGATGAGGTGTGATAATCACTTTTGTCTATATCGATAAACCGAGTAATATAATAACAAGTTTCCACCCTTGGCTTCATTCCTGCGTATATCCATACTATCCGACTTGGTATTCCAGACTATAATCTATCCTTGTGCCAAATTTCATCCAGATCCGTTAAGCCGTTTTGGAGTAATTCATCATCATTATCTCAACATAAACGTCCCACTACTGAGCACGGGTCTCCACCGTATACTCGGAGGGATATTAGCCTACTATACCACGCTGGCCAGACGAGTTGTTATAGGGTTTGTTTCAAGTTGTCCCTCTCTTGCAGTAGATATTGTCTGCCTGACTTACTTTAATCGACTCATACAACACCCTCGGGATGGAACGGGGTGACGAAATTTATGTTCTTAATCCGTCATCATACGTAACAATAAAATTACTACACACATCCAAACTTTCAAATTTAAATCTTATCTTTTATCTTAATATCTGGAGATCATTCATACGATATTCACACAGATACCCGATACCAAACTAAATAGAGCCTATCTCTAACAAATTTCCTCGATATATACTCAAAATGAAGCCTAGCTCCAATAATAGCCATTATACCCTACTATATAGGTCACGTAATGCACAAGTGCACCATATCTTCTGCTATTGCTTATTAGAACTCAAACTTATGTAACATGGAGTTACAACTGTATCCAACTAATAAATCAGCTGATAATTTTGTAAGCAATGCAAGCATTCATGCTACATTTATAATAATATAACGTAGCATCAAGAAGTTTTACCTGAAGAGGTAGCCAGCTGCCAAAACGTGTATGACATCCAGTCGCGATACATCAGCTACGTTATTGTAACTGCCGAGGCAGGCTTAGGTTTTCTGTCAAGAAATTCACAATCGATGCTCGGAGTTTGGAAATTGGCGGTGTTTACAGCTTCAAGCCCAATCCCTACGACAGATAATTCTCTCGGGTCGTGTCGGATTGCCATCTCATCGGACTGTGAGAGTGAGGAAGTAAAGAGTGCACTTGTGTTTGCGCACAAATATATAGATATAGTAGTGCACTAGCACTATAATATCTACCAGCGCAGATGGCTAGTCTCTGTCAAAATTAATGGTGGCGCAATTTAACATGCACGATCAATATCTCCTATTCCGCGCATGTTAAAGGGTCTAAACGCGCTACTAGAGACAAGTCCTGGACTGCATTTGTTTGCTGATGAATGGAAGATGATTTTGTCAGCATGCATGAGGTTTTGTGAGATGACGGAATGAAAGGTTTATTATTTTGTTATCTTGAATGTAATAAGTGTAATTAATGTTTTGTCGTTCTGATTAAATATAAATAAAATTAGTCGCCGTGGCCGAAATTCGGTTAGAAGGACATTACAATCCTTCAGCGGTACGACTCAGTATAAGATAAGAGAGTCATTACCTAGGGTGGATTACCATTACCCAGACTTTAACACCATACTTTTTTTTCCCGCACGACCAGTACTGAGTACGATTACCTTATTTTTATCAATAAAAATAGTATCGTGTTTTGACTGCATCAGCTTGCATGCTATCATACTTGTATTTTACAAAAGATTGTAACTATCTGGCGATTAAAAAGAGAGGCCTGAGTTTCTTGCTAGTTCTTCTCAAGGCTCTACGTCAGCGAACTAGCCGTAGGAAAATTTAGCTGACATCATCTTTCTGGTTTATTCATAATTTATGACCTTCATAAGTGTTACTTTGTAACCTAAATGAATAAATGAATTTTGAGTTTGAGTTTGAGTTTGAGTTTGAGGTGGGATTCGTAGTGGTTTTTAAAAATTCACGTGATTAAACCTTCGCAATTGGCGTACCATAGTCTCTGCCTATCCCAATGGGAAGCGGGCATAATGATATTTATGTATGTAGACCTTCAGGCAGATACTATTTAGACAGAATATTCGCCGCTTATCGTCAGCTTACTGTAGTAATGACTTAACCATAAGTCAATAAGTGTACGAACAATATTAATGAGTTTTTGACTTTGAAATTCTTACTTATGTTCATAAAAGTATAATTATTAGTTGTAAATATTGAAATGTTAATTAAACTAAATTCAAAGTTATTAGGACTTAATAAATTATAAGCGAATAGCTGTATGTTAAAGGCCGAGGGTAGTGGTAAGTGGCTTGCAGTTGGAGTGGTTTATTACCAGTAGTGGACTATGAAGCGCTCATAGCCAGTGCACTTGGTATTCGGTAAACGATCAGCGGGTTAAGCAACCAAAGTCACGGTAACCATAGGGTTACCGTGACTTTGGTTGCTTAACCCGCTGATCGATCGCTGGTCACCCATATATAGATATGGGTGACCGCATAGTGGTATTTCATCTGACCGTCTCCGTGTTTCGGAGGGCACGTTAAAAGTCGGTCCCGACTGTTAACAGTCGGTAGATCACGACAGAGGCCTAAATATGGGCGATCTAAATAACTTTGTCCCCAGGTTGATCACTAACCAAACGATAAGAAGAAGATCGGCTGATTATGATGATGATAAGCTGCTTTTATGTTTTTTTCGGAATAAAAAGTAGCCTATGTGCTACTTTGATTGGTGCGGTGCCGCGGTGGTGGCCGAGTGGAGAAGTAAGCAAGAGATCCGAGTTTGACCTCGGGTGGCCGTACCAATATGAATTTCACTTTGTGGATTTTTTACGTACTAATTAAATGATTCGCCATCTGCTAACGGTGAAGGAAAACATCGTGAGGAAACCCACATGTCTTAGAAGAAATTATAAAGACATGTCAGATTCACCAACCCGCATTAGGCCAACGTGCCTAAACTCTCTCTCTCTGTCTCTTGATAAAGGAGAGGAGGCCCAGCAGTGGGACATATATAGTATGCTATTCTAAAATATATTTTATCTCTGTGCCAAATTTCATCCAGATCCGTTCCGCCTTTCTGACGCGATTGAGTAACAAACACCGTTTGCATTAATAAATAATCATTAGTATTGATTATCATAACTCCTAAAATGTAGGTAGTTAAGTCAAATAAGTGACTGTATCCTTGAGCCACATAAGTTCACCAGAGTACCCTCTATCCCCTGTCGTCTAAGTTTAGACTAGCTGTACCCTTTCTGTGCCCAAGATTAGACAGTAATCGCCTTCGTTAGTGTAAATCAACCGTATCTCGTTAGAATGTAAGCTGAAGCCAGTTATTATGATTTATAAATAATTAGATGCTTCAAACCTCACCTAAGTAAACTTTGTAAAATTTTCCGGACATTTTCAGAGATACTCAAGTTTCAATTATTTCGTAATTATTTTCATAAAAAATATTTAAATTTAGGCTCCTATGGTAAAACATCTCAGTGAGGAAATCATTTTTTATGACCAGTAGGGCACCATGCAAGCGAGCAAGCACGACTGGGGAAGGACATCTACCTTACAGACGACTACTGCCATATAGCGGTGTAGTTGTGTCCTTATGTATGAATATTCAGCACTGATTTAGGGAAGCGTTTTAAAATAAATATTTTCCTAAGCTCGGGATACTACATCTTAAAGCCAACCCAAGCCTAGTGTAAAAAAATGGGTCGGTAACACGCATGTGGTATTGCAAGCGATTATAGGCTATGGTAACTCTCTCTCGGTGGCTCAGTGGTCAATGTGTGTGGCTGCTGATCACGAGATCCCGGGTTCATTTCCCGGGTCGGGCCAAAAATTTATATTAGGTTTTTCTGTCAAGAAATTCACAATAGATGCCCGGAGTTTGGAAATTAGCGGTGTTTATACCCCGTGCCTCGGAAAGCACGTAAAGCCGTTGGTCCTACGCCTGATCTCTCTCCGGTTGTGTCGGATTGCCGTCCCATCGCTCTATGAGATTGAGGGAATAAAGAGTGCACTTGTGTTTGCGCACACACGTGTGCACTATACTATCTCCCGCGCTGATGGCTAGTCTCCGTTGAGATTAGCCGCCGTGACCGAAATTCGGTTATGAGGACATATAACTTATATTAACTGCTTAACACCATGCGGGCCGTACGCTTTTACGGCTAAGAAGTTTAAAAAAAATCTATTTTATGACATGACATGACATATGAATTAAAGATATACTGTTGCATAAATGATTTATGTTTGTTATACATTCGATACTATCTATAAGTAGTAATGCAGTCTGATTATGAATTCGAGAGAAGAAGGCAAGGCACTTAGGTAGTTATTTTTACAAGAGGTCACCCGGAATTCGACTGTAAATGCTTTCTGCAATCCTTCTCTGTATGCACTTTAACTATGCTAATTTTCACACCTCTGTGCGCCCGATGTTCTCAAAAGGGTACAATGTTCTCCAAAGGGTATTCCGTCAAGAATTATTATTTAGATTACAGCACATTTTTTGTAAGTTACTATTTATTATGGTAGCATGCAAACTGATGCTGCTAAAAACTATGAACAATGCAATAAAAATCTGCAGTACGGTAGGTATATAAGTTACTACAATTTTACTTTTATACTAGTGTGGCGACGGATTAAGAATACAAATGTCAGCACCCCGTTCCACCCCGCGGGCGTCGTAAGAGTCGACTAAGGGAGTAATTCAGGCTGACAATATCTACTGCAAGAGAGGAAAAACTCGAATATATACCAACCCGTCTTGCCAGCGAGATGTAGTAGGCTAATATCCCTCCAAATGTATGGAGACGACCTGTGCCCAGCAGTGGGACGTTTATCGTGATATGAGTTTTTTTTTTTCAATAAAATATAGCCTATGTTACCCGGTGATAAAGTAGCTTTCCAATGGTGAAAGCATTTTTAAAATCAGTCGAGTAGTTCTTGAATTAAATCGTAGCAAACAAACTTTTTCTCTTTATAATATTAGTTTACATTGGTTTGGGTTTCTAAGAAAATCCAATACATTTAGTTTGTCATTTCCAAGTAATATAAAAACCCACATTAAGAAGTTAGAAGTATTTGAAAGATCTTTTATATAAAAATGGATTTTCATCAAAAGCACAAAGTAATTCGACAGTTGATAAAGGTTCTTGACGGAATATGGAGTGTGTCGTCTAAATTATTGTCAATGGTCACACATGTCATATGAAGGCAAGAGCTGACAAGATGGTGTATTATTAATGGAAAGTAAAAGCAACATCTGATGTAGATTTCTTTTATAGGTACTACTTATGTAGCAAACAAGCCTACGACCTGCCTGATGGTAAGTAGTAACCGTAGCCTATGGATGCTTGTAATATCAGAGGCATCAGTCATTTAGGTGTTGCCGACCCAAAAATAAACACCTGAGTTTTATGATGAAATTTCCCTGGGATAACAATACTTTTCAATTAACTGCTCTGGAAACCTGTACTAACACGTAGGCATGCAACTTTACCGCTGTGTGTACTCGTTTGGCTGCGGTCTTCTGTAAGGTGGAGGTCCTTTTCCAGTTGGGTGTGCTCACTAGTATGGTGCCCTTGTCTTTTTGAATATAAATTCAGTGTTTTATTTTTTATCGTATTTTTTTTTATTGCAATAGGGAAACAATGTTTATAGATGTTATTAGTAATGTTTATAATTATAAAAGCATCAGCCGCACCATTCGTAAATATGTAAAAATTTTAAATGATAATGACTTGATATCATACAATGACGTTTTATTTAATAGTCTATTTAGATTTATTTATATAGAAACTTGTGTCTGAAAAATGTGACAGATTTCGAACGCCTTCTAAACCCATTTTCAAGTCTTGTATTAGAAATAAATTCAAGTCATTTGCTATGTCCAGCAATCGTAATAATTTGTTTGTTGTACATATTTGAAATTACAATAAACTAATATTCTGCTAGAGTCATGAACAAATATAGAGCTGTAAACAAGAATACAAGTTAAACTGGACTGGAGCTCACTCGTCTCGTAATTACGCTCGCTTAGCCTGCAATATTGATGCGAGCTAATTGCGTCGCACTTGTCATGCAGGATTCCCGTCAGTTTACACCTGGATTCATACTGAGGCAATGCATATCGCATACTAGCAGCAGGAATAAACATTTTGAAGTGAAAACTTCTTTAAGCGCGTTGAGAACTTTTTGGGTGAACAAAAATCATGGAACACGCGTCATCGTCACTGAACGCTTTCCATATTCAAACTTTTTGGATGAACAAAAATCATCAAGAGGCACTCATAGCTAGGTTGTTATTGTATGTTCAGTAAACGATCAGCGGGTTAAGCTACCAAGGGCGTGGTAAACCTATAGATGGATGACCGCATAGTGGTATTTCATCTGAGCGTCTCCGTGCTTCGGAGGGCACGTTAAAAGTCGATCGCGACTGGTCACAGTCGTTAGATCACGACAGAGGCCTAAATATGGGCGATCTAAATAACTCTGTCACCAGGTTGGCCACTAACCAAACGATAAGAAGAAGATAAATATATAATAATAGTCGTAGGCCTACTTTCAACGTGCCTTCCAAAGCACGAAGATGCTATAGAACGTAGGGGTCTACGTTTTGTAGCGTCTTCATCATCTGTCAAATGTGGTCACCGCGCCCTTGGTAGCTTACCCGCTGATTGTTTACAAAACAGTAAGTGCATCTGACTATGAGCGCCCTAGCAACTTAAATACGTAATACCTCAAACAGAATGGTAAAGCTTTCTTTACTCATTTTATTATTCATAATCCTTTTGAAATGTGGGTTGGCAGAGGTGAAGGGACACTATCTAATTCACAAGGAGATAACATTATGATTTATTGAAGATCGCATATTCTTAAGCCAGAGGTGGCTACTGTAAGAAGTGGAAATGAATAATTTCGGGTAGTTGTTTTGGCAGGATATAAATTCTTATAAGTAATGAATGTTTTTTGGCATGCTAAAGAGGAGGTAAGTGTGTCTCTTTATAAGGAATAAAAATAAAATTTAAAACAAAAACAGAACATATATACACATACTGTTTTATAAATAAACGCGTAGAAGTTACGCCATGCTTTATCCTCTTCTTTCGAATGTTACTGATGACATAATCCAGAGATTATAAAATAAAATTACACCTATTCTATTCCACGTTTATTAATAAGGCTGATATCGATTATATTAATGATGAGTGTCTCACTGCAGTACCAAAATAGGACCTAGCGCAGCATATGCCACATAATGTCTGCTGCTGGAAATGAAATGCGATATCTGTTTTTCGAGTAGTTAATGGCTTATTCAATAGTAAAAAACCTTTTTACTCAAATAATCTGCCACCAAAATGAGGTTCAATTTGTTGTTGATTTGCATATCATATAATATGTAAGTGCCATACATAGCCACCTAATTTTCTTCTAACAATGGAATGATTTATATCTAAAGTAAACATTTTTTTGAACAAAAACATCACGCTATTCTTTTGTTACGACATCCACAAACTCGTATCATAAAATTTCCCTTTTTTAATATCAAACGCAATTAAAAAACATCGTTACAATAACTAAAAGGAACCATTTTCAATGGAGTTCTTAGAAACGACGTCTTCGATCTTCTCTCAATAATATTCAAATATAAAACACGCAGGCACGGTACGTTCCGTTTGGAATGCAATCGTGCGAGAAATTAGGGGCAAGTAAGAAACATGTACACTCTAAATTGAAATCTGTCTCGGGTTGTTGAAGCATTCTGGTTTGGGCCAAGTGATGAGAGTTAAGCAGGCCAGAAATGTTCATATAAGTATTATTTCTGTAAGCGACAGGAGTGTTTACGGGATATTATGCAATGCAGCACCTAATAAGTGATAGCCCTCGCACTTTTGTTTTTAATATTACCAAGGTGGCAAACAAGCATACGGCACGTCTGATGGTAAGCAGTAACCGTAGCCTATGGACGCTTGCAACACCAGGGGTGTCACTCGCGCGTTGCCGATCTTTCAAAACCTAATAACTCCTTTCTGCTTCTATAGGCTGCAAAAAAAGATAACCTAATCTCATAACACTAATACTGATAAACGACATATATCACACTCTCTTTACACTAACTCTCACATACACACAAGTCACGCTTCATACCTACTTACATTCGTACACACCCACTTCAACCGAACGAAATTTGAATGTGTATTATTATTTTTTATTTTCATTATTCTACTTTTATTGCATTATTATTATTATTGCCTCAATTTAAAAAATTATGTTACGATAATTTAAATAATGGTTATTATTGCAACATTAAATGGTATCTTTAAAACAGGCTTCCCTGTAGCCTAGCTAAGATGCCAGTTGCGAATTAAATTTGTATTCATTCAACAAACCATAAACATGTATTTCTTAGTGTATGTATAAGTGCTTGCAAGCTATATGTATATGTATTGGTGCAAATAAAGATATTATTATTCTCTTTATTCATCTTTTTCACTTATTCAATACATTTTTAAATATATAAAAACAACATAAAAATCTATACATTTAAAAATATAAAAAATAGTTCCCCACCGGTATCGGGAACAAAGTCCAAGCTACCGGCGGTTAGGGCTCCAGAGACAGGAACCTCCTCACTATACGTGCCGTGTCGAGGAGCACTGCCTTCTGTATCAGACCCTTGATCCATCCACCTAACGCGAGCCTCTTAAGGTGTTGGTCGAGGCTCTTGGCTATTAAACCATTCACTGTAACGACTATCGGTACAATGATAGCGGAATCCACATCCCACATGTCGACAATCTCATGGGCCAAGTCAAGATATTTTATTTGTTTATCTTTCTCAGCCTTCACGAGATTCTCGTCATGAGGGACAGTAATATCTACAATCATTGCAAGGCGCTTTGATCGATCCAACACCACAATATCAGGCTTGTTGGCCACAACAGTCCTGTCAGTGATGATGGACCGATCCCAGTACAGTGTCGCACAGCCATTCTCGAGAACTGGCTCAGGGACATACCTGTAGTACGGTACCTCGACGTCCACTAGGTTGTATCGCAGAGCAAGCTGCTGGTGGATTATCCTGGCTACTTGGTTATGCCTATGCAAGTACTCGCCGTTAGCAAGACGCGAACAACCGGAAACAATATGCCTGAGGGACTCACCTGGTCGGTGACATGCACGGCATATGTCGACCGTGCCGTCCTTCAGGATATATTTCCGGTAGTTGTTCGTCATGATAACTTCGTCAGCAATTGCACAGACAAACCCTTCGGTTTCCCCGAAGAGATCACCGAAGCGCAGCCAGGCCACGGAAGCAACACCGTCTACGTCAGGGCCATGCAGGGCCCGGTAGAATCGGCCGTGGAGCTCCTTGCTCTGCCATACCTCCCTGCGGTCATCAGTACCAAGCACTACAGGCCTGCGCCAGTTCTCTTTAGCCAAGGCAAGCGGGGTAAGCCCAGTGTCCACTGCGACTACATCTCGATGCACACCCTCGTTCACCCCGAGAAAATATTCTCTGAGATTGCACATCTCACGATTATGGAGGGTTTTGGCATTTAAAAAGCCTCTACCCCCACATTTTCGCGGGATGTACAGCCTCATGACAGATGAACGGGGGTGATGCATTCGGTACGACGTCAGCAGCGTACGGACTCTCCTGTCCAGGGCATCCAATTCCGTCTGAGTCCACTTGAGTATGCCAAAGGAGTACATCAGGAGCGGCATGACCCAACCATTACAGGCGCGCACCTTATTACCGCCCGACAAAAGACTTTTCAGTACTTTTTTCAGGCGGCCAAAGAAACGCTCCTGCACAGATTGTTTCATTTCCGCATCCTTGATGCCTAACGCCTGTGACATACCCAAGTATTTATAGGTATCAGTTACGAGAAGTGATCTGAGGTGGATAGAATCAGAGAGTTGCAATCCCACTGATTCCATCACCCTGCCTTTCTTTACATACATGACTGCACATTTGTCGATTCCAAAATCCATACTGATAGAATTACTAAAGTTTTCAGTTACCTTTAGTAAGCCTTTGAGCTGGTAATCAGAGGGCGCAAATAATTTCAAATCATCCATGTAAAGCAGGTGGGATATTACCTGACCACCTCTGCGTAACCTGCAACCTAGCCCTGAATTCTCTAACAGAGTGCTGAGAGGATTCAGTGCTAGGCAGAACCATAGAGGACTCAGACTGTCACCCTGAAAGATGCCACGCTTGATCCTTACCGGTTCACCACAACCCCTGATATGTCGACACCCTGGATAGTTAAGAACCGTTTTCCATTGCCGCATACACGACTCCAGGAAGGTACATAAAGTTGTATCTACTTTATACAACTTTAGCACCCTCAGGAGCCATGAATGCGGCACGGAATCAAACGCTTTCTTATAATCTATCCAGCATGTCGCCAGATCTTTTCGGTTGCGGCGAACCTGCTGGCTAATGGCCATGTCAATGAGGAGGAGCTCCTTAGTACCACGGGCTCCTCTCCTACATCCATTCTGGGAGATAGACATGATCGAATTATTTTCAATGTGTTTTGTAATTTTGACTCTCAGAATAGATGTAAGGAGTTTATAGACCGATGGTAAACACGTAATCGGTCTATAATTACTGGGTTCCGTGGTACTACCTGTCTTATGAAGCAGATGGGTATTTCCTGTCGTTAGGAATTCTGGTAGGACCCAGACTTCAAAACCGACTGGAATTGAGATGCCAAGCAAACATGCTAACTACGCAACCACCTCAGCCAAAAATTGTGCAGTCCGTCTGGTCCTGGTGACTTCCAATTTGCCATTGGACGGACTGCACAAGCAACATCATCGGCCGTGATGGCTACGCAATCCATTGGCGTGATATGTTCGCATGTTTGTTCCACATCCCGCATCCAGTCACCTTCCCAATGACTGACGGGGACCGACCAGATGCTGCTCCAAAACTCTTTAGTAGCAACAGCATCCGGCAGCCGCCCGCCATCCACTCCTTGAATAGGTCGTTCCCAATTCCTATACACCCACCTTTGGTCCCTTTGGAACATCCGATTCATAGTATATCGATCCACTCGTTTTCTATATCTACTGATTCGGTTAGCCCATGCTTAGACCTTCTGCTTTAGGAAGTCAATACGCTCTGTGACCCGCGACAGATACTCACGGGGACTGACACCAGTCCCCGAGAATGCCTGGCTCACAAAGCGCATTACTCTCGGGCGTGTATTGCCCGTCCTAAAGCAGATCAGCTTACCAATTAGCACCCTTGCCCCAGCAATACGCCGTTCAATCCTGCGTTGCCAGGCCGGTGTATCACATGTTTGTTGTACAGGGGGGTCTGATGTTGTGAATCTTACCCCCGCCATACGACATGCTGAGACGGCCGCACAATACAAGATTGAATGGGTATCACTGAGATTTTCGCTATTAACTAGATATCTAGGCAATAACGAATCAAGGGTACTTACTAGTGCTAGGTTTCTCCTATGCATAGGTAACCGAGGTAGATGTGGCCTAAATTCATGGGGCGTGAATCGATAATCTCGGATCGCACATTCCAAAGCTTCCTTGACCTCCTCATTACACTGAGTGTCCACAGACGGAGCCAAGCTATCCCCCACACTAACACTAACACCAGCCCGTGACAAAGGTGCAGTTGCCACTGGCGTACGTGATTGGTCGGGGACAGCAGGGCCACTCTGTATACACTCCAAGCGAAGCCTATCAAGCACAGTATCATCCAATAACCTACAGCGTTGGATGGCCCGTACTTGATCCGACAATCGTTGAGCTGAAACGTTGGTAGTTGGTTCAAGGCCCTGAAACAAAGCATGCATACGACTGCGATACGCAGTGAGGTTGGTTCCCCCCTCTGTAGCCACAAAATATGCGCGCATGACGTTTTCATTCAAACATGAAGGCCATCTCATGCGCTGCACATTACCGCCGGCAGCGGGGACCCTGTTCGCAGCCGGTGGGCCGCGGGGTCCCAAGCACGCCGGAGGCCGGCCTCTCCCCTGCCGACGTACAGGTGTTGGCGACGACGGCGGGGAGAAATACTCGTCACTAAAGGAATCACTCGACGCCTCCGCAGAGGCCACTGGATCCGGCGGCTGCGGGGCGGAGCTGAGCGACGAGTCCGGGGGTGAAAGGCGTGCATTTTTTGTTTGTAACCTGGTTTTCATATCATTTTCGTCATCCTCATTTTTCCTTGACAGCTGTCATTGCAGAATATTTTTTTCTTTATGATTTTATGTTAATAATATCCAATATTTTTCAAATCTGTTGTATATTTTGTATTTATTTTTGTTAATTTTATTTTAAGGTCAATATGTTATAAATATAATTGTGATTTATACTCAAAAATATTAATAAATTAAAAACTGCGAAAAATATAGGTGGACGTTTGTGTGTTGCCAGGTTATTATTATTATTATTAAAAAAAATGAAACTTCTGAATCAGGCGTAGCCCTAACTAGAGGGCTACTAAACGTCCTGTGTAACGTCGAGTCGTCCACCACGCGCGGGTCCACAAGCCCACGGGGTTGATAACTTACATAACACCACACAACGTTATACCTGGAAATGTGTGGAATGCGCAAAATTTAATGCAATCGCACAAAAGATTTCAAATTTACATTTCAAACAATATGAGCTATGATTAAGATTTAATTAATTGACCGAATTACATATTTTATTATATTGTCAACTCTACATCATCAATTTTAATTTAAAAAATTCACAAAATGTGCCTGAAGTTTGGAAATTGTCGGAGATACACCTCAAGCCTCGGAAAACACGTAAAGGTCCTACGCCTGATCTCTCTCTGGTCTTCATCTCGGATTGCCGTCCCATCAGACTATAAGAGTGAGGGTATTAAGAGTGCACTTATGTTTGCGCACACGTGTGCGCTATAATATCATCTGCTCAGATGAGGAATATCCGTTGAGTTAAGCCGCTGTGACCGAAATTCGGTTAGGAGAACATTATTATTATATCGCACATGTAGATTGTAGAGACAAAATAAAATTACTTTAATGTAATACGAGTAGCTATTATGTTTGACATTGAGATATCCTCAGAAACGTTTTATACTTTTTTCGGCAGTAGTCGCTATATGGTTGGGGACAACTTCATCGCTTTAGTTTAATATGGATTGCGTGTACCTACAATATAACGTGGTGCTATTATTTACATAATTAGATGCTTCGCTTTCTTTTTTCAATTGAGTCAAAGATAATGCTGTCCGTTATTTCGAGAAGTGAGTTTTACGTCGTGAATACGTAATTCATGGAAACCTTTTGAGGTTTTCACTGGATTTTTTCTTGTACCCTTTTTTATTTTGACGGTAAAAGTTGATTTTTACAATATTTTTCTATTATTCACCTTGTCCATCGGTCTACCTTATTGATGGCCTGCCCATGCTACGTCTTCCAGTTCGTGGTTGCCACTCCAAAACCTTTCTGCCCCAATGGCCATCGGTTCTGCTCATTGCCACTTAATTGAGGCAATTATTCGATCTATGTCAGTCACTTTAGTTCTCCTACAGATCTCCTCGTTTCTGATTCGGACCGAGTGATATTGAAAACCTTGGGGTAGGCCTATATTCAGCAGTGGACGTCTTTTTGCTGAGATGGATGGATAGATAGGTACTCATGCCATTGAAGTTTTATAACTAGTATTCTAATGTGAACTGTTTGTCACTGTATAATATTTATATCCACGGTTGTGTTTGATAATAACAGAAACTCTTACCTCAAACTAAATACATCACTTACAAAGTTCAATCGTATTAAAATAGTAATAAAATTCAAATTAATATATAACACAATAGGGGATTTTAAGGTCATTATACAAATAACTCTAGGTCAAACCTTCGACCCTCTAGCCAGGTGAACTTAACTCTACTACGTTTGTTTAGGATTAACCATTTACATAATAAAGACTAAATTGTTTATAATATAATTATGTAACGTAATTTGCGAAGAATATGTAATTTTGATTTTAATAAGATAATGGAATTATTATACTCACTTGTTTTACAATGAAATTACAAAGGATTAAATTTCATACCCCAAATCAGCATTATCATACCACGCTGGCCAGACGGATTGGTAAAGAGTTTTGTTTCGAGTTTACTTCTATTGCAGTGGATATTGTCGGACTGATTTACTTCCTTAGTTGATTGTGGTGGTGAAATTGGTATTCGGACTGTACCACACATATAAATATTAATTAGTTTACATTTGCGTCCTGAGCGTATCACGTTAAACCCTAACTAAAAGAGCTTGGGGAAGCCTATATCCAGCAGTGGACTATGATGAGCTGATGATAATGAAAGGGGCTTCTGTAAAAGGCAAGAAAATCAATAGATCTTTGAGGTTTAGCAAAGCAATAAGTCGTAGGTGTATTACTTTTTCTCACCGAATTAAGTGTCTCGGACAGTACGTAAAGTTTGTTACGCCTGATTATCATAGAAAACGCATCGGCTACAGCAAATTCTTTGACAATGTGTAAGTAAATACAACAAGTAAAACTAGCTTCAATTTTAACTGATCAAAACAAAAATGAACTATCTAAACATTTTTTTTCAAATTTAAATCCTTAAAGCTGTAGTACATTTTTTGTAACAAGTCGCATCTTGTATTGGTTTTACGCCAACATGCTCCCAACAGAGCAATCGGGGTTTAGATAAACATGATTCATATGTGTTATATTACTTGTATTATAATGTCACCCAGAGGATTGTGCTGGATATAATAATAATGTGAATGTATGGATAAGCTTTAAGTTTGGAGAAGATGTTTGATAGAAATTCGACTGGCTAGTTGGCCAAGTGGTTAGTGACCTCTGACTGATAAGCTGGAGGACGTGGTTTCTCGTCCCATCTGGGACAGAGCTTTGTAAATCCTGTGGCATGGGAATTGTTCCTTAGTGCGAGAGTTGTCTTTTAAAACATTAAAAATATATACAATAGTGTAAAACTTTTTAAACTTTGGGTTTGATCCCCACGCGGAAATAAACTGTGTGTGATTCTTAAATGTTGGTTCCTAGCCCGGGTGTAATATGTGTCCATGAATTGTATGCAAGGACTCCTGCAACCCAGGACTTGTTCCCTAGTGCTGCTAGTATTAAATTTAAAAAAACATATAAAATAAACTCTCGTATTCATCTATTTTAATATTCTCATCTGTTTAATTAAATCTAAGTTAAATTAAATTCAGGCTACAAATGTGCCTAAACCGACGGGGAATTGTGAAAATTTTAATAAAAATACCAATTTAAAAATGTTTAAATTTTTGAATAAGAATTCCCAATTTCAGCAATTAACACAGCTCTTTTACCGTCGTATATGAAACTCGTATGTTCCAATTGGCCAAAATTAATTTCAATACTTAGTCTCACATTCACTAATGAGATTCCCGAACGTACGTAACAAGCTTCTGGGGACGTTTTCACTAAATTAGTTTTATTGATTTCAATTACGCTTCTAACATGTTACATATGCTGAGAATGCATTCACCAATTGACTTTTGCAATGTGATAATTAACTAGTTATTGCTTCTTTTTAGTATCAATTACTTTCCTGTATAAAGTTTTATATAATTCTATTTTTTTTTACTTTTAGAATATTTTAGACAGTAGTCGAAAGATTTTAGCAGTGGCTAAATACTATCTTTTGACCGCAGCTTCCTTTGCGTGATGATATTCTGATTAAAAGCATATTATATTAAAAACATTGTAGAGTTTTATTAAAAACTGTCTTGTAGTTTGCAAGTGCCATACATCTTCACAAACTTTCGCGTTTATAATATTAGTGAGATTAAAATGGCCGATGATATATTATTGTTATATACAGTAATATCTGTTATATCTACTTCAGTGACCGGTCAGGACATTAGATAGAATAGAAAAATAATTGTTACGTGGACACTGGCGGTGCTGTAACGTTTGAGAAGTTAAAATATTAATATGAAAAAATATCTAAGGGTGACGATCACAGTTAATTAAAAGTTACCTTATAGCCTGAAAGCTTTCAAAACGACATTTTACAGAAAAATATATTTCACTTTTACAAAAAACGAAAGCAGACTTCTCTTTAGCATTTCATTCTTAAAAGCTTTACAAAAATTGGCCTCCACTGACCTTTGGGAAAAAAGCCGGTGGCGACCAAAAAAAATGTGCAGCCATTTCCTTAGGACGAAACGGTTCGTTTAACAGCAATCGTAATTAATTAGCAGTGGACGCCTCGACGGCCGTGGTTCTGCCACTTTTCGATAAACATTACGGAGAATTTTTTTAGCATCATCTCTTTAAAAATAAATTTCTTGTTTTAGCTTTGAGTAAGACAATTGGTTCTTACATTTTCTGTAATTCAATTGTTAATGTTATTTATGTAATATGTTATATTAATGACAAACAAGCATGTGGCCAGCCTGATAGTTATCGTGGCCCTTAGACGGCTGCCGAGCTTAGTTTTTGTAACACCAGAGATTTGAGTAATAAGTAACTCTGGAATAAGTAAAATTTTTTTTTCCCTGAAATAACCATTGGTATGCAGCTCACGAACAAGAACTCCTGTGCGTGAGCAAAGCTCTCAACTTCGTCACTTATAGTTAATTGGCTGTGGTCTTTTATAAAAACTAACGAAGACAATAGTGAATAATCGGTGTTTTCATTATTATAAAACAAGTGAGAAGGTACTAAATTTGTTTGTTTATTGATTTTCAAAATAATTGAGTTTTAAGTAAAAATAATTCCCACATTATTACTACTAGTTTTCCCTTGTATGATTGAAGTCGTGCTTCAAAAACTGAGTGGTTTTTAAATGCAGCGTAAATATTGTATATTACGACCAAAATCGTAATATTTTTAAACTTATTAGCAAGTAAATCACCTAAAGCACTCAACAGATTATTGCTTTAAAGAAAACTGTTACAAAGTAAATGTTTATTACTTAAGGAAAGCTTTTTTAGTGTTGTCTTCAAGAAAATAATGAATGTTGTACCAGATATTAAAGTTATATACCAAAATATAATAAAAATTAAGTTAATAGAGTTGTAGTAATTAATAATAGTTTTGGGAACAATTAACATTCACAAGAATTGCAACAAATCAAACATTTGCATTCAGAAAGTACTAAGTATATCATATGGTGAAGTGAAAATAACGAAGAAGTCTACTACTCTCTCAATGATATAAGTATATAACGGATTGCGGTTAGAAAGTCTCGAATTCAGTAGTGAAGCGACTTTATGTAATGAAGCTAATGAAAATGGTATCATTAAACTGATCTTATGATAAAGCAAGGTAGGCAACAGTACTCCGTAATTAAAAATTTTAATCTTACCATGTTTGGGCTTATTGGCATGCTCATGACATACACTGCGGCTCAAAATAATTATTTTTTTGAAAATTCAATTAAAATGGGAAAATGAAGATTTTTAATTTTATAAGAGATCGTAATGTTTCAAAGTTATAAAATCAGAATATTATGAAAAATTATTGAAAAATTGTATGCCTATTACTTATACTAGATATTTAAATAGTTATTTTGTTAATAGGTGCTATATTAGGAATAAGTGATGACTACTATACTCTGTGTCAATTGAATATAAAAATAAGGTAAACACAACCCGACCATTGACATTTTAGTGATGTCCACGTGCACTGACAAATAATTATGATATAATTATAATATTATTCGATTCGATAAATTCAATTATTTGAAATAACAGTTTGTTTTTATTTCGTTGTTTATAGTCAATAGGTACTAACAAACAAACTTTTTTCGATACTCAGTGATAATATTTCAATAGAATTAGGAAATAATAATGTGTACTTATAGGTTGTGTACGTACTAAATTCTGCACATTGACCGCTGCGAAGACAGAAAAAGGTAGGATAAATAAATAAATCTGTTATTCAAGTATAAATATGTATGTATATATTTTTTTAATTATTAAAGTCAGTTATAATAATATACAGATAGTGTTACGGACAACAAGCCCTACATAATGTATAAAGTACATATACGTTACGTACATAACGAAAAACTAAAATTTACACGTATGTACGTAACAAATCTTAATGGCGGTAGATGTCAATTCTCGTAACCGCGCTCGTACTAGCGCCGGCCGCGGAACCGTGAGACATCTACCGCCATTAGTTTTACTTTGCTACGGGCCAGCGTATAAATATGGGTGGCTCGTAGCGAAGTTCGTTCACTCATCGGGCGCCTCCAAGGGAAGAACAACCAGCAAGACTCAAGCCTGAAGCCCTGCAGCTGAATATCAAGCCTTCGCTTCAAACCTATTGTCAAGCCTTCAATCAAGTCCTATCCAGCTACCTAAAAATATTAACTACAGCCCGCGCTAGGCAGGACGTGAGGGAGCCGGAAGACATCAATACGACGTGTCAAGATTACTTCGCACCACATTTATTACCACTAATATATATGGCTGGTGCCTTATACAGTAACCACGTGTTTTCATTGACGTCAACCGACAAGAAGGGACCCCCACACCCAATAGTTTGGTCCTTCGAGCCGGATGAATTGAAGATTGAAGACTACAATCAAGATTGAAGACTGCAATCAAGACTGCAATCAAGTTGGAAGACTGCAATCGTCATCAAGACTTCAATCAAGCCCAGGGAAGCCACGGAGATCAAGACCGAGGACTTCAATCAAGCTGGAAGCCGTCTGAAGCCTTCTAGCAAGTCAGAAGCCCTCGTGAGGTCTAGTCATTGTGTTGTTTCTATCAACGGGTGCACCCGTGGCCTATGTACCGTGCCACCTAACGGTGTCAAACGGCCGGTACTAGGTTTTAACGCTGAAAGGCGGTGTTGGTATATGTTGTGCGCATACCACCGGCGCAGCAAGAGCGCTCTTTTCAGAGCGTGCCGTAAGAGCACTTCCTCGTCGGTAAGTCAACGTGTGGTGTGAGGGCCTAGAGATAGGCACTGCCGACGCAGCCGACATTCCCATCGGTTGCTGAGCGCCTCACAGTGCACGTTGGCCTCTGCTGAGTGGATCCGCAATCCTTCCGTTCCCGCACGACATCCATCCCTCGAGGAGCGTATCCCGGTACCCCCGGGCCCTCCAACAGGACTGTTAGGGCTGGATAGGGACAGAAGAGGCAAACAAGAGCCGAAGATGCCGACCACAAGAAGCCAAGCTGCCGACGACAAGACGCCGCGACGCCACGACAACCCCCCCGCGTCACCGTCCGTTACAGCGTCGGGACTACCGTCCGTGACCACCGGGGTCACATCGCGACCCGATCCGAACCCCCGCGCGCCCGCGTTACCCGTAATAACCGAGAGAGTAGGAGCCGCGACATCGCGTACCGCCGCTGCCGCGACCGCCGCAACCGAGACCGCCGAAGCCGTCCCGCGTGCCCATGCCGTCGCCCCCGCAGCCGCCACCACCGTCGACGCCCCCGCTACTACGTTTAGGTTAACGCGTGCCCCGTCGGTACACTCAGTGCGGTCTAATGCAAGCGCCACCGCCCGATTACGCCAGGCGGAGTTGGAAGCCCACGAGAGGCTGGCTAATATCGCCAGGAAACAGTTGGAGCTACGACTGGAAGCGGATCTAATCCAAAAAAGATTAGCCGTGGAGGCCGCCAATGTTAGGCAAGAAGCTGACCAAGACAGTGTCATCGACGAGGAGGGAGTATACGCGCACAATCGCGTATCACAATGGGTGAACACTTCCCGCCGACCACAGGAGTGGGTGAACAGCTCGCGCCGACCACAGGAAGACTTACCTCACCGTGAACCAATCGCCACCCGCGAGAGGGACCCGTGCGATCCACGGGGGGAGCGTGAGGAGATCGAAAATGTCAGATCATACGAGTCCTTCCACCAGTATGCACCGCGAGAGCCCGAGCCCAAGAGGGAATACACGCCAATGCGTGTACGATCGCCGACGCCCCCTCGCCAACGAGACAGGGGTATCGGCAGGCTAGCCGAAGCGCTAGAGAAGATGGCCTACCGACGCCCGCCGCCTAAACAAGCGCAAGAGTTGCCACAGTTTAGCGGGGAGCCACGCGAGTGGCTATTGTTCAAAGCGGCATTTAGAGAGTCTACGAGGATGTATGAATACACGCCCGCTGAAAACTTAGCGAGGCTACGCTCGTGCCTCAAAGGAGAGGCCAAGGAAGCGGTAGCGGCGTTATTATATACAGCCGTCGACCCGGCGGTTATTATACAAACACTAGAACAGTGTTACGGACACTCTGAAATAATTGTCGATAAGCTTTTGAACGAAATACAGCGAATACCCTGCGTGAGTTCGAAGGCAAGTGAACTAAACGCGTTCGCTGTCAAAGTACAAAATCTCGTCGCCGTGCTTTCCAGCGTCGACGAGGCAGGAGACCTACAGAATCCCATGCTAGCCCGCATCGTAATGGGAAGGCTCTGCCCACACCTATGCACGCGATGGTGTGACTACGCGGATGTAAATTGTAGTCGTAGTGAGCCCCGTATTATAACGTTATCTCGGTTCCTAATGGGAGAGGCGAACCGCGCCATCCGATATTCATATTTGCCAACCGCGGATACGCCAAAGGAATCAACACGAAGAACGTTAGCCGGCGCTAGCAAGGTGCAGCAGCGACCCAAAGCGCAAGGACGCGGCGCTAATGCATTTACCGCAACAGAGAAGCCATTTTGCATCTGTTGCGGGGACGGGCATCGAACCCCCGACTGTAGGAAGATAAAGGAAATGTCCGTTTCTAAGCGGTGGCAATGGATAAAGGAAGCCGGTGTATGTTTCCGATGCTTAGATAGCCGACATCACCGCAGCAAGTGCACCGCGAAGAAATGCAACATAGGCGAGTGCCGCAGAGCTCATCACGCCTTACTTCACGAGGCGCAGGCAGAGCCAACGGAAAGCGGTAGCTCGAGTGGAGCTGTGTTAGCGTCAGCGCACACAGTAAACACAACAGATCATGTACTGTTGAAGGTATGCCCTGTCAAGATAAAAGGACCTCGTGGGAATACCATAGACACCTACGCGCTATTAGATGAAGGTTCTACGATAACTCTAATCGACGAAGAAATCGCCAGAGCGGTCAACGCGCAAGGGGAAAAGCGCGAATTACGTCTCCAAGGACTAAGGCGACGCGATTAGAGCAGGATAGCGAGAGCGTCGATTTACAAATAAAAGGAAATCGAACCGACTACTACTCGATCGTAGCGCGCACCGTCAAGAGTCTTAACATCAACAGTCAAACGATCAAGGCAAGCTGTTTAAAATATTCGCATCTTAAACAAGTACCTCAGAACGAGGTGTGCTATTGTTACGCACAGCCACGGGTGTTAATTGGAGCAGATAATTGGCACTTAATTGTAACTAGGAAGCTCTTAACCGGAAAAAAGAGCGAACCCGCCGCCTCCTATACGCGGTTAGGGTGGGTAATACACGGCACAATACCACGGGCTACTATGAAGGAGTGCCCGACCGGCGGCGCCACAGTATTACACGTGCATACAGCACGCCAAGATAACGCCAAGCGAATGGATACGGAGCTGAGAGAGCTAGTGATGGAACATTACGCCATAGACAACCTAGGCATTGTCAACAAATGTAAACCTGTTAAGGAAGAGGAACGCGCATTACGTTTATTTAAAGAAACCGCGCGCCTTACAGGCGACCGCTATGAGGTCGGGTTGCCATGGACCACGGAGGACGTCTGCTTACCCCCCAGTTACGACATGGCGGTACGCAGACTACGGTCTATAGAGCGAAAGATGGATCGAAACATAGACTTCAAACGGGCTTATAACGAACAAATGATGAATCTCATCACGAAAGGTTATGCAGCGCCCATCAAGAGGGTTGACGAGAAGAGTCGAAGAGAGTGGTACCTGCCACACTTCGCCGTAACTAATCCAAATAAACCGGGAAAGATACGTCTCGTCTTTGATGCCGCTGCCGTTACAAGTGGTACGTGTTTGAACGACAAGTTGTTAGCTGGACCGGACATGCTACGTTCGTTATATGGTATCCTGTTTCGCTTTAGAGAAAAGCCTATAGCCGTCACAGCGGATATACGCGAGATGTTCCTACGTATATACATAAGGGAGGAAGATCGAGCCGCACAGCAGTTCTTATGGCGCGGCGACGATAGACACGGCCCCCCTAAGAAATACGTCATGAATTCAATGATATTCGGCGCACGAAGCTCACCATTCTTAGCACACAGCGTAAGGAACAAGAACGCTGAAGACTGTAAGCTACAGTATCCACTGGCGTTACGAGCTATTACACTCAGTCACTACATGGACGACTGGGTAGACAGCTTTGAGAGCGAAGAAATCGCCTCACAAACAATTACCCAAGTAGTACAAGTGCACAAACGTGCGGGATTCGAATTAGCGAGTTGGAATACGAATCGCGCGCGACTATTAAGAAATATACCGACGCAGGATAAGGCAAACGCCCCTAAGGAATTAGGCGCGAACTCGTATGCATATGGGAAGACGTTAGGGCTCATATGGATACCGCACAAGGATGAGTTTGCGTTTAACACCGCTATGCCCCGCGTACCAGAAGAAGTACGCAATGGAATGAGATCCCCTACCAAGAGAGAGATGCTTTCAGCTGTCATGTCGATATTCGACCCGTTGGGATTACTTAGCCCGTACACAATCGCTGCCAAGATCGCCTTGCAAGACCTGTGGCGGGAGGGACTCGGCTGGGACGTGCGGCTACCCGCCGATAAAGCTATCGCATTTTTCAACTGGACAAATGGCCTGACGAGCGTGGCGGGCCTGCGCGTCCCCCGGTGTTACTCCCGGGCGCAGGTCCAACAGCGGGATCTACATGTGTTCGTAGACGCTAGCGAACAAGCATACGCGGCGGCCGCGTACTGGCGCCTGAAGCGTATCGATGGAACGATACACGTCGCGTTAATAGCCGGAAAAGCGAAGGTAGCACCGTTAAGAGCTCAAAGTATACCGCGGATGGAGCTCCAAGCGTGCCTAATAGGCGCTAGACTCGCAGCAGACATACTTAACGAGCACACATATAAAGGTGACGTCACGTACTGGAGCGATTCGAAGACTGCGCTACATTGGATTCGCAACGACAGCGCTAAATACACACCGTTTGTCGCACATCGATTGGGTGAAATCGCAGAGCTAACCACCGCCGAACAGTGGCGCTGGTTACCGACAGAGTTAAACGTCGCGGACGACGCAACTCGGAATCGAACCTACACTATGTCAACAAACGACAGATGGTTCACTGGGCCAGGGTTTTTATACAAACCCGCCATGGAATGGCCCCAGGAAGAGGCGGCGTGCGTACAGGAGGAGTCGCACGAGATCGCATGTGTAATGCACACTATCCCGCGGGATAGCATTATAAAGATGGAGCGTTTTTCATCGTACGAGCGTTTATTACGCACTACAGCGCGCGTGCACTTTTTCATAGATAAGTGTCGCGGTAAGGCGAACATTATGGAAGCGCGTCACATTATACAAGCTGAAAGGACGCTTGTAAGACAGGCGCAAAGGGAAAGCTTTCCCGAAGAAATTAATCAACTCACAACGGGCAAATGTATAGGAAGGGCGAGTAGGTTAAGAAAACTCGACCCTGTATGCTGTTCCGAAGGAATGTTACGGCTCAACGGGAGAATCAACACGGCGAACGTACACATGGACAGGAAGCGACCGCTCATATTAGACGGAAAACACACTCTGTCACGTCTCCTAATACGTAGGGAACATGATATGAACGGACACGCAGGCAGAGAGCACGTAGTAAACAACATAAGACAGCGGTACTGGATACTGAGACTACGTACTGTTGTACGTGCGACACTAGCGACATGCGTTGTGTGCCGAGCGAAGCGCGCAGCGCCCCCTGTACCCGTGAAAGGGAACCTTCCTAGCGAGCGATTAGATGCATACTCGCGGCCGTTCACACGTTGTGGAGTAGATTGTTTCGGGCCTATGACTGTCACAATAGGCAGACGACATGAAAAACGATGGGGCATGTTATTTACTTGCCTTGTTACGAGGGCGATTCACATAGAATTGATTGCCAGTCTAAGTACAGACTCGGCAATAATGGCGTTGCGCAGGATGGCCGCGCGCCGCGGTTGGCCGGCTACTATAATATCGGACAATGGAACGAATTTTCGTGGCGCTGACGTCGAGCTGAAGCGAGCCTTCAGCGAGTGGGAGACGTCCCTAAGGGAGTACGCGACTACAAAGAAAACAGAATGGCGTTTTATTGACCCCGGAGCACCCAACCAAGGCGGAGCATGGGAGCGGCTAATCCGCAGCGTTAAGACGGCGCTCGCCGTCACTATGAAGGAGCGAGCGCCTAAGGAAGAGGTGTTAGTAACACTCATGGCTGAAGTGGAGCATATCGTGAACTCTAGACCCTTAACGCACGTATCGACGTGCCCAGAAGACGAGGAGGCGTTGACCCCGAACCATTTCCTATTGGGGTCACCGTCTGGAATACCGACCACTGGGTCCTGCGACGAAGCCGACAGAAGAGTATGGCGGGCAGCGCAGGCACTGGCGGACACCTTCTGGCAGCGATGGGTAGCCGAGTACTTACCTACCATGACACCTCGTAGGGACGTACGAACCGATAGACTACAACTTAGAGTAGGCGACCTTGTAATAATCGCCGACGGGTTGTTACCGCGTAACGTGTGGCCGCGGGGCCAAGTCATAGGCGTGATCCCGGGTCCCGACGGTATCATCAGGAGCGCTAACATACGTACACGCGGGGGTGTAATTCGTCGTCCAGTGAGGAGGCTTGTGGTCCTCGCCGGTGATGTAGGGGCTCGCAAGTCTTCGCCGGGGGGAGAGCTGTTACGGACAACAAGCCCTACATAATGTATAAAGTACATATACGTTACGTACATAACGAAAAACTAAAATTTACACGTATGTACGTAACAAATCTTAATGGCGGTAGATGTCAATTCTCGTAGCCGCGCTCGTACTAGCGCCGGCCGCGGAACCGTGAGACATCTACCGCCATTAGTTTTACTTTGCTACGGGCCAGCGTATAAATATGGGTGGCTCGTAGCGAAGTTCGTTCACTCATCGGGCGCCTCCAAGGGAAGAACAACCAGCAAGACTCAAGCCTGAAGCCCTGCAGCTGAATATCAAGCCTTCGCTTCAAACCTATTGTCAAGCCTTCAATCAAGTCCTATCCAGCTACCTAAAAATATTAACTACAGCCCGCGCTAGGCAGGACGTGAGGGAGCCGGAAGACATCAATACGACGTGTCAAGATTACTTCGCACCACATTTATTACCACTAATATATATGGCTGGTGCCTTATACAGTAACCACGTGTTTTCATTGACGTCAACCGACAAGAAGGGACCCCCACACCCAATAGATAGGTAAGGAAAAAGTCTGACGTATGGATAAGACGACCTCATGATGTAAATAAATAAATAAAATAAATATATATAAATAATTATAATAATAAATAAATAAATAAGAAATAAAATAATTTAAATGACTATATTTCTTATTTATTTAAAACTTTATTATACACAAAAACATTAATGTATGAAGGCGGACTTAAATTTTGGTAATATAGATGATTGTTAATTAAAAAATCTACTTTGTTTTTTTTATATCTTTTAATTGATCGGAAATTCGAAATTCGATTTACTACAGACATAATCGGTCACTAAAAACTTAAATTGAGCGCGTCGATTATATTTATTCGCACATCACTATTTTACACAATGGGACTACATTACACAATTTTATGAATGACAGTTATCCAAATTTTACGACTTAGATTTTTCAAACTAGTTCATTTAATTGATTAAAAACTAATTTTGGTATAAACAGTGCTAGTTAATCAAGTTGAAACTTTCGAAATTCATGTAAATGTGTTACTTGTTCCATTTAGTGACATTATGTGTGATAACTTTAAACAGATAAGTTTTGTTTACCTTATTTATATATTCAATTGACATAGGGTATAGTTAATATGCTTTGATTTTTTTTTCATCAATATTCTTGATGATTGCAGTAATCGTAACTTTGTATTATCCACTTTAACTCGAAGACGTAAACCTCTCGAAGTTTACTACTTTAAACTTTATTAAAACATTCAAATACCTATTACTTCAACAAATTAAAATGCGAAACTTCCTAATTTTAAAACAAATGGTGCTATTTTTTACCATTTACGTCAATATCATTTATTCAAATACAAATCTTGGGACAAGGAAATATATCTTCAATTTCTTTAGCTTCAATTTTGTAATAATTACAAACGAGGCACTTAGCAGTAATAAATAAAACTCGTTTATCTGTCTAATATTTGGAGAAATACATTTTCTTGTGTTATTTTTATTTTTATTGTTAGGAACACCGCAGCTTTTGCTTTCAATAATTTACTTTATGTGAATGATGGGTAAAACTCAATCACGTATTAAGTATTTCGTTTCTTGTATATGTAAGTTACCATGATCACAAGTTGATTTATGATCGTTTGAACTGTTACCATCGTTTATATATTGTAACGGTAATTTTAAAAGTTACTATTGTCAATTCTATTTGTAATCCATGATACAAATTATTAGTCTTTTAGTTTACTAGCAAGAACTGTATAATAAAATATCTAAATAAATGTTGAGTTTAAAATTTGAGTGAGAATGTTATTCGGTAGACATGTTTAAGGTTCCGTAAAAAATACTTTTTCAATCAATCATAAATTGGATATTTAGTAGGTTTTTCAAACAGTTGACGCCAACCTATATAATTGCTCGACAAATCGATTCAATAGATACAAAGAATTAAAATATATATTTTTAACCAATTCCATTAAAACTTTGCGCGAACAGTAGATTTGCGGTACGTGCAGGAGTTAAATTGATTATATTTAAAAAATTCCTAGCTAGATTTTAAAAGCTGTGCCAATATTTTGAAACTAAAAACATTTTCTACAATTTCAATTATCCATTTGCCTAAATTCGTTGAAACCATTTTTCATGCGCATACCCCAGGCTCGGTAGAGGTTTTTGTTCCATCGTGTTTTACGTTTTGTTTAGGGGGACATTGATAGATTGGCTGTGTATGAAATAAGGCGAGTTTTAGTATGCAGTTGCATAGAGGAAGTTTTTTTGGTCAATTTTATAATTATTATATAATGGAATTTAAAGTCGGTATAGCTTATAGTAAAGGGAAGGAAGTGAGAAAAGTAATAGTGAAATAAAGAAAGGGGTAAAACCTTAAACATTGCATATATTCAGAATCAAAAATCGGTCCCGACTGTTAACAGTCGTTAGATCACGACAGAGGCCTAAATATGGGCGATCTAAATAACTCTGTAACCAGGTTGACCACTAACCAAACGATAAGAAGAAGAAGAATCAAAACACTTAAGAATATTATAATTATACTAAGTATTAAAAAAAACAACACAAACAACGACCCGTCATTAATTCTGAACTAATTTAAAACTTCATATCACTCGACAGCGGTCCAAAGACATCTCAAACCACAGGACAATATATCAAACAACAAGGACGTTCAATCAGCAACTATACTACGCTATTTATCTTGGGACCATCGTAGGAAACAAATTAAACACTTTAATACATGAGGCGTGACTAAAAAAGGAAAAAGGGGATGAAAAAAGTACCCTATCGAGTGGTGGCAAAGATGTTTAAAGACTTGAAGTGACCGCTATTGTTAATGTAAAATTAAATGACAATGTAACAATATTTGTTAAGTATTGGCAATATGATTTTAACAATTGAGAAACAGAATTAAATATAATTTCGTTTTGACTTAGATGCTGAGGTCTGTTTTAGGTTTGAAATGCTTGTTTGATAATTTTCTAAAATTATACTTAAAATTTACTACGTCGTTGATTTACCTTGTTGAAAGCCTGCCCACGTTGCGTTTTCTAGTTCATAGTCGTTACTCCAAATTTTTTCTGCCCCGAAAGCTATCGGTTGCAGACGATGGATGACTGCAGCTCAAACCGAATGTCCTAGAAATCCTTGAGACAGGCCTCTGTCTAAATCGATATTACATTATATTTCAGCTATATAGATAGATTTAAATTTACCCTCTAAAAAACAAAAGTGAAAAGTTTTACATTCTACATTCAAGGTATAAAATATTAATATTAATAATGACGAATAATTATGATATGAAATAATTTATTAGCTTTCTAAAACAATGAAAGCCTTTTTATACGAGCTGAAATTATTTTCAGGCATTAAATAGTTGAAGGATACCTAATGACCTTATTAATATCAACATATAATGTCAAAGAAGTTCAGGTTCTTTTAACTGAAATGAATTGAATTTAAATAAATAGGAATCGAAGTACAGAAGATACAGTAAGGAACATGAAACATGTTTTATATTCAATTTTAAAAGATCCGCACAAGAAGTATCCTGTACCGGTAGCGACTTTACAAATGTTTAAAAATTTTCGCATCCGATGTCCTCAAAAATGTTGCTAAGATAGACTGTGATGTGAAAGGTAGACATTATGGCGTGAATTAGGACCGGCCTATGTCCAATATTGTGGTCTGAAACAAGCTGGTTGATTCAATGTTTAAACAGAGGTAAGGCACCATACTAGCGAACAAGCCCAACTGAGGAAGGACCTTACAGAAGACCACAGCCAAATAACTACACACAGTGGTGTAGTTGTATTCCTGTGTGTAAGTTAAGGTCTCCAGTGGTCATTTAGGGATGCGTTTTGAAAGAAACGTCCTAGCCCAGGGATACCTCCTGCATGCCTAAAGCCCTGGTGTAAAAAAATGGGTTGGCAACACGCAAGTGATACTTCTGGTATTGCAAGCGTTTATAGGCTACGGTAACTGCTTAACATCAGGCGGGCCGTATGCTTGTTTGCCACATATGTAGTATACAAATATGTTTTAAAGTCATTCGTTAAATACAATGATGCGAGCTAGTCCATCGTCGGCATTTTGGAAGCACCTTTTAATCAATTTCAAGTTACGGCACTTCTAGTGATATGCATCTGTTACAACCGTTAGCCATCAGTTGCGCGCCGTAACGCCAGCAAAAAAAGTCGAAGTCCCCCTATATCCGGATTCTAAATCTGTCCAACGACCCCCGCTTTGACGACTCCGAAACGATACCTTTGATTAGTAATTTTGTATTTCGAAACACGTAAATAGTCAGAACTGGAAATTGAATGGGACTTAAACTTTCTTGTAAGAATTTTATAGCTCTGAACTTTTTGGTAGTTTTGAACTAAAAAGACAAATACATCTTTTGATTATCTTTAAAAAAGACAACTCCCGTCCTAGAGAACAAACTCTGTGTCGTGAGGGACTTTACAAACATACAATTAACCGACACAAATTACGGACTCAGAACAACACTTTGTGGGTCACACAAAGTTTTGTCCTATATGGGAATCGAACCCACAACCTCGTGCACAGCAAGCGCATACTGCAGCCAGTCAGTCATGTAGTCATGTATGTAAAGTAAAGTCTCCCTTACACGTCGAAAGTTTTTGTCAATTAACTTTAATTTTTTTAAGACAACGACGACTACTGTCACAAGATAAAAGTAAATACACTCAGACTCGAAAAAATAATTTGAAGACCACAGAAATCTGTTGAGACCGATCTAACAACCACCGAATCGTTTTTAACGCCGCGAGTTAAAAACTGGGCACACCATCAGCAGATTTGATACGTTCCTTAATATTTTAAAGTTTAAATAACTACTTTTGACTATAATTTAACAATTGTTCAAACCTGTGTCAGCCTTAAAAATATATTCTAAATGCAAACTAAAATCCCAACACACTCAAGAATACAAATCTCTATTACATTAATTTAGAGTAAGAATAGAGAAGATAATTATGTTAATATATTTGTTACCTAGGTACTAATAATACTAACATAAATATAAGCCAAAATTGTTACTAACAGCACAGAATACTTAATAGTACAGGTACAGAAGGTTCACTTCGCTAAATCATTTAAACAAATATCAACTTTGCTCGCACACAATAGAGCGCAATTCAGCTCCCCAGAACAAAACTTACCTACTCGTTTATTTACCTACAAATTGGCTCCCTTTGTATTGCGTATTTCTGGACATTATGGTTGTCACTTAGAGATCAATTTTGATCTGAAGTACCTGTTAGGTTTAGGTAGGTACTTACTATACTTTTGTAAACGAGTGACTTTTTAAATAAATCTGGACATGTGGGGACATATTCAATGTACTTAGTAATTAAATTATTAATTATAAGAACGAGCGGTGTGTGTCCACATCACAGGACTGGTCAAACCACTAAAGAACAAATTATAATAATGGGTACTAGCTGTTGCCCGCGGCTCCGCCCATGATTATGTTTTTAAAAAATTAAAAATAGGTATTAGAGTTTGTCATTGGTTTGTTTGGAGCCATTTGTCCAGTTGAAATTCAAAACTATTGAGTGATAGGCGGTTATAATATATTTTCCCAATTAAATAAGTACCTACTTAATTGGTTGGACAAATAAATAATACGTCTCTACAAAAACTGTGCTGTACCTATAGTCTACATATCAAAATCTTGCTACAAATAGGTACCTACCAATTATGTTTTTCTAAATGATAACGTGTTTCTTTACTTTGCAATATCCTTTGGAATATTGAAAAACGAGAGGTTAGGATCCTTATCACTATTTAAGCAGCCGAATACTGTGGAATATTTTTATGCCTTTATTTTCTTTAAAATATTTAAAAGCGAAAACGAATCGGTGACGAATTACGGCTTCGTGTGCGTTTCGTAAGTAAACTTACGTCGAACCGACGACGCGACCGGCGCGCGACACT
The DNA here is from genome assembly GCA_947095525.1 of Trisateles emortualis. Classification (NCBI taxonomy): domain Eukaryota; kingdom Metazoa; phylum Arthropoda; class Insecta; order Lepidoptera; family Erebidae; genus Trisateles; species Trisateles emortualis. The sequence continues at coordinate 3,495,250 of OX352740.1, read as the reverse complement.
CGACTAAATAATACCCCTGGAAATGTTGCGGCCGGGTACTTGTAGATTCATACCTAAACAGCGGAGTGAACCAGGCCTGCTAACACACTAACATTATGGATTTTATTGTAGATCTGAAATAAAAAAAATTATTATTATTATTGCGTCACTGTCCATTGCTTGCCATCAACTGCATAACTTTAAATCCTTGAGACCAAGATACGCAACGTATTCCAAAATGGTTATCTAAATATAACCTATCAAATTCAAATATAGAACAGACAGCAGTCTAGACGCTTGCAGTTAAAGAATGTCGTTAAGATCTTCAAAAACTAATTATACGTCTCAAGTGTATAAGAAATAGTAATTTGACATTAAGGCGTCCTTTGAGCCTCTTAAAGAAATTGTGAATTTTATTGACTTTGCTCTTAATGTTTCTTGTTAGACTTAACGTTTAATATATGTATTTAAAGCAACGTGGAAAAACACGAGCCCGGAGCAGGATTCGAGCCTGCGCCTCTCGCGCATTGGTTTTCGGTTGATTTGGTTCGGTTGAATTGGTGATCGGGTTCCGGCCCAACGCCACAATTGGTCATATTTAAATACTAGGGGTCGCCCGCGACTTCGTCCGCGTGGTGATTTGGAATATTTTCCCCGATTTTGCAACATATCTCACTACTGCTCCGCTTCTATTGATCATAGCGTGATGGTATATAGCCTATAGCCTTCCTGGATAAATGCACTATTCAAGAAAAAAAGTTTTTTTCTAATCGAACCGGTACTTTCTGAGATTGGCGCGTTCAACTAAAGAAACAAACAAACAAACTCTTCAGCTTTATAATATTATTAAATATTTTTAGCATTTTGCTATGCAATTAGCTCAAATATACTTAAATATTAAAGCAATGTGGAAAAAGACGAGCCCGGAGCAGGACTCGAACCTGCGCCACTCGGGTTACGTCACTCCAAGACGTGCGGTGGACAAATTCGAACTCTGGAGTAGGAGCTCGGATGGCACAGTTGGTAGTGCGCTGGGCCGGAACCCGAGTGGCGCAGGTTCGAGTCCTGCTCCGGGCTCGTCTTTTTCCACATTGCTTTAATATTTATAATATTAGTATAGATTTATAGCAATGGAACATATTGCTTTAAATATTAAAATATATGTGAGCTAATTGCATAGCAAATATCTAAAAATATTTAATATTAACATTCAATGTTTAAAAATTGATCTAAAAAAAAATGTTTGAGGTGAATCGCGATGTACCTATTCAAGCCACCAGTGCAGTCAGCGTACTGTGCGTACAAGAGATGTTTCAGTATAAGTCTGACTGCATTCACAGACATAGTGCAGTCAGAGGAGATTATAAACGCTCTGTGACTGTTCAATACCAAGAGATATTTCAAATAGAAAATAGTACACTGACTAATGCTTGGTTATACGTCGACTATACTTCGTTCCTCTCCCGCAAATGGCGAGGAATGCGGATATACAAATTAGTCATTAATTATACATGAGCATTAGGTCTAAAATTGCGTTTTGTTAGGTCAAAAAGTATTTGCATAATAAGATCTTAATATGGTACAATAGTTCGATCCCGGGCGGCAGTACCAATGTGAATTTCACTTTGTGGAGTTTATAATAATAATATAATAATAATAATAATAATAATATTTTTATTTCGGATCAATAATATACATCCATTTTGTTAGTAACATTATTAAAACTTACACAACTATGTTAGTAACTAAATTTATTTAATAAATTATTTTATAAAAAATCATTTCCTATAGAGAGGAGGCCTTGAGCACCGGGTAACAATATGAACCTTTACCCAGTGCTTAATAAAAGGATTGTCCATTTTCATTGTTAACGCCTTCAGGATAACGTTGGAACTGCCGCGCATTCTGTGCATAATTGATGCCGCTCTGAGTCTGATGACTGCGTAGAAGTCATCAACGCGAGCCTCAGCAAACATTTGAGATGCACTACAAAAACGCGGGAGCCCCAACAGCACCCTAAAAGCGTTATTGTACTGTACGCGTAGGGCGTTGTACGTCCGCTGCGTATACTTTACCCACAGGCTACAGGTGTAAAAGCTTTGACAATATGCCTTAAACAAAGTAATTTTTACATCACTTGAGCAACGAGCAAACCTGCGGGCCAGCATATTACACCGGACCGCCAACGCCCTACGCTCTCTCTCTATATCAGCATCATCAGACAGGTCCTCCGTGACAATATGTCCAAGATATTTAAATTGAGAGACTCTCTTTAAATGTACTTACTCCATTTAGAGTTACAGGGGGTACATTTTCTGATGTGCTGTTTTGACATTTAAATATCAGTAACTCACTTTTATTTACATTATATACGAGCCCATGTGACGCAGCATACGACTCACACATCCTCAGCAATTTTCTAATGGCGCTAATCGATGGGGCCAGCAAGACCATATCGTCAGCGTAACTGAGGTTATTAATTATGGTTCCGTCTATCGAACATCCGATATTGGACTCGCTGAGCTCATCGATCAGCCCATCCATATACAAATTAAACAAAGTGGGAGATGTAAGTCCACCCTGTCTAACTCCACATTCCATTGTGTATGGATCTGAGGAAGCATTTGCCCACCTAACTCTATTTGTTTGCGAGCGGTACCAAAAACTCAGTACATCTATGATTTCAGGCGGTACGTTCCGGCTGTGTAATTTAGCCCACAGCTTGTCATATATTACAAGGTCAAAAGCCTTGGAAAGGTCGAGAAAAGTAGCATATACAGGAGTTCTTCTATCTGTATAATACTTCACAGTCTGCTTGAGCGCCAGGATTGCACTTTCAGTAGAAAGATTTCTCCGGAATCCAAATTGTGCATGATTTAATTTTAGAATATCGATCTGGCGCTCAAGCAAGCCGTCAAGTACTTTACCTATTATAGTGCCTAAAGAGATGGGCCTGTAGTTAGATTTATCTGCGATATCGCCAGTTTTATTTTTAACAACAGGCACCACTACACTCTCCATAAGCTTAGCAGGCAAATATGTGTGACGTATGCAGATTGTGTAAAACATGGCCAGAATGCGGTATACGTGAGGTCCGGCGTACAGTAAGTGCTCGACTCCCAGTCCATCATGACCCGGAGCCTTCCCCTTTGCCAAACATTTCACCATCTGTTTTACATCTTTAGCTGTACAACTAAAAGAAGACTCCGACCTATCATGACCACTCTCAACTACCTGATTAGGTCGCTGTAGCGTCGGAGATACTCTAAAATGTTCTTTAAACATATTTGCAATTTGTTTTGCATCTGTCCTACCATCAACGGACACAGAGAGGCCCGGCTTTGGATTCAATTTATTTGTTTTTTTCCAAAACTTGCCAAAATTCTTTCTGTCATGACTTTGTGCTATTAAATTCATAATTAATTGGTCTTTATTTTTCTGGCAATATTTTAATTTACTTTTAAACACCTTTCTACTCTCTTTCATATTCGTGTAGCTTGGACCATAACTGGGCATTCCACCCGACCTCCATATATGATACTTTTCTCGGGCCTCCCTGTGAGCATTTTTCACATATTTATTCCAACCTACCACATGTCTACCCTTCCCGACACCCTTCGACCTATGACTCTGCATTGCTGCTGCCTGAAGGGCTTGTACTAATTCTTGGTACAACTCGTCTATAAATACTCTGTGAGTAACATCTGTACACATCCTGTCACAACATTTGCTAAGTCCTAGAGGAAAATCTATAATCTTAAGACTATCGATGCACATCTCAGTGTAATTATGAATTTGTGTTGCATTTCTTTCCCCCCATATTATTTTATTGTTGAGCGAGTTGACACTGTCATTTGTATATTTAATTCTAGTTACATTAAGGTCACAAGTTATTTGTAGTGGGAGGTGGTCAGACCAGTATACGTCATAACACACTGTGACGTCACTGACTGTCAACCAAGCCGCCTCAGTAACCAGGCAATGGTCTAGCCAACGTCTACACCCGTGTGCATCACTTATAAACGTATAACTATTACTGTCTCGGCCAAGCCTAGCTACATCGGCGCATACCCAGCTCTGATCTGAACAAAAATTTATCAATTCTCGCCCAAACAGTTCTCCTGGATGTGCATTAAAATCCCCCAATATATATACGGATTCGATATTACACGTTTCAATTACCGCGACAATCTCACTTAAGCACTCGTTAAATTCTGTAATGTTTACTAATGAGTCAGTTGGCATATACACACTAAAAAATAATAACTCACGGTTTGAGATGGTTCCTTTTATAGCTGTGATACGATTATTTTTGCACTTCACTACAGACACTGAACTAAACAAATTATTTCGCCACAATATTGCAACCCCCCCGTAAGGCCTTCCATACAATGTTCCTGCAGACAGGTCTACTGCTGACTTGCCAGTGTACATAAAGTCTTGATGTATGTTGGCAAGCATTGGTATTTCAGGCCCCAATAACCAGGTTTCCTGTAGGGCTATTATATCTGCAGTTACACACAGCGACTTTATACACTCGGACGACCGCTTCATACCCTTACAATTAAAACTAAATAGCTTTATAGGTACAGGTACATTGCCATTACTTTCCATTTGTGTTTTTGTTGTCCTCCCTCTGCATTGACTGCACATATTCTTTGTTAGTATATTTCAGATATATATACCGTCTAAATGACACTCCTTCAGGCCAGATATTTTCATCCATGAAAAGTGATAGTTTTTTATGAGGAATGTTGAATTTGTAAGCCTCATACTGCCTAGTTTGTTTCATTCTCATTTTATATAGCTCTACCTTCACGCCGGTTTTCTCAAATATATAAGAAGTTATGTCCTCTATTGATGCACTCTTATCAACGTTATATATATAAAACGGTATCTTTATTTCCGCAGCTTTAAAACTTCTAGCATGGTCGTTCGAACCTGTACCTTTGTTGCCTATGAAACGATTCCTTTGCCTATTTTTACTTAAAACCGTAGTCCATTCATCGTTATAATTATTGCTTTGTTTATGTTTTGACTGTGATGATAGTAATACATTAGCGAATGTCTTCGCCATAACTTCTGTTGATGATGACGCTGGTAACACGTTATTATTTAAATATAACATATATATATATGTACTAATCAAATGATTCGCCTTCTGCTAACGGTGAAGGAAAAACATCGTGGGGAAACCCACATGTCTTAGAAGAAATTCTAAAGACATGTCTGATTCACCAACCCGCATTAGGCCAGCGTGTGTGAATTAAGGCCTAAACCCCCCTCTCTCTCTCTTGATAGAGGAGAGGAGACCCGTGCCCAGCAGTGGGACATATATGGGTTGCTATTATTATTATATGGTACAATAGTGAGGGCAGCCGATGGACAAGGTCAGCTCGGGACTTAATGCTATTAGATAGAAATTCTAAGGGAAGGCCCATGTTTTGGAGTGGTCTTCAACTGTAATGATGATAATGATGGTGCAATTTCATGTACCTGTTACATGTAACCCTATCACTTCGGTTTTGATCTAACAACTAGATGACTCATAATATTTAAAATAATTATGCCTTACTGTTTTTGATTTAAGATCCAATTTTTTTATTAACTCATGTCTGTTACCGCTAAATTTTTAATCGTTCTCAGCATTTTATTAAGTAACTATGGGTCCGCGACTTCGTCTGCGTAGTAATTTGGAATATTTTCCCCGATTTTGCAACATATCTCACTACTGCTCCGCTCTTTTTGATCAAAGCGTGATGTTAAATACAATATTCAACAAAAAAAAAAGTTTCTAATCGAACCAGAACTTTCTGAGATTAGCGCGTTCAACCAAACAAAAAAACAAATAAACTCTTCAGTTTTATAATATTAGTGTAGATTACAATGATTTACTTTAACCACAGTGTCTTTTCAATACCAAAGGTGATTTTAAAAGTCAGGGTATTCATGTTTCTACATCCTAAAAAAAGTAGCTTCATAAGATTCACAAGCTGCTCCTACGATTCTTGTAGGTTACTGCCGTCTATTAATAGCTACACATTCACGTTCTAAGTAAGCACGTGCTCTCAATTTTTTTTATCAACGGCCATATTGACAACCCTATCCATTCGTAATTTACGATCTTACCCGAGTTTTTACGACGTCATTCGCCTACGTCACAGTGCGGTCCCGTTAATGAGAATGGGATCTATCAGTCAGCAAGCGGCCGGAATCAACGATATTGGACGAAGAACGGATATCTATTTTTAGATTTTATCTTCAGTTCTCCTGTAAGTGTTCGAGTAAAATATAGTAGGGCTTGATTTCTGACTATATTGTAAAAAGTAATTTTTCATCGGACGCTATAACAATGATCTTACCAAATTTTACTAGACCTATTTTTACTAATGATATCCTTAAATTATGTTTCCATCCATCTCAGTCAAATGACATCCACTGTTGGACAAGGACCTTCCCCAAAGACCTTCACTACACTCGATCCTGAACCAACCACAAATTTGTTTACCAAATCATATGTTGCTCTAAGTACCGTTATTTGATATTCATATTTATTTGATAGTAATAGGTACTACAAAAGCAGACTTCTAAATTATAAATAAGACGTTGAATAAATTGATTTCAAATAGTATCAATAGTTTACTAAATATTGGATAAAAAAGTTATATTTTTGCGAAAGCTAGTATCGGCCTGTCAGATACATACGCGTACTTGCCTAAATCATTTTATAAAATTTATATTATAATTATCTGACAGTCTTTTATGTTATTATTATAATTATTTTTTTATACTACTTGGGTTGCAAACAAATATACGGTCCACTTGATGTTCAGCAGTTACCGTAGCCAATGGGCGCTTGCAGTACCAGAAGTATCACTTGCGTGTTGCCGACCCATTTTTTGACACCAGAGCCTCTAGACAAGTGGCTTATGCGATAGTCGATTCGAAAAGTCAAAAAAGAAAATGTATGGAATTTGACGTGAGTCTACGATTTAATGTCGTAAACTTACGTCAAATCCCATACATTTTCTTTTTTGACTTTTCGATTCGACTATCGCTTATGCCACTTGTCTAGAGGCTCAGGGCATTAAGATAAAATATCCCTGGTATAGGAAAACGTTTAAAAGTGCCCCCCTGAATGAGCGCTGAAGATCTGAACTCTCACATAGGAACACAACTACACCGCTGACTATAGTCATTTGGCTGTGGTCTTCTATAAGGTGGTGTCCTTCCCCAGTCAGGATTGCTCACTAGTATGGTGCCCCAGTGCTCACTAGTCCGTGTGGTGACGGATCAAGAATACAAATGTCACCACCCCATTCCATCCCGTGGGTGTTTTAAAAGTCGACTAAGAGAGTAAGTCAGGCAGACAATATACACTGCAAGAGAGAGAAAACTAGAAACAAACCCCTATACCAACCTGTCTGGCCAGCGTGGTATAGTAGGCTAATATCCCTCCAAATTTATGGAGGAGACCCGTGCCCAGCAGTGGGACGTTTATGGGTTGACACGATGGTGCCTGTACCTGTCTTATTATTACCGCTTTCTAGATCTATCTACTTAACAAGAGCACCATTTCTCTAGTGCCCACTGACTTTTCATTATTCCTTTTAAAAACCTTTCTTTTCAGTCCTAGTATTTTAAACGTTAACAACTGAAAATTATTATGAAATAACTTTGCTTGTAAATGCGGTTAAAATAACAAGGGTAAAGGAATTATATTAACCCATTTTTTTTTATACTACCAAGGTGGCAAACAAGCATACGGCCCGCCTGATGGTAAGCAGTTACCGTAGCCTATGGACGTTTGCAACACCAGGGGTGTCACTCACGCGTTGCCGACCTTTTAAAAACCTTATAACTCCTTTCTTGAAGAACCCGATGCTATAGTTTTTTAGATGGTGTAAACTACATGGAACATCTTGACATGATTTACAGACTTTTTGAAATAACATTAATAGTCTTCTAGTGTATTGTTTTTTTATTATTTATTTATTTAAACTTTCTGCAAACAAATTGCACAAGACGGACTTAATGCCTAAGGCATTTTCTGCAAGTAACCTTTGGGTGATAAGTATGGCAGGTGTCAATATTAATAAAGAATAATAAAAAAGAAAGTAAGGAAAAATGATAATGTCCTCCCTCCTATAAACCGAATTTCGGTCACTTCAGCTAATCTCAACGGAGACTAGCCAGATGGCTAGTCTCCGTTGAGATTAGCCGCCTACACACTTATTAGTGCACAAGTGTGTGCGCAAACACAAGTGCACTATTTATTCCCTCACTCCCATAGTCCGATGGGAGTATGGGACGGCAATCCGAGACGACCGGAGAGAGATCAGGCGTAGGACTAACGGCTTTACGTGCTTTCCGAGGCACGGGGGTGTAAACACCGCCAATTTCCAAACTCCGGGCATCTATTGTGAATTTCTTGACGAAACACACAATATCAATTTTTGGCTCGACCCGGGAATCCAACCCGGGACCTCGTGATCAGCAGTCACACGCATCGACCACTGAGCCACCGATGCAGTTAAACAAGATTTATGACAAGGCAGACAATATTTCATAGCATTAATGTCATGTAAGGCTGTATACAGAAAGAAAGCTGGAAACTTATAAGCGCTTACCGGTGCTTGACAGCGCTGGTAACCCGCGCAGGAAAATATATGAACGCGCGCCGATAAGCACTGAACGGTGCCGACAAGTTCCGACAAGCTTCAACACGCGCTGGTCAGCTCTGGGCGCTGCCATTTAAAATTAATAAACAACTGCGACAACACGTGCAATTACGACAGGCATATTTATTTTGATAAATATTAAAATGGATAGTGACGTGTTGATATCCTTAGTTTAAATACACATTTTCTAAAAAACCAAATCATCGTCCGATAAATCCGACATTTTGCTTCAACCTGCTTCCTTTGTGTAGAACGGACCAGCGCTGTCAAGAGCCGGTAAGCGCTTATAAGTTTCCAGCTTTCTTTCTGTATACAGCTTAATGTAAGTATACCTCGGAAATTCTATCCTTAAAGAGTGTCCCTTATAAAGAGACCTATATTACGCATTATTTCACTGTGAGTATTTAATTGGTGAAATAATAGGCAGGCAAGTGGGCAAACTCGACTGGGGAGGCCCAGTCAAATTTGCTCACTGGCCTGCCTATTATCTTAGATTTAACTTCAGGTTTCTATATAAGAACATGTTTTGCTCCAATGTGACCGAATTAATAAACCTAAGTACCTTTTAATATCTAAGAATGTAGCTGAAACTCTGGCCATTATTTTATATACCTATACTACTTACTCACTATTAGTAGGTACTCGTAAATTATGAACTAAGTGATCATTTATCATTCATAGTGTTTCTCTACCCACTTTTGCCTCTTCTTTACTCAGTTACTTTTTTTCTTTAATACACACAATTTACAAATGAAAGCTCCATTTTGACAAAAAAAATGTTCTGAAGTTTCTTTACAAGCCAATAAAGTTTAATTACAAATGTCATATCCTGCCAAATTTTGATGTCAGCAATGCTGCGGTAAAAGTTAATAATAACACAAAGTTACCAGAAATGTAGAGGTTGCTGTGCGTAACATTGTTATGATATTATGGGGAATAACATTTCATTTCACGAGTATTTTGACAAATATTAAACGGACTTCAAAAAGCTAAAAATAACTTAATACAGATTGAAGTCGGTGCCATGCTGAATATTAGGTGACAGGATGAACATAGCACCAACTTCAATCTGTATTCAATTATTTTTAGCTGTTACATTATGTTATGTTAACGCTAATAAAAAAAAATAGAAAATAAATTAAACTTACTTCAACGGTTTATTTTTTTTATTTTTTTTTTATTGGCGTTATCGTCAACTACAAATCGATTTTCTTAATAAACAATGGAGACAAGTTTTTTTTTTAAATATACATATTTTGCACAGGTCGCTAATTTTATATAATAATAATTATTATAAATTATTTAATAATAATTTTGATGTACGTACTTAATAAAGCCGGTGCAATACCGCAAACATTTGCTTCCTGGTGTTGTTCACTACCGTGAACCCTTTACCCAATCTCGGGACCCAGACCCATACAATTGGCCGCAGACGTAAGTTTAGATTTATGGTATGGGACTAATAGGCCAAAATTGTGGCCACCTTGTGATAGAGTTGTTCAAATCATGTAAGTCTCTACCGTAATCTAATAACTGTTTACAGCCGAGACTGACATTTGTAACTCCCTAGGATCATCTCAAAAGTAGTATAAGTGCAAAACAAGCGAATTTGTTATTTTTATACTAATAACCAATAATAATCAGTTACCTATCAAGGGAGTTCTATAATTAATTTATTTCATTGAAGCCTTTTATGAATCTAAGGAGCTTATACACGAACCACAAATTATTGTTACCAGAAAAATATTAAAAATAATATACAGTCGAACAAAAACTTAAAATGAGAATATTGAATCTAGGCAGCGAAATGAATGCAATGATGAAAAATTAATTTTATTTCGTCCGTTCCATCGGATACTGCAATATATTACGAGTTCGAACACAATCAAATTTTTTGTAGACTACCGTAATAATTTCATACGTGAAATTTAAAATCCGTTATCGGAAAAGATATTTATCAGGCATATTTTATGATTAAGAATTTATTGAGTAGTATTTTATTCATGCAATCATTTTATTTTTATTGCTTTATTCACAAAGTTACTTCATAGTTTTCGTGTTATGTTTCGCTTAACAAGTTTTGGTACTTACTGAAAAGTGCCATAATCAATTATGTGTCAAAAAAGTGTCAACTAAATGAACTGAATCATCAGTTTATAATCCTATTCTTAAATATTAAACACTACACTAAGTATATTAATTCAATTATTGATATAGCACTTTGATGATATTATTATTTACTAGCTGTTGACGGCGGCTCCGCCCGCATGGATGTCGGTTATCGCTGCAAAAAGTAGCCTATGTGTTATTTCAGACCATAATCTATCTGTATAAAATATATGTCAGTAGTTTTTACGTGAAAGAGTAACAAACATCCATCCATCCATCCCTTCTCGGAAACTTTCACATTTATAATATTAGTAAGGATTATTACATTAACATTATTAAAATTATGAATTAATTTTGATTCCATATAATACAAGAAATTAGAGCACTACATTTGCATGTCTAATAGACACTATAATCTTTCTGTAATACCTGATTGTACACATGTTCATACATTATATAATTTATATCTTTATAAAAAGGAAAGACATTGAATTGACATTTATATCGATTTAATGCAAAAACGATTCATCCAATTTTAAACATTCTTTCACCATTAAAAAACTATATTATTAGCGAGTAACATAAGTGTTAATTTTTTTTTTTGGGTTTCTTACGGCAAACTTCCCATATAAAATAGTTTGTCCAGACTGACCATCATGCATGATGCACATGTTATACATTTAAAGTCTAGAGGTAGAAAATTGAAATTTGGAATATATGTTTACTTTAAAATGTTAGCATCCGTTGAGATAGAATTTTAGGAAATTCTACTTCTAAACAGGAAAAAATGCTTAACCGGCAGGGGTATTCCGTAAGAGCGAAAACCGAGCGACCGTGAAAAAGGAGCAAATTCTGGCTGTCAGATTGAAAATCGGTATTCTGTAAGAGCGAAAACCGAGCCTTTTTGACGTTTAGCAATCGTGTGTGCCGTCACCGAGCAATCACAACTGTCAGTTTGCGATTGCTGTTTCTTAGAGAATCAGCCGGCCGTACTAGATGAAATTATGAAACTTTTTAGCGTCTCGTGTAAAGTAAACGGCTTGCAACTATTTTTCAAGCATTTACAATGTCAATTAAGAAACGGAACTGTCGCCCTATTACCGGTTTCCTTAATGAAAAACGTGAACTTAATCTAATTATAGCACGAGACATTTGAACCTTTGTTTCGAATAAATAGCTAACTCACACACAAATTTACATAGTTACATAAAGTATGGAGCACTCTTCCCTCCCTAATGTTTCCATCAGTTACATTTGAACTTCAGTTAAAAGCGAATGACATCGACATACCTTTCAGTAGAGAGTGAACGAACCCGAGAACACCCGAACGCCGCCAGTCTAAAATAACCCGACGGAGGGCGCTCGCTCCCCTCTTCTTTTGTTCCTATTTTGAAATTCAAAAAATAGAACCGAAGGGTGTTTCGGGATGCGCGTGAGTCAGTGTCGGACAGCGCGCCGGCGCGTGCGCAGCTTCCGTCGCGGAATTCGGATTTATTGAAAACCAGAATTCCGGTTTTTTATGGTGTTGAGTGGCTCTGTTAAATTGGATACGGATGTGAATTAGTGAATTGTGTTAATATATTCTTTTGCGCAAATTAGGAATTACCTGTTTTGGGTATGTATTATGTTAAATTATTTAATTTTAGAATTATATTGTTAATTTTTGTACCACGTGCTTAATATGAGAGCTTAAACATAATTACACATTACATTTACTATGGTAGATTACATTTGAAATAAACTCAATTTTCAATAATCCTTTTGTTCTGTTTATTTAATAAATTGAAGAATAATGAAGCGGCTTACTACAGAAAATAGGTATGTAGCGAGCATACGAAAATATTATTTTAATTATTTATATTTTGTTTACGAATTTAATGAAACCGTGTGCTTTTGTGACCGGAATGAACTTTCAGCGAATAAATTAAAGTTACGGGCAAGTAACAGTATAATTGTTTATGTATAGATTTATGAATGAAGGAATAGACAAGGACTGCGCATTACGCATGAAAAATAGAATTGAGTCTATATATATATGAATATGTACTCGTAGGTTTGTCATAAACATTATTATATTTTAGTCTAAGAGAGGTAGAGCACCACACTAGAACAAAGTCCATGCTTCCGGCGGTTATGGCTCCAGCAGACAGGAATCTCCTTACTATACGTGCCGCCTCGAGGGTCACTGTCTTCTAGCCTACTACCTGTCCCACTGCAGGGCGAAGGCCTTCCCTTTCTTCTTCTATGATAGCCTATCTTTTGACAATTGAAGTCTATCCCTTCTCTTTCTCATTCCTTGTCAAGCTCATCTCGCCATCTCATTTTGACGAGACGTCACCACGTGGCGGTTGCCTAGTGTTGTTACTTTTATCCACGATCAAGATCCTATTATAGAAAATAGAATAAGAACCTTCACTTTATCAATTGATATTTTTATAGAATATTTCAGAATATAATTAAAAAACTATTTGCCCTATATTATACTAGAACCTCGTTATGCGAAATTATTAAAGCATCGCTTGACGAATTAATAAAGAGTACTGACCTCATTTGTGTGAATTGCTAGTGATGTGCGTACTATTTTCGGACAGTGCAAAAGTAATATCCACATGTTTTATCTGTTAAGGTATTTTGCTAAAAAAGTGAACCTACTTCTAAAGGGTTGTTTGTATGTTTGTGTAATGTAGTTTTTTTACTACTTGGGTGGCAAACAAGGATACGGCTAGCCTGATGTTAGGCAGTTAACGTAGCCTATGGACGCTTGCAATACCAGAGCTATCACTTGGTCGCTGTGATCAGACTGACTGGGGAAGATTCTCCACGTCTGATTTCGCTTTCTTAAAATTTTCCCTAAGAATAGTCAACTCTTTACACCGAAAGACGTATATCTCGTTCATAGGAAACTATGGACGAGAATACGTAGGAATGTAGAGGAGGCGAAGGAAGTAATTATATAAGTATGGATCGAAGTAATTGGCGTACCATAGTCTCTGCCTACCCCACAAGGAGAAACTATGTAAATAACTAGCTATTTTTAGTACAAATACAGATAATAATGAATACTTTGTATAAAAGAGAAGAAAATTTCATAGCCAACATTTTAAAATATGATTTAAATACATTGCTGTATTCAGATGACAGTCGTGAAAACATTTCTACATTGTATTGTGGAAACAAAATAAATATCATTTTAACAAAGTCAGTTTTATAAAACAAGATTCTGCAGGTAGCATTTTAATTTCGTACTTCTTTGAGTTTACTGCAGCTACAAGCTGCGGCTATTAAAAAACTTTTGTACAATCGTCAACATTTACGACTTGAAAACAAATTAAATTGCTTTATCAAACGCATATAAAACAGCTTTCTGTTTGCTTGCTACAAATTTTTTTGAAGACAACTCTCACACTAGGAACTAAGCCTTGTGTCGCAGGGGAATTTAGATACATACAATTAATGGACACTAAATACACCCCGACTCTTGGTCTTCTTTTAACTAAAATCTTATAGTAAATCCCTTTAGCAGTGATATGCAGTCAGAAACAGTGAATAGGTCGTTTCTAATTAAAGTATATCAAAAGAAATTTATTTATTTAATTAAAATATATAAAAGGATCAAGAATAAAAAAATCACCACTACGTTCCTTCTAACACCACTTCTCCTCTAGTCGACTAGAGGAGTAAGTCATGCTGACAATATCCACTCAAAGACCTCTCTTTCCAAGAAGGAAACCAACCCGTGTGGCTAGCGTGGTATAGTAAGCTAATATACTTCCAGATGTGTGGAGGAGACCCGTGCCCAGCAGTAGGACGTTTACGGATTGAGATGATGACATACATTTTATTTCCGATATGATAATTAAATATATTTTTTAAAAAAGAACTTAAAATATAGCTTTTACTTTAGCTTAATATAATTCTAAATTAATATCGGACTTCAAATACAGTATATACAACACTAGTAGGTACACTACAAACGTTAATAATACTTCCCTCGTTCGTAGCAAAGGGGCCAGCAGACGGGCCAACGCGGTCGATAACATTAACAAGAATATTTCTGAACGTTTCAGTGTTAGTAAACTATTTAAATTGTTTCAGATCGTCTTATATTTTGTAGAGATTTCCACACGATTACATAGTTATATAGTATCTATACAAACAATCGATCAGCTGTTTGCTGAAAGCAACAATCTAATTAAAAATATAGGTCAATGTACGCGTGATGCTTGAACGTCATGGCCGGTAAAATAGACGAAACTATTAATATTGTTTAGAAAAAAAACGCAATAGCCGAGTGGGAAGGTAACTGGCTTTTAATTCATGTATGTGGGTTCGATCCCGTTGTTGTATAATCCATATAACATCCACGGGTCTATTTAAAAGAAAACTACGGTTGTATTTTTTTTATATTACTTAGGTGACAAATAATCTTACACCCGCAGATGTTTAGCAGTTACCGTAGCCTATGGACGCTTGTAATACCGGACGTATCACTTGCGTGTTGCCGACCCAATATTTTTTAACACCTATTCCTGGGATAGGAAAACGTTTCTTTCAAAACGAGCGCTGGAGATACTCACACACAGGAACACAACTATACCGCCGTGTTATTTGGATTTGGTGTGATGTAAGGTGGAGGTCCTATCCCAATCGGGCTTGCTCGCTAGTATAGTGTCCCTACTCTTTTAAAAAGACAACTCCCGCATTAGAGAACAAGCTCTGTGTCGCGGGGGACTTTACAAACATACAATTAACGGACACAAATTACACCCAGACTCAGAACATTTTTTTTGTGGGTCACACAAAGTTTTGTCCTGTGTGGGAATCGAACCCACAACCCCGTGCACAGCAGGCGCATACTGCGGCCACTGGACCACCGAGGCAATCATTCCTTTCAATTATTCTAAGATATATGTGAGAAAATATATTTAAACTTTCGTAAGATATATTTTAAAATAAGTATTACATTTTCTTCTCCACGGAAGTATTCCGGATCTATATTAGTAAACTTCCTAGATCTTTAAAAGGCTTACGTGGATACCAGGGATGCACGTAGAAACCCCTAGAGAGTTGAGTCTAATGTGGGGTAATTATACACAATACTCCAAGGGTGCACTTTAACAGTACAGCTCTACGCTGCTTCTGGCGCTTTGTAATTTGTGGAGTTGGACTTTAATGTAGAGCGTAACTATATAAAGTCGTTTATATGCCTATTTTAATATTAATTTTAATATTAATAAGGTAAGTGCTTGTTTTATATAGTTGTATCCCGCGACTCAGCACACGTGGGTGTCGGTTATTGCGGTAAAAAGTACACTTTATCATTTCCCAGGATACTAGCTATCATATTGCCAAATTTCATTAAAATCCGTTTAGCCATTTAGTCAAGAAAGAGCAACAAACAAACAATCATTCATACATACAAACATACTTACTTACGCATTCGTAATATTAATATGGATTCTAATTTCAAGTTTTTTTAATTCTTTAACCAATGTCATTTTTTTATATTTATAAATATTACCTACTTCGTTAAATCTTTATAAGCTGATGGCTAAAAGTTATCTTCGGAAAATGTTGCGAGTTTATTGCTATATTTGTTTTATTAATTCAATTTTATGTTCCATTGTTATTTCATATCAAAATGTAATATATGACATGTTACCTGAAATATGTCATTTACGAGCATGCTTTATGAAATTTTCAACCTCGTGTCTTCCACGGAGTAAATTCCATCCTGTAAAACAATCCTTACTCCTTTGCTTGAGCTGGAATTTGTATCTCCGTAATTTTGATGAACTGCTCACAAAGACATTGCTTATAAAGCAGATTCTGTGCTCAGATATGTTGGGATTCATGTAGAACTTAAAAACAGACAAACAATTTGGTCTGGAGAACGTGAGTAAATATTCGCATACTTACAGGGTTTCTGAAAGTAATGTGGAGTTTGGTGCAGTTTTATTTTTAAACAGACTTCATGTTCTTTTATTATCTGAATCTAAAAACTGTTTTTGTAAGACTAGTTAATATTTATTTTGGTTTAATTATCATAGTAAAATTTATTAATTCTATAAAGTTTAATTGTATGTATTAGGAATTCTACGTAAGTATATAAATGTAAGTATATGAAGCGTGGGCAGGCCTCCAACAAGGTGGACCGACGACCTGGTAAAGGTCGCGGGCAACCGATGGACAAGGTCAGCTCAGGCACAGATTACTAAATAGTTACTACGTAGCTCAGGACCGAATAATGTGGAAGACCTTGGGGGAGGCCTATGTCCCGTGGACGTCTTGTGGCTGAGATGAATGGATGGATATAAATTTTATTGAAACTATCTCTTCAGCACAACTCCTTATTATCACAGTGACAAACAAACTTATCACATTCCAGCCCAATAACTACACAATACACCTCATTGTGTAGTTATTGGACTATTGGATTTTTGTGCTAAGCATGAGGTGGTACAGGTCCTCAGTTCTCATCTAGGGATGCGTTTAAAACAGTTGTACAAATACTGTAGATCCGATTTTTTTTAGATTAGCAAGACGTCACTGCTCGTCTATAGACGTAACATTTGCTTGTTTGCTGCCTAAACAGTACAACAAAATATGTATTCATATAAACACTTCTTCAGAATACAACGGTTGACATAAAAGCCAGCCCCAAAACCCGTCGTAAACAATCAATTCCTTGAATACCACATATATTTCATTAGAACTTTCTCTTTGGATAATATTTACGAGAGTTCTCATCCTTCCTTCATAGCTCTTGTGACAATGCAACGGACAAAAGGCGCGGATATTCCACGTCCTGTCCCGGTTACGTACACATCATATTGAGAGAGAAATTCCGCTGTGCATCCGGTACGTCCTTTATGAACACCGTTTATAATAGAGCTTGGTTGATGCGATTTCTTGACGCCGTTTTAAGGTTTAATAAGAATCGTATTTATTATACTACCAGGTTGCTGACGTAGGCCACTCAGTGGCTAAGCTAAAGTGGAACGGAGGATCAGAGCCTCTAGATCAATGGCATAAGCGATAGTCGAATCAAAAAGTCAAAAAAATAAAATGTATGGAATTTGACGTGAGTCTACGATTTAATGTCGTAAACTTACGTCAAAACTTGTCTAGAGGCTCAGGTCAGTTGTATACCGAAAGAGCTGGAGGCGAAAGAAACTACGCAGTGGGTCCCAAATAGCAACGGTCACGTGGTAGACCCAAAATGAGATCGCTTGAAGTTGAGTTTGACGCCTATACAAGGAATTGGCTTAAATTATTCTTAGGCCTATGTCCAGGAGTAGACGTCTAATGGCTAAGATAGGAGGCTATTTTAGAAAAAGGGAAGGGCAGTGCTAAGACTAGCCCTTCCTTTTTCTATGTCACAACATTAGGTCGCTGTCGTCTTTGTTGAATTCCAGCCTACGCTGCATTGTCAATTTAGTGATCGCCACTCCAAATGCTTTCTGCCTCAGAAGCCATCAGTTCTCTGACCTATGTGCCCTGCCTATTGCCACCTTATTGAGGCAATCCTTTGAACTATGTCGGTCACTTTAGTGATATTTATTATATTTAAATAAATAACTTATATATAGATAATATAAATTTTATAGCTATAAATAAATATGACATTATAACCAACATATATTTTTACACAACGAAACACTTGAATTAAAAAATAAAAATACCGGTTTTCATTAAATGCGGCCGAGTATTTGCAGCAAATAAAAGCGGGACATTCATAAACTTAACAGGTGAACTGAAACTCTGCAGAATTTCCCGGCACAATACACCTGCCGCGGAAATTGTTCGAAATACCGTAAATGTTACCGATAAAAATTGTTTCCCGCTGAATTTTTGTTCATTACATAGGGGTTTATTTTATAAGAAATAGCGTTTGCTATTGTACTCGCGTGCGTTATATGTGTATTTAATACTATTTACTATTAAAATACTGTTTTACACTATATGTGAGAGGCGTAACTTTTGAAACAACTTAATTGTTTACAGTTTCAATATCACATGACAACGTCATAAATATGAGTTCAAATGTACGAGTATTTTGACAACTCACATAATGGATTCCAAATTAGGCAAAGCCTGCACTGTAGACAACTAGTAAATATAAAACTACTTTTGTATTTCTAAATACACACCTACATTTTCGAGATATATATACACAGACAGATAATAAACAATCGTGCTCATCAGACAAACATCACACGTCATACGTGCTGGATGGAGATCCAAACCACGACCTTCTGTTTCGCAGTCATAGTCACTAACCACTAAACCAACAGGCCAGTCAAAAATAACAAAAAAACTAGGTAGGTAAAATAGTAAAAATACTAATAGGTATATTTTTCGAAACTAAATGAAAAATCAAATACATTTTGATTAAAATAGATTTTATCTCTTTCTAAACTTAGACCAAACAACACAATACGAGAAACCCGGGCTCACGAATAAGTTTATTCCGACGACACTAATTGGGAAGACAGTTAAATGATTACCATTTTAATTGTTTTTCAAGTTCTGATTGAAGACGATCCCCAGTTTGAACATCAATCTTTGTAAACGGAAAATCGAGAGAAATAATAATAATGCCTATGTTATTAACCTGCGTGATTGATTTCACTTTCATTTATTTTTTTTTGACATTTTTTATTTGAATTTGAATTTAAAAGAACTTTGTAAGGTCATTATTTTATATCAATCACCCAGTCAGTGAAATGATTGATCGAATAAATTAAAACGGTTTTGTATTTTTAAACAACCAATTTAGATTTAGGAATGGAAAATTCATTTCATGATTGAAAACGAAAAATGATTTGTCTTGCTCAGATAATATGAGAAATCTACTAAATATTGTTTTTTATTTTGATATTATGATGATGGTGATGTGTCTCACTAAATTAATGTTAACTTTAAGCAGCATCTCAGAAGAAGTCTAGATTTAGCATTGCTGCTAATTAACTGGGGCTCCTACTCCTAAAATAAATTTGCAGTTTCCTTCATGTCAACATTTTAGTACTGAGGAATATGATCATTAGACGTTCCTATTTTCATGATAATATGATATAGCTGTTGCCCACAGCTCCGCCTTTGTGGATGTTGATAATCGCAAATATAAAAATGTCTATTCGCTATTCCAGACTATAACCTATCTCTATGCCAAATTTCATCCAGATACATTCAGTACATTTTTACGCAAAAGATTAACAAAAACATACATATACCTATATACATCCTCACGAACTTTGACATCCTTACTAATTTTATAAATGTGAAAGTTTGTGAGAGTGGATGGATGTTTGTTACTCTTTCACGTAAAAACTACTACACGGATCTGGATGAAATTTGGCACAGAGATAGATTATGGTCTGGAATAACACATAGGCTTCTTTTTACATCGATAACCGACATCCACGCGGGCGGAGCCGCGGGCAACAGCTAGTTTATAATATTATTATATTATATGTACTGAACATATTCATAAGAACAACTCATAATAATATTCGCCTATTACTGGGCACCACCGGTCTACCCTTCCTTACTGAGTGAGTAAAAAGGGTTTGCATACGCTTGCCTTATGCGGCTTGGTGGATCAGACATGCATTTTAAATTGTTATTTTGTATAGGGCTTTGTTTCGAGTTTTCCCTCTCTTGCAGTTATTATTATTTTACCTTTAAGTAAATACTGTATTTGTCTTGAAATCTTTTTTCTACTTATTTAGTAGTAGTTTTGAGGCATTGAGAAAAAGTTACATATTTCTGTCTGGAATATTATATTTCATTTGTGTGTTACTCGTATATTTGACCTAGATAATCATATTAGTTGCCTTGTCTACGCCAATCATACGATGAACAAATAATAAGTTTCAATAACTATATTAGCTAAAATCCTTCACATCGCTAAATTCTCACATAGGTATGTGAGAATATTTCAAACACAATACCCTGAGACAGGCTAACAATTATTTCTATTTGCTCGGGACCCAAGTTGAAATTCTGTGAATGACTTACCTTCTCTTGTTTGAAGTGCAAATTGCGGGTATTTTATGTATAAGGTAAACATTTGGTCATACCAGTTAGAATTATAATATGATGCGAAGAAATGTTGAGTTCATGAAGATTAATGTATGTACATAACGTATGTAATAATTATGTAATTTTTTCATATTATTTAATAAAAAAAAGATTATATGACTGCCATGGTGGTCCAATGGGTGCAGTATGCGCCTGCTGTGCACGAGATTGTGGGTTCGATTCCCACACAAACTTTGTGTGACCACAAAGTGTTGTTCTGAGTCTGGGTATTATTTGTGTTCGTTAATTGTATGTTTGTAAAGTCCACCGCAACACAGACCTTATTCTCTAGTGCGAGAGTTATCTTAAAAAGAATTGATTAATATGTAAACGTAAAGCCAAAAGTTTGAAAAAGCCAGCTAATAACTATTTTATAAAAGTATGACAAATGCAAGAAGCTATAAAACCAACAACTTGGTTATAAAACCAACAAGGGGTTTCAGCTTCGTGGCCAATTGGATAAATTTCCATGCCAACGAAGTCTCTAAAATGGTTATTTGACAAAAATAGAGGTAAATTATCGAGTTGTCGTTCGAACGCACTAGCCACTTCGAAATAAAATGAAGTCTGCACGGTGTGAGATATCAGTGTGAAACATTTTTTAGAAGATTTCAAATTTAGAACACAGATATTCATGCAGCTTTAAGGTAAAAATATTTAAAGTTTTCATGATGATAATGAAATCATGAAGTTTGAAATGCGAAAATTATTTGTATTGATCTCGATAGCTTGTGGGATTAATGAATTAAATTTGTATAAAAACCAAAATCAAGTAAGATATTATACTTAAAATTTATAGTTAGCACCATTTCCTTATCACGTTTTCAACTCGATTAGAACAAAAGACGTCCCGTTCAGTCTGGGTCCTGAATCGTATTCAATGTGCGCTCATTTCCATACTATTAAACCTATTTTAGGTATGTGAATTTTGGTTTCGGCTGATACCAAAAGTATGGTCGATACCAAAATGGTATGAATGTATTAAAATTAATCAAGTATAAATGTACCTAATCAAATTTGTTACTCAACGTTTTGGTTAAAATACTGTATTTGTATAAAGGTAACAAAATGTTATTTTAGTATTGTTGAGCTTATTTTTAGTCTTAATTTTGAAATGATAAGTCACTCAAAATATGTATATCTTATTACATACATTATTGATAAATTACAACCAGACACAGAACAAAACATTGTGCTCAACACACATATATTTTGTCCTGGTTAAGAATCAAACCCGAAAAAGTCAGAGTCACTAACCACTAGACCAACAGGCTACAGGCTAGTCAATTTCATCATTCTGTACTTAGAAAATCATAAAAACAGTGTTTATTTTTGACCTAAATATGTTCACGGTCATGCCGTTGGAAGTGAACGAGAGCTTAGTGAGCTCACCGAAGTAAAGTACACATTAACCTGGTTTTATTTTTCAAAAATGATTATGAAAGATGTCCGGTAAAATATTAATTCTCAAGCTTTCATCTAGATACTAATAATAATTGATCAAATATACCTAGATATTATACGAGTATAGGTATGTTAAAAGATAATATTTCTGTTACTGCTATGCTAACTTGAGTTGCAAACAAACATGGGGCCCATCTGATGTTAAGCAGTTACCGTAGCCTATGGACGCTTGCAATATCAGAGGTATCATTTGCGTGTTGCCGACCCATTTTTTGCACCATGATATACAATTATTAGGTATATAACATTACATTTTGACGACTAACGACTAACCATCCAAAAACGCGCTGTGAGGATTGTTGACGATCCCAAGCTCACAGGCGGTATTGATCCACTAAGTCTAAGGAGAGACTTCGCCTCCTTGTGTGTGTTCTACCGCCTGTACAATGGGCTGTGTTCTGAGGAATTGTTCGAGATGATGCCCACGGCCTCATTTTATCAACGCACCTCTCGCCACCGACAGGGAGTTCATCCTCACATCCTTGCACCTCAAACATGCCGTACAGTAAGATTCCAGAGGAATTTCTTACCACGTACGATAAGGTTGTGGAATGAGCTCCCTGCCGAGGTTTTCCCAAGAGACTATAGCATGGGGTTCTTCAAGAAAGGAGTTATAAGGTTTTTAAAGGGTCGGCAACGCGTGAGTGACACCCCTGGTGTTGCAAACGTCCATAGGCTACGGTAACTGCTTACCATCAGGCGGGCCGTATGCTTGTTTGCCACCTTGGTAGTGTAAAAAAAAAAAAAAAAAAAAAAAAAACTAAGCGGCTGAATGGATTATAATGAAATTTCGCAAGGAGATAGATGGTATACTGGGAAACGACAAAGGTAATTTTTACCGTGATTACCGACATCCAAGTGGGCAGAGCTGCAGGTAACAACTAGTTAATTATATGTTAAATAACATACTGTTAAACAATGTTCATTTTATGTATATCGATAGAGTACTCAAAACAAACATTTCTCCCATATGGGAATCGAACCCACAACAAGGAGCAGTTTTGGTGACTAGGTGACCACCTTAACCATTAAACTACAGATCTAGTCACAAATCGCCGAAACTGTATTTTATACCGAAACCGAATATCCAGGTCTCTCTAACTTCAATCTCAAAACCAATGTAGAATGAAAGTTGTGTGCGCAGCCAAAATTAAATTCACCCTTATTACCGTTTTGTTTTGTTTGCTTACTGGTATTATACGACTACCTGGAAATTGTATCTGTCATCATACATGTGCTTTAAGAGAGCAAGCATTTTGAATTTATAGTTATTTTTCTTTTTTGTAGTAAACAAAATAGGAAATTATGTACCTTTCTAGAGCTTGAAGATTGTGGGTTAGAAAAAGTCTATTTCAATTAAATTATTATTATCTATGTAAATAATAGTAAAATACCACTTACAGATAAACTAAACAAGTTTTTATATGTTGCAAACTTTAAATTTGGCTTTTAGATTTATTATACAGAGCAGTTTAGGATCCATGAAGGTTTTTGAAAATTCAATTAAAAAAATAATTAATTACGGGCGTTGTCCGGCGGGTCATTTGTTTACATGATGATGCAAATAAATATAATCATTTATGTAAAATTTACAAGATATTATCACTTTCTTAAGTAATTGATTAATTAGCTTTTATTGCTTTGAGACCTGATGACAGCTCAACTGCCTGTACCGATAGCCCAAGGCAGATAAACTTGGCGCAGAAAAGTAAGGAGACCCGAGGAAGAGAAGTTTCGGATATATCTAAAACTAGTGTTTTTATGTATATTTATGTATGTAGTTTATTTTAAATTTATTTTATAAAAAAGACAACTCTCGCACTAGAGAAGAAGCTCTGTGTTGCGGGGAACTTTACAAACATACAATTAACGGACACAAATTACACCCAGACTCAGAACAACTCTTTGTAGGTCACACAAAGTTTTGTCCCTGTGCGGGAATCGAACCCACAACCTCGTGCACTGCAGGCGCATTCTACACCCACTGGACCACCAAGACAGTTATGACATAAAATAATAAATTATATCTAACAACACAGTGTGTCGAACAATAAAAAAGTAATTACCTATTTTGCCACCTCCAACATATTCCCTAACTTACTTCAATAAAATAAATTCCCAAAAAATAAAAAAACGCACGTCCACATTTTAATATTTCACGCCTGTCACAGCATGTCCAAAACTGTTCAGGTCCGTGCCACTCGGTTTCCACAGATTAACCGGCCGGGTCGACCAGCAATCCCATGGGACCACAGGCTAAAAAAATAACCAGCAACTTTTCCCCCGTAGTGCACGCTTCACGAAAAACTACTAAAATAAACCGCATTTTAACGACCAGTGGTGAAATAGAGCTGCCGTTTCTCTTTTTTTGAATTACGATAGTAGTTTTGTTACTGAAGTTTACCTACGCTTTTGTTTCTGATTATTCTATGCTGTTTTATTTTAATTTGTGGAGGTAAAATATTGTCAAAACTTAAATTATTCAAATCGTCAACACTTATGAAAGTCAAGAATTTAAATACTGTAACAGATTAGCCAGAAATATGATGACATCGTATTTATCGCTGATGAGTCTACACTCATCATATCAACCCTTAAACGTCCCACTGCTGGGCACGGGTCTCCTCCATATACTTGGAGGGATATTAGCCTACTATACCACGCTGGCCAGACGGATTGGTATAGGTTTTTATTTCAAGTTTTCCTTCTCTTGCAGTGGATATTGTCTGCCTGACTTACTCCTTTAGTCGACTCTTACGACACCCTCGGGATGGAAATTCTTAATCCACCACCACACGGAAGTCTACACTCATCAGCGATAAATACGATGTCATCATATTTCTGGCTTATCTGTGCTTTAAGAAAAAAAACTCCAGCCACTATTTTTATTCCCTACATATCCGCGATATTTTGTAAATTACAATATTACTAACGGCAGCAGGCAAACTGAGACACTACAAACACCATACCGAGGCAGTAAACAAGCCCACATAAATATGTACGTCTTTTGTTTAGTACAAAGATTAGTTTTACTATGCTATAGTAAATATAGCAAGCCAACAAGAATTGTACTATAAAACAAGGAAACTTTTTTACATCGCATCGAGTCCTTGAACTTTGTACAAAGGCAAATTTCCTCATCAGCCGCCATATTAACTTTTATTAGGGTTCTTCAGTAAAGATATAAAAACGAAACTTCTGGTTATGAACCTATACTTCGATATGGGTTTTGTGTTTAGAACTAAAAACTCTATTGATATAGTGTTAGGATGTTTTATGCGAAAATACATTAGATGTTTCATAATAGTTTGCTATAAATGTGTTTGTGTACAAGTTACGAGTAGAACAGCTAGAAGTTTTATACGCCTGCCTATACTTATGTCTACGATCTGATTTAGTTTTTACTTCGTTGATCTTGAGAAACTAGGTGGCACATTAAGTCTACGAGTACGTACTCATAGGAAATCACCCAAATAAGAAAACAGATATACAAAATAAAACTCCCAAATTATTGGTCTAACTATTTTATGGTCACTTTTGTTGTTCTATACTGGCTTTCAACACTGTTCTTGCGTCACCTGACTTTAGACTTTTGCGGTTCGCAGGTCATCTCGCCACCTAACTTTAGGTTATCATCGGTGGCGTCGTCCATTTTAGAAAAGTAACATTAATATAATATGCTGCACTGTTGGTCACGGGTCGACCCTCTACTATAAAGAGAGATTAATGTCTCAGAAGAAATTCTAAGGGCATGCACTTGTGAACGATGTTTTCCTTTTTCGTTAGCAAAATGATGATGTTTGATTTGTCACACAATTTTCATTTATCATATATAAAAAATTAAATATGCGTTTTGTCGTGAAAAAAGGATAAGTTTTATTGATCAGATTTTGTATCCTAAAATGAATTGGATCCATTTAAATTCACTGAAAAAATCTGGTTGCATTCGTTTTACTAAATAAAGGTTTATACATAAAATGTGTAAGCAGTCTAACGACTTGCATCTTACAGCAAAAAAACACTAATTCTCATCTTCATTTTACTTCACAATTTTAAATTAATACGGAACCCCTCATAATCAACGCTCCATTACCGTTTACCGCGCTTAAAAGTGTTCAGAAAAAGTCCACTTAACTTGCTGATATCGCTTCAATTTTGCATGCAAGACTTTTTTTTAAATTTCACAGCAACCCGACGAAATGATACGTTCAAATCGACCCACACTTGTAGCGGGTAGCTGATAAATTAAATTTTGTAGCGAGCTGACGGTTGGCGCGATAAACGAAATAACATCGGGGCTTCAGCGGATACTGCGGGTAAACTCAATAAACTCGTAGTTTTTGTTAAATATATACTGTATTGTTATCCCAGTTATTTGTTTGAAAGGATACCTTTAGTTTCAAATCCAAATGCTGTTATGGATGTTGGAATTCGTATCAATACTTTCAAGACTAATATTTATTAAACTTTACCAATTTGTGAGTTTGTGTTGGGTCTCTGTATTTATTGAACCGTATTTAAAAAATATTGTACCAATAGAAAGCCACGTTATTTGTGATTATCAAAGACTATATTTACCCGAAAAATAAAAAATAAAACCCTCCTTTTGGTAGTCAGAAAATAAATCACAGCACTCAGAAGAAATCGAACCACACTAATAATTTCATCACAAAGTTTACCGCTCAACTAAGTGGGTACGGGTCAGCTAGTATACTAATATAACATTATTAAACTATACCATAGGAAAAGGAATAAGGAAGAATCTCATCTCTTCGTAGTCTTCCCTATGCCTATAAAAGTAATATGGTAAAGTAATCGCCAATTATTAACAAAAAAATAGTTTACAAAATCAATTTAATTTCAAAAATAGAATAGAATATTAAATTTTAAATCGAGCAAGCTTACTGATATATGATCTCCATTTTCAAGTAGACAGGCAAAAATATACATACTCTATAGGTCTCCGGTGCTCATTTAAGGATGTGGTTTTAAAGAAAAGTGTTCTCAAACTCAAATTCAAAATTCATTTATTCATTTAGGTTACAAAGTAACACTTAAGAAGATCATAAATTATGAATAAGTCAGATAGATGAAGTCAGCTAAATTTTCCTATGATTAGTTCGCTGACGTGGAGCCATGAGAAGAACTAGCAAGAAACTCAACTTATCCAAAGGTTTATACTAAACAGTGTAAAAGAGTACAAAACAAAACTAACCAATTCGATATAATTTAATACACTAATAGACTGTTGTATTTCAACTTAAAAAAACTAAGACTCATGACAAACGATCTCGAGGAGTAAATTTCACCAGGACTTGTCGCAGCGATATAATAAATTGTCGCCCAGAGAAACTTGATTACAGAAACTAGGTTACCTTATTGGGCTAGCTATCTAGCTATAACAAATATACCTAGCTGAATTAAGCCGTATATTGTGGTTAAATTTCTAGATAATGTCCTCCTAACCAAATTTTGGTCACGGCGGCTGATCTCAACGAAGACTTGCAATCTGCGCGGGAGATATTGTAGTGCACGAGTGTGTGCGCAAACAAAAGTGCACTCTTTGTTCCCTCACTCTCATAGTCCGATGGGACGGCAAATCCGACACGACCGGAGTTATCAGCCGTAGGACCAACGGCTTAACGTGCTTTCCAAGGCATGGGGGTGTATACACCGCCAATTACCAAACTCCTAGCATCTATTGTGAATTTCTTAACAGAAAAACCCAACATCGATTTTTGACCCGACCCGGGAATTGAACCCGGGACCTTTATAATCGACTAATCTCACCGATTACTCGATTACATACATGAAAAATAACGAGAAATTGAGAACCTCTTCCTCTTTTCAAGTCGGTTATAAAAGCTATATTTATCCACTCTAACGGGAAAATATTTTACTTATTTCATAAATAATTAAGATCGTTGCGATTCATTTTGCTTAAGGCATAATTTGATTAAGCTCTGATGTTATTTTTATCCTGTGTGGGCGAAGTTAATTTATTAATACAAAAGATATTGTTAAAAAAAATAACATTTTTATTATGGCTTTGATTTTGTCATTTAATCTTAAATTGGTATTCGTTTGATTCGTGTTTTTATAAATTGGATTTATTTAAGGTTCTTCGTTACTTGATACAATAAAAAATAATGTTAAATTTTAGAGTTGTTTAGATCCAAGGGAATATGCATAATAATAGGTAGAATTAAATCTTCCCAACTCGACCACGTGGACGAGATTTTAGCGGTCGAGTTGACGAATAAGTCTTTTATTTTAAATAGATTCTATTTTCGAATAACATCAAGGATAAAACGTTCCAAATTCAGTTTTGGAAATTCAAAGTATAAGAAGCCCTTCAGGTATTGAAGTAAAGTGGCTAAATTGAGGTTTACGGCAATGGCACGCGAAGTCACGTGCGTGGCGACGATCACGTGTCTCCGAGCGTGCTGTCCAGCGTTACCTCTTGGCCATGAAGCCTTTAAAGTATCTTACAAAATGTTTACAAAATTTCATCTTATTGGGACTCTATAGTAATATTTATTTTTTATATTACTCAGATGGTAAACAGGTGTACGATCCTACACAAGCATACGGCCTACTTGATGATAAGCAGCTATGGTAGTTACCATAGCTTATTTCACGATACGTTACTGATACGTAAGGATATTATGCAGTTGCATACCATCCTTAGTGTGTGCTGCAGTGCGTGTCACATGTTTTAAAGAAATGATACTCTAGAAATCGAATGAGATCGAGAGAGAGAGTCACAGAGTACACTCCAAGATGGTGACACCTTCAGTCACGATCCATCAAAAACAATTTTCTTATGTATTATATAAATAAATAATACTTAATAATAATATCCTCCTTACCAAATTTCCTTTTCCTCCTTCGTATAAAATTTAACTGTGCCAAATCACATAGTCTCTGTGCGCCCAATGTGCTGCAGAACGGTTATAAAGTTGTTCTTCACGTATATATCACGTACATAGATGTATATATAATAAATAGATGACTATGGTGTCTGTATGTTTATCATAATGATAATGGAGTATGTCCACAACGAAAACAATGGAATTAATGTGTTCGGCCCAGTTAAAAGTTTAAATGTTAATTGTCATTTGTAATTCTACCCTCGCTTTCCATTATCGGAAAGCTGTGATATTATAGAATATTATATTTGTTTGTTTTTACTGAGTGATATCGTCATGAGCATTTTTTTGACTTATGGGTCATTACAGTGTGTACACGTTGCTTCCATAGTAGATGTACCTACGTTTGTATTTATGTTTGTGGCCAATCATAAGGTTATGGATTTGATTACCGGACCGAGCAAAGTGTTATTGGCGTTTGCTCTTATATTTTCAGTAGCAGCTTAATTAGCGATGCCGGCGTTATATCCTCAAACCTCGAGGAGTTCTTCATCAGTTTCTTCCCGGTTTTCTTTTTCTTATTTTTTTGTTTGTGGCCAGGCTGCTGACAGATCGTCTATTTAGAGTCACCACACACATTCAGTTTTCAGGTTTTGAATCTGAGTGGTACAAGTATATGGAAGAAACACATTGAAATCGTTAGTTTGTATGGAATTTCCCAGATTCAGATTCAGCCATAGACAAATGGCAAGCCATAGACCTATGCTGTGATCTAACGCTACCAACAATCGGAACCAACTTTTAACATGCTTTCCGAAGATGCTACAGAGATGCTTACATGAAATACCACTATGTGGATACCCATCTATAGATTTACTGCGCCTCTGGTAGCTAAACGAGTCGTGTCGAATTAGAATTTGGTTGGACATTGAGAGTAAGAAAAATGACAGTAAGAAAGAGAGTTAGGACTCGATGGTGGCCGAGAGAATATTTAATATTTTTTAGTTTAGCAATTTTAGGGTAAAAATCGCTTAATTAAAATGATAGAAGTAGTCAAACGCCAACTTTGTTGACAGTACATATTCACCAATATGATAATAAGCTTTAAAACCTATCCGGTTCCAGCAACAGCCTGTCCTAAAAGCAGCATATTTATTTACGTTTCCCGAATTAACGCGAACGGGAGGCTTATCGGCATCATCAGTAACATTTGGTACATACTTTGACAGTACCCATTTTATAGTATAAATAAGTAAGTAGTAAAGTAACTGAGCCAAAATATCAAATTAACTGCCTACGGCTCAACGCCGGTTTGTACAGTATACCAGAACAAGCTGGCAACGTTGCCAACTGTCAGCATCGTATAGGTTTATTGCAACTTGTATAGATACGATTATATTTGTTTTGGTATAATTTTAATTATAATGTCATTAATAGTAGGTATCTACATGTAATACCTATCGCATATTAACAACAAGGGGGCGCCCGCGACTTCATCCGCGTGGTAGTTTGGAATATTTTCCCGATTTTGCAACATATCTCACTACTGCTCCGCTCTTTGCTATTGATCATAGCGTGATGTTATATAGCCTGTAGCCTTCCTGAATAAATGGACTATTCAACAAAATAAGAATTTTACTAATCGAACCAGTACTTTCTGAAATTAGCGCGTTCAACCAAACAAACAAACTCTTCAGCTTAATAATATTATAGTATAGATATTAAATAGTTCTCTTATACAATAATTATACATATAATTGCGCTGTGACTACCTTAAGTGTCAGGGGCTTGTGCCACGCTGTAGGTATTTATTTATCGGCTTTCGAGAAAATATAAAGATGATTCGGTACTACCTACTCTTTATACTATGCCCATTCGTAAAACGACGGCTTTAATTAAGCTTTTATTGCCTGAAATCGATTTCTATCATTTGCATATAAATGTCGTTTTTTGTTCGCGTGAAAATACGACGTGTGATTATTTTGGTTCCATCTGTTTCCTTTCGTTATGTTCACAGGTAATGTAGAATCATTTTTGTTATAATACTTTTTAAATTTATGGGAAATGTTATGTTAATATTTATGAATTCGAATGGCCTATTTGCATACTTATGTTGTAATTGGTCATGTCAAGCATAATTACACAGGAACTTATTTAAAATTGTAATGATTTTGGTATTTTAAATTGAAATATTACAGAATATTATTGTCTCACTCCTGGGCACTGCCCTGCTGGTTAGCAGACGGTAAATTATTTCTCAGTAGGTACTTATAAAACCTACAAAACTTTGTTACTGGCAACCTTTTCATTTTATTTAAGACTAGGGGTCGCCCGCGACTTCGTCCGCGTGGTAATTTGGAATATTTTCCTCGATTTTGCAACATATCTCACTACTGCTCCGCTCCTATTGATCATAGCGTGATGTTATATAGCCTTTCTAGATAAATGCACTATTTAACCATAATAGTTAACCATAACCACAATAGTTTTTTTCTAATCGAACCAGTACTTTATGAGATTAGTGCTTTCAACCAAACAAACAAACCAACTCTTCAGTTTTATAATATTAGTATAGAAGTATAGATTACTTAGGATAATAAGCATTCGGCCCGTCTTATGGTAAGCAGTTATCGTAATATATGGGCGCTTGCAGTAACTTGCCGATCGACAATTTTGTACCATCCATAGTTTTAATGATTGAGTATCCCTGGAATAGAAAACGCATTTCCCCTTTAAAAAAAAAAAAAGAGAAATCTATTGCTTTACGACTTCTATTTTATTTGCAGTATGGAAAATTCACTACGTTTCTAATTATTTGCTAAGTTTTAAACGTGATGACAATTGTATTTTATATGTACCTAATGTTACCGTGCTCTTCTATCAAATACTTAAAATAATAGCATACTTTGAGAATATAACGAGGATGTTACTGAAAGTCAGATGGTTGAGCTGTTAGCGTATTCTTCTATTACTAGTAATGTAGCGTCATCTATCACGCCAATAGAATAACGCTACAACAAGCAACGAAGTTCAACATAGAAAACACAGATGTCACTATACCCAGAAACACGCAACCGCAGAACAAATATTCGAGATGCTGAATCGCGCTATCGAAGTTTACACAGACACTCAATATACATATATACATACAACGCCCAACAACTAACCGTTGGGCCGCGGCCCGCCAGGCACGATCACCTAGCCTGGTCGGAGGTTTCTCCCTTTTCGTTGGATGTGTGTGACAGCCTCCACAGTGGTGACCCCGACGTGATGTCGACGATGACGCCCAATAACACCACAAAAGAGGTAAGCATCTGCTGAATATCAACGAGTAAAAAGCTTGACCTCTACACCAAAACGAGCTTTACTAAATTGTCGTCCATGCTGTACCTAAGGTGACGTCCAAAACAACTATTACAATTAACCTAACTCCCATCCAACCTATACTAAAACACATCATGAAAAGTTCATTAAAACATCCCAAAACCCGTATTAACGGAAGAAAAGTCCAACTACCCGCATTTGAACACATATTCACAAATCGCTGGGGACGCAATTGAAACAGACATTCGCTTAAATAAACAAGAACAACATTAATACGGTTCTAAATGCGTCTCTGGTGTCACATTTAGGGTCTCTCAAGCGAAAACCAATAACGTAAATTTCTGTTGGTAACTTGTACGGAACCGTAGGTGACGTAATTTCTAAGGCCTAACGGATTAGGGTGTTGTCAGTTTTAAGTTTTGAATTTAGAAAATGTTTTGGTTAAACGTACTTTGTGGTCTTTGAGTAAGTAGTAACCTACATAATGTCAGATCATGTTGCCTGGTAATTTGATCATTTATTGTCCGTGATATTTTTATCCTACTAATATTATAAACGCGAAAGCTTGTAAGCATGGATGGATGGATGGATGTTTGTTACTCTTTCACGTAAAAACTACTGAACGGATCTCAATTAAATTTGGCACAGAGATAGATTATGATCTGGAATAACACATAGGCTACTTTTTATAGCGATAACCGACATCCACGCGGGCGGAGCCGCGGGCAACAGCTAGTAAGACTATATAGGCAAAAAATCATATTGCTAAGCTTGACGACAAGTAGTTACCGTAGCCTATAAACGCTTGAAAAACCAAGGCTATCACTTTGTAAATCCGTTTTTAAAGTACCTCATGTTTTCCCTCAGAAGTAACCTCATGCTTTTTTGAGAACAATTACTTGTTCTAAAACCGCACAGTAAATTTTGATTGTATGGGGTAATTTATTTTATAGGGTTGGCGACGCGCGAGTAGTAGACCTGAGCCTCTAGACAAGTGGCATAAGCGATAGTCGAATCGAAAAGTTTACGACATTATATCGTAGACTCACGTCAAATCCCATACATTTTATTTTTTGACTTTTCGATTCGACTATCGCTTATGCCACTTGTCTAGAGGCTCTGAGCCTCTAGACAAGTGGCATAAGCATAACATATTATTACATACATAACATTACATACATACATAACATTTTATTTTTTGACTTTTCGATTCGACTATCGCTTATGCCACTTGTCTAGAGGCTCTGAGCCTCTAGACAAGTGGCATAAGCGATAGTCGAATCGAAAAGTCAAAAAATAAAATGTATGGAATTTGACGTGAGTCTACGATATAATGTCGTAAATTAACGTCAAATCCCATACATTTGTTTTTTTGACTTTTCGTTTCGACTACCGTTTATGCCATTTGTCTAGAGGGGCAGGTATTGCAAGCGTTCAGGCTATTACCACCAGGCGGCCCGTATGCTTATTTAGTAGGTAGTCTAA
The DNA here is from genome assembly GCA_947095525.1 of Trisateles emortualis. Classification (NCBI taxonomy): domain Eukaryota; kingdom Metazoa; phylum Arthropoda; class Insecta; order Lepidoptera; family Erebidae; genus Trisateles; species Trisateles emortualis. Next base: position 3,461,250 of record OX352740.1, on the reverse strand, counting down.
AACAAATCTCAGAAACTTCTGATCCGATTCTGATAAAATACTTTCTCGAGTAGTAAGTAATAAGTAATTATCACTGAGTACTTGCTATAGGCAACTTGTTATTGGGGCCGCGGAGCGGATCAAGGAGGAAAGTCTCCTCGCTGGTCGCCGGCGAACTGGGTGAGGTCGGCGCGCACATGTGTGCCTGATGCCGCCATAGTGAAGCTGCGGGGAGGCTGAGGCCTCACCCGTACCTTTCCGCGGAAGGACAGCGTCACCGGTGCACCCGGACGCTGTCACTGGTGATGGAGCTCGCGTAGCGCGGGCAGCCGCTGGGTGGACCACTGACGTCATATCAAGTTCCGGTAGTCCACCCGCGTAGGCGGGTGTAGGCACCTACACCCGCCTACGCGTTACGCGAACAAAGGGGTTTTAGTCGGTACGCCGGCCGCCTACCATCTTTAGGCCGGAGAGCCCGACATAACCGTCCCGCCTCCCCGGGCGGGGAGGTATGCGTAAAGCATTTCCCCTCTACAAAAAAAGGCAACTTGTTATTGACATACCACACGAAGACTATAATTATCTACATTATAACTACAACTGATATAATGACTGCTGACAACAAATTACATATTTTGCTGTCCGAGTTGTTATATCACCTAATTTATAAAACGTCATCCATCCTATATAACCTTACCTATATAAAATGTCTAGGTCACGATTCAATTTGCCAAATTAATACTGTCGAATTTAGAACGTTCTCTTTGTTACAAATGGCGTTTATTAATTAGTACTGTCACTAATTAAGCGAATTGTTCTAGAATTTGCAATTACTCTTGAACATCGAATTTGTATGTTTATATTGTTTGGATTTATGGTGAGCATTTGTTTTGGTTCAACTGTTTCTTAAGCACGTAAAGCCGTTGGTCCTGCGCCTGATCTGTCTCCGGTCGTGTCGGATTGCCGTCCCATCGGACTATGAGAATGAAGGAATAAAAAGGTGAACCTGTGTTCGTGAACACACTTTTATGCACCGCGAATAATCCTCCTATAGTAAGCATTTGAGTTTTTCTGTCAAGAAATTCACAATAGATGTTTACACTCCCGTGCCTCAGTCAGCACGTAAAGACGTTGGTTCTACGCCTGATCTCTTTCCGGTCGTGTCGGATAGCCGTCCCATCGGACTATGAGAGTGAAGGAATAAAGAGCCCACCTGTGCTTGCCAACACACTTGTGAAGAAGAAGAAGCACCAAAATTCGGTTAAGAGGATATTAATTATTACCTATTTATATTCTAATGCATGACTTTTCTAAAAAAATACCTACTTATTAAACAAAATTTTCTTCACATAAACCTTACAAAAGCTTGACCGACCTTCCAAACATAAATACAGAACATTTCAAAGCAACCCACTAATGAACGTCGGTGGTCCTGTCAAAGTTTAAACAATAAATCCTCGAACGTATGAACAAAGCTCTAAACACCTTATAAATCAACATCGACTCGTTTGTTTACTAACTATTCAAACTATATTGGCCGACAACACAAAAAGGTTCAAGTAGTTATTAAAAGCGCTGGAATTTAAAGTGTAGTTGTAGGTATTTGGAATTAGTGTGTATGAGGAATTCTGGGCTTCTAAGAGTGTTTTTGATACTACCACAATGACAAACAAGTATGCGAACAGTCTGGTGGTAAGCAGTTATCGTAGCCGTAGCGTATTAGCGCGTTGAAACCTTTTAATGTTATGGGTGACGATAGGATAAGAAAAACGTTATTTTTACAAAAGTTTTATCTATATTATAACTATAATGGACAACGGGTCTAAATCGCGTAATATTTTAAAGGTTTTCATACGTTTTTGTTTCCCGACGTTTCGGTCGAATTGCACCGACCGTGGTCACGGGTTGACTGTTAGTTTTATCTAAATAAGCAATTCTCGCGCACAGGAGTACAACTACACCAGTGTGTGTAGATGTTTGTTTGTGTTCTTTTGTAAACTAGAGGTCCTGGCTTTAAGAAGGATCTTAAAGCCAGCTTGCTAGCTTGTATAATGTCCCAGCTCTCCGTTGGTTTGTTACCTATTCACGACTAAACGGCTTAACGAATTTTTATAAAATGTGGCAAAGAGATAGATAGTATCCAAGTAAGAACATATAATACTTTTTATCGCAATAACCTACATCCACGTGGGTGGAGCCGCAGCTAACAGCTAGTATTAAATAAATACTATGTTCGAACTCTATAAATAAGTGCCCGGTGAATCAACATGACCTTTTATATACGGAGAAGAGAACTATTAGTGCCGAAGTACACTGAACAAAGCAAGTAGAACGATAAAATTCTAGTGTTAGTGTTTAAGTTTATCAGTTGCTTCAAGTTGTAGTGCAGTTTCTCAACTGTGAAGTAAGAAGTAAATTTAAAGCTGTTGTTGGTAGTGGATGGATTTGGCGACAACACAAATCGGCACTAAAAGAATATAATAATAATATTCTTTATTGCACACCAGAGATTGAACATAAAATAAAAGAAAATAAGTCAAAGATGAGCAACTTTAAAATTTAGAAGAATATTTAGAATTAAAAAAAGACGTGTGGCACTCGGGGACTGCCGCGGTAAAGCTATTGCATATTTTTAGTATGATTTTTTTATCGAAACAAATAAAAAACTACTTTACAGAATTATCTAAATCATTTTATTTTATTCTAAATGATTCATAAAAATATATAATAATAAAAATGAATACTTGTAATAATTCCTTAAGACTCCTATAATCTTATAAATACTTTCCACATTAATATTCTCTTAGATCAAAACCTCCTTACAAAATTTGACATAATATATTATTATTGGCCGTTTAGAGAACTCGTCATTAAAAAAGTAACACCGCTGTGCCGGTCGGAGTGGGGGGTGTTAGGTTTATTATTTTCGTTACGGAATTTCTGGATTCGGTCTCCACGCCCAAGGCCCGCGATAGAAGCTATGCAATAGCTTAAAAAAAGTGTAAGTGTAAATTTGAATCTCATCACATTAAGAAAGGCAACATACAAGCCTAACTGGACAGGATATATAAATTGGGTGTAGGTCTTCAGCGTTCAATAAGGGATGCGTTTTGTTTTAAGAAACGTTTTCCTATTCCAGGCTTACTCCATTACAAAACCATGGTATATAAAAAAATTGGATGGCCACATGCAAGTGATATTGCAAGCGTCCATAGGTTACAGTATCAGACGGGCTAAATGCTTGTTTGCCATCTAAATACAAAGTATAAAAAAAAACTGGGATGGGACTATTTAGAAGCATCACGACACAAAGTTATTCTTACGTTAAATACATACGCAATTTAATAAGAATTTTAATAACATTGTTCAATCACAGCATTGCCATGAATTAGTCACTTAGTTATAGGTTATTCCTAAAATAGATTTTAGTCACTTTATCATGTTTAGCTGTTTACATTGGTTTCGGTTTTAGAGTGTCGGAGTCAAATGGTAAAAACTAAACTGTTTTAAAATACTTATCTGTCCGACTTAGTCCGACGAGTATATAATATACATAATTATATACTCGTACTATAGGGATTCTAATTTTATTTTCAATAAAATATAGCTTATGTATCCCGCTGATCATGTAGCTTTCTAATAAGGAAAAAAAAACGGTCGAGTACTTTTTGAGTTAAGTCGTAACAAAAAAAAAATCTCACGTTTCCAATTTTATAATATTAGTTTTGAGTTTATAATAATGATATTTTGAAATTCTGGAATACAAATATCTATATTCTGGAATACAAATATCTATATTTGTATTCCAGAATTTCAAAATATCATTATTTCTCAAATTAAAGTTTAAGCTTTAAATACAATATCTGATTGTTTGTAAATAGTATAGGCAAAGTTGTTTTTTTATAATTACTTGTAAATCTTAAATGAACATCTTGAAGTTAAAAATATAATTATACAGAATCTAGTATTGTAATAGACTTTTGATAGCGTGAATAACGCTTTACTGTGATTCATTTTCACAGTAAGAATACCGCAGACGACGTAAATGGAACGATGTTGAACAAAATCTAACATCTGTGTATAGACTACACGCCGCGGTGAATCATTTGACAATATTGTTTTAAAAAATCAACAAAATCCATACTTCCTACTAAATGTGAATGTTTGTTACTCTTTCACGTAAAAAGTACTAAACGGATCTGAATGAAATTTGGCACAGACATAGATTATAGTCTAGGTGACAAAGGCTACTTTTTACAGCGATAACCGACATTCACGCGGGCGGAGCCGCGGGTAACAGCTAGTCATACATATTTTACCATCACTTGTTTCATCATATTCCAAGCGCATCCTCGAAAGCCATTAATATTGAGTATCCAGTTTAATAGCGTGCCTTTGGGACGCGCTACCAATACAACAACGATGGCCATGTTTTAATATGAACTTGTTAGTAATAATTTTGTGTTAGCTATGTTATTGAATGAATATTTTATTTTGTTTAGGTTAGAGTTTAGTTTGCAAGCGAACAAGTTTGACTAAGTTAGCACCTCTACCTTACAGAAGACTTCAGCCCAATATCTACGCACAACGGTAGTAGTTGTAGTCTTGTATATGATTCCGTCTCCAACGCTCATTTAGAATTGCGTTTTAAAAGAGATGTTTTTCTATCTCAGGGATACTATATGTTAAGCCCTGGTATAAAAAAGGGGTCGGCAACACGCAAGTGATGATAACCCTGGCCTTTTAAGCGTCCATAGTAAATGGTAAGGCATGTATGCTTGTTTACCACCTAAGTAGTATTATAAAGAGGGGGTAGACAGTAACCTATTACACATGAAGTGCAAGTTCCATCCCAACAGCACTAATGTGAATTTGACTTTGTAGAATTTATGCGTGCTTAGCAAACGATTTACTATCTGCTTAACGGTAAAAGAAAACCACATGCTTTAGAAAAATAATTGTAAGATCAGCGTGTGTAGATAAGGCTTTAACTCTCTCTGCTTTCCATAGAAAAAGGATGAGGAGACGAAAGAATAGGTAGCTTTGTTACTTTAAAAATATCTCATACTGATGACACCAAATATGCGTTTGCAAAAAACATCGTAATTTAAAAAAACATGTTTAAATTTGTAATCGGTCTCCGTACGCATTGCAGCGTTAAAAATGATTTCGAATTCGATAGGCAGTTGATAAAAGTTCATAATGGATTTATAATGATGTCAAGTTTGTTTATTAACGATTCATTAGTCGTACTGTCATTTGTAGACCCACAAGAACCCCTGGGAGTTTAAATAAAATATTGAATATCCATGGTTCCTACAGAAGTTAGGTTAGATAGATCTATTCTATACTATAATATTATAAAGCTGAAGAGTTTGTTTGTTTGTTTGGTTGGTTGAACGCGCTTATCTCATAAAGTACTGGTTCGATTAGAAAAAATCTCTTTTTGTTGAATAGTGCATTTATCCACAAAGGCTATATAACATCACGTTATGATCAATAGGAGCGGAGCAGTAGTGAGATATGTTGCAAAATCGAGGAAAATATTCCAAATTACCACGCGGACGAAGTCGTGGGCGACCCCTAGTAGATAGAATATTCTTTATATTCACCAAGCAAAAATACAACAGTATAAAATAACAATGTGATGTAATAGTTAGCTATATATACAATGGGCGGTCTTATCACTCAATGCGATCTTTTCGAGACAACCTTTGGATGGATTTTAAAGAGTAAGGTAAGGTTTTAATCGTTTCAAATTCGAACCCATAGCTCTCGCAAGCTTCCAATACAATTTTTAAGGTCTTATACTATTTTTTTTTTATAAAATACAACTCCCGAACTAGGGAACAAGCTCTGTGACGCCGGGGACTTTACAAGCATACAAATTAACGGACAAAAATTACACCCAGACTCAAAATAACCCTTTGTGGGTCACCCAAAGTTTTGTCCCGTGTGGGAATCGAACCCACAACCTCGTGCACAGCAGGCGCATACCGCGGCCAATGGACCACCAAGGCAGTCAATTATAATCACTAAGAGATAATAACCAAGCTCTGACTAGAGACAGTAATAGCTTTACTTAGTCACAGTTTAGGCAAAGTGGAGATATATTTGGCTTTACTTCTTATGGCTCGGTGTTGGGTTGGTATCGTTGATTAAGGTGGCCAACGTAAACTTATTGATGTAGTGTTTTGCTTGCTGTAATCACAGAAATCTAAACTATACAGTATACTAGCGGTTCGCTCCGACTTCGTTAGACAAAAACGATTATTAGTCGATTATTGATTGATCCGACTGGCCTGTTGGTCTAGTGGTTAGTGACTCTGACTGCTACGCCGGAGGTCGTGGGTTTGATTCCCACCCAGGACAAATCTTTGTGTGATGAGCATGAATGTTTTGTTCTGTGTCTGGGTGTAATTTATCTATAATAAAAGTATTCCCGAAAATATTATTATTATTGTGGGCAACACGGAAGTGATACCTCTGGTATTACAAGAGTCCATAGGCTACGGTAACTGCTTAACATCAGGCGGGCCGTATTCTTGTTGAAGTTGTAAAAAAAAATATACCCATTTAGGTATAGATATAAAAATGCAAAAAATCCAAAAATACAAGAACCTTTTTGCAAAACTTTAAGTTTGGAGCTCTGCTTAAACCGCTCTGGCTACAATCTTGAAATTCCATTTGATTTTATTACGATTAAATTGCTTGACATTTTTATGACTATTTAATATAATAAATCTCCATGAAAGTATGCTACCAAATATAAATAATAATAAATTCTTTATTTCAGATAATTTACATCCATTTTGTTAGTAGAAAATTTCTTATAACTAATGTTAGTAATAGTAACGTGTTTAACATAATAAATTACGTAAATGATCACGATTAAATTTGCTGGTATAAAAATATAACGATCTCGAAATGATGGTGCAATACCGCTACTTTTCTCCTTCATCTTTATATAAGTATTCAATAATATTACAAACTTTATATCTTCGGTCCTTATTTACATAGAATATTCGACAAAAAGGGGATCATGGCTAAAAACCGTGAGATATGTTCCTATTTGCATATTTATACGAAAAGATGTTTTCAATTTCCTTTTGCCTTTTAATATTTATTTAGGCTCGTGATTTTTTGGAGGATAAGATTGAGAGTGATTTTTTGGCTTTCGGACAAAAAATTAATTGACGGAAAATTTTATCTGAATAATGAATTTTAAAACGTGAATGTTATTGGTGGCTGGACGAAATAAAACAAAGAATAAGCCTTGCATAGGACTGGAACAGATGGCTGGCAAAAGAGAAAACCCAGCAGTGGGTAAATGCTTGGGTTGATGAAAACAAAACAAAAAATTTTTTTTTTTTCTGATAATAAAGTCAATCGATCATAATGGTATATTGAAATGAATAATTTTACATAAAACCTTAAAGTGCCATTCTTATGAAGAAGGTTTTGCAAGGCTAATTAAATAAAGTCTTTGCTATCGTTCACCGTTGTACAATTTTATTATGTGCTAAAGTTTAAATAAAGTGGCCACTACTAGTTTTAGGGACATATCAGCTATAACTAAACTTCGACTCCTAGCCACTATTGAGTGGCTATGGGCTGAAGGAAAAGAAGAAGAGTATCTTTCATTATAGATTATCTTTCATTCTACTCTTGTAACCAAATCCTTACTAATCCTTACTAATATTATAAATGTGAAAGTTTGTAAGAATGGATGGATAGATGGATGTTTGTTACTCTTTCACGTAAAAACTACTGAATGGATCTGGATGAAATTTGGCACACAGATAGATTATGGTCTGGAATAACACATAGGCTACTTTTTGCAGCGATAACGGACATCCACGCGGGCGGAGCCGCGGGCAACAGCTAGTAGATAATATATTAAACACAAAAACAGAACATTGTTCACAGTTACATGTTTCAAAGTTTCCACACGGTATTTTTCCACTTGAGGAAATACTCACGAAACTCCGTAGTTATAACGTTTTCGCAAATTACTCAACTTCTACATTTAATCATTTGTTTGGCTTCATACCTTTTGATTGAAAGGCTTTTCGCTTTTGTTTTGTTTCTGGGTGTTCATTGAGTTAGAGTTTATGTGGTTTAGGCTTACGAAGTGGAACCAGCCACATAGAAAAAATAATTTATTTTGGTATTTTTGTAATATAATGATAGCTAATTGTTCTTTTTTAAAACCACTCATGGCTTAAATCTGGGTTTTTAATCCTACTAATATTATAAACGCGAAAGTTTGTAAATTTGGATGGATGGATAGATATTTGTAACTCTTTCACGTAAAAACTACTGAACGGATTTGGATGAAATTTGGCACAGAGAGAATAACACATAGGCTACTTTTTACAGCGATAACCGACATCCACGCGGGCGGATCCGCGGGCAACAGCTAGTATCTTTATAAAACCTTTTTTATATATTAGAAAGATTTCAAACAAGCAAGTAAACAATCTGACCTGGGGTGGACCTTCACCTTACAGAAGATCACATCCAAATAACTTCACACAGTGGCGTAGTTGTGTTTCTATGCGAGTCAGGCTTCCCGTTCTCATTTAGGGATGCGTTTTAATGAAAAGATTTTTCTATGTCACAAATATTTCAACACAAAACAGTCTTCACAAGTCACAGTTCACAAGTCTTACTTCAGGTATTCCAAGTTTCATTAGCTACGGTATCTTGATACCACCATGCAGACCGTATGTTTGTTTGCGAACTAAGTATCCAGTATTAAAAAAAAATATTACTTCAACACTGTCAACATTCCTCCAGCACTCATTTAAGACTGCGTTTTGAAAGAAACATATTTCTATCCATCGTATAGGGATACGTTTCTTTCAAAACGCATTTCTAAATGAGCGCTGGAGACCTGTACTTACACAGGCACACAAATAACACCGCTGTGTTTAGTTATTTGACTGTGGTCTTCTGTAAGGAGGTCCTTTCCCAATCAGGATTGCTCGCTAGCATGGTGCCGTACCTCTCTTAAACCCCTAAACAATTTGAAAGTTATGTCCAATCGTTGTTTTCCAATATATCATAGACCGGTGTACGGGCTACTCTTATTAATAACGTTCTTCTAACCCCAGGGTACATTGTAACACTATACATATACGTAACAAGTTTGCGCGTTCACCGCTAACAAAGGCCCTTCAGGTAAGGTTTTTAAAGGGTCGGCAACGCGTGAGTGACACCACTGGTGTTGCAAACGTCCATAGGCTAGGCTTGTTTGCCACCTTGGTAGTATAAAAAAAGCACAATATAAATCTGGTTCAACAAAGTTCAAGCGAACTATGAGTAAAAGTTTAATGAAATTGAGAGCGTTATACTTGAAATGGAGACAGACTTTTTGATGGGCCGTTGATCTGGTAGTGACCCTGACTACTAAGCTGGAGGTCGTGGGTTCGATTATCACACGCGACAAAACTTTCTGTGATCCATTAATGTTTTTTCCGGGTCTGGGTGTATTGTGTCCCTGAATTGTATATTTGTAAAGTCCTCCGCGACTACTTGATTTAGTGCGGGAGTTGTATTTGAAAAAATAGAGTTATTTTCACATTTCTTTTTGGTCTAGTGATTAGTTTATGCTTACGGCCCACCTGATAGTAAGCAGTTACCGTAGCCTCTGAACGCTTGTAATACCGAAGGTATCACTGGAGTGAATTCGACCCAAAACATAAATTTCTTTGGGATAGGACAACGTTCGTTAAAGACACATCTCTAAATGAGCTCTGGAAACCTGTACTCACACACAGGAACACAACTACACCGCTGTGTGTACTAGTCATTTGGTTGTGGTTTTCTATAACGTATAGGTTTCCCAGTCGGGCTTGCTTACTATAATAATATGGTACCCAACCTCTCTTAAATCCCTTGATAACGTGCAGGTCGTTTCCCAGTCAGGCTTGTTCACTAGCATGGTGCCCCACCACTTTAAATATATTATTTGAAAAAGCATGTATGTCATAGCACTCTTAAAACACCGCAGCAGCTTATTTATTCACGGACCTACACAGTAGTTACACGTACAAGAAATAATAGCTGAAAACGAACTACTATAATGATCATTATCATCATCAGCTCAGGCAAAAGATGTCCAATGTTGGACATAGGCCTCCCCAATGCTTGTTTAGTTGACTATATAATATATATAATAATATAAAAAAAATTAATAATAATATTTTCGGGACAACTCACACATCGTTATCTGATCCCAAATTAGGCAGAGCCTGTACTATGGTAACCAGACAACTGTTAAACATACTTATATATTTCTAAATACTATAGATAAATTACACCCAGACACAGAACAAAATATTCGTGCTCATCACACAATGGTTTGTCCTGGGTAGGAATCGAACCCACGACCTCCGGGGTAGCAGTCAGAGTCACTAACCACTAGACCAACAGGCCAATCAAATAAAATAATGATATTATACTCAACTAAACAAGCAAACAATTTAACAAAATTGACACAAACTTCGTAGCCACACAGATATTTTAATATCCTAACATAACTTTAGACCAAAATGCCTTCTAGAAAGACCGAATCCGTTGTGGAATGTAAATAGGACGGCAGAACTGTTGAACTTCGTCCGCTTATAAACGGACACATGGTTTCGTTGAACAGCCAACTTCTTTGATTTAATGCTTCATAAAAGTTTGCAATATACGCTAATAGTTTTAGTTTTGAAGGTGTGTGCATAAAGTTTCTGGTGCATTAAATTTACATGTGCATTTTTTAATATGTAGTGCACATATTTTAAAGTTATAATTTTTAGAAATTAGGGGTCATCTGGTGGTCGAAATTCGACCGTAATTGCTTTTTGCACTCTTTCCTCATATCAACTTTAACTTTTCCAAATCTCACACTACTCCTCCGCCACTTTTTTCACGTATTAATCTATAGATATGAGTAAAAATTTGCTGTATTTTTGTTTTAAGTCTGAGAATTTTTTGTTTGAGAATTGTATGTTTGTGAAGTCCCCCGCAACACAGGGCTTGTTTTCTAGTGCGGAATATGTCTTTAATATAAAAGGAATATCAGAGTATTTTGTAGGTAACCTTTGGGTGGCAAACAAGCATACGACCCACTTGATGTTAAGCAGTTACCGTAGCCTATGGACGTTTGCAATACCAGAAGTATCACTTGCGTGTTGCTGACCCATTTTTGACACCAGGGCTTTAAGATGGAAGTAACCCTGGGATAGGAATATTTTTTTCCTGGAGACATGTAAGAACGTTATTTTGAAACCTGAATAAACACTGGAAACTAATACTCACTACTCAACATTTTGATACTTAATGTCAAGGAAATGTATACGTCCAGTTTTATTTTCAATGCTAGCTAAATGCAACTTAGCAAATTTCACATAAATTTATAAACCTATGGGAATATAATTGTTCCACTCCTTGCGAGCACGAATGTAACCCCATAGGAGCTATAACTTGCACCAATTAGATCTAGACTTTGTAAACTTTTGATTGTCTTTGTGGAAAGTTAAAATGTCTAGATGTAAAGGGTAGACAATGAGGTACATAAATGTTCTTTCTATCAAAGCAACAAATGTAGCTGGGAGACTGACGAGGATCGTGCCTAGTGGCTCACACCATTGTCCAACAGTGAACTCTGATAGGCTGATAATTGTGATGATGATCTCATTTGACACAACGTGACATAGCATCATTATTTTTCTTTGAACTGCAAATATTGACGTACCAGCTGTTGCCTGCGGCTCCGCCCGCTTGGATGCCGGTTATCGCTGTAAAAAGTAGCCTATGTGTTATTCCAGACCACAACCTATTTCTGTGCCAAATTTCATCCAGATCCGTTTAGTAGTTTTTACGTGAAAGAGTAACAAACATCCATCCATACATCCATACTCACAAACTTTCACAATTATAATATTAGAAGGATTACCTACTTATATTGTACAATGTTAAGATTCAATATTACTAAATGAACAAGCTCTCAACAAGGAACTGTTGCATGTAAGCGGCTACAAGCTTACGTTGTACTCTTAAAGTCAGACAACTCAAAGATAAATAGTCCTTAGAATAGCGTCAGTTTAACAAGGCTATTAATACTAAAACAGTAAGCAAGGAATATGTTACACCTCATAAATTTCTCATAATTAATATCCTTTACTACTTTGAATGCGTGACTAAGGGAGTTGATGCAACTGCATTTCTAAATTTTACTACTTAACCTTATTTAGAATACCCACGCCATTGACAGGGAGTTCATAATCACATTTTAAAACTTCAAACGCCCCGTACTGTGCGGTTACAGAGGAATTCCCTCCCACGTATGATCAAGCAGTGAACATTTTTAGAGATATTATACTACGGAATTTGTCTCAAAATCAGGCGGGCAGTTAGCTTGTTTGACTAATATAAAAAATATGAATAACTAGGAGTCGCCCGCGGCTTAATTTTGAATATTTTCCTTGACTTTGCAACACATCTCACTACTGCTCCGCTCCTATTGATAATAGCGTGATGTCATACAGCCTATATAGCCTTCCTGGATAAATGCACTATTCAACAAAAAAAAATCTCATCGAACCAGTAATTTCTGAGATTAGCGCGTTTAACCAAACAAACAAACAAACTCTTCAGCTTTACAATATTAGTATAGATAAAATAAAATCTATATTTGTTTGAGTAAGCACACTAAATTCCTGAAAAAGACTTACTGTTACAAAGTCCAAATCTTTGTTAATCGCTTTAATTCTTACGTATAAAAGCTATGCAAACAAATTATAACTTGCTCTGAAATTGGTCCTTAACAAATTACTCATTTTAAAAATAAATGTTATATTACAGACTACATTGAGAAATATTTTAAGAGTAGTATAATGGATCGTGAAATTCAAATGCCGACCCGTAAAGCTATTGAATTTGAGAAATAGTTCAGCAAACAGTTTTTTGAATTGAATATAAATGTGCAAAGACTTTAAAACTTGGTGGTGGCTTATATTGATCGTTTGCTGGGACCCGCATAAGGCAACTGTGACTGTATCGAGCGCAAAGTTGCGTAAAGTTGGCTTATCGAGTGCTGCCATTGCATCACAATTGAATATTTAGAGTAGTTTATTTAGAATTTATAAAGTTCTAACGTTCTTCATTACTAATATTATAAATGTGAAAGTTTGTGAGAATGGATGGATAGATGGATGTTTGTTACTCTTTCACGTAAACACTACTAAACGGATCTGGATGAAATTTGGCGCAGAGATAGATTATGGTCTGGAATAACACATAGGCTACTTTTTGCAGCGATAACCGACATCCACGTGGGCGGAGCCGCGGGCAACAGCTAGTATAATAATACATTATACTCATCATACTTACTTGCGGCCATGAGTTTATGTAGTTCGTGGCTCTACCCGTGTGGATATCGGTTTATCACCCTACGTCTTCTCTCAGCTTAACACCCGATTCGCGATTATCACTCTATGTCTTCTCTCAGCTAAGAAATACAACTACATCTTTGTGTGCGGTATGTGTAGCTGTGTTCCTTAGGTAAGTACAGGTGTTGAGCTCATTTATGGATGTGTTTTTAACAATATCTGTCAGCCTTACGCTTGCCTTGGCCATTTTTTTAAAAGTGGTCTCCAAAATAAAAAATCCTATTTCAACATTTCTATATGGTCTAATTAAAATTTATAAAACATTTATTTTAAAAACTACTTTTATGCATAATGATGATTAAATTATATGTATGTGTTTACAAAGGATTTCATATTATTCAAATGTGCACGTTCTGTTCTATTCATTTTGAAAAATCCTTTCTGACAAGCTCAGCTAAACCATGTAAAGAAAACAAACAAATAAAGCCCAGAGAAAAAGAGGCAATTTCATTCAAAAGCTAGTCAAGCATTTGTTTATCCATCCATTGATTTACATCTGCATGTAAGGAGAGTTCTCGTAAAATTCTCAAGGTATCTCGTAAAACACGAGCGTGTATCTCATTTATGGCCACTTGAGCTTCATAACAACTGTTTGGTTTTACACTGTTGTTGGAGAATTTGAAGCTTTTATTGGTTACAAACTGTGGTTGGCTGGTCTGTTGGTGTAGTGCTACGCAGAAGGTCTTGGGTTCGATTTAAAGAAGAAAAAGCATAATATATACGATTCCAGAGGAATTTCTGAACATGTACAATTAGGTAGTGTAATGAGCTCCCCCCTGCTGAAGTTCTTCAAGAAAGGAGTTATAAGATTTTTAATGGGTCGGCAACGCGCGAGTGACACTACTGGTGTTGCAAGCCTCCATAGGCTACGGTAACTGCTAAACATTAGCCGGGCCGTATGCTTGTTTGCCACCCAAGGTATTAAAAAACAAGTCTAACAATGTCTACACAGTTTTTTTATTGTAAAATGTATGCAAATTTTGCAATTTGCTTTCTATTCTATTCGACCACCGTTTGTACCACTTCCCTAGAGGGGCTTTTCTCCAATGTTGTAGAGCTTTATCCTGATGTTGAAATTTTAGGTTAGCAACACTTACCATAGGACGAGCTGTTTGCTTATTTGCGACTTTCTTCTTCTTTTTCGGTATCAATTTTGACAGAGTGGTCGCGGTCATCACTTTACGTGTTGGTGGCAAGCTTCTCAACAAGGCTCTGGTCTCTCTGATGACCGCCTTCCTCGTACTTTAATTAACATTCATTTGCAATCTTAGCATTTACTTTATTTTTTAAGGGGGAGGTGTGGTGTCCCCTCTACGTTATATTCATAGTCTATACATACATGTCCATCCTCAACTATATATTAGTATAAACTAATGACATTATAATAAAGTCAGTGTATTCTCAACTCGTTTTACTTGTCTTCTCAACTTACCCTACACTAATATAAAAATCAGCAACCGTTCTGACGGTGTTAAATTTTGTTTTCAACGTACTGCTTGATTAAGAATTCTGGATAAACCATCACATCAGTTTTACTAATACGGCTTGCCATCAACGTAACGTTGGGAACACACATGCAGAATATCTCATTTTCACAGAAACACAATGGTTTCACTTCGGTGTAACAACGTCACGTCAACATCGTAAAATCAGTAAAATCCAAACAGACTCGGCGTGGACCATTACGGTCTCGTGTGAGAATAATAATGAGGTGTTTTACAGTATACTAGATATTGCTGTTGGGATTCTGGTTTGTAGAAATTTCAGTTTTTCTCTGAATTCAAAAGAAATGAGGTTTACTATTTGTCACTTTTTTATGTACTATACTCGATTTCTCGAAGACGACTAGATCAATATGGAAAAACTTTTTTTTTTTTTTGGTTCTGTTGATGGGATCCTTGGGGAATCGAGGGATCTTTTCAAATATCACAGGAAAATCGATTTAGGTTTTTTTTTAGTTAATTGTGCTTTTGCTTTATAACAGTATCATCAATAAAATAATACGTTTAAGTTATCTTTATAGAGGTAAAAATATAATGGTGAAATTAAACAAATTAGCCTAAATTGGTGTAGAAATTATGTCACATCTATCTACAGTACATTCTACAGTTCATCTTTTCAAAATTGCTTATCTCATAGCTATTTAATCGTATGCAACGTACAGTTATTGTATCAGCCAGAAAGTAAACACATAATTTTTTGAATAAACAGAATTACTTCACAACAAAAATGTACACTGTGTATGATAAAAAAACTCGGACTTGGCAACCAGACAATTTTTTTGCGAGGCAATTGACACGATTCGCAAAAGTGGAATAGGCCGAGCGTGGGTGAGCCACAACAAAGTTATAAATACAATAATCTATTACAACAGTATGAAAAATACGTGATATTGGTAAAGAATATTGTTTTGACTGCATTGTGGTTACCTCGCCATTCAAATTTATTATTCGCAATGCAAATGTTTTATTATGTAGGTCAGTAATCTATACATAACTTTATTAATACGTGTAGAAAACCTTTTTTAAGCATATTGGGCGCAGGGAGAAGTATTAGATTTTTTTTTTTAGATTTGACACAGTTAAAACGGAGAAGGACTGTAGTAAGCAATTACGGTAGATTGTTGGCTACCGGGTGATCTCTAGTTTGAATGAAGCGGTAAAAATCTTATTTACTCCGGGTAGTATTTTTATCTACCTGTACTCCGACCGGTAGGGGTATTTCGTAAGAGCAAAAACCGAGCCACCGCGAAAACCGAGCAAAATCTGGCTGTCACAATGAACATCGGTATTCCGTAAGAGCAAAAATCGAGCCTTTTGACGTTTGGTCAATAGATTGTGCCGTCACCGAGCAATCACAACTGTCAGATTGCGATCACAACTGTTAGTTTGCCATCGCTGTTTCTTAGAGAATCAGCCGGCCGGTATTGAAAACCTCCATAGGCTAAGAAAACTTCTTACCACCAAATAGGCCATGGTTGTTTGCCACCACCTATGTATTATAAAAAAAAAATTTGTTTTATTTTATTTAAAGACTAGTTGTATTCCCGCGGCTCTGCCCGCTTGGATGTCGATTATCGCAATAAAAAGTATGCTGTGTTCTTACTCAAGATACTATCTATCTATTTGGCAAATTTCATTAAAATCCTTGTAGCCTTTAGTATTAGATTTTATGTAGTAGTGATAACGCAATACGAGTAGGCAAACAGAGTTACTTTCGCAGTTATAGTATTAGTAGGAATATTATTTGGTCATTGACCTTTTTCTAACTCAGAAGAGTAGTTTGTTTTTGTTTGATGACGTAAAGTAAAACGTAGCAAAATAATTTATTTTGAGGAGAATTACGTATCTAAGAGAAGTACTACCTAACCGTAGGTATGGAGTTTAAAATTACTGATTTAATACACTCACGTAACAAAATTAGAAAACACGCACTTTTTAGGTCACAATATTTTAGTCTAAACAGTGTAGATGTTTCCTACCGCGTGTTTGAACTAAAAATAGATTAGCTAATTACAAACTGTCTGTAGGCGTACTAAAGGTTAACAACGGGCAAAGGCGTAGATAAAAAAATATTTTATCATCTCAGCCAAAAGACGTCCACTGCTGGACATAGGCCTTTCCCAATGATTTCCACAACTCTCGATCCTGAACTGACCTTGTCCACCAGTGGCCCGCAACTTTTACCAGGTCGTCGGTCCACCTTATTCGTGGTCGCCACTCTAAAACCATTCTGCCCCAGCGGCCATCAGTTCTGCGAGCTATAAGCCCGGTCCATTGCCACTTAATGTAGGCACTTGAACAAAAAATATTTATTTGCTCGAAGTTTCATA
The DNA here is from genome assembly GCA_947095525.1 of Trisateles emortualis. Classification (NCBI taxonomy): domain Eukaryota; kingdom Metazoa; phylum Arthropoda; class Insecta; order Lepidoptera; family Erebidae; genus Trisateles; species Trisateles emortualis. The sequence continues at coordinate 3,443,994 of OX352740.1, read as the reverse complement.
TATTATTTCAAAGTTTGTCTAACTTTCCTTTTTGAGAAAAGTAGTGCCATTATTTAGATACGTGTAACTACACGTTACGCGTATCTAAATTCACCCCCTAAGCGGGTTATATATAATATATATGTATATATAAGCTAATAGACTGGCCTGCTGGTCTAGTGGTTAGTTACTCTGACTGCTACGCCGGAGGTCGTGAGTTCGATTCCCACCCAGGACAAATCTTTGTATGATGAGCACGAATGTTTAATATGTATGTATTTATAAATATATAAGTATGTCTATCAGTTGTCTGGTTACCATAGTACAGGCTCTGCCTAGTTTGGGATCAGATAGCGATGTGTGAGTTGTCCCGAAATTATTAATGTTAAAAAAAAAGCTAGTCACTATATAACTATAAAGTACCTAATGATAAATACTGTATTATATATGACAGCCTTAAAACTCTGTGGTTACCAATAATGTTAAATTGTGACAAACCATCCGATCATATATGTAATTAATAACGCAATTTTATGGAGTGTTGGTTTTTGCCGTCGGCATCATTGGCATGAAAATTGTTCTGTCGCTGATGTGGCAATCCCTAGGGAGTTGTATGTTAAAACGTAATGAAAGGTAAGTACATTATCATAAATTTGTATTTATATGGCCAACATGTGTGACGAAATATTTGTAATATATATTTTTATTAATAAGTAACTGGGGGTCGCCCGCGACTTCGTCCGCGAATATTTTCCCAGATTTTGCAACATATCTCACTACTGCTCCGCTCCTATTGATCATAGTCTTCTTGGATAAATGCACTATTCATAATCGAACCAGTACTTTCTGAGATAAGCGCGTTCAACCAAACAAACAAACTCTTTAGCTTTATAATATTAGTATAGATAGTTGAAGAATATGTGTACAAACTTACAAGTTATTTTTTGCAGAATAACATGTTTCATATAAAATGCAACCCCACATTTCACCCTTTTAGGGAAATAATTTCAAAAAACCCTTTCTTAAGAATACACCCTCCAAATTTTATGCCTTTAAGACCAATGGTCTAGGCTGTGGGTTGATAAATCAAGTAAGTCGAGACTTTAAATCTATACTAATATTATAAAGCTCGCTAATCTCAGAAAGTACTGGTTCGATTTAAAAAAATATTTTTTTGTTGAATAGTGCATTTATCCAGGAAGGCTATAGGCTATATAACATCACGCTATGATCAATAGGAGCGGAGCAGTAGTGAGATATGTTGCCAAATCGGGGAAAATATTCCAAATTACCACGCGGACGAAGTCGCGGGCGACCCCTAGTTTTATATATACGCAGATGTTATAGTTCCCATTCCTATTATAGCATTTTACACATTGTATTTATACCTACCTCAAACTATAATATTCGTTTCATTCAGACTCAAACTTAATCCAAGCTACCTTCATTATGCAACATCAAAAGGTAGCAGATAAAGAAATCGATTTCCACGAAGAGTACATCCAGGGTACAAATAGGGTTCATCACAGTCCTCACTGAATACAAACGGCTGGATTTGAACCAGGAAAAGTTCGGTAGGTAATGGCCTGCCAATGACTGTTAGAGATTTTTTTCTGCGTACACTCGTACTAAGCAGATTTTTTCTTTTGTATTTTGATATCCTTTGTTTGGTATACAGACTTGCTTTTTCATTAGTTATGTGTGGTTGGGATATTTTGTAAACTTATTTTCTTATTTTTTAAAAGACAACTCCCGCACTAGAGAACTAGCTCTATGTCGCGGGGGACTTTACAAACATACAATTAACGGACACAAATAACACCCAGACTCAGAACAATTTTTTGTGGGTCACACAAAGTTTTGTCCTGCGTGGGAATCGACCCCACAACCTCGTGAAAAGCAGGCGCATACTGCGGCCACTAGTCCACCCAGGCCGTCTACTATGTTTTTATAAGCTTGGCATTTGTTGAGGTTATAATATATAAATATAGAAGACCTTTGCCTTACAGAAGCTAGATGGCAGTTTAATAAATAAATAAATAAAACTACATACAGCAGTGTAGTGTTTCTGTGTGTGAGTACAGTAAAGTTGTTGGGTCGGTAACACGCAAGTGATATTGTAAAATCTATCAAGTAAATAATTATAATTTTAAAATAATACATGAATTTATATATATATTTTTTTATACTACCAAGGTGGCAAACAAGCATACGGCCCGCCTGATGGTAAGCAGTTACCATAGCCTATGGACACTTGCAACACCAGGGGTATCACTCGCGCGTTGCCGACCCTTTAGAAACCTTATAACTCCTTTTTTGAAGAACCCCATGCTATTACTCTCTCGGGAAAACCTCGGCAGGAAGCTCATTCCACAACCTAATCGTACAGATCAATAACACTAGTAATATAAAATGCGACATATTTTACTTATTCTACAATACCTTCAACGCGATCAGTACCCAATCGCGACAAACTGACGAAGCAATATCTGGCCTATCTCATAAAAAGTCACCTATAAATAGAAATCATATTGAAAATCGCATCGCCCTCTGTTTTGACCATTCGATTGTAACTAATAGAAAATGAAAGACACAGTTCCCAAGCTTTTCATGATGTCTCATAAATATATCTTGAAAATTTCCCTTACTTTTTTCCTTGAAAGTTTTCTGAATGTAAATTGCTGTTTTATAAGAGGTTGGGGTTTTAAAATAAAAGCCAGCTGCTTTTGATGAAATTGTGATGGATTTGTTTGGTATCAGATTCTGAAAACACAATGCAGACTGAAAAAAAAAAAATCTATTTGACTGATCCTAGTCTAGTGATTAAAGTAGTCACTGACGTTACGTCGATGTTGTGGGTTGATTCCCACATGGGACAAAACTTTGAGTAACCTATACATGTTTCTTTCGAACTGGGAGTACTGTAGCGCCCCGCCCGCCATCAGCAACCTTCCTCTTCTTTCAGCTCTGTGGAGTGCGTACGCTTGGCCTGCAGGAGCTACAATTAGGCCAAGCGACGGGAGCACTAACATATACTTCTTCAATGAAATGCCAGGATATTTATAACTGTTTTCTTTATTCAATTTTACTTCACCTAATTAAACATAATACATTAGATCACGACTCCACTTCTTGGAGAAGTATTCCATATTGGGCACCCGTTTTAATGGCACCTGAGTGAATGGCACCTAAGGTATTCGACATTGGGCATCTACCGATATTTTTATATCGATATGTTGTGTATATGTGGAATACCTTAGGTGACATTCACTCAGGTGCCATTAAAACGGGTGCCCAATATGGAATACTTCTTCTTGGAAGCCCAATTCTGACTCTTCATGACAACCTTCAAGTCCTTATTACATGTCAGAACCTTTTATATATTACTTTTATAAATTTAATATTACTTTTATAAAACGCCAGAGGTTTTACTATTGTCACGTGGCCAGCTAGTGACCACCGATAAATTTCGTTTATTTTAAATCCCATCTCTAAATGAGCTCTGGAGACCTATACTCACACAACTACACCGCTGTGTGTAGTTATTTGGCTGTGATCTTAAGGTGGAGGTCCTTCCCCAGTTAGGCTTGCTCGTTAGTATAGTGCTCTACATCTCTTTTAGTTCCTTAATGTAGTTGTCTTTGAAGTATTAAGTTCTATCCTTGCATCGTGTGAAGTTTTGTAAACTTTACAATCATGCACTCAAAACAACCATTTGCTTAATGGATCAGAAGTTTTGTTCCGTGAATTATTAATAAACAAATCGACAACTTTTTTCTAGGAGCTAAGGTTTGTTTGTGACGTAGAAGCGTTTTTGTATCCCAAAATATTTTTTACTTGAATTTGAAATTAAACTCCCGGAGCTCGTATATTCAACAAAAATACTGGGAAAAATATTATTTCAGATCGGCTGTCAATTTGGATTTTCCATCGGCTTTTTCTATCTAGCGAGTGCATTGAATAACATGTATAAATGTATATACTGTTGGACGCGAGTAAATTCTGTTTTTAATCCTTTATCAAACCAGTATGTGTATTCAGGTGTATATCATGAGATGACAGAAATGAAAGTGTTTATAGGCTACGGTGACTGCTTACCATCATTTGGACCGTTTAGTTTAATAAGAGGACTTTACCGCAAGCGCGCCTTATGTAATAAGAACTTTTATTTCACATCCCTTTTATTTAAATTTAGTTGTATAAACAACAAAGTTGAGAGCATAATTCCTGCATACAACATACAATAAGAGAGGTAGTGCACCATGCTACCAAGTAAGCCCGACTGGAGAAGAACCTCCAGCTAACAGAAGATCACAGCCAAATTACTTAAATTACACACAGCTGTGTAGTTATGTTTCTGTGAGTACAGGTCTCCAGCGATCAAATACGTTATTCAGGGATACTTAAAGCCCTGGGGTAAAAAGATGGGTCGGCAATTTTTTTTTTACTACCTAGGTGGCAGTTACCATAGCCTATGGACGCTTGTATTACCAAAAGTATCACTTACGTGTTGCCAACCCATTTTTTTTTACACCAGTCCTTTATGATGGGAGTATTCCTGGGGTAGGAATACGTTTCTTTCAAAACGCATCGCAAAATGAACGCTGGAGACCTGAACTCACACACAGGAACAAAACTACTCCACTATGTGTAGCTATGTGTAAGGTGAAAGTCCTTCCCCAGTCGGGCTTGCTCGCAAGTATGGTGCCCTGCCTCTCTTAAAAGCAATACGCAAGTGATTTATTATTGCAAGCATGCATATGCTACGGTAAAAAAAAAATAATGTAATGAACTCGCTTAGTGTGACGAAAATTCTCTCTTTTATCTAAATCAAAATCTAACTCCCTCCTAAATGCCATCAGTCATTAGGCTACCTCATCTTTATCCGTCGAGGAAATTCCGTTTCAAAATCCTCTATCATTACGTGCTTCACAATGAATGTGGAATATGTAAATGTGTTAAGTGTATTATCAGTAAGGAGATCGGTGAACAGTTAGATGCTAATGGAATGGTCCATTAACGATGTAATTGATGTAATGAATAGATCATGTATAGTAACTTAGTTTAAACATACTTGAATTACCCGGTGTCCTACATTAGCGACGAACGCGAGAGTGATAGCGACGATAAAACGCGACGAACGCGATCAAAACAATGGCTGCTCAGCTTGCGTCCTATGTGGTCGTCGGAGGCGAGACACGGTTTAGCTTCGTATCGCATTGCAACGCGTCGCGTTTGTCGCTCACTTAGGACACCGCCTTAGATTGGCAACTATTAAATTTGGATATTAAGTAGTGTTAGAGTGGAAAGTAATCAATTTGCCTTCATGGGGTGTGAGTTCGACCGCAGCTCTACCAACGTGAAATTTATACTAACGTAGGTACTTATCAAGTGCTGGGAAGAGAGTAATCAAATAGTTTTTCTTCTTCATTCATCTACTAACAGGGAACAAAAACATTGAACCCACACATGTTTTAGCAGTGACTTTTTTAAGCCCACATAGGGCCAGCGTGTGTGGATTTAAGCCGAAACCCTTCCAGCACTCTTGATAGAGAGGAGATTGGACGCATGGGGCGTAGCAGTTTATTTTACATACCTATATATATATTTAAATCTTTTAATCATGAGAAACCTTAAATTTAAAACGTTTTTAATCTGCAGTAAACCTTTGGGCTAAATTAAATAAATTATTTAACAAAGGCACTTCTACGAAAATATCTAGATTTAATATTTATCTCTAGGGCCACTGGCTAGGCTAACAAAGTCAAGTTTTATGGAAGCTTACCTTCCAAGGTTGAATTGTAATTTTAACTAGAACAATAAGAGCTCTATTTTGAATTTACAATTGAGACATAACTTTAACATTATTTTTGTCCATGACATTTGTAGCAAGCAAACTGATGCTAAATGTATTTCATTTCTAAGCTTACTTTATCATAGATTTTTGTTATATTTTATGAAAATTATTACTATTAACCAAAATTCATTATTGAGGCTTCACAATGTTTGAGAATATTTTAAGTAAAATTCACGCGTGAACGGCTGGATCGATTTTAGTAATTCTTTTTTTGTTGTGTTAACTTGTTATTATCAGGAGAAGGTTCTTATGTAAAAAAAAAGAAAAGTGCGCTGAAAATAGTTTAATCGGGACGAATTCGGGGCGGGCCGCTAGTCTTATATATTTATTACGTCTATCAATTGAGCATAACAACTGTGAAGCAATGCAAATTATCGGCCTATTTGTTCTTCACCGCTTCCCACTTTTCTCTTATGTCTTTTATTACATTTCCCCCAGCAATTTCAGCGCTGATTTTCCCAAACAAATTTCGTTACAAATCCGCACGTTACGCAAATTTTCGCCAGAAATTTCTGTACAAATGGTGGGAAAATGAAAGAAAATGGCAAAACTTCTGTCATCAACATTTAGATATTTGTCAATCCCTCTCATTTCTGTTTATCCACTTACTAATTGAAAAACTTTAAGAAACCATTTGATGAATATTTTGTTTTGTTGGTAGCAATACTAATTATAGCATCACTATCGACATCACTATCGAGTTAGGTTACCAAGGGTGCGGTATCCCTATAGATGGGTGACCGCATAGTGGTATTTCAGCAGATTTCTCCGTACTTCGGGTAAAAGCCGGTTCCCGTTAGATTACAATAACAGAGGCCTAAATATGTGCGATTTAAATAACTCTGACACCAGGTCAGCCACTTACCAAACGATAAAAAGAAGAAGACTATTTAAGATGATTATTATTTACATATAATAATAATAATTGCAACCCACATAATAAGTCATTTATTGACATTGGAGATTTCGGTTAGAATAAAATATCATTTATCATCCCAGTAAAGGGTACACAAGATAAACTTACAAGACAGCCAATTGATACACAGTATATATAGTAAAAAAAAAAGAAACAATATAAAACAAAACAAGACTAAATAAAGAGATAAAATTCACTGGAAAAGGTCACCATCTCAGCATAAGGTTGGTGAATCAGATGTTTTTTTTGACCTATAGCAGAATAAGTACATATAAATTAGACAAAGTAAAATTCGCATTGGTACTTACAGGTCGGAATTGAATTGACACTTCATGTGTGGTTATTTTTTGTGCATCGTCGGGATCAGATGCCTTTGTCAATTGTTAATAAGACTCGTATAGAGCATCGGCATTCGGAAAGTTATCGATTGCCAAAGGTCTATTTATGTATAGCGCCTCCTTAGATACAAAAGCAAACGATTTTTGTGTTCATAAGTTTAAATACGACATCAATAAATTTCCTAACAATATAAAACAACTTCTCTTTTCATTTGATATTGTTACAATATTTTAGTATCTACGGTATGCAGATCATGGCTGTATTGATGTAGTTGGATTTTTTTAAAGAAATAACTACTGTAAATTGTCCGTGTGGTGACAGACGAATAATACAAATGTCACCAACGGAGAGGGTCGTAAGATAAGAGTCAACAATACCGCCGAACCGAACAATATCCGCTGCAAGAGAGGGAAAACTCGAAACGAAACCCTATACCAACCCATGTGGCCAGCGTGATAATATCCCTCCAAGTGTATGGAGGAGACCCGTGGCCAGCAGTGAGACGTTTATGGGTTGAGTTGTTGATGATGAACTACAGTAAAAGAGTTAGATCACCATACTAGTGAGCAAGCGTGACTGGGGAAAGACCTCCTTATAGAAAACCACAGCCAAATAACTACACACAGCGGTGTAGTTGTATTCACACACGTTTAGAAAGAAATGTTTTCCTACCACAGTTATACCCCATCATAAAGCCCTGGTGTAAAAAAAGAATCGGCAACACGCAAGTGATACCTATGGTATAACTGATATTGCAAGCATCCATGGGCTGTATTAAGTACTATCAGGCGGGCCGTATACTTGTTTGCCACCAAAGTATTTACTATTTAAAAAAAAGTATTTAATAATTCTTTAGGGACGTCCTGTATGATAATATGTCTACGTAAGCCTTCCAAGGGATAGGTAGGTAGGTTTTTCTCGCACGACCAGTACTAAGTACGATTACCTTATTTTATCAATAAAGTAAGTATCGTGTTCTATCTGCATCAGTTTGCATGCTATCATACTTGTATTTAACAAAAAAAATTAACTATCTGGCGATTAAAAAGAGTGGCCTGAGTTTCTTGGTAGTTCTTCTCAAGGCTCCACGTCAGCGAACTAGCCGTAGGAAAATTTTGCTGACATCATATTTTTGGCTTATTCATTCATTTATTAATTAAGGCTTTGTAACCTTAATTAATAAATGAATTTTGAGTTTGAGGTATCTTATGTTGCGAGAAAATAATAAGTAATACATAAATAAGATTCGACCTATGGTTTTATATAATAAATTTTCTTTGAGCCCTTTCGTATGAGTTCCTTAAAACAATAGCACCTCAGGCAAAATGATTTAGTAACAAAAGGAGTAATAAACAAACGGACTTTATATATTTCTATACAATTCAAAAGGCTTAATAGCTTCAATTTGCTCTTACAAAATGTTTGAAATCATTTTTAAGACCGAAAGGCATAAACACAAATGTAAAGGCTTTCTCAGTATTAATACTAATATTATAAATTTGAAAGTATTCTGTTCACAGTTGAACGGTGCTTAATGAAATTTGCTAAGGAGATAGACTGTTTTTTTACTGCAATTACCGACATACACGCAGGTTGAGCCATGGGCAACACCTAGTTTTAAATTGGTAACGGTATTGCAAGTATCCATAGACTACGGTAACTGCTTACGTGATGTTGCGTATGCAAGTAGTATTAAAAAAAAATTAAAGACTTCAATCTGTATTCAGTTATTTTTCGTTTTTTGTTTGGTTTAATTTTTTTGTAATTTTCAATTTTATATTTTTCAGTAAAGGTTGTTAGGAACATTATATTTTTGTTTAAATTTTCTTAAAAAACGCTTAATCAGTATGGATAAAATTTGTACGGGACTAGCTCTGAAGTACGACCTACCAAACAAAAAATAAAATAAAAGAAATTCATAATAAAATCAATTAATAATTGGCGGAATGACCACTTAGTCATTCCGCCAATTATGAATTGATTTTGATGGTTATTTTTTGTTTGGTAGGTCTGTGCCAAATTTCATCCAGATGCGTTCAGTCTTCAGAGCTAGTCCCGTACAAATTTTATTCATACTGATTGAGCGCTTTTTAAGAAAATTAAAAACATACAAAAAATCAAACAGTCGAATTCAAAACCTCCTCTTTGAAGTCGGTTAAAAATAGAAGAAGCAACGTAAATAATATACTGTTTATTTAACCATACAACCCAGCCGACCAAAACTAGAATAAGTAATTAAGTCCTTCTAACTTTATTGAAGCGCTCAGGAGCACCTGTCTTTAGACAGAAATGGCTTATATGGAAAGCCGCTTACCGCTTTATGGAAGTATGCAACAAAGGCTATTTAATTTTATGAAATAAATCAGGGCCATCTTACGCTTGCTGGTTACGGGTTGGTAAATGTTGGAAATATTAATTCATTGACGAAGATGAAGATACCTATTAACAGAGCTATGGAAAATTATATTGTTGGAAATACTAAATATCGAGCGTATATTTTGTTAAATCAATGTTTGCTACAACTTGAGACTTAAGAAAAATCATAAGTGATGTTTTACTGTATATGAATTTAAAATAAGATATAAAGATGTAGTGTATGCGCTAAAGCATGCATACGATGTCTCTTTAGTACCTGTATGGACTGTATTGGTTAACTAAACGTCACTGTGACAGTTGCACAAAAGCGCGGCAAAGGGTAAGCCACGGGCGGGTATGTGCAAGTACAGGGCATTGTCGAGCCAGTTTGATAACGCGAGTAAACAACAACCCATTAAGTAAGTACGTACTTAGATGTAGAATTGTAGCAATCGGGTGTATAGTTCAGCATTAGCCAAATCTTAGAGACGTGGCGCTGGTTTTCGAAGCCGTGTTTTTTTTTCACGCTGTATGCAAATTCTAAAACAAAAAGTTGTAAAGCAAATAATACCTGAAACAAATGAATGCTCATTTGATATAATTTTCTTAAAATGTCACATTTACCTAATACTCAGTAAATTTCATTAGCACCTAAACTTTTGAAACTAGACTAGCTAGCCAGACGTTTGCCAATTACAGTCGGAATAACTTGACCAAAAACTTTTAATCAATCTTTAAACCTGTAACGCGGTGTATGTAAGTGAAAACGGATCCATACATTCAGAGTTCAACTTTGAAATGGATTCGAAAGTTGAACGTTTAAACTTGTTAGCGAACTGCCTGCACGACTTATTTTTGCCCGTAAATCTTTAAGCTAAAATTGTATTAGGCGGACCACACACCGGTAAAGTTGTGCATGGATTCATTTATAGTTTGCCAGTTTTCAAATGCAATAAATCTGGTCTTTTAAAATGCGAAATTCTGTTCTCACTTCCATATTGTACCATAAAGTAATTTTGTTTTGTTTTGTTTGTATGGATGTTTGTATGGATGTTTGTTTGTTTGTTACCTTTATACGACTAAATGACTAAAAGGATCTTAATGAAATTTAGAAAGGAGATAGATGATATCCTGGGAAATGCTAATTTTTACCTTAATAAAACTAAATCATAGTCAAATTGAGATTTAACATCTTGTTTCTTATTATTATGCTTTGTTTCTGTCATAAAAATTTTAATAATTACAAAAGTGCAACACGCTTTTATGACCTATGTCGTTAGTTAACAGATCATCAATTATAAATATTATATCTAGTGTAGTTCAGAATTATTATGGCGAAACATTGGGTGAGCATAATGCGGTTTCGCATTTTAACACGTTGCGAATTTGCATTTTAGCCCTTATAGCCGTATAGCATCAATAGTTAGACGTTTTGCTACAATGGCGATTTGCTATTTAGACGTATTGCTTACTGGCCTTTTAGAGTAATTGGACATTTTGCTACTTAGACATATTATATTGAACGTAAAGCCAAAATATATATTTTTTTTTTTGAAACTATAGTTTTCGGAGCCATCTCTAAGACTAGGCGTTCTTCATGCGTTGTATTTCTAGGGTATACATCTTTTGCTTTTAGGAAAAGATGTGGGTGAGTTTTAACGAACACACATATTTCAAAGATATACAAACCCGGTAGAGGCAGTATGTGGGCTCTAAAGTGTGGTTTGCACGACTCATATATGGAGGAATTCCAACGATAGCCCTAATACACCTCTTTTGAGTTCAAGAGGTGTTGGTGTGTGGTGAACCTTAAGGTTAAAGAAATGTATGTTTGTTGGTTACTTATATTTCGAAGCGTAGCCCCGGTTTACGGAGTTGCCAAGAAAAAGTAACAAACTTTGATTTTTACGTCCAAAATGTGTTGGTGTGAATTTATAGATTCACGCTCCAGTTCACGTCTTAACTTTCGAGTTTGTGAATAAAGTCTCTGTTTGATAAACATTTTAAGTAAAGCTTAGTGCCTTATCGACATAGTGTCGATAAGGCACTAAGCTTTACTTAAAATGTACGTAAAAACAATACGACGAATGAATTTACTAGCAACATATTTTTGTTATACTTCTTGGTTGGCAAACTAGTATACAGCCCGCCTGATGCTAAGCAGTTACAGTAGTCTTTCTTTTTTTTCTTTTTTAAAAAGACAACTCCCGCACTAGAGAACAAGCTCTGTGTCGCGGGGGACTTTACAAACATACAATTAACGGACACAAATTACACGGGAATCGAACCCACAACCTTGTGCACAGCAGGCGCATACTGCGACCACTGGACCACCGAGGCAGTCAAATAGACGCTTGCAATATCAGAGCCATCACTTGCGTGTTGTCGACCCAGTTTTTTACACCAGGGTTTCAAGATGAAGTATATCTGGGATAGGAAAACGTTTGTTTCAAAACGCGTCCCTAAATAAGCGCTGGAGACCTGTACTCACACACATAAACACAAATACTCCGTGTAGGTATAGTTATTTGGCTGTGGTCTTTTGTAAAAAAAATAAAAAAAAATCAAATTCAAAATGTTTATTCAGTAACTAATAGTTTACAGTTTTTATATTAGGATGGAGATATCCTTTTAAGTATGAAAATACTTGTGTTAGGATATCCCCCTCTTCCATAACAAGTTTAACATAGTTTTATGATTCCATTGTTAAGGAAACATTTATATTTAATAAAATTTAAATACAGCAAAATCTAAATAATCAACTAAATGTGTTCTGTAAGGTGGAGATCCTTCCCCAGTCGGGGGTTGCCACGCTAGTATGGTGCCCTACTTCTCTTATCATCTGCATCTTCCTGCAAGTGGACGCATAAAATAAATACCAGACTACAAGACATATAAAGTTTATACTAAAAGATAAACTAAACCACACACTAGCGTCTCTACTAAAGAAAACAAAAGATACATTTCTCACACGACACAGCTTCCGTACGTTTTGTGCAAGTTATTTGATGCTGTAAGTTTACTACGAGTTCTTTATTCATCGCTAGCGGTTTTAATACATATTTTTTTCATTTTTAAAAATTTTTTTTTTAAAGAAACTAATCCATTTTTCCCTTGGTCACGCCATACCCTGGGATTGGCTTTACCGGTTGCAACAAAAAAAAAGATTAATATCTTTTTTTAGTGCTTTCTTACGGATGAAAAAAAAATAGATGAACTCGCCGTGATGAGCCGCTAGTATTATAAATATACATCTTAAAAAGCTATATAAATAAAACTATATTTATTTTATGTTGATTAAAATAATAATAAAAATTTATTTTATTAAACCAATTTTTTTTGGTTATTTAAACACGTTACGCTAACAAAATCAAGTCGTGCATCTGTGTTTGTGCACAAACTTGAATGCAATGTGCAGCGCATTTAGCTGGTCGCTGTTGTCGTTGTTTGATTAAGAAAAATACATACGTTTCAAAGTTTAAATAGTTTTTTGTGAGAATATATTGTTCAAACAGAAATATTCTATTATATTCTATCTGATACCTACCTACTAAGATTTTGTTGAGGGAAAGGCTCAATTCTATAACTATTGAACCGAGGCATCGGAAATCTCTCACACTTATACATTGGAAAACATAACACAAATCTTATCTAACTACAGTAGTTTATTACTTGAATTCATAGTACGGCTACTGCACAGCACCATGCTATAAATCATGCCAAAAGCATTGTTTACAGCTAGCACGACAGATGGCGCTATATGTGTTAATATTCGTGAAATCGTGACTCACTGAGGTGCCTACGTGAGATACCTACAGAGTAGATATTAACAGTAGCATCAAGCTTTTGTATATTAAAGGAGTAAGCAGAATATAATAATATATTTTGTGTAAAATATATCTTATTTACTTGTAGTAAAGGTTAATTGAGTGTTTTGTAGCAAAAAGACTAGTGTTTCTATGTATTGAATTGTATTGTTTTAATATAAGACATCATTAAGGCTTGTGATATTAACGATCTTGAGCATTTGTGCGCAGCAAACACGACCTAATTCTTTAGGCGAGCGCGGGGATACAAATAGATTACTCTTTGAATGGACGTCTTTTTAATTTTTGATAAATTAAAATTTAAACTTATCCTAAATATAACATAACCAAATTATAGGTGTATGTTTTCTTCAAATATTGTTTTTTTTTTCGTATTATTTGATAAAAATTAAAGTCATAAAGTGGTTATATCTCAATAATTTGGTGCTGATTCGATGTTTTTTTTACAAACTATTTAGAATTACTATATAATTTATGATATAAATATTATGGAACACATTTATTTATTTTATTTTATTTTATTTGGGGAGCTTACAGCTTCAAAACAAATATGATAATACATATATCAAAAAACGCCAATAACAAGCTTCCACAGCTTGTAAATCACAACACATCTTGTAGATTAATACTGTATTTTTAACCGACTTCAAAAAGAGGAGGTTATCAATTCGTGTGTATTTTGTTACCGCATAACTCCATCATTTATGGACCGATTTGAAAAATTATTTTTTTGTCTGACTGGACATACTTCCAGTTTGGTCCGGTCAGGCCAAATGATTTGATTTTTCATCATCAAAAGAAAGTTCTGATGATGGGATCCATGAGGAATTGAGGGAACTCCTCAAAAGTTATAGGCACACATATAGCAATTTCAATATTTTTAACAACTAATCAATCATTTGCATTCAGAAAGTGTAATTTGGTGAAGTAAAACTGATGAAGAAGACCACAGATGGCCATCTGAACTTTTCAATAATAAGTATTTTACTGAGGGCGATAAGATAAGTTTCGGTTATTGTTGCTAAGCAACTATTAATAAGAAATTATGATGTGAATGAATTGAGCGCGGATTGCACAGATTAAATATTGAACCTACTTGACTGAGGACCTGTGTTCAGCCGTCGGGCTGAACACAGGTCAAGTAGGTATTAAAAGCTTTTAGCTTATTTGAGCCTCGGCTCAGTCGATTTTATTCAATTGTAACAAACTAAATATTTGAAAATTTTACAACTTGCCGTACTAAAGTCGGTTTTTTTTGTTAAAATTATTATTTGGCAGTCATTTGTCCATAAATGCCAACAAAAATGGTTTCATTTACACCTTTTTTTCATCATTTTTTGAGAGAGGGGCCTTTAGCAAGAAAAAAATCCACATTATACTATGCTATATATTAAATTTTTGAAAAAAATCCACGCGGTCGAAGCCAATGACAAAAGCTAATAATATGATAAATCGCCACACGGTGGAAAAATGACTTAAATTGAAGCGTGTTTGTTTTGCAATTTATATTTTATTCTTAACTGCTAAGGTTCAGAATTGCCCGGTGACATTTTTTACATTACGCCAGCTGTCAACTAAGGATGCGATATAAGTGATGAGTTACACTTAATATCTAAAACACCTTTATATAAAATATAATGGACAAGTAAAATTACTAAGAAATTTAATTTAAGGTACAGTAACGATATGTTTTGAATGAAAATTAACTTTTAAACATATTAATATTGTACAATTCATGTCGTGGAGGCTTCAAACACACCCCATCGTACAAGATGAAATTACACGCACATGTTACTGTGTAAATATATTGCAGAAGTTCCACTTATTTCCTAAGAAAAATATACAAAAGACTTTCAAGGGTAGGTACATGCAAGTAAGCCTGATTGGGGAAGAATCTTCTTTTAACAGAAGATCATAGTAAATAACTATACACAGTGGTGTAGTTGTTTCTGTATGAGACTAAAGGTCTTTAACGCTAATTTAAGGCAGCGTTTTTAAAGAATAGTTTTTTCTATCCCAGGAATACTCTGTCAAAAAACCATGGTGTTAAACTGTTGTGGTCAGCAGGACGCAAGTGGAACTCCTGGTATTGCAAGCGTCCATACGTTACGGTAACTGCCTAACATCAGGCAAACCGTATGCTTATTTGCTACCAAGTCGTATCAAAAAATAATAACCTAAACAGAATACGTATGTGCCCATTAAACCGAAGTAGCAGGAATGTTAAATAATTGTAGATATATCTTATTTTGTCACAAAATGTACGTTTACAATGTATACGCTTCAAAAACGGCTTAACAGATCTTAATAAAATTTCGCAAGGAGATAGGTACTTATAGACAATGTATAGACAATTTATTTATTTCAGTAAGACTTTAGAAAGTTTTTTTTATTATACGAAGTAAATATTCTACTAATAATATTATGTTCGGTTTAGTATTACTGTTAATTGTCTATACAATGTCTCAACAACCAACAGAAGCAGGTGGCGCGTTGAATTAAAACGCGAACAAAAGACGGTACACAATGAACCAAGAATGAAAGACGTGGATAGACGTTGTTTTCAGGACGTGCGTAATAACCCAACACGTTGAATGAGCTTGATTTATTATGTTCAACTTCATATTTGTTATAACATTTTTTATACTATCATGGTGACATACAAGCTTTATATTCCGCCTATTAGTAAGCATTTACCGTAGCCTTAACTATGATCTTATTTTTTGTAACACCAGAGTTTTGAGCTACTTAGTGGGCCATCAAAATTTAAGGCCGGCCTGATGAAAAGCAGTTAGACACTTACAGCCTTAGTAGAATAGAATAGGTGTTATTTTATTATCTCTCATTCTGCCATCAGTAATTTTACATTCGAAAGAAGAGGACAAAGCATTTGTATAACTATTTACTCGCTACACAACGTTTATAAATAAAGCGGTCACCCATCTTTGAACTAACCGTAACAAGCTCGCGTAACCTTATCAATTCGAGAAGCTTTTTCTTATTTTATTGTTAAATTTGAATATAAATAAAAGTCGCTTTCAATCTTTTATTTTTACTACTTAGGTGGAATACAAGCATACGGCCCGCCTGATATTAACAGTTACCGTAGCCTAGCAATACGAGGTATCACTTGCATGTTGTCGACCCATATTTTAGTTTCTAGATAGTGCCCTAACTCTCTATTTAATCTTTATTTTTTTGAGACTCCACTAAGACAATTGCAATTTAATAATCAACAAAAATAAAATTTACAGAATTCTCATGACCGTTATTCATAGAAAAACTATACCAACTTCTAATAAAGTCTTAAGTGTCCGCTGCAGACTTTGCTCAAAATATACCACCTCACTTATTTACCCTCTCCTTATAAATTCAGCTCGACGACCGAGATGCATAATTTTCGCGATAACAAATCGTCAGTGCCGCTAAATTCTCATGAAATAAACAAAGCCACAGGTGTACAAAATTAAATACGAAGTGTATAAGACTCGCCCTTAGTATAAATAATTTTCTCTTTAATTTAGACGTGTTATACTGTGGGATATTGAATTAAATGGACTGGGTAAAGGTTTAAGGGGACATTACGCAGTTGTGTAATTGTGACATAAATATTTTATACTAATATCACTGTGCCTAAACTCTTGATGGAAAGGAGGAGACCAGTGCGTTCGACAGCATGTGCGCGGATGCGTTTTGAAAGAAATGTTTTCCTTTTTTTTTATTCTACTTAAGTGGCAAACAAGCATACGGCTCGCCTGATGTTAAGCAGCCGTAGCCTATGGACGCTTGCAATACCAGCGTGTTGCCAACCCATTTTTTACACCAGGGCTTTAAGATGGGAGTATCCCCGGGATAGGAATACGTTTCTTTCAAAACGCATCCCTAAATGAGCGCTGGTGACCTGTACTCAAATACAGGAACACAACTTCACCACTGTGTGTAGTTATTTGGCTGTTCTTCTGTAAGGTGGAGGTCCTTCCTCAGTCGGGCTTGCTCGCTAGTATGGTACCCTACCTCTCTTAAAATCCTATCCTAGGGATACTTCATCTTGAAGCCCTGGTATTAAAAAAATGAGTCGGCTTTTATACAAAATTGCTACTCGTACCTTTGGTATTGCAAGCTACCATTGGCTACGGTAACTGCTTAACATCAGGCAGACCGTATGCTTGTTAGCCACCTTCTTCTTCTCAGCCTGTTAATGTCCACTGCTGAACGTTGGTCTCTCTCATGTGTCTCCACAAAGGCCGGTCTTGAGCGGCCTGCATCCAGTGGCTGCCTGCAGCTCTGACCTGTTGATCTGTCTACCTTGCCGAAGGTCAGCCTACACTGTGCTTTCCTGAAAGTGGTCGCCACTCGAGAACCTTTCTTCCCCATCGATTATCGGTTCTTCGAGCGATGTGGCCATCTAAGTAGTATAAAAAACATATTAATTAATTACCACATCTATTTATCCTACTTCAATGTCCGTCTTCCACAATAGACTATCTTACTCAGATGAGCCAGTCTCAGTTCGTCAATATTTAATGATCTCAAGTATCAATGACAAGCTACAAATGGGACATGTTCTAGGAATTGAGATGAGACGTCATTGTGCATGCAAGATTAAAATTAGTTCTGTAATTAATAGTGGTGTGTTATATGATAATATTGCCTTTACTGCTTAAATGGCAAACAAGCATACGGCTTGCCTGATATTAAGCAGTTACCGCAGCCTATGGACGCTGGCAATACCGGCCGGCTGATTCTCTAAGAAACAGCGATCGCAAACTGACAGTATGATTGCTCGGTGACGGCATACACGATTGTTAATCGTCAAAAAGGCTCGGTTTTTGCTCTTACGGAATATTGATTTTCAATCTGACAGCCAGATTTTGCTCCTATTTTGCGGTCGCTCGGTTTTCGCTCTTACGGAATACTCCTGCGGAGGTATCATTTACGTCTTGTCGACTTATTTTTTACACCAGGGTTTTAAGATGGTATATCAGAATTAGGAAAACAGTTCTTTCATAACGCATCCCTAAATGAGTATTGGAGACCTGTACTCGCACACAGGCTGTGTGTAGTTATTCGGCTGTGGTCTTCTGTAAGGTGAAGATCCTTCCCCAGACGGGCTTGCTCGCTAATATGGTGCCCTACCTCCCTAAAATTATATTATACTAGCTGTTGCCCGCGGCTCCGCCCGCGTGGATGTCGGTTATTGCTGCAAAAAGTAGCCTATGTGTTATTCCAGGCCATAATCTATCTCTGTGCCAAATTTCATCCAAATCCGTTCAGTAGTTTTTACGTGAAAGAGTAACAAACATCCATCCATCCATTCTTACAAACTTTCACATTTATAATATTAGTAAAGATTTCGTTCCTAACCTACCCCTTAATAATCCTTTAGCAGATCCCTGAATTTCAATCTATTTTCTATCATACCAATTCATTGTATTTCTCACAATACGGCTTATATTCAAGATTGTCATAATTTTAAGCTCGATGAACTTCAATATGATAACACAGCTCCTGTTAGAGCAATTTAGAACAAATCGGGCGTAAACTTGTCCTGGCCGGTAGTTGGTACCCAATGAATGAGAAACTGTGATAAGGTGATATCGGAATTTTATGAGCTAAGTATTGGGTGATGGCGGGAAGAAATGTGAGTTTATTTTTTTGGGGTAAGTAAAGGGCTGGAAGAGTAGAAAGTTGGTGCAATTTTGCAGTATTTGAACATTCTGGACCTGATACATTATTCCTGAACCGTGTGTGGACTTTTATTTATGTAGTACTATGTTATATTTTAAACGCGAAAGTTATATAGTGTAAGTATGGATGGATGGATGGATGTTTGTTACTCTTTCACGTAAAAAGTACTGCACGGATCTGGATGAAATTTGGCACAGAGATAGATTATGGTCTGATGGAAATAACACAAAGGCTCTTTTAACATCGATAACCGACATCCACGCGGGCGTAGCCGCGGGCAACAGCTAGTAAATAATAAGTATAATAAAAAATATTATCATGGGACAACCCACGTTTGATTCCAGACTAGGCAAAGCCTGTATGACAAGCAGACAACAGATAAAAATGCTTATATATTTAATAGTAAAATTCCAACTATCGCGAGTCAACCCATATGGAACGGCAAGCAATGTACAAAGAGATATAAGTAAACAGACCACCTATTTATAAAGTTACCAAACAAATGAACTCGAATTTATAAAACCACACACCTTAAAAAAGTCGAAACAAATTTTCAGTAGACTACTATTCAGTGAATAATATCGATTGAAACCGAATGCTATTAACAAACCAAGTACGCAATATATTTTATCGGTAACAGACCTTTCGAATTACAATTTATACGATAGATCTAAATTCCTGGAGAGAATTAAGATTAAGATTGTCTACCTAGGTTTTCTACAGGGTTGGGTGTCTTGTGACCTAGATAAGAGTAGCTAACATAAATCTTAAAGACACCTAAGTACCAATAACTATGTTAAGTTGTGGTCTATTAACATTACTTATTTGTAAGTTAATAAAAGGATTAATACATTTTTAGGTTCACTTAGTGCATTTAGTTGGACGAATAGAACAGTAAATGTAGGTCTTAAGTTACAGATTTGAACCTCGCAAAGAATAAAAATCGGATCCACAAGAGGTTTGGTAACATACTAGTGAGCAAGCCGACTGGCTAAAGACCTCCACGTTACAGAAGACACAGCGGTTTAGTTGTGTTTCTGTGTGAGTACAGGTCTCCAGCGCTCATTCCACCTAAATGAGCGCTGGAGACCTGTACTCACACAGGATGCATTTTGAAAGAAATGTTTTTCTATCCCAGGAATAATGGTCAGCGACAAATGATATCTCTGGTATTGCAAACGTCTTCGTTAACTGTTTAACATCAGGCGAGCCGTATGCTCGTTTGATACACAAGTAGTATAAAAAAAGTTGTACTTACAATTAAATACTGTATGATGCTCCTCGCCAAATATCTTCTACGGTAGCCCTTCGATAAATCTTGGCTCTGTCACTCTCTGAATTCTTACTTTCGTAATCCGATGGGACGGTGATCCGACACATAGAGAGATCAGGTGCAGGACTGACGTCTAAATGTGGTCTTCAAGCCAAGGTTTAAGATCTGACTTCATAATACTGCTGGAAACTTTCTAAAACACATTACTGTCTTTACTTATAAGGCTGTTGTGTTCAATAAGATGAAATTTACTTGTTTGTATGGTATCTTACCTCTGCTAAATGGGTGAATCTTATATCTATACTAATATTATAAAGCTGAAGAGTTTGTTTGTTTGGTTGAACGTGCTAATCTCAGAAAGTACTGGTTCGATTAGAAAAAATATTTTTTTGTTTAATAATGCATTTATCCAGAAAGGCTATAGGCTATATAACATCACGCTATGATCAATAGGAGCGGAGCAGTAGTGTGATATGTTGCAAAATTGGGGAAATGTACGTTCCAAATTACTACGCCGACAAAGTCATGACATAAGGGGGCAAATCTATTGCCATATACCGGTCATATTTCTTTTGAACCGACTCAAAGCATTTCTCTAAAGTAAAATTTTACCATATTACTAGACCCGGGTATCGAATACTTTAAATAGGCAGTCGTATATACTGCTGATACTCTACTAACGAAGTCAGACGGTAAACTCGCTATCTGTAATACTATTATACCTCTACATTAAACAAAGCACAGTTCACTTGATAACCAAAGACTAATGAAGTATGAAGACCAGAGGTATCAGAGTGGACATCGCGAAGAAACCTGTGTATTCACATGGAAGAGATATAAGTGGATATTTATTATTATGAACATAGCATTTTCAAATATGACGTAAGAAGTTAAATGCTACCGAGCAAATTTGGTCTTTATTCTTTTTTAACCAAGGGTAAAAATTGCCAAATAGATAACGAGCGTCTAGTAAAGGTGCGATTATCGTCTGTGTCTATTGAGGAAATTTTCGCGAGTTGAATAATGTTATCTTTAGTCGTTAAGGAATGGTTGAATTAAATTTGTAATTAACATGTAAATATATCCATTTGTAGTCTTTATTTTTGTAATGTTACATGAGCAGTTTACGAACTTTGAATTTAACTCAAAATTTTCTTTTTCAGATTCCAAATGGTGTCATCAAAATCGTAAGTAAAACTTATATAACTAGTCGTTCGCCACGAACTGCGAATTGGCGACTTACCCTTGACCGATTTAGCTCATCTTCGAAATTAAAAAAAATCGTGTGGCACTCGGGGACTGCCGCGGCAAAGCTATTGCAATTTTTTAGTATGATTTTTTTATCGAAACAAATAAAAAAATACTTTACAGAATTATCTAAATCATTTTAATTTATTCTCAATGATTTATAAAAATATATAATACTAAAAATAAATACTTGTAATAATTCCTTAAAACTCCTTAGACTATAATCTTTTTCACATAATTATTCTCTTAGATCAAAACCTCCTTACACAAATTCGACATTATTATTATTGGCCGTTTAGAGAATTCGCCATTAAAAAAAATATCACCGCTGTGTCAGTCGGAGTGGGGGGGTGTTAGGTTTATTATTTTCGTTACGGAATTTCTGGATTCGGTCTCCATGCCCAAGGCCCATGATAGAAGCTATGCAATAGCTTAAAATTATGTTTGTCTCATTAATTCGACTACCAAATTTCACGACGGTGATGTTCCAATCAACGAAACTCAAGTTATCGTCGAACAAAAATCTATACATACAAACGCTGGATTGTTCCAGTAGACTCGGTGAACTTCGCGCGCTTTGCTCGCCCGTTTAAAAGCTCATTAGGTTATTATGCATTATCTTCATGAATTTGAAGTACCTACCTATATTAAACTAAAAATATAAATAGGTATTTTTGCGTCTGAAGTGTAGAAATAGTCCCATACTCCGCTCCTACTTTATGGTAAGCAGTAATTTTTTTTAACTCCCGCACTAGAGAAAAAGCTCTGTTTCGCGGGGGACTTTTCAAACATAAAATTAACGGACACAAATTACACCCTGACTCAGAACAATTCTTCGTGGGTCACACAAAGTTTTTCCCTGTGTGGGAATCGAACCCACAACCTCGTGCACAGCAGGCGCATACTGCGGCCACTGGACCACCGAGGCAGTCAGTCATGGAAAGCAGTGGTTTGGCTGTTCCTCTGAGTGTCAGCACCCATGAGCGGCGCTCATAGCCAGGAACACTCGCTGAACGGTAAACTTTCATTATATACGTACGTATAACTATCAGCGGATTTAACTACCAAGAGCACTATATATGGCTGACCGCATAGTAACATTTCATCTAAGCGTCTCCGTGCTTCGAAAGCATGTTAAAAGTCGGTACATCATGACAAAGGCCTAAATTTAGGCGACCTAAACAAGTCCTGGCCTCTAACCAAACGATTAAAACAATAAGAAGCGGTGGTTATCAGTTTTAATCAAGTGGACCGCCACATACGAGTACATATTATTATACACGAGGGGTCGCCCGCGACTTTGTCCGCGTGGTTATTTGGAATATTTTCCCCGATTTTGCAACATATCTCACTACTGCTCCGCTCCTATAATAGCGTAATGTTATATAGCCTTCCTGGATTAAATTAAATGCACTATTCAACAAAAAAAATATCTAATCGAACCAGTACTTTCTAGTTTCGTTTAAGATTAGCGCGTTCAACCAACCAAACAAACAAACAAACTCTTCAGCTTTATAATATTAATAAAGTATAGATAATAAAGGTCCTGCGAGAATACCAACGTTGTGGGTCCAGGCCACAACATTAGAGCTGACGCAGGACCTTATTTGCTTTTTTAATTTAAAGTAATACTTTTAAGTTTAGTTGTAAAAGCAAATAAAAACTTTTTCTTTCTTTCTTATAAACTAGCACCTACCAAGTTTCGTACACAAAAACATTTAACCATTCTTATTTCCCCAGTTAGGTAAATATATCCCAAACAAGACTTCACCAACAAAATAACTTTTACCCATTTACTTAATATACAGAAATATTTCGTAGTAAACCAAAAATATTTTTTGGAACAATTATCATAATCGTCTAACTTCCTTCAAATAAATATGTTCTGGGTAATTTCTAATTATTACTTTGACAAATCACGCGAGGGGCGCCTTAGGCTTTATGATAATGATCTCGGCTTGATACAGGTCTGGGTAATAAAATTTGCAAATGTAGGCAGTAGAGCTGTTGTAGAATAAAATAAATTTCGTGGAAAAAGAATTGGTACGGGATTGTAAGTGTTTGCCCCCGGCAAAATCAAAATATAAAGTGAAATAAGAAAAGAATTTAACGTAAAAACATTTGTTTTTTGTTTGCCATCGAAACGTAAAGAAGAAGTTGCGGGTAATGTCCCAGGTTCTGCAATCGTCCATAGGCTACACGGACCATAAAAAAATCGTTTATTTTGCTTATCTACATACTAATATAATAAAGCCGAAGAGTTTGTTTGTTTGGTTGAACGCGCTAATCTCAGAAAGTACTGGTTCGATTTAAAAAAATCTTTTTTTGTTGCATAGTGCATTTATCCAGAAAGGCTATAGGCTATATTACATCACGCTATGATCAATAGGAGCGGATTAGTGAGATATGTTGCAAAATCGGGGAAAATATTCCAAATTACCACGCGGACGAAGTCGCGAGCCCTAGTCCAATATATAAGTAACAATTTAAATGTTGTAAGTAGTTAATTTATTGTTAGTACTTTGCTTAAATATCTAGATGTTAGTACGGGTTAGTTCTCCACCTTACAGAAGACCACAGCCAAATAACTACACACAGCGGTGCAGTTGTGTTCCTGTGTGTGAGTACATATGTCCCCAGCGCTCATTTAGGGTTGCGTGGCCTGAGTTTCTTGCTAGTTCTTCTCAAGGCTCCACGTCAGCGAACTAGCCGTAGGAAAATTTTGCTGACATCATCTTTCTGGTTTATTCATAATTTATGACCTTCATAAGTGTTACCTTGTAACCTAAATGAATAAATGAATTTTGAGTTTGAGTTTGAGTTTTGAAAGAAACGTATTCCTATCCCAGGGTTACATCCATCTTAAAGCCCTGGTGTAAAAAAATGGGTTGGCAACACGCAAGTGATACCTCTGGTATTGCAAGCGTCCATAGGCTACGGTTACTGCTTAACTTTGAGGGGGCCGTATGCTTGTTTGCCACCCAAGTAGTATAAAAAAAATATATATATATATACTAGCTGTTGCCCACGGCTCCGCCCGCGTGGATGTCGGTTATCGCTGCAAAAAGTAGCCTATGTGTTATTCCAGACCATAATCTATCTCTGTGCAACAAACATCCATCCATCCATTCTCACAAACTTTCACATTTATAATATTAGTAAGAAATTGTATTATTATAAAAATCCACCTCAAAGTAACAACTAGTGAACTACAAAAATCAACATCATCGCAAAAACACTGCTCCCAGTAACACACGGTAACTATTTACCTAAAACTAAATGTCATAGAACACAATGTTTACATACGCTAATGTGAACTTGTACAGGTTAGTTTAGTTAAAGACAATTTAACATCAAAGCAACCGTCTGTATGTTAATTTGGGGGTTGAAACAAAAACACTGTAGGTGTTCGTTCACACACAAGAGTTACGCTCTTGTTATAATAAAGTATTATTATTTTGGAAAGTGAGTTTTGTATAATAATATTTTAGGACAACACACACACTGCCATCTGATCCTAAACTAGGCAGAGCCTGTACTATGGCAACCAGACAATTGATAAACATACTTATAAATTTCTAAATACATACTTTTTTTTAGTAAAGACAACTCCCGCACTAGAGAACAAGCTCTGTGTCGCGGGGGACTTTACAAACATACAAATTAACGGACACAAATTACACCCAGACTCAGATCAATTCTTTGTGGGTCACACAACGTTTTGTCCTGTGTGGGAATCGAATCCACAACCTCGTGCACAGCAAGCGCATACCGCGGCCACTGGACCACCAAGGCAGTCAATATTATAGATAAATAACACCCAGACAGAGAATAAACATTTATGCTCATCACACAAAGATTTGTCCTGGGTGGGAATCGAACCCACGACCTCCAGCGTAGCATTCAGAGTCACTAACCACTAGACCAACAGACCAGTCAAAGAATATATAGTTAAAGAATAACAAATATAGAATACTAGCTGTTGCCGGCAGCTCCGCCCGCGTGGATGTCAGTTATCGTGGCAAAAAGCACTTTATGTTCTCTTATCCAAGATACCCTCTCTATCTCCGTGCAGTATTTAGATCCATTCAGCCCTTTAGTCGTAAAAATGTAACAAGCTGATAATCTTGTATTTTAAAAAGAGAAACGGTATAATAGGTATTACCACTACAGTTAAATCAACACTGAACTACGAAGTACAAATTACTACAGCCTAGCAGTCAGATACACTAGCCACTAGACCGACATACCATAAAACCTTTACTTTGTAGCAATGATTGTGTACAATGACGTCATAGTTCATCTTATTCAATTACATATTTTTATACTTCTTGGGTTGCAAACAAGCATACGGCCCGCCTGATGTTAAGCAGTTACTTGTAGCCTATGAACGCTTGCAATACCCACCAAGGGTATCACTTGCTATCACATTTTTTACATCAGGGCTCTAAGATGGTGTATACCTGGGATAGGAATACGTTTCTTTCAAAACGTATCCCTAAATGAGCGCTGGAGACCTGTACTCACACACAGGAACACAATTACACCTACTTGGCTTTGGTCTTCTGTAAGATGGAGGCCTTTCCCCAGTCAGGCTTGCTCGCTAGTATGGTGTCCTACCTCTCTTAAAAGTAAGTAGATTGATATTAATATAATATTAACGAAATTTAATTTACCATGAAATGAAAATTGTCTAATGGCCTTATCTTATTTTACTCCTTTCTATCCTATATTATTATATGGAGCATAAAATAAATAAAATCCATATGTCTAAGCTACACGTGTCGTCCCCTAAAGTACGGTCCCTAAATTTAGATACCATCTCGATAAATACATCTATATTTATATCAGGCTTTTAGTAAACCGATGACTAGTTTATATTCGGTAAGATAACACATAACGTGACAATGCTGATGGGGTTAGGGGAACTACTATGTTTAAAGTAGATACTAGGGGTCGCCTGTGACTTCGTCCACGTGGTAATTTGGAACGTACATTTTCCCAATTTTGCAACATATTTTACGACTGCTCCACTCCAATTGATAATAGCACGATTGCATTTGCTCATTTATCCAGGAAGATTATAGGCTATATAACATCACGCTATGATTAATAGGAGCGGAGGCGGCTTTACGTGCTTTCCGTGTCTCGGAAAGCACGTAAAGCCGTTGGTCCTACGCCTGATCTCTCTCCGGTCGTGTCGGATTTGCCGTCCCATCGGACTATGAGAGTGAGGGAATAAAGAGTGCACTTGTGTTTGCGCACACACTTGTGCACTATAATATCTCCCGCGCAGATGGCGAGTCTCCGTTGAGATTAGCCGCCGTGACCGAAATTTGGTTAGGAGGACATTATAATAGGAGCGGAGCAGTAGTGAGATATGTTGCAAAATCGGGGAAAATATTCAAAATTATCACGCGGACGAAATCGCTAGTTATATATTGTATGGCTGTCATGAAATGGCTACGGCCCCAAATCTTCTTTTGAATCGGCTAAATTATTATTAAATTATTTATAATGTAGAATTAAGTATAGACATGGGCATGGGGTTCTTCAAGAAAGGAGTTATAAGGTTTCTAAAGGGTCGGCAACGCGCGAGTGATACCCCTGGTGATGCAAACGTCTATAGGCTACGGTAACTGCTTACCATCAGGCGGGCCGTATACTTTTTTGCCTCCTTGGTAGTATAAAAAAAAACAAACAAACAAACTCTTCAGCTTTATAATATTAATATAGATTAGTGTGATTTCTGCGTTCACAATAATTATTATGCTTAAGACAATATTCCTAGCCAGTAAAATATTATTTTTATTATAGGTACTAAGTACTACTAACTTGGGTGGCAAACAAGCATAAATAATTATATTCTAGACTAAAAGGGCCGAAAGGTGAGGCCAGTAAAGCTTGTGTTTAATTTAACATTTATGTAATAGTATGCCCAGCAGTGGGAGGTTTATGGGTTGAGATGATGATGATGATGATGATGTACTAGCTATTGCCCGCGGTTCCGCCCGCGTAGATGTTATTTATCACGATAATAAGTATTTTCCTCCCCAGGATACGATGGTATCCTGGGGAGGAAAATACTTAAAAATATTTGTTTGAAAATCGTCCCCTAAGTAGGTAAAAGGGGTGCAATGTTACTATGACAGAGCTCTGATTTTCAAAGTTATTTCAATAAAATGTTATATTTGGGTTTTCAACGAATCTAAATGAAATTGGGCAAGGAGATAATGTATCTCCGTGACCAATTTCATTTAGATTCAGTTGAAAATCAGAGCTGTTTCATACTAACTTTGAACCCCCTTTTACCTACTTAGGGGGTGAATTTTCATTTGCAAAATTTTAAGTTTCTAACCCGTATAGTTTAGGCCGTGCGTTGTTATGTCAGTCAGTCAGTCAGCTTCTCCTTTTATATATATAGATAGGTTCAGTAGGAAAGACGTAGATATTGGACTAGCCCGCGGCAATCGTTGTTGTCAACAGTAGCTGTTTAACTACATTTTCTTTATCACTATCACTTTCTATATCATACGTGCGGTATTATCTGTCGCTTTCATACTTGAAATCTAAAGTAAGCACCCTGGCAACGAAACTGAACTTAGATCAGCTTATTAAGGTAAATTATCTTTTTTTAAATATCATTGTTACGACTGATGTACCTACATACCTATTTGGTTGCTACAAAATGATCTAACAGAAAATTTCAACAACTTACCTGATCATGAAACTGCATGTAATAGTTCTCGTAGGTAAGTGGTACATGCACACGCACACATATGTACATACAAACAAACACATACCCTCACAAACTCGCACTATACACAAATTTTGTTATAATATTTTATAAGTATTGATAATGTAGAATTAAGTACCTATATATTAACAAGTGTTAATGACTATTAAGTTAAGAAAGAGTGGAGTCTCCTAATACAGGCTATTTTAGCTAAAAAGGAGGTTCCATTCACCATCTAGTTTATAAAATTAAACTTGTTAAAACTAATAAATCATTTTACATTTTCATTTCATTTTCATGTAATGTGCAAGCTTTCTCCGCTGACTAACGAAGTAGTAAATATAATACCCAAATAAATATGCATACAAAATTTGTATAAGTTTCTGAAACTAACAACAGCACAAAATATTTTAGCCCACCTTCAATTGATTCAATTAAAATTGTATAGAGTTTGACCCAGTTATGAAACATGCCGTTCGACTAAAGGTACTACATAGTCCACATTCTGAGGGTTTATATCGAGTATTCCCGTTCATACTCAAGTTTTAAACTTATAAATTGAATTAGAATTTAGTTGTTGGAAATTAAGCGCATCTTTTGAATCGGTTCCTCAAATACCAATAAGCGTGTATTAGGGCTTTTTTACCATAGCATTGCTATAAAAAAAGTATTTCTCTGGAACACGTCCACGACAGTACCTTTAGTGTAGCCAGTTCTATATCCCAGGGATACTCTATTATATTATAACTAGCTGTTGCCCGCGGATCCGCCCGCGTGGATGTCGGTTATCGCTGTAAAAAGTAGCCTATGTGTTATTCCAGACCATAATCTATCTCTGTACCAAATTTCATCCAGATCCGTTCAGTAGTTTTTACGTGAAAGAGTAACAAACATCCGTCCATCCATCCATACTTACATACTTTCGCGTTTTTAATATTAGGATTAATTATTAATTTCAAATATTTTTTGGACCCATAAACGAGTGGTGCAGTGACAGCAGTAAGAGAAACTGCTTACCATCAGGCAGTTAAATGCTTGATTGACACCTGATTAGTATAATAAGCCAGGTTGTCTGAAGAAGAAATCATCAAAACTTAATACAGAATTTTTGCACTGCAAATCCTTATATTCTCTTTCAACTAAATTTTGTCATACCTGAAAGTATGGATATATACATTGGCAGTAGTTACCTTACTTCATGAAAAGAGTGGCCCGAGTTTCTTGCCAATTCTTCTCAAGGCCCTACCCTAGTCAGCGATTTGGCCGTAGGAAAAAAAATGCTGGCATTTGTTTTTATGACGTTCATAAGTATCATCACAAGTATTTAATCTAACTGAATAAATGAGTTTGACTTTGACTTTACTACTGTCCCTTGTAATCCGTCCTTTAAAGTCTTGAGGGATAACGACTCGTGTTTCATTTTTGTATCTATTTCATTTAAAACTAAAACTACGAATCAACTCAATTGCCACAACAAGTATATATCTTACCAATATAGGTAATTCATCTTCCACAAAGCCCTTATATCTCCAATGATCATTATTACGTACGATATCAAAGCTAATGTGAATGATCGTTAGATGGATAAGGGTTTCCCATCGATATAAATCCAATCTTTGAAGTCGTATTAAGAGATTTATGCCTTAGCTGATGGCTGATCTAAGAAGCTCGTTGTGTTTTAATGAGGTTAAGAAATAAATCTTGTATATTTGAAGAAATACTTGGACATTATCTAGGGATCATAATAATTAGGATAAGCTTGAAATTTCGAAAAAAATAACATAAAAATCTTGTATAGGTAGTATTTAGGTATTTAGGGTTTTTCCTTCAATCTTCAATTCCTTATTCTTAATATTTAATACTATGTAGGGGGTCGGTGCTGGTGCGGTAATTTTGATACTGGCTCACTCAAAGCACTCTGTGTGGGTCCTACTTCCCTGCTATCAACGCCAAGCGTTCGCAGCAACGGCTATTTCTCTACCTCGTTCCGGACACGCTCCATCAAAAATGTTGTTGCGGTAAGGTAGAAGATGTGCACATCTTCTACCTTACCGCAATTCGGAGAATATTACAAATATTTATTTTAACTTGCAAATTTTGAGTTTGTTTAGGTAAAATCTTGCGGTCAAGATTTGTACCCTTTACCGGTGTCAGATAGGGCTGAAATTTGGTATAAACAAGTAACTTCGATAACAATGCAACAATTGCATTACATTACAGTTGTCTAAAAATATAGTAAAATAGAAACTTCAGATTGTAGTAACACTAAAGCCTCGCCATGTTTGAGCTCCTTAGAAGCAATTATTAAAATTTCATGACAATTGAAAATATTTGATGAGTAGAAATAGCGAAACAAAACTTTTTGTTGTACCTAATCCAATTTTATAATTACAATTATACAATTTAATTATATTTGACACCGATACAGAACATGAATCTAAATTATTTTGAGCTGTACTAATATTTTATTAAAATTAATCAATAACAATGAAAGCCTAGCAATACTAATGCCTTAATTGGAAATATTCCAATACATCAAAGTTTATAAATAAATGTTGTACCATGATGGATGATAAATAAGTTAATTTGTTATGCAGACAATAAACACTGGGGATTCGATCCAATATAATATGAACAAAATATGTTATGATTCAGTTAGGTATGTATCGATAATTTAGATTACAATAGTACAGGTAGGCTTAAGCAGAGCGGATCAGAATAATTATGAAAATGAGATAAGTATTGTATTACATATCGACTTAAACGGCTTGATGAATTTAATTATAATAACTATAATTGTAATTTGAACTGGCAGACGTAGCGTGGGCAGGCCTCCAACAAGGTGGACCGACGACCTGGTAAAGGTCGCGGGCAAGGTCAGCTCAGGACCGAACGATGTGGAAACCTTGGGGGAGGCCTATATCCAACAGTGGACGTGTTATGGCTGAGATGGAACTATAATTAAAATAATTATATTTTTGGAAAAACTTACACACATCTGATTACAAACTAGGCAGAGACTGTACTATTGCAACCAAACAACTTATAAACATATTTATTCATTTCTATATGCTCGTACATACACATCTTAATGCAGCCATCTTTATTTGAAAAACGAAGTATAGAAAATTCGAACAAGCCAAATCCATAATTATTCAAAAATGTTTTCATCAATCCATAATACTCCTAGCACAAATATTTCAAAGATGCTTCTGTCACACATGTTACGAAACCTTGAACAAATGACCTACAAATGTCATCCCTTCGAACCTTAACACCCTCATTTGGAGGGTCAAAATGTTCTTCGTAGTATTATTTATGCAAACGCTTGAGATCCTTTCAAGACAGCTCAGTTGAGATGTCTACTTATAGTTGAATATGTAGAAGCTGAATTTATAACTTGATCTTTGGGTCTGCAAGATATCAATCAAGTCGAATGAAAAACAGTCTTTGAAGCGGTCAAGCAATCAGAAGCTTATAAATACGAGACATTGGAGATAATATTTATTCCTCAACAGATTAGTAATAGGTTTTTTTAACACTTTCGCGGACAGTAACGTAGACACAATAGATGTTTTATTGTCATGACGTCTATAGGCGTTCACTGTCCTTCAAAGTGTTAATGAAGGGACATTCTGATCAAAGACCTGACCAAATTTTGCATAATGGAAAGCTAGCAGATACCTTTTTATAAAAGACTTAATGATAAATAAATATTATGAAAAAGAAATATAGTAGGAATGCATAGACATAGCTCGCAGACTTAACAAGCTGAATGGGTCACATCTGCAGAAGGACCGACGGCCGATGAAGCAGACGTGTCCTAGAGTGGAGACCGCGACTAAAGTAAGTAAGCATAAGGTAAGGCGGCCCCCAGCTAGGTGGACCGACGACCTAAAAAGTGTGCAGTGGACTGCGATAGGCTGATTGATTGATTGATTGAAACAAATTTACCAACAATAGGTCAACCCACTCAGCTACTTGCTGAAGCATAAAAAAGTTATGCCACAGCGCTGGTTTTCAGTGGGATGGCCCTACAAGAAGCAATAAGTACATAACAAAAAAAAAAACTTTTTGCATATAAATTTTCAATCAACAATTGTTGTAATTATTGCGGTATGACGACCGTAAAGGAGTTATAGGTCGTTCCGCCCGCCATTTGTTCGCCCGAACGGGCCAAACGACCAAATTACAAAATTGGTAATATTTGATTGGGCGTTTCGCCCGATGGAGGTTTTATTACTTTTTATGTACAGACAGATGTTGATGCTGTCGGGCGAAACGCCCAATCAATTATATAAATTTTGTAATTTGGTTGTTTGGCCCGTTCGGGCGAACAAATGGCGGGTGAAGTGACCTATAACTCCCGTAAAGGTACGGGTAGTGGGGACTGGAGGGTCAAACTTCACGCACTATTATTAATGCAAGCCTTCACAGCTTTAAGTTTTGGGTATAAAACCATCAATATTAAACCTCCTTATATGTGCAGTCACGTCTATTTTGGGGACTTAAGAGTTTGTTTCCAACTTACTTCAGTTTAGACGAATCGATACAAATACGTTTTTCCTTTTTTTCTACTACTTGGAGGCAAACAAGCATACGCCTTATGTTAAACAGTTACCGTAGCCTATGTACGTTTGCACTACCAGAGGTATCACTTGTGTGTTGCCAACCCTTTTTTTGCCAGGGCTTTAAGATGAAGTATTTCAGGGATAGGCAAAAGTTTCTTTCAAAACGTAGCGCTAAATGAGCGCTGGAGACCTGTATTCACACTTATGAACACAACCACATCGCTGTGTATAGTTATTTGGCTGTAGTCTATTGTAAGTTTCTTCCCCAGTCGGGCTTGCCCACTACTATGGTGCCATACCTCTCTTCGTAGTTGTATCTATATCCAATTTCCGCGAACATTACCGCTATTCCTGCTTAAATGTTTCTAAGCCCCTACCTTCATTCATCAGCAGCCCTTTCAATATTAGATCAATTTTTACACGTCGTGTACCGGCCCTTATATTTCCATTTGTTTACTTAATCTATTTTACATTAGGAGAATAACAAATCATTTTCGTTGGAGCCGGCTGGTGAAGGCAGATTACGAAGAGTTTTTGTCCTAATTTGAGATGACTAGATGACGGAATTCTCGGTGAGAATGTATTTTTTGTAAAAATAAAATATAGCTTACATACCATAAGATGAAATAATAATATCCATAAACTAGATAAAATTTCATTTATGATAATTATGAAAAATAATACGGGCACATCTGAGCAGAATTTCGTGCCTCGCCTAACACGTGCATCTTACTTCTTACAAATATAATAATAATAATAATTAGTTGTATTTCAGAACCAGTCCATATACATAGTTAAGAAGTACATTGAGCAATTTAAGATACAAAATGTCAATAATAATACATACAAGTGCAATAAAAGAGAAATTATGCTTATGCATAAATAAATGCGCAAGTTCAAATAGATGTTTTATATTCTATCACGACAAAACGGCTTAACGGAATTGGATGAAATTTGGCACAGAGATAGATTGTAATCTGCAAATACGTAAAAACATTATAAATTTATTTATTATAAGCGTTGTCATTGTTATCTTCATTACCATTGATTGGAACCCCTTTCCATTTTATTCTGTCCTTAGTTTTCCTTATTCATTTATTAAATTGTCGCAGTGTTGGAGTGTAAATATAATTATATTATTATGTCTATGCCGTGTTCTATATTTTGTTCCACGGGGAGTGCTCTGAAATGTTTAACCAAGTTCATCCGTATCTCATGGGAACAATTTCGTCCAGCACAGCACGCTTTAGACTTGTTATTTTTCCAACGTACGTTTGTTATGGACTACCTGCTGCAGTATTGCCTGCGCTTTATGACGTCATTCTTTGAGGTTTAAAGAAAGCTCTAATTTCAGTCACTTATCACAGTACAAAGTACTCTATGTCTTTTCCCAAGATACCATCTATATCCTTGCTGAATTTCATTAAGATCCGTTTAGCTGTTTAGTCGTCCAAAGCTAACAAACTAACCAAGCAACAGAATTACTACTACTACTACTATTATAGTATGGAATTCATTCAACTATACTAGATTTTACTGTACCCATCTTAAAATTCAACCTCATATCCAATAATACGTAAACTATTTGTATTAAAACAGGTGAGTAAGGAAAAACTCTTTGGAAAAGTATCACAGAGCCCTCACGTAACGAATTTACGCTCATTCACTTGATTCCAATCGCGATAAGTGAGACGACGACTATTGTACACACGCGCGCAATGTATTTGTAGAAAGCCAATGTATTTGTGACATACAGCTTGATAGACCAGCCAATGATGATGTATAAGCCTCGTATAATACATACGCAAAAGTAAATTGTGCAGTCGGGGGACCCATGTCAAGGTGCAACTTAAACCTGAATATTTGGAAACCATTATTAATATTATAAATGCTAAGGAAACTCTGTTTATTAGTTTTAACAACTAAACGGCAGAACGGATCATAATGAAATTTAGCAAGGAGATAGATGGTATCCTGGAGAAGGACATACTACTAATACTTATACTGGTACTTCTTAATACTGTAATGTAGGTAGTTACTCTTAGATATAACTAGTCGTAAGATATATAGTGGTATAATGTGGGTAGGTCTACAATGTGTATCTGTTCTCTCTTTCTATAATGTGTATCTGTTTCTCTTTCTATTGTGTGATCAGTGCGAATTAAATGCATGAACTAACGGACGTTGTTTCTCTCAGCTCCTACCGAATATTCTAGACATTACAAATACACCATTAGCAATATGTATTTTGGCTGTAGCCTTCTGTTAGGTTAA
Source organism: Trisateles emortualis (assembly GCA_947095525.1). Taxonomy (NCBI): domain Eukaryota; kingdom Metazoa; phylum Arthropoda; class Insecta; order Lepidoptera; family Erebidae; genus Trisateles; species Trisateles emortualis. Next base: position 3,408,931 of record OX352740.1, on the reverse strand, counting down.
GTTTGTTTCTCTAGTTGGATGCTCAATTTGAATGAGATTTTTTTTCATACTACCAAGGTGGCAAACAAGCATACGGCCCGCCTGATGGTAAGCAGTTACCGTAGCCTATGGACGTTTGCAACACAAGCGGTGTCATTCATGCGTTGCCGACCTTTTAAAAACCTTATAACTCCTTTCTTGAAGAACCCCATGCTATAGTCTTTTGGGAGACTATAGCTGTAGGTACTCTTTAATGTCTTTCTACATAATTTTAGTAACCTAGTTCTCTATTTAATCACTAAATATTGGTCAAAACAAATTAAATTAGAAATTCGACAGCAGTTTTTTTGCCTTTCCGACAGCAGCTGTCACATGGCGAAACACTTTCACAGCTAAAATTGAACGCCACATTTTTGTAGGTACAATGCAATGCTTACTATCCTTACCACCTGTATACCACAACAAGACACGTTTAAAAATACAATAAAAACAATTTAAAGTTACAAACAACACAGTATACGTGTAACCTAATTACTTTTCTACATTTATTTATTGTTTTGCTACGTATACGTGTTCGCTAAAACGATTAAATACTACATTGTTAGAGGTAGAAAATGTAAAGAGCTAGGGTTTACTAGTGAGCAAGCCCGACTAGGGAAGAACCTCCTCCTTAGAGAGGACCACAGCCAAATGACTAGACACAGCGGTGTACTAGCGTTAGTGTGTGTGAGTACAGTCCAGAGTCAATTTTCTTTTCTATCCCAGGAAAGTTCCACCATATAACAAAAAATTGTGGAAAAATTTTAGAGTCGGCGATACGCAAGTTATACCTCTGCTCTTACAAGCATCCATAGGCTACGGTAACTGCTCAGCATCAGGTGGGCTGTACGATTGTTTGGCACCTAAGAATTATAAAAATAGTTGAAATTTAGCCAAAGTACTACAGTTCTAATCAAATAAATATACTATCAACAGTTTTCATTAAATACTAGTTGCCCGTGGCTCCACCCGCGTGGATGTTGGTTATCGCGATAAATGCCTATGTGCTATTGCAGACTATAATCTATCTGTATGCCAAATTTCATCTAGATCGGTTCAGTAGTTATTGCGTGAAAGAGTAACAAACATCCATCCATCTATCCATCCATACTCACAAACTTTCACATTTATAATACTCACAAACTTTCACATTTATAATATTAGTAGGATCTTAATATTGTTTGTGTCAAAGGAATAGTTGAAATGTTAGTTACAATACCCAAAACATACCGCGCGTGGTACATGGTGAGATAACCAATTCAAGTAAACCAACCATGCAGTCAAAATTAATATCATTTAATATGGTTTAGTGAACCAGTACCAATGTAGAATTAAAATTTATTTGTTTCGTATTATATGGAAATGTATTTATAATTCGTATTCGGATTAACATTCATGCATTATAGTGCATTCATGCGAATAAGTTGTGTTTCAAATAAACTTTTAAGTTTTATTTACGTCATTTATGAAAATTATATTTAACTTATAATTAATATACATTATAATATAATTTTGTTAGTTAATAATTATGGCTACGATATCTGCTTACCATCAGGCGGGCCGTATATAAAACTTATATAGGTATTGTTTTAAACTCATAATCTCGAATCTTACTAATATTATAAATGTTAAAGTTTAAGAGTATGGATGTATGGATATTTGTTACTCTTTCACGTAAAAAATACTAAACAGATTTGGATGAAATTTGCGCTGTTGCGCACATAAACTTACTTTTTATCGTGATAACCGACATAAACGCGAGTGGAGCCGCGGGCAACAGCTAGCATTTATGAATTTACAGCTATTGAAGAAATACCTTTTAATGTTATTATTAAATATCAGACAGGCAGTTGAAACAACTGATAATATATTAATATATTTATTCCCAGCCAGTTGATAAATATCTTTACGTATGTAGATGTGGATGTCTTTTGGCTGAGATGATGATGATTTAGACGTTGTACTTATCTCGTTTTTGTCATTTTAAAATAACAGTTTTCATTTGAGATTTAAAATGTTTGTATTTATTTTACAGATTCCGCATCCTGATGTCAATAAACGTGAGTGATTCGATGATTTTTTTACAAGCTATTTAGAATTACTATATAATTTATGACAAAACCATATTATTAATCACACCTTGTAGATGTAGATTAATACTGTATTTTTTGGTAGTCATTTGTCTATAAATGCCAACAAAAAATGGTTTCATTGACACCTCTTTTTCATCATTTTTTGAGAGAGGGGCCTTAATGTTGTTCGCGAGGTGAACCACGGTTAGCGCTGGTTTTCAGTGCGAACATGACATCATATATGTACATCACTGTATGCAGTTTTTAGGATGTGGTCTTCTGTTAAGTGAAGGTCCTTCCCCAATAGAACTTATTGGCTTGTTTTAAACTTCAACTCTCTTAAACTTTCTTCAAATAAAACAATAAACAGTAAAAGATCCCTGTATCCAACAGTCTCAATGGAGTGCTCAATCGTTTACTTTTCTGCACTTTGTATTATTAGTTTTGTAACTTGCATTCGAGATAAAAGTAGCACAATGTATCTATTGTTGTCAATTTTGCAAAATAAGCTTTACGGTAAAACAGGCAAGGTAGGCAATAGAAGTAGTAGAACAATTATAATTATAAGCTAGCCTGGGGTAGAGCCTTCCTTTTCAGAAGATCATAGACAAACTGCACTTATATGAGTTATGTTTATTAAAGAGAAATAATACTTAAATTTAAAACGCTTCATTCCACTACGATCCACCGTCGACGCTCCACTGGTAGATCCAGGTTTTTTTTTCCTCTCTAAACCACCTTTTTAGTGTAAATAGGGGATCAAAATATAATCATATAAATATTATTCCCCTTAGATCCACCGCTTTAGGGTCAAAAGGGGATCCAAAAATAATCATACATTTCAGAATTACTCATAAGCCTAGCTTACTATCAGACAGGCCATAATGCAGAAATACTGGCCTCTATCGTGACAAAATGCTTATTATAATTTCCAAAAAATATATAGATTTAGCCAACAAGAGAACAATAAAATAAAAAGTAATAATCTGATTCCCACTGAGCCGACCATTATACGGCATCTTCTGAACATAAAATATAAACCAAAACCTATTGTAATGGGAATTCTTTGTGGTGTAAATGGGACGCGTTCGCGAATTACGTTTCAAATTTAAATGAGAGCTGTTTTCTGGCGAGTTTAGACGCGGACAGTGAGGAGGTTAAGTGATATAAATGTAGATTTATGAATAAATGAATTGCTTTTGATAAACTTTTGTTTAGTTAGTTAAATTGTAGAACTGTATATACAACCCGGATCAATATTTCTTGTCTTCATTTTGTATTTTAGAATTAAACTGATTAATATCTGTAGAATTATCGTCATCATCATTAAAGAAAGAAAGATAAGGATGTATTCGAAACATACACAGGATAAAAAACAAATGAAACATACAAAAGATAGACACATAATAACAACACAAAAATTATCCAGTGTGATGTCAGAAAGGGTCTTAATCTCAGCTCTGAGCTACGTTTTTACTATTACGTTGTTACTATTTTATACTGCAGCGCTGATTTTCGGATCAGGCCTTAGTAAGATCACGGATAGTCATTACAGTCAAACACGTCTTCTGCTGGACATAGGCCTCTTCTACGTCAAGTAGTTAGTGACAGTGACTAGACATAAGCTCGATTTCGTAAATATTTTGATAAGAAGTTGTAAATAATACATTCCTTAAAAATGAATTTAGGTACTGTGGTACTGCCGGCTAGCGTCGAACTCTCACTTTACGTGTATACGTTGGTTTAATGATTTTTTATACTACATACCAAGGTGGCAAACAAGCATACGGCCCGCCTGATGGTAAGCAGTTACCGTAGCCTATGGACGCTTGCAACACTACTGGTGACGGTATGTCATTCACGCGTTTCCGACACGAAGAACCCCATGCTATAGTCTCTCGGGAAAACCTCGGCAAGGAGTTCATTCCACAACCTAATCGTACATGGTAGGAAATTCCCTTGAAACCGTATGTTACTCGTATGTATGTAAAGTTTTCATCCTAGCACAACAAGCATGCCGTACGTTTGAGGTTCTAGGATGAAATTTTCACCTTCTCTAATCATTTGTAAATGTCTCTTTTCTGATAGTATCTAGTACTACTAGTATAAAGGATATTTTTTTACTACTTTCTGGCCTGGACTGCTATTAAAAATGCGTAAACACCTCTTTTGTTGCACTACCTCCCTTGCCCTTAAGCAGTTACTAATTGCGTCTGAACCATCCTTAAAGTTGTTATTATGAAATATTCAAAGCGGTTATATTCTCACCTCGGTTGAGATGGATTAAAATATTTGTCCTCATATTTGTAGGCACCCGTTTTCATTCAAAATAACGATGTCAATCAAATAAGAAATATTCCTAATTTTAGGTTGCATTCTATTTGATTCGATTTGTGAATTATACGTTATTCTAAGAATATAATGTATATTTATAAAAGTTTTATTTTATATGCAGCAGTCTGAAGTCAATTAATAATTATTTTTAACAAAAGGATTCTAGTTTCAAGCTAGCTAGCGACAAAGGTAAGCAATTATCGCGAGGTCGTAGTCGTCCAGACTAAAATCGAAAGTATTAAAAAAAATATAATTAATTATGTAAGTTTTGTAAGGTTTGAAGTCTGGAGTATCTCTGAATTTGTATCTGAAAATCATCATCATCATCTCAACCCATAAACGTCCCACTGCTGGGCACGGGTCTCCTTAAAAAAAATGGAGGGATATTAGCCTTCTATACCTCGCTGGCCAGACGGGTTGGTAGGTATAGGGTTTTGTTTCGAGTTTTCCCTCTCTTGCGGTGGACACCCTCGGGATGGAATGGGGTGGTGACATTTATATTCTTAATCCGTCACCGACTTTTAACGTACCTTTTAAAGCACCCTTCAAAGATATCGCTACCGCTCCTAGTTGTTTCTTTAATAAAAACCAAAGTAGCACTGTTATTACACCAATTTATATTTACAAACATCATCAATCAGTTAACTCACTGTTATTTTGTATCTAATGTGTGTAATGCCTTGAAAACCCCGATAGGCGGCGCCACTTTTCATGACGATCTCAAGTGGAAATAAAAGGTACGATTTAGATACTTTTGCCAAATGCTCCTCTAATGTTGGCAATGATTTTGTTGCTGTGTTTTTTGAGGTAATGGATAAATATTTGTTGAAAATAAAAAAATAAAAAGTAAATATTTTCATAATTTTTCATTAACAGTAACGGACATATAAAAACGCATAGGTATATAAACTTTGACCATATAATAATATTATATAGTCATTTTTCTCTGAAATCCAAAGCCACTACGCGACGCAGATTTATGTTTGGCACAAATCAAAATTTACGCCTTCAAATACAAATTTACAATACGTACTGCAAAAGTTAACAGGACTTGTTGAACACCCTTATGTAGTATTGTTAAGGTTCAGTTTGGCGTGTATTTAAATTTTTAGACGTCAACAAGCTAAACTGTTTGCTTACCGGCGGGATATAGAATGGGCACGCTGTTACACCGTTGCGTAATGTAAGACATTATTTTGAAGATAAGTTACTGACGACGCGGCCACTCAGCGACCAACCTCTTTATATATATATATTCACGAGAAATGACAAACAAACATAGGGTCTGCCCTAGCAGACGCTTGCAATACATGCAATATTCCTTTTTTTATAATATTGGCTTAGATATTATTAATACGTGAAGAAAAAACTTTGTGCCCCTTTTGAAGCATATTACGTGCTTGGAGGAGAGTGAGATTTGGCATTGATGAAGTCGTTTATACTACTCTGTGTTTAGGTAAATGACAACTGCCAGTCTGAATATTTGACAAGATCGTTTCAAGCTACCAAGGGCGCGGTGACCATAAATGGGTGACCGCATAGTGGTATTTCATCTGAGCATCTCCGTGCTTCGGAGGGCACGTTAAAAGTCGGTCCCGACTGTTATCACATTAGAGGCCTAAATATGGGTGATCTCATTACAACTCTGTCACCAGGTTGGCCACTAACCAAACGATAAGAAGAAGAATATAATATGGACTGCAGCTTATTGGTAACAAACACCTAATCGACAGAAGTCTTTCTTTTAACAAGAACATTACATTTTATGAGTCTAAATGCTTTTAACCCCTATTACAATTCGGTGTGAGTGACGAATCGAAAGCAAATCAGACAGACGGAGTGACGTCACCGGAAGCAGCGCGGCGGAAGCGCGCGCGCCGCGTTTCCTCCAGCACCGCCCCGGTGCCCGCGCAAACTACATCAACGAATACGCCGATGCGATAAACCTACAAGATTGCCTTTAAATTGTGTAAATGAAAATGTTTTCAGTATATTGCAGTATTGGCATTCAGTATTGCTGACATTGATGACGTATATATGCTGACGTATATACCACAATGGAGGCGTGAAAGTGCAGTACGTGTTTAGCTACCAAGGGCGCGGTTATTCTATAGATGGGTGACTAAGTACTAGTATTTCATCTGAGCATCTTTGTGCTTCGAATTGTACCCAATTGTATATTATCAGCGATTGGAATAACTCTGTCCCCATGTTGGTTACTAACCACTCGAAAACAACACATTGGTCCTAAACTTCCACAATTAGGATCATTTCTAAAGCTACATTTTTGAATGCACCTTATATGCCTGTATACGCCCGTATATGCCTTTTATTATATAGCTGTCGCCTGCGACTCCGCCTGCTTGGATGTCAGATAACACGAAAAAAATATTTATTAAAATATCCTTTGTCCTTTCCCAGGATACGATCTATCTTCTTGGCAAATTACATCAAGAGATCCGTTTAGCCATTTAGTCGTGAATAGGTAACAAACACAAACAAATACACATACAAACAGAGTTACTTTCTCATTTATAATATTAGTATGGATGATGGCATGCAATAAAACATGAAAGTTCATTAGTGCTGTAAATATCCAAGCTATTTCTGTAACGGAAACGGGCAGGAACGTCCGTTCGCTGGGGGTCTTGTGTGTTTGAACTTTAGCTTGTATGTAATAAGGATGTGTTTAATGAAGTGAAGGAAAAGGGTGATTATTCTACACGACTGAATTCTTTTATTTTATAGCTGTCCCCACTATTTTTGTAACCGTGCAAGTGAATAACCAGTCTAAATGACCTTTAAGTAGTATCAACTTGCTTGTATATAAAAGGCCAGCTAATAATTGCAGGTTGTTATCTGATAAACTTTTTCAGGAATGAAAATGAATGCTTTAATTTTTGTACTGGTATTGAAAATATTATTGAGATATTGATTGTAGTGACGGATTAAGAATACAAATATCACTATCCTGTAACATCCCGAGACTGTCGTAAGACAACTAAGGGAGTAAGTGCAGTAAAGTGCAGTAAAGGCAAGAAAGGGATGTTGGAAATTCCAATACATTTATTAACAGTGGTTCTATGTAAAAAAGTAATGCTGTTTTTATATTAAACTTAGTTACCACCAAATATGTAGAAATAAGGCTACAGCTCTGAAAGATTTACAAGGCGTCTGGGGTCGTACTATGACGTGTTAAGCATGAGTCTTTTGAAAAAGAAGGTCTTTTAAGAAAAAAAGGGACGGAGCTATACACGTTATATACATAGATCCGACCCTCTTTCTCGCTCGAACTACTCTCGTCTAAACACGCTGTGGTACATCTCTGTAGACAAAACTCCTTCTTCCTTGTAATAAATAAAGAATTGAAAAAAGTTAGGCGTCTATAAAATTAAAAGAAAAGAGAAAACCACAGATAATCCTTTGAAACCTAAAAAGCAACGCACACCGTTTTTAGATTATATCGAACTCGACTTTCAAACTTGGAACGCTTAATTCAAGCCGTTCGGAATGTTGTTGAGTGTTGAAGTAACAAAAAATGAAATAAAAAAGGCGTTACTTTTCAAACAGAGAATTGGAAAGTTCGGAAAATTCTCAGCTAAAGATTTTGTGTCGGCACCAGTTGACAGTTTTGCAGTAAGCTGAGTGCCAACGAAAAACCATTGGTATTGCGTGTCATGATAGCATTAAAAAATAAATAAATTTAAATTTTAAATATAATTAGAAATAGTCTTTTAAAATTACTATTAACTTATTGTAATAATAATTGTAGATAAATATTATAGGATACAAAATGTAACTTACATAAATATATTTATTTGTATTTTACACCTTAAAACCACTATTCATACACCTTAAAACAATTATTCATACACATATTTTGTCAATTGTAAAAAAGTAGGATGGTGCTACGATTAAGTTTTTTTTTTCTTATTTTTATATTCTAAAATCATCTCGCGCATTCATATAGTTTTCTGTGTTCATGCATATTCATTTGTAATTTAAGTGTTTATGTCACACCTTTTAATTTACTTATTTTTCATAATACAAATTTCTGGACGCGTTTGTTATTCTACGTAATTTTTCATAAAGTAAACCAATATAACGTATAACCAATAAAATATTGAAGTTTCAAATTGCCATCACACGTAATACGAGCAAAGAACTTTTCCCCACGTCCGCCAATAATCCTTTTGTAACCAACCAGTTTGACAGATGAGAATTCTATTGTTAGGATCTTTTTCTGTTTTTATCGCGTCTCTTTTGAATAATGGAGCGTGATATAAATTTCCCAACTGATCCTTTCCAGTTTGAATATTTAAATTTATTGTATGGTATAAAATGACAATTTGAAATCATGAGTTTGAATGATAAAAACGGAAAATGCTGAAAAATACTAAATAAAATTTTGGGGCAACTTTTGAGGTAATTTAAAAATCAATCTGCATTGTTTTGAACATGGTTATATAAAGCTAAACCTTAGCTACTTCAAACTTAACACTGATCATCCGATTTTAAAAGCATGTTTAAAACATAATATTTACATAAAAATGCAAAAAATTTAAATACATATTTTTAATTAAAATATATGAATCAAAATTACTTCAAAATTTACTTTAATTGTGTATCAAGGAAACACAATATTTAGCTCTTCGATTGACAAATATAATAAAAATAAAAGTATAACTACGCGGTTATATAGAACTACTCAGTATCGCAAAATAATTAAACACTACCCCAGCCCGTAATATAAATTTTACAGCGTCAACGATTCGCTGAAGCAAAAGTTGATTTAATGTTATTTATTTGTGAAACATCCGAGGAAATTATGCGAAGATGGCTACGGGCGTGATGGAGAGTCTGTCGGGGGTATTACTATGTCGAATCAATTCCGAGGCCCCTACTAATGACACCTTTTACAACTCGATAACCGTCTGCTAAAATAGTTTGTTAAACATTTCAAAGTAAGTATCAATTATGTAGGTCTCGGTGAGACTTACAGTTTTGGGCCGTTTGGGGTGGGAACTCTAGGACCACGAGATTCAAGTGCCCACAAACTGTATCGTGAGATATCTAAGCGTTTAGTCAACTCATCTCACGAGCGTTAGGACGGCCTTTACTTGGGCAATGTGGCCAGTCTTTTGAGCACATTTTCTCAGAAATGGGACCTCAATCTGATACATCAGTTTGTAAGTAATTTAGATTAAGTTACTTTTATTATATTGTACATTTTTTAATTAATTCAAAACTGTATTACATCTATGCTTATACCTACTAGTGATCTTCTTCTAATCATTTGGTTAGTGCCCAACCTGGTGACAAAGTTATTTAGATCGCTAATATTTAGGCCTCTGTCGTGATCTAACAACTGTTAACAATGAGTGTTATTAACGAATTCTCCGAAGCACGGAGACGCTCAGATGAAATAACACTATATGGTCACCTATCTATAGGTTCTCGTGCCCTTGGTAACTTAACCCGCTGATCGTTTACCGAATAGCAAATACACCGCTAGCTAGCTATAAGTGATGTAGAATTCAATAAAACTTTATACCTTCTTAACAGATAAAAGATATCAATAGCTTAACATCATTTTATGCTATTGTATATTTGAAGGATATAAGATATCCTATCCTACGGTAAGTTACGACCTGGCAAAGATTACGGGTGGCTCTCGATGATCTCCATCAAGATCCACCCGTAGCCTTTGCCAGCTCGTTAATCTACTTCAGAGTAAGCCTACTAACGCTGCATCTGTAATAAGAGTAGCACGGTCGTAAAATTATACAGTTTTGTGCTGCATTTGCCATTGCATCAATTAATTTAAAATCTTTTTCGGATGATTAAAGATTTTTCAAAATTTCTTTTGATTACTTTCTTCTATCAAACAAGCATTTTTCTTTTACGTGATTACTATAATGATCGCCAGACTGTCTCTTTAATTACGTATTATTTATATATTTTATATCCATACTAAGATTGCCTATAAATAAATGCTTTTAGCGATAAGGGGCCGTACCATGACGTCCTTCTATCAATTAATCATCCTGTTTTGGTCCACTGCTTTTTTTTAAAAAGACAACTCCCGCACTAGACAACAAGCTCTGTGTCGCGGGGAACTTCACAAACATACAATTAACGGACACAAATTACACCCAGAATCAGAACAATTCTTTGTGGGTCACAGAAAGTTTTGTCCTGTGTGGAAACTGAACCCACAACCTCGTGCACAGCAGGCGCACCGGCCACTGGACCACCGATTTTCGCATCCAGCCTTTCTCAGTATATTCTAAACGTCCGTCTAAGGCCTTTAAAGCAATTTATCTTAATTTGTATATTTATCAATGGCAACGCTTAGTAATAAAGTTGAATATTACAAATTTCAAATTAAGATTGAAAATTTATTACTATTTAGTTATTTTAGGCAATAATGTGTTTAGGAGTAGAAAGAAGAATCTATCAATCTAGACAAATAGAAAAACCAAAGCAAATAGTAATACCAACATCAAGAGCCGCGACTTATCAACACAAATAATTTCCTATTACACACTAAGCCGCTTTTCCAATTTTCTAAAATAAACATTGGCTCGAGTTTCCACATTTAAAGCTCAGATGGATCTCAGAATGGGGAGCTGCTGTAATTTGGTGTATAATGTGTAGGGATTTCGAAGAAATCAAACGTTATTTGTGAAAGGGGTGTTGATTTTGGAAATCGAAGGGGAAGTTTAATGTGCTTGCTTTTTTATAACCTGATCAAAATTTGTAATGATGATGATGCTATCTGTGATATTCTCTTAAGGATATTATACATTTATGATATAGGTAAAGACCTGACCAGATTATGATAAAGAGACTACGAATTTTTTTTTATTGACATCTTTATTATCAAACCATCGCTGTCCACTGCTGGATTTAGACCTTTCCAAATGCATGCCACTTAGCACTTCCTTACATTCAGGTACCTCCAGTTACTTTACAAAGATCATCTCTCCACCTAGATTGAGAGCCTACTTGCACTTGACATGCCGGTTATGGGTTCTTGGCAAATGAAAAATATTATTGTCAAGACCTGTCCTTTTTTTATACTTCTTAGATGGCACACAAGCATTTGGCCCGCCTGATGTTAAGCAGTTACCGTAGCCTATGGACGCTTGCAACACCAGAGGTATCACTTGAGTATTGCCGACCCATTTTTTTACACCAGGGCTTTAAATTGGAGTAACCCTGGGATAGGAATACGTTTCGTTTAAAACGCATCCTTAAATGAGCGCTGGAGACCTGTACTTACTTCCTTTATATAAAGGTTAATAAAAACTGTACATCAACCAAATATGAACCTTAACGACATTGTAATAAGATATAAAATATGTTTTTCCTAATGAACAATTGCCATTTGATGTGATCATTTATAGCATCAGCCTTTAAGTTATACACACACGTACAACCATATATAATGGCATAGTCATCAAATTAGTAGTATTTGCTCTACCCTCTTATCTTAAGAGCTGTATTAACAGAGTCTAATAATAACAGGCAAACTTGCGAGGAACGAAACAATTCGGGCAATAGCTGACGTAATATCTAAATCATGGCATCCCTCACAATCTTAAAGCTAGTGATGTCCAAATACGTTTGTCTACTAGTTTATATTGAACACCTATTTATACTGAAAATATAGTTTGGACGTGCTATTTTCAGGATATTTATAATTAAAAATATATGTGCCACTGCTGAGTACGGGTCTCCTCTCCTCTACCAAGAAAGAGAGAGGGTTGTAGGCCTAAATTTACACACGCTGGCTTAATGCGGGTTGATTGAATATGTCTTTAAAATTTCTTCTAAGACATGTGGGTTTCCTCACGATGTTTTCCATTACCGTTAGCAAATAGTGAATCATTTCATTAGTATGTACTAATCTTAAACTTCACAAAGTGAGATTCACATTGGTACTGCTACCGGAATCGAACTCGCACCTTTTGCATGCAATTTATGCATACTTTCCCACTCGGCCGACACCGCTTTCATAATTTATAAGGATAGCATTTATTGAGAAAGCTTATAAGCTTGTTCAGTATATGAGCCAAATCCGACTATGTAAAGCCTGCAGATAGCGCGTCCAAACAAACATATTCGTATCATCATCATCAGTCTATCGCAATCCACTGCTGAATATAGATCTCTCGTAGGCATGATCTACAGTTTCTTGCCTTTAGCTGCTCCCAGGTGCTTTGCGAAGATTATCGCTTCGGTTACCAGTAACAGTAAACGTAGCACGGTACAAAATGCAAATTTAACGCGTGTGACACCACATGGAACAGCTAGTTACTCGTATAATATATAAAAAAAAGAAGTGCAAACGATAAGACACTTAATATTTTGTCGTGCGTACCATGATTTGAGACACTAGAGGAGCTTATGGACGCTACCAAAAATGCAAAAATCGTGGCAATATAGATTGTTATCAACACACTAATAAAATAGAGATAATATTGCCTATTGTTCTAGTGGTTAACGATCTTGTCGCCTAAGCCGGAGGATGTAGTTACGGTTATCATTCAACAAACCTTTCTGTTATAAACACGACTCTTTGTTCTGTGCTATTAATAAAATTTCTTGTATTTAATGCTTGTAACACAAAAATCTAATAGTCTGTGTGGATAACCTAGGGATAAGATAAAGGTTATTTTTTTTAAATCTGTGTAGTCATTTACCTGTTATTTTATATGTTCTTTTTTTGCTCTCATATGCCCTACCTCGCTCAAAAGTATTTTTCAAGTTCCATCTAGTCGACATTGCCCATCCCTAGTGCCAACCTCGTTTAGTTTAACAGGCTCGTTTACCCTGAATGGACAATTTCCTTACACTTACCCTTATTTAGCTGTCAGTAAAAGCGATGAATTATTTTTTGCCTACGATATATTATAATAACTTTACTACTCAATTTTGTTTCATTGATGAAACGAAGTTAGATAGAGATATTTATCTCACTAAAGAATTATTATCTAGTTGCAGATGTATTGTTTACGGATATAATACAATAACTAGAATTATATCTAGTAGCTGTAATAACCGAAGATTTTAAATAATCTTCTCAAATTTCGAATTTGTTTCTTAGCAATTTAATTTCCGACGTGAAAATCTGTGATTTGCATCGCAAATTCTATTTCGCCATCGATAAATTACAACCGCAATTTCTTATAAGTTTAATTTCCAAATCTTGTTGGATATCGAATTTATTACGAACCATTTATCATATCAGTAAAATTGATTTATCTTTGAAGAAGATTCGAAAAACGTTATTCTCTGATATCATTGGCCAAAATTGAATCCATTTTAAATATGCGTAATTAGCTCCGCTTCTAATTTAAATTTAAATGAAAGGCAAAAGCAGACTTTGCTTGTTCTTCTCATGACTCTATACCTGTCAGATAACTAGACATATGTTAATTGACTGATCTCATCTTACTGCTAAATTCATCATAATTTTCAAGTATTACTTTGTAACCTAAACGAATTTTAAGTTTGAGCAAGATTGACTATTTCAATCTTGCTCAAACTTAAAATTCGTTTAGGTGACCATAATTCTGTTTTGTTTCTTGCACAAAGAATATTAGCATTGCCTTTCAACGTAATAATGCCACTAGCTTTTTTGAATCAATTCCAGTTGACAATGATTTTTAGGAATAATATTTTGAATAATGCATCTAAGTAGTTTCTTATATTGAACATTTAAATAATCGTAAAAAAGCGGTGGCAGCCGCGTGGCAGACTTGTACGCATGAGGTATCAGTTTGTGAAATTAATATTTTATGCAATCTCAAATAGTTTACCATCTACTAACGGCGAAGAAAAACAACGTGGATGTCTAATTTAAAAAAAAAATGTATTTTTTTCTCTTCTTTACAACAGCTTGCCGACAGAAGTGAAAACACTAGAATTTCTATATGGTGGGGGTTTCATCCCAGTCGGGCTTGCTCGCTAGTATGATGACCTACCTTTCTGTCTGTTACAGTTATTAATGTCAAAAAAAACCGCAGGATTTTTTGTTTGCGTACTCAATAGTGTTTTATATAAAAATAATACATCTCAATACATATACACATAGAAACACTAGTCACTTTTCTACAAAATCTTTACCAATAGTAAAAAAATTGCACTCCGGGAGTGCCGACAGAAGTGAAAACACTAGGCAAAACAGTTGTTATATTTTTTTGTGTATTTTCTGTATACATTTTTTTTCCTTTTTTATTAAGTATATGGTATATTGTATATATGGATTATTGTATGATAGCTAGGATCTTCTACTTATTCTATGTTCCAATAATTCATTTACATAGATTACATCTGTTTAGTTTAAATTAATTTATGGAATTAGTTGGTTTAATATTTTTTAAAGAAAATAATCAATTATTAGGTATAAGATATACTCGTAGCTATATATGTATATTCTCAAGTATCAAAATGGGTTATTTATAGTAATGGTTCATAAATTTTTTTTTCAAAATAAGAAGATTTTTCTAAGAAAATATCCGGAAACAGTAGTTAGCCAGTACATCCACATCCATGCCTTTCTTTTTCATATTTATCTTTATCCTGTTTATCTTCCTCGTCTTCTTCTTCTTCGTCTTCTTCCTCGTCTTCTTCCTCATCTTCTTCCTCATCTTCTTCTTCGTCTTCTTCCTCGTCTTCTTCCTTATCTCCTTCCTCATCTTCTTCCTCATCTTCTTCTTCATCTTCTTCCTCATCTTCTTCCTCAGCTTCTTCCTCGTCGTCTTCCTCATCTTCTTCCTCAGCTTCTTCCTCGTCTTCTTCCTCATCTTCTTCTTTATATTTGTTACACATTTTCGTATCTTCATCACTGCCTTCCTCATCTAACTCATCTTTACTGTTATCTACATCGTCTTTTTCTGACGTAGTATCAGTATCAGTAGTATCAGTAGTAGTACCTTCATCAGTTGGTTCATTTGATGTTGCTTGGTTTGATGATTCGTCATCAACCTTAGGTGGTTTACTATTGCTTACTGGATCTTTTTTTGGTTTATCCTCTTTGTTTGATGATTCGTCATCAACCTTAGGTGGTTTACTATTGCTTACTGGATCTTTTTTTGGTTTATCCTCTTTGTTTGATGATTCATCATCAACCTTAGGTGGTTTACTATTGCTTACTGGATCTTTTTTTGGTTTATCCTCTTTGTTTGATGATTCGTCATCAACCTTAGGTGGTTTACTATTGCTTACTGGATCTTTTTTTGGTTTATCCTCTTTGTTTGATGTTACAGAAACAGATGATGAAGCTGAAGCAGCAGCTGCAGCAGAACTATTTACAATCACTCCAGCCTCTCCTACATACGATAATGCCATTAGGCATAACGTGACCTAAACAAGAATTCATTTTATTAATATTTTTTAAAACATTAAAATAACTCTTCAACTTATTCAATTTCATCATCTAGTGATAGATTCTATCGCAATCTAGTGATGAAAATTAGATCTCTCAAAGGGAATGGCTTTAAGCACGTTTGGTTCGCTCGGTGTTTTGCATTCAGACTTTTTGATTACAGTTATAATTCGACAATGGACGATATTTTTTTAGTTTTAGATAATAATTAAAAACTCCAAAATAAAATAATAAATATTTTTGAGAATCAGTTACTCCCTTACTGTTTCGTATCACTTTAAACTCAGAGCGAATTTAAATTATAATACTTACAGTCCGAAAAGATGTCGAATAATAATTTTGCCACTTACCAACACTACAAATTTAATGTCTATCATGATTACTGTAACACGACTACACTGAATACTGATGAAAAACACTGAAACCATGAACTTATATACAGTATTTTATACAAAACTATTTCACTTGTAGCTGATAATAATATGATAAATTTATTTAAAACATTTTATTAGCATTTGAACAGAAATGCAAATTTTCTGTCACATTATTTTCTATTTTGATCGATGTTGTTCACTTTCTCCATTAAAATGATTACGACATTATAAGTCGTTTTGTGTCAATTAGTACATTGTCTGCTGTCAAGAAATGGAAAATCTTCGATATAGGCCAGATAAGGCTTTTCAGTCCGAACGAAACTTAGTGGCGTTGTTTGAATATACCTGATTTACTTGCAATAGCAGACAAGAATATTAAAGTAACATTCTTAATCGTGTTCTATAAAATGATAAAATACTTATATTACATAAATACAGACAATGAAAAACTTTGTAAATCAAGCCCTTTGTCACACGGGTCTCTCTAAACATACAATTCACGGCTACTACTTAGTCTTTGTATTCGTGAATTGGGAGCATCGTCATCGGCACAAATTATCAGCATATTTGATTTAAGTAATAATGCTAGACTTGGAACAAATATTTATGATTCACACGAAGTTATACTATGGGATCGGATAATACGCAATGCAGTGGTTAATAGCGAGATAACCACTTAAGCCACTGAATGAACCGTGCAGTCATAGTTAAAATAGATAATTATATGTACCACTGATGGGCGCGGATCTCCTCTCCTCTATCAAGAGAGAGAGAGGATTTAGGCCTTCATTCACACACACTGGCGTAATGCGAGTTGGTGAATCAGACATGTCTTTAGAATTTCTTCTATGACATGTGGGTTTCCTCACGATGTTTTCCTTCACCGTTAGCAGATGATGAATCATTTGATTAATACATATAAACTTCACAAAGTGAAATTCACAATGGTACTGCCACCCGAGATCAAGTCGGTTACTTTCCCACTTGGCCACCACCGCTTTTTTTTAACTATAATTAAATATTAGTCATAATTAAATTCCAAGAAAAAGAGAAAATGAACCTCTTTTTGTCAATACAGGGCAGGAGACCCAAGCTACTCTATATTTATTTCTTCACAAATTAATAGCTACAGATTCCTGTAAGTGGGAGTTCTTCCATAACCTATAGTACATAGGGTTATTTTTGTTATTTGATTATTTGTGTCATAAGTGTTTCTTTTTGTGTCCTCTTGAGCGGCCACGTGGTGTAACCTAACTAGTTACTTACTACGTCATATGGTATCTTCAATTTAGTAACGAAAATTACTCTCATTTTATTATTTAATTTTCAGGTTACGCATAAATATTATTTAAAATGGCCATAACATTACCATAACGGTTCACAAATTAGCTATTGAAGTAATTAATTCACAATAGATATATTTATTTAAAATGCTTTAGCAAATAGAACTAGTTCAATGACTTTTAAATACGTTTAGTTATCTCCTCATTTCAATTTAGGTTGCGCAGTATAATACTTAAGGAATCTATACTAATATTATAAAGCTGAAGAGTTTATTTGTTTGTTTGGTTGAACGCGCTAATCTCAGGAAGTACTGGTTCGATTAGAATTTTTTTTTTGTTGTTGTATAGTGCATTTATCCAGGAAGGCTATATAACATCACGCTATGATCAATAGGAGCGGAGCAGTAGTGAGAAAATCGGGGAAATGTACGTTCCAAATTACCACGCGGACGAAGTCACGAGCGAACCCTGGAAATATAATGTTAGAGACATAAATTTTAACCGGTCAAATTAGACCAAAATAAGAGTGAAGGTATAAAAATTAACGTGGTGCCATGGTTACCTAAGTAAAATTGTTCAAAATATAAAATTTTGAACAATTTTATGTTACAAAATAACATTTATGAAGGTCATAAATTATGGATAAGCCAGAAAGATGATATCAACAAAATTTTCCTAGGTACGGCTAGTTCGCTGACGGGGAGCCATGAGAAGAACTAGAAAAAAACTCAGGCCACTCCTTTTAATCGCCATCTGGCGATTAAAAGGAGTGGCCTGAGTTTTTTGATTGTAACTATCTAGTTTTTTCTAGTTTTATCTACTTTTGATGAAAGATTGTAACTATCTAGTTACAATCTTTTGTAACTATCTGCATGGCGATTAAAAAGAGTGCTGATGCAGTAAAAACTACAACACTTACTTTATTAATAAAAAAGCTAATCGTACTTAGTACTGGTCGTGCGAGATAACAAAAAATAGTATGGTGTACAGTCTGCTTCAATTTACATATTATTGATATTAAGGAATAAGGCAACATGTGAATACTGACAATTTTATTAGAAAATTAAACGTTACTACTAAAAAATAGACAAAAAAAATGTAAGAATTATCACTGGAATTCACAATGTGACCATGTCACAAATTGGACATGTATTAAGCTGATTAATTCTAAATTAAACAAACTAGTATAGAAAGCAACTAATTTATTGTATAAACAGCAATTGGCGTGATCGATAAATTATTATCCCGAGTCTGGATGCACTTTGTGTCCGTCAACTGTATGTTTGTAAAGTCCCCCGCGACACAGGGCTTGTTCCTCGTGTGGGAGTTAGCTAAAAAAAAATACATATGCCGGCTGGAATTCTAATTACAACTCACGTTTTTTTATACTACCAAGAAGGCAAACGAGTATACGGCTCGTCTGATGGTAAGCAGTTACCGTAACCTATGGACGCTTGCAACACCGGATATATCACTCGCGTGTGACCCTTTAGAATCCTTATAACTCCTTTCTTGAAGAACCCCATGCTATAGTATTTCGGGAAAATCTCGGCAGGGAGCTCATTTCGCAACCTAATCGTACGTTGGAGGAAGTTCTTTTGAAACCGTACAGCCCCTCTAGAAAAGTGGCATAAACGGTAGTCAAATCGAAAAGTCAAAAAAGGTACGGGAAATGTATGGGATTTGACGTAAGTTTACGACAATATATCGTAAATTAACGTCAAATCCTATACATATTTAGCTTTTTTGACTTTTCGTTTCTACTAACGTTTTTGCCACTTGTCTAGAGGGGCAGTACGGCCCGATAGAGATTCTAAGACGTTTTGTTTACTACTACTAACTCTGCTACTACTTTAACTATCTATGTACGTAGAAAATATATTTATGTTTCTGATATAACACTGGAACCGTACGAACTTCGTTGAGAGCAGAATATCCATAAAATAGTTATATTAAGAGATATGACTGCACTCCAGTAACGCCGAACAAACTACTTGTTATGAAAGTATGAACAACATCAGCGCGCTAAAAGCTCTTTCAGTGGCATAAATAATAAGAACGACAGAAAAGTGACAGTATTCTTTTGTTTTATATCCAAAAGCCTGAAATCATGCTTGCTTTATTTTTGGGCTTGGGTATTACAAGCTTTTATTTAACTTGCACTGTCTGCATCAAAATTTGCAATCTATTTTTCGAGCAACTGCTGGTTTGCAACAAAAAATTTAATTTACTTATGTAATTTCTGTGACTATGCAATAATATAGTCATTGTTTTTTTTTAAAGGCAACTCCCGCACTAGAGAACAAGCTCTGTGTCGCGGGGGACTTTACAGACATACAATTAACGGACACAAATTACAGACTCAGAACAATTCTTTGTGGGTCACACAAAGTTTTGTCCTGTGTGTGAATCAAACCCACAAGTGTACAGCAGGCGCATACTGTGGCCACTAGACCACCCAGGCAGTCATGGAGCTGATCTGATGATACAATCGGAATATAGCGATAGGACTCTTCGTGTTTAGACTTGTTCGATTTGTCTTGGAGACTATAGTCTCCAAGACACTATAGTACCATATCCCTGTTTAGGTATAAAAGCTTATGTTTAAAAATATATTTTTAAATTATAAACACAATCCACTTATACATTTCAATTCTTCAACACTTATACAGAACAATTCAATATGTCAGTCTATGTGCTATTCCAGACTATATGTTTGTGTTATTTCTGTACCAAATTTCATCCAAATCCGTTTAGCTGTTTTAGCGTGGTTTATCATCAAACAATCATTCATCTATCCGAAGTTTTGCATTTATAATATAAATTTAGATTTTTCTCTATATTTCATCAGTCAATTTTTCTTCTTTTTTCTGTAGAGATTCCACACAAGCGAGCAGAACTCTTCTGAGACCTCCACGTTACGGAAGACCACTACTAATAACAACACAATTGGTGTAATTGTATTTCTGTGCGTCAGACTTCAGTGCAATATTTTTATGCCCTAGTATTTATGTTCATAGGCGACGGTAACTGCTTACCTTCAGGCGGGTCATCATATAAAAAAGTAGCTGTATTATCGCGGATAATAATAGTTAGAGCAAAGTCGTTGTCCATCGTCTGCCCAGCATCTAAAACTTTAGATCAACATCAATCAGATTTACCTATCTGATTTATTACATTTGTTAGAGTGGGAGGTGAACAAGCCATCAGGGCGGTCCAAATAAGCTGTCATCGCGTGATTTATGCCTAGACTCAGACTCGTATTTGGTGTGGCTAAGTGCTCGTTCAATTTACATCATTTGGTCCGCCATATTTTACCTTTGTGTTGTGTCTAAACTAATCTAAAAAGAGGAATAGAAAGATTTGATTTATTGTTTGTTTGTTTGTTTGATGCGTTTCCCCCGCACGCCTGCCTATTTGAACCTGTTATGGGGGATAATTTAAAAAAAAACTCTGATACAGGTGTACAATTTTAAATTAAAAGTATGTGTACCTACCAATTTTTGAGGTTATCGACCCAAATAATGAAAGGTTTCACAAAGAATTCAAACTCCTATTTCAACCTCTTAGGGGTGAAATTTCAAAAAATCCTTTCTTAGTGGATACATACTCATTACAAAGAATACACCCTCCAAATGGCATGTCTCTTGAACCAGCAGTTTAGGCTTTGAGTTGATTGTAAGACAGTCAGTCAGACTTTAAATTTTATATACGAGTATATAGATGTATTATAATTTATGCGAAAGTAACTCTGTCTATCTGTATGTGGCCTTATTACGACTAAACGGCTACACAGATCTTATTAACATTTGGCAGGGAGATATATGGAATCCTATGGAAGGACATGGCGTACTTTTCATCGCAATACTTGATATCCACAAGGGTATTAGCCACAGTCAACATCTAGTAGATATTATAAAAATACAAATCATTATTTTCATTAATATATTTGGATTGTTGATTTTATTATGCATGCAGATTTTTGAATTTGGTTTATTTATTTAGTTAAGCTATAATTGTATACATTAATACTGTTACAACCTGTATTTAATAATAACTTTGTAACACTACATATTATATTAATAATGGCGTACTACTAGCGCCCTCTGTGTTCTGACTTATACAATACTAATGATCCATAGGTTCAATGACCTTATAGTTCAACTATGTTCTACTAGGTGTCGCTACTTATACAAACTAATTTTGTTAATCTATCTCTGGGTTGCATTGATCGCATCGAACTTGGAACGGTTACTTGGGACTCTCTGGAAAGTGGTTGGATTCTGGATCTGGGTTGAACGATGCCCCCTGCGGCCTGGCTTGGTCAAGGGACTGGAACTTTTTGTAGTAACCCTCACATGTATTACGTTGAAATAAACATATCGTCTTAACACGTCTACCAATCGTTTTTTCAACCAATCGGTTTTCTTCACACTCCGAAATCACGCCCACAACTTTTATATAATATGCAACAATTAATTACAGGTTAACACAACAACATCATGTGCATAATTTGCCCGCAAACTACTAGTAATTAAATAACAATTATTGTAATAATTATTATCGAAATAAAATTTAAGTTATAAGGCAAAAAAAAGGAATAAATAAATTAAAACAATAATTCATAATAGAGTGATTAAAATGTAGTATACTTAAATTTGAATTATAATTTATTAGAGTTCAAACAAATAAGAATAAACAAATAATTATTATAAACATTTGTATTTGATTATATCGATAAAGTGTATAATGTATTAGATTAGCTATTTAAGATTAGTTTTTTAAGTAAACCAATGTATGAATTTATGTAAAATATGTTTTTATCTGTAGCTTCAGTCTAAGTGTACACTGTTACCAAATTCCACAGAAATTGATACAATGGTTTTCTTACAAACTAATCATCATGTAGCGGCCCTGCATGCATATCTCCGTTGCCGTGTACATTTCATAGCAATAGGGTAAAAAAAACATTGTAAAGAATTTATATATTTTAGTTATTATATTTGTAGTGTAGGTATATATTAGTAGTATAATTAGTAACTAGGCGAAGAAGATGTGGCAGAAACTGTAGGAAACGTTATAGCCTGCTGCTGTTCTCTCACATCTTCCGATGTCCCCATGCGTAGATCACCATTCACCATTACGAACATGGCAAACAAGCATATGATTACCTGTTAAATATAAAATGTACTTAATAAAAAATTTGTAATGACGCTAGATTGAAATTATAACTAGAACAAATACGAGTAGCTAAGTAACCGTTCAAATCACTACAATATTCTATGCAGGCAATAAATCTTGATGAATTCGTTTGTTATAGGGCTAGTACCAGCTTAGTGCATGCTTAGAAACTATGATAGAAAAAAAATCGACAGTTTTTAGAATGAAGTTCCTTATGGGGCGTTGCGGAGGGGTACCCTAGCCGGTAAAAAAAATCTGTAACGTTAAAGAAAGCGTAAGATTTTTATATCATTTTAATGGCAAATTCTCTAAACGGCTGTAGAGAGGTTTTTGATCTAGGAGTAAAATAAGTAAAGAATAAATTAAAGGTCAAATAGTAGCTTAAAGTTTATTGAATTAAGGTTGAATTTCGACTACGGGTGATCACTATAAGGACGCGAGTTCCACAGTTTTTGTTTACCTAAAAAAATTTAATATGGAAGGTGTTCGGTGATGATGACGCGAGTTCCATGTTTTTGTTTCCCCAAAAAGTGCTCAACAAAAGAAGTCTTCACTTCAAAAATGTTTTGGGACGTTTCATAGTGCCTTAGATTTTGTGATTGAACGACTGAAACAAAAAACTAACTCGACTGTTTTTTGTTTGGCCCACTGAGCTTTGTCCGACATAAAAAAATACTGAGTCGTCCCTAACATACGCTTTCTTCGTCCTATTTTATATACTTTCGCGACCCGTTTTCATATCGTGGCTAGTCATGGTCTATGTGAATATGGGAATTAAAATACTTGACAGTACCTACTTACCAATAAGACAAACTTCATTTTCTCGCTCTAAAAGTCAATATAATGTCAACCTATCTCTATTGAATTTTTAGAAAATACTAACTTTATACTACTTTATAACTAAAACTTACGCCTTAAAGCAATAAGTGTGTAATTGTTAAAACATAATTTAATAATTTTCCAGAAAAATGTTTTTCTATGTTCATTAAATAGTAGACGTGGCCCGCCCCGAATTCGCTCGGGTTAAACTATTTTTAGCTTAACTTTTTTTTTACATAAAAACTTTTTCCTGACAATAACGAACAGAAGAATTAGTGGAATTGGTTCAACTGTTCTCGAGATTTGCGCTCAGCAACACATTTAGCGATTCATTTTTATATTATAGATCTTTGTTATGAGACGAAGTTTCGAGATCATTAATAGGATATAAAACCAGTTTTTTATTTAATCTACATTTACGTAAGTCTCTGTATTGTAGGACATAAATAACAATCACTATGATATTTTTTTTTTTTTTAAGTATTAGCTTATTGTAAACAGTTTTCAATGGTCCAATTACTAGGTTATTGTTTCTAATAGATACATCATTATGAGATTATTACAGTAAATTTGTAGATTTGCTGATATCTAATATTAAGTACCTATATTATGAACGTTTTTTTTAGAGTTTCTTACCCAAAAGAAGCCAATAGAAACCTATTTCTAAGCCTCCGCTGACACTAAGAGACAGAAATGAAAAAATAATATAGAAAACCGAACTAAAAAATAGAAAATAAATTTTCATCTTAATTTAAATTTATTAAAGTTTATTTTCTATTTTTTAGTTCGGTTTTCTATAAAAAGCGTGTTTTTTAGTTTTTTTATACTATTATTTATTATTTTTTACTTTTTAGTAATAATAATATTATTTATAATTTTATCAAATTAGTGTATTGTCATCGGTCCTCGATAAATCTACAAAGTTTGAACGAAATCTGGCCGTTTAAAGTGGGTCAAAATCGCGCACAAAGAAGTCGGTTACAAACATACAAACCTACAAACATACAGGTGAAGCTAATAAAAAGCGTGTAAAAATAAGAGGTATTTAACCTTATTTGTTCCAAATTTCTCATAACAATAAAAAGCTGTATCTGTTAATATAATAGCACGTTACGTTAGCACGTCTTATTGCTCGGGGGCGTCGTTATCTTTTAAAAATTCAAATAGAATGTAAATATAGAATTTAGTACAAAAATACTTTAAATAAAATTCCCATAAGCCTTAGATACCAAGAAGTGACGATAACCAATGGAAGGCTGGCTATATCATCACCCAAATGGAAAAAATACTTCTATACTTTCTGCAGTCCATCTTTGTATAAACTTTATTTTATACTAAATCTCACCCTCCTGCTTACGCGCAATGTATGGATGTGTGTGTATATTTGTTACTGTAGTGAAACTACGTTTGCGTGTTCAAAAGTCATTCTTTATTAACTAAGAAAGAAAAAAAGGAAATTAAGAAAGGAGTTATAAGGTTTTTAAAGGTTCGGCAACGCGTGAGTGACACCCCTGGTGTTGTCCATAGGCTACGGTAACTGCTTACCATCAGGCGGGCCGTATGCGTAAACAAACAATCAAACTCTTCAGCTTTATAATATTAGTATAGATAAAATATAAATACTCTCTAAGTTATTTTTTTTTTATACTACCTAGGTGACAAACAAGCATATGACTCGCCTGGTGGTAAGCAAGTTACCATATCCTATGGACCCACAATTCTCAAACTCAAAATTTATTTATTCATTTAGGTTATCATTAAAGTACCTAACACTTATGAAGGTCATAAATTATGAATAAGCCAGAAAGATGATGTTAGCAAAATTTTCCTACGGCTAGTTCGCTGACGTGGAGCCTTGAGAAAAACTAGCAAGAAATGAATTTCTTGCTAGTTTTGGCGATTAAAAAGAGTGGGCTAAGTGGAAAGATAGTTACATTCTTTTGTTAAATTCTGTTAAATTTGTGATATTCATTCAGTAAATACTAGTATTTACTGAATGAATATCACTGTTCAAGCACAAGGGTTATTATACTATTAATGACTTTTTAAATGCTAAAAAGTCATGGGGTTAATTGCTAATTTTGATGCAGAAATATAAGAATAATAACTACATTTGAAATTTGTCATAAAGAGACGTTTTGTTATAATTATTGACTTTCTATCTAGTTTTTTTATTTTTATTATGTCCTAGATTGTCATGCTCATGGCTGGTCCGTACGTCATGCTCGTGAACGGATGCTACTTGAGGTGGCTAGTCAATCTTGGCATGATTTATTTTTGAATAATAAAGATATATATGTTACGGTAAGAGTGAATAATTGAAGATTATTAATAATTATCTATTATTATTAATAATTACCGAAAGTCGAGGTTAAACTGATAAATTAATCACATTTGTCGGTTATTATTAATAATTTAACCCCAGTAGTGATAAATGTAATAAGTGGCCAAGGATTGCGGGGCGGGGCGGTGTGTGCGACGTGCGTGAGGCGCGGGGGGTTTTTATTTATTTCACCTAACCTAACCTAACCTAGGTTAGGTTAGGTTAGGTTTTTATTTATTTTTTAACTTTTACCAATATGTGTCGTGAATTATTAATAATTACTACTAAAAGTAATAAATTTCGATCGATTATTCACATTCACCAAAACATGTGGTTATTATTAATAATTTTGAAAAAATATTAATAATTTTCAATTAATCAGATTTACCGTAACATATATATATAGTTTTCAATAAGATCGCACTGTGATTTCGGCACGTTTCTATCTTATACATACAAAAAGAAAGGATCCCTCATTGCCACACAATGAAAATCTAAATTCATTTTTTTTACCAATAGAAAGCTACGTTTTTGTGAGTCTCATAGGCTATACTGTATTGACAAAAACATGGACCCCAAAAAATACCAACCGATCGGCTAGTCATATCATAAAGTGATAACAGCAAGCTTAGAAAGTAGAACAAACCACCATGAGACATGGCTTATAATATTAAGACCATGTAAATGAGTCCTGCATTGCAGAGTATAGATTATTATATGATTTTAAAATAATATACGATTGCGTGCAATAAAATATATTTTTATACTTTGTGTCAATTTACATTGAGAGTTTCAAGAGTCCGTAGCAGTGTTTCAGTTGTTCAGCCCCCTCACCTTCCCTCCCACAATCACTTAAGCACATAGTATAGAGTGTTTGAAATATTTTAATATTTTATGACATACATTAAACATGAATAAAAATAGAAATTTTACAGATTGTGTTGTTTAACCATTTTGTTAACTTCTCTTACTATTTTATTTTATTTTCTTTTTTAGTATTAGTTGAAGAACATGTTAAATTGAACAGTAAAAAAACTTTTCTTTGTTGTCAAATACCTTATTGCTTAATTACGGTCTCAGGGTCTTCCTGTATCAGGATAAAGGAAGACTCTGAGACTTAGTAGGCTCCGCGAAGCAGCTGCGCGTTGACCTCAAGCGATCGACCATTACCCGGATTTGTACCTAGGAACAAAAAAGTTACCATTATCAATTGACGAATAATGATTGTATACAATATAAGTTTTGCAAAGTAATGTTATGTGTCAATATATTATATATTCTATGCTTCTTTTAAAAGAGCTGTAAAGGTTTAGACTTTAAACCACACGCACTGGCCGAATACGAGTTGGTGCGTCTAACATTACTTTTATGAGTAGATGATATAGATATATTATGAAAGGTCTGGCACCAGAGTGTTCTGTCTTAGTTGCTATCATACCGTCTCCAGGGATTATGCGGATAGGTTGCCAGCTTTTTGAACCGTTGTTGATGGTTGTTGCTCGGATCGCTTGGACATTAATGATGGCTTACCGTAACGCTCTGTGCTGTTCCCGACGTTTTTTCTGCTACATATAAATGAAATGTTGTCTATCGACGACATTCATTGCTATGCAGACAACAGCACCGGGGACACTTTTTACATAGGCTGCGAAAAAATCCCTCGTTCCATTTATGATGAAAGTCGTTAAAAACTTTTGTCTGAAATCAGTAGTCCTCTTTCCAGGGTCTCTGAATGGAAACGACAAAATTTAGCCCAATTTAACCCCACTCAAACTCAAGTTCGCTTGTTCAACGCTTTAAAAGCCGTATTTGCTATGGCTTCACGATTCCAAGACTATATATAATGCCGAGGATCTCAATGCTGTTGTAATAAACAAGAGCATTGAGATCCTCGGCATTTACGTCCAGCTACGTCCAGTTCTGACATTACTTGGAAAACAAGGCTAGGCTGACATCTACAAAGCTCGGTGTGCTCATTATGGCAAAACGGTACTTCACCACAAGCAAAAAGCGCAACATGAATACGTACATACGTATGGATGCATATGCATGAAAGCCGCTGTCACCTTTGAGCAAGAGCACCTATGTATCAGCTGGGACCTTTTGACTCAATCCAAAGACGCGCGTGTGAGGATTTTTGACGATCTCAAGCTTACAAGCGGTATTGATCCACTAAGAGCCGCCTGCACAAAAGGGGATGGTGTTCTGAGGAATAAAATAAATAGGATAGCATCCCCACGGCCACGTTTTATCAACGCATCTCGCCCCACCAACACGGAGTTGATTCTCACATCTTAGCACCTCAAACATGCCGTACCATACGGTTTCATAGGAATGTCCTACCACGTACAATTAGGTTGTGGAATGAGTTCCTTGTCGAAGTTTTCTCGAGAGACTGCATGGAGTTCTTCAAGAAAGGAGTTATAAGGATCTTAAAGGGTCGGCAACGCGCGAGTAACACACCTGGTGCATCCTTAAGCTACGGTAAATGCGTTCCTTTAAGCAGACCGTATGCTTGTTTGCCACCTTGGTAGTATAAAAAAAAAAACGATTTTTTATTAGGTACTATTATTAGAATAAAATACTCACCGTTTGGCGATTCATCAGAAGTTGACGGTGATTGGCCATTTGCCGGTGTTACGCCATTTGCCGGTGTTGCGCCATTTGCCGGTGTTACGCCATTTGCCGGTGATTCGCCATTTGCCGGTGTTTCGCCATTTGCCGGTGTTTCACCATTTGCCGGTGATTGGCCATTTGCCGGTGTTTCACCATTTGCTGGTGATTGGCCATTTGCCGGTGTTACGCCAATTGCCGGTGTTACGCCATTTGCTGGTGATTCGCCATTTGCCGGTGTTTCGCCATTTGCCGGTGTTTCACCATTTGCCGGTGATTGGCCATTTGTTGGTGTTTGGCTAGGTGTTTGACCATTTTCCGGTGTTTGGCCAGTTCCTGGACCTGGATTCGATTCCGAGGTTTGTCCAGTATTTTGCGGTCGGGTACCTTGACTGTTTACTACCATGAATATGGCAAACAAGCATGGGATCACCTGTTGATTGACAAATTTAATTTATTCCCACATATTTTAGACATATTTTCTTTAAAATTTTGTATTTAGACACAAATAAAAATTTGCAATTAATTTGGCTTATTATTATAAGCAGATCTTGTTGATCATAAAATATGAATAATCAGAAATATTGTAAATGTGAAATTAATATTTCATAACCCTCAGACTAAGACTTCACTTTAAGTTTTTTTTTTGCAGGCAATTCAAATATTATAATTACTTACCAATACAAGTAACTTCATCTTCTCGTTTCAAGTGCCCGGATATATAATATATCGATGAACAGTTTATGTACACAGTAGTCTGCTGAATTTACAGAACAAGATTTAATATTGTTTCCCTTCTCTGTTATATTTATATAGAAATAGTTATCTTTTAGGGTTCCGTAGCCAAAATAGAATCCTTAAAATTGCGTACGTCTGTCGCTTAAATTATATATGTCTGTCGCCTCCGAATGTCTTAGTACAAGAAACCAAAAATTTGGCATGGATGGTCATATTAATCACGGGTTAAAATAACCATCTATGCCAAATTAGTTGGAAAATAGTTTTTTCATTCGGAAAGCTGAGAAATATTAAACTTTATTAACTTATATTTTTGTTTAATTAAGTTCTCCCCTGCCACCTAATTAGTTGATACAGATCCATCCACCTCAATCAAAAGACGTCCACTGCTCAATTTTAAGTTAAGGGTGTACCTATATGAAAAAAATAGCAGTTGTATATTATCCGGGGTTAAAAAAAATTGGGTCGGAAACATAAGGGTACTAACTATCGCAAGCATCCAAGGGTACGGTAACTGCTCACGACCAAGCGGGCCATATGCTTATTTGCCACTTAAGAAGTCCTACAAAAATAAATTGAAGTAAGGAGGACGGCAGCTTAATGAGTCTTTGTCGATAAATGTATAAAATAAATCAATAATTGTAAAAAATATATATTGATTAATTTATGAAATGAATGAAAAATAAAATTTGTACAAATTTCATGGAAAATTACTAAGATGAAGTTAATAATAATAATATAAGTGAGTGTTGTGACGAACAACTACGGAACCCTACACTGCGCGTGCGCAACACGCACTTGGCCAGTTTAATTATATTTTAGGCGTGTTGCATTGTTATCGCATTCACGTTCTACTTAATTGTATAAAATAGAAATAACTAACGATAGAGACCTGAAAGCTAATTTAGTTTAAATTATTTTTAAGTCAATATAAATTAGATAAACTTATCAAAAAATGTACATATTTCTGTTTAACATATCATTAAACAAAGAACCAGAGTATGACGATATGATTCGTTTTATTTAGTTTTATGCCACCTTATTTGTTTATTAGACCTTAATTTGGAGCCGTGACAAATATGCGTTTTTTATATTTTTTCGGTCATAACTTTTATGAAAATCAACTTGTTGCGTCATCAAGCCTGATTTATATCTATATCAGGTTAAAATGTCATTGCTCTAGGCTAAAAATCCAAGATAGAAAATCAGGAATACGTTTGTATGGTAAATTGGGCAGTAGCAATCGCTCTTAGACGCTAAATTGTGATGACTAAAATGACTGGTAGACGAAATTGTTGATATGTCAGAGGTTTTTGACAGGCAAACTAACCCAAGTCAAGGCTATACCGCAGTTACATTACACGTAATGTCCAAATAAATGTACAAATTATTTTAAAAAAATAGCCCATGCTAAAGTTATTTTAATTTCAAGTGCTATTTTTTGGTTAAGTTAAGGATCGGGTCTCCTCTCCCTGCCAATTCTGCTATATGGTTGTTTTTCAATATGTAGGTACGAAATTAAAAGGAAAACTGCCACAGCTAAATAGGTTTCACAATTTTACGAGCAATAGTCGATTAACTTATAATATGGATCACCAGTCTCTTTCTCCTGTCCTCCATAATTTAACTACCTCCATAATTTAACTACCATAGATTTTTTCTAAAACTGCAAAAAAAAACTTGGCGCATTGACACTTGACACATTGCAGAAGTAAGCATAAGCATGTAAAGCTCATTTCAGTCTCTCAAAAGTCTCAGAAATGTCTTACAAGACCTTTCAAAACTAAAGTTTCTCTTCCGCAATCTCTTCTACTTCCACTCCTAGACTAAGCTGATGTCTTTTTCTTTGATACTAAGTCGGAACTTTTAAAAAAGTTCGAGCGTCTCTAGAATCTGGGCAAACGCTTAATTTTCGATCTGCCATGTATCGGCATTTCGAACCCGATTGAGGTGGTTATCTATTCGGAGGCGCCGGCGCCGGCCGGCTGATTCTCTAAGAAACAGCGATGGCAAACTGACAGTTGTGATCACAAACTGACAGTTGTGATTGCTCGGTGACGGCACAATCTATGGACTAAACGTCAAAAAGGGTTTGTTTTTGCTTTAACGGAATACCGATTATATCAATCTGACAGCCAGATTTTGCTCGGTTTTTGCTCTTACGGAATACCCTTGCAGGACTTCCAAATCCTTTCCCTTCTTTATTCTGTACTCCATAATCCCAATTCTCTCACATATCTTCTTGAACGCTTTAGCTATAGGTAGCGTAAAGTGTTCTATAACTAAGTCTCTATATTTAAGTAATAACATTAAGCAGTCCGATAATAAAGTAAAAGCAACTTTGAATATTATCAATAATGAAACTGGTAGAATCAAATTGTGCGATGACACGTTTTATTTTGTTTTTTCAGAGGTTTGCTGTAAGAGAACTCAATTTTAAGTTAAACTCGCCTATGTACATAATGATATTAATACCTATGTAATACTGTCTGTATTTCTCTGTTGAACATTAAATATTAAATTAAAAACATCAATTTTATTGAAGCAAATCTTGCTGCGTTCAAATGATGCCACCATATAAATGGAGCAAGATTTGCTAAGCTTTGGTAGCTTTCTGTTTTCTATACTAACTTATATAGAGGTAAAGTTCGTGACGTTGTAAGGGGTAATCTCTGGATCTACTTAACTGATTTTGAAAATTCTTTACCAAAGAAAGCCACGTTTTTGTGAGTGTCATAGGCTATACTTTATTGACAAAAACATGGACCCAAAAAAATCACTTCATTAGTGACTAGCCGATCGCTAGTCACTAATGAAGTGATAACAGCAAGCTTAGAAAGTAGAACAAACCACCATGAGACATGGCTTATTATACTAAGACCATGTAAATGAGTCCTGCATTGCAGAGTATAGATTGTTATATGTTTTTAAAATAATATACGATTGCGTGCAATAAAATATATTTTTATTCTTTGTGTCAATTTACATTGAGAGTTTCAAGAGTCCGTAGCAGTGTTTCAGTTGTTCAGCCCCCTCACCTTTCCTTCCACAATCACTTAAGCACATAGTATAGAGTGTTTGAAATATTTTAACATTTTATGACATACATTAAACATGAATAAAAATAGAAATTATACAGATTGTGTTGTTTAACCATTTTGTTAACTTCTCTTACAATTTTATTTTATTTTCTTTTTTAGTATTAGTTGAAGAACATGTTAAATTGAACAGTAAAAAAACTTTTCTTTGTTGTCAAATACCCTATTGCTTAATTACGGTCTCAGGGTCTTCCTGTATCAGGATAAAGGAAGACTCTGAGACTTAGTAGGCTCCGCGAAGCAGCTGCGCGTTGACCTCAAGCGATCGACCATTACCCGGATTTGTACCTAGGAACAAAAAAGTTACCATTATCAATTGACGAATAATGATTGTATACAATATAAGTTTTGCAAAGTAATGTTATGTGTCAATATATTATATATTCTATGCTTCTTTTAAAAGAGCTGTAAAGGTTTAGACTTTAAACCACACGCACTGGCCGAATACGAGTTGGTGCGTCTAACATTACTTTTATGAGTAGATGATATAGATATATTATGAAGGGTCTGGCACCAGAGTGTTCTGTCTTAGTTGCTATCATACCGTCTCCAGGGATTATGCGGATAGGTTGCCAGCTTTTTGAACCGTTGTTGATGGTTGTTGCTCGGATCGCTTGGACATTAATGATGGCTTACCGTAACGCTCTGTGCTGTTCCCGACGTTTTTTCTGCTACATATAAATGAAATGTTGTCTATCGACGACATTCATTGCTATGCAGACAACAGCACCGGGGACACTTTTTACATAGGCTGCGAAAAAATCCCTCGTTCCATTTATGATGAAAGTCGTTAAAAACTTTTGTCTGAAATTGGTAGTCCTCTTTCCAGGGTCTCTGAATGGAAACGACAAAATTTAGCCCAATTTAACCCCACTCAAACTCAAGTTCGCTTGTTCAACGCTTTAAAAGCCGTATTTGCTATGGCTTCACGATTCCAAGACTATATATAATGCCGAGGATCTCAATGCTGTTGTAATAAACAAGAGCATTGAGATCCTCGGCATTTACGTCCAGCTACGTCCAGTTCTGACATTACTTGGAAAACAAGGCTAGGCTGACATCTACAAAGCTCGGTGTGCTCATTATGGCAAAACGGTACTTCACCACAAGCAAAAAGCGCAACATGAATACGTACATATGTATGGATGCATATGCATGAAAGCCGCTGTCACCTTTGAGCAAGAGCACCTATGTATCAGCTGGGACCTTTTGACTCAATCCAAAGACGCGCGTGTGAGGATTTTTGACGATCTCAAGCTTACAAGCGGTATTGATCCACTAAGAGCCGCCTGCACAAAAGGGGATGGTGTTCTGAGGAATAAAATAAATAGGATAGCATCCCCACGGCCACGTTTTATCAACGCATCTCGCCCCACCAACATGGAGTTGATTCTCACATCTTAGCACCTCAAACATGCCGTACCATACGGTTTCATAGGAATGTCCTACCACGTACAATTAGGTTGTGGAATGAGTTCCTTGTCGAAGTGTTCTCGAGAGACTGCATGGAGTTCTTCAAGAAAGGAGTTATAAGGATCTTAAAGGGTCGGCATCGCGCGAGTAACACACCTGGTGCATCCTTAAGCTACGGTAAATGCGTTCCTTTAAGCAGACCGTATGCTTGTTTGCCACTTTGGTAGTATAAAAAAAAAACGATTTTTTATTAGGTACTATTATTAGAATAAAATACTCACCGTTTGGCGATTCATCAGAAGTTGACGGTGATTGGCCATTTGCCGGTGTTACGCCATTTGCCGGTGTTGCGCCATTTGCCGGTGTTACGCCATTTGCCGGTGATTCGTCATTTGCCGGTGTTTCGCCATTTGCCGGTGTTTCACCATTTGCCGGTGATTGGCCATTTGCCGGTGTTACGCCAATTGCCGGTGTTACGCCATTTGCCGGTGTTACGCCATTTGCCGGTGATTCGCCATTTGCCGGTGTTTCGCCATTTGCCGGTGTTTCGCCATTTGCCGGTGATTGGCCATTTGCCGGTGTAACGCCATTTGCCGGTGTTACGCCATTTGCCGGTGATTCGCCATTTGCCGGTGTTTCGCCATTTGCCGGTGTTTCACCATTTGCTGGTGATTGGCCATTTGCCGGTGTTACGCCAATTGCCGGTGTTAC
The DNA here is from genome assembly GCA_947095525.1 of Trisateles emortualis. Taxonomy (NCBI): domain Eukaryota; kingdom Metazoa; phylum Arthropoda; class Insecta; order Lepidoptera; family Erebidae; genus Trisateles; species Trisateles emortualis. The sequence goes on along the minus strand of OX352740.1, from coordinate 3,374,556 downwards.
GCCATTTGCTGGTGATTCGCCATTTGCCTGTGTTTCGCCATTTGCCGGTGGTTCACCATTTGCCGGTGATTGGCCATTTGTTGGTGTTTGGCTAGGTGTTTGACCATTTTCCGGTGTTTGGCCAGTTCCTGGACCTGGATTAGATTCCGAGGTTTGTCCAGTATTTTGACTGTTTACTACCATGAATATGGCAAACAAGCATGGGATCACCTGTTGGTTGACAAATTTAATTTATTCCCACATATTTTAGACATATTTTCTTTAAAATTTTGTATTTAGACACAAATAAAAGTTTGCAATTAATTTGGCTTATTATTATAAGCAGATCTTGTTAATCATAAAATATGAATAATAAGAAATATTGTAAATGTGAAATTAATATTTCATAACCCTCAGACTAAGACTTCACTTTAAGTTTTTTTTTTGCAGGCAATTCAAATATTATAATTACTTACCAATACAAGTAACTTCATCTTCTCGTTTCAAGTGCCCGGATATATAATATATCGATGAACAGTTTATGTAGACAGTAGTCTGCTGAATTTACAGAACAAGAGTTAATATTGTTTCCCTTCTCTGTTATATTTATATAGAAATAGTTATCTTTTAGGGTTCCGTAGCCAAAATAGAATCCCTAAAATTGCGTACGTCTGTCGCTTAAATTATATATGTCTGTCGCCTCCGAATCTCTTAGTACAAGAAACCAAAAATTTGGCATGGATGGTCATATTAATCACGGGTTAAAATAACCATCTATGCCAAATTAGTTGGAAAATAGTTTTTTGATTCGGAAAGCTGAGAAATATGAAACTTTATTAACTTATATTTTTGTTTGATTAAGTTCTCCCTTTTTTTTTTTTTTTCTACGTGGTTTAAATGCATTTACGCATACCACCCACCTGGGCGTCGGTGGGTGGTTATGTCGGACTCCCCGGTCTCCTACAGGAGACCGTCCTACCGACTAAACATTCCACGGTGTTCCCTCAGACGACCTATTGCAGGGGACACGAGTACGCTTGCGCATTCATCCGCATTCCCCGCAGGTCATGGCTCGCCGACCCTGGCGAGCCCCATCTGATTTGGAGGGCCTAGCCCTTCCTCTCGGGCCTGCTAAGTGACGACTGCCCAAGGTCGCCACCCGCCGGCCATCGCTCACGGTGGTCGGAGGTCTTGCGCCCTCCGACGCCCGTTGCGTCGTCTGCGGGAGGGGAGGATAGCTATTGCTTCCCTCTCCCTTTCCGCCAGCTCCTTGGCGAGCATCACCTCCTCGCAAAAGGAGGCGACGGAGTCCCAGGCAGTCTCGCCCTCGACCATGGCAAGCACCACAGAAGAGAGCGAAAAGCCGCCCGCCACCCCTATAGCAACGCCAAGGTCTCAGCGTTGCCCCGTCCACGCCGGACACTCCACCAGTGTGTGGAGCGCCGTGTCTTCAGGGCAGTTCCCGCAGTGGTGACACTCGGGCGTCTGCTCCCGACCTATACGATGCAGGTACTTTCCGAAGCACCCGTGCCCCGTCAGTACCTGCGTCAGCCGGAACGTAAGGGCGCCATGACGCCTCTCCAGCCACTCGTCGAGCACGGGACTTACCGCCGCAATAACTTCGTGCCCGGCACTGGGTTGCGCAAGACGCGCCCTCCACTCCTCCACCATGAAAGTGTGGAGCTGAGCCCTTCGCGCCCCGATTTCTCGGGGCCTCGGAAGGGAGCCCTGTGCCAACTTATCCTCGCGCCAATGGTACATCGACGCAAGGACCCTCGCCTCTAGATCCCACGGAGGGGATCCTGCGAGAAGGCTCGCCGCCTCGAACGAGATTGTCCGATACCCTCGGATAATCCTGACGGCTATTGCACGATGCGGCCTCCGCAAAGATGCAATGTTGTAGGCCTTCAGGTTATCGGCCCAAACGGGAGCTCCGTAAAGAGCCATGGATCGGACGATCCCCGCGTATAGCCTCCGGCAGGAGACGTTCGGGCCCCCAAGATTGGGCAGGAGTCGCGATAGCGCACCCGCGGTGCCCATCAGCTTGGGGGCCAAACAACGGAAGTGCTCCTTGAAGTTCCACCGGCTGTCGAGAACGAGACCTAAGTATTTAAGCGTCGTCCCGACGCCGATGCGAACACCTCCTACCATTATGTGGGAACCCTGGGGTGGCCTGTTTTGGGGACCGTGAAAACACACGGCCTCCGACTTGTTCAGAGCCACCTCGAGACCCAACCGCCGGATTCTTCCTACGACTTGCGCGACACCAGCCGTAGCTAGTATCGACGCATGCCGGAAGTCTTTCCCCCGTGCCGTGACTAGGGTGTCATCGGCGTAGCACGTCACGGTGACCCCCGGAAGGAGTACACCGCGAAGCACCCAGTCGTATCCGATGTTCCACAAGAGCGGCCCTAGGACTGATCCCTGCGGGACACCGCACGACATCTCTCGCCGAACCCACCCAGCCCGACCCGGGTAGACCACTGCTCTGTCGCTTAGGTAAGCCCCGACGCTGCGGCGGAGGTAGGTCGGCACTCGGTGGTACGCGAGTGCCTCCCTTACGCAGCTCCAAGGCAAGGTGTTGAACGCGTTGGCGATGTCGAGTGACACCGCCAGCACCACCTCACGCTGGGATATTGCTTCCTCCGCCAGGCTCCTTACACGCATTATCGCGTGTACGGTGGAGCGTCCTTTTTGGAAACCGAACTGGTTGTCCGCCAGATCCGGACCCACCGTGCTGAGGTGTGCGACGAGGCGGTCCGCGATGACACGCTCAAAGAGCTTCGCCACCTCGTCCAGCAGCACTATGGGCCGGTAGGCAGACGGGGAGTCCGCTGGGCGCCCGTCCTTCTTGAGGAGGACCAGCTTGCCGGACTTCCACCGAAGCGGAAACCGGCCCCCCTCCAGGCACGCACTGAGAAGCCCCAGTAGTCGGGGCCCGAGCTCCTTGAGAGCCAGGACCCGTGCGCGACCCGGAATGCCGTCACACAATCGCTCCGTAATTGGGCGATGTCCTCCGTCCACCAGTACACCTGGCGCCTCGCAGGTCGAGTGTGGACCCAAGGCATCGCCGCATCGCAAATTTGCGTCAACGCATCCTGGAACCACTCGGCCTCCAACTCGATGTCGTCAGGCCTGTCCGGTGCATCGCACCAGGTCTGAGCGATGGAGTTCTCCCCTGCCACCTAATTAGTTGATACAGATCCATCCACCTCAATCAAAAGACGTCCACTGCTCAATTTTAAGTTTAGGTTTGTACCTATATGAAAAAAATAGCAGTTGTATATTATCCGGGGTTAAAAAAAATTGGGTCGGAAACATAAGGGTACTAACTATCGCAAGCATCCAAGGGTACGGTAACTGCTCACGACCAAGCGGGCCATATGCTTATTTGCCATTTAAGAAGTCCTAAAAAAATAAATTGAAGTAAGGAGGACGGCAGCTTAATGAGTCTTTGTCGATAAATGTATAAAATAAATCAATAATTGTAAAAAATATATATTGATTAATTTATGAAATGAATGAAAAATAAAATTTGTACAAATTTCATGGAAAATTACTAAGATGAAGTTAATAATAATAATATAAGTGAGTGTTGTGACGAACAACTACGGAACCCTACACTGCGCGTGCGCAACACGCACTTGGCCAGTTTAATTATATTTTAGGCGTGTTGCATTGTTATCGCATTCATGTTCTACTTAATTGTATAAAATAGAAATAACTAACGATAGAGACCTGAAAGCTAATTTAGTTTAAATTATTTTTAAGTCAATATAAATATGATAAACTTATCAAAAAATTTACATATTTCTGTTTAACATATCATTAAACAAAGAACCAGAGTATGATGATATGATTCGTTTTATTTAGTTTTATGCCACCTTATTTGTTTATTAGACCTTAATTTGGAGCCGTGACAAATATGCGTTTTTTATATTTTTTCGGTCATAACTTTTATGAAAATCAACTTGTTGCGTCATCAAGCCTGATTTATATCTATATCAGGTTAAAATGTCATTGCTCTAGGGTAAAAATCCAAGATAGAAAATCAGGAATACGTTTGTATGGTAAATTGGGCAGTAGCAATCGCTCTTAGACGCTAAATTGTGATGACTAAAATGACTGGTAGACAAAATTGTTGATATGTCAGAGGTTTTTGACAGGCAAACTAACCCAAGTCAAGGCTATACCGCAGTTACATTACACGTAATGTCCAAATAAATGTACAAATTATTTAAACAAAATAGCCCATGCTAAAGTTATTTTAATTTCAAGTGCTATTTTTTGGTTAAGTTAAGGATCGGGTCTCCTCTCCCTGCCAATTCTGCTATATGGTTGTTTTTCAATATGTAGGTATGAAATTAAAAGGAAAACTGCCACAGCTAAATAGGTTTCACAATTTTACGAGCAATAGTCGATTAACTTATAATATGGATCACCAGTCTCTTTCTCCTGTCCTCCATAATTTAACTACCATAGATTTTTTCTAAAACTGCAAAAAAAAAACTTGGCGCATTGACACTTGACACATTGCAGAAGTAAGCATAAGCATGTAAAGCTCATTTCAGTCTCTCAAAAGTCTCAGAAATGTCTTACAAGACCTTTCAAAACTAAAGTTTCTCTTCCGCAATCTCTTCTACTTCCACTCCTAGACTAAGCTGATGTCTTTTTCTTTGATACTAAGTCGGAACTTTTAAAAAAGTTCGAGCGTCTCTAGAATCTGGGCAAACGCTTAATTTTCGATCTGCCATGTATCGGCATTTCGAACCCGATTGAGGTGGTTATCTGTTCGGAGGCGCCGGCGCCGGCCGGCTGATTCTCTAAGAAACAGCGATGGCAAACTGACAGTTGTGATCACAAACTGACAGTTGTGATTGCTCGGTGACGGCACAATCTATGGACTAAACGTCAAAAAGGGTTTGTTTTTGCTTTAACGGAATACCGATTATCAATCTGACACCCAGATTTTGCTCGGTTTTTGCTCTTACGGAATACCCTTGCAGGACTTCCAAATCCTTTCCCTTCTTTATTCTGTACTCCATAATCCCAATTCTCTCACATATCTTCTTGAACGCTTTAGCTATAGGTAGCGTAAAGTGTTCTATAACTAAGTCTCTATATTTAAGTAATAACATTAAGCAGTCAGATAATAAAGTAAAAGCAACTTGGAATATTATCAATAATGAAACTGGTAGAATCAAATTGTGCGATGACACGTTTTATTTTGTTTTCTCAGAGGTTTGCTGTAAGAGAACTCAATTTTAAGTTAAACTCGCCTATGTACATAATGATATTAATACCTATGTAATACTGTCTGTATTTCTCTGTTGAACATTAAATATTAAATTAAAAACATCAATTGAAGCAAATCTTGCTCCGTTCAAATGATGCCACCATATAAATGGAGCAAGATTTGCTAAGCTTTGGTAGCTTTCTTTTTTCTATACTAACTTATATAGAGGTAAAGTTCGTGACGTTGTAAGGGGTAATCTCTGGATCTACTTAACTGATTTTGAAAATTCTTTACCAAAGAAAGCCACGTTTTTGTGAGTGTCATAGGCTATACTTTATTGACAAAAACATGAACCCCAAAAAATACCAACCGATCGGCTAGTCACTAATGAAGTGATAACAGCAAGCTTAGAAAGTAGAACAAACCACCATGAGACATGGCTTATTATACTAAGACCATGTAAATGAGTCCTGCATTGCAGAGTATAGATTGTTATATGTTTTTAAAATAATATACGATTGCGTGCAATTAAATATATTTTTATACTTTGTGTCAATTTACATTGAGAGTTTCAAGAGTCCGTAGCAGTGTTTCAGTTGTTCTGCCCCCTCACCTTCCCTCCCACAATCACTTAAGCACATAGTATAGAGTGTTTGAAATATTTTAACATTTTATGACATACATTAAACATGAATAAAAATAGAAATTATACAGATTGTGTTGTTTAACCTTTTTGTTAACTTCTCTTACAATTTTGTTTTATTTTCTTTTTTAGTATTAGTTGAAGAACATGTTAAATTGAATAGTAATTTTTTTTTTTTTTTATTGTCAAATACCCTATTGCTTAATCACGGTCTCGGGGTCTTCCTGTATCAGGATAAAGGAAGACTCTGAGACTTAGTAGGCTCCGCGAAGCAGCTGCGCGTCGACCTCAAGCGATCGACCATTACCCGGATTTGTACCTAGGAACAAACAAGTTAACATTATCAATTGAAAAATAATGATTGTATACAATATAAGTGTTGCAAAGCAATGTTATGTGTCAATATATTATATTTAGTTTCATGTCTCATTTAGGAATGCGTTTTGAAAGATACGTATTCCTATCCCAGGGTTACTTTCATCTTAAAACCCTGGTGTAAAAAAATGGGTTGGCAACACGCAAGTGATACCTCTGGTAATGTAAGCGTCTATAGGCTACGGATACTGCTTAACATCAGGTGGGCCGTATGCTTGTTTGCCGCCCAAGTAGTATAAAAAAAAAAAAAATGTGGAGCCCAGATGACTGCATTACTTTCGAGCTGAATTCTTACTAAATCGTTATATAACACAATCTCCGCATTTATATTTGTAAATTCTTTTACCCTACGTAATACAAAACCCAGATTCCTGAACGCTTTTTTGCATACCTTGATAATATGGCTTCGGTACGTAAGTTCAGAATTAACTGTTACTCCCAGATCCTTAACCGTTGTAACTCGTTCAAGGGAGATGTTCCGGATTTTGTAATCATACTGTAGTGGAGTACGAGCACGAGAGAAACTGAAGGTAAGGCACTTCGACGTATTAAATTCTAAAAGGTTGTCCCTACTCCAATCAACCACCCTATCTATGTCTCCCTGAAGCCTTTTACAATCCTCTACATTGCGCACAGGAAGATAAAGTTTGAGGTCATCAGCAAAAAGTAAACATTCGGCCTCCTGAACCACCTCTGGTAGATCATTGATCATCAGTATAAATTCAAGAGGCCCGAGATTACTGCCCTGACTGACTCCAGACCTTGTGAAATAGGGCTCAGAGCTCTGACCTGCATAATCCACGTACTGCCTCCTATCACTCATGTAATTGGTAAAAAACTTTAATAGGTGTGGGGTAAAACCAACAGCCGCTAACTTTCCCAGCAAGACATCATTATTGACCAAGTCAAAAGCTTTTCGAAAATCAAAGTAGGCGGCATCAATTTGTCCCCCCCCATCACTGGTATAACATTAGTCATATAAGAAAGCAAATTACTGTTGGTACTTCTCCCCGGTCGGAGGCCGTGTTGAGCCTCAGAAAGTTGCGAGCTAACTTGCGGTAGAATGGCTTTTTGAATAGCAGATTCCAACAGTTTAGCCGGCGTAGACAGTACTGCTACTGGCCTGTATTCGTCCACTGCTATCCCAGAGCCGCCTTTAGGTACTGGGACGACTCGTGTAGTTTTCCATTTTTCTGGAAATACTGCCTCTCTCAGGCAGTGGTTAAAAATATGAAGCAACGGTCTGGCTAACACCTGACGACAATCCTTGAAAATATAAGGCGGAATGCCATCAGGTCCTGTCGATTTAGATGGCTTAATATTTTGAAGGGCATACCGTACCTCATGTAATTGCAACCTATCTAAATGAACCCGTGCTCCTTCGGTTTTACCTGCTGAAACTTTCATAGCTGCCTCTATATTTAATTCAGGCCGCTCCGTACTATATACCGAATGAAAGTATTTTGCGAATTCCTTAGCACATGCGTCATCCGAAAGAACCTTACCATTTTTTAAAAGTTTTTTTGGCGAACGACTACCTTTTTTTGAATTTATAAAATTCCAGAAACACTTAGGGTTCTCCAATAACTGATTCTGTACCCATTGTTGATATTGCTCATGAGCCTGTTCTATTTGTTTTTTAACCTTAGCCCTACACAAAGCAAACGCTTTGTAATCGCATCGCAAACCCTTTTATGCAGTACTGCTTTCGATTTTATGTCGCGAATAATTTCAGACGTGTACCACTCGGGATAAGTGTATCTCAAGTTTCCACGAATTCGCTTTTTCTTTGGAACTTAACCCCACTAAGACACAAGTTCGCGTGTTCAACGCTAAAAAAGCCCTATTTGCTATGACTTCACTATTCCAAGACAATATTAGGTCCAAAAGCATTGAGATCCTCGGAGTTGTGTCGTCTCCAGCTACGTCCAGTTCTGACATCACTTGAAAAACAAGGCTAGGCTTACATCTACAAAGTTCGGTGTGCTCAATAGGGCAAAACAGTACTTCACCACGAGCCAAAAGCTCTACAAAGCGCACAACATGTACCTATACGTACATATGTATGGATGCATGTACATGAAAAACTGCTGTCACCTTTGAGCGAGAGCCGCTGGATATCAGCTGGGACCTTTTGACTCGATCCAAAGACACGCTGTGAGGATTGTTGCCGATCTCAAGCTCACAGGCGGTTTTGGTCCACTAAGATCCGCCTGCACAATGGGCTGTGTTCTAAGGAATTAATAGAATAGGATGCCCATGGCCACTTTTTATCAACGCTCCTCTCGCCACCGACATGGAGTTGATACTCACATCTTAGCTCCTCAAACATGCCGTGCCGTACGGTTTTAAAGGAATGTCCTACCACGTACAATTAAGTTGTGGAATGAGATCCCTGTCGAAGTTTTCCCGAGAGACTGCATGGAGTTCTTCAAGATGGTAGTTATAAGGTTCTGAAAGAGTCGGCAACGTGCGAGTGACACACCTGGTGCTGCAAGCGTCCTTAAGCTACGGTGAATGCTTTCCTTCAGGCAGACCGTATGCTTGATTGCCACCTTTGTGGTAAAAAAAGAAAAAATATCGATTTTTCATTAGGTACTATTATTAGAATTTAATACTCACCGTTTGGGGATTTTTTATTTTTTATTTTATTCATTTAGGCTCACAATACACATTACAAGCAGTACAGAAATGTAACAATCCAATCCAACTATGAACTAGCTTGGAACGTAAATTTTGTGCGCTCAGCAAACTTAATATTCAAGATGAAGATTTAACAATTAGTAAATAAATATAACACTTAATTAACCTTACTGCTTACGTTCAAAACTGTAGTAGAGATGGAGGATATCTTTTAATGATTTTACAAATGATGTTAATTTTATAAATATGTCTAACTCATTGTTAGCACTAACCAGCTCATTATACTGTCTACACATTCTGGTTAGTGGATTAAAGTATGATGTGCTGTTGATATATGTGCGTAAAGCAAACACATTAACGTGGTTTGATCTACGGGCACTGTATTTTATATTAAAAGTGATCTGTGACAATAAATTAGATGAGTCCATTATAGAGTGAAGTATCTTATACAGATACAGCAAGTCAAAGTAAATACGACGCGTCTCTAGTGACTGTACATTGAATTTTATCAATCTGTCCTCATAATGCATGCCAGATCGCCCAGGCTGTTGTCGGTAACTCAAGAATCTGAGGCACTTTTTTTGCACTCTTTCAATTATATTGGTGTGCACCCTATAATTTGGAGACCAGATTGGACTGCCGTATTCCAATATGCTTCTGACTAAAGTAAAGTATAGGTACAGTATGCTAGAGGGATTTTTAAATCCTTTGGTTGACCTTATTACAAAACCAAGTAATTGATTAGCTTTAGATGAAATGTATTCATAGTGCATCCTAAAAGATAGTTTATCGTCAAAAAGAATACCCAAATCTTTAGCGATGAACGATCGGTTAAGAACCTTGTTATCTGTGATGTTGTAGCTGTAAACAATTTTACTACGTTTATTGGTGAAAAATATTATAAAATACTTATTTATGTTTAATTCCATTTGGTTGTCTTTGCACCAATCAAAGACAGTATTCAAATCCTTTTGCAAAATTAGACAATCTGACTCCTCATAAATCACTCTAAAATTTTTTAGGTCGTCTGCATATAATAGGCAATTGGAGGACAATTTACGGATCAAATCATTGATAAATAGGATAAAGAATAACGGTCCTAAATGGGATCCTTGGGGCACGCCCGAAGAGGCAGTTACTGGAGTTGAAATGTAGCCTCCCAGTGCCACCAACTGACTCATGTTCATTAGATATGAGCATATCCAGCGATACAGACACCCTTGAATACCATAGGAGAAGAGTTTATGACACAGTATGCGATGGTTTACTCTGTCAAAAGCCTTCGAAAAATCGGTGTATATAGATAGAATCCACCTGACCACCGATAGCAAAGGCACTACATAAAAATTGCTTATATACTAATAGATTAGTTACTGTGGATCTATTTTTTATGAAACCGTGTTGTTTGTCTGCAAGTACAGGTTTAATATGGTTATAAAGATGGACATACACTAAAGACTCGAAAAGCTTAGCAAAACAGGATAATATACTGATGGGTCTATAATTTTCGAAGCGTGATTTGTCACCACTTTTGTAAATTGGTACAATATAAGCAGACTTCCAGTGGTTCGGAAAAGTTCCAAACCGAAGCGATTTATTAAATATGATACACAGTGGAACTGATAATTCAAAGGCACACGACTTAACAAAGAAAGGAGGTAACTGATCAGGTCCCGAACCTTTATTGCCATCGAGTTGTTTAATTTTCAGCAGGATGTCATCTACGTTGAAAGAGATTTTAGTAAGCAAACATGAAATCTGATCGTCGATATCTGCCCAGTTACTGTAACGATTATCAATAAGCGAGTTAGTAGTGGAATCTTGAACAAAAACTGAGGCAAAATAACGTGAGAAAAGTTCAGTAATGGCGAGTCCATTTGAAGATGAACATTTTTCGAAACTCATGGTTTGAGGGATTGATGTATGTCTTCTTTTGTTGTTAATAAATCTCCAGAAGGATTTGATGTCCTTTTGTAATGACTTCTCTGTCGATTGGATATATTTATTATAGCATTCCTTTGCCATGACCTTACATCGATTACGAAGCATGGCAAAAGTATCATAATCCCGGGGATTACCAAATTTTTTAAAAAGTTTGTGATATTTATTATTTTCTTTTGTACAATTAATAAGCGCTTTACTATACCAAATAGGAAATGAATTGAATTTAGTTGAATTCATAGGCGTATGTTTACCAATTATATCAAACAGAGTATTGTAAAATAAGTCAGTACAGTAGTTAACATCAGGTGATGACAATATATTATACCAATCTACTGAGTTAAGTTCACATTTAATTTGAGTAAGATCACACTTGAAGAAATTAAGACGACTATTGTTTCGGCACTTAAGATTTTAGGAGATATTAAGATGGTTTAAACCGATCGAGATAGCAGGATGAAATTTGTCTTAACGACTCAGACATGTTATTTCATTAACAGAAACAGTATCAAAATTCGATAAAACTAAGTCAAGATTCCTATTTCTATCATTAGTGATGCAATTATATTGATTTAAGTTACATATAACCATAAATTCATGAAGTAAGCTTGTTAGAGGAGGGTTGTTTATACGAATAATAACATCTTCTTGATTCATAGTTGTTTATTCAAACAACAGTAAATAACTTTATCACAATAAAATAATATATAAAACAACTTAAGAAATTGATTACTTAAACAAATTAAACAAGCAAAATCACGTAGGTCCGTCTGGCTCGAGTGCCGATAAACGAATGGCACGCTCTCGCTCCGCACGTCTTTTATAATTATAATAATATCTTAGTGAAAGGTGTCGGTAGTGGGGAGCTTCGGAACGGATGACGCGTTGTTTGTCGCTCGAGCGGCTGACGTCACGATGAATCATGCGTTGTTCGATGATTTTGCGATGCTTATAATATTGGCGCCGATAAGCTTAGCTTTTTACTCAGTCTGCCTTTCTGATAGTCCTCTATTTGTGTTAGAGAATTAGTGTTACCATATGTTGCCCAATAGTCAGGGTGGTTAAAATCGCCTATCAGTAAAAACGAGTCATTTGGGGAGTCATTCAAAATTATTTTTTGACAGTTGGTGTAGAACTCATCTAATTTATTGTAGTTTAAGTCAGGTAGCTAGTAACAGACACATAGATTAAGCCGAGGGCGACCGCGATCATCAGGTAAGATACTTATCCAGATATCCTCCAGGTCAGATTCCCAGGATGCCTGACGGATAACTTGATATTTCTTTTCTATAGCTACTAGAACTCCGCCTCCGTCCTTTTTTTCAGAACAGGAGTCGGTCCGAACTCTTCTGAAAACTACATAACGGGAGTCAACAATTTCACCATCGAAAACAGATTTATTAAGGTAAGTTTCCGTCAGACATACTAGATCATAATTGCTATTTAACAAGTTTAAGTAAAAAGTATCTAATTTGCTACAGATTCTATTAACATTCTGATAATAGATTAAGACCACAATAAATTTTCTTTATAAAAAAAATATATATAATATTAGGTATGTATAAGAAATAAGAAAACGGGTAAACAATATTTCAAAGTTACAGTTTAACACAAGGCAACTACTCCTTGCTTAATTTGTTAAGAGTTTCAGTACTTTTAATAGTAACCGTTGGGGAGTCCCGATTCATCAGAAATTGATGGTGATTGGCGATTTGTCGGTGTTCCGCCATTTGCCGGGGATTCGCCATTTGCCGGTGATTGGCCAGTTCCTGGACCTGGATTAGATTCCGAGGTTTGTCCAGTATTTTGCGGTCGGGTACCTTGACTGTTTACTACCATGAACATGGCAAACAAGCATGGGATCACCTGTTGATTGACAAATTTAATTTATTCCCGACATATTTTCTTTAAAATTTTGTATTTAGACACAAATGAAAACTTGCAATTAATTTGGCTTATTATTATTAGCAGATCTTGTTGATCATAAAATATGAATAATAAGAAATATTGTAAATGTGAAATTAATATTTCATAACCCTCAGACTAAGACTTCACTTTAAGTTTTTTTTTTGCAGGCAATTCAAATATAATAATTACTTACCAATACAAGTAACTTCATCTTCTCGTTTCAAGTGCCCGGATATATAATATATCGATGAACAGTTTATGTAGACAGTAGTCTGCTGAATTTACAGAACAAGAGTTAATATTGTTTCCCTTCTCTGTTATATTTGTATAGAAATAGTTATCTTTTAGGGTTCCGTAGCCAAAATAGAATCCCTAAATTTGCGTACGCCTCCGAATCTCTTAGTACAAGAAACCAAAAATTTGGCATGGATGGTCATATTAATCACGGGTTAAAATGACCATCTATGCCAAATTAGTTGGAAAATAGTTTTTTGATTCGGAAAGCTGAGAAATATTAAATTTTATTAACTTATATTTTTGTTTGACTTGGTTCGCCCCTGCCTCCTAATTAATTGATACAGATCCATCCACCTCAATCAAAAGACGTCCACTGCTCAATTTTAAGTTTAGGCATGTATATGAAAAAAAATAGCAGTTGTATATTATCCCGGGTTGAAAAAAATTGGGTCGGAAACTTAAAGGTACTAACTATCGCAAGCATCCAAGGGTACGGTAACTGCTCACGACTAAGCGGGCCATATGCTTATTTGCCACTTAAAAAGTCGTAAAAAAATAAATTGAAGTAAGGAGGACGGCAGCTTAATGAGTCTTTGTCGATAAATGTATAAAATAAATCAATAATTGTAAAAATATATATTGATTAATTTATGAAATGAGTGAAAAATAAAATTTGTACAAATTTCATGGAAAATTGCTAAGATGAAGTAAATAATAATAATATAAGTGAGTGTTGTGACGAACAACTACGGAACCCTACACAGCGCGTGGGCAACACGCACTTGGCCAGTTTAACTATATTTTAGGCGTGTTGCATTGTTATCGCATTCATGTTCTACTTAATTGTATAAAATAGAAATAACTAACGATAGAGACCTGAAAGCTAATTTAGTTTAAATTATTTTTAAGTCAATATAAATTAGATAAACTTATCAAAAAATTTACATATTTCTGTTTAACATATCATTAAACAAAGAACCAGAGTATGACGATATGATTCGTTTTATTTAGTTTTATGCCACCTTATTTGTTTATTAGACCTTAATTTGGAGCCGTGACAAATATGCGTTTTTTATATTTTTGCGGTCATAACTTTTATGAAAATCAACTTGTTGCGTCATCAAGCCTGATTTAAATCTATATCAGGTTAAAATTTCATTGCTCTAGGCTAAAAATCCAAGATAGATAGTCAAGAATACGTTTGTATGGTAAATTGGGCAGTAGCAATCGCTCTTAGACGCTAAATTGTGATGACTAAAATGACTGGTAGACAAAATTGTTGATATGTCAGAGGTTTTTGACAGGCAAACTAACCCAAGTCAAGGCTATACCGCAGTTACATTACACGTAATGTCCAAATAAATGTACAAATTATTTTAAAAAAATAGCCCATGCTAAAGTTATTTTAATTTCAAGTGCTATTTTTTGGTTAAGTTAAGGATCGGGTCTCCTCTCCCTGCCAATTCTGCTATATGGTTGTTTTTCAATATGTAGGTACGAAATTAAAAGGAAAACTGCCACAGCTAAATAGGTTTCACAATTTTACGAGCAATAGTCGGTTAACTTATAATATGGATCACCAGTCTCTTTCTCCTGTCCCCTATAATTTAACTACCATAGATTTTTTCTAAAACTGCAAAAAAAAACTTGACACATTGCAGAAGTAAGCAGAAGCATGTAAAGCTCATTTCAGTCCCTCAAAAGTGTCAGAAATGTCCTACAAGACCTTTCAAAACTAAAGTTTCTCTTCTGCAATCTCTTCTACTTCCACTCCTAGACTAAGCTAATGTCTTTTTCCTTGATACTAAGTAGGAACTTTTGAATAAGTTCGAGCGTCTCTAGAATCTGGGCATACGCTTAATTTTCGATCTGCCATGTATCGGCAATTCGAACCCGATTGAGGTGGTTATCTGTTCGGAGGCGTCGGCCGGCTGCTTCTCTAAGAAACAGCGATGGCAAACTGACAGTTGTGATCACAAACTGACAGTTGTGATTGCTCGGTGACGGCACAATCTATTGACTAAACGTCAAAAAGGGTTTGTTTTTGCTTTAACGCAATACCGATTATCAATCTGACAGCCAGATTTTGCTCGGTTTTTGCTCTTACGGAATACCCTTGCAGGACTTCCAAATCCTTTCCCTTCTTTATTCTGTACTCCATAATCCCAATTCTCTCACATATCTTCTTGAACGCTTTAGCTATAGGTAGCGTAAAGTGTTCTATAACTAAGTCTCTATATTTAAGTAATAACATTAAGCAGTCAGATAATAAAGTAATAGCAACTTGGAATATTATCAATAATGAAACTGGTAGAATCAAATTGTGCGATGACACGTTTTATTTTGTTTTCTCAGAGGTTTGCTGTAAGAGAACTCAATTTTAAGTTAAACTCGCCTATGTACATAATGATATTAATACCTATGTAATACTGTCTGTATTTCTCTGTTGAACATTAAATATTAAATTAAAAACATCAATTGAAGCAAATCTTGCTCCGTTCAAATGATGCCACCATATAAATGGAGCAAGATTTGCTAAGCTTTGGTAGCTTGCTGTTTTCTATACTAACTTATATAGAGGTAAAGTTCGTGACGTTGTAAGGGGTAATCTCTGGATCTACTTAACTGATTTTGAAAATTCTTTACCAAAGAAAGCCACGTTTTTGTGAGTGTCATAGGCTATACTTTATTGACAAAAACATGGACCCCAAAAAATACCAACCGATCGGCTAGTCATATCATAAAGTGATAACAGCAAGCTTAGAAAGTAGAACAAACCACCATGAGACATGGCTTATAATACTAAGACCATGTAAATGAGTCCTGCATTGCAGAGTATAGATTATTATATGATTTTAAAATAATATACGATTGCGTGCAATAAAATATATTTTTATACTTTGTGTCAATTTACATTGAGAGTTTCAAGAGTCCGTAGCAGTGTTTCAGTTGTTCAGCCCCCTCACCTTTCCTTCCACAATCACTTAAGCACATAGTATAGAGTGTTTGAAATATTTTAACATTTTATGACATACATTAAACATGAATAAAAATAGAAATTATACAGATTTCCACATTGCTTTAATATTTAAGTATATTTGAGCTGATTGCATAGCAAAAATGCTAAAAATATTTAATAATATTGAGTGGTTTCATTCTTTAATAACATTCTTTCCTCAATATTGGAAGATGTTGTACGTATAGACCTGTAACGGCTAACGTTTGAATGAAACTTACGTCACTCCAAGACGTAAACAAGCAGTGGACAAATTCGAACTCTGGAGTAGGAGCTCGGATGGCACAGTTGGTAGTGCGCTGGGCCGGAACCCGAGAGGCGCAGGTTCGAGTCCTGCTCCGGGCTCGTCTTTTTCCACATTGCTTTAATATTTAAGTATATACAGATTGTGTTGTTTAACCATTTTGTTAACTTCTCTTAAAATTTTATTTTATTTTCTTTTTTAGTATTAGTTGAAGAACATGTTAAATTGAATAGTAAATTTTTTTTTTTGTTGTCAAATACCCTATTGCTTAATCACGGTCTCGGGGTCTTCCTGTATCAGGATAAAGGAAGACTCTGAGACTTAATAGGCTCCGCGAAGCAGCTGCGCGTCGACCTCAATCGATCGACCATTACCCGGATTTGTACCTAGGAACAAACAAGTTAACATTATCAATTGAAAAATAATGATTGTATACAATATAAGTGTTGCAAAGCAATGTTATGTGTCAATATATTATTAAGACTGTGAAATACTTTATATAGAATCAAAGAAACTATAAATAATAGTATGCCCCGCTGTTAGGCATCTTATGTTCTTTTAAAACAGTTGAGAAGGGTTAGACCTTAATCCATACGCAATGGCCTATTACGAGTTGGTGGGTCTGACATTACTTTTAATATTAATTATTATGTTTATACTCCCAAGGAGTCTAACAAGCATACGACCTCCCTAATGGTAAGCGGTAACTGTAACATGTGGACGCTTGCAACACCAGAGGAATCACTTGCTAGTTATTTAGTATCTTTGAATCGTATGTCAGCTTTTCTTTTGTAAAAGACTACCACGGTGGTAATTATTCATACAGTTAATTTTGTTCTGATGTAGATATGTTTTGAAGGGTCTGGCATCAGAGTGTTCTGTCGTTGTTGCCAACATACCGTCTCCAGAGATTATGCGGATAGGTTGCCAGCTTTTTGTCCAGCAGAAGCATTACAACCGTTGATGATGGTTGTTGCTCGGATCGCTTGGACATTAATGCTGGCTTACCGCAACGCTCTGTGATGTTCCCGATGTTTTTTTTTATTTGATTGCTATGCAGATAACAGCACCGGGGACACTTTTAACATAGGCTGCGAAAATACCCCTCGTTACATTTTTGATGAAAGTCGTTAAAAATTTAGACCAATTTAACCCCACTAAGACACAACAAGTTCGCTAAAAAAGCCCTATTTGCTATGGCTTCACTATTCCAAGACAATATTAGGTCCAAGAGCATTGAGATCCTCGGAGTTGTGTCATCTCCAGCTACGTCCAGTTCTGACATCACTTGAAAAACAAGGCTAGGCTGACATCTACAAAGTTCGGTGTGCTCAATAGGGCAAAACAGTACTTCACCACGAGCCAAAAGCTCTACATAGCGCACAACATGTATACGTACATATGTATGGATGCATGTACATGAAAAACTGCTGTCACCTTTGAGCGAGAGCCGCTGGATATCAGCTGGGACCTTTTGACTCGATCCAAAGACGCGCTGTGAGGATTGTTGCCGATCTCAAGCTCACAGGCGGTGTTGATCCACTAAGATCCGCCTGCACAATGGGCTGTGTTCTAAGGAATTAATAGAATAGGATGCCCACGGCCACTTTTTATCAACGCTCCTCTCGCCACCGACATGGAGTTGATACTCACATCTTAGCTCCTCAAACATGCCGTGCCGTACGGTTTTAAAGGAATGTCCTACCACGTACAATTAAGTTGTGGAATGAGATCCCTGTCGAAGTTTTCCCGAGAGACTGCATGGAGTTCTTCAAGATGGTAGTTATAAGGTTCTGAAAGAGTCGGCAACGCGCGAGTGACACACCTGGTGCTGCAAGCGTCCTTAAGCTACGGTGAATGCTTTCCTTCAGGCTGACCGTATGCTTGATTGCCACCTTTGTGGTAAAAAAAAGAAAAATCGATTTTTCGTTAGGTACTATTATTAGAATTTAATACTCACCGTTTGGCGATTCATCAGAAGTTGATGGTGATTGGCCATTTGTCGGTGTTCCGCCATTTGCCGGGGATCCGCCATTTGCCGGTGATTGGCCAGTTCCTGGACCTGAATTAGATTCCGAGGTTTGTCCAGTATTTTGCGGTCGGGTGCCTTGACTGTTTACTACCATGAACATGGCAAACAAGCATGGGATCACCTGTTTATTGACAAATTTAATTTATTCCCACATATTTTAGACATATTTTCTTTAAAATTTTGTATTTAGACACAAATGAAAATTTGCAATTAATTTGGCTTATTATTATTAGCAGATCTTGTTGATCATAAAATATGAATAATAAGAAATATTGTAAATGTGAAATTAATATTTTCATAACCCTCAGACTAAGACTTCACTTTAAGTTTTTTTTTTGCAGGCAATTCAAATATTATAATTACTTACCAATACAAGTAACTTCATCTTCTCGTTTCAAGTGCCCGGATATATAATATATCGATGAACAGTTTATGTAGACAGTAGTCTGCTGAATTTACAGAACAAGAGTTAATATTGTTTCCCTTCTCTGTTATATTTATATAGAAATAGTTATCTTTTAGGGTTCCGTAGCCAAAATAGAATCCCTAAATTTGCGTACGTCTGTCGCTTAAATTATATATCGACGTCACCCACGCATTAGGTCGTAACTCAAAAAATCACATTTTTCAGGAGAGCAATTTTAATGAACATTTTTATTTCGTTTAACTTGTGAAACTTTTTTTACCGGTCTTTTAACATTATGTAATAAATATTAGGCATGAGAATGTTATCCCTAGGTTATGGGTGCTATTAATATAATAATTAAAGAAATATAGATCAATTTAGAACTTACGACTTTATACTCGTTTAGCAAAGGTCGTATGTCATCGTTACGACCTTATGCTACTAATTAGACCTACAAATGCAACGCGAATAAAGTCGTATGTTTAAAATACGACCTTATGCCGTGTGCTACCCGTCATGCGTTTCAAAAAGATGGTCGTATCCAGGGTACAAAACAAAAAAAATAACACAGCAAAATCTGTTCAAATCAGATTTATTAAATTAAAGTTTTCATAATCAGTCTTCTCAATTACTATGCCAAGTACTTAATTTATTTTAGACATTTTTTTCATAAAAAATAACGAACTATTCTCAACTTATTTTCGAAAAATAAAAGCAAAATAGATTTCTTGATTAAAAATAATCAATAGTATTTATAAATGCTAATTATTTAGCTCTATCGATAAAAATAAAAAAAAATTAAGAAATATAAAACTCAACAACTTCCAACGAAATAATTATAGCTATTAATAAAAATCAAATACTTGAGAAAATAAACAAATTTGCACCTCAGTCATTCCAATATACTACCTAATTAAATATCAGTCAAATTATAATAATAATCAAACTAAAAAATATATGAGATAATGGGCCTTTGTGCGTAAAATCAGAAGAATCTGTACTACTGTGTGCAACAGTACCGTTTAGCGATAATTGTTGATGAAAGTCATAATATTCTTGAGGTATGGCATTGGTATTGACAAAGACATAATAAATCATTAAATTGAGCTATTGTAACAGGCAAACCAGAGTAACAATGATAAAAAAATTCTATCTCCAATCAATTATTATTACTTCTTCTTGATGTATATCCCTTTTTAGTTATTAGGCTCATATAATTTTCTTCCTCAAATTGATAACGGTAGTTCAAAATATGGGGTTCATCTGATACTACTTTAACTTCTCTTATTTTAGTCCACAATGTATTTTTTATTTTTAGTATTCTTAACCCAATTCCTAACATCTAGTAAATTTTTGTAATTGTAAAAATCTGCCAGGCTCATTTCAACTACATTAGGGTTGACTTTGGCCCATCTAACTAGGGCATAGGTCTTGCTGTTGTTACTTGTTTAGATATATTTTGAGTAGTACTCCACTCATTATACAAAGAAAACATTTTTGTAAATGTAAGATCACTGTTCAGATAAAGCTTGAATTTTGGCACACATAATGAGATTCAATTGACTGAAACGTCTTGACATGCGTTATAACTCCCATCTATCCCTATTATCTAAAACAATAACTCTAGTTCCACCACGCCAATCGGGAGAAACAGATCCTCCACCTAAGTGCAATTCTGTCAACGCTGTTTGAACTGTGCTCTATCCTACAAAAAGTGTACCTATTTAGGAACAAAATCTTGCCGACAAATACTTTATTAGGTACATCAGAGGAAAATTCAATGCAAGAGATTTGTTTTGACGTAGAAGGATATCTAGTGTCGCTTACTTCGGAATGTTTAACAATGTGGATTACATTGTTAAACATTCCGAAGTAAGCGACACTAGATATCCTTCCACGTCACTGTCTTGAATGATCTCTAAGTTGCCAAAAAGCAGCAAAAATGCGTTCACGATCCTGTGCATTACATTTTATGGAAGCATTAAAGACAGCAAGTAATTGGACATGATTCTTTTAAAATCTTCACATCTCTCTGTACTCCATTTCTACTTAAATATACTTTCCCTATTTTTTTATTATTTTTATATTCTTCCTATCCTTTTCACGACGCTGTCGTTTTCTACCAATTCTGCCAGACAGTGTGCTTTCATTAGACGAACAAACAGAGTCTGAAGCATCCCGATTCGAAGTGGTACTAAGCTGTGGTGTACTAACTACTGATGCTACTCGAGGAACAACTATCGAAATCAGGAATAGATTAGAATTCTGAAACAGCGAAGTGAAGGAGACAAACTCTAGTTCTAAAAAAACGTGGAGCGGTGAAGGCACTGGTGATACATTTAAAGAAGATTCCTTGTATGTAACTCGAACAACAGGATTAGAAGTGGATGGTAGAATTGAAGCTGAGTTTTTATTACTTAAAATGTTAGATATTTCCTCGTGAGAATTCTTTATAGAACAACTACTGTCAATGGTTTTGCTACTATGCAAAAAAATTGGTCGAACATCATCTTGTACATATAAATCCCACTCGACCTTAGCTTCAGGTGGCACCGGCAATTCTGAAAAAAAAACATAATATTATAATTGTAATATAGTTAATTATCATTTACAATACGAAAAAAACAAATTTTAACCATATTTTTATCAATTATTAAAACGCAAATAGTTGTTTCTTTACGTTGTAACAAAGCATAAGGTCTTAAGTCAATAATACGCCCTTATACGCATAAATAATATCAAAATATAACAACGCATAAGGTCGTTACTGTAAGTTACGACCCATAGTGTGAAAAAATATAATAGTATAAAGTCGTAACTACCCACTGCGCGTACTAATGGAACGGCGCATATTGTCGTAACATAGAAATTTCGACTTTATGCGTTGGAACCGTTTAATTTTGTATTTGACTAGTAATACAATGTGAGTATGTATCATAATGATAATTTAATATGAATGCACATGTAATAAACTAAAAATATACGTAAATAAAATAATACTTACCATTACTGTCATGGTCACCGGCCATTATTATTTCGCTCCTAGGTACAGGATCCTTTAAAACTAATTATAATATCTTTGACAAACGTCGTTTACTCATTTTTCACTGATTTGTGATAACTTGAACCTTATTTAATTATAATATCACATTAAAAATGATTCTAAACTTCCCAAACTTATTATTTTTAAAGTGAAATATTATGTGCTCGCTGCATATTATACGACGTCGGAACTGTGCTGTGATTGGTCCGTGCTCCGCCCGCCGCGCGGCGCATATCGGTTTAACTCTTGGCGCGACTGTTTGCGCGGGCGTGTTTAATTGATACGACTATAAGCCATTGAATATCTCGTTAATTCATAAATATTTTTTTGTTTTTTAAGTACAGGTATATGTATCATGATATTGTTGTTCTATTGGGACAATAATATCATTTTGGTAAAAAAACGTGTTCCGACCTTATGCGTAGGAGGCGTCGATATGTCTGTCGCCTCCGAATCTCTTAGTACAAGAAACCAAAAATTTGGCATGGATGGTCATATTAATCACGGGTTAAAATGACCATCTATGCCAAATTAGTTGGAAAATAGTTTTTTGATTCGGAAAGCTGAGAAATATTAAACTTTATTAACTTATATTTTTGTTTGACTTGGTTCTCCCCTGCCACCTAATTAGTTGATACAGATCCATCCACCTCAATCAAAAGACGTCCACTGCTCAATTTTAAGTTTAGGTTTGTACCTATATGAAAAAAATAGCAGTTGTATATTATCCGGGGTTAAAAAAAATTGGGTCAGAAACATAAGGGTACTAACTATCGCAAGCATCCAAGGGTACGGTAACTGCTCACGACCAAGCGGGCCATATGCTTATTTGCCACTTAAGAAGTCGTAAAAAAATAAATTGAAGTAAGGAGGACGGCAGCTTAATGAGTCTTTGTCGATAAATGTATAAAATAAATCAATAATTGTAAAAAATATATATTGATTAATTTATGAAATCAATGAAATATAAAATTTGTACAAATTTCATGGAAAATTGCTAAGATGAAGTTAATAATAATAATATAAGTGAGTGTTGTGACGAACAACTATGGAACCCTACACTGCGCGTGCGCAACACGCACTTTGCCAGTTTAATTATATTTTAGGCGTGTTGCATTGTTATCGCATTCATGTTCTACTTAATTGTATAAAATAGAAATAACTAACGATAGAGACCTGAAAGCTAATTTAGTTTAAATTATTTTTAAGTCAATATAAATTAGATAAACTTATCAAAAAATTTACATATTTCTGTTTAACATATCATTAAACAAAGAACCAGAGTATGACGATATGATTCGTTTTATTTAGTTTTATGCCACCTTATTTGTTCATTAGACCTTAATTTGGAGCCGTGACAAATATGCGTTTTTTATATTTTTTCGGTCATAACTTTTTTGAAAATCAACTTGTTGCGTCATCAAGCCTGATTTATATCTATATCAGGTTAAAATGTCATTGCTCTAGGCTAAAAATCCAAGATAGAAAGTCAAGAATACGTTTGTATGGTAAATTGGGCAGTAGCAATCGCTCTTAGACGCTAAATTGTGATGACTAAAATGACTGGTAGACAAAATTATTAATATGTCAGAGGTTTTTGACAGGAAAACTAACCCAAGTCAAGGCTATACCGCAGTTACATTACACGTAATGTCCAAATAAGTGTACAAATTATTTAAACAAAATAGCCCATGCTAAAGTTATTTTAATTTCAAGTGCTATTTTTTGGTTAAGTTAAGGATCGGGTCTCCTCTCCCTGCCAATTCTGCTATATGGTTGTTTTTCAATACGTAGGTACGAAATTAAAAGGAAAACTGCCACAGCTAAATAGGTTTCACAATTTTACGAGCAATAGTCGATTAACTTATAATATGGATCACCAGTCTCTTTCACCTGTCCCCTATAATCTAACTACCATAGATTTTTTCTAAAACTGCAAAAAAAAAACTTGACACATTGCAGAAGTAAGCAGAAGCATGTAAAGCTCATTTCAGTCCCTCAAAAGTCTCAGAAATGTCCTACAAGACCTTTCAAAACTAAAGTTTCTCTTCTGCAATCTCTTCTACTTCCACTCCTAGACTAAGCTAATGTCTTTTTCCTTGATACTAAGTAGGAACTTTTGAATAAGTTCGAGCGTCTCTAGAATCTGGGCATACGCTTAATTTTCGATCTGCCATGTATCGGCAATTCGAACCCGATTGAGGTGGTTATCTGTTCGGAGGCGTCGGCCGGCTGCTTCTCTGAGAAACAGCGATGGCAAACTGACAGTTGTGATCACAAACTGACAGATGTGATTGCTCGGTGACGGCACAATCTATTGACTAAACGTCAAAAAGGGTTTGTTTTTGCTTTAACGCAATACCGATTATCAATCTGACAGCCAGATTTTGCTCGGTTTTTGCTCTTACGGAATACCCTTGCAGGACTTTCAAATCCTTTCCCTTCTTTATTCTGTACTCCATAATCCCAATTCTCTCACATATCTTCTTGAACGCTTTAGCTATAGGTAGCGTAAAGTGTTCTATAACTAAGTCTCTATATTTAAGTAATAACATTAAGCAGTCAGATAATAAAGTAAAAGCAACTTGGAATATTATCAATAATGAAACTGGTAGAATCAAATTGTGCGATGACACGTTTTATTTTGTTTTCTCAGAGGTTTGCTGTAAGAGAACTCAATTTTAAGTTAAACTCGCCTATGTACATAATGATATTAATACCTATGTAATACTGTCTGTATTTCTCTTTTATTTTCTTTTTTAGTATTAGTTGAAGAACATGTTAAATTGAATAGTAAAAATTTTTTTTTTGTTGTCAAATACCCTATTGCTTAATCACGGTCTCGGGGTCTTCCTGTATCAGGATAAAGGAAGACTCTGAGACTTAATAGGCTCCGCGAAGCAGCTGCGCGTCGACCTCAATCGATCGACCATTACCCGGATTTGTACCTAGGAACAAACAAGTTAACATTATCAATTGAAAAATAATGATTGTATACAATATAAGTGTTGCAAAGCAATGTTATGTGTCAATATATTATTAAGACTGTGAAATACTTTATATAGAATCAAAGAAACTATAAATAATAGTATGCCCCGCTGTTAGGCATCTTATGTTCTTTTAAAACAGTTGAGAAGGGTTAGACCTTAATCCATACGCAATGGCCTATTACGAGTTGGTGGGTCTGACATTACTTTTAATATTAATTATTATGTTTATACTCCCAAGGAGTCTAACAAGCATACGACCTCCCTAATGGTAAGCGGTAACTGTAACATGTGGACGCTTGCAACACCAGAGGAATCACTTGCTAGTTATTTAGTATCTTTGAATCGTATGTCAGCTTTTCTTTTGTAAAAGACTACCACGGTGGTAATTATTCATACAGTTAATTTTGTTCTGATGTAGATATGTTTTGAAGGGTCTGGCATCAGAGTGTTCTGTCGTTGTTGCCAACATACCGTCTCCAGAAATTATGCGGATAGGTTGCCAGCTTTTTGTCCAGCAGAAGCATTACAACCGTTGATGATGGTTGTTGCTCGGATCGCTTGGACATTAATGCTGGCTTACCGCAACGCTCTGTGATGTTCCCGATGTTTTTTTTTATTTGATTGCTATGCAGATAACAGCACCGGGGACACTTTTAACATAGGCTGCGAAAATACCCCTCGTTACATTTTTGATGAAAGTCGTTAAAATTTAGACCAATTTAACCCCACTAAGACACAACAAGTTCGCTAAAAAAGCCCTATTTGCTATGGCTTCACTATTCCAAGACAATATTAGGTCCAAGAGCATTGAGATCCTCGGAGTTGTGTCATCTCCACTTCTCCAGCTACGTCCAGTTCTGACATCACTTGAAAAACAAGGCTAGGCTGACATCTACAAAGTTCGGTGTGCTCAATAGGGCAAAACAGTACTTCACCACGAGCCAAAAGCTCTACATAGCGCACAACATGTATACGTAAATATGTATGGATGCATGTACATGAAAAACTGCTGTCACCTTTGAGCGAGAGCCGCTGGATATCAGCTGGGACCTTTTGACTCTATCCAAAGACGCGCTGTGAGGATTGTTGCCGATCTCAAGCTCACAGGCGGTGTTGATCCACTAAGATCCGCCTGCACAATGGGCTGTGTTCTAAGGAATTAATAGAATAGGATGCCCACGGCCACTTTTTATCAACGCTCCTCTCGCCACCGACATGGAGTTGATACTCACATCTTAGCTCCTCAAACATGCCGTGCCGTACGGTTTTAAAGGAATGTCCTACCACGTACAATTAAGTTGTGGAATGAGATCCCTGTCGAAGTTTTCCCGAGAGACTGCATGGAGTTCTTCAAGATGGTAGTTATAAGGTTCTGAAAGAGTCGGCGCGAGTGACACACCTGGTGCTGCAAGCGTCCTTAAGCTACGGTGAATGCCTTCCTTCAGGCAGACCGTATGCTTGATTGCCACCTTTGTGGTAAAAAAAAAGAAAAATCGATTTTTCGTTAGGTACTATTATTAGAATTTAATACTCACCGTTTGGCGATTCATCAGAAGTTGATGGTGATTGGCCATTTGTCGGTGTTCCGCCATTTGCCGGGGATCCGCCATTTGCCGGTGATTGGCCAGTTCCTGGACCTGGATTAGATTCCGAGGTTTGTCCAGTATTTTGCGGTCGGGTACCTTGACTGTTTACTACCATGAACATGGCAAACAAGCATGGGATCACCTGTTTATTGACAAATTTAATTTATTCCCACATATTTTAGACATATTTTCTTTAAAATTTTGTATTTAGACACAAATGAAAATTTGCAATTAATTTGGCTTATTATTATTAGCAGATGCTGGCATGGATGGTCATATTAATCACGGGTTAAAATGACCATCTATGCCAAATTAGTTGGAAAATAGTTTTTTGATTCGGAAAGCTGAGAAATATTAAACTTTATTAACTTATATTTTTGTTTGACTTGGTTCTCCCCTGCCACCTAATTAGTTGATACAGATCCATCCACTTCAATCAAAAGACGTCCACTGCTCAATTTTAAGTTAAGGTATGTATATGAAAAAAATAGCAGTTGTATATTATCCGGGGTTTAAAAAAAATGGGTCGGAAACATAAAGGTACTAACTATCGCAAGCATCCAAGGGTACGGTAACTGCTCACGACCAAGCGGGCCATATGCTTATTTGCCACTTAAGAAGTCGTAAAAAAATAAATTGAAGTAAGGAGGACGGCAGCTTAATGAGTCTTTGTCGATAAATGTATAAAATAAATCAATAATTGTAAAAAATATATATTGATTAATTTATGAAATGAATGAAATATAAAATTTGTACAAATTTCATGGAAAATTGCTAAGATGAAGTTAATAATAATAATATAAGTGAGTGTTGTGACGAACAACTATGGAACCCTACACTGCGCGTGCGCAACACGCACTTTGCCAGTTTAATTATATTTTAGGCGTGTTGCATTGTTATCGCATTCATGTTCTACTTAATTGTATAAAATAGAAATAACTAACGATAGAGACCTGAAAGCTAATTTAGTTTAAATTATTTTTAAGTCAATATAAATTAGATAAACTTATCAAAAAATTTACATATTTCTGTTTAACATATCATTAAACAAAGAACCAGAGTATGACGATATGATTCGTTTTATTTAGTTTTATGCCACCTTATTTGTTCATTAGACCTTAATTTGGAGCCGTGACAAATATGCGTTTTTTATATTTTTTCGGTCATAACTTTTTTGAAAATCAACTTGTTGCGTCATCAAGCCTGATTTATATCTATATCAGGTTAAAATGTCATTGCTCTAGGCTAAAAATCCAAGATAGAAAGTCAAGAATACGTTTGTATGGTAAATTGGGCAGTAGCAATCGCTCTTAGACGCTAAATTGTGATGACTAAAATGACTGGTAGACAAAATTATTAATATGTCAGAGGTTTTTGACAGGAAAACTAACCCAAGTCAAGGCTATACCGCAGTTACATTACACGTAATGTCCAAATAAGTGTACAAATTATTTAAACAAAATAGCCCATGCTAAAGTTATTTTAATTTCAAGTGCTATTTTTTGGTTAAGTTAAGGATCGGGTCTCCTCTCCCTGCCAATTCTGCTATATGGTTGTTTTTCAATACGTAGGTACGAAATTAAAAGGAAAACTGCCACAGCTAAATAGGTTTCACAATTTTACGAGCAATAGTCGGTTAACTTATAATATGGATCACCAGTCTCTTTCACCTGTCCCCTATAATCTAACTACCATAGTTTTTTTCTAAAACTGCAAAAAAAAAACTTGACACATTGCAGAAGTAAGCAGAAGCATGTAAAGCTCATTTCAGTCCCTCAAAAGTCTCAGAAATGTCCTACAAGACCTTTCAAAACTAAAGTTTCTCTTCTGCAATCTCTTCTACTTCCACTCCTAGACTAAGCTAATGTCTTTTTCCTTGATACTAAGTAGGAACTTTTGAATAAGTTCGAGCGTCTCTAGAATCTGGGCATACGCTTAATTTTCGATCTGCCATGTATCGGCAATTCGAACCCGATTGAGGTGGTTATCTGTTCGGAGGCGTCGGCCGGCTGCTTCTCTGAGAAACAGCGATGGCAAACTGACAGTTGTGATCACAAACTGACAGTTGTGATTGCTCGGTGACGGCACAATCTATTGACTAAACGTCAAAAAGGGTTTGTTTTTGCTTTAACGCAATACCGATTATCAATCTGACAGCCAGATTTTGCTCGGTTTTTGCTCTTACGGAATACCCTTGCAGGACTTCCAAATCCTTTCCCTTCTTTATTCCATAATCCCAATTCTCTCACATATCTTCTTGAACGCTTTAGCTATAGGTAGCGTAAAGTGTTCTATAACTAAGTCTCTATATTTAAGTAATAACATTAAGCAGTCAGATAATAAAGTAAAAGCAACTTGGAATATTATCAATAATGAAACTGGTAGAATCAAATTGTGCGATGACACGTTTTATTTTGTTTTCTCAGAGGTTTGCTGTAAGAGAACTCAATTTTAAGTTAAACTCGCCTATGTACATAATGATATTAATACCTATGTAATACTGTCTGTATTTCTCTTTTATTTTCTTTTTTAGTATTAGTTGAAGAACATGTTAAATTGAATAGTAAAAATTTTTTTTTTGTTGTCAAATACCCTATTGCTTAATCACGGTCTCGGGGTCTTCCTGTATCAGGATAAAGGAAGACTCTGAGACTTAATAGGCTCCGCGAAGCAGCTGCGCGTCGACCTCAATCGATCGACCATTACCCGGATTTGTACCTAGGAACAAACAAGTTAACATTATCAATTGAAAAATAATGATTGTATACAATATAAGTGTTGCAAAGCAATGTTATGTGTCAATATATTATTAAGACTGTGAAATACTTTATATAGAATCAAAGAAACTATAAATAATAGTATGCCCCGCTGTTAGGCATCTTATGTTCTTTTAAAACAGTTGAGAAGGGTTAGACCTTAATCCATACGCAATGGCCTATTACGAGTTGGTGGGTCTGACATTACTTTTAATATTAATTATTATGTTTATACTCCCAAGGAGTCTAACAAGCATACGACCTCCCTAATGGTACGCGGTAACTGTAACATGTGGACGCTTGCAACACCAGAGGAATCACTTGCTAGTTATTTAGTATCTTTGAATCGTATGTCAGCTTTTCTTTTGTAAAAGACTACCACGGTGGTAATTATTCATACAGTTAATTTTGTTCTGATGTAGATATGTTTTGAAGGGTCTGGCATCAGAGTGTTCTGTCGTTGTTGCCAACATACCGTCTCCAGAGATTATGCGGATAGGTTGCCAGCTTTTTGTCCAGCAGAAGCATTACAACCGTTGATGATGGTTGTTGCTCGGATCGCTTGGACATTAATGCTGGCTTACCGCAACGCTCTGTGATGTTCCCGATGTTTTTTTTTATTTGATTTCTATGCAGATAACAGCACCGGGGACACTTTTAACATAGGCTGCGAAAATACCCCTCGTTACATTTTTGATGAAAGTCGTTAAAAATTTAGACCAATTTAACCCCACTAAGACACAACAAGTTCGCTAAAAAAGCCCTATTTGCTATGGCTTCACTATTCCAAGACAATATTAGGTCCAAGAGCATTGAGATCCTCGGAGTTGTGTCATCTCCAGCTACGTCCAGTTCTGACATCACTTGAAAAACAAGGCTAGGCTGACATCTACAAAGTTCGGTGTGCTCAATAGGGCAAAACAGTACTTCACCACGAGCCAAAAGCTCTACATAGCGCACAACATGTATACGTACATATGTATGGATGCATGTACATGAAAAACTGCTGTCACCTTTGAGCGAGAGCCGCTGGATATCAGCTGGGACCTTTTGACTCGATCCAAAGACGCGCTGTGAGGATTGTTGCCGATCTCAAGCTCACAGGCGGTGTTGATCCACTAAGATCCGCCTGCACAATGGGCTGTGTTCTAAGGAATTAATAGAATAGGATGCCCACGGCCACTTTTTATCAACGCTCCTCTCGCCACCGACATGGAGTTGATACTCACATCTTAGCTCCTCAAACATGCCGTGCCGTACGGTTTTAAAGGAATGTCCTACCACGTACAATTAAGTTGTGGAATGAGATCCCTGTCGAAGTTTTCCCGAGAGACTGCATGGAGTTCTTCAAGATGGTAGTTATAAGGTTCTGAAAGAGTCGGCAACGCGCGAGTGACACACCTGGTGCTGCAAGCGTCCTTAAGCTACGGTGAATGCTTTCCTTCAGGCAGACCGTATGCTTGATTGCCACCTTTGTGGTAAAAAAAAGAAAAATCGATTTTTCGTTAGGTACTATTATTAGAATTTAATACTCACCGTTTGGCGATTCATCAGAAGTTGATGGTGATTGGCCATTTGTCGGTGTTCCGCCATTTGCCGGGGATCCGCCATTTGCCGGTGATTGGCCAGTTCCTGGACCTGGATTAGATTCCGAGGTTTGTCCAGTATTTTGCGGTCGGGTGCCTTGACTGTTTACTACCATGAACATGGCAAACAAGCATGGGATCACCTGTTTATTGACAAATTTAATTTATTCCCACATATTTTAGACATATTTTCTTTAAAATTTTGTATTTAGACACAAATGAAAATTTGCAATTAATTTGGCTTATTATTATTAGCAGATCTTGTTGATCATAAAATATGAATAATAAGAAATATTGTAAATGTGAAATTAATATTTCATAACCCTCAGACTAAGACTTCACTTTAAGTTTTTTTTTTGCAGGCAATTCAAATATAATAATTACTTACCAATACAAGTAACTTCATCTTCTCGTTTCAAGTGCCCGGATATATAATATATCGATGAACAGTTTATGTAGACAGTAGTCTGCTGAATTTACAGAACAAGAGTTAATATTGTTTCCCTTCTCTGTTATATTTATATAGAAATAGTTATCTTTTAGGGTTCCGTAGCCAAAATAGAATCCCTAAATTTGCGTACGTCTGTCGCTTAAATTATATATGTCTGTCGCCTCCGAATCTCTTAGTACAAGAAACCAAAAATTTGGCATGGATGGTCATATTAATCACGGGTTAAAATGACCATCTATGCCAAATTAGTTGGAAAATAGTTTTTTGATTCGGAAAACTGAGAAATATTAAACTTTTATTTTTGTTTGACTTGGTTCTCCCCTGCCACCTAATTAGTTGATACAGATCCATCCACCTCAATCAAAAGACGTCCACTGCTCAATTTTAAGTTTAGGTATGTATATGAAAAAAATAGCAGTTGTATATTATCCGGGGTTTAAAAAAAATGGGTCGGAAACATAAAGGTACTAACTATCGCAAGCATCCAAGGGTACGGTAACTGCTCACGACCAAGCGGGCCATATGCTTATTTGCCACTTAAGAAGTCGTAAAAAAATAAATTGAAGTAAGGAGGACGGCAGCTTAATGAGTCTTTGTCGATAAATGTATAAAATAAATCAATAATTGTAAAAAATATATATTGATTAATTTATGAAATGAATGAAATATAAAATTTGTACAAATTTCATGGAAAATTGCTAAGATGAAGTTAATAATAATAATATAAGTGAGTGTTGTGACGAACAACTATGGAACCCTACACTGCGCGTGCGCAACACGCACTTTGCCAGTTTAATTATATTTTAGGCGTGTTGCATTGTTATCGCATTCATGTTCTACTTAATTGTATAAAATAGAAATAACTAACGATAGAGACCTGAAAGCTAATTTAGTTTAAATTATTTTTAAGTCAATATAAATTAGATAAACTTATCAAAAAATTTACATATTTCTGTTTAACATATCATTAAACAAAGAACCAGAGTATGACGATATGATTCGTTTTATTTAGTTTTATGCCACCTTATTTGTTCATTAGACCTTAATTTGGAGCCGTGACAAATATGCGTTTTTTATATTTTTTCGGTCATAACTTTTTTGAAAATCAACTTGTTGCGTCATCAAGCCTGATTTATATCTATATCAGGTTAAAATGTCATTGCTCTAGGCTAAAAATCCAAGATAGAAAGTCAAGAATACGTTTGTATGGTAAATTGGGCAGTAGCAATCGCTCTTAGACGCTAAATTGTGATGACTAAAATGACTGGTAGACAAAATTATTAATATGTCAGAGGTTTTTGACAGGAAAACTAACCCAAGTCAAGGCTATACCGCAGTTACATTACACGTAATGTCCAAATAAGTGTACAAATTATTTAAACAAAATAGCCCATGCTAAAGTTATTTTAATTTCAAGTGCTATTTTTTGGTTAAGTTAAGGATCGGGTCTCCTCTCCCTGCCAATTCTGCTATATGGTTGTTTTTCAATACGTAGGTACGAAATTAAAAGGAAAACTGCCACAGCTAAATAGGTTTCACAATTTTACGAGCAATAGTCGATTAACTTATAATATGGATCACCAGTCTCTTTCACCTGTCCCCTATAATCTAACTACCATAGATTTTTTCTAAAACTGCAAAAAAAAAACTTGACACATTGCAGAAGTAAGCAGAAGCATGTAAAGCTCATTTCAGTCCCTCAAAAGTCTCAGAAATGTCCTACAAGACCTTTCAAAACTAAAGTTTCTCTTCTGCAATCTCTTCTACTTCCACTCCTAGACTAAGCTAATGTCTTTTTCCTTGATACTAAGTAGGAACTTTTGAA
Source organism: Trisateles emortualis (assembly GCA_947095525.1). Classification (NCBI taxonomy): domain Eukaryota; kingdom Metazoa; phylum Arthropoda; class Insecta; order Lepidoptera; family Erebidae; genus Trisateles; species Trisateles emortualis. The sequence goes on along the minus strand of OX352740.1, from coordinate 3,341,659 downwards.
TAAGTTCGAGCGTCTCTAGAATCTGGGCATACGCTTAATTTTCGATCTGCCATGTATCGGCAATTCGAACCCGATTGAGGTGGTTATCTGTTCGGAGGCGTCGGCCGGCTGCTTCTCTAAGAAACAGCGATGGCAAACTGACAGTTGTGATCACAAACTGACAGTTGTGATTGCTCGGTGACGGCACAATCTATTGACTAAACGTCAAAAAGGGTTTGTTTTTGCTTTAACGCAATACCGATTATCAATCTGACAGCCAGATTTTGCTCGGTTTTTGCTCTTACGGAATACCCTTGCAGGACTTCCAAATCCTTTCCCTTCTTTATTCTGTACTCCATAATCCCAATTCTCTCACATATCTTCTTGAACGCTTTAGCTATAGGTAGCGTAAAGTGTTCTATAACTAAGTCTCTATATTTAAGTAATAACATTAAGCAGTCAGATAATAAAGTAAAAGCAACTTGGAATATTATCAATAATGAAACTGGTAGAATCAAATTGTGCGATGACACGTTTTATTTTGTTTTCTCAGAGGTTTGCTGTAAGAGAACTCAATTTTAAGTTAAACTCGCCTATGTACATAATGATATTAATACCTATGTAATACTGTCTGTATTTCTCTGTTGAACATTAAATATTAAATTAAAAACATCAATTGAAGCAAATCTTGCTCCGTTCAAATGATGCCACCATATAAATGGAGCAAGATTTGCTAAGCTTTGGTAGCTTGCTGTTTTCTATACTAACTTATATAGAGGTAAAGTTCGTGACGTTGTAAGGGGTAATCTCTGGATCTACTTAACTGATTTTGAAAATTCTTTACCAAAGAAAGCCACGTTTTTGTGAGTGTCATAGGCTATACTTTATTGACAAAAACATGGACCCCAAAAAATACCAACCGATCGGCTAGTCATATCATAAAGTGATAACAGCAAGCTTAGAAAGTAGAACAAACCACCATGAGACATGGCTTATAATACTAAGACCATGTAAATGAGTCCTGCATTGCAGAGTATAGATTATTATATGATTTTAAAATAATATACGATTGCGTGCAATAAAATATATTTTTATACTTTGTGTCAATTTACATTGAGAGTTTCAAGAGTCCGTAGCAGTGTTTCAGTTGTTCAGCCCCCTCACCTTTCCTTCCACAATCACTTAAGCACATAGTATAGAGTGTTTGAAATATTTTAACATTTTATGACATACATTAAACATGAATAAAAATAGAAATTATACAGATTGTGTTGTTTAACCATTTTGTTAACTTCTCTTACAATTTTATTTTATTTTCTTTTTTAGTATTAGTTGAAGAACATGTTAAATTGAATAGTAAAAATTTTTTTTTTGTTGTCAAATACCCTATTGCTTAATCACGGTCTCGGGGTCTTCCTGTATCAGGATAAAGGAAGACTCTGAGACTTAATAGGCTCTGCGAAGCAGCTGCGCGTCGACCTCAATCGATCGACCATTACCCGGATTTGTACCTAGGAACAAACAAGTTAACATTATCAATTGAAAAATAATGATTGTATACAATATAAGTGTTGCAAAGCAATGTTATGTGTCAATATATTATTAAGACTGTGAAATACTTTATATAGAATCAAAGAAACTATAAATAATAGTATGCCCCGCTGTTAGGCATCTTATGTTCTTTTAAAACAGTTGAGAAGGGTTAGACCTTAATCCATACGCAATGGCCTATTACGAGTTGGTGGGTCTGACATTACTTTTAATATTAATTATTATGTTTATACTCCCAAGGAGTCTAACAAGCATACGACCTCCCTAATGGTAAGCGGTAACTGTAACATGTGGACGCTTGCAACACCAGAGGAATCACTTGCTAGTTATTTAGTATCTTTGAATCGTATGTCAGCTTTTCTTTTGTAAAAGACTACCACGGTGGTAATTATTCATACAGTTAATTTTGTTCTGATGCAAGCATCCAAGGGTACGGTAACTGCTCACGACCAAGCGGGCCATATGCTTATTTGCCACTTAAGAAGTCGTAAAAAAATAAATTGAAGTAAGGAGGACGGCAGCTTAATGAGTCTTTGTCGATAAATGTATAAAATAAATCAATAATTGTAAAAAATATATATTGATTAATTTATGAAATCAATGAAATATAAAATTTGTACAAATTTCATGGAAAATTGCTAAGATGAAGTTAATAATAATAATATAAGTGAGTGTTGTGACGAACAACTATGGAACCCTACACTGCGCGTGCGCAACACGCACTTTGCCAGTTTAATTATATTTTAGGCGTGTTGCATTGTTATCGCATTCATGTTCTACTTAATTGTATAAAATAGAAATAACTAACGATAGAGACCTGAAAGCTAATTTAGTTTAAATTATTTTTAAGTCAATATAAATTAGATAAACTAATAATAATAATTATCAAAAAATGTACATATTTCTGTTTAACATATCATTAAACAAAGAACCAGAGTATGACGATATGATTCGTTTTATTTAGTTTTATGCCACCTTATTTGTTCATTAGACCTTAATTTGGAGCCGTGACAAATATGCGTTTTTTATATTTTTTCGGTCATAACTTTTTTGAAAATCAACTTGTTGCGTCATCAAGCCTGATTTATATCTATATCAGGTTAAAATGTCATTGCTCTAGGCTAAAAATCCAAGATAGAAAGTCAAGAATACGTTTGTATGGTAAATTGGGCAGTAGCAATCGCTCTTAGACGCTAAATTGTGATGACTAAAATGACTGGTAGACAAAATTATTAATATGTCAGAGGTTTTTGACAGGAAAACTAACCCAAGTCAAGGCTATACCGCAGTTACATTACACGTAATGTCCAAATAAGTGTACAAATTATTTAAACAAAATAGCCCATGCTAAAGTTATTTTAATTTCAAGTGCTATTTTTTGGTTAAGTTAAGGATCGGGTCTCCTCTCCCTGCCAATTCTGCTATATGGTTGTTTTTCAATACATAGGTACGAAATTAAAAGGAAAACTGCCACAGCTAAATAGGTTTCACAATTTTACGAGCAATAGTCGATTAACTTATAATATGGATCACCAGTCTCTTTCACCTGTCCCCTATAGGTAATCTAACTACCATAGATTTTTTCTAAAACTGCAAAAAAAAACTTGACACATTGCAGAAGTAAGCAGAAGCATGTAAAGCTCATTTCAGTCCCTCAAAAGTCTCAGAAATGTCCTACAAGACCTTTCAAAACTAAAGTTTCTCTTCTGCAATCTCTTCTACTTCCACTCCTAGACTAAGCTAATGTCTTTTTCCTTGATACTAAGTAGGAACTTTTGAATAAGTTCGAGCGTCTCTAGAATCTGGGCATACGCTTAATTTTCGATCTGCCATGTATCGGCAATTCGAACCCGATTGAGGTGGTTATCTGTTCGGAGGCGTCGGCCGGCTGCTTCTCTGAGAAACAGCGATGGCAAACTGACAGTTGTGATCACAAACTGACAGTTGTGATTGCTCGGTGACGGCACAATCTATTGACTAAACGTCAAAAAGGGTTTGTTTTTGCTTTAACGCAATACCGATTATCAATCTGACAGCCAGATTTTGCTCGGTTTTTGCTCTTACGGAATACCCTTGCAGGACTTCCAAATCCTTTCCCTTCTTTATTCTGTACTCCATAATCCCAATTCTCTCACATATCTTCTTGAACGCTTTAGCTATAGGTAGCGTAAAGTGTTCTATAACTAAGTCTCTATATTTAAGTAATAACATTAAGCAGTCAGATAATAAAGTAAAAGCAACTTGGAATATTATCAATAATGAAACTGGTAGAATCAAATTGTGCGATGACACGTTTTATTTTGTTTTCTCAGAGGTTTGCTGTAAGAGAACTCAATTTTAAGTTAAACTCGCCTATGTACATAATGATATTAATACCTATGTAATACTGTCTGTATTTCTCTGTTGAACATTAAATATTAAATTAAAAACATCAATTGAAGCAAATCTTGCTCCGTTCAAATGATGCCACCATATAAATGGAGCAAGATTTGCTAAGCTTTGGTAGCTTGCTGTTTTCTATACTAACTTATATAGAGGTAAAGTTCGTGACGTTGTAAGGGGTAATCTCTGGATCTACTTAACTGATTTTGAAAATTCTTTACCAAAGAAAGCCACGTTTTTGTGAGTGTCATAGGCTATACTTTATTGACAAAAACATGGACCCCAAAAAATACCAACCGATCGGCTAGTCATATCATAAAGTGATAACAGCAAGCTTAGAAAGTAGAACAAACCACCATGAGACATGGCTTATAATACTAAGACCATGTAAATGAGTCCTGCATTGCAGAGTATAGATTATTATATGATTTTAAAATAATATACGATTGCGTGCAATAAAATATATTTTTATACTTTGTGTCAATTTACATTGAGAGTTTCAAGAGTCCGTAGCAGTGTTTCAGTTGTTCAGCCCCCTCACCTTTCCTTCCACAATCACGTAAGCACATAGTATAGAGTGTTTGAAATATTTTAACATTTTATGACATACATTAAACATGAATAAAAATAGAAATTATACAGATTGTGTTGTTTAACCATTTTGTTAACTTCTCTTACAATTTTATTTTATTTTCTTTTTTAGTATTAGTTGAAGAACATGTTAAATTGAATAGTAAAAATTTTTTTTTTGTTGTCAAATACCCTATTGCTTAATCACGGTCTCGGGGTCTTCCTGTATCAGGATAAAGGAAGACTCTGAGACTTAATCGGCTCCGCGAAGCAGCTGCGCGTCGACCTCAATCGATCGACCATTACCCGGATTTGTACCTAGGAACAAACAAGTTAACATTATCAATTGAAAAATAATGATTGTATACAATATAAGTATTGCAAAGCAATGTTATGTGTCAATATATTATTAAGACTGTGAAATACTTTATATAGAATCAAAGAAACTATAAATAATAGTATGCCCCGCTGTTAGGCATCTTATGTTCTTTTAAAACAGTTGAGAAGGGTTAGACCTTAATCCATACGCAATGGCCTATTACGAGTTGGTGGGTCTGACATTACTTTTAATATTAATTATTATGTTTATACTCCCAAGGAGTCTAACAAGCATACGACCTCCCTAATGGTAAGCGGTAACTGTAACATGTGGACGCTTGCAACACCAGAGGAATCACTTGCTAGTTATTTAGTATCTTTGAATCGTATGTCAGCTTTTCTTTTGTAAAAGACTACCACGGTGGTAATTATTCATACAGTTAATTTTGTTCTGATGTAGATATGTTTTGAAGGGTCTGGCATCAGAGTGTTCTGTCGTTGTTGCCAACATACCGTCTCCAGAGATTATGCGGATAGGTTGCCAGCTTTTTGTCCAGCAGAAGCATTACAACCGTTGATGATGGTTGTTGCTCGGATCGCTTGGACATTAATGCTGGCTTACCGCAACGCTCTGTGATGTTCCCGATGTTTTTTTTTATTTGATTGCTATGCAGATAACAGCACCGGGGACACTTTTAACATAGGCTGCGAAAATACCCCTCGTTACATTTTTGATGAAAGTCGTTAAAAATTTAGACCAATTTAACCCCACTAAGACACAACAAGTTCGCTAAAAAAGCCCTATTTGCTATGGCTTCACTATTCCAAGACAATATTAGGTCCAAGAGCATTGAGATCCTCGGAGATGTGTCATCTCCAGCTACGTCCAGTTCTGACATCACTTGAAAAACAAGGCTAGGCTGACATCTACAAAGTTCGGTGTGCTCAATAGGGCAAAACAGTACTTCACCACGAGCCAAAAGCTCTACATAGCGCACAACATGTATACGTACATATGTATGGATGCATGTACATGAAAAACTGCTGTCACCTTTGAGCGAGAGCCGCTGGATATCAGCTGGGACCTTTTGACTTGATCCAAAGACGCGCTGTGAGGATTGTTGCCGATCTCAAGCTCACAGGCGGTGTTGATCCACTAAGATCCGCCTGCACAATGGGCTGTGTTCTAAGGAATTAATAGAATAGGATGCCCACGGCCACTTTTTATCAACGCTCCTCTCGCCACCGACATGGAGTTGATACTCACATCTTAGCTCCTCAAACATGCCGTGCCGTACGGTTTTAAAGGAATGTCCTACCACGTACAATTAAGTTGTGGAATGAGATCCCTGTCGAAGTTTTCCCGAGAGACTGCATGGAGTTCTTCAAGATGGTAGTTATAAGGTTCTGAAAGAGTCGGCAACGCGCGAGTGACACACCTGGTGCTGCAAGCGTCCTTAAGCTACGGTGAATGCTTTCCTTCAGGCAGACCGTATGCTTGATTGCCACCTTTGTGGTAAAAAAAAGAAAAATCGATTTTTCGTTAGGTACTATTATTAGAATTTAATACTCACCGTTTGGCGATTCATCAGAAGTTGATGGTGATTGGCCATTTGTCGGTGTTCCGCCATTTGCCGGGGATCCGCCATTTGCCGGTGATTGGCCAGTTCCTGGACCTGGATTAGATTCCGAGGTTTGTCCAGTATTTTGCGGTCGGGTGCCTTGACTGTTTACTACCATGAACATGGCAAACAAGCATGGGATCACCTGTTTATTGACAAATTTAATTTATTCCCACATATTTTAGACATATTTTCTTTAAAATTTTGTATTTAGACACAAATGAAAATTTGCAATTAATTTGGCTTATTATTATTAGCAGATCTTGTTGATCATAAAATATGAATAATAAGAAATATTGTAAATGTGAAATTAATATTTCATAACCCTCAGACTAAGACTTCACTTTAAGTTTTTTTTTTGCAGGCAATTCAAATATAATAATTACTTACCAATACAAGTAACTTCATCTTCTCGTTTCAAGTGCCCGGATATATAATATATCGATGAACAGTTTATGTAGACAGTAGTCTGCTGAATTTACAGAACAAGAGTTAATATTGTTTCCCTTCTCTGTTATATTTATATAGAAATAGTTATCTTTTAGGGTTCCGTAGCCAAAATAGAATCCCTAAATTTGCGTACGTCTGTCGCTTAAATTATATATGTCTGTCGCCTCCGAATCTCTTAGTACAAGAAACCAAAAATTTGGCATGGATAGTCATATTAATCACGGGTTAAAATGACCATCTATGCCAAATTAGTTGGAAAATAGTTTTTTGATTCGGAAAGCTGAGAAATATTAAACTTTTATTTTTGTTTGACTTGGTTCTCCCCTGCCACCTAATTAGTTGATACAGATCCATCCACCTCAATCAAAAGACGTCCACTGCTCAATTTTAAGTTTAGGTATGTATATGAAAAAAATAGCAGTTGTATATTATCCGGGGTTTAAAAAAAATGGGTCGGAAACATAAAGGTACTAACTATCGCAAGCATCCAAGGGTACGGTAACTGCTCACGACCAAGCGGGCCATATGCTTATTTGCCACTTAAGAAGTCGTAAAAAAATAAATTGAAGTAAGGAGGACGGCAGCTTAATGAGTCTTTGTCGATAAATGTATAAAATAAATCAATAATTGTAAAAAATATATATTGATTAATTTATGAAATGAATGAAATATAAAATTTGTACAAATTTCATGGAAAATTGCTAAGATGAAGTTAATAATAATAATATAAGTGAGTGTTGTGACGAACAACTATGGAACCCTACACTGCGCGTGCGCAACACGCACTTTGCCAGTTTAATTATATTTTAGGCGTGTTGCATTGTTATCGCATTCATGTTCTACTTAATTGTATAAAATAGAAATAACTAACGATAGAGACCTGAAAGCTAATTTAGTTTAAATTATTTTTAAGTCAATATAAATTAGATAAACTTATCAAAAAATGTACATATTTCTGTTTAACATATCATTAAACAAAGAACCAGAGTATGACGATATGATTCGTTTTATTTAGTTTTATGCCACCTTATTTGTTCATTAGACCTTAATTTGGAGCCGTGACAAATATGCGTTTTTTATATTTTTTCGGTCATAACTTTTTTGAAAATCAACTTGTTGCGTCATCAAGCCTGATTTATATCTATATCAGGTTAAAATGTCATTGCTCTAGGCTAAAAATCCAAGATAGAAAGTCAAGAATACGTTTGTATGGTAAATTGGGCAGTAGCAATCGCTCTTAGACGCTAAATTGTGATGACTAAAATGACTGGTAGACAAAATTATTAATATGTCAGAGGTTTTTGACAGGAAAACTAACCCAAGTCAAGGCTATACCGCAGTTACATTACACGTAATGTCCAAATAAGTGTACAAATTATTTAAACAAAATAGCCCATGCTAAAGTTATTTTAATTTCAAGTGCTATTTTTTGGTTAAGTTAAGGATCGGGTCTCCTCTCCCTGCCAATTCTGCTATATGGTTGTTTTTCAATACGTAGGTACGAAATTAAAAGGAAAACTGCCACAGCTAAATAGGTTTCACAATTTTACGAGCAATAGTCGATTAACTTATAATATGGATCACCAGTCTCTTTCACCTGTCCCCTATAATCTAACTACCATAGATTTTTTCTAAAACTGCAAAAAAAAAACTTGACACATTGCAGAAGTAAGCAGAAGCATGTAAAGCTCATTTCAGTCCCTCAAAAGTCTCAGAAATGTCCTACAAGACCTTTCAAAACTAAAGTTTCTCTTCTGCAATCTCTTCTACTTCCACTCCTAGACTAAGCTAATGTCTTTTTCCTTGATACTAAGTAGGAACTTTTGAATAAGTTCGAGCGTCTCTAGAAGCTGGGCATACGCTTAATTTTCGATCTGCCATGTATCGGCAATTCGAACCCGATTGAGGTGGTTATCTGTTCGGAGGCGTCGGCCGGCTGCTTCTCTAAGAAACAGCGATGGCAAACTGACAGTTGTGATCACAAACTGACAGTTGTGATTGCTCGGTGACGGCACAATCTATTGACTAAACGTCAAAAAGGGTTTGTTTTTGCTTTAACGCAATACCGATTATCAATCTGACAGCCAGATTTTGCTCGGTTTTTGCTCTTACGGAATACCCTTGCAGGACTTCCAAATCCTTTCCCTTCTTTATTCTGTACTCCATAATCCCAATTCTCTCACATATCTTCTTGAACGCTTTAGCTATAGGTAGCGTAAAGTGTTCTATAACTAAGTCTCTATATTTAAGTAATAACATTAAGCAGTCAGATAATAAAGTAAAAGCAACTTGGAATATTATCAATAATGAAACTGGTAGAATCAAATTGTGCGATGACACGTTTTATTTTGTTTTCTCAGAGGTTTGCTGTAAGAGAACTCAATTTTAAGTTAAACTCGCCTATGTACATAATGATATTAATACCTATGTAATACTGTCTGTATTTCTCTGTTGAACATTAAATATTAAATTAAAAACATCAATTGAAGCAAATCTTGCTCCGTTCAAATGATGCCACCATATAAATGGAGCAAGATTTGCTAAGCTTTGGTAGCTTGCTGTTTTCTATACTAACTTATATAGAGGTAAAGTTCGTGACGTTGTAAGGGGTAATCTCTGGATCTACTTAACTGATTTTGAAAATTCTTTACCAAAGAAAGCCACGTTTTTGTGAGTGTCATAGGCTATACTTTATTGACAAAAACATGGACCCCAAAAAATACCAACCGATCGGCTAGTCATATCATAAAGTGATAACAGCAAGCTTAGAAAGTAGAACAAACCACCATGAGACATGGCTTATAATACTAAGACCATGTAAATGAGTCCTGCATTGCAGAGTATAGATTATTATATGATTTTAAAATAATATACGATTGCGTGCAATAAAATATATTTTTATACTTTGTGTCAATTTACATTGAGAGTTTCAAGAGTCCGTAGCAGTGTTTCAGTTGTTCAGCCCCCTCACCTTTCCTTCCACAATCACTTAAGCACATAGTATAGAGTGTTTGAAATATTTTAACATTTTATGACATACATTAAACATGAATAAAAATAGAAATTATACAGATTGTGTTGTTTAACCATTTTGTTAACTTCTCTTACAATTTTATTTTATTTTCTTTTTTAGTATTAGTTGAAGAACATGTTAAATTGAATAGTAATTTTTTTTTTTTTGTTGTCAAATACCCTATTGCTTAATCACGGTCTCGGGGTCTTCCTGTATCAGGATAAAGGAAGACTCTGAGACTTAATAGGCTCCGCGAAGCAGCTGCGCGTCGACCTCAATCGATCGACCATTACCCGGATTTGTACCTAGGAACAAACAAGTTAACATTATCAATTGAAAAATAATGATTGTATACAATATAAGTGTTGCAAAGCAATGTTATGTGTCAATATATTATTAAGACTGTGAAATACTTTATATAGAATCAAAGAAACTATAAATAATAGTATGCCCCGCTGTTAGGCATCTTATGTTCTTTTAAAACAGTTGAGAAGGGTTAGACCTTAATCCATACGCAATGGCCTATTACGAGTTGGTGGGTCTGACATTACTTTTAATATTAATTATTATGTTTATACTCCCAAGGAGTCTAACAAGCATACGACCTCCCTAATGGTAAGCGGTAACTGTAACATGTGGACGCTTGCAACACCAGAGGAATCACTTGCTAGTTATTTAGTATCTTTGAATCGTATGTCAGCTTTTCTTTTGTAAAAGACTACCACGGTGGTAATTATTCATACAGTTAATTTTGTTCTGATGTAGATATGTTTTGAAGGGTCTGGCATCAGAGTGTTCTGTCGTTGTTGCCAACATACCGTCTCCAGAAATTATGCGGATAGGTTGCCAGCTTTTTGTCCAGCAGAAGCATTACAACCGTTGATGATGGTTGTTGCTCGGATCGCTTGGACATTAATGCTGGCTTACCGCAACGCTCTGTGATGTTCCCGATGTTTTTATTTATTTGATTGCTATGCAGATAACAGCACCGGGGACACTTTTAACATAGGCTGCGAAAATACCCCTCGTTACATTTTTGATGAAAGTCGTTAAAATTTAGACCAATTTAACCCCACTAAGACACAACAAGTTCGCTAAAAAAGCCCTATTTGCTATGGCTTCACTATTCCAAGACAATATTAGGTCCAAGAGCATTGAGATCCTCGGAGTTGTGTCATCTCCACTTCTCCAGCTACGTCCAGTTCTGACATCACTTGAAAAACAAGGCTAGGCTGACATCTACAAAGTTCGGTGTGCTCAATAGGGCAAAACAGTACTTCACCACGAGCCAAAAGCTCTACATAGCGCACAACATGTATACGTACATATGTATGGATGCATGTACATGAAAAACTGCTGTCACCTTTGAGCGAGAGCCGCTGGATATCAGCTGGGACCTTTTGACTCTATCCAAAGACGCGCTGTGAGGATTGTTGCCGATCTCAAGCTCACAGGCGGTGTTGATCCACTAAGATCCGCCTGCACAATGGGCTGTGTTCTAAGGAATTAATAGAATAGGATGCCCACGGCCACTTTTTATCAACGCTCCTCTCGCCACCGACATGGAGTTGATACTCACATCTTAGCTCCTCAAACATGCCGTGCCGTACGGTTTTAAAGGAATGTCCTACCACGTACAATTAAATTGTGGAATGAGATCCCTGTCGAAGTTTTCCCGAGAGACTGCATGGAGTTCTTCAAGATGGTAGTTATAAGGTTCTGAAAGAGTCGGCGCGAGTGACACACCTGGTGCTGCAAGCGTCCTTAAGCTACGGTGAATGCCTTCCTTCAGGCAGACCGTATGCTTGATTGCCACCTTTGTGGTAAAAAAAAAGAAAAATCGATTTTTCGTTAGGTACTATTATTAGAATTTAATACTCACCGTTTGGCGATTCATCAGAAGTTGATGGTGATTGGCCATTTGTCGGTGTTCCGCCATTTGCCGGGGATCCGCCATTTGCCGGTGATTGGCCAGTTCCTGGACCTGGATTAGATTCCGAGGTTTGTCCAGTATTTTGCGGTCGGGTACCTTGACTGTTTACTACCATGAACATGGCAAACAAGCATGGGATCACCTGTTTATTGACAAATTTAATTTATTCCCACATATTTTAGACATATTTTCTTTAAAATTTTGTATTTAGACACAAATGAAAATTTGCAATTAATTTGGCTTATTATTATTAGCAGATCTTGTTGATCATAAAATATGAATAATAAGAAATATTGTAAATGTGAAATTAATATTTCATAACCCTCAGACTAAGACTTCACTTTAAGTTTTTTTTTTTTGCAGGCAATTCAAATATTATAATTACTTACCAATACAAGTAACTTCATCTTCTCGTTTCAAGTGCCCGGATATATAATATATCGATGAACAGTTTATGTAGACAGTAGTCTGCTGAATTTACAGAACAAGAGTTAATATTGTTTCCCTTCTCTGTTATATTTATATAGAAATAGTTATCTTTTAGGGTTCCGTAGCCAAAATAGAATCCCTAAATTTGCGTACGTCTGTCGCTTAAATTATATATGTCTGTCGCCTCCGAATCTCTTAGTACAAGAAACCAAAAATTTGGCATGGATGGTCATATTAATCACGGGTTAAAATGACCATCTATGCCAAATTAGTTGGAAAATAGTTTTTTGATTCGGAAAGCTGAGAAATATTAAACTTTATTAACTTATATTTTTGTTTGACTTGGTTCTCCCCTGCCACCTAATTAGTTGATACAGATCCATCCACTTCAATCAAAAGACGTCCACTGCTCAATTTTAAGTTAAGGTATGTATATGAAAAAAATAGCAGTTGTATATTATCCGGGGTTTAAAAAAAATGGGTCGGAAACATAAAGGTACTAACTATCGCAAGCATCCAAGGGTACGGTAACTGCTCACGACCAAGCGGGCCATATGCTTATTTGCCACTTAAGAAGTCGTAAAAAAATAAATTGAAGTAAGGAGGACGGCAGCTTAATGAGTCTTTGTCGATAAATGTATAAAATAAATCAATAATTGTAAAAAATATATATTGATTAATTTATGAAATGAATGAAATATAAAATTTGTACAAATTTCATGGAAAATTGCTAAGATGAAGTTAATAATAATAATATAAGTGAGTGTTGTGACGAACAACTATGGAACCCTACACTGCGCGTGCGCAACACGCACTTTGCCAGTTTAATTATATTTTAGGCGTGTTGCATTGTTATCGCATTCATGTTCTACTTAATTGTATAAAATAGAAATAACTAACGATAGAGACCTGAAAGCTAATTTAGTTTAAATTATTTTTAAGTCAATATAAATTAGATAAACTTATCAAAAAATGTACATATTTCTGTTTAACATATCATTAAACAAAGAACCAGAGTATGACGATATGATTCGTTTTATTTAGTTTTATGCCACCTTATTTGTTCATTAGACCTTAATTTGGAGCCGTGACAAATATGCGTTTTTTATATTTTTTCGGTCATAACTTTTTTGAAAATCAACTTGTTGCGTCATCAAGCCTGATTTATATCTATATCAGGTTAAAATGTCATTGCTCTAGGCTAAAAATCCAAGATAGAAAGTCAAGAATACGTTTGTATGGTAAATTGGGCAGTAGCAATCGCTCTTAGACGCTAAATTGTGATGACTAAAATGACTGGTAGACAAAATTATTAATATGTCAGAGGTTTTTGACAGGAAAACTAACCCAAGTCAAGGCTATACCGCAGTTACATTACACGTAATGTCCAAATAAGTGTACAAATTATTTAAACAAAATAGCCCATGCTAAAGTTATTTTAATTTCAAGTGCTATTTTTTGGTTAAGTTAAGGATCGGGTCTCCTCTCCCTGCCAATTCTGCTATATGGTTGTTTTTCAATACGTAGGTACGAAATTAAAAGGAAAACTGCCACAGCTAAATAGGTTTCACAATTTTACGAGCAATAGTCGATTAACTTATAATATGGATCACCAGTCTCTTTCACCTGTCCCCTATAATCTAACTACCATAGATTTTTTCTAAAACTGCAAAAAAAAAACTTGACACATTGCAGAAGTAAGCAGAAGCATGTAAAGCTCATTTCAGTCCCTCAAAAGTCTCAGAAATGTCCTACAAGACCTTTCAAAACTAAAGTTTCTCTTCTGCAATCTCTTCTACTTCCACTCCTAGACTAAGCTAATGTCTTTTTCCTTGATACTAAGTAGGAACTTTTGAATAAGTTCGAGCGTCTCTAGAATCTGGGCATACGCTTAATTTTCGATCTGCCATGTATCGGCAATTCGAACCCGATTGAGGTGGTTATCTGTTCGGAGGCGTCGGCCGGCTGCTTCTCTAAGAAACAGCGATGGCAAACTGACAGTTGTGATCACAAACTGACAGTTGTGATTGCTCGGTGACGGCACAATCTATTGACTAAACGTCAAAAAGGGTTTGTTTTTGCTTTAACGCAATACCGATTATCAATCTGACAGCCAGATTTTGCTCGGTTTTTGCTCTTACGGAATACCCTTGCAGGACTTCCAAATCCTTTCCCTTCTTTATTCTGTACTCCATAATCCCAATTCTCTCACATATCTTCTTGAACGCTTTAGCTATAGGTAGCGTAAAGTGTTCTATAACTAAGTCTCTATATTTAAGTAATAACATTAAGCAGTCAGATAATAAAGTAAAAGCAACTTGGAATATTATCAATAATGAAACTGGTAGAATCAAATTGTGCGATGACACGTTTTATTTTGTTTTCTCAGAGGTTTGCTGTAAGAGAACTCAATTTTAAGTTAAACTCGCCTATGTACATAATGATATTAATACCTATGTAATACTGTCTGTATTTCTCTGTTGAACATTAAATATTAAATTAAAAACATCAATTGAAGCAAATCTTGCTCCGTTCAAATGATGCCACCATATAAATGGAGCAAGATTTGCTAAGCTTTGGTAGCTTGCTGTTTTCTATACTAACTTATATAGAGGTAAAGTTCGTGACGTTGTAAGGGGTAATCTCTGGATCTACTTAACTGATTTTGAAAATTCTTTACCAAAGAAAGCCACGTTTTTGTGAGTGTCATAGGCTATACTTTATTGACAAAAACATGGACCCCAAAAAATACCAACCGATCGGCTAGTCATATCATAAAGTGATAACAGCAAGCTTAGAAAGTAGAACAAACCACCATGAGACATGGCTTATAATACTAAGACCATGTAAATGAGTCCTGCATTGCAGAGTATAGATTATTATATGATTTTAAAATAATATACGATTGCGTGCAATAAAATATATTTTTATACTTTGTGTCAATTTACATTGAGAGTTTCAAGAGTCCGTAGCAGTGTTTCAGTTGTTCAGCCCCCTCACCTTTCCTTCCACAATCACGTAAGCACATAGTATAGAGTGTTTGAAATATTTTAACATTTTATGACATACATTAAACATGAATAAAAATAGAAATTATACAGATTGTGTTGTTTAACCATTTTGTTAACTTCTCTTACAATTTTATTTTATTTTCTTTTTTAGTATTAGTTGAAGAACATGTTAAATTGAATAGTAAAAATTTTTTTTTTGTTGTCAAATACCCTATTGCTTAATCACGGTCTCGGGGTCTTCCTGTATCAGGATAAAGGAAGACTCTGAGACTTAATCGGCTCCGCGAAGCAGCTGCGCGTCGACCTCAATCGATCGACCATTACCCGGATTTGTACCTAGGAACAAACAAGTTAACATTATCAATTGAAAAATAATGATTGTATACAATATAAGTATTGCAAAGCAATGTTATGTGTCAATATATTATTAAGACTGTGAAATACTTTATATAGAATCAAAGAAACTATAAATAATAGTATGCCTCGCTGTTAGGCATCTTATGTTCTTTTAAAACAGTTGAGAAGGGTTAGACCTTAATCCATACGCAATGGCCTATTACGAGTTGGTGGGTCTGACATTACTTTTAATATTAATTATTATGTTTATACTCCCAAGGAGTCTAACAAGCATACGACCTCCCTAATGGTAAGCGGTAACTGTAACATGTGGACGCTTGCAACACCAGAGGAATCACTTGCTAGTTATTTAGTATCTTTGAATCGTATGTCAGCTTTTCTTTTGTAAAAGACTACCACGGTGGTAATTATTCATACAGTTAATTTTGTTCTGATGTAGATATGTTTTGAAGGGTCTGGCATCAGAGTGTTCTGTCGTTGTTGCCAACATACCGTCTCCAGAAATTATGCGGATAGGTTGCCAGCTTTTTGTCCAGCAGAAGCATTACAACCGTTGATGATGGTTGTTGCTCGGATCGCTTGGACATTAATGCTGGCTTACCGCAACGCTCTGTGATGTTCCCGATGTTTTTATTTATTTGATTGCTATGCAGATAACAGCACCGGGGACACTTTTAACATAGGCTGCGAAAATACCCCTCGTTACATTTTTGATGAAAGTCGTTAAAATTTAGACCAATTTAACCCCACTAAGACACAACAAGTTCGCTAAAAAAGCCCTATTTGCTATGGCTTCACTATTCCAAGACAATATTAGGTCCAAGAGCATTGAGATCCTCGGAGTTGTGTCATCTCCAGCTACGTCCAGTTCTGACATCACTTGAAAAACAAGGCTAGGCTGACATCTACAAAGTTCGGTGTGCTCAATAGGGCAAAACAGTACTTCACCACGAGCCAAAAGCTCTACATAGCGCACAACATGTATACGTACATATGTATGGATGCATGTACATGAAAAACTGCTGTCACCTTTGAGCGAGAGCCGCTGGATATCAGCTGGGACCTTTTGACTCTATCCAAAGACGCGCTGTGAGGATTGTTGCCGATCTCAAGCTCACAGGCGGTGTTGATCCACTAAGATCCGCCTGCACAATGGGCTGTGTTCTAAGGAATTAATAGAATAGGATGCCCACGGCCACTTTTTATCAACGCTCCTCTCGCCACCGACATGGAGTTGATACTCACATCTTAGCTCCTCAAACATGCCGTGCCGTACGGTTTTAAAGGAATGTCCTACCACGTACAATTAAGTTGTGGAATGAGATCCCTGTCGAAGTTTTCCCGAGAGACTGCATGGAGTTCTTCAAGATGGTAGTTATAAGGTTCTGAAAGAGTCGGCGCGAGTGACACACCTGGTGCTGCAAGCGTCCTTAAGCTACGGTGAATGCCTTCCTTCAGGCAGACCGTATGCTTGATTGCCACCTTTGTGGTAAAAAAAAAGAAAAATCGATTTTTCGTTAGGTACTATTATTAGAATTTAATACTCACCGTTTGGCGATTCATCAGAAGTTGATGGTGATTGGCCATTTGTCGGTGTTCCGCCATTTGCCGGGGATCCGCCATTTGCCGGTGATTGGCCAGTTCCTGGACCTGGATTAGATTCCGAGGTTTGTCCAGTATTTTGCGGTCGGGTACCTTGACTGTTTACTACCATGAACATGGCAAACAAGCATGGGATCACCTGTTTATTGACAAATTTAATTTATTCCCACATATTTTAGACATATTTTCTTTAAAATTTTGTATTTAGACACAAATGAAAATTTGCAATTAATTTGGCTTATTATTATTAGCAGATCTTGTTGATCATAAAATATGAATAATAAGAAATATTGTAAATGTGAAATTAATATTTCATAACCCTCAGACTAAGACTTCACTTTAAGTTTTTTTTTTTTGCAGGCAATTCAAATATTATAATTACTTACCAATACAAGTAACTTCATCTTCTCGTTTCAAGTGCCCGGATATATAATATATCGATGAACAGTTTATGTAGACAGTAGTCTGCTGAATTTACAGAACAAGAGTTAATATTGTTTCCCTTCTCTGTTATATTTATATAGAAATAGTTATCTTTTAGGGTTCCGTAGCCAAAATAGAATCCCTAAATTTGCGTACGTCTGTCGCTTAAATTATATATGTCTGTCGCCTCCGAATCTCTTAGTACAAGAAACCAAAAATTTGGCATGGATGGTCATATTAATCACGGGTTAAAATGACCATCTATGCCAAATTAGTTGGAAAATAGTTTTTTGATTCGGAAAGCTGAGAAATATTAAACTTTTATTTTTGTTTGACTTGGTTCTCCCCTGCCACCTAATTAGTTGATACAGATCCATCCACCTCAATCAAAAGACGTCCACTGCTCAATTTTAAGTTAAGGTATGTATATGAAAAAAATAGCAGTTGTATATTATCCGGGGTTTAAAAAAAATGGGTCGGAAACATAAAGGTACTAACTATCGCAAGCATCCAAGGGTACGGTAACTGCTCACGACCAAGCGGGCCATATGCTTATTTGCCACTTAAGAAGTCGTAAAAAAATAAATTGAAGTAAGGAGGACGGCAGCTTAATGAGTCTTTGTCGATAAATGTATAAAATAAATCAATAATTGTAAAAAATATATATTGATTAATTTATGAAATGAATGAAATATAAAATTTGTACAAATTTCATGGAAAATTGCTAAGATGAAGTTAATAATAATAATATAAGTGAGTGTTGTGACGAACAACTATGGAACCCTACACTGCGCGTGCGCAACACGCACTTTGCCAGTTTAATTATATTTTAGGCGTGTTGCATTGTTATCGCATTCATGTTCTACTTAATTGTATAAAATAGAAATAACTAACGATAGAGACCTGAAAGCTAATTTAGTTTAAATTATTTTTAAGTCAATATAAATTAGATAAACTTATCAAAAAATGTACATATTTCTGTTTAACATATCATTAAACAAAGAACCAGAGTATGACGATATGATTCGTTTTATTTAGTTTTATGCCACCTTATTTGTTCATTAGACCTTAATTTGGAGCCGTGACAAATATGCGTTTTTTATATTTTTTCGGTCATAACTTTTTTGAAAATCAACTTGTTGCGTCATCAAGCCTGATTTATATCTATATCAGGTTAAAATGTCATTGCTCTAGGCTAAAAATCCAAGATAGAAAGTCAAGAATACGTTTGTATGGTAAATTGGGCAGTAGCAATCGCTCTTAGACGCTAAATTGTGATGACTAAAATGACTGGTAGACAAAATTATTAATATGTCAGAGGTTTTTGACAGGAAAACTAACCCAAGTCAAGGCTATACCGCAGTTACATTACACGTAATGTCCAAATAAGTGTACAAATTATTTAAACAAAATAGCCCATGCTAAAGTTATTTTAATTTCAAGTGCTATTTTTTGGTTAAGTTAAGGATCGGGTCTCCTCTCCCTGCCAATTCTGCTATATGGTTGTTTTTCAATACGTAGGTACGAAATTAAAAGGAAAACTGCCACAGCTAAATAGGTTTCACAATTTTACGAGCAATAGTCGATTAACTTATAATATGGATCACCAGTCTCTTTCACCTGTCCCCTATAATCTAACTACCATAGATTTTTTCTAAAACTGCAAAAAAAAAACTTGACACATTGCAGAAGTAAGCAGAAGCATGTAAAGCTCATTTCAGTCCCTCAAAAGTCTCAGAAATGTCCTACAAGACCTTTCAAAACTAAAGTTTCTCTTCTGCAATCTCTTCTACTTCCACTCCTAGACTAAGCTAATGTCTTTTTCCTTGATACTAAGTAGGAACTTTTGAATAAGTTCGAGCGTCTCTAGAATCTGGGCATACGCTTAATTTTCGATCTGCCATGTATCGGCAATTCGAACCCGATTGAGGTGGTTATCTGTTCGGAGGCGTCGGCCGGCTGCTTCTCTAAGAAACAGCGATGGCAAACTGACAGTTGTGATCACAAACTGACAGTTGTGATTGCTCGGTGACGGCACAATCTATTGACTAAACGTCAAAAAGGGTTTGTTTTTGCTTTAACGCAATACCGATTATCAATCTGACAGCCAGATTTTGCTCGGTTTTTGCTCTTACGGAATACCCTTGCAGGACTTCCAAATCCTTTCCCTTCTTTATTCTGTACTCCATAATCCCAATTCTCTCACATATCTTCTTGAACGCTTTAGCTATAGGTAGCGTAAAGTGTTCTATAACTAAGTCTCTATATTTAAGTAATAACATTAAGCAGTCAGATAATAAAGTAAAAGCAACTTGGAATATTATCAATAATGAAACTGGTAGAATCAAATTGTGCGATGACACGTTTTATTTTGTTTTCTCAGAGGTTTGCTGTAAGAGAACTCAATTTTAAGTTAAACTCGCCTATGTACATAATGATATTAATACCTATGTAATACTGTCTGTATTTCTCTGTTGAACATTAAATATTAAATTAAAAACATCAATTGAAGCAAATCTTGCTCCGTTCAAATGATGCCACCATATAAATGGAGCAAGATTTGCTAAGCTTTGGTAGCTTGCTGTTTTCTATACTAACTTATATAGAGGTAAAGTTCGTGACGTTGTAAGGGGTAATCTCTGGATCTACTTAACTGATTTTGAAAATTCTTTACCAAAGAAAGCCACGTTTTTGTGAGTGTCATAGGCTATACTTTATTGACAAAAACATGGACCCCAAAAAATACCAACCGATCGGCTAGTCATATTAGAGTCGCAATCATTGCGCGCTAGCGTACGGACGTGTTTCCTGTTCTATACGAATTTTGTAAATTCACGTGTTGCGCGGCTGTAGCCGCTGCCCGATACCGCCGCTATGAGTTCACAGCAACTCATAGCCAACGAGCTGTTGGCATTCATACAGCATGCCATTGATACTATGGACGAGGTCAGCATTCTGCAGATCTGCAAGTCAAACTTCAAAGAAGAAGAGATAAGCAGTGGCAAGAAGTTGCTGTACCAGACGCTTGATAAGCTGGACGAGATGCCATCACGACGAAGGGATGGCACAGAGAAGAGTGTGCAGGACATCATCACCTTGTTAAAGGTAACCGACCCTGACCACGTGCCCGCTTTCGTGGCAAAGGAGCTGCATAGGTTGCCCCCTGTCACGTTCGACCACGTCGATGTAACCAGGCTGCTTAAGGACATCACAGTCTTGAAAGTGAGCATGGCTGAGGTGCAAACCAAATTGGAGGTCTCGGAAAACACCATATGTGGACTTCGTACTGAAATAGTGTTGTTGCGCAACGCTATTTCAAGTAGTAGGTCACCTGACACCGCAAATGTAAACATTCGTCGTGGGACACAAAACTGTAACATCAGCAGTTTTACGCCGACGAGTGCTGTTTCGTCACCGACTACCAACATTGCATGCGATGTAAAGTGTGACGCCGCCGTTCCTGCATCGACAAGTGCAGAGACTTCAAAGCGTGTAGGTACGACGACCCCGAAACGTGCCTACGCTGATATTGCCGCTACCAACAAATCCTCGGAGCGGCCAGAACAAAAAAGGGGTAAACAGAGCCGCTGTGAAGTCATTCACAAGCCTACAAAACTGCGGGTCCCGGAAAAGGAGACTGACAAGGACGGCTTCATCAAGGTCGAGAGGAAGAAAAAGAAGCCTCCTTGTAAAAATCAGTGCGGGTCCGCGGCGATTGGACTTGGTATACAGCTGCGTCCTGCAACACCTACGACGCAGCTATATGTGTCCCGTCTGCATCACTCCACAAAGGCTGAGGACGTTGTGGAGTACATCAAGAAGAAGGTCAACTGGACTTTAAGGGTCGAAAAGTTGGTACCGCGTCATAATACGAATTTTAATTCGTTTGTGGTGCGGGTGCCGACTCATAGTTTCGACACATTCTTCAAGGAAGAGTTTTGGCCGCAGGGTGTTGTGTATCGCCGTTTCCGCGGACGTTTGCACAACACAACGCAGTGTAACACAACACCGGTGAAATGTGTTTAGTTATAAGTTTTATAATAATATATATGTTACTTTGTATTGTAAGGTATATATCTATGGGAATATGTAATCTACTTGTATTTTAAGTACTATGTAAAATATGTAATTCCTGAAATAAATGATTATTATTATTATTATTATTTATTATTATTATATCATAAAGTGATAACAGCAAGCTTAGAAAGTAGAACAAACCACCATGAGACATGGCTTATAATACTAAGACCATGTAAATGAGTCCTGCATTGCAGAGTATAGATTATTATATGATTTTAAAATAATATACGATTGCGTGCAATAAAATATATTTTTATACTTTGTGTCAATTTACATTGAGAGTTTCAAGAGTCCTTAGCAGTGTTTCAGTTGTTCAGCCCCCTCACCTTTCCTTCCACAATCACGTAAGCACATAGTATAGAGTGTTTGAAATATTTTAACATTTTATGACATACATTAAACATGAATAAAAATAGAAATTATACAGATTGTGTTGTTTAACCATTTTGTTAACTTCTCTTACAATTTTATTTTATTTTCTTTTTTAGTATTAGTTGAAGAACATGTTAAATTGAATAGTAAAAATTTTTTTTTTGTTGTCAAATACCCTATTGCTTAATCACGGTCTCGGGGTCTTCCTGTATCAGGATAAAGGAAGACTCTGAGACTTAATCGGCTCCGCGAAGCAGCTGCGCGTCGACCTCAATCGATCGACCATTACCCGGATTTGTACCTAGGAACAAACAAGTTAACATTATCAATTGAAAAATAATGATTGTATACAATATAAGTATTGCAAAGCAATGTTATGTGTCAATATATTATTAAGACTGTGAAATACTTTATATAGAATCAAAGAAACTATAAATAATAGTATGCCCCGCTGTTAGGCATCTTATGTTCTTTTAAAACAGTTGAGAAGGGTTAGACCTTAATCCATACGCAATGGCCTATTACGAGTTGGTGGGTCTGACATTACTTTTAATATTAATTATTATGTTTATACTCCCAAGGAGTCTAACAAGCATACGACCTCCCTAATGGTAAGCGGTAACTGTAACATGTGGACGCTTGCAACACCAGAGGAATCACTTGCTAGTTATTTAGTATCTTTGAATCGTATGTCAGCTTTTCTTTTGTAAAAGACTACCACGGTGGTAATTATTCATACAGTTAATTTTGTTCTGATGTAGATATGTTTTGAAGGGTCTGGCATCAGAGTGTTCTGTCGTTGTTGCCAACATACCGTCTCCAGAGATTATGCGGATAGGTTGCCAGCTTTTTGTCCAGCAGAAGCATTACAACCGTTGATGATGGTTGTTGCTCGGATCGCTTGGACATTAATGCTGGCTTACCGCAACGCTCTGTGATGTTCCCGATGTTTTTTTTTATTTGATTTCTATGCAGATAACAGCACCGGGGACACTTTTAACATAGGCTGCGAAAATACCCCTCGTTACATTTTTGATGAAAGTCGTTAAAAATTTAGACCAATTTAACCCCACTAAGACACAACAAGTTCGCTAAAAAAGCCCTATTTGCTATGGCTTCACTATTCCAAGACAATATTAGGTCCAAGAGCATTGAGATCCTCGGAGTTGTGTCATCTCCAGCTACGTCCAGTTCTGACATCACTTGAAAAACAAGGCTAGGCTGACATCTACAAAGTTCGGTGTGCTCAATAGGGCAAAACAGTACTTCACCACGAGCCAAAAGCTCTACATAGCGCACAACATGTATACGTACATATGTATGGATGCATGTACATGAAAAACTGCTGTCACCTTTGAGCGAGAGCCGCTGGATATCAGCTGGGACCTTTTGACTCGATCCAAAGACGCGCTGTGAGGATTGTTGCCGATCTCAAGCTCACAGGCGGTGTTGATCCACTAAGATCCGCCTGCACAATGGGCTGTGTTCTAAGGAATTAATAGAATAGGATGCCCACGGCCACTTTTTATCAACGCTCCTCTCGCCACCGACATGGAGTTGATACTCACATCTTAGCTCCTCAAACATGCCGTGCCGTACGGTTTTAAAGGAATGTCCTACCACGTACAATTAAGTTGTGGAATGAGATCCCTGTCGAAGTTTTCCCGAGAGACTGCATGGAGTTCTTCAAGATGGTAGTTATAAGGTTCTGAAAGAGTCGGCAACGCGCGAGTGCTTTCCTTCAGGCAGACCGTATGCTTGATTGCCACCTTTGTGGTAAAAAAAAGAAAAATCGATTTTTCGTTAGGTACTATTATTAGAATTTAATACTCACCGTTTGGCGATTCATCAGAAGTTGATGGTGATTGGCCATTTGTCGGTGTTCCGCCATTTGCCGGGGATCCGCCATTTGCCGGTGATTGGCCAGTTCCTGGACCTGGATTAGATTCCGAGGTTTGTCCAGTATTTTGCGGTCGGGTGCCTTGACTGTTTACTACCATGAACATGGCAAACAAGCATGGGATCACCTGTTTATTGACAAATTTAATTTATTCCCACATATTTTAGACATATTTTCTTTAAAATTTTGTATTTAGACACAAATGAAAATTTGCAATTAATTTGGCTTATTATTATTAGCAGATCTTGTTGATCATAAAATATGAATAATAAGAAATATTGTAAATGTGAAATTAATATTTCATAACCCTCAGACTAAGACTTCACTTTAAGTTTTTTTTTTGCAGGCAATTCAAATATAATAATTACTTACCAATACAAGTAACTTCATCTTCTCGTTTCAAGTGCCCGGATATATAATATATCGATGAACAGTTTATGTAGACAGTAGTCTGCTGAATTTACAGAACAAGAGTTAATATTGTTTCCCTTCTCTGTTATATTTATATAGAAATAGTTATCTTTTAGGGTTCCGTAGCCAAAATAGAATCCCTAAATTTGCGTACGTCTGTCGCTTAAATTATATATGTCTGTCGCCTCCGAATCTCTTAGTACAAGAAACCAAAAATTTGGCATGGATGGTCATATTAATCACGGGTTAAAATGACCATCTATGCCAAATTAGTTGGAAAATAGTATTTTGATTCGGAAAGCTGAGAAATATTAAACTTTATTAACTTATATTTTTGTTTGACTTGGTTCTCCCCTGCCACCTAATTAGTTGATACAGATCCATCCACCTCAATCAAAAGACGTCCACTGCTCAATCTATGTATATGAAAAAAAAGCAGTTGTATATTATCCCGGGTCAAAAAAAAATTGGTCGGAAACATAAAGGTACTACCTATCGCAAGCATCCAAGGCTATATGATTATTTGCCACTTAAGTAGTCCTAATAAAATAAAACAAAGTTAGAAGGACGGTTTGACGAGTCATTGTCGACAAATGTATAAAGTAAATAAGAAAATGTAAACAAAATATATTGATTAATTTATGAAATGAATGAAAATTGAAAAGAAAATTCGTACAAATTTAATGGAAAGTTACTAAGATGAAGTTGATAATAATAGTATGAGTGAGTATTGTGACGAACAACTACGGAACCCTACACTGCGCGTGCGCAACACGCACTTGGCCAGTTTAATTATATTTTAGGCGTGTTGTATAGTTATCGCATTCATGTTCTACTTAATTGTATAAAATAGAAGTAACTAACGATAAAGACCTGAAAGCTAATTTATTTTAAGTTATTTTTAAGTCAATATTAATTAGATAAACTTATCGAAAAGCCGCCTGAATAATTATGTAAAACTGTAATGGTATTCGTAGTTTTTTTTTAATACTACTCGGTTGAAAACCAAGCACACAGCCCGCCCGATGTTAAGCAATTACCGTAGCCTATGGACTCCTGCAATACCAAAGGTATCACTTGCATGTTGCCGATCCATTTTTTTACACCAGGTCTATGAGATAGAGTATCTCTGGGATAGGAAAACGTATTTTCAAAGTAAGGTTAGGTAGCGGTCCTTATTCAATCTTTGTTATCTTTAATTTCTTTGTACGTTATAAATCTTCACTTCAAGTCAATACCAACCGTTTTTATTTTTACCTGTAAAATTAGATTTTGCACTTACACGTTCATTCTGTTGGGTCAAATTTACATAGTTTTGATCAAATTTACAATAGATGCTCGATCGCCACTGGAAAAACGGTACCATCTATAGTATCAAAACTTGGCAACTACATAACCCTACACTGCGCATGCGCAACACGCACTTGGCCAGTTTTGGCCGCTGGAAAATGGTACCATCTAAAGTATCAAAATTTGGCAACTACAGAACCCTACACTGTGCGTGCGCAACACGCACTTAGCCAGTGTTGGCCGCTGGAAAACGGTACCATCTAAAGTTTCAAAACTTGGCAACTACAGAACCCTACACTGTGCGTGCGCAACACGCACTTGCCCAGTTTTGGCCGCTAGCAAAACGGTACCATCTAAAGTATCAAAACTTGGCAACTACAGAAACCTACACTGTGCGTGCGCAACACGCACTTGGCCAGTTTTGGCCGCTGGCAAAACGGTACCATCTAAAGCATCAAAACTTGGCAACTACAGAACCCTACACTGTGCGTGCGCAACACGCACTTGGCCACTTTTGGCCGCTGGCAAAACGGTACTTGGCAACTACGGTACCCTACACTGCGTTTGTTATCGCATTCATGTTCTAGTTAATTGTATAAAATAGAAATCACTAACGATAGAGACCTGAAATAAAATAAAATATATTATAATTTGTATACTATAGTGTCAGTTTACATTATGAAATGTGACTAATAGTAATTGAAACTGAAACTGTTTTTGACCGCTGACACTCTTATTTATTAAAGATGTCAGCGGTCGACAACAGTTTCATTATCAAACTGATGTTGCAAGAAGTTATGAACATAATCCTTACTATAATACCTTATGTTCATAATATATTTTCTAATTGTTGGTTAATAGTTACAGCCCCCTGGCCAGAGCAATAATTAAAATATATAGAATAGACAGTTTTACATTTGTTATAATGAATTTCGTTATTTATTTAAATAATAATTTTAACAAAAAAAAAACCGACTTCAAAACCTTAAAAACGGTTAGATTACATTGTTTAATTATGAAGTTCTGTTGCCTAGCTACCTTAGCAACCATAATGGAAACTTATTTAATCGCCATCCGTAAAATACTTATTATTGAGAAGTTCAGGTGGCCATCTGTGGTCTTCTTCATCAGTTTTACTTCATCATATTATACTTTCTGAATGCTAATGTTTGATGTGTTGTTAAAAATATTAAAATTGCTATATGTGTGCCTATAATTTTTGAGGAGTTCCCTCAATTCCTCATGGATCCCATCATCAGAACTTTCTTTTCATGAAAATGGGACCAAACTGGAAGTATGTCCTCTCAGACAAAAAAAGATTTTTTCAAATCGGTCCATAAATGAGAGTTCTGCGGTAACAAACATAAAAAAAAATACACACGAATTTATAACCTCCTCTTTTTGAAGGTTTTTTATTTAACTATTTTATTTACTGGTTGTACAATATTAATTCTTCTTTAGTGTATTATGAACATTTATTTCATGTATTATCAAATATATAATATTGCTTGATCGCAGTCTCAGGATCTTCGTTTATAATTTGCGCGCGCGCTGACTCCCACTTGATATAACTAAGAACAAAGAAGAGAACATTATGAAGGTAGGACACCATACATCTCACCATAGTACCTTGCCCAGTCGACTGCTATTGCGGTAGCTTCCGACAGTTGCCAGAAAAAAAATGCTGTCATTTTTACACCCAGACTCAGAACAACTCTTTGTGGGCCACACAAAGTTTTGTCCTGTGTGGGAATCGAACCCACAACCTCGTGCACAGCAGTCGCATACTGCGACCACTGGACCACCAAGGCAGTCAATTTACACCTACAGATAAAAATATATTTCACACAAATTCATACATTAGTTTTCCTAAAGAAACTAATCTTCATATAGCGGCCCTGTATACATATCTCCGTTGCAGTTTGCAGTTGGAGACGCATCCTACTAATATTATAAATGCAAAAGTTTGTAAGAATGGATGGATGGATGGATGTTTGTTACTCTTTCACGTAAAAACTACAGAACGAATCTGGATGAAATTTGGCATAGAGATAGATTATGGTCTGGAATAACACAAAGGCTTTTTACAGCGATAACCGACATCCACGCGGGCGGAACCGCGGGCAACAACTAGTACGCTATAAAGTAAAGCAAGAGAGGTAGGGCACCATACTAGCGAGCAAGCCCGACTGGGGAAGGACCTTACAGAAGACCACAGCCAAATAACTACACACAGCGGTGTAATTGTGTTCCTGTGAGTACAGGTCTACAGCGCTCATTTAGGGATGCGTTATAAAAGAAACGTGGAGCGAGTGGCACGCTTACGTCACACACGTTCCAGAGGGTGATTCAGTCAGCTATCTGTCCGATAGCTACATACTGCCTAGAATCACTACGGGTATGCGACCCCGGACTGCTCTAGCTACTGCTGTCACACTCTACTTCCCGTGGCAGTAGTATCCCTTCCTACATCCTATCATCCCCAATAGCGGATGCCTCCCGCTGCGACAGATTGGCGACCCCGGTCAGTCACTAGACCTAGCACTATGATGCCACAACTTAGGTCAGCATCAGAGGTCTTGCTGATGCTTAGGGACGTTCCTGCCTCTTACCAATTGTAGCGGCCTCCCGTTCCATTGGATCCATAGAGGTGGAGATAAGAGTGCACATGTGTTTGCGCGGACACTGACGTAATTAACGTTTTGTGCACTATAATATCTCCTGCGTAACTGACTTGGCTTCTGACAATGGACTCCGATTCAGACAGTCCCACGGCGATGGGCAGAGGTAGAGAGGTCTAATTGTGATGCCAATCGGGCTTTGTCTGATGCCTGCACGTGGGCGGTTCAGGGTAGATGGTCGCTTTACACTGCATAGGGTTAACAGTGCAATTCGGCAGCTCCCTGAGTGACGAAGCAGCTCTATTTAGAGAGGCCCTGCTGCCCCCAATCCGGGGAGGGGACTAGAAAAGGTGTCCTAAAAAAGGCTTAACCCATCACACTCGGAGATAGTAGCCACGGCTGTCTCTGCATCACCCTTAACGTGGTCGAAGGAAAATAAATAGTAAGAAAAAAGAAACACCTAAGTCCCGAAATATGACCTTTGCAACGTGGAATGTGCGCACCCTCCTTGATCGAGAAGCCAACCTAGGCATACCTCGAAAAACTGCTCTAGTATCCCGAGAACTCCAACGCTACGGTGTGGATATCGTTGCTCTCAGCGAGACACACCTGGCTGACGAGGGGGAGATGGTTGAGCGAAGAGGCGGATATACTTTCTTTTGGAAAGGTACCCCGTCTTCGGAGCCTAGGAGGTCTGGTGTTGGTTTCGCCATCAAAAACCACATCGCCTCTAAATTGGAGGAGTGTCCTGCGCACATCTCGGACCGCGTCACCACGTTGCGCCTCCACCTGGACGGTGGCAATTACCTTAACGTCATCAGCGTATATGCGCCAACAATGGACAAGGATGATGAAATCAAGGCCAAGTTTTATGAGGAAGTCACGCAAGCCCTCTCCAGAGTACCTCCTAGGGAGCAGATACTTTTGATGGGCGATTTTAACGCCAGAGTGGGGCGTGACTTTGAAGCTTGGCCTCGGGTCTTGGGAAGACATGGTGTTGGAAACATGAATAGTAATGGACAACTACTTCTGTCCTTATGCACTCAATTTGAGCTAGCGATCACCAGCACCATGTTCAGGCTCCCGGCAAAATATAAGACCACATGGATGCATCCGAGGTCAAAACACTGGCATCTGATTGACTATGTAATTGTACGACAAAGAGATATTTCCCAAGTGCATATCACCCGCGTTATGCGGGATGCTAATGCGGTCTGCTCCTCGGATCACCGACTTGTCGTGACAAAACTGAGGCTCCGCCTGTATCCTCCCCGCAGATCTCAGGGAGTGAAGCCAAAGGGTATGGACCTTGAGAACCTACGGAATCCTGACATCCGTAAGGCCTACGCTCAGGCAGTAAGTGGTGCACTCCAGGCGATAGATGATGAGAATGGTGATACTGTGGCTAACTGGCAAATGCTCTCGTCCCACCTAGTCGCCGCCGCGTCGCAGACACTGGGTGCCAAATCCATCAGACATGAGGATTGGTTTGATGACAATGACGAAATTTTGTCGAAAGCCATACAGAAGCATCGTTCTCTCCTACGTCAACATAGTGATAACCACCAGGCGGAGGCAGTCAAACATAGTGGAGCTGAACTGCGAAAATATGTACGGGAAATAAAAGACAAATGGTGGCGCGATAAAGCCGAGCGCATGCAGTGGCTTGCTGATACCAAACAGTTGGGTGCATTTTATGATGAGGTCCGCAAACTTCTTGGTAACGTGATTCGTACTCGAGTACCCCTGAGATCTCTAGATGGTACACAATCTACTAATAAGACAGATGCACTCAACAGATGGGGAGAACATTTCAACACCTTGCTTAATGTTGATTGAGCAGCAGACATCGTACACATTAGCTCGATGGCAGCACTCCCCACGAACAGCAAGCTGGACGAGCCACTGACTCTGCGCGAGGTCATAGTCGCGATTCAACAACAGCAGAATAAGAAAGCGGTCGGCGTTGATAACTTACCAGGAGAACTGATCAAGTATGGAGTTGAAGAATTGCATAGAGCTATCTGGAAGCTATATGATCAAATGTGGGATCAGGAGCGGGTACCTGATGATTTTCGAGTATCACGTATCTGTTCTTTGTACAAGAACAAGGGCGACAGATCTGATTGCAATTCCTACAGAGGCATCTCCTTACTGACTTCTCCGGGGAAAGTCTTTGCTCGAATATTACTAAACCACCTGCTACCCTTATCTGAAGACATACTGCCGGAAACCCAATTTGGCTTCCGGCCAAATCGAAGCACGTGTGAGGCTATCTTCTCTATTCGTCAGCTTCAAGAGAAGAGTCGAGAGCAAAGGCAACCACTGTATGCATGTTTTGTTGACCTTGAGAAAGCCTTCGACAGCGTGCCTCGAGAAGCTTTATGGGTGGTACTGGCGAAACTGGGATGCACGGACAAGTTCGTTAGAATGATCCGACTCCTGCATGATGACATGCGATGTTGTGTCAATGTACAAGGTGAAGACTCTGAGTTCTTTACAGTGAGCTGCGGCGTAAAACAAGGCTGCGTGCTCGCGCCAACTCTGTTCGCCTTGTACTTTGCAGTTGTAGTAAGGGAAGCCTTGCAAGGTCTGTCTGATGGCATTCGTGTTCGTTTCCGTACCGATGGTGGTGGAGTCTTCAACCTATTGAGACTTAAAGCTCGCACCAAGGTGTCTCACGCGACTATTACGGAGATGATGTATGCGGATGATTTATGTTTTGTAGCGGAATCCTCAGAGAGTCTACAAACACTTATGTCGAGACTTGATGAGTCATGTCGCAGATTTGGCTTAAAAATCAACGTAAGAAAGACCGAAGTGATGGCCCAAACGTTGAATAGTGCCCCAGCTGACATTAAACTCGCTGACGTCTCACTTAAGCAGGTAGATAGATTCAGGTATCTGGGGAGCACCGTAACATCGAGGTGCCTCCTTGATAATGAAGTCAACAGCAGAATCGGAGCAGCTGCTGCAGCCTTTGGTAGACTTCGTATCAGGGTGTTCCGTTCACACGACGTAAAGCTCTCTACAAAAGTAGATGTATACAAGGCGATCGTTATACCGAACCTCTTGTATGGATCTGAAACGTGGTGCCTTTACCGCAAGCATATCCGCACATTAGATAGATTTCACCTCAAATGCCTTCGCGACATTATGAATATACATTGGTCGGACCGTGTTCGGAACACGGAAGTTCTACGGCGGGCAAATATAGGTGGAATCGAGTCTTATCTAATAAAACGGCAGCTTCAGTGGTGTGGCCATGTCTCCCGAATGTCTGATGACAGAATGGCTAAGCGCATCTTTTACTCTGAGCTGCAGGGTGGCAAACGGAAACACGGTGGCCAATTCCTGCGGTACAAAGACGTGCTTAAGCGACACATGAAAAAATGTGACATAGAACCGTCACAATGGGAGGCAATGGCGGCAGACCGACCACGGTGGAGGCACACCATAAACACCAAGGTGGCCGAGTTTGAGACAAAACGAATAGTTGAGCTCGATGCTAAACGAGACGAGCTCAAGGCCCGAATACCCGAGGCCATACACTATAACTATGTCGGAGGGGTACTGACCTGTAGCGTATGTGGTCGTACATGCGTTGCAAAGATCGGTTACGTCAGTCATATGAGAGCACATCAACGAGGCTCTCAATAGTTAGTAGCCAGTCGCTGTGGCCGAATACGGTCAGGATATATATATATATAAAAGAAACGTATTCCTATCCCAGGGTTATTTGCATCTTAAAGCCCTGATGTAAAAAAATAGGTTGGCAACACGCAAGTGATACCTTTGGTATTGCAAACGTCCATATGCTATGGTTACTGCTTAACATCAGGCGGGCCGTATGCTTGTTTGCCACCCAAGTAGTATACAAAAAGTGAGTTCTATTGAAGAGCTAATGTAATTAGAATTCAATACTCACTACCAGGTGGGTCATTTGGCCCTTCTGGGCGATTTGGCCGGTTTGGCCCACTTTGCCCTGTTGGACCAGATGGCCGTGTTTGATCAGTAGTATTTTGACCATTCACCAACATGAAAATGGCTATCAAGCATGCGATCACCTGTTGAAAGACAATTTAATTAAATACAGCTGACATCTTTAGGTAAACAGTTACTTAAATTTAGATGTGAAAACAAGTAATAAATTTAGATCATTATTTTGACATTTAAGCAAAACGCCCTATCAGCAAAACGTCCTGAGCCTCTAGACAAGTGGCATGAGCGATAGTCGAATCGAAAAGTCAAAAAAGCAAATGTATGGGATTTGATTTAAGTTTACGACATTATATCGTAGACTTGCGTCAATTCCCATACATTTTATTTTTTGACTTTTCGATTCGACTATCGCTTATGCCACTTGTCTAGAGGCTCTGACAGCAAATTGCCATATACCTTAGCAAAACACCCTATTAGCAACGGGACCTAGTAGCAAATGGTCCCAATATCGTTAACTAATCGCAGGTATGAATATATTAATCAAAGTCAATTTAAATCTATTTCAATAAAATACTTAAAATACATGTTTCAAAACTGAGTTTTTCTCTGGCCCCAAACTAAGGTAATGCCTGTCTTGGGTATTAATTAATATATTGTGATATTATATTAAGTACTTAAATGACCGATATATATAATATATGCTTGTTTGCCACCCAAGTAGTATAAAAAATAAATATTAAATAAAGTTGAATACACACCACAAATAACTTCATTTTTCCGTCTTTAATTATCGTTAATATAAGTAAATTATACAATATATCGATGCTAAAGAACAGTTTATATAGCCTACTGAATTTACAGAACAAGTTTTTTTTCTTCTTTTCTATTAAAAAATATATCTTTTTATGTGCATGTTTTAAAATTATCGCATTCATGTACTACTTAGTGTCAATACAAATATTATAAATTCAAAAGTAACAGTTACTTTCGTTACGTTATTTGTATGTATGTTTGTAACATTTTCACGACTAAACGTTAACTAACTAAAAGTTAACTGATCATAATGTAATTTGGTGAGAAAATAAATACATAGGGTACTTATTACTGCGATAAACGACAAACGACATCAACGCGGGCGGGGCCGCGGGCAACAGCTAGTTTTGTGTAAAATTGATTTTTTTTATAAGACAACTCCCGCACTAGAGAACAAGCTCTGTGTCGCGGGGGACTTTACAAACATAGAATTAACGGACACAAATTACACCCAGTCTCAGAACAACTCTTTGTGGGTCACACAAAGTTTTGTCCTGTGCGGGAATCGAACCCACAACCTCGTGCACAGCGTGCGCATACTGCGACCATTGGACCACCTAGGCAGGCAAAGTAATAGTCAATAGTAATATATAGCTAAGGAAAGAGAACAAAAACTGACATGTATTATATTATGTCGTTAAAAATAAGATAAACTTTTCAGAAAGCCGTCTAAATAATTGTGTAATGGGATTTAGGGATGCGTTTGAAAATAAACGTTTTTCCATACCAGGGATACTAGTCAATCTTACAAGCTTAGTGTAAAAAAAATGTTGGGTCTGCAATACGGAAGTGATACCTCTTGTAATTGCAAGTGTCCATAGGCTACGGTAACTGCTTAACGTGCTGCATTGCAGCTTGTGTGCCAGTATCTATGATTTTTCAAAAATCTTTTTTAATTCCATTTTCATTGTCCCATAGTTATCCATAACTCAAAACTGTGGTGTATGAAGATTTCGGATAATTACAAGATTCGTTGTTTGCAAAATTTTTTTAATGGTTTTAGGATTTTGCAAAATCCGTTATTTTCGATTATCCTTAGGCATTTACAGTTCCTTCATTCATAGCTTCTAATTAGAACATAAAAACCTTCTGGCGTTAAGCGTAATAATAATTCAAAACTACCTTCACTGTTTTATAAAGTAGATACCACTAAACCGACAAAAGTTAGTAAAGGTCTTTACTTAATTGCGGTCAACTCTACGATAGAATGGATAAGGGTTCGTCCTCATGTAACATAGCTTGCGGGGAATATAATATATCTACCACTAGCTGTTGCCCACGGTTCCGACCGCGTGGATGTCATTTATCACGATAAAAAGTAAACTGCGTCACGCACAGATGAAATACCACTATGAGGTCACCTATCTATAGGAAAGAAAGAAGAAAGAAAGAAAAAACATTCATTTGGCGCAACAAACACAAACAAGAAGGCTATAAACAAAAAAAATAAACAAACAAAACAAAAGTAATAAAAAAAATAAAAAGTCGGTTGTGTGTGCTCTGTCACACCAAAAGGGTAAAAATTTCGTAAAAATTACATTAATTACATAGGTACAGGTATTTCTTTACTTAAAAGGAGATCTCAGCAACCATGTTCTATGTAGGGTGTAATAGTTACTGAAATAAAATATTTTTCATTATTTTTTACATAAAATATTTTTCATTTTTCACTTGATAGGGTTACCGCGCCTATGGTAGCTTAACCCGCTGATCGCTTACCGAACAGCGAGTACACCTCCATATGAGCGCCTATATGCTTATTAAAGAATGCGTTTTTAACAAAACGTTTCCCTATCCCAGGTCAATACTATCATAAAACCCTGGTGTTTACCATTATTGGGTTGGCAACACAAGTGACATCTCTGCAAGCGTCCATGGGCTACGGTAGCTGCTTACCATCAAGCTGGCCGTATGCTTGTTTGCCACCTAAGTAGTTTAAAAAAACCTATAGCAAAAGTTGCGTAAACCATGTGGCTTATCGTTTGTAAAGAGAAAGTAGTCTTTTACATGTTAATTCATTGATAGTTATGCCAAAAGCCGACTGTTTTAAAACCTCCTAAATTGTTATTGTATGTCTTATTTCCAATGCTAATATAAAATGCTTGTTTAAATAACCTATTTTGTTTCTATCACTAAACAAATTGTTAATGTTGCAAATTAAACTAAAACCTTGTTTTTCATTAATATCTTTATCGGTTTGTTTAATTACATATACAAGAATAATATAAAAAAACTTATTTAAACTAACTAAACCTAAATATGAAAAACTAATTAATTAAATAAAAGGCAATAGTTTTTTCATAATATTCCTCCGAATCACTGTCAACCGGAAAAGTGCCCAAAAGGCTGGCGGCTTTATTAAGTTTTTCGTTGCTGGAGTCAATGTAATTTTATCGATTTAACATTATAGAGCATACGAGTTTGTTATTCTGCAAAGTTGCATTGTGATAAAACTTTATGTATTTAGTTTCGTTTGTTTGAATTGAAAACGGAAAATATTTATCGCGAATCCATTGAATTTTATAACTTAATTATTCAATTTTGGTATTGTTAACAGCTATTTAATGATTTCCATTATTATCATTATCTCTTTTATGTATGTCATTACTTTTAATATAGATTTTATCAATGCATTCTCATTTATCTTTAGCATTTAATTCATCTGTTTTGTTGAATTTGGACATCATAAATATTTTATATTTGTAAGCTACTCTAGCCAGTTTCTTAACACTTATTTATCTGCACAATTGGCATTGGTAGACAGAGCACTCAATCAAACTCAAAAAAAGGCCGCATTGAGCTGCAATGCAATGTCCAAAACAACCTTGTTAACATCCATCCAAACTTACGCATTGAAAAACTATTTTAAAAACCAATATTTATTGCGATGAAGACACAGCCAAACTAACGTTCAAAGGATGAACTCAAAGCTTTCACCAAGTATTTCAATGTTCCTAGAAATATATCGTTTCTCATTACCTCCACGTGTGCGCTCAAAGAAATGTAGAAAACCATTTTCTTTTCGTAAAAATACAAATCTATTTGAGGGTTGTTTTTCTAAAACACAGCTAGTGTTAAGATTTTGCCAATATTGAATAAGAGATGGTTCTGTATTTTCTGCAGTTGAGGTGTTAGAAATAAAATTTATTTCACTTTTAATGACAAAAACTATAAAATAAAAACCTCTTCATGCATGAACGTGTCAGCTCTGGGTAAAACCGACGTCCATGCATGAATAATATTCTGTACGAGTATATGTGCTTAAACGCATATATTATTTTTTTATAGTACCTGAAATATAAAAACTATAGTATCAATCCTCTGTGTATCATAAACACATTTTGACATTCCAAGTTAGTAATTTGTTTCTGTTAGAGGTATAATAGTAACGTCAGAAGAAAAAATAAATTATCCTACATTTATAATAACAAAAACTATTGTGCTAAAGGAACTCTAAAAAATACCACTTCATCTGCGCTTTTCGCAAACGTTTTCTTGAATGCACCAAGTCCCGTGTTTCACATTGGCTGAACGCCTGTTTCCGTTTCCTATGTGGCTTTGGCTTAAACGAAGCTTAAAGTTCCTACGATTTAATAAATTTTTGTTTGATTCGAATTGAATTGTGTTGGCGTTGGAAGAAATGCTTTGACTTGTACAAGTTGTGAGTGGAACGTGTGTATGAAGTTGGAATTGTACTTAGGTGACGTTGATCGCTAAATATTCCTTGCTCGCTATTGGCAATGTATTGGCAATGAATTCTATGTTGTACAATAATCTTTTAACTATTCACCTACGTTTATAGCTAATTATTTTTTTTATTAATTAGGTGAACTAACAGGCCATTGTTCGTTTCATAGTTAAATATCTACCACAAACTTGACTAATCCAGCACCTAAATTAGGCATTGTCAAATTAATATGAGAACTCACAATAAATGGAAAGAAAGACATATTATTTGTCTTCATACTCGTATTAATATGTACTAAGACCTAAATTAACAAAGAAGAATACCCGCCACCAGTAAACTAAACTTTATTATATAAATAAACCAAATAATCTCAAACAATAAAACTTTAAAAAGTAAACAATAAATGAAGAAAACAAAATTAGGGACAAAGAGACGAATATAGTACACACACAAATACAAAATTTAACTTAATAAATGCATATTTTAAAGCATTACGCTATGTAGGTATATTTTATTCTTTGGGGACCGAGAAGGCCGGTTCCATCAATGCCCCATTTAAATCGGTAAAACGCTACTCTTCCTTCCTAATTCGATCTTCAAAATGTTCTATTATTGCGTTACGAGTCGTCCACTAACATTTCAAGAACTTTTGTCTCACAAGACCCACTATTAGAAAAGCTATTTTGATGTCAAAGGGAATTTTAGGAGTGCTAATGGTGAGTTTGATTGTGTTAACCGCTGTTCGGCTTTAAGTACCTATTGAACACAATTTCGTTTTATTTGTTTCGTACGTGATGTACTTATATGTTACTAGCTGGTGCCAGCGGCTCTGCCCGCGTGGATGTCTGTTATCGCAATAAAAAACGCCTATTCGCTATTCCAGACCAAAATCTATCTCTATGCCAAATTTCATCCAGATCTGCTGAGTAATTTTTACGTGAAAGAGTAGAAAACATCTATACATGCATCCATCCATCAACACAAACTTTTATATTTTCAATATTAATATTATATATATATAGGATGTTCTATGATATAATAGAAAAGTGCCTACTACAATTGAATTTTCACGTCATTGTTATATTGTAACAAAATCAATACTTTAAAAGTATCACATAATGTTGAGCTTTGCAAAACTGCGCCAAGCCGTATTTGATACAATACAATACAGAAATGTTGCTTTCCATGTTATTAAAATACGACTAATGATGATGTCGATGATTTACGTGGGTATAATACCTAGCCATTTATCACTGCGTGGTTCAGTGTGATGTGAGTTCTATCCTTGCACAGGACAAAATTTTACTTATGTGAATCACTTAATGGTTATTCCGAGTCTATGTGTACTATGTGTCCGTTAATTGCATCTTTGTTAAATATTTCGCGATACAGGGCTTGTTAGCTGATTCCTAGTGCGAAAGCTGTCTAAAAAAATCTTTCATTATCAGCATTTGCCCCTGACTTGACTTTGTCATTATTGAAGTGTCTTACGACAGCCGAGTTAAATTCACATTCAGCATCAATATCTCAGAGATCAACCCTACAAGATTTATCGTCAAAACTTACTGTAATTTATATCCGACAATAAGTTAAGGGTTACCAACTTTTAGGGGTGCCACTTCATTATTTGGTTTGCTTTTAATTTATAGAAGTTTCCAATTTAAAGGCTACGAATACCTGAATGGGTTGATTTATTTCATTTTGTTGTTTGTGAATTTTATATCATCGTAGTTTTATTTTGTTGGTGTAGATTTTTAAGATAGTTTAGTTGATTTTAGTTATCGTTATATATAATATATAGCTAAAACATAATTATTGTGTTTATTATTTAACTGTTCGTGGTATATGCTTAGCAAAGTTGTGTTCGACCATTCCGTCCACACAGTCTACCCTTTCGAAATGAGACGCAATATTTGAATAGTTTATTTCAAAACCAATAAACTATTACATTCAGTGTTTGCATCATCATCATCTTCTTTTAGAATAAGGTTTGCTTATATATTACGAGCTTGTGAAATCCGCTCTTCTAGGTTACACAGTTTATGCCAAAATAAAAAATGTTTCTAAACTATTCTCAGCGTGTATCTAACATACATACATAGCAATAAGTACAAACCTTTGTGGTTTAAATATGCTGTGTTACTAAATTATTAAACTGTATTTTATATGATAAATTAAAAAAAAAGATACATATTATCACGCCCATCTTTCATTGAGTTAGGTAGTAAATTTATGATCGAATCTACTTAAATGTAAATCTACCTTCATAATAATAGAGTAGAATATGCAATGAACACTAATTTACGTGAAAATTTCCTCCATTGTCCGAGATGTAGATAGCCTTTGATACACCCGCATTGGTGACGACGTCTGACCGAGTATAATGTCAGCAAGCTCTACGTAAAACAGTTTTAATTTGAAACACAGAAGTAGTATAAATTTACTAGGTTTAATTTAACTTGCAATGTATGCAAGAAAGATTTTAACTAAATAAAGTAACAAACTTGCGCGCAGTATCAATGTGAATTTCACTCTGTGGAGTGAAATTCACATTGATAATGGACCAGTAGGATATGGATTAGCAACCCATATCCCACTGGGCACGGGTCTCTTCTTATATTATATTACATTACATCACATCACATCACATCACATCACATCACATCACATCACATCACATCACATCACATCACATCACATCACGTCACATCACATTACATCACATCACATCACATCACATAATATATACACAAAAGTAACATACTTTTTTCCTTTTAACATATTACGTAGGTAAGGAAGTTCACGGCCTCGTCTAAAAATGCTCTATGATATTTAAAGCTATCATTATTTTCACAACAACAAATTGACCTATCCAAATTAGAAATTCCCGTCAAAACCCATCAATGTTTTCCTTCTAATCCATGATCCG
This sequence comes from Trisateles emortualis, assembly GCA_947095525.1. NCBI lineage: Eukaryota > Metazoa > Arthropoda > Insecta > Lepidoptera > Erebidae > Trisateles > Trisateles emortualis. The sequence continues at coordinate 3,301,973 of OX352740.1, read as the reverse complement.
GATCAGCCTGAAAATATTCATTAAGTTAATTGTTTAATCAAGTGGAAAGCGATCTTTCATCAGTAGAAAAACTTTCCTATAAATAAACTCTTGCTGACCTAAGGTTTAGGGTTTGGTCTCAGTTACAAGCAATAGTGTTTTGACAGTAAAAGATAACGTATCTATTCAAAAAAGGTCACATAATATGAATTTAGCACATGAAGCAATGAAATAATTATGTGGTGTTCATGTGTAAGCCAAGTATTATAGGTAAAATACCCTACGACTGAGTGATCGCATAATGGTTTGTTCATCACGACAGCAGCAATTGCAGCAGACATGCTATTTTTAGCACCGGTAATTAGAGATTTACTGGCTTATCGCTACAATGCTACACTCCAATACCACATCCAAGCAGCATCGATGCAGTCGCCAAATCGCAAATCGCCAATCCTTAAAGTAGCATGTCTGCTTAAACCTAAAACTAGGTATATGGGCGATCTGAACAATTATATCAATAGGTTCCACACTAAACATTTTATAAAATAATAAAGTTAATAATTATAATAATTACCACGCGGACAAAGTGTCCGCGTGGTAATTTGGAATATTTTCTCCGATTTTGCAACATCTCTCACTACTGGTCCGCTCCTATTGATTGATGTTATATAGCCTATTTTTAGGTCGACAACACGCGAGTAATTAATTCGCTAGATGTTACAAGGAAATAGTGGGCGTTAGAGGTACAGGGCCGCTAAATTTGTGTGAAGTATATTTTTATCTGTCGATTTAGTCTAATATTGTACACTGTTGCCAAATTCCACAAAAAACGAATCTTTGTATAGCAGCCATGTACAGTTATCTCCGTTGCCATGTGTTCATGCTTAGCAAGCTAAGTAAAATAAAAAATATTGCATAAAAGCGTGAAAGACTTGAAAAGAAATGCTCTAATAACGGCAACGCGTACGTGACATCTTTTTAGTCTAAGTTTCGTGAATCGCTTACATTTCACGTATTTCTTTCTCCGCTTATACTGTAACCCATCCCAGCATAATCACGTCATCGTCACTACAAAGTTACGACACGGCTGATTGGCCAGCGCCGACTGTCAAACGAGATAATATACACATTTATTTGTACTTATCCCTCTGCCTATACCTCTGACCTCGACATGGGTAAACCTTAATTTGGGTAGAGCGAATAAAGGGGTTAGTTGTGTTAATTTGTATGTTTTTTGGAGAATATTGTGACAGAAGTAATAATAGAAAATAAAGTTTTGGATGAAGCTGAGTCGTGTTGTGTTTCAAAAAGATAATCAATTCTGGCTGATCACGAGGTTTGATTCCCGGGTAAACCCAAAAATAGATATCGGGTTTATCTGTCAAATAGGGTAATCCGTCGTTGGATTATGATGAGAAGTAAATAAATGAAGGAAATAAAGACTATAGCATGGGGTTCTTTAAGAAAGGAGTTATAAGGTTTTTATAGGGTCGGCAACGCGTGAGTGACACCCCTGGTGTTGCAAACGTTCATAGGCTACGGTAACTGCTTACCATCAGGTGGGCCGTATGCTTGTTTGCCACCTTAGTAGTATAAAAAAAAACCACATGTCATGATCTTAACCCATAAACGTCCCACTGCTAGGCATGGATCTCTTCTATACACTTTGAGGGATATTAGCTTACTATGCCACGATGGCCAGAATGCACATATGTTTGCACACATAGTTGTGTACTGTATATCTAGCTTAACCAAAATTTGAAAGGACATTCATTTTATCTGCTGTTATTACAGTCTTACAGGGTGTCAAAGACTGACTTTGACTGCCTCGGTGGTCCAGTGGCCGCAGTATGCGCCTGCTGTTCACGAGGTTGTGGGTTCGATTCCCACACAGGATAAATCTTTGTGTGACCCAAAAAAGAATTATTCTGAGTCTGGGTGTAAATTGTGTCCGTTAATTGTATGTTTGTAAAGTCCCCCGCGACACAGAGCTTGTTTTCTAATGCGGGAGTAGTATTTTTATAAAGAAAAAAAAAAGAAGTCTAAAAAGGAACATAGACTATAAAAATCCAAGTGTCGACATTAACTTAAACTCTCCAAGTTACGGTTGTTCAAACAATTCACATAAAACTAGTTTTAAAAAGCCGTATTTTAAATTGCGACATAAACGTCTAGAAATGCTGTTAATTTTTTATACCTATAAATTATATTTTCACCGACGAACGGAGCTGAAGCACCGATTTAAGAGTTTGCGTAGCAATCAACTGTGCATTCAGTCTGCAATATAAATTTATGTTTATATAAGAAGTTGACTTTCAGTTGTTTTTTTTCTAGATTTAATATTATCCATACTAATAATAAAAATACTAAATTGGATCTTGTTCCTTACCGGTGGAGGTGTTTATTTATTTAAAAATGTATTAAATAAGTAAAAAAATTGATGAAGAGTAAAATACTAAAGTAATTCTGTTTGTTCGTATGTACATAATATGTATGCTTGTTTGTTTCATGACTACCTTTGTACCAGTTTTCATGACTAAACGGCTGAACGGATTTTAAGGCAGTCATAGCCTTAGTCCTTTTTAGGTAGAGACTTTTTTGCTTGGAGATTTATTAAGAGTTTGTAGCTATTGCTCAGCAGTATCTATGTTACTGCTGAGCTTTGCAATATGAGAGGTCTTGTGGGCTTATTATGTCTCCACCAAGGAGACAGTTATAGCAAATAAATGGAGAGAGTCAGAGATACTGTGAGCAGATTATTTATTGCCTTGTTTAATGATATTTAGCAAGAAGACAGATATTCTGGGAAAGGACAATGGATAATTTTCATCATGATGACCGAAGTCCACGTGGTGGAGCCGCGGATGTTTAACAAACTTCGGCTTTTGTAAGGAAAATTATGGAAGTTAGGAATCTGACCTGGCCAAACGTGTTTTCAAAAGAATTTCCTACCACGTACAATTAGGTTGTGGAATGAGCTCCTTGCTGAGGTTTTCCTGGGAGACCATAGCATGAGGTTCTTCAAAAAAGGAGTTAAAAGGTCTTCAAACGGTTGGCAACGCACCAGCGATATCTCTTGTGCTGCAAGCCTCCATACACTACGGTAATTGCTTACTATCAGGCGGGCCGTATGCTTGCCTCCTTGGTAGTATATAAAACACCTACTATGTTATACTGCTACATTTTACAATGCACCAGCAACAGTTTTAAGCTGCACTAACTTTGGGTTAATTACAGCTTGAAACGAACGAATGACAGACACTTTGAAGGTTTAGCTGCTGCATAATAGTTCGTTAAAACGTTTTCGTTGCAACTGTGTTAAAATTCAAGAGGTCCAGAATAAGTTTTGCAGTTAACGACTCTGGGTAATTGAGAGTTTATTTTGTTGGGATCTACAAATACGTTTTGTAATGTAAATGTTTGTCATTGAGTCGGTTAGTTAACTGGTTTAAAAGTGGTAGTTTTAATCCGGGTGGCCTGAGTTTCTTGCTAATTCTTCTCGAGGCCCTACCCTAGTCAGCGTATTGGCTGTAGGAAAATAATATGCTGGCTATTTGTTTTTATGACGTTCATAACATAAATTTGACTTTGACTTAAAGTATCCCAAAAGAGGGCTAGGCAACAGTCTTTTACACTATATTTTGTAATTCAAAAGAATATTTAAATTTGACTCTTGTATCTATTCAAAATTAAAGCCACTATAAATCCCAAAATCTTCTTTCAGAAGCTTATCATCAGTTAATCCTAACAATCTATAGCAAAACAAAATAATTCACGAACAAATTAAAATCACGAATTAATTCTCAATTTTATATAACAGGATTTCAAAGGCCGGAAATTAAAAACCAATAGGCTGGAACGCGCGCTTACTACGGACAATCGCATTGCGTCTGAAAAAAAAACCCTCTGATGTTAAGAGAGGACCTCACAGGAAATGAAATGCTGTGGTCCACCACACATATATTTATATACTCATATGTTTGAATCAATACAGCCTTTGGGCATGACCTATTCCGACCAAACCTTTGCATTTTAGGCATATTATGAAGAAATTCGAAAAAAATATTTTTTTCACTAATTTACAAAAGACTACGCCAGCAGTTGGCGACTTTACAGACACAAGGAAAGTACACCCAGACTAGGGACACTCATTTGTTGATTATTCAATCGTAACAACTATTATAGCAACCGTTCAGGCGATGACGCAATAAAATTAATTACATCAGGTACGACCCGATTGTCTTACTTTTGACCAGACATGAAGAGAAAGAAAAGAAAGAAAATTATGTTTATTGACACAGCCACATTTTTGATATTTACACAATGTTATAATTACTGTGTCAATGAGGTTACCACTCAGCATAATGCTATGTTGTGGTGACAACACAGCGCTGATTTCCATCACATCCCACTTTTTAGCCTGTCAAGGCGCGTTCCATCGGCACCATGAATTCAGCTATTATATAATTCATTTAAATCCCAATATTTAGATAAATGAATCTGTCAACGGTACTATTACTACTACTAGTACCCAAATGTTTCAATGTATATAAATGCCAAGCTTTAACCCGTTTACAAAATACAAGGGCTTCACAAAATACAAGACATAACTTGTTGAATTTGATATGTGGATGTGTGCTTAATTCCTGTACATGCGCCACAATCTCCGTCTAGAGATAAATGGGGTTATACCAATCTTTTGTTCATGGTTCACACGTGCCGTGCTCCAATCACTAACACAGTTGGAATAGTGGTGGGAGTAATGTCGATATCGATATAATTTTACTGGCCTGTTGATCGACCGGGTTTTATTCTCACACGGCACAAAACTTTTCCGTGATCCATAAATGTTTGTTCCGTGTTCGGGTGTAATTCGTGTCCATGATTTTTCTGTATGTAAAGTCTACCATGACACAGGGCATGTTCCCTAGTGGGGGAGTAGTCCTTAATAAAAAAAATAAAAGGGTGACTTTTTTGGTAATTGTTCTTTAAAATCCACCATGTAATTCTATGCTTTTACCAAGAATTTATTATCGAACACAAAATCCCAATAAGACTTTGCCTGACTCGACAATCCAACCCAAATTTAGGCTTGGCTATGAACATACGTAAGAGCTTACTCTGCAAGGCGTGAAACCAACTGGTTATTATTTACGTGCTGGCTATGTACTAGCTTTGGGGATCGCTAGATTAAGCAAGCTTGATTCTTAACCATTTTTTAAAAACATAGCTTAATCTTTTTGTGACTTAGAAAGCACATAAAGCTACTGGTTTTGTGATGACCTGCCTGTCAATTGCTGGTCCATCGGACTATTATGGCAAAATAATAAAGAGTATCCTTACACTGCGTTAATCTCCGTTGACACTATGGCCCAAATCGGTCTGGAGCACTATTACGATTGAATATGGTTGACTATATACTAGATTTTTTATTTTCATTAAAACAAAATGTCTACCAATTAACTAAAACTATAGAAATATGCATTATTATAAACCTAAAAAAAAATCGTAGTATACTATGCATGTAGTCGATGTCGATAGTTTAATCGCGACAACACTAATTCTGATTAATTATACAAGGGACTAGAGGTTTTAATGAAACCGTTGTCGATTGGTCCCGTGCAATAACCACTACGATACGATTACGATACGATTTCTTGCACAAATTATGATTTGACCAGATTTTTGTTATAGGGTAAAAAATATTATATTGAGTAAGACGTTTTCCTGCTAATGTATCAAATGGCGTACTCTTGATGAGGCCTATATACACCAAGAAATAATAACATAATAATAATAGCCATCCATATACTGCTGGGCACGGGTCTCCTCTGCTCTATAAAGAGAGAGGGTGCTCTGGCCTTAATCCACATACGCTGGCCTAATGCGGGTTGGTGAATCACACATGTCTCTTTCGAATTTCTTCTAAGACATGTGGGTTTCCTCACGATGTTTTCCTTCACCGTTAGCGGATAATAAATGACTTGATTAGTAGTAAAGTCCACAGAGTGAAATTGACATTGGTACTGCCACCCGTTACCAAAAAATTATAATAATAGCAACCCATGTCCCACTGCTGAGCACGGGTGTCTTCTCCTCTATCAAGAGAGAAAGAGGATTCAAGCCTAATCCGCACACCACACTCCAAAATAATATTTACATATTATATGTCCCTATAAAGTAAATATAATTGTTATTTTTATATGTAGAGGTATATAATTACTAGAATTGTTGGTGTAAATTTATTAGATACCTTCACAAAAACGATTATTTAACCAAATGTTTTGATAAGGTGAATACGATGAAGGCTTAAAATAACTACGCAGGCGTCACAGTTCAACAAACTAATACTTTGTACCTAAATTTCTCTCAGCACCCATGAAAAATAAAATATACATAGCTATTTATCATCACGCCCATCTCCCACTGGGGTAAGCAGAGACCATGGTACCTACGCCAATGGCTTCTATCCAAACATACTTCTTTCGCTTCCTCTACTTCCATCAACCTATTCATGCATGAACATCGATTCTGGGTACTTTTAATTTGGCCCTTTTAGCAAAACCCCTACTTGGTCGCTGTATGCTTCTCCTAGGGCGGCCCCTACCGACATCTCCATTAATTCTTGCACGATATTCTTTTATTATTCTTCTTTCATCCATCCTTTCTAAATGTGAAAAATAATATTTGGAAGATTTATTTGTACTTCCTTCACCCTATACGCGGGTTACAAGGGTGTGTGGGTTATTTTTATCCAAATGCGTTTTTAGTTTGACACCTGGTCCCTAATGTTACGAAAATATCTAGTTAAAAGTCATTGATCTTGCTTATTTTAAAGTTATTTTTAGGTTTAGATATTTGTTTATTTTTTGTGGGTCACGTGTGTTGGATATAAATAGGTACGATATGGTATTTTTTATGCCAGGTGATGTTATAAGGGTGTTAACCATATGTTAATCCATAGTATAATAAATGCGAAAATAACTGTTTTTGTTTGTATGTCTATTTGTTAGCTTTCAAGACTAAACAGACTAAAAGGCTGAAATATCTTTACGAAATTTGACAAAGAGATAGATGGTATCCCAAATCCCAATAACTGACATAAACGTAAAAAAAATTGAAGCCAGACAAAGTCGGGGCAGGCTAATAGTTGCCAACAAAATATTTGTATCGCCGCCATCTATGAAAGCTTTGTGTTACTAACTTAAAGGGACGGTCATTGAACTAGTTGCGACTGCTGCGCCTCTACAGTTTTACAGAGGTAGCTTTCGATAACATGCCGATCTCCTTAGTTTGAATAGGAACTACTAGATGGCGTAACTGTTGTTTTTTCTTTTATACTTTAATTTGGTTTTATAAATTAGTATACAATATTAAAATCATTACACTTTTACATTTTGTAATATTATCACTTAAATGAATAAAAGGGTCTAAGGCGTATAATATTTTTGTAAGGATTTATACCGACATTTTGGTCGAATTGCACCGACTACACAACCGTTGTAGCCACATGTTGAGTTTAGTGCACTCATCCACCCTAGATGGCGGTATTCATTTTTAGTAGAATAATAATTATCATTACTAGGACCATCAAAGTGATTCTATACCTATTTAATATTACCCTTCGTGTATTAATAATTAGGTTTCTACCTATTAGCAGAATAATTTGAAAGCTAATCAATTGTTTTTTGTTGTTACAGATTGCCCTCGACCATCGAACGAATAATTCCTCCAAAATTAGTCAGACAAAGTTCCTAATACTTAGTTTAATTTAGTATAAAATGTACAATTCTAATGAATTTCTGCAAAGTGCTGGCGTTAGCCGGCACATGCAAGCTACGGGAGAAACCCCATCGCAGAAAACAAGCATGAAACGCAGATCCTGCGAAGTCCCTTTAGGAGATATTTCTGCGAATAATTTTAAAGTATCTCTTAGTGATCTGACAAATGAAGGGACTAGTTACGATTGCCGATCACTACGTTCGGTAAAATCCGAAGATACCCGATCGGTTCGAAGTTACCGGCCAATTGATAGCCGAAGTTACAAAAATTTTCGGTCATCCTTGGCCGATATCTCGGGGTATTCGTTGTCAAGGCCTCCGAGTTATGATCAGTTGTCGCGAAGGTCTTTAGTCGAAGGGCCTGATGGGCAAGGGATCACTTCCAGTATCGAGGGAGTGCTGTGGTCGGATGAAGAAGAAACGGAGTACTTCTATCAGGAGAATATTACGGCTGCGTGGAATCAAGGTAGGAATATTTTTTTTTATAATGTTCTTACTGTCTTAGATTTTCTTTTAGATTGTGATAAAAAGTATAAGGTTTTGAAGGTACGTATTAAAATGCCAGAAATTAAAATGTTTGGATATGTTTATAATCAAAATAGCAAATGGTTTTAAAGAAAGGTCGCAATGTTTACAAAAATAAAACGGTTGGAAATATTTCCTAAAATACACAAAATTTAAATAGCCCTAAGTCAAATTAAAAATTGATTCGATTCATTTAACCAAAATTGAACTAATGTGAGTGAATCGAGGATAAAACTCTCTCATCTCTTTTGATAGACAAGAGAAAATCCGTTACCTGCATAAATATGAGTTGCCATAAACGGAATATATCCTCCGAAATCCGAACAGGCGCTATCAATACAACTGCTGAAATTTAATTCCATAAACTCATTAGGAAGCAGACCTACAGTTCCTAAAAATAAACACAGAAGTTTGTAACAAGTTCATCGACCTTCCCTTCCATCTGATCGATGATCAATGGCCCACATTACCATAATTACGAACCCACTGTAATGTGAAACGTAATTTTGTATCATTGATGTTGGTAGACATTTGAGTGATGATTGTGGTATGATAGGTACTTAGACTAATCATTGATATGATAGAAGTGAATGCCTTGACTGCACTGACATTTCTTAGACTGTTGGAGCTTAAAATGAATAGTCATGTTCATGGAAATAATTTTGCACTCCAAATTATAGAATAAAATACATCTTTATTAACACAAGTGAAAAATATTTAAAACCGCTATGTCTTGTCTGCAGGGGTGGAAATGTTGTTCCCCTTCTAATTCCTTGTTAGTAATGAATCTATGTCACGGGTTGATCGAGGATCAGACCCAACAACTCTCTGCAGCTGTAGGTGACCTAGGTGCTAGCTCAAAAAAGTTAATTCTTATCGTAACTATTGAATCCTCAAACTAGGCTAGGTCATGAGGACCAGTTTATTTCTTTTAGGTAAATTAATTAAATATAATAAAGCGAGCATTTCGAAAATGTATAGACCCTTGTATCGTAAAGAGATTTTTGATAACTTAAACACGGATACAAAGAAAACTAGGACCTTTTCTGGATCACATGTGACGCTCATACAAATCGATTATACAAATTGATGAATAGATGTCTGCTAATTTTCATATTGCTAAATTTGTTGAACTGACAGAGGATGAATTTAATAAAAGAACAGGCCAAGAACTTAAGTTAGTCTTTAATTACTAGATAATTATAATGTTTTACGTGGTAACAGAAAAAAAAAACCAAATGAAAAACTACGTCTGTAGGAATAGCCAGAGTGGATGGATAATAAAAGCGTTAATCTGTTTTAAACTCAGTATAATTTAATACAATTTATTACACTACACTTCGTTATAATTATACACAACAATATAACATTCTTTAGTACATTTTTAATTATAATATTAAAATTAACAGTACTTACAAGGTATTCACCGTACAGTTCAACTCTTCAAAACCGACTGACCATGCTAAAATGGCTGCTGCCTCTTCGGTTTTTAAATCCCCTCCATAGGATAGCCAGTTAACATTTTATTATAAGACAGCGCCATTTTAGCATATCAAATAAGTCAATAGAAAAACTATTATTTTATTTAGTAAATTTAATAACATGTTTCTTAAGAAATTAAAGAAAGTCTCCAGAATTACCTAAAGGTTTATAAATGAATAAATTAAAGACTTGCTAAAATGACTGCTGCCTCTAAGTTACAATTCCTTCCTATTATAGGAAATAGTCAATTAACATTTTATTATTAGGCAGCAACATTTTAGCATGTGAAACAAATCAGTTAAGAAACTATTATTTTGATAAGTGAATACAATAACATTGCTTTTAAGAATAGTATAGGTCTATAAAATTACCTAGAGGTATAAGTAAATAGTTAGCATAAATTAATGAATATGAGACATGCCAAAATGACTGCTGCCTCTAAGTTATCAATTCCCTCCTATTATAGGAAATAGTCAGTTACCATTTTATTATTAGGCAGTAGCATTTAAGCATGTCAAACGAATCAGTTGAGAAACTATTATTTTGATAAGTGAATACAATAACATTGCTTTTAAGAATAGTATAGGTCTATAAAATTACCTAAAGGTACAGTAAATAGCTAACATTCGGCCATCCGAATTTTGTACGTCCTCGTACAATATAATATTTTTGCATGCAAATAGAAAGTAGCAAATCAATCAAATTAAATACTCATTAAACAGTTATATACTCATTATAGTAATTAGAATACACAATAATCAAAACTGTAATAGTTAACATAACAGAATTCTCACCCAGCCATAAATTATCTTTATTTACTAGTTCTACCACAAAATAATAAATATTCCAAGCTTGCATTAACATTGATATCTAATATAAAATAATCAGCTCTATTCAATTGTAATATTAACAATCTTTATTTCATTTTATGATTATCAGTATCCTGAATACTTATTAGCAACAGGCCTCCTTATATCCTAAATACTAATAAGCAACAGGCATCTTGGTCTTTTAAATCAAAACTGTAATAGTTAACATAACAGAATTCTCACCCAGCCATAAATTATCTTTATTTACTAGTTCTACCACAAAATAATAAATATTCCAAGCTTGCATTAACATTGATATCTAATATAAAATAATCAGCTCTATTCAATTGTAATATTAACAATCTTTATTTCATTTTATGATTATCAGTATCCTGAATACTTATTAGCAACAGGCCTCCTTATATCCTAAATACTAATAAGCAACAGGCATCTTGGTCTTTTAAATTGATCATCATCATCTTTTAAATTGAAATGCCAGTAGTAACTGGCTCCATAAGTCCAGAACACTACTGGTATCTAGCATTATTTCGTCCTAAATACCACTGGTAACAGGCCCCACTTAGTCCCGAATACCAGTGGCAACAGGCCCCACAAAACAAAATTAAATATTCACAAAACAACTGAAATAAATAATTTAACTTCATCAACATTATCATTAGGTATCAAGCACACAAAAGTAAAGTAGAACTATTACTGGTGTAGCTTAATAGATCGATCAGCGAATGAATATATATAATTATATTAATATATCTTATTCCGAATTAGTCCCACTACTTTCTTCACAAGAGGACTCATCATGTGGTCTACTAAAATTTAACCAGGGTTTTATTTTGTCTACTGTCACCACCATGGAATATAGTTTGTTGCCCTTTTTCGTCAATGGGGTATCTTCTATTTCTAACCTATCACAATTGTGTATCTTTGTTATTCTGTAGGGACCCTGATATTTAGGTACAAGTTTTTTACTTTGACCAGTAGCGGGAATTTGCTTTTCTACACTAACTAAGTCACCCACAACATACTTATGAGGTTTACAGCGCTTCCTATCATATGATTCTTTGGCCCTTTGTTGAGACAATTGAATATGGGCATTTATATTTTCCCTAATTTCAGTAATGTCTTGTTTGTCAGTGACGTCTGTTACATCATCAGCTAATTCGGAAACTACTTTGCTTTCATTCAATCCTAACAGTCTTGTACCGAATAGAGCCTCTGAAGGAGTGCGGTTAATACCTTTATTAAACGTATTGTTCATACCCCATTGCACATCTAACAAATGGTCATCCCATTTATTATCGGCCGTACCTACGCATTTTGCAGTGAGGGAGTCTAAAATAGTTCTGTTGTAGCGTTCTACTTGGCCATTGGCCCTGGGAGTAGCTACAGCATTCAATATATGCTTAACACCCTTATCGGTCATGAATTTCCTAAAATTATTACTGGTAAATGAGGTGCCGCGGTCCGATATAAGCCGTTTTGGAACTCCGAAAATTCCAAAATACTCGCGAAATACTTTTATTGATGTAGAAGACTTCGTATTTCTAACCGGTTTTAAATAAATATATCGACTGTAAGCATCAACAATGACAAGTATGTACATGTTTCCTTTATTGCTTCGTATAAACGGTCCAACATGGTCTACATGAATTGTATCAAAAGGAGTATCAACTTTATGAATCGGATGCAAGAACCCCGGTTTTTTACCGCCTGCTGATTTTGAGTAGCTGCATTCTAAACACGAATTAACATACTTTTTTACAAAACTTCTCATTTTTTTGAACCAATAATGAGTTTTAATTTTATCTAATGTCTTATCAATAGCGAAATGGCCAATGTCGTCATGATTCTGCTTGACTATTTGCCAGCGGACTCCTTTTGGTACAACCCATTTATCCCCAGTAATAGTTACCCTAAACAACTTATCATTTTTCAATTTATAATTATTTTTAATATCAATAATATTATCTAAATTTGGGTCTTTTAATATCCCCACAATTCGTTGTATCTCGGTATCTGAACTTTGGACTGTGGCTAACCAATTATTATCGTTGTTAACGATCATCACATTATATTCTATATGAACAATCTTTTATAGGGTTGCGACTTAGGGCGTCTACGTGGGACATTGATTTTCCTGGTCGGTATTCAATAACAAAATTAAATTCTTGCATCTGTTCCCACCATCGAGCTACCCGCGGGAGCATGTCCCTTTTTTGAAAAGTAGCCCTCAAGGAATTGCAATCAGTAACAATTTTAAACGGAATTCCGATAAGATACACTCGAAATTTATGTAATGATGATACCACCGCTAATGTCTCAAGATCATAAGAGGAATAGTTCTGTTCCTCTGGGGTTGTTTGCCTACTGAAATATGCGACAGGTCTTAAAACACTATCATATTTCTGAAGAAGGATACCAGCGACGCCTAATTTACAAGCGTCGGTGTGCAGCTCTGTAGTTAAATTTGGATCATACAGAGCCAACGTAGGCTTACGCATTAATTCACACTGTAACTTTCTAAATGAATTTTCTTGGCTTGAACCCCAAACCCATTTAATATCCTTCTTCAACAAATATGTCAGTGGTTTAGCTATAATTGAAAAATTTGGCACAAACCTCCTAAAAAAACTAGCTAACCCGAGGAATTGTCGAACATTATGTTGACTAGTGGGAGTTGGGAACTTCTCTACTGCTTCTACCTTCCTTGATCCGGGTCGAATGCCATCAACAGAGATCTCAAACCCTAAATATTCTACTTGAGGACTAAAAAACGTGCACTTTGAGAGATTCAATTTGAGACCAGCTTGAGAAAATAACTGTAACGTTGACTCTAGGCGTGACATGCCTTCACTAAACGATTTTGACGGTATTATTATGTCATCTAGATATGCCAAAGCCTCCCTGTGACGAGTCCTTCCCAGTACTTGGTTCATTAGACGCTGAAAAGTCGCAGGTGCATTTGCAAGACCAAACGGCATTCTGTTGAATTCAAAATGGCCGTCTGGAGTCACAAATGCAGTTTTATGCTTATCCTCTTCTCTAATAGGTATTTGGTAATAGCCCGATTTTAAATCTAATGTAGTGTAGAGTTTATGACCTCCGAGTATATCTAACTGATCGTCAATTAGGGGCATAGGATAGTTTTCTTTTATAGTTTTCTTATTTAAAGCTCGATAGTCTATGCAAAGTCGAAGTTCACCACTTTTCTTTTTAACAAGAACGATTGGACTAGCGTAAGCCGATGTTGATGGACGGACTACACCATTATCTAATAACTCAGAAACCATATGTCTAACCTGCTCTTTTTCCTTAATAGCTAACCTATAGGGTCTATAAACTACAGGTTCGTTGTTATTAAGGTTTATCGCCATATCTCCAACAGTAGTACAGCCCAATTCACTCAAATTGAAAGCAAAACAACTCCTATACTGATTAAGTAAAGACAATAGCTGGTTCCGTTCGGCAGGAGACAAATCTAAACCAGTGTTCACATTGGAATTGCCAATTGAATCTAAGCACGAAACTGTATTAACTTTAAACTGACTTTCTTCACTGGCGACCCTTCCTCTAGCAATAAGTCGGTCTTTAAGTAGCGAAACAGGAATGACACTCCAAGAATTTAGAACTATTTCGCCTACCCCATCTTTAATACGGAATAACCCTGTTAAAACTGATAAAATCGAACTATCATTAACCCTAATACCTCCATCTATAAATATCGTTCCATTGTAACTAGGCTGCGTATACACATCAACAATAGTGGTACCAGAAACAATGGTATCATTTTTGCAGTACAAACCTATCTTGTTATTTGCTGTGATTATATCAGCCAACTCCTTAATTTTCAAATGGTCCTTAGTTTTATGAATTTCAATATGTGGTTGCTCTGTAAAAGTGTGACCAATTATTATGGGCACCTGCATGACACTGTCTGGTACTATCACTAATTCTACGTTTGCGGATACGTTGTCAATAGTAATACAAACAGTTTGTTTTCCTAGGGACACAACTGTTGAATTGCCAAATCCTACTAAAACTGAATTGTCTAATTCATAATCAATGCATAATTTTTTGAATTCAGATAACTTCATCATGGAACACTCGCTACCTAGATCAATAAACGACTCATACGGAACATTATTAATTAAAACGATTTTAAAATATTTATCATTAGCTTTCCCTAAAGTCGTAACTTTCATGACACTCTTTTCTGTCCTTGCAAGTTTACTAAAACACTGATCTGTATCATGTCCTAATTTGTTACATCTAGTACACCTCTTGACTGGTTGTGGGCATCGTTGATGCTGATGTCCTTCTTGTTTACAATTATAACATCGTTGAGTTTTATTCAAAATACGCTGTTGAGGATCCTGTTTACCAATACTTTTATTAACGGTATTTATTTTACGATCATTAGGCTTAACGTTTTTAGAATTTCGTAGATATGAAAGCAATTTATTTGGATCATCGAATTGTACAGCCTCTGCACCTAATCGTACAGAACGATCATCAATCCCATGCAAAACACAATCTACTGCTCTTCTACCCTCTATACCGCATCTATTGATCAATGCTATTTTGTCGTAGTAATAATTTTCTAAAGAGTCCCCAAAACGAGCTCGCCTGAACAACATATCACTAAGCATTTGTCCGTAATTTTCATCAGAAGGAAAGGCTGAATGCAGCTTTTCCTGCCATTCTTCCCATGTAAAAAGTACTGAGGGTAAACCCTCGTACCAACGCTGAGCTACACCACGCAATTTTGGGAGAGCAAAATGAACAGTTTGCTTTCCCGACCACCCATAAATAGACGCACATTCATTCACTTTATGAAGCCACATTGTCATAGTCTGTTCTTTCCTAACTGGGTCAAATTCTGGTATAGCGTTATTAAGGTTACCTAATTTATGCATAGGGTCCTCTCCTTTTAACGACTTTAAAGCTTGTAAGAGTTGTGAAATATTGACGTTATTATTAGTAAGAGACTCACTGACATCATTTGGCTGCTGTGCGCTCGCATTGTCGCTGCGGGATCGGCTCCTTGGCTGGCGGGAAGGACGGCGCCTACTGCTGTACCGCAAGGTGTGCGTTCCGGGCACGGCGGAACGTCGTTGGCTGCACTCGATCACCGGTGTCAGCGATCGGCTGGGCCGCCGCCGCTGTGAACGGCGAAGGCTCCGACTTCTGGACCGCTGCCGTTGATGATGACGTCCGGAATCTGCACGGCCTCGCTGGCGAGACGCACGGCTGCATCCACGACGCCGCTCCCGACTGCTTGAGCGCCTTTTTGAACTTGATCGTGTTGGTGTCCTCACAGCACGGCCAGACGATGGTAGTATACGGCTCCGCGATCGACGAGCACTCTTGTCACGCTCCTCATCGTGAGATTTCTCACGGGGTAGCAATTGGCAATCGTTCTCCATAGTCTTACTGAAACAAAATATAAACGGACAAGATCTACATTTAAACTAAACTATATAAGCCTACGGCCAAATAGCACCTAATAACGGTTCTTTTCTTTTACTAGACTAATTATAAGTACCTATTTAAGAGGTTAAATTATGGCTAAATGGTTTAATGCAAGAAGAAAAAAAAAAAAAAATTATATGACTACCTACCATCCCACTTCTGAAATGTAGAAATAGCCAGAGTGGATGGATAATAAAAGCGTTAATCTGTTTTAAACTCAGTATAATTTAATACAATTTATTACACTACACTTCGTTATAATTATACACAACAATATAACATTCTTTAGTACATTTTTAATTATAATATTAAAATTAACAGTACTTACAAGGTATTCACCGTACAGTTCAACTCTTCAAAACCGACTGACCATGCTAAAATGGCTGCTGCCTCTTCGGTTTTTAAATCCCCTCCATAGGATAGCCAGTTAACATTTTATTATAAGACAGCGCCATTTTAGCATATCAAATAAGTCAATAGAAAAACTATTATTTTATTTAGTAAATTTAATAACATGTTTCTTAAGAAATTAAAGAAAGTCTCCAGAATTACCTAAAGGTTTATAAATGAATAAATTAAAGACTTGCTAAAATGACTGCTGCCTCTAAGTTACAATTCCTTCCTATTATAGGAAATAGTCAATTAACATTTTATTATTAGGCAGCAACATTTTAGCATGTGAAACAAATCAGTTAAGAAACTATTATTTTGATAAGTGAATACAATAACATTGCTTTTAAGAATAGTATAGGTCTATAAAATTACCTAGAGGTATAAGTAAATAGTTAGCATAAATTAATGAATATGAGACATGCCAAAATGACTGCTGCCTCTAAGTTATCAATTCCCTCCTATTATAGGAAATAGTCAGTTACCATTTTATTATTAGGCAGTAGCATTTAAGCATGTCAAACGAATCAGTTGAGAAACTATTATTTTGATAAGTGAATACAATAACATTGCTTTTAAGAATAGTATAGGTCTATAAAATTACCTAAAGGTACAGTAAATAGCTAACACGTCAATAGAAAACTACTGCGATATTCATCAAAAGTTACTCTGTAAGAAATGCCTATAAGTTTTACTAAAATACTCTATGATTGCTCCTAGATATTTTATATCAATCTAGTATTTTTGACGCTTAGGGTCTCTCCTTTACCGATCCTTCTCTAGACCGGATACCCATCTTCCTTTAAAGCTGGTTTGACATTTCTGCATTACTTATGTACAAAATAACGGACTCAAGCGCTGTATACAAACAACTTTTTATGAACAATGTAACAGAACACAGGTTTTTAATATTCGAAGATGATTTTTGAATTCCGGTCTTAATACCTCCTCGTGTTTGACATCATAAATATGGGAGTCGTAATTTGATGGCTGATATACATACGTAACAGGATACATAGGATGATTCATATTTAGGTATCGCAATCCAAGTTAGACCAACGACCTGAAAAACGTAGTGGGTAGCTGAAGGACAAAGTAAGCTCAGGGCTGATAATGATCCTGGACAATGATGATGGACAAAATTTGTGTGATCCATAAATGGTTGTCTCGAGTCTGGCTGTACTTTGTGTCCGGTAATTGTATGTTTGTAAAGTCTTCTGTAACACAGAGCTTATATCCTAGTGTAAAAGTTCCCGCACTGGGCAAAAAGCCCTGTTAGTAAATTTTAAAAGAAAAATCTTGGACGTATTTCGATTTGTAAAGCGGCTTCCCGCAACCTTCACTAGGTCATCAGTCCACCTTGTTGCAGGTCTGTAACCACTGCACCTTTAAATTCGTGGTTGCCATTTCAGAACCGTTTCACCACAGCGGCCATCGGTTTTGCAAGCTATAATCCTTTGGCACTTAATAAGAAGTAGATATTCTAAAATTGTACCTCAGACTAATATTAGTCTGAGAATTGTACCTATTTGTATATTGTACCTAAACAAGCAATAAATATTTTTCTCTCTCTCTCTCTCTCTCTCTCTCTCCCACTCTCTCTCTCTCATAAATTTATTATACTTAAGTTTTAATGTGTTTCAATATCAATATCAGAATACTCGCCCTGTGGCGTATCTTCATACAAGTTTCTTCTTTATGGATATAATTTTGCGATTCAACATGATGTGTTTGCCAAATTACACCGTTCGAGCTGTTCAATATCCAGTTTTTGTGTTTTCCGAATAATAATTATGTATCTTTAAGTGGTTGTGATTACTGCATATAACATTGAATATAGTGAAGACTCTCACAGCCAGGTGCAGTCTTTGATCAGTTAAAATCAGCAGGTAAAGCTACCAAAGACGTGATTTCCCTATGGCGGAGTGTCCTGCATTGTAGAATTTATCTCAGCGTCTTCATGCTTCTGAGTGCGCGGTAAAAGTCGGTGCCAGGCATTAGATCACGACATACCCATATACGTATGGGTAATCTGAAGAACTCTGTAACCAGTATGGCCACTAATGACAAGATAAATTAAATTAAAAAATATAAAGATGAGTTTGCTTTCATTTTTTTCGTTTAAAATAGGAATTAATTAGAATTAGTTGGTTCGATTTTAGTGTACGCGGTCGGGAAAAATGCTTTCGTATCGAGAAAACTTCAACTCGGTCTTCCTCATCCTCATTTAGTCTCAATCATCATACAGGGGTTTGTAGTTTCCTGTTACACAATCTTATTGAAGTTTTGTGTACGTATGTATAATGGAATTACGATTGTGATGTTTTATAAGGACAACTACTGTACTAGGGTACAGTTGTTGTCCTTATAAAGCATTAAAGAGTTGTAATTCCATTTTACAGGTCCATTATCCCGTTTTTCAATACCGTTACTGGAACAAAGCAGTACTTTAATAACCAATAAAAAAACTAGAAATGTAATAAGTAGTATTATAAATTTGAAGTCCCATAGAACGTGTACTGCCAAGCCTACTAGTTCGCAAAGCATCTTATAAAGGCCTATAAACAAGAGCTTCCTGCAGATTGGATCTTGATCGATGGGCCAGCAGGGACAGGTACTAATTGAGTCCAGTAATGAGACTACTGTGCTGAATCAACTTTCTTGTCTGACTATAGTGGATGTGGGCTTCTATGTTTTCGTTAAGTGAAAATGAATTATGAACTTTGATAGTCTACTTAATATTATGCCTGGAAAGTCAGTTCAATATTTCTTGAATATTGTTAGTTTAACATCAGCAATCGGGACGATTGAGACTATGAATGATGATTGGTCATAATAGTTTCTTCGTTCCCTTATGTGTGTCAGATAAGAGCAAACTCATTATGAGTCAAGTTAACTTTAGAAAATCTTTTTGTAAAGAGTTAGTTTGTCATATTGTTTAGACATTATATTATAGAGCTGTTAGCGAGCCTAAATAGAAATCGATATGAACACCAGAACTTACCTTCCAATATACCTCAAATAAACGACAGTAAATATAACTCAACTCAACCCATTAATACTAAATTCAAAGACCAAATCCAAATAGAACCATATAAAGAAAGAAAACGACACAAATATAAACCATAATAACATAAAGTGCACTAACTAAGGGTGGTCCCAATAAATACTCCTACAAAAACTAGATACGTAAGTAATTGTGTACTAAAAACTAGAATATGAATTAACTACGGACTTATAACAAGTTAAATGTGCAGTAATCTTGAACGGCTTGCTTTAGAAAAAGTAATGGTTGCCGATACTACTGTTTCTCGCATGTTTTTGACATAACGTGATGAAATGGTAAAAGTGAAATGAAAAATATCTGTGATAATGAAATTTATCATTAATTATTATATTACTTCTTAGATACTTCATTGGTCAATACTAATTGCAGGAGTTGAATTTAAATATATCGCTGATAAGATAAAAACAATTCGTGAAAAGCTATTCATTAAGACACTTTTTAATGACAAATAAAACCATGGGTAAGTTACAAATTATACCGATCACAATTTTATTTATATCCGTATCATGTATATCCATATCACATGTACCTGCAGCGTTGGCAGAAATTCCAACCAGGTGAATAATTGACGATATGGTATAGGATGGTCAGCTCAAAATCGAATGCTGTGGAAATCCTTGGAGGAGTAGACGTATTTTGGCTGAGATGATAATGATGATTCATATTATTATTACTAACAAATTACTTAAGGTTACGATTAAAATTATACTCTCTTCATTTCAAGGGATTATTTTTTTTCTATTTCAAAGGAATCTTGTACAACAATTTATTATCAAATGAATTCTAATTCTATCAAACGAGAACTCATAGTAAAGCGACATGGAAACCTAATTGGCACAAGAGAGTGCCACGTCCTGACAGATAAATTAAATTTATATTAATTAATAAGATCAATCCAAGTTAATTCAAGGTTATACGTTTTTCCACTTAGGGGAGAAAATCGTAGAGTTGCTTTTAGTGTTAGGAAAAATACAATTTGTGGAAAAGAAAATGTTGTAGGAAAACTCTTAGATTTTCTTAAAAACAACAATGAATTAAATTAATTAGGTAAATAATTTACGTCCGTAGGGTACGCTAACTGCTGACTATCGGGCGTGCCGTATGCTTTTTTGCCTCTTTAGTATTTTAATAAACTCAATTAGTAGCTATTAATTGTTCACTGCTACCAAATAGATCAGATAATATTAAAATTCCTTGACGGTTTTGAAGCACACGTTATTTTTAGTTGTAAAAACCTCTGCACGGCAATCATACGTTCTACTTATTTATGTTGATAGGCAACTGGTTTTACAGCTAGTCAAATGGGCGTGTCAGAGTCCTTTATAGCAGTAGGTGAGAAACAGAACACCCTGTTAGGTAAGCACTTGAATATATAAGCGGTTACATCTAGGCAGAGTAAACTGACGTCATTACAGTGTCTAGACAGCTCGCTAATGCATTAAGTTAATAGCAGTAGGTACGTGTACAGTTTAGGTTAGTGTAGAATCTTGTTGTTATCCTTTCCTCTCTAGGTTTCTCTCTCTTTTTGTAGGCAGGACCCCAACAAGGTGGACCGATGACATGGTAAAGGTTGCAGACAGCCAATACATAAGGTCAGCTCAGGAGCGCATGCTTTATAAATATTTGGGAGAGCCTATATCCAGCAGTGCACGTCTTTCAGCTAATTTGATGATGCAGTATTCTGGGACGTTGTTTTAGGAGTTTTTTAACGATTTTTAATAATTTTAACAGTTCCAATTTGCTTCAACATACTACAAGTCAACAGTAAATCATTATTTATTACTTCACGAATCTACAGCACGTACGAATTTCAATAAATAAATATTAATTGTCGTTTATTATATTTCTGATATGTTAAATTATCGTTGAGTTACTCACTGACAGATATTACAACATAAAAATATTTTCAGATTCCATTTTAAGTGTTAATTAAAGGCGATGAAAGGTTTTAATGGGTATAATAAACAATATCATGCAATAGACTTCGAGAAAAGATAAGAAATGAAATAAAACAGTAATACTATATTGAATTGCCAAAATAAGAAAACATGATTGAAGGATTAATTTAACTGCTAGCTTGCCTTAGTCGTTTATCCATCTAATATATAAAATTCTCGTAGTCATAGTGTTCAACTTTAAACTCCTCCAAAACGGCTTGACCGATTTTCGTGAAATTTCGTGTGCATATTGGGTAGGTCTGAGAATCGGGCAACATCTATTTTTCATCCCCCTAAATATTAAGGGTCCACCCCTAATTTTTTTATTTAATTTTTTAGTCATTTTTTTTGTTTTATTTTTTTGTGATTCAGCATTAAAAAATACACACAACCCTTAATTTTCACCCCTCTACGATCAACCTCTTTTATTTAAGTAGCAAAATAAAGTTTGCTGGGTCAGCTAGTATTCATATATGATCCAATGCATTCGTCTTCTCTCCTTTATTAACAGAGCAGCGATGATGGGTTTACTCAATTAGTGAATCTGGCGTGCCTTTAATATTTCTTATAAGACGTGAGGATTTGCTCACGACGTGGATGGTGTGAGTTGTTCAACAAGTGTGAGTTGTGCAACAGGTGTGAGTTGTCTTTAAAACACATTCGCATTGCCGCGTGTCGATATCGAACTCACACCTTAAATTGACTTATTCGTCAACTTGATCGTGAAAATCTCGTCCACGTGGTCGAGTTGGGAAGATTTAATTCTATCTATTATTTTATTATGCATCTCGACTAAAGGCATACCCACATGTATCGACTCGATTGCATAATTTGGTTGGATTTTCGCGGTCAAGTTGATAAATAAGTCCTAAAGTTTTACGGCCAATTGTCTGAGTTTCTTGTGTTGCCAATTCTCACAATGCAGAAGAAACTTTGGCCTCCCTTTTTTATCATCAGAATATAATATTTACGATTTGGTATGAGTTATAATTTGTGTTAAGTGACAAAAAGTAACGGAACCAACACACCACAGAGAAAAACTAAATATAAAATAATAATAATAAATAATAAATCTTTATTGCGCTAAAAAGATTACACAGTATCCTTACTGACTAATTATACAATCTTTTATAATTGTGTTGGTGATACAAGATTATAACTCTGCTTCTCAAACTAAGTTAAGGTTAACCTGTATTTTGAGAGACAGTGTTCGGCTATATGTGAACATTGATAGGTACAAGATAGTGGGCTGTGTCGTTAAATTAATTAATTGTTTGTTTAATTTATTTTCAAGCTTTCAAAATAAAAAATAGAAATAAAAAAAAATACTACTACTAAATTTTCATCATCATCATCTCAGCCAAAAGACGTCTACTGCTGGACATAGGCCTCCCCCAAGGTTTTCCACAACTCTCGATCCTGAGCCGACCTTGTCCATCGGTTGCCCGCAACTTTTACCAGGTCGTCGGTCCACCTTGTTGGAGGCCTGCCCACGCTTCGTCTTCCAGTTCGTGGTCGCCACTCTAGAACCTTTCTGCCCCAACGGCCATCAGTTCTGCGAGCTATGTGCCCGGCCCATTGCCACTTAATGCAGCCAATTCTTCGAGCTATGTCGGTTACTTTGTTTCCTACGGATCTCCTCATTTCTGGTTCGATCTCGCAGGGAAACTCCAAGCATAGCTCTCTCCATTGCTCGTTGGGTGACTTTGAGCCTTCGCACGAGGCCTGTCTACTAAATTTTACTGAATACAAAATGATTATAATCCCACACAACTACCATTACATTTCTCCTCAGCTTAGCATGTAAATAATACTCCTACAAGATAACGATAGCAAACTTTCCACACACCCTAATCAAATCAACTTCAAATAGAAATTCTTGCGCCACCGCCGCTTATCATAAGCATACATGAACTTATGCCCACTATATATGCAAATAAGGAGAAAATGATGCTGCTAATAGTGCAATCTACCCTTTGATTAAGTGCACTGGTAACTATGGTAACCTACATTTTCCTTTACACTTATCTTGATTACACCTATTTGATTTAGACGAGGCTAAATTGAGGAGGTGAGTCAAAAGAGTTTATTACTTAGACTGACTCTAGTTTTATTATGGACTAGCACCGTACCTTAGGTTAAACTATTTGTTAATAATATTTTTTATAACTTTATTTTCAAAAATTACGGACTTTTATACAAAGATTAACCCCCCTTTTTACCAGCTTCGGAGTTGGATTTCAAAAAAATATTTCTTATTGCTCACCAACAATGTAAAAGGAACTCGACATGCAAACTGCCTTAATGGTCCAGTGGCCGCAGTATGCACCTGCTGTTCACGAGGTTGTGGGTTCGATTCCCACATAGGACAAAACTTTGTGTGACCCACAAAGAGTTGTTCTGAGTCTGGGTATAATTTGTGTTCGTTAACTGTGTGTTTGTAAAGTCCCCTGCAACACAGGGCTTTTTCCCTAGTGCGGGAGATCTTTTTAAAGAAGAAAAAAAGAAAAAGAAAAGAAATATTTCTTCGTCAGCTTTGTGATGTTACAACTCTATACTTATAACGTTTTTTTTTCAATAACGGGTCGCTTATATATATTTTTCCACCTAAATTAATACATACACTATTTACAATTCTTACCGTACCAGTTCATTTACTATATAAAATATGAAAGTGTTCAATACAAGCGACATTACCACCACAATATCAGCATAAGCTTGTCACACATATTATGATAAAGCCAATAACTATGATTGGACTACGTCATTTGTATATGAATTTTAATTTTATATTTTCTTAGTGACTACTTTCTTGGTTAGGTGTGTTTGCAGTTGGAGTTGAGACCTCTTGACCCCTCTAGACAAGTGGCATTAATGGTGGTCGAATCGAATAGAATAGAAAGCACTTGTATGAGATTTGACATAATTTTTCGATTTTTTATTCGACTACGGTTTATACCACTGGTCTAGAGAGGTTAGTCCCGTTATGGTATGGTCCCGGTATGGTACCCTCGTAAAATACCTACCAAAAAGTTCCGCTATGGTACCCATCAGTTTCTGGTACTGTTGTAAAGAAAAGTTTTACGATGCGTTAAGAAAATATCTGATTTAATATCGCAAACAGACATTTTATTCATACACTCCTAAAAAGTAAAACGATAGAGACAAAATTATAGGTGCACTTTCCTTTCGGTTGTACCTTCTATTGTGTGACGTAGATCCAACAGATGGGTACCATAGCGGAACTTTTTGGTAGGTACTTTAAGAGGGCGCCATACCGGGACCATACCATAGCAGGACTAACCCGTCTAGAGGGGCTGTTATCAACTTGCAACTCTTTATCTCTTTCTTTTTTTTTTTTAAACACAACTCCCGCACTAGGGAACAAGCTCTGTGTCGCAGGGGACTTTACAAACATACAATTAACGGACACAAATTACACCCAGAGTCAGAACAACCCTTTGTGGGTCACACAAAGTTTTATCTTGTGCAGGAATCGAACCCACAACCTCGTGCACAGCAGACGCATACTGCGGCCACTGGACCACCAAGGCAGTCAAACTGACAACTTCAACTGCTATTATTGTCACAATCTATTAAGCCTAAATACTACCATTACTGGACATACGTTCAGTTAGGTAAGCACTTGCATACATGTTTTTCATGTTTTTACCACACGTATAGACTGTTATTAAGAAGGCGTTTGGAGGTAGCATGTACCGTGCGGTCCACACTTTAGAAGACTGCATAGCTTGGAGACGTATCGTATGTGGTCGCGATCCACAGCAGTGAGGGAACGACGAAGAAGAAGAAGATAGCCTGTTTACCTCTTAAGTACTATAAAAAAACATACTTATTTATTGTAAATACATTATTATAGATAAATGAAACACAGATACAAAACAAGGAATAATGCTAATTGCACAAAGATTCCTCGAGTAGGAAGCGAACCGACGACCTCCTGCTTCAAAGTTAGGGTCACAAACTACAAGACCGTGCCAGCCGAGAAAGAAATATTTTTTTCTTTTGTCTTTACAAGATCTTAGTAGGTACACTAATCTACAAGAAAATTGTAATAAAGAATAGAATAGAAAACTCTTTATTGTACACCAATTACATAATGGATCAAGACAAAACAGGACCAAAGGCAGAAAGGCAAAAGATAAAGGCCTTTTCCAGGGCTTTCCACAGTACCTATGTGGCTATGGCTAATGACTGCCTTGGTGGTCCAGTGGTCGCAGTATGCGCCTGCTGCGCACGAGGTTGTGGGTTCGATTTCCATAAAAGACAAAACCCATAAAGTGTTGTTCTGAGTCTGGGTGTAATTTGTGTCCGTTAATTATATGTTTGTAAAGTCCCCCGCGACACAGAGCTTGTTCTCTAGTGCGGGAGCTGTCTTTTTTAAATAAAATAAAAAAAAAAAGTATAAGTGTAATAATTCTCTGCCTTTCCCCTTCTAATAATAGTCATGGTTTGGTAACGTTTAGTAAGTCACCAGTTAACCTTAACTCATATCGAACTTCCAGCCAATCTAGCCGGCGCTTTCCTGACCACTTTCCAGCCGCACTATAAATAATAACATTCACACGGTGCGCCTATTTAAATAAATACATATCAACTTTCCCGACTGTGGGAGCTAGGGATGGGCGAACGATAAGGTGAATCGTTACGATTTTTCGAATCGATTAATTGTGTTAATTTCAGATACAGTCAAATTATGAAGAAATATACATCATAATAATTTTCTTTTTTTTTTCTTTTGATCGTGATTCGGATATTTATTTTATTTCATTGTTAAAACAGTCAGTACTAGTTTAACAAAAATCATGACAATTACATATTATTTTTTGATTGTGAAATAATGCTGTAAATTATCGTAAATATACGAACAATTACTAGACTGGCCTGTTGGTCTTGCGGTTAGTGACCCTGACTGCTAATCCGGAGGGTTCGATCCCCACACGGGACAAAAATTTGTGTGATCCATAAATGGTTGTCCCGAGTCTGGGTGTACTTTGTGTCCGTTAAATATATGTTTGTAAAGTCCCCCGCGACACAGGGATTGTTCCTTAGTGCGGGAGTTGTTTTTTGATTTAACATAAACATAGAAAACATAGAATTAAGTCGTTTTGTGTAGGTAATACGTAAGTACCTAATACCTCAGATATGTATAATAAGCGTACATAGCCTACTGTAACTGCTTACCATACTTGTATTTCACAAAAGATTGTAACTATCTACATTATATATTGTAACTACTATATGCGTTTAAAAAGAGTGGCCTGAGTTTCTTGCTAATTCTTTTCAAGGCTTCACGTCAGCGAACTAGCCGTAGGAAAATTTAGCTGACATCATCTTTCTAGCTTTTTCATTATTTATGACCTTCATAAGTGTTACTTCATAACTTAAATACATTTTGAGTTTGAGTTCAATAGTATATAAAAAGTCCTTTACGACCACCATCAACGTCAAAATACGATTGCATGGGATTCGTTCTTTGTGGAGCTGGCTATAAACCGATTAAACCAACACTAGAGCTATTAGGTGTTAATTCTATTGATAGGTTCATAAACCAGTTTAAAGTATACTGTAAGGACATTACTTTTAAGTTAACTCGCGAGCTAATTAACATTAATTTTCTCTTTTAGTTCTTAGCTTTTCCATTTCAATCACGAACGTCGTTCATGTTTATTTATATAGCTGGCTTTTGCCCACCACTTCACCTGCGCAGTTTATTTATAATTATAACATTATAAAATTTTATTAAAATCCTTCCTGTATTTATTGCGTGGATTAGGGAATAATAAACATCCATCTATCTTAAAAACTTAACATTAGGATGAAATATAGTCCGTGTGGTGACGGATCAAGAATACAAATGTCACCACTAGTGATGTACGTCTGGGAATATTGCCACTCCCGGAAACTTTCCACTCCCAATATGCCCGGAATACTTCCGGGCACATTGGGAATATTGCCCAAAATTCCCAGCCAACAGTATGTTATTATTTAATGTAAAATGTGATTATATACACTATTCTCCACGCTTATGCTAGCTGCCTCGCCCCTCACGCGCGGTACCCGCCGCTCTCCGCGCTCCCCGCGTACTGCCGCCACTCACGCGCCGCGATTTGCGCAGTAGCTTCGTGTTTGTTGCAGAGAATACGTATCTTGTTAGTGCGTGGGCCCAACGCACCGTAATATTTTGTTACAATACGTGAGAAATCAAAAGTAAACGAATATTTCAAAGGCGACAAGGATAATATGGGACGTAAAAATTATAAATGCGCGTTCTATGGGTGACCACAGAACGTGCATTTTTAATTTTTGAAAAACTGTGAAGTTTTACTTTAAAAAAACGCTACAAAATTTGCGCGCCATCTTGTTAATGCAAGCAAACACTGTCATTGAACAGCAATGCAACAACGCAGACCATAATATAATATAGGGACAAAATTTACCACTACTACGAGCCAAGCAAGTTTCTTGAAAGAAAACTTACATATCCACTTCACAGCAGTGATATTAAGTCCCAAAAAACATGGTTTTAGTCTTCGTGCAGAAGACCATTTAGAAGGATGTAATGCTGTTTTGAGCCTATTCAGCACTCAGCAATGATGATGCTGCTGCCAATGTGATAAAAGAACTCTCTGACTTTAAATACCGAAATGGACGATATGCAAAAAATATAATTTGGCAGGCTGCTAATTCTATCGACCCAAAAGAATGGTGGACCACCGTTTTTTCAAATACACCTTTAGGTCCTGTTACAATAAAAAAAAATTAACAGTACCATCTACTTCAACATTGGTAGTAAGATTTTTCATTTTCTATATTCTCTCATATACACACTCGAAAAAGAAACAAATTTGCAACAAAGAGAGAAGGAAAAAATATAGCTATATAGCTCACAATTGAAAGTTTATGAACGAAATTGTTTCGATATATCGCTCCAGCGACATGAAATCTGACGTGAGTTTAACAGATATCAACAACGAAGAAATTAATTCAATAAATGATTCAGATGAAGACTTTGATATGGATTTAATAAGTGATTCAGATAAAGATTTTGATATGGAACCATTGGACTTTAGGTCAGTCACAGAAATATTCGAAGAGGATGTCTATTCTTTTATATTTACAATCAATGATGAAGATGATAATTAATTTACAGTAGATATTAAAGAATAAAAGAAAAAATACTTTACTTGACTTTAAACCGACTTTAAAAACTAGGTTGTCAATACGTGTGTATTTTTTTAAATGTTTGTTCCCAGAACTCCGTCCGTTAGCAGAGCTCCGTAATTTCTGGACCGATTAGTTTTTTTTTGTCTGAGATGACATATTTCCAGTTTGATCCTATTTTTATCAAAACAAAGTTCTAATGATAGGATTCATGAGGAATAGAGGAAACTTCTCAAAAATTATAGGCATACTTATAGCAATTTCAATGTTTTTTTACAACAAATCAAACATTTGCATTAAGAAAGTGTGAAACTGATAAGTTAAACCACAAATGACCACATGATTTGTATTATACATATTATTATATGACATTCACAATGATAAGTATTTCACGGATTACGATTAGATGACTCTCGATTAAAGTTGTTAAGGAACTATTACTAATACTAATGTAGTAAATGAAAATGGTACAATGGAACTGAACTGATGATGAAGCCGGAAAGTAGGCAACGGAACTTCATAATTAAACAATAAAATCTAGCCGTGTACGGGCTTTTTTGAATGGTTAAGACACGCACTTTAGCTGTAATTGATCAGTTTAAAAAAACCGTCATAAAAGGAAAATTAGGATTTGAGTTTGTATGAAAGTTCATCCTGTTTAAATACTTTAGACTTGGGATTTAAGGGTTTTTGAAAGTTCTACAACTTGCCGTATTGAATTCTGTTTTTTTTTGTTAAAATTATATTCTATGCCAATAATTCAAATTACGAACGTAGTTAAATTAAAAGATTATTGTTTTATATAGTATTTTTTTACAATTCATGTTTTTGTTTATAACATAGTTTGTGATCATAAAAGTTAATTTGTTGCATACCGGGGTATAAATACATTTTATATAATATATTATTTAAAATTATGGTTGCGTTATAATACAATTGAAACATTTTTTTTGTTGAATAAGTAAAATGAAGCTACCTAGTAAAAACGGTTTTTTAATTCCTTACTTTCCTAAAATTTATATATGTGATATTACGACAATTAATAAAGACAACCAAAAAATTCAAAAATCATATTTAAAATAGTAATAATTGGCTCTTTATACTTATCCAAAGTTCGTTGCCGGCAATATTCCCAAGCAACCTTGGAAATATTGCCAGCAACGAACTGGAAACATTGCTGGGAATATTGAAATGAACTGGGAATTTTCGTTAATGTGATATTTTATTGTCTGCTTTTATTATAAGTATATAGGCTATAATAAACTAAAGTAAATGCAATATATCTTTCGTAAAAAAACCGAAAAATTAACCAAAATTCCCAGAATATTTCCAGTTTGGGAACATTTCCGGCAACGCTGCCGGCAATATTTCCAGTCCTTGGCAGTGTTCCCGGGCATGGTACATCACTAGTCACCACCCCCTTCCATCCCGTGGGTATCGTAAGAGTCGACTAAGGGAGTAAATCCGGCAGACAATATCCACTGCAAGAGAGGGAAAACTCGAAACAAAACCCTATACCAACCCGTCTGGCCAGCGTGGTATAGTAGGCTAATATCACTCCAAATTTATGGAGGAGACCCGTACCCAGCAGTGGGACGTTCATGGGTTGAGATGTAGGATGAAATATATATTTCTAGAATTTCAAAGAATTCAAGTTCGAAGAGATCGCTACCAAAAGTCATGATTGCTACACATGTACACTGTGAGATAAGACATTTTCAACCTTAGCAACATTATCATACGATTTAAAGTTTTATTGCCGTAAAAATTACTTTAGACCTTTTTTCTAATAAGAGCGTTTTTTCTACTAAAGCTTAATTTTTTTTCTGGGGTATACCCATTACAATCAATATTTAAGCACTTTAATCAACCAGGACTCAGAAAAATAAAGCCGTGTAGATACAGACTATAATCCAGAATTCAAATAAAAACTTAGAACTGGAAACACCACCAAAGGGCATGAACAACTTACCATAACGAGTCATCATTTGCATGCAACACATTGCCGATTAAATCGATTCTCATTACCGATTCCGACAGAAATCGATATAAGGCACATCACTAGTTAGCAGGAACGTTACAAGAATGTAGGTACGTCCCTACTCTCACATGTAAACTAGTCAGGTGACGGCAGAAACATACTTATCTAGGCATGTAGTATTTATTACTTGGAGTTATTCTTAATTGCTATTAGACGGTGAGGGAATGAAGTACAAGTAATTAAATTTTCTTAGAGATATTTGTGGGTTGAAATAGTAGCAGTCTATAAAGACATGTGTATTTCCTGTATCTTAAAACGGCACTGGTTTTATTTATTTATGGTCACTGATTTTTAAAGTATATATGGTTGGTAATAATAATTGTTAAATATGTTTATCATTTTTCCTACGCAATAAGCTTAAATATACTTAAATATTAAAGCAATGTGGAAAAAGTCGAGCCCAGAGCAGGATTCGAACCTGGCACAATTGGTAGGGCGCTGGGCCGGAACCCGGGGGGCGCAGGTACGAATCCTGAGTTATAGGTCGTTTCGCCCGCCATTTGTTCGACAAACGACCAAATTAAATAATTAATTAATGTGGAAAAAGTCGAGCCCGGAGCAGGATTCGGAGTTACAGGTCGTTTCGCCCGCCATTTGTTCGCCCGAACGGGCCAAACGACCCGCCTGATGTTAAGCAGTTACCGTAGCCTATACACGCTTGCAATACCAGAGGTAATACTTGCGTGTTGCCGACCTTTTTTTTCACCAGGGCTTTAAGATGGAGTATTTCTGTGATATATACATTATATATCTCTGGGATACTAAAACGTTTCTTTCAAAACGCATCCCTAAATGAGGTCTAGAGAGCTGTACTCACACACAGGAACACAACTACATCGCTGTGTATAGTTATTTGGCTGTGATCTTCTGTAAGGTGGAGGTCCTTACCCAGTTGGTTTTTCTCGCTAGTATATACGGTAAGAGAAGTAGGGCACTTCTCTTACCGTATTCTTATTATCTTGTATAATAACGATCAGCAATATATTTTTGTTATTATAATAACATAGCAATTGCAGATCCCGTGTGTGCCTCGTGTAAAAGCTATGCACGTGTCAATATTAATATATTGTTTTTTGTTATCGTAGAGAAATATTGGATATTGCATCACAACTAGAGTTCACGACACCTTTTTGTAATTCATTTTAAAAAGATGATAAAGAGTGGTACGGCACCATACTAGCCTGACGGGGGAAGCACCGCTACCTTACAGAAGACCACAGTGAAATAACTACACATAGCGGTGTAGTTGTGTTCCTGTGTCTGACAGATCTCCAGCGCTAATTTAGGGATGCCTTTTGCAAGAAACTTTTTATCCCAGGGATACTCCATCTTAAAGTCCTGGTGCAAAAAATGGTTTGGCAACACTCATATAACTCCTATCGTCTTTTGATATACCTACTGGTATATTTAACTCCCAGACAAATCAGTCATTTCTCCAAAAAGACCCCCTGCAGTTATATTTATATAAAGCAAAAGTGATTAAGTGACTCACGAAATTACAGAACATGAAACATTAACTTTAGGTAGGTAGACAAATTAACAAATACATTTTTATATCAGAAAGAGACAGGGAATGAAACAAAAAATCATTACCGTTACACGAGACAAATAATTTGATTCAATCTCGACGAATAATACTAAGGTACATTAAACTATAAATGGCCATGCAAATATTTACACTGCGTTTGGTGTATTGAAGAAGCGTGTCACAAATTTTAATTCATATAAATAAATTTGTTATTGGCAACCTATTTAACCGAATGAAATGCTGGACATCAGATTACTGATAAAAAAATGGCTTAAATGTAAATATAGTTTTTCCAAGCTAATACTAGTAAATGTAATTAATCTTAAGCTAATACTAAACATACTTTGAAGCCGTAAAATTTGAATATTTGAGAATCAGAACATTTCTTTTTTTTTTCAAATCAAATCATATTATTTATTTGATATTTATTTTTAGAATATGGTATTGGTACAGGTGTTACAATCTGATACGATATTACCCCTTCCAACCATCTCAGCCATAAGACGTCCACTGCTGGACATAGGCCTTCCCCAAGGTCCTCCACGTCATTCGGTCCTGAGCTGACCTATATTATTCTGGCCTATATTATATGACCTATAGTATTCTTCCCCTTGGGGCGTGCAAATTTGGTTAAACTCAGCCACCACCACCTTACAGAAGACCACAGCCAAACAACTACTACACGCAGTGGTGTTGTTGTGTTCCTGTATGTGAGTACAGGTCTCCAGCGCTCATTTAGGGATGTGTTTTAAAAGAAACGTATTCCTATCCCAGGAATAATCCCATCATATAGCTCTGGTGTAAAAAAAAAATGGGTTGGCAACACGCAATTGATACTTTTGGTATTAGAAGCAACAGTAACTGCTTAACATCAGGCGGGCCGTATGCTTATTTGCCACCTAAGTAGTATTAAAAAAATTGCATCCCGGGAGTGCCGAAAGAAGTGAAAACACTAGGCAAAACAGTTGTTATAAATTTTATAGCAATATTTTTTATTTTATTTATCTAGACGCGTTTGCGGTCTGCTATATGTACATGCATTTAACGCTTCTTTGCTTTAATAACGTGACAGTCGAAAATTATAGCAATAAATGTTTTTTTTTTATTTATCTAGACGCGTTCGCGGTCTACTATATTAAGAAATAGGGTCGTTAAAATTCGTTTTTTAAGAAAAACATTATATATTATTATATTTTTGTGGAATTTGGTGACCGTGTACAATTAGACTAAACCTACAGATAAAAATATATTTCACACAAATTCCTACAGTGGTTTTCCTAAAAATCTAATCTTCATAAAACGGCCCTGTACAACTAACTCCGTTGCCGACCGTTCATGCATATATCGCCTCCTTGCTTTAATAACGCGACAGTCGAAAAAAGATTTTTCGGATATGTCAAGCTGCCTCTCCGAACGGTGTCGCGAATCCAGAGATTTTATCTCATCTAAAAATATGCGTAACGTGCTAAAAGAAGTTTTCACTTCAAAAATTGCCAATATAACAAAATTGTTACTTTGATTTCCTCTAATACAAAATTAACACGTCAACAAAGATATTTATCGACGCTCCAAAATTTTTACTGCCGCCTTTAATTAAACCACAACCAACAACAGGTACGTTCACCTCACAAAAAGCTACACAAAAAATGAACAAAATAAACACAATTATCTTGGCAGAAGTTTAATCAAGTGACTTTCGCATTACTTTCACTAGTAAATCAATTATTCTTTAATCTTAGACCGAATTACACTTACTTTTGAAATGATTAAATGGTATTTTTAAGGATTTGGTAAATTTGAGTTAATGTTAAATGTTGCAATCAATTAGTTCCTATAAAGCAATTACCGATATTTTGAACAGCAATTTAAAATACGACAGCTGTTTTAAATTTAATGTCTTTGTTTGTTTGCGTTTGTAGAAATATCCGCGTATATTTTTGTGGCATCGAAGCTTGCACGCAGAAAGCCAATTTAAATGTGGTTTTTTTATTGACATAGCATATTTTCAGTTATA
Source organism: Trisateles emortualis (assembly GCA_947095525.1). NCBI lineage: Eukaryota > Metazoa > Arthropoda > Insecta > Lepidoptera > Erebidae > Trisateles > Trisateles emortualis. The sequence continues at coordinate 3,267,745 of OX352740.1, read as the reverse complement.
ATAATAAAAAATATTTTTATACTATTTGGGTGGCAAAAAGTATACGGCCTGCCTGATGGTAAGCAGTTATCACTTGCGTGGTGCCGACCTATTTTCTAACACCAGGACTATCCCTGGGATATAAAAACATTTCTTTCAAAACGCATCCCTAAATGAGCGTAGAAGACCTGTACTTACGCACAGGAACACAACTATACCGCTATATGCAATTACTAGCTGTTGCCCGTGGCTCCGTCTGCGTAGATATCGGTTATCGCTGTAAAAAGTAGCCAATGTGTTATTACAGACCATAATCTATCTCTGTGCCAAATTTCATCCAGATCCGTTCAGTAGTTTTTACGTGAAAGAGTAACAAACATCCATCCATCCATACATTCATCCATCCATACTTACAAACTTTCACGTTTATAATATTAGTAGGATTGGCTGTGGTCTTCTGTATAATAGAGGTGCTTTCCCAGTCGGGCTTGCTAGAAAGTTTATAGTATTAAAAAAAATGCTATACATATTGGAGGATACGGTGTTATAAATCAAGAGCGGTAGTCTACAGAAGACGACAGCAAATGGCTTAGTTGTGTTTCCCTATAAGCCTTCAGTATCTATTCAGTTTTTTTAAGAAACGTCTTCCTATCCCTGGCTTATGCATAGGAACACCACTGCACCACTTTGTGTAATTATTTCTCTGAGTGTATGTGAATTCTTGTAAAGTGGAGGTCCTGCCCTACTCAGGCTTGCCGTACTATGCCTGATAATCCAAATTTCATTTGTACTTACATACTCGTACATACATACATATCATCACGCCTGTGTCCCAGTAGGGCAGACAGAGACTATGGTACGCCAATTGCTTCGATCCAAACATACTTCCTTCGCCTCCTCTACATTCATCAACCTTTTCAAGCATGTACGTCGATTTTGGGTACTTTTAATTTGGCACTTTTTTTAGCAAATCACCTACTTGGTCGCTCTATGTTCTCCTAGTACTAGTAGAAGTATTTGTTTGTTTGTTTATGATTAAAAAGACAATCCCGCACTAGAGAACAAGCTCTGTGTCGCGGGGGACTTTACAAACATACAATTAACGGACACAAATTACACCCAGACTCAGAACAATTCTTTGTGGGTCACACAAAGTTTTGTCCTGTGTGGGAATCGAACCCACAACCTCGTGCACAGCAGGCGCATACTGCGGTCACTGGACCACCGAGGCAGTCAAATTTGTATTTACAGTCTGAATTTATCCACACCCAAACAATTTATGTTTGACACAATAATTGACGAACTTTCATTGTTTGTTCGTCTGTCTATTAGCACAAATAGACAATCATCGCAACACAATTGTTTAGGAACACGTGCAAACGTCGCTGAATAAATTGTTTTGAGGCGCGGCGTTTTATTGTATTGAAGGATGTTTGTTGAATTTTGTGTAGGGAATATGTTGTGGGTATATAAATGCCCTTACGTGTGTTGTTGAAAATGCTATTCTCGAAGTTGTTAATGAATACACATTATTTAAGTACCTCGGGCAAGTAGTACAGTTAGGTTAGTATGTCGTTTTTTTTTTAAGACGACTCTCGCATTAGAGAACAAGCTCTGTGTCAACAACAAATGGTAAGGGCATTTTGACTGCTTTGGTGCTCCAGTGGCCGCAGTATGCGTCTGCTGTGCACGAGTTTGTGGGTTCGATTCCCACACAGGACAAAACTTTGTGTGACTCACAATGAATTGTTCTGAGTCTAGGTGTAATTTGTGTCCGTTGATTAAACGTTTGAAAAGTCCGCCGCGACACAGAGCTTGTTCTCTAGTGCAGGAGTTGTCTTTAAAAAAATAAACAAAAGATCAACCAAACAACTTAACCATTACTTTGCCAATCATTTACGTATCATCCATTTGAATTTAACCTACTTCTGTTTTAAACCTAAACTAAATTGTAAACATGAGGCAAACAAGATAGTTCGTTGTGAAATAAGAGCTTGCCACTATAGGTACAGGAAAGTGGCACAATGAAGCAACTATCTACCTGTATTTGAGCGAATTTTACACGTGTATCAACATAGAATCAAACGGGAGTTCCATATATAGGAGGCAACTGACGCCTTTATTGTAGGGTGACTATACGTTACTTATTAAAATGACAGTTTCGTTTCGTAGATAAACCTGCACAATATGCTATTCTTAGTATATGCGAAACCTGAAAGTAGTTTGTTCATAATCTTATCTTTATATATTTCTTGTGTGCGTGTGTATGTCACTGAACTCCTCCTAGACGGCTGGACCGATTTTGATGAAATTTTGTGTGTGTGTTCGGGTAGGACCCTGGATGGTTTAGATTCACAATTGGACCCAGTAAGTGGCGCTGCTGTCGGTATTTTAGCTTTTTCAGGCAGTACGACGTCTGCCAGGTCCACTGGTATACTATAAAAATGAATTCGTATTTCCCTTTGTCACGGCATCACGCGTGAACGGCTGGACCGATTTCAGTAATTCTTTTTTTGTTGTGTTTGTTTTTGTTAGGAGAAGGTTTTTATGTAAAAAAGAAAGTAAAGTTGCGCTGAAAATAGTTTAACGAACGAACGGACGAAGTCGGGCGACCAATCTCACTCAATCCATAAATATCATAGGCACTCATAGGTCTTGCGAGAATACCAGCGTTGTGGTCCAGGCCACAACATTAGAGCTGACGCAGGATTTTATGTTTGTTTATAATTTTAGGTTTTTTAGGAGCAATTTTTTTTTTCTTGCTTTTTTTTTCTATATACGCCCGCCCCACTGCTGGGCACGGGTCACCTTCACACACTTGGAGGAATATTAGCCTTTACCATACTGGCCAGACGGTTTGTTTATCCCAATAATTTATGAAAATTGTTTAAAGTTGGACACCCATATTTTATGGGGCCATATTTTAATTTTACAAAATACACAATAGGCACTTTCCGCTAGGTGACCGTCATTGTGTTTATTACGTCATTTGACGTAAGTTAACGAAATTATATCGTAAACTTACGTCAAATTCCATACATTTGCTTTCTATTCTATTCTATTCGACTACCGTTAATGCCACTTGTCTAGAGAGTTTGATTAGGAAGCCATAACAAAAAATAATATAAACTTTTTTAACCTTCTGTACTCTTTTTTTTTTTCTTTTTTTTTAAAGACAACTTTCGCACTAGAGAACAAGCTCTGTGTCGTGAGGGACTTTTACAAACATACAATTAACGGACACAACGGACACTCTTAATAGAGCAAAGGAGACTTGTACCTAGCAATGGGACATGATATAATCCTTACTAATATTATAAATGTGAAAGTTTGTAAGAATGGATGGATGGATGGATGTTTGTTACTCTTTCACGTAAAAACTACTGAACGGATCTGGATGAAATTTGGCACACAGATAGATTATGGTCTGGAATAACACATAGGCTTTTTGCAGCGATAACCGACATCAACGCGGACGAAGCCGCGGGCAACAGCTAGTATAATAATATAGCTTATTAATATAAACTTTAATTAATGTCTCTCTCAATACATGGTCATAGTACAGTGCATCAGAGTTATTGGAAAGGCAATGTTTTGAAGCCAGATGCGCGCAGTATAACGGACGTAAATATTTACACTTTTTCTGTAGCTTCCGTAATGAAATTATAGTAAAAATAGTTTACTTTTACATGGGTTTGTTTTATATCTACCTTTATAAAGTTTCATGGTGAAATCTTGGAATTGAAGATCTGATGGTGTTTGTATATTTAGTTTACAGTTTATTAAATTTGATAAAGGTATAGTCGGTAGGTAAATATAAATGCATCCGTGTGGTCCCAATACACAATTGAATTTTTATAATTTTGTAAATTTTGCATTCTTCTTTACAGGTAAGCAATTGATGACTTACAAAGAATTGACAAAACTTAAAATACATTGGTAAGTACTTAAACTAAAACGAACATATAAGTAAGTATTATAATTATAATTAGTATCTTATCTTATAATAGACTAGGGATCGCCCGCGACTTCGTCCGCGTGGTAATTTGGAATATTTTCCCCGATTTTGTAACATAATATCTCACTACTGCTCCGCTCCTATTGATCATAGCCTGATGTTATATAGCCTTCCTGAATAAATGCACCATTCAACAAAATTTTTTTTTTTCTAATCGAAATAGACTGCCTTGGTGGTCCAGTGGCCGCAGTATGCGCCTGCTGTGCACGAGGTTGTGGGTGCGATTCCCACACGGGACAAAACTTTGTGTGACCCATAAAGTGTTGTTCTGAGTCTGGGTGTAATTTGTGTCCGTTAATTGTATGTTTGTAAAGTCCCCCGCGACACAGAGCTTGTTCTCTAGTGCGGGAGTTGTCTTTTTTTTTCAATAAAAATAAAAGAACCAGTACTTTCTGAGATTAGCGCGTTCAACTAAACAAACAAACTCTCCAGCTTTATAATATTAGTATAGATTTAGGGCACTATTTTTCTGAAACAGAGTCTTTGTCTTAAGACATTATTAAGTAACCGATAAGGACTATCATTTTTATTATTGGTTTTAAGTTATGATGGATAGGAATATACTGTCAATTATATTTATTTTATGTCAAGTAAATTTTAAACCTCAAAATATGTAGTACATTGGATACACCAAAATCAAATATAAAACTTGGAACATATTGCAGTATTTATCGTCATCACTTTATCGCGTTCCACTGCTGGACATAGGTATCTGTGCCGGCCACCTGGCACTATTCTCGGCTTTTCGCATGCAGCTAGATGACGATCGGCGTTCTTCGCAAAGCGGTTGCTGCTAGCTCCATTAGCCTCAGGGCATCCTACGTTTGCGGTATTACCAGTGTGCAAATTAAAGCGACACGTGCTTCGACAAAAAATACATAAGCTTTACTATTGACTAATTCATTAATATTCCTAATCAATATGGACATTTGCTTTCACAGAACATAATCGTTCATGTTCAATGTCTAGTTCAAGACACTAAAAATATTTGATGACGCTAAATCAATTTGACTGGAAATTGAGTCAGTGAGCCAGTTCGCAAGATCGAATTAAATTAGAAATTATTGTAAATGTAACTAGCTCTGTGTCGCGGGGGACTTTACAAACATAGTATCATGTGTACGGGTCGTAAATAACATTTACTCTAAAACAATAGCTACTAACAATGTGTGGTACGGCCGGATCATCGGCACGAGAGCGTCTCCGGCGGCGTCGAACAAGGTCTGTGTCGCGGGGAACTTTACAAACATACAATTAACGGACACAAATTACACCCAGACTCAGAATAATACTTTGTGGGTCACACAAAGTTTTGTCCTGTTTGGGAATCGAACCCACAACCTCGTGCACAGCAGGCGCATACTGCGGCCACTGGACTACCGAGGCAGTCGAAAAAATTTTGAGACAGTAAAATTTCTTTGATGACTTCAATAATAGAAAATGCAATCTTTTTTACTAAGCCTCCACCTTACAGTAGACCACAGCCAAATGACTACACTGTGTGTGGGAGTACAGGTTTCCACAGCTCATTTAGGGTTTTTTTTAACGAAACGTTTACCTATCTCAGGGAAATTCCATTATAAAAACTGGTGTTTATTTTTGGGTCCGCAACACGCAAGTGATAACTTTGGTATAGCCATAGGCTACGGCCACCCAAGTTGTATAAGAATAGCAATATTAGTTCATTATAAATACTACGTCTTGTAACAGCAGAGGTTTGTGGGTAAGCCTAAGTAAAGAAAAACGTTATTTTAAAATACGTTTTTTTTTAAATAAGTTCTGAAGAAGTGTACTCATGCAGAAACACAACTGCACCACTTTGTTTAGTCATCATCATCAGCTTATCGCAGTCCACTGCTGGACATAGACCTCTCCAAGGGCACGCCACCTAGCACGATTCTCGGCTTCCCGCATCCAGCTACTCCCAGCCGTTTTTGCGAACATCGTCGCTTATCGTCGCCTGAGGGCGTCCTACATTACGTTTGCCGAGCCGCGGTCTCCACTCAAGAACACGTCTACTCCAACGGTTGTCAGTTCTTCGGTAAATATATATAACAGCTGGCTTATTCTTTGTATAGTTATTTGATTGAAGTCTTCTGTAAAGTGGAGGGGAGGCTCTTCTAGTCAAGCTTGGTCACTTTGCCCTACCTCCTTTACAGCTGCCTAGCCGCTGCTTCTAAGATGCTCGTAAATTATCTGTCTTATAATATTCATTAGAACATTCCCATAATAATTACTTACTTTGTTAATTGACAAGGTAAAACGAATGCCTGGTTTAAAGTGACTGAAGTATTTGCTAGATTTTCTCATTTGTCAGCAAATTAGCCGGAAATAAATTGGCTGACATCATCTTTCTGGGTTACCTACTGGTACATATGTAATTTGCAACCTAAATAACTGTTACTTTGTAACCTAAATGTACTTTGAGCTTGAACCTCAACGCTTCTAAATATAAGCTAAGCATTCTTGTACATATATGGAAAGTGATTCATTCATACAAATAACGCTACTGAGTGACCATGTCTTGAGGTGCAGCGCAACAATGGAACAGGTTGCTCTCCCTTTATAGCAAACAATTTACTTATTAGAAGGGAGAAAAATTGGGCCCATAAAATGGAGCTGGTACATTTTTGGAATACTTTAAGAAAGTGAAATATTATTTTTGAGAGCGAAGTAAAATCAAATGGAAATAGTAATTATGATTAAATATATAATTAGAATATAATTAAAATACAAAAGTTTATACTACTACGAAGACAAACAGCCCTTCTGATGACAGAAGCAATTATCACGCTGCCGACTCCTGTAACACCAGAGTATTGTGTTATAGGTAACCCTGGAGAAACAAAAAGGATATTGATAAAAAAACTAAAAAAAATAGCCTAGCTATGCATATAAAGCTTATCCATGCAACAGTATTTTATATAACTATCATTATTAGTTAATATGTATGTATATTGATATTGAACATATAAATACCTATATCTATGTTTTTATTATTCAAAGTCAAAGCCAAACTCATTTATTCATTTAGATCAAATTCATGATACTTATGAACGTCATTAAAACAAATGCCAGCATACTTTTTTCCTAAGGCCAATTCGCTGACTAGGGTAGGGCCTCGAGAAGAATTGGCAAGAAACTCGGGCCATTCTTTTTAATCGCCAGAGTATAACATTTACAATTTGGTATGTTAATTTGGTGTAGTTACAATAGGGTTAACAAAAAGGAACGGAAACCAATATAACATAAGAATGAAATTTAAATAAGTATTTTCTTAATAAGTAAGCAATATTAAAAAAAATGTATTTAACTTTCCACTGTATGGTAATGAGGGATCGTTTCATTTTGTAAGTATAAGATAAAAAAGTGTCGAGATCACATTGCAATCTTAGTAAAAATCTAGATATTAATATCAGACGTCCCACGAACGTTGATTTTGTAGATTTTATAAAAAAAGCAAAGCTCTGCTCCAAATAATTGTGTCATCAACAGCAACATTTTAGGGTCCCAAGCAAGTTTTAGCTTGCGGCCGATGAGTCACAGAGTCAACGCACGGAACCCAACCGCGCGCCTTTGATGGTACTTTTTTACTTTATAGCCTTTTTGCAAACCCCAACGAGTCTTCGATGGATTCAATATTATTTACATTAATAAATTCTTCACGTTCCATTTTTATCTTAGAATAGTAACAATTTATCGCGTTTTTTAGTTTGTTTTAATCCAATTGGGTCATTTTTGATAACATAGGTAATGGACTTGTTATAACATGTTTTACATAATTATGAGAAAACTACTAAAGTATCTGGAAATTTGCAGCTATAGCTTTACCAAAGCAGGTTAAAATGATTTATTGTAATTATATTTTGTCCCACTGCAGAGCAAATCTACTTTCTTTCCACTTCTCTCTATCTGAATCCGCTGAGGACCAGTCTTCATTAAATTAATCTATCTTATCCCGCTATCTCTGTAAGAGATCTATGTTCTAATAATGAGTTAAGTAAGGAATATCTTGAAAAAGTAAGTAATGATACAGTGTTAGTGCAGACAAAAAATTTGCAAACCTCATCTTCATCATAAGAGTAAGCCAGGTCTTTACAATCATAAAGCTCATTTGACAGACATAATATAATATTTCCTTTTTTTATACTACCAAACAAGCATACGGCCCGCCTGATGGTAAGCAGTTACAGACTCAAAAAATCGTGCACTTAGTGATGAAGTATCAAATTAAAACGTTTATTTGTAAAACACATATGTATGTGTACATACATTTTAGGCATGCAAGCTGGTAACAATAGATTCGCTCAGACATGATTTAGCCTCTATCAGAGAATACAAATATTATCACTGGTATAAGGAGATTGTATATAGAGGATTAAATTACAAACACGTTTTTAAAAACATTAAATGGGTACGATGGGACTGCCATGTACTTAGTATATAAGTCCCTATTTTAAATAAAGAGAAAAAAAAAAAAACATTAAAAACTTATTCCTAAATAAGCTCTGGCGACCTGTAGTGGCTACCTAATCACGCACAGAAACATAACTAGATACACCGCTGTGTATCTATGTATATATTCGGCTGTGATTTTCATCCAGCCCCAATCGAGCATTCTCACTTATACGGTGTCTGACTTCTCTTTTCTTAAATTTATATTTCATCAGTACTTAATCCTTTTAGTGTCTTTAGAAACTGGTTTTGATTTTCAGGTCGAGTTAAATAAATGCGATTGCGCTTTTAGTTCGGGATTGAAATTTCGACCGAAGCCCGCCATGTAATACTATTAACGGTAATGATATCCAAAAAGAAACGAAAGGACATAAATCAAGAGACGGAACCAGAGCAATTACCTTTATAAGGGCAAAGATACTATACACGCTAACTTTCAATTCATATGTAGGTATCTGGCAGTGAAATGTGGTCATGAGATTTTGGGGTAGTCCTTTTCTCTCAGGCTCAGAATGTCCCTTTCCCGAAATGTCCCTTTCCCGTAATGTCCATTTCCCAGAATGTCCCTTTCCCGAAACGTCAATTTCCCAAAATGCTCCTTTCCCAAAATGTCCCTTTCTCAAAATCAATTTTACCCCGCCTAAGAATAAAAAATAGTTCGGGTATTTCAGTTTGTTCTAGAAACAAAGCAACAATATCTTCTTGCGCCGTCTTCAGTAAGACCATAATAAAATTATACCCTGTTATTATTGCCTGTTCGTTGTTAGCTTAAGCTAGTGATGAGAGTGAGTAGCAAATGACTATTTTTTTTTTCATTCCTAAACATTCATAAGATTCAAATTTAAGTAAGTAGGTACCTATATCATCATCATCATTATCATCAGCCTATCCCAGTCTACTACTGAACGTAGGCCTCCGAAATGATAAGTACCAGTTACAGTTCTTACCATCATTATTTTGATTTAAAACGTTTCATATTATAAGGGCAAATAAGAACATTAAAGTGAAGTAAATAATATCAATGGTTTACTCAATATTATAGTATTTATTGAAGTAATAACTTAAGACTCACTTATCGGTTGTTTACTTAGCAAGTTAAGTATAAACATAAATATACATAATCGCTATTGCTTACTGCGACAGACTTGTAAAACTCGCAATATCCTTATATCAATCGCGACAACGTTTTAATTACTGTTAATTAAATTTATTATTAGAAAGTTTTAAGTTAGGTTGTTGAACTTGTTGCTGCCTTCGGGCCTTCTTGTTTGTGAAACTGAATTAGTACTATATTATTACTGGAAAGCTTCTTTGTAAATTGATTTGGAAGATAGTAAAGTCTTTAAACAGACTTCATAGACGATGGGGATTCTGAGCCGCAAACTATGGGACACTTGATATCATGTCCTGATACCTGTACATTAAAGGAGCTAAGGGAAGCTACTAAAAGTGCAAAACTCACACAAATCGGTGGTACCTGACCCGGAAATGTAATAGACACGTAAGTTATTTGCAATACCTGGGGCGTCACGTACGCCGACATTAAAAAATACAAATAGTGTATACTAGTACTTTTTTGTTCAATGGAGAATCCTTGGGATAGAATAAACGTTTCTGTAAAAACACATCTCTAAATAAGCACTGAAGACTTGTATACATTTGGCATACATGAATCCACACTTATATTAAAAGCAGAAAAGGTTTGTATTCTTTTTGGCATGAAAACATCTCAAAAGCTCCTTAACACTTTCGCGGACAGTAACGTAGACGCAATAGATGTTTTATTGTCATGACCTCTATAGGCATTCACCAGTAGTTCACAGTAGTACTTCTACTCTATTCTATTTTTTGATATGGCAAGTAATGCCGATGTCGACAATTCTGCAAGCAGTAGTACTTATCCACTGAGCAACATAAGCTATACATTTTTCTATCGATGAATTCCCAAATTTCTACGAATCCCGATGAGCTGCTAATCTATCATAAGCTGCTTTCTATCAGACTGAGTTAACAAAAGTTCTACCACCAATAAATTCTACTTCTCTTTTATTCTAATATCAGTGTGCTCTAGGGTTTACTTTATAAGTTTATCTTTAGCCTTTACAACTTTCACATCAGTATCGGCATTTACTAAGTAGTTTAAACTTAACATCGACCGTTTAACTTTAATAGTTTCTGTGTAATTTCTTATCATTACGAGAGTAACTATGGTATAAGGAGCTAATAAAAATATTATACTTAGAATTTACAGGTCTCCAGGTCTCATTTTTCGTCTTATCAACATTTAGGTTAGTGGTACGTGTGTGATGCTCCAAGTAATGCAGGCGTTTATAAGCTACAGTAACTTCTTACCAGGAAAGCCTTACTCTTGTTAATCACCACGGTGATGTTTTAAGAAAGGTATGGCACCATACTAGCGAGCAAGCCCAACTGCGGAAGGATCTCCACCTTACAGAAGACCATAGCCAAATAACTACCCACAGTGGTGTAGTTGTGTTCCTGTGTGTGAGTACCGGACTCCAGCGCTCATTTAGGGATGCGTTTTGAAAGAAACGTTTTCTCCTATACCAGGGATAGTCCCATCATATAGCCCTGGTATAAAAAAATGGGTTGGCAACACGCAAGTGATACTTCTGGTATTGCAAGTGTCCATAGGCTACGGTAACTGCTTAACATCAAGCGGGCCGTATGCTTGTTTGCCACCTAAGCTGTATATAAAAAAAAAGTTTTGAGTGGCTCATAGCTTAGTGTTAGCGGCGCGGATCGATCTGTAAGGTTAAGCAAGCCGGCCGCGGTCAGTCTATAGATGGGTAACCATTTTTTAAAAACACAACTCGACCCTTCCATGCCGCGGAAAGCTCGTAAAGCCGTTGGCATTGCACCTGATCTCTCTCAGATCGTGCCGTTCCATTGATCTATGACAGTGAAGGAATAGTGAGTGTACCTGTGTTTGCATACAGGCTTAGGCAGAATAATATTATTATGTCTTGCGCAGTTCGCTAATCTCCGTTGAGATTGGCCGCCGTGACCGAAATCGGTCTGGACAACTATTTATTTTATTTTTGTAATATTCAAGCTTTTAAAAAGGCGCTTACGTAATTATATGTTGGAGGTACTCCATTTAATATTTACAAAGCCCATCAATCACTTTCATCAGATTAATATTACATACTCAAGGCACAATATTTAAGAAAGCAGTTAAAAGGTTTTTACAGACTGAACAACGCACTAGTGATGCCTTTGGTGTTGCAAGCGGCTGTAGGTACGGTAACTACTTACCATCAGGCGGGCCGTATGCTTTCTTAATATCTATACTTATATTATTAAGCTGAAGAGTTTGTTTGTTTGTTTGGTTGCACGCGCTAATCTCAGAAAGTACTAGTTCGATTAGCAAAATTTATCCAGGAAGGCTATAGGCTATGTAACATCACGCTATGATCAATAGGAGCGGAGCAGTAGTGAGATATGTTGCAAAATCGGGCAAAATATTCCAAATTATTACGCGTACGAAGTCGCTATCGTATATAAAATACTGTTCAACAGTGAATTATTGATTTAAAGGCAGACTTTTTGTCGAAAAGACAATAAACTGACACAAAATCTTTTTGTAGAAATTTAAAGTTAAGACAGTAAAACTACTTTCTTTACTAAAAATAAATTTAGATTCAAAACACGAGTCTGGCTCACATTTGGTTAAATCACATAAATTTGTCAAGCCCCTTTTGGATTCAAACATCAGCCGTGTAACTTTAACTTGGTCACATAGAATCACAATCTAGTAATTTATCTTGGAAGGTGGCAAAGGTATCTTTATAATGATAAAGCTATGATAAAAGCCCCATTCTTTTACCGCCATCGTAGTCAGACGGTCAACCATTTGCTCCATTTACTTGCAGGTACTTACTTATACATATTTTTAATGATCTATACGTCCTCCATTTAAATCAATAATTAATTCAGAATCAATATGTATTTGGATATCTAAAAGATTTAATTCGTTTCTGACATTAGTATTTTTAAATTATTACTACAAATTAACTGTAATAAAAACTGGTACCTTAATTACTATTTTTTTAAATAGTCATGAATCTTTAAATCAGTTCTCATCAATAGTTAAATATAATATTTTTAAATAAAGAAAGATCCAAATCATTGTTTTTTATTATTTCCTTTACCGGAATAACGTATTTGTTTAGTATACATACTTTATTGATGATGATTAAAAATGTGCTTGAAAATAGCCGTTGGACTTAAATTAATCGACTTGATTTGTCTAGTCAAGTTCTTAATGAAGTCAAACATAAAGATGTATCTGTTTTACTTAAAAAGGAATATTATACATATATCATCTTAATCAAGAAATTAGTAAAGTCATAAATTGTTTTATGAACCATAAAAATATCGCCATATCTAAAACCCACATAAACCCCAAATAATCTATACAATAAGACAGTCGATAAAACACCAATAAATAATACAATAGTTCCAAAATGTCAGAATAGCAACAATGTTAATAATGAACTTGGACGAAATCGTTACTTACAAGTTAGTCGCATAAATCCGACAAAAAACAACAAAAGGACCTTTTTGTTTACGAAAAAAAATTCTATGGGAAAGAAGCAAGAGCCCGAACGCCTAAAAATGTTAGGACCGCGTCTCAACCAGTACGGGAGCGGAATTTTAAACAGGACTCCTTAAAGGGAACGTCGGGGATGCCTTAGGGTTTGATGAAAAAACATCCAGACGATGAATCAGAACTTAGCCTGGAGTTTGAAATTGCTGAGATTATTGTTTTAGTTATAAATAAAGATGTATTGTGTGATGGTATGAAAGATATACCTGCGAAGGTAATACTTTATAAGGATCAGAATGTTTAGTATCTTCAACCAATTAATAAATTAGAGACGTACCTGGTAATTTATTATGATTATTAAAATTATACGATCAGGGTTTATAGCCACTATTTTTCTGTCCCATAAATGAGGATGATCTTTCTACGCAACAGGAATATATAAAACTAAACACAAAACATTCGACGCGATTAGTGTCACTTAAATAAATACCCTGTCTTTATCACTATGTTACTCAATACGTTATAGTAAAACAAGATAATATCAGTGGAATAGAATGAGATGTAGCTAGACCATATAGACAAATGACTGCGCAAAATTAATTGCAGTCTTAATTAATAGAAAATTACTACATCTTTAAACACCTGCTAACAAACCAATTAAAAATATATAAAATTTTACTTAATAATAGCAAGCTTGTTATTAAAATACCGTTCTCAATCTTCAACGATTCAAATCTTGCAGTCTACTCACCGACATTTTTTCAGAACTGGATCATATTCTGATGAATGTATAACAAACAATTAACATTTTTATTCGCAATTTTCATGAATGTGTGTCGCCGCTGTATCTGATATTGCACAATTTTCTTATTCGTGAAGACATAATTATGTGCAAAAACCACCGAACTGAGATTCCCTTGAAAGACAACGTTTTTAAACACGCATAATACAGGCAATTCGCGCCTACTTACATTTTAAATCATGTCCACCTTTATAAATTGTTCAGGTTTTCCACCATATATTTTATAGCGTAGAAATACGCCCAGCATCTGTTAAAAGAATGGGTCATTATGTAAATGATGTATAATGACAAGTGTTTGTGACCATTAAAGTTTTTTTACGATTGATGTGGATCGATATAGTTCTGAAGTGTTCAACGTAGTCATTAATGAACAGAACATAAATATCAATATGTTTTATAACCAAAAATAAATTTCACTATCGTTGTAAATTAAGAATTTTGTAACATCGTGAACAATGGTACAGCTGTCAATAAAAGTGGGACGACATTAGTAAACAGTAACGGCTTAACTATGAATGAGGAGTTTTTGAAGCGTTTGTTGACTGTAACTTATCATTAACACATGAAGCCCAATAGTTCGATACGTTCTATCCATTTTAATATAATTTTGATATTCTATTCCCGTCCTACATTGTCACCTAAGTTTTAATATCAACTCGGTTTTAATAATCGTTAGGCAATAATATGACTTTTATAAGTCAAATAATTGCTTTAATATAGGTAAACACGTAATTTTTTAGTAACTCCAATCCAATGAATATGTTATGTGACAGTAATTTTAGTCGTTGACTGTCTGTTGTATGTAACGGTTAAATTGATGATTCTTCAATAAATTCCTTATAGGAACAGCTCAAGTTGCAGGTGAAAGCAAATCTACAGTATATTCAGATCAAATATTATATTACAATTTGACAAAATATTTAATCCAATATTGCAAAGTCAAAATTGAACGTATCTGGCATCTGCCCTAGCTGTCCTCTTGTTGTGTCTAAAAATAAAGCCAAATTTATGAAATAAAACATAATTGCAATATTGACTCTACCACTATTCAAATTTTTGTTGTCTAAAAATACAACAGCGCAAAATTTTGTTTGCGTACCACCAAATTTGTTTACCGCACTTCACGCTTACGTATTAAGTTTTAAAATATAAAAGCAATCTCTTCCGAAACTCATGTTTACCTGCATCATACTTTCACTGTCGGGAGATCACTTTGTCATTCTTGAATCACTCACAATGATTAATGGTATACAAAATTATATGGTGGTCGCGCCTGACGAAATTGGCCGAGGCATCATAGAGCCTTCGACCGTAAAATAAAAAAGAGACTCTGTGTGGGAACATCCTTTTATACATTAAGAGAGTTTTGGCCTTTTTTCCACCGATCGAGTGAGGAAGCACGCTCGATGTGATCAAAGTTTTATAACCCACTCACCGATTTTATGGTTTTAATTTCAATCAGGAAAGCTGATAACTTTTGGACTTTTGATATAGTTTATGTGATAGAAATTTGAAACGGGTCCAAGCGTGTATAAAATACTATACAAAAATTTGCATTGTAATTTTAAATGTAGAGGGTGGTATTATTACTCTAGTTAACCTTGCGAGCATAACAATGGCTGCTCTCTGGAGGGTGGCGTTTTTTCGACCCCTTTCGCAAGCAATATCTCCTGTTCACCACTCCGCCGTTCCATTATCACACAGATTATTTCAATGTTGGTTTTATTTTTAAAACAAATTGGAATGCATAATTAATAGTAGCTTTTAGCTTCATGACAGTTAAAAAATAAATAATTATAGCATACCAAATGTCAATAAAGATAACGCTATATAAGGAACAATATTGTATACAAAACTATATATAGTAGGTATATACATATATAATCAGATTATCATGCAGGTCAGTCAGTCCAACATGAATCTAGGCGCACATGTCTGCGAGTGCACGCAGCGTCATTCTCGTCTGTGAGACGTCGCGCGACGGACGTCAGCGCGCGCGCCGCAACCGTTACTATTCAAATTTCAAAAAGCTAACATAAATTAAAGACTTTCGTTAACAATAGATAAGTCAGTGTGTGAACCAAAACCTATTTAATATTTTGTGTGTGATTTCAGTGGTGTTAAATAAGTACCTAATTATAATTGATTCGTTGGATTTGTACTGTACATGGTGTACATGTAGAGACAAGTGGTTGTGACCTTCTGTGTTATAAAAAGGAGTTCTTAAACTTGCATGCAAAAGTGATGGAAATATGAATTCGAAAAAATTGGAATGTTTTGACGACGATTCTGTGGATGATAAGCCGAGTCTCAGCTTTTTAGGTGAGTTCCATTGAGATAAAGAAAATAGTACAATAGAGTAAATGTACGGAAATAGTTTCATTGATAACTTCATGTTTATGAGGTTGACTGTTTATTGATACAGATATTGTGAAAATTGTGTGTTAGCGATGAAGTGTATGATTAGAAATGTTATTAGTAAACGTCGTGAACTTTACTGCAGAAATCATGACTTCGTAATATCCATTATTATCTTTAGATTAGATTTCCACATCAGTAATTTGAAAACCCATTTATGAATGCCATAACAGGGTTGGTATCTGTTTAAAATTCAAATGAGTTGTATAAAAGGAGATTAGGTGTCAGTCAAGACTCGACTAGCTGGAAATAAAGATATTTGAAAATGTAATTATCCTTTATGTTCATAAATTAGTTTTTATGTAAATACTGCAGAGTAATTGACACTTGACAGAAATTACATTTTATTGCATATGGCTTTAGATTTGCTTCACGGTTGTTCCAAGTTTATGTTGGTACGAGTGATATATACTAAAAAGATCGTGTCTCGCAATTAACCTTCGCAGTTTCCAGCAATTGCAGTAATTATTCCACTTCATTGAATGCGTTGTACGGATTTTTAAGATAAAATAAAGATAAGTTTTTATTGCCAAGCCTACGTCCACTTAAAAACCTTCCTACTTTTTCAACTTGGTATCATTTAGTTTTTGTACCAATGTAGGTACTTTGGCAATTAAACTTTCATCATCATCATCTGTGGCAATTTGCCAACCACTGCTTAGGTATCATGCTTTTTGTATTTTAAGTGCACCTACTTCATAAATCAACTCATTACCATAGTTATTTTAAGAGCCTTATAAAAATTGCCAAATAATTTCCCAATGTGTTGTAATGTCGTCTTAATCTGGATGTTGTGGGGGTGTATTGACTCATAGACAAATGAAACCACGTATCCTGGTATGAGTCAGGTCCACCGAAGGTTCATAACCCACGCCAATAACTTAGCTCTACCGTCAGACTGAAGAGTTTATGTAGGTTGTCCAAGAGAAATTCCATAAAACTATATAACATAGTAGCTTTATCGCCAGGGTGTAAAACAGTAATGAATTTATTGTATCACATGAAATGAAGCATAAAAATTGTAATGTTAAAATTATCATTGTAAGACTTTAGTTTTCACGTCGACGCCGACGTCTGCAGTTGGAGGACGTGATTCGTTAGTTGATTTGAATCATCTTCTTAGCAGCAGATGGACGGATCTTATAATTTAGTATTATATTTATTAATAAACAAAATTGCACAATCAATTTAAAACGAAATTTTTCGTTCGTTTTGTAATACAATTATTAAGAAAAAAATTAACCAACCTTTAATGTTCAAAAATCTATTTTAATTGTGTGTGTAAGTTATAAGTAGGTAGGGACTTGTAAAAGAATATAATTATATAAATTAAATGATGTCAGATATCATTCAAGTTTATTGGCTTGCATTCCAAAATTGACGAAAAGTAGGTTTATACTGATTTTCATGTTCGACTGATTGGCAGTGACCTTTTAATTATTATACATACCTATTCAAATATAGTATACATTAATGATTTTGTGTATAATGTGTATTTTATGAGTTTGGATGACACTTCACTTGATATAAATGTTGATACGCTTTAATCTCGGTCCGTTAAAATTGATTATAATTATCTATACTAAGAATTATTGGGAGTCTTTATCTATGTTGATTGAGTTATTCGGTACTTAATTTGAATAGTTTTATTGGGATTTGCGGTATATTGATGATGATGGTACACTTACAAACAAAGCGAAAGTATAAACTTTCAAATTCACGTTGTAAGTAGATAACTTTTTGTGCAGAAGCAAAAACAACAAAAACTTGTTGGTTTCAATTGCTAATATAATTATGATGAATGATGTTACTAACGCAAAGCAAAACTTCGTTAAGAACACGTATAAAATAAATTTAAAGTAATTACAAAAGCATTAATGTTTTTAACATCTCTCAGTATCTTTTTTTAAGCTTATTTATTACATGTAAGTTTATTTCATTTACAAGTATAAGCTTTCTCCTTTATGTAACATCCTGAAAGTGGATCCTTTCTAGTTTTTTAATTACATATCTAATTAAAGCTTGGTCTAGTAATTAAGATATTTTGTATTAATTAAAACATGTTTCACTGCTAATTCATGTTTTACAATTATAATGACTGCATTTATCCGTTGCTGTTTCCTTTTTTGGCATGTAGTATTTCTACGTGGAACCTAATAAATATGTTGTTACTATAAGTTGGCTATGAAAATAAAAACCTCATATCAAAGAGATTGTAGCAAACTAAGTCTACGTGCAAACGAGTGTTATTGATCGTACTTCTAAACAAAATCTATATTTGATAAAGTTAATATGGTCCAAAGATTTCCAAGCTTCAATTTGAAATATTCAATAGTTGATTTTATTCTAGTATTTGCTATACAAGTAGCTGTTAACTTCTGTACTTAATTTTTTACGTTCTTATAAAACGTAAGTACACAAAAATCCCATAGGAATACAATTGTGTGTTTACAATATTCGGACTAAAATAAGTTGTCAAGTAGTTTTTAGATCCAGTGACCTGTCAGTATTTACATTTGTCCATTTAAGGTAATATACCAATTTTGTACAATTTACTGACACTAAAATTCCTGTTTAATCGTCGTGTCAAGTGCGGTCAAACGCTCCAATTTGTTTAAAACTACGATGACCAATTAAAAAACGAGATCTTCTTGTTTTAGACCAACCAGTTTGATTATTGGCGATTAATTCAATAAATTTCATGGGTTCAAACTAATTAAACTTGATAATAATTTATCAATAAGAAGGTAGTAAATTCGTTATTTATGCTACGATGTTCTGTCTTCAGGCTGTTGTTTGCGTGATTCTGATTGTACAAATGGATTGGCGATTTTATTGTTCGTATTAATTTAATTGACTGGATACTAAATTCTAATTAGTCCTCAGGCTATGATTTATATATTTGATTTATGTTACGATAAACATAATTAAGATTTTTTTAATATGATCACATTTATTAAATTTACCTACTTTAGTAAGTTAGTTAGAGTATATTATTTTAATATCCCTTCATTTTTTATTATCTTCACTATTTAAATTTTTAGTCCAAGCTTTATCTGAAGAATGTTTTGTTTAATTTTGTTCAGTAATTAGCTACCCGTTTTATAGATTCCAAGTTCCATAATTGCAGTGATGGTAAGTGGGAGGTTTATTGATTTTTCTTATTGAGACTAATATAATGCGTATGCTGTTGGTGTATTGATTTAAATAAAGACAACATAATTTTCTATAGAATTGTTTACTTATTGAATACATTGTAAAAGCCTCTCATCTGTAGTTACTAGCACGACCACAATACAAATAACTTTATAAACTCTAGAAAACAATAAAACTTTAAAATTCTACTATGGAACGCCATCATATTTAAATTCTGTTTGAAATTAACCCAAAAACTGAGCTTAGAATACATGAATAAGTTAAAGTGTAATGTCACCTATCAGAGTAAATGGCTTCACCGTTTTAGATAAACATGGTATCATTGGTTTGTCTCATTTGTTGTTAGTCTAGTTAAATTGTTCAGAAAAATTATTATGTTGTTATAAACATAAAAAAACTTCGGTCTAAATGTCGGCCGAGTCTATCGATCTTCGTTATTGTGACATGGCTGCATGACCGATATTTAGTCAAAATCAGAACTAACATTTTGGTTCTCAATATCGTTTCAAAAAATAAAAAGATCAGCTGTTTTTGTTCAATACTGTATGCAAAAGTCGACTAAACAGGTTTCAGAGGTGATTCTAAATATAGATTTATCAAAATTTTGAGCTTCAGTAAGTATCTCACTCACAAGATGCTTTACCATCTGTCATTCCATATTAGCTCTTACAGGCTTTGAAATAGATCATAAATTATACTAATGCTTTTAAGCCTTCTTAGATTTTTTGTTTAGCAATCTAAGGTTTCGCCAAGCACCTGTATACAGTAGTTTTTTACAGTTAGTATTGAATGGATTTTGATGATCGACACTTCTAAAAGTAATTTGTCATGATCAAACTGAGATGGTGACGTCATTTTATAGTAGAGTCACTTTGAAATGACCTTGGGTTAACAACACAATGGTTGTATTGATAGCTTTAAATTGTAGTGTTGAGACGTTGGATGATATATTCATAGTTGGTATTTTAATTATTCAATTGGCTTACTAAGTTGACAATACCAACATGTACAGGAAATAGAACAAAGGGTGACTACAGAAATTTAAAGAAGAATATTAAAAGCATTATTTATACCTGCAATAATATGCTCATGAAGAAGATGGCGTAATCTTTTACAGCCTTACAAATAAAAATGTGTTATATCACATTTATCTCATTCTTATACGAGGTATAGTAATACGAGTTATAAATTAACAATAAGTCAAAAATATTTTTTAACAAATAAAGCAGGTATTACTTTCGTATAACTATTTATCCGTTATGTCAAATTGCACGATTTGGCAACAGCACCACCAAAAAGAAACTTCATAAAAAAACATATTTTGTCTATGATAACTGAATCTATTTGTCAACAAAACTTTTTTCGACAGTTTTTAATTTTTAAATCTCATTGAAATTTTCCATAACATGAAGATGTTCGTTTATAGTATGTGGCATGTAAATGTCATCGATTTTTTTCTTTAATATAGACTGCTGAGTCAAACCGTGAATGTCCACAGCATCTTCTTGCACTTGAAGGAACAAGGAACGAGTAGGTAGTTAAATTTGTGAAACTGATAGAACAGATTTAGTTACATGTGTGAATATCCAAATGTTTTTACCTGACGGGGACGTAACCCCATATCTCAAAGCAATCATCAATTGTAGAATCCATATTGAGATATCTACCAAATAATTTATCCAAAAACATCACACCACTTTTAGAAAACCGACATTTTATTTGACTTGTTTGACTTTGATCTTTCAGCCTGTATTAAAATAATGACGTTATTTACTTGTTCTACTTCTTCTATTGCTTTTAAATCCATTTCTTGAAACTAAAAAAAATATAAAACACGTAAACAAGCCTGAAACGTGGTATTTTTATGATTATACTAGGTTTATACTAGGGTATGGGCGCGTATAACTTCGACATAACGATTGTATGGACAGAAGTGTCAACGCTATATTTGGTATAAGCTATACTTTGTTTATTTGTAGACATTTTGCTTATTCTCGAGTATAACTGTTATACCTCGTTTATTTGTAAGGCTGTTAATGTTCAGTAGGACTCATAATAATATCACAAAATATGACTATCTGCTAATGGTCAATAAAGGAAGGATTTTTTTTCTTTCCTTCATCATCATGGCTTTACTTCTTTTGCAGACTATAGAATAATGGTGTTCGCTGTCTACTTCTTTATGCTCACAATTACTTCAAACTTTATTATTGTAAAATATTTTTTTAACAAATTCACTCCAAGGGATTTCTATAAATCAAGAGCTGATATAAACAGCGCGGCAACTCAAAGCTGCCAGTAATTGCAAAGCTAAAGATATTTCTAGTTATTGCAAAGATCGCAATAGTAGTTCCGCTCTCCCTGCCTATCTATTTGACGTGGCAAGATATGCATATACAGAGGGTGAAAGTAGCACTGACGTTGAAGGGGTGAATGTACAGGTTAATGGTAATAAATATTCTGGCTGCTTTTTCCAATATCAATAACAAACATAAGACAACTAGTACCCCGACTTCTTAGGATACAATATTCGATGTGTAAATTTTGTTATACGTTTCGATCATTGTAGAGTTCTTATAAATCGATTACTTTTATAGTACCATGGTGACAAACAAGCGTATAACCGCCTGATAGAAAGCAGTTATCATAGTCTACGGGCGCTTGTAATACCAGGAGCATTATCAAGAGCAATTTGTGTAATGGAATAAGAAAGAAAAAAATAAGAACAATTTATTTTTACAAACAAAATAAGAAAAATGTTATGTAAAATAGTATTCATAGTATTCCATATATATGTTAGTATATATAGTTATAAGAAATATAAGAAGAGAAAGAGATATAAGAAATTCAAGGCAAAGTCTTACAAATAACAATTATTTAAAACATGCCAGCCATTCTTAAATTTATCCTTGTCATAAAATCCTTGTAAATAAGTTTTAGTACAGTTTCAACAAAACATTTTGTTATTGGTATAATCCGATTCAATAAATACTTTAACCTCGCCATGAAATTTCTAAATAAACGTATTATCAAAGGTACCCAAATCGAATACTAAACCTGTCTCATAATCGATTATATGTAATCGAATAATATTTCTTAGTAATCGAAACTCGTATAGGTTTATAATAAGCTCTCTAATTCCCGTATTTGACAAATTCTTTATGAGATTATCTAATGTAATGCTTTGAATGTAACCACTTGAAACGATTTTACCCACGGTCGTAAAAATGGTAGTAATTCTTACTTAAGCTTAATATATTTTCAGTTTTTTAGTGTCTTTGAATAAAGAAAGTAAGAAAAATAATTTATTACTCATTATTTAGTTGTGTTTATTGCTGTTAGTATTAAGCTCTATTAGTTAAACTAAACTAATAGAGGTAGAATGTAAAAAAAAAGTAGGATACAAAAAAATGCAATTTGGTATATGCAATACCAAATTGCATTTTTTTGTATCCTACTTTTTTTAAATTATAATTTATCAAAGCCAACAACGAAACTAAATGAAGACACTTGTCTTTTTTTAAAAGACAGCTCCTCACACTTAGAACAACCACACACTTACACGAGACATTGAACCAACCATGCATTCTACTTGTATTTGCAAGTATAGTGCTAATGCAAAACTCATTGTTTGCAGCCGTAGCAAAAAAAACTTTCACAAATGCCAATATGTTTGTCTACTGATGAATAAGCAGGAGCTCTTAAGCTTAAGTAAGGTGACAAATGAGGGTTTTTATTACCTTACTTGAGCTAGTGTATATTTTAGCAATATATAATAATAGGAAAATAAATCAGCGTATCGAAATCGAAGTAACCTATGTAAAATTCTTCAATGTGCCTTATGGGCAATCCTTACATAACAACAATATTAAGATTAAGTTGATTATGATGAGATTAAATCTCAAATCAACGGTCCCAAACCATAAAAGATTAGCATGGTTTAAAAACTTAACTGCCTTATAAAAATTCATGAAAATAAAAAAGAAAAGCTTATAATCCCACGTTAATGGGTTTGAATTGAATTGTGAAATTGCTATTAATAATCTTGCTTCTAGAAAGCTCTGAGAAGTAGTTTTGAATGAGTTTTAGTACTGAAACCGTTTGGAATTTCATATACTCATTATGATTCGCAGAACAGGGTTCTCAGTTAACGCCTATAAATAATAATAAGCTTTAAATAAAATAGTAAATGCAGTCAACAGAAGCGTTTGAAATTGAGTAATAAAATCGAAGTAAGTGACAGAAATACTAAGAAGGCCCTCTGCAATACAATAAGTTAGTTGAAACATTGTATCAACATTGAAGTGTGTATATCACTTGAGTTTGTCAAGTGATTTCTAACTGTAACTTATTTTTTAAGACATCTCCCGCATAACAACACCCAAAAACAATCTCCATGTCGCCGGAGACTTTACAAACATACAATTCATTGACACATTCATAATTTCTTTCGTATGAATACAAATACATTTATCAACAAATAATATCACCTATAACAACTTTATTATTTAGAAATAACAACAAATTAAAGCTAATATCAACTATAATTTTGTCCTATATTTACCCCTTCAACTTTTTAGGTCTCGCTAATCTCTTATAAGCCGTGAACACACTAGACGAAGAACAACGCTTGAGCATTCAGTGTGGTCCAATGAACAACAAAGAGACCGTTGCGACTGACCGATTGTATGGCGATTATGTTGCCCCTTAGAAACTTTTTCACGCCTTTGAGTAATGAACTGGCGATAATTTTTATTTTTTACCTGATGTTTCAAGTGGAAGACCGTACAAAGAAGACAATTTTGAGTCAAGTTATGAATATATGATGTAGAAATACTACTACACAATTTATTGGGATTTAAAGAAGTATTGCAAGCTACATTAAAAGCTCATCATCAGCTTACCGTACGATTGATTGTCGCCGTAGTAGTAAAAAAGCTCCAAAGGAATACTAAGACCTTTATTATAGAAATTTACATTAGAGGCTAACCTAGTTTAAATAAAGACTACGATTGATTTGATACAATCAATAAGCTGTATTTCTCTCTAATTAATATAAATTAAACCATCACTGATTTATGGTTTCATTTACGGCAATTAAATGCAAACATTTAGGAGTCGTAATCAAATATTTAAATTGAAATCTAAAACGAGATAGATGTTTGTTTTGATTAACTTCTAATGTTGATTGCTTAACTTACACATTCCATTCTCCTTTTTTATCAGACTATTTTCATAACAGAGCCCTTACTTAGAAGACTTGATTGACTTCCTGTGTATGCTAATGATATTAATCATATGTCTTCTTGAACAGCCTTTTTCATGGACTCATTGGTCCACTGACATAGATCTTATGGCTCTCAAGATTACATTATCGTGGCACACAAAACGTTGTGTAAAAGACCAAAAAGTAGCTGCCAGAATTCTGGAAGTGATTGAGATATTTTTAAATACTTATATTTATAGTACATATTTTCAGGTACCAATGCATTTATATGTCCTGACTACTAAAATATCACATTTTTGGTTGTTTAAATTTTTTCGTCAAAAAGTAGACCGTCACTGAAAGATTTTATTTTATTATTGAGTCTGTGTCTAACACCAAATGAACAAATTATTTGAGCATCATAATTAACTTCAAATACATGTACTTCTTCCATACTTTGCGCTGTTGAACAAAATTAAGTAGATGATTTTAAATGCAAATACATTAGAGCACGGTGTTGTTGACATTAAGTGGGTAATGTTAGCATTGCACAATCGTGGATTAACGTACCCTACAATCAAATAATGCATACCTACGAGAACATTGCTCTTCTTAAATATTTATGACTGTTATAATTAAAGAAGCCATGAATAGTCGTAAACCTAACGTATTTTGCACGTACTTGTCATTTCCTTTAGCCATTAAAACCTCAGTCGATTCATTTACAAGTTTACTTCAATAATAATTTATTTTATTATCATTAAAAGTAATTCATTTTAATACCTCTCACTGTATTCTATTTTAAGAATTTAAAAGCCATTAACAATTTAATATCTATTGTTTTTAGATAACACAAGATCATCACTATTCTTCCAAAAGGGTTGGGTAGTCGTTTACTTACCATGATTCCATACTCTAGACGGTTTTGAGTATTTCACCAATAAAACCTTTTTACACAACCCGGGAATCGGATCCGTTATTCGTAAATCAACGCGGCATTTTTACTTATTCCAAAAATCTTACTACTTACTTTAGTCTGTTGCTTCGCTCGCAAACTATTGAAAGTAGCGTATGTGTGTTTGGCTGTAAAAGCAGTTTTAAGAGAGGTACGGCACCATACTAGCAAGCCCGACTAGGTAAGGACCTCCACCTTACAGAAGACCACAGCCAAATAACTACACACAGTGGTGTAGTTGTGTTCCTGTGTGTGAGTACAGGTCTCCAGCGCTCATTTAGGGATGCCTTTTGAAAGAAACGTATTCTTTCAAAACGCATCCCTAAATGAGCTTGAGAATTGAGGTTTAGAACCCGTTTCCCAATACCCCATCGATTCTAATAGTTAAGCTAACAAACGAGGTAAGACAAAGGATCGTGCCTAAACAAACGGTGACCCACTAATTTGTTCAGTTAATATTGGCCCAACTTAACTTGTACGCTTCCAAAAATAGATAATGCGTTTCGGGAGGCGAAGCTTTTGAAAAAAACTTGGTAAACATTTTTAGTAGTTACCGAATTTAAAATGATTATTAGCTGAAGTTAAACTTTGAAACTTTTACGAACTATTAAATAAAATACTATAATGTATGTTTATTTATTTGGAAAACCAACAGTTTTTCAAAAAACATAACAAAAAATATCGATAGTAACATAAAACCATTAAAAGGTTTTCATTTATAGTAAAAAAATAGAAACATAATATTACATTCAATTCAAGCCCATCATTTGTGTCCAAATTTAAAATTAAAATATATTAAAATATATATTTATATACATTTTGAATAACTAGTGTTTTGGGTATTTCGGTTTTAATTCATCCGAGCTATGCGAACCTATGTGGATTGGTGACGCACTTAATAAGTTATTAGAATAAGAATTTCTAAAGGGGAAAAATGGCATTAGATAAAATATTTTTATCTGCTTCATCTGATGCCATGCCCTATTTAGCCGCGGAGCGAACCCATATGATTCACTTACAAATTTGTTTAAAGTTGTCTTGATATACATTATATAAATGTTATTTCACCGATATCAAAGTCATATCTTATGAAATACAAACTAATTATTTCCCACAGCCACTGGTTCTCCATCTAAAGCAGTTGTTATATCAAATTAATGAATAAATAGGCAATAAAATTTAGCTGTCTGATAATTTCTTGGTTACTGATAAAGCCGTACATGGTACCGATTTCAAGGGCAGGTAGTTGTGTTGGGGTCTCAAGCTGACCCTGAGATGTAAGTAGAAAGTTATATTAGATGCTGACAGTAAATCTCTGCATAGAGATAACATAATAATATATAGATATAATTATGTTAGGTTTGTTATCAAAATTTATTCGAAATTGTCATGCAATCGTGTATCTTATAATTTTTGTTATTACAAGTATATATGCCAGGTTTCTGTCAGTAGGGTTAACATTAAACTGTTTCATCTACCTGCCTTTTGACGAGTTTGGAATATGACGAGTCTGGAATATGACAAGATTGGAAAGTGACGAGTTTGAATATGACGAATCTGGAATATAAACAATTTAGAAGATGACGAATCTGGAACAAATACTTATTTTTTATATTTGTTTTTTTTCTAACATTATCTGAAATAATCCTAATAAAATTGTCTTATTTTATATTTTTATTGCGATGATTAACGATTATAAGATTATAATATTCTTCTTTGTTTTCTATCTGTTAATCGTTATTATTTATATTTATGTCAATCGTTTCTAACTGCAGTTCAATATAATATAAATTTGCGATACAGTTAAAGCTTTGAGTGACCTAGTATCACTATTTACATCACAGAATTCGGTTTTAGCTTAACGTTATGTATGTTAATTGATGCTGCATTAATTTGCTTAATCTGCCGTTTATTTCAAGCAGAATTTTAAAAAAGCTTTTAATACAATCATTTTTTACTCTATTCGCATTTGTCTTCATGTTAGTTAACACTTACCAATTACCTTGCCTGTTTTAGTTTACTGCTGAATATATTACTAGAGATGGCCCGCGACTTCGTCCGCGTGGTATTTTCCCCGATTTTGCAACATATTTCACTACTGCTCCGCTCCTATTGATAAATTTCTGGATAAATGTTTTTTCTAATCGAACCAGTACTTTCTGAGATTAGCGCGTTCAACCAAACAAACAAACAAACTCTTCAGCTTTATAATATTATTATATATAGTATAGATATAGTAATCTCTTATTCTCTTAATTTTTGCTACAACATCCGATTTTCCACTTTATGTATCTAGTCTATCTCAGCAACCTTCTTAAATCATCAGCCAAAACTAAACAATATAATAAAATTTTGTTATACAAAATCATTTTGAATTTTAAACGTTTCTCTAGCTAACTCCGAAACTACAACTATCGTTATTGATTTCATAATACTGATCTTAATTTGCGTGACGAGACGTGACACCATTTGATCAACAGAATCTAATATATTTATCGTCACGCATTTTAAGAAATATACAATTCCATCCAAACACTTTTGGCCGAGTAGAAAACCTCAATACCTTGACAGTACATCAGCACAAACACTTATACAAACATCAGTACGTGAGGTTGGAAGGGTCCAAAACGAAATAAACACCCACCTGTCTTGTGGTTTATTTTTTATATTAGCATTTGTGTTGAGTGCAATGTCGCTTTATAAAAACATCTACCGTGTGCTTAATATTTTTTTTTTATCCATTGCACGCCTTACTTCATTTAATTCTTGATATTCAATGTCAGATGAGGCAATGTAATCACCTGGTTGGAAAGTTACGATTTCAATCAACATTTGAATATTTTTCTCTGTAATAAAGGATGTGTTGATGAAACTGGTTTGTTACAAATAGAAGCTTCTAAGTTGAAAATCAAGTATATTTCTAAGCTGGTTGGAAATGAGAGTGTAACAGCTCGTTATCACATTGGGAAAGTTATGAGTCATAAGACTGAAGTTAGTATGCTAATTGATGCGATACAGGAGCGAGTTTTGCAAAAGAAGTAGAAAATTCCTTTTATGCATAATGCCTTAGATACCCCTAAAATGGTAACAAATCCTTATAATAATGAAGAGACTGACATAAATAGTTTTACTCTATTCCATATTATAACCGTGAAAAACATTTAGACCAGATAAACATATTTTGTGTTAATTTATTCTAGAAATATCAAAACAAATTTGATTGCCAGTCTATAGTTCTTTTTGCTCTTAATGCGAAACAACGTTTTAAATTGCAATTAAATGAATACGAATATGTTTTTACTAAATATAATTTGATTTGCTACAAATAGTAGAAATGCAATTATGACCTCCGCGTTTGTTATTGTATATTGAATTCTATTATTTGATAAAGTAGAATCAAAATTGATTTTTATTACTGGTCATGTTATTTTAGTTTATTTATTCTTTAAGGATATTTTCATTAACAATGAATAGTTATAAAAAGTATTAACAAATAACTGAGTCAAAATTTATATTACCTAGGTTATGCTTATGACTGTTCGAAATTCTAATAAAGATCAAAAATAAATCTCTATAAAGATGTCATGGTACGGCCACAGAATACTTAATAGTACAGGTACGGCTGTGATCTAGTTTCGACATTTAATGAGTAATGTAATTCTCTTTGTACAAGTTAATTGTATATTAAAATAGTAAATAAATTTTCAATTTAAAGACCTGTACTGTAGTAAGTAGTCAAGGTTAAAAAAAAAGGTTAACAAAAGAAACTAAATTAATAGTAGTGAAGCCGCTGCAATTCATTCCAGTTTTAAGAACTAAGAAGTTGTACATGAACATCATAGAGACCTGCCAAACTCCTAATTAAATACTCTATTATTTCCTTTTTAAATTACTCATCAGTTTTAAACCACTATAACTATAGTACCAATCAATAGTAAACGTTCAGAAAAAAACAACCAACAGTTGCAGTAACAGCATGGCTGATTGAATCGAGATCTCTGTAGCAGGAGTTCTGTGGGCGTACATCTTTTGTTTCTGTCACACTTGCAATGTGTGAACGAGAAAGCGATAGGGTCTATTATTGTTAGTAAAGGGACAGAAGCAGGTTTGAAAAAATAGGGTTGCCATGACTATTGTATGGACATTGAATCAATATGGCATGACGCACTACACATTTTGGAGTATAAATATAGTAATTGGTGACTACGTGCGTGCCAGGGGGTTAAAAACAATATTCTTCGTTACAAACTTTTTACTGATAAAATTGATTAGTGCTCATGAGTTATTTCCAAGGGTATACGATTTTTATTTTCATCGCTATAATTAGAAATTAATAACAAAATATCCAGGATAAATAGATTCTTAATCTATTTATCCTGGATGGAAATTGTACCAACAATCTATTGCCAGTATCACTAAACACTCGACTAACGCCAAGCATACTATTACTGACAAATTAAATAAACAAAAAACATACATCAATATACCAACTAGATTATAGCATGAATAATAAAGAAGGTACTAAAATTACACTCATACTGATTATTAAAAGCATGGTCACTGTAAAAGATGCAGCTTTTGTTAGTTGTAGTGCTATAGTCAAGTCAAACTCTTTTGTCGTACTGACGTTTATTGCTGCAATTTAATATTATTAGATGTGTTCAATGAAAAATATACGGGTACAGCAGTCCATGTCCATGCATATGGCATTCACACTACTGATATAATCTTTGTCGAGTCTGACGACGTCTCATAAAGAGATGAAATTTATATGGATGAGCTGATATCTAAAAAAAGACATACAGGTTGATTGTCTATTTGTGATCACGCAAAACATAAATAATATTTATTTATTTAAAAGCTTACATTTTATTTTTTTGGTTAGAATTTTAGATTGCATGGTGACAAGCAGATATCGTAGCTTACAGACGTTATGTAACCAATAAAAAATATTTTTCTAAAAAATGACCCGTTTCCCAAAATGTACAAAATGTGAATTATACCCACTCAAGCGCAAGGATGAAACTGCACGTCTATGTCCAGTTTTTTAGCTGTGATCTTCTATAAGATTGAGATACATCTCCAGTCGCCTTTCTAATACCGTCTATTGTG
The DNA here is from genome assembly GCA_947095525.1 of Trisateles emortualis. Taxonomy (NCBI): domain Eukaryota; kingdom Metazoa; phylum Arthropoda; class Insecta; order Lepidoptera; family Erebidae; genus Trisateles; species Trisateles emortualis. The sequence continues at coordinate 3,237,071 of OX352740.1, read as the reverse complement.
CATAGACAAGAAAAAAGTAACAAATGTATCTTAACTCTTAACATATCACATTTTTATTAAATCAGTACCAACTCAAATGCCATATAAACACTGCTGAAGAACACATCGCTACGTTTGTCTATCTCGTATGGAAGTAAAAGCCATTATTACCAAACATCTTTTGGTTTTCGAAACATCAACAAGGTTTCATTCCTTCAATATCAACGTCAATGAAAGTCAAAAATAAAACAGTGTTTCATTACCTGTCGATATCATAAAAAACGGGAATAAAAAAGGGATCAAAATACACCATCTGCCTCAGTTTTATGTTTCAAACACCGCTAATTGAAAAGGGACCGATGGTTTTGAGAAAATATAATTATCACTTTTTGAAAGATATTTCTAATAAAAAGCAGCTATTTTATTTCAAATTCTTTAAAACTGACTTCTATAAATATCAATTGCCACATATACATGTGGCAATTGGAGACGGAGACGGAGTTTCTTGAGAACTTTACTTTAGATTTGACTGATTTTATTTTTTATAATATATACTTGCAATTGTCAGAACATCATATTTTAAATATTTTTGGGAAATCTCTTTCACATTATTTTACAAGTAAACTGAAGCCGCGAGCGGGTCGCTAGTTTTTTTTATACTACTTGGGTAGCAAACAAGCATACGGCCCGCCTGATGTTAAGCAGTTACCGTAGCCTATGGACACTTGCAATACCATAACTATCATTTGCGTGTTGCAAAACCCTTTTTTTTTTCACCCTGGGATAGGAATACGTTTCTTTCAAAACGCATCCCTAAATGAGCGTTGGAGACCTGTACACACAGGAACGCAGCTACACCACTGTGGGTAGTTATTTGACTGTGGTCTTCTGTAAGGTGGAGATCCTTACCCAGTCGGGCTTGCTCACTAGTATGGTGTGCTACCTCTCTTGTACATTATAAATCCTAAAGTAACTATATTTCCTTATTTGTCTGTTAGTTAGGACGGCTAAAGTAATAAAGTAGTTATTCATGTAATCAGCAATGGTTATAGCTGAAAAGACGTAGATTACTTTTCATTAACCATAGGAGATAAGCTATTTGCAAAAATGAAAACATCCAACAAACGAAATTATATGTTACAGGTTCCCAGAGAACTAGTAGAAGAAATAAAAACTAACTCACTCAAAATTCCAAATTATTGGCCACAAATAGGTACTTTGTTCATTATTTTTGAAACGTAAATTACTTACGTTTGTACAAAAACAATCATTAACAATATCAACCAAACTAAACTAGAAACAATACGTAATGTTTGTTTCGAGTATTTCAACACATTACATTTATACCTTCCGACTAACCACTGCTCAACACCACCGTATCTGTTGACCCAAATTAAACCATCGGATACGTGTACCTTTCATTACCATAGGAGATTATAATATAGAAAGCATTAAAATCAACAGATTAAGCCTTGTAAACTACTATATTGAGCACAATCCAAAATAAACTCTATATGTAATCAATAAAGTTGAAATGAAATTTTGTGTAATAAGCAATTTGTCTCATAGGAGTCCTGTAGTAACAAAATTTATTACTAAGACAGTTAACTATTGATTACCAGGAATGGTTCGCGTTTAAACCAACGATTTATAACCAACTATCTCTGTTCTACGACTGCTCTATTAATATGTGGAGATATTTTTAATAATATGCTTAAAGGCATTGATTTATATTGGAAAGCTTTTAACGATTAATTAGAATTTAATTATAAATTATTCCATCGATTTATTGGTTGTTTTTAATGCTACCGTAAGTCTTCATTTACCGATATTGACTTTTCATTTTAGATAATTTTAGTTTAAATTATTTGAACACAATAAAATATTATATATCTTTATAATGTCCAGTCATTCAATTTGCCTATGTGCTATTCTAGTGTCTAAAACGTTAACATTGATAGGTTATACATGCAGGAGTGACAATAATCCACTCATTCTCACAAGCTTTCGTGTTTATAACATTAGTAGAATAATGAAAAATATATATTAAAACTTCCAAAACTTATCGTTCACTAAAACATTTACGTCATCAAGATCTTATTTAGTTTCCAAACAAATTGTTTAATTATCACTTTACTGTTGCAACACTTTTTTGTTATGATCGCTTAATTACTTTTTTGCTGGCCATAAAGTTTTTTAACAATGTCATTGTTGATGTAAAAAAACTAATTGCCTTCAAGTTACGCCCATAACAAATTAACTCTCGTTTTCTTGGTTTAAAAACGATGTATAGGTACTCTGCAAGATATTGTGTAATATAATTCATGGGCCAAGTTTCAAAGAAGTACAGTACTAGCAGAAGGTACTCTTGTAATTTAATATTATATCTCAACCCATAAACGTCTCACTGCTGGGCACGGGTCTCCTCCATAAATTTGGAGGGATATTAGCCTACTACACCACGCTGGCCAGACGGGTTGGTATAGAGTTTTGTTTCGAGTTTTCCCTCTCTTGCAGTGGATATTGTCTGCCTGACTTATTCCTATAGTCGACTCTTACGACACCCTTGGGATGGTACGGGGTGGTGACATATTATGTATTCTTAATCTGTCACCACACGGACAAATTTAATATAATAATACGAATTTATATAAAAATCGTATAATCGATAATCAACTAACCCTTTCATACTGTCACACATACATGATTAAATCTCGTTTATTTATGAAACAAACCCTATCAAAACTAAACTAAGTATACACAAATTGTAAAACAAAAACACCAGCAATCTTAAACCGTAATTTGATTGAAACAAGTTTGTTTTTCGAAGAAGGCTGTAATTGCTATGTTGCCTTATTATTTTGAAGCTGATTGTGCGTGTGCAAAAGCAGTTTAACACGGTACTTTTACAAAAAAGTAAGATTGTATGACGTAGCTACTTGTATATGACCCAATGATTGCAAATTGCGAGACATAATCTTGTTAGTGTTGAGTGCAAAATGTTTTGTGTCATCACTACCAAAAACAGTCACTGCTGCAGTATGTTTGTGCGTGTTCTGCGTTGTATTAATATATTCAGCGTTTATTGTCATTTTATACAAAGAAAGAAATAACACTTACCAACTTAATTGGCATTTTGAAAGATTACCAGAACTGCTAATCGGCCTTAATAATATATGTGTGTCAATATTATAAGTACCTCACATTTTTTTCACCGTTAATCCTTCCTTATTCAAAATTGCATGTATGTATTAATTTTAGCATGACTAAGATCTCAAAAAATATGCTAAATCATAATTACGTATCATTTGAAAATTACCATACTGACCTCCAAAACGGCATATATTTTGTGTATTTATATTTTGCTTAAACTAAATCAGCTATTCTACAGTTTGCAACATGCTGAGACTTTTAAATAATAACATGGTACTTTACAACCACAAACATTAACCTCCTTAAATTATTATGCAACTGTACTCCATTATTTTTTCAATACAATGTTTGTGAACTAAAGGGATTAAAGAGAGCGTTGTTACTTAGTTTATTTCATTAAATATTAAGTGTCATTAAACTCCAGTTAAATGTTTTACTGGACCACCTAGAGTCTTCAAAATATTGAGAAATATGGCTGTATAATATAGATAAATAAAGCCCTTTTTATATGGCTTGAGGCGTTCCCACCATCGGCACAGATAACATTTATTTCATACTTCAATACAGTCATAATAAAACGAAAGTAAATTTCCCGCAACTTAAAATACACCACATGCACTATATCATATCTTTCGCCTCAGGCTTCATGAGGAGGTCGAACGTGCTCCAATAAACGCTACATATAAAAAGATTTATTTTTCATCGTACAGTCTGTTAATATCAGTTCAATAGCCCTGGTTGTGTAAGAGTGACGTAAGCAGTCCACCTGCCTGCTAAGGTATTCACGCAACAAGGTATAGGTAAGAGACCTTGTAGGCTAGACACAGACACTATAAATAGCAACAATCTCTGTATTTACTGTTGCTTCCGCGACCTTTTGTTTGCTAATCTGTGCAGAGAAAGGCAATGAGATCAATGAAATCATTTTATTTCATCGGGTACCGATTTAAAAAATTCCATCCTATCCTTTCTTACTTACTTATCCGAACAATTTAACTTGAATATTGGAATTATAAATAGTAATGAATCAAAAAATTATAATGTATATTATTATGTCGAAATTTAGTAAAAATACGTAATCAAAAATTCAAACAAATTAAGTGACGAGTAATTTTCAACACAGGTTAAGGTGAACTTTAACAACAAAATAATACACAGTAAGGTCAGTTTACCTTATAAAGAGAAGATGCGTGTCAATGAATACATCTTTCTTGTTTCATCCAATCCATCATTATAGCTGTCACTTAAAGCTGACTGGGAAATTGGCTGTGATAATGGTAATTTGACTGTTGAACTTAAGTGTCCTACATTACCTGGTAATATCTTGGTCTCTGCTTGCTCTATTCAGTGAGACATTTCGGCTTTTTAGGTCATGATGATTAATTCAGTGTTTTATTTACTCCTGACTTACTGACTCCTGTTTAATTCACAATTAATATAAACATACCTTAAATTTCATTATGATAATATTTAGTAAGTCTTGTGTAGTGTGGTGCATCTAGTCGAACTAACTCTGTACAGCTTAATGTAAATGTCATACACACATTGTTCTGTAAAAACGTGGGCATGTGACCAAATTTTGGTTTAAGTGTGCTGTCGATATTTAAATGCCAAATAAAGCGTGTTAAATTTATTGATTTCTGTTGTTCCATATTGATTGATTGATTGTGTTGTTTATGTTATGTTAGTGATTGATGTTTCCTCTGATGTCTTTATGACTGTATTTTGGTGGTGCCAGAAAGGTACTTACTAGTGGTTTATATTCATCATCATTCAATTTTATTACAAATCGTTTTAGGATTGGATCAATCTAATCGAGTTTAATTTCTTTTAAATTAAGTAATATGTAGGTATCTGTTAATAATATTTTTATTCAATTTGTTTTTTTATATTTTGTAAAGGTGGTTCAACTTTGGATAAGACATTAATGACTGCGACCATGACTGACTTTTAAACTCGTTGAGCACAAAAGAAATCATTGCTTTCTAGTACTACGACGATGTTATGATCTTTTTTTTATTCAACCTCAAAAGAAACTGCAATCTTGCCTATTTATTATTGACTTACAGCAAGCCACCCTTCTGTATCACTTTTGATTTCACTATTTTCCATATTTATTCGCATGATCAGGTGTCATTAAAGTACTCACGCCTTTAATACATTAAATTACCTAAACATTACAATACACAGTCTTCGCGTACTTATTGTCTGGTTTTACGGACATCGACGATCGTGCCAAGCGTATATATTTCATTTCAACAGCTTTAAGTATTAATGTTACATTGTTGTTAATAAATTTCTTAGCAACAAGACTCGATGAAGTTTATTAATGTGTATTCTCGATTTATTATCATCCACAATTGCTTTTACTTCTAGCATGGCTTGCTGAAGCGAAATTACTAAGTAAGACCTCATTGAAATTTAATTGAGGTCTCTTCAAAATGGCTACGTAACTTTATCATCATAGGCCATTTCATCTATAACGTATCATACAATAATGTGTTTTTATTAATAATTATTATATCCTAGAACATCTCAGACACGGCCATCTAATCTCAAACTAGGCAGAGCCTGTAACTATAGTAACCAGACAACTCGTAAACATAACCCTAAATATGATAAGAATCAATAATTAAAAAACTAAATTGACTATTACTCCTGCTGAGCTGACTGGACAGTAAAGTATGTATTTGATCCCATTTTAAATTATAATTCTCTATTGGTCACTGCGAGTTAAACCCATGCCCAGTATAAGCCTTCTAGAAGACCGCGTATCTTTAAATATACATTGTGATAAAAATATTAAGTACTAAAACTTTTTCGAAAATACTTTAGATATATTAAAGATAACATTACAATAGCTTAGATATCTGTTACTAATTGTACATACAGCTTTTGATGTAATGCTTTCTCTTTCAATAGCAACTTTTGTATTATTTAAAATTTAAAACAATTACAAAAATTGCATTGCTTGTCATAACCCCGTTGTCTATATTATAAAGATAATATTTTATACTTCATTAATTTTAAATTCGTCGACACTAAACAAAATTTACATAAATTTTTGTAAGTTAATTTTGTCAGTAATCATTTTTATGTCCTCATCATTGATTACAAGTTACCTATTTATGACACAACGCACGTATTGTTTTTGACGCGGCAAAGAATAGTGGACTTAATATTAACCACTGAATAATTTTACTTTGTTGGTATGTTGTTTGAAATGAGTATTTGACTGGAACTCGATGTGTAAAAGCCTAAAAGGTATAAATACTGAAACTACTATGATGAAACTAATACTAATACTGGAACATGGTGGACGTAGAAGTCATTGAACTTACGCTTTTGTTTGCTTTGACAGAATCTCAATAAACAATTAGGTATTGAAAATTATATTCATACATTACAATCGACCAATATGTGATAGAACAACTTTAGTGTTCTTTACACAGAATACCGAGGAGCAAAACATACTATTGTATTTTACGTCATCTAACAGAAAAAGGATACTATTAAAAACATGAAGGAAAACAAACCTACGGACGACGTACCTATAACAATAAATATAAGTCCTTTCTTTTATCTAACCTCATATAGCCCTGTATATCACAGTTCCCAATGAAAACGATTACATAATACAATACAGTTAAATAATCATTTTCTTGTTGTATAAATCTTTATAAGAACAATTACCTTCTATTCAAATCTACCGTCAAACAAAGCCTAACAATTCCCCGTCCGTTACGTTCAAATAGTCGATCGGCACAAAGTCGTGTCTTCCGTTGCTATCGATACATCCAGATGGACTCGATACCGCTGCGTAATAAATTGGCTGCTGACTGTATCGTCTGAATGCATGCACCGTTAACGAGTAATAGATTAAGTTGCTTTCACACTACCAAACGTTCGCTGCGATTTGGTTTAATTAATTTTGTTCAGCTTAATGTTTATTGATAGATAAATTTATCTTAATTGTGTGAAATGTGTCAATGAGATTTAAATTTATTAATATTTAGGTTAACTTTAATTTAATAATCCGCTTTATCTGCCACTGTTTTAAATTATATTTATAATCTTGTTTAAGGTTTAACATTCTAAAATATTATTATAATATAAGACAGCTGTCCATGATTCTATTTGCCTGTTACCAAACATTGTTTCAAAATATCTTGCTTCTGATACTTGTTCTATAAAACAGTCGCTGCTAATTTTAACGAGTCTATTCACCATCTAATGCAATATCGAATTATAAATTATTTTCCAAGACCTTTAGTAGAGAAATCCAGCAATAAGTATAAAATATTAAAGCTCCGAACCCTTCAATTTCGCTTTGCTTTCACTATCTTATTGCATAAAGTTGTGTCTAAATACGTATCTCTATTTGAGTTGTTATAGCGAACAATATTACTTCTCTAGGTAATAAATAATGTTTTACATTTATAGTGTTTGTCAGTTTGAATAAACTAGGTAATAAAAATTAGAAAGTAATGAGGTGTATTTGTAAAAATACTTTCACTACAACTTACATTATTTACAATTGTTTATTTGCAATAGATTCCAAAAGGAAGGTAGTGGAAAGACTTGTTCAACCTAAATACATTTAGGCGTATGTCATATCAGTCGTCAGTTTCAGTATATTTGAGAGTTATAATTTGGGAACTTTACTTAAAGACCTTAGCTTGTACGTTTTATTTTCACTTAGCTTTCTTTAAACATCAATTCAATTGTTTAGCGTTTGTATTAACAATTTTAATTTTCAATTTGTTGTTGAGAAAACCATATTCTTATGCACGTACATTATATATTATGTAAACATGTAATATATAACTATATCGACTCTAGATGTAGACTATTACAAGTAAAGGCAGCAGGCAGCAGGTTTCAGAGAGGTAAAATATTTTAGATACAACATTAAAATTTAAAGCTATTGAATTTAAAGACGAGTACAATATTAAATTTCAATATAACTACCTATCTTTAAACTCACATCGATGTTACTACATACCATAGGATCACCAACAACAGTTTTTCTGTTCAGAATAACTTCAGCAACAAATTAACTAATTTTAACAAGACTTTTACAAATACGTAGATAACAATGTACTTACGAAAATGTTTAAAAAATTCTATACAATATTTCATATACTTACATATTATTAAAAATAGCTATATCTTTATAGGCTCCAAATCCAAGATATATTACCAAAACGATATTTATTTAATCTCAATACATCACAGTTCCAACAGTTTCAAGTTGATTTCGTAACGTATTACAAATAGAACCATTACGTACTAGCTTCCTTATCTGCACTTTGATGTTTTATTTCCTGTGCTTATCGAAAGAATGTATTTAGGTCTTTTATGGACATTTATTAAGACTGTATGGATAGTGTGGTGGTTAATTTGAAACTATATTTACTATTATTGAATTTCTGGGTTTTAGGATCGCCAGAAGGAGGAAAATATAAATTCATAAATTATTTTACAATTCTGGGTTGGTCTGATATAGTAATTTCAATGTAAAGCCAATTCAACACAAATATTATTTATTCCTTCTTTTTCTCTGTACACTCACTTGAATCCAACGTTACGTTAAACCTATTAGCTACAGTTAGTTGTTACGGTTTTACAGTTAATGGCCTTTGGGTGATCACAATTGTCACCCTAATAAGATAGTTACATATTGTTTTGCACATTGTACATTATCTTTGGGACTACCTGTTTCTTAATAAATGAGATGAGGTCAAATATTTGCATAATCATTAATTATTTTTTTACTTGTTTCAGGTATGTGTTCTTTCTCATCTATGCCAGTGATTTTGAAATCCTCAAGTAAAGTACCAAAACATTTAAATTTAACAGTTTCAAACGGTTTCACAGTGTCAGTTTTGATTGACAGTGGCTCATTGTTTGCGGTCAGAACTTGAGACAAAGACCATAATGTTCAGGCACCATAAAAGTTTTACTAGGTAATATTAATATCTACCTAAGAACTATTTGGCAATTTTATTGCTGTTCGGGCGTTCAAGTGTCAAAGAATGAACTAATTTTAATTATTCAGTATTATAACGAGCGGTAGTTCAAACAAATACAATAGGCAAGCAATTAATAATAGTTTTATTAGTACTTAAGAATGTAGATCATTTACGATAATTATCTCTTTCTCAATAAATGACAAATTGGTATCTGTCATGTCATAAATTTACTTTATACACTTATACTTATTTAAAGAACCTATTCATAGTCGAGTATTTTTGTTTTTGTCTTTCCCAACCCCCAACACAAATTTTATAGAAATAGCAAAAGAGATCTTAGTTTTATAATTTGTATTCATAACTTAATTTGGACACAAGTAAGACAGGCCCTACAATTACAAGGTATGTTTTAATATCAAAGTCACGTAGAACAAGTTAATGTTCAAGCATTAGTCACAGTGATTGATAAAATCAAGTTTGTTGCTTCATTCATTATTATTAATATCTACAACATAAATGTCCGTGAAATTGCGGTGTAGTTTTCGACTGTGAGTACAAATGTTTTACTTCTTCCCGTAGGCGTTGAGAAAAATATGTTTATAGAATATTTTATTTTGATAAACCGACTACCAAAACATAACTCTAGTTTTGAAACCATGCATAAGAAAAACATTACATCATAATGAAGAAATAAATAAGGTGATACTTATGATTGTTTTAGGATGTACTAAAAGTTCTATATTTCTGTTTTTTTATTACCACGGTGATGCAATTATAACTGCAATTATGAATTATAAGCCTCTATAGACTACTGTTATAGCTTCTTACTTCATATAAGGACGGCCGTGTGGTTGTTTGATACACTTAGTTATACTTATGTTTACCTATTAGGTATAACACATTTAAAACTGTGTTATACCTAATAGGTTGGCTTTGTAGATTGCTACGACTATACCGCTGCCCTCAATCTACTAGACAAGGATATAATTATCATTCAAGATAAAAACATATAAACACATAATACCAACAATTTCTCTCGACAAAAACTGTCATTATAATCAATTAAGGTGAAAACTTTGATGGTTACGGTAATTTTGCTCGTTTTGCTCGTCGCAGGCTTTCTAGAGACCAATTAAATGCTACCTACTTGTGTCTAGACGCAGCTAAGATAAGCAATAATGAGCTATCGCAAAATTGATTCGACGGTAGTACTCTTAAATCAGAGGCTGTTGCATTTACGAATGTAAACATAATTTAATAAAACATCGCGAATATTGTTAGCTTTCTAGAACTTTTTTTTGCATAACTAAACCTATAATTTTTCTTGATAGCCATGATAATAAGAATAGTGAGAAAAGTTAACAGAGGAAAAGTTTAAATAATGAGCTATCGCAAAATTGATTCGACGGTAGTACTCTTAAATCAGAGGCTGTTGCATTTACGAATGTAAACATAATTTAATAAAACATCGCGAATATTGTTAGCTTTCTAGAACTTTTTTTTGCATAACTAAACCTATAATTTTTATTGATAGCCATGATAATAAGAATAGTGAGAAAAGTTAACAGAGGAAAAGTTTAAAATGACTTTAAAATAAACCTTAATAATTTTACAAATGAAGACTGTTGTTTAAGTGTCGAAATATTCCTCAACATCACTGTCTACTGGGAACGTGCCCAGAAGGCAGCATTTGTATTATGTTTTTCCTTTTTTTTGTATTTATGATTAAATTAGTTTTATGTATATAGGTGGTAAATGTGTATATGTGTATTATATTTATAATTTTATAAAGATAGTTACAAGAATGTGAAAGCTAGATTTCCCGATAAGTGGCTAGATGCCAGCTATTTAAATATTTATACATATCTCCATTAGGGGTATCCCCAATAGGTTTTGGCAGCCTCGGTTAGAATGACACTAATAAATTGTAAGTCAACATCTGAGTAATAGAATAAAAATAAAATCAACCTACATCTTATAAGTAACAAAATCCTAAATTTAGCTTTTACGAAGGTCATTAAAATAAGTAACAATGAAACAAAAAATTTACATAAAATAGTGACTCAAGAATCTTATTTAAAAACACCCGACGGCCTTACATTCCCAAATTGATACGATAATTTGTTTTCCTTAAAAATAAACAAATTTGTATTCAATGATCCAAATCGTGTTATAAATTAATGTAAGCTTTTCGACTTTGGTTGAGATTTATGTTTTGGCAAGTGCTTATGTATCGTTATTACCCCTTTCTTAAATGGATCGATTTTAGGTATAAATTTAATACTAATGGAACATGAATTTGGCTTATTCACAAAAGAAATCTTAAATCACCCAAAGTTGGATTTAGCATAACATCTGCCTTTATTGATCAAAATCATAATTTCGTTATTGATAATTACTAACATTACCTTTAAGCTCTTAGGGTTCGGTAACCGTTTACCAAAATCTTAATTCATTTAATAATATTGCAATTGTTTTAAAACTTATTATATACGTCATAACGTATTTATTAGTATCTAGTTATATATGACAGCACAGTGAAATTTGTTTATTTTCTGATATTTATTTTGATTTCATTCTATATATATCTAGCTTGCTACAAGCTAGATATCATAGTATATTATGAGATGTATGTGTGTGTTATGCGTTCGATAGTCAATTATATTTTTTGTTAGATATACTTATGAAAATCATTAATATTAATAGTTAATCGTTTATGAATTGCCTACTATATTAAATTGCCAGTAAATATTAGGTACAGCTTGATTGATTGAATTGGCGCACGACGTACCTTTGTAAAATATACCTAAATTATAAAGGTATTCTAGCTACTGGAATACAAATTGTTGAAATATATTAATATGTAGGAGTGTGTGTGTGTGTGTGTAACTATGTAACAGATGTTTAAGATACAATCAGTTTGTTTATTTATAGAAAGGTTTTTAATATAAGACAAAAAGAAATGTAAAAACAAAACTGTCATTTAGGTTTTCTAAAAACTCTACAAAGAAAAAATGAAAATTAAATTGTTAATCGCAAAGTCTGCATAGAAAACATAAAGGTTAAATCGTTTCTAATCGTAAAGAAGACAGCGGCGGTCCATTGAATCTCGGGAATCTAGATTTAATTGAGCAAACTAATTATATTGAATGTTACGGGGCAGATAAAATCTCTCATGGGAATGAAGTCGTCTCACAAGGATGTTTGAGATTAGCGCAAATATATTAAAACTAATTAGTAACAAAGACACAATTGAATATCAATGACTGGATAGTAAAGAATAAATGAAAAATTCTAGGAAATGAACATAATAATGAAGTAACAGCAGTATTGCGAGGTGAAAGATATCATGATGATAAATAAATTCCTTATAAAATAATGATGAATAGAATTCTTAGAAAGACAATGAAGACATCAGTATTACACATGATAAAACCAAGATAGTACTCGATACTGTAGAAAAAGATAACGACTAACGTTTACAAGAGTTTAGCTTCTTTAAAGGAGTTTTTTTTTTAATCTTCTGTCATAAGTTTCACAGACTACTGATGGCACTGTAGATAATATGTTTGATGTATATCATAACTTTCCCACGATTGTCTAGTTATCATATTTTCTTGGTTCATTGCACACGTCGTGCACGTGCCAATGTGACCTGTCCTTGTTTCTGCTTTTCATAATAATTATGTTATTTTCTACTAATTTTTTGGTAAATTTCTTATCATTCTGTGGTCTTTTTCTGATCGTTTCAGATATTTTACACTTTAAATTTAGATGTAACGGTGAAATTGATATGGTAACAAATTATATCATTATTTTTTTTTTATCACTTTTGTCTAAAAACGAGGGTTATATTAGTTGGACACCTATGTCTGTCTATGTATGTCTGTTCGTCTGTGGCATTATCAAGGCTTACCTAATTGCACAATTTTAGAACGGGTTTTTTAAATCAATAGCTATTTTACATGTCCCTTAAAACAACGTTAAACTATACCAAATTTAATCGAAAAGTAAAAAGGTACGTGTAAGTTTTTGTAACAATATTTTAGTTTTTAGAAATGTCAAACACTTAATACTAAGAAATTGTTGTTAAATTGTATTCAAAGATTCATAATATTATAAAAAAATTCTTACTTTTATTTTATTTTTACCTTTGACACCGCACTGCTATGAATGGAATAAAATGACACTTGAATCAAAATAAAAGCCTTGATTTCACATAATAGCACCGAAACAGTACCTTAAATAGCATTCCAACTGGTTTTCTTGAATTCGCTACTTCGAGCTTAGCAGTTAAAAAATTCAAAAGCAAATTACCATCTGGGATAATTCATGAGGCATTCACAGCCATAAATGGTTTTCAGAAAGTGATACCAAACGGTTTGAACCAAATATGGTGTTACGATCCAGTTTCTCAAGCAGAATGCGAATTAATGTGAATAGATAGTTGGACAAAATTGAAGATGATTGTTGTGCAAGATTTTACTTTAGTTTAGGTATTTCAAGTGGTATTTGTTTACTTTAATCACTCTTCTACTCCATTTTTTTATTTTGACTAACCTATTGGTCATTCATTGGTCGGGTCGGGCTGCTAAGCTGGAGGTCATGGATTCGATTTCCGCCCAGAACTTTGTGTGATGACGATTATTTTATGTCTTGTATAAATTCTGCTCGGCACTGCCAAATAAAGTCTGATCGAATTAATTTGCACCAAGAGCTTTTGCTGACGTCAACCACGGTCAACATAAAACCACATTCCATTCATCTGAATTCATTACTCAACCAAACTTAAAAGTTACTCTCATTCATAAGCTCCACATAAAATCTTTCACAATCCTGACCCTGTGCTTTAATCTCCCCAAAATCTCCTTCGTAAAGCTTATCTGGTTCAACATACTCAGTATGATTTACAATAACCACAAAGCCTCGTATCTACCGCACTTCTCATAATCATCCATCACTTTTTATATTGCACTGTTATCAGTTATCTGAGCCGGATCAAACCATGTCAATGTCTATGTTGTTGGTAAACAATGAGATTGGTATGTCTCAAAAACGACTATTTGAATCTAAGATTTGATATTATTTTTGCCTTGCAAATACAGTCGGTTAATGGAAAATGTAATTGCCTTTGGCAATCAATGCATTGGTCAGCGTAATTTTTGCACTCATATTTATAAAGAACAAAATATAGCAACAATTTTATTAAATAACTATATATTTAATGCACTCATGCCAAAGTTATGTAAAAAAACAATGGTAAAGTATTATCTCGATGTATAAATAGCCCTGCTCTGCTAGACATCAAAATATTATGTTACATATTCCACACGTTGTACTGCGAATGCGCATCAGACTTGAGCGTATCATATTTAACTCTTGACCGGTCAAGGGCGCTCGACCGTTACAAATCACAAGAGTTTAAATACAGCATATAGAATATTACGAGTAGGTGGTGTTTTGTTCTTGTCTTGTGCTCTCCTTGGTCGTTTATGATATTTTGTATCTTTACTTTCAGTTTTATTGGTTGGTCGATTTCAACGAGTGTATGAATTTCTGGCTTTTAATGTAGCGACCGGTCCTTAGCGATTATTAATCGAGACTGACCGTGACAAAAATAGACATGTTTGAACAAAGGATTTAACGTTACATTTTACGTTAAAACCGTGAAAAGATTGTTGAAGGTTTTTAAGGATGAAGGATATTTCATCAGATATTGTTAGAATAGAATAAAATATTTTATTTGTAAACATAGGTAGGTATACAATAGTGTGAGATGTTACAGAGCTTGTTTGAGGCGCTATGCTTTGCCATGTGGCGTACCAATGTTTTACATTAGTTTTCTTTCTACTGATTTGGAAAATACTAATTATACAATATTATTATAGTCAGCACTTAAGTTTAAATTAATGTCAATTTCATGTTATAATTATTATCTAAGTATACTTTACAAATTAGATTAAATAATGTCAGTAAATGTCAAACAAAAACTTAATACCAATTTTGTAATAATATTTAACAATGTCAATAAATAATAATTATTAAAAATAGGATTCCAGTATTCATTAAAATAATCTTAGAATATAAATCTCTTAATGATAGATTGCTTTACTATCGTTGTGGGTTAGAAACATACGAAAACATCCAACTTACTGTAATCTTAATGTCAGTTTACAAGTAAATAAAATTACAACTGAACACGTTAATCGGTTGACCCTTTGGAACCACTGGTAATAGCTGGAGAAAAGACGTCGGCGAAAACCTATCCTATCTCAGTAATATTATATGTGAATTTTGAGATAATATTTAGATGTTTCTTACTCGATCAGTGTTTAGGCTTTGTCGAAATAGGACATGTTGTATTATTTAAAAAAACTACATTTACTTAAGCGAGATATAACATAATTATCTTTATATATATAAATCTTCTGTGCATGTGTATGTCACTGAACTCTGATTTCAATGAAATTTTGTTCGTGTTCGGGTAGGGTCCCGTATAGTTTAGATTCACAATTGGATCCGGTGGCACTGCTGTCGGTATGACAGCTTTTCCGGGCAGGACGACGTCTGCCAGGTCCGCTAGTTACTCATAAAAATACAACACATGATTGTCTAGTCATTAAGTCATAAAATCTAGCCTATTTTTAACTTTATCCGCTACACACAACTTGTCTATATTAATATTAATGTAACAATTCATATTACGTAAAACTGACCACCTGGCGTTTGCATCAGTATAATTGTTCAGTTGATTGATACAGCCATTACTGGTTCCTATACTTTATGAGTTACATGAAATGCCTAGTTCGGCTTTAGTTTCATTACTGTATGTTCCGTTTATAGCTTAAATGTAAACTGAGCGGTGCGCATGTAAAACAGGTATGGGTCGAGCATATAATTTTTAATTGGTATCAGTTTATGTATGCCTAGCATGTATTTGAAAATATGAATGTTTACTAAATTACCTCAACGCGCTGTTTTGCAAATATTTTGGTCTAATGCGTTGACAATGGCTATTCTATCAATTGAAGGTAGTTCTTGAGCCAAATGAGTGCTCAAGTTGTTGCTCTGACTTTACATGAATGAAAGGCTATAATTGTTGGCATATATATATTTTTAAATAAAATTTTCAAACATTTAGA
Organism: Trisateles emortualis; assembly: GCA_947095525.1. Taxonomy (NCBI): domain Eukaryota; kingdom Metazoa; phylum Arthropoda; class Insecta; order Lepidoptera; family Erebidae; genus Trisateles; species Trisateles emortualis. Next base: position 3,220,822 of record OX352740.1, on the reverse strand, counting down.
TACAGTTGAATTTACGACTTAACTTTTAGTTTTAAGTTTAAAATGATTTTTATGAAGGTTGTAATAAGTTATGAACATAACAGCTAAGAAAGGAAGTAGATAGAGCCATGAAAGAACTTGCAAACTCAGGCTACACGTGCACTTCTTTAAACCACTAGATATACAATCTTTTATTAGTAACAATAATGGTAGCATACAAACTGATGCAACCAAAATACAGTTCTCATTAATTAAACAAATACGTTTAGTCGTAATCAAAATAGAATGTATGTTGCAAAAAGATACTTTCTTTATTGTAACAAGAATACATCCAACATATTTCATTATCTTCCATTTGAACATGATAATAAAATAAGTATTGCTATCTTGACCAAGCTGCATATCTTAATAATGTATTCACTACAGATAAAACAACTACAAGATTGAAATTACGATATCAAGATCTATTACAAGTTGGAAAACAATTCAAATCCTTACTGGAGCCATAATGTCTGCTACATAAAATATACTCTCAGTCTGTCTGCCAATAATATTACTAAATACTATTTAGTTTTCCAGCTATGAATTATTGAAGACAAGCGTCTGAGATTTAATATGGTGGACAGGTTATTTGCTAATTCTGTGATGTTCTGTCTAAGGTAGATAAACTGTCATAACGTGATATTAATGTATGAGGTGAATTTTATTGTGGATGTAATGAGGTCTAGAACAATAATGTAGGAAAACAAGAATAAAATCAAAAATACATTTAAACATATCGACCGATAAACCAGCGAAATAGAAGATAATTGTGTATTATTTGATAGTTTCTGGTATTGCAAGCATCTATAGGTTACGGTAGCTGCTTACCATCAGGCGGGAGGTATGCTTGTTTGCCTTCTTGGTAGTATAAAAAAATATGAAAAAGGATTGATTACAGTTTCAAATACTAAACGATTTATCGAATATGACCTTAAGATTAAATATTAGGGGCTATTGGTCTTACAAGCAGGTTAACAGCTGTTGATATCATTAGACCGTTTTTTACGGCTTCCAATGCCAGGTGTTTAAAAACTAATGAAACGACGCAAACCATATGACTACTATTTACTAGTAGTCCGATCAAAGAATGCCTCAAAGGAGGGTATAGAGTGCGTGAGCAGTGAACCTAAGCGATTTCTTCAGAAACTTATTCAGAATACTAGAGAGGAAACATACTAAAAGTCCTGACGCCTAGCAGGCGAGGCGGAGGGAAAACCTAAAATTAGGTCAGCCGGGGAGGCTGACAAAGGACTCAATGTTTGGTTTTTCGCTAATCTTTCAAAAATCAAGAAAGGAGTTATAAGGTTTTTAAAGGGTCGGCAACGCGTGAGTGACACCCCTGGTGTTGCAAACGTCCATAGGCTACGGTAACTGCGTACCATCAGGCGGGCCGTATGCTTGTTTGCCACCTTGGTAGTATAAAAAAAAAAAAAAAAAAATGGTGCGTTTTGGCAAAAAAATTCTTAGATGAAATGAAAGCTTATAAAATTCTCTATAACTTTGATAATGTATACTTTTCCATATTTCCATCCGTTTTCGAAATACACGCTCCAGAAATGAAGAAATTTTAGTTTTTAAGCGTGATGACCATTACCTGATGCGAACTGAGTACTCATACTCACGCACTAGAGTGCGTGAGTATGAGTACTAACTACTTTAATGATTGGACTATAGGCATTTTGACAATATAGATGATGAAGTGGTTTAAATAATCATTTCTCATTTCTTTTCGATGCGCGACGTGTTGTGAATTTGATCACCAACAAAAAAGTGTGTTTCTAGTTTTAAAAGTACTTTGTATCCAAGATTTACATGTGTAAGTATCTCGTGACAGGCATACCCTATGTAGGAGACGTCTTCTATTATGTTATGTACATAGAACACCTGAAGCAGAGGAAGACAACATATAAGTTAGGAGGATGAGTTAAAACAACAAGCCCGAACTGGAGGAGGGTAGCCAGGGACAGAAAACAGTGGAAAATGTTAGAGGAGGCCTTTGTCAAGCGACACACTGAGATTAGAGTTATTCTATAACACTACACTGGAGGAAAATAAGCTCAGGATAACAGGCTAAATAGAATGAGCACCTGGTCGTACATTTTACGAGAAGTAGGGCAAAATACAAGAGAGCAAGCTCAAGTGGCGAAGGACCTCAATTGTACAGAAGGCTTTAACAAAATTACACAGTGGTGTAGTTTTATTCCTATGCGTACAGGATTCCAGTAGTCATTTAGAAGTTTGTTGTATGCTCCAGGCGTTATAGGCCGTGGTAACTGCTTAGTAAAGAACTACTGCAGTAAAAGGCTTTGTTCATTTGGTACTCTCGCGCACGTATCGCATCGCTCAATTGGGTAAAAATACCATACTATCTTTAGGTATATTGTATACTAGCGGCATGTCCCGGCTTAAACAATAGAATAGAAAGAAAGAAAGAAAAACAATTTTTGAGTTAAATCGTAACAAACAAAATTAAATCTTTCTTCTTTATAATATTAGTTTAGAAAAACTGTAAATTTCATACAGTCTAACAAAGACGTACAACTAAGTTGACGTCATTATCTAAACGTGTTACAAGATAAACTTTATCTATGCATTAAATAGTTGATCTTGCGCAATTATGCACCGTTTAAATTATTCCACTGTGCATATAAATATAATGAAGTGATATTTATTTACTTATTCTCTGTTATAATACTTGTAGGTTGTGTTTTGATTTGTTTTCATAACTATTCAAGGTATGCCTTACTTATTATTGGCTTGACGCCTATTTGTCTCTTTGTCCCTAACTTGAGCTAATCTAATTGAGCTTTGCAGTTATTATAGTAGTAATTGAGTAAGGTATTTAATTTAACTATTAGTATTTTGGCTTAGTTAAAACAAATCTAAATACAGTTGGTATTAGATGAAATACATATATTGAATACGTTTGTTCTTACATTTTCATCAAGTGCAGATTAGATCCTACCATAATATTATACTCGTAAATGTGAAAGATTGTAAGTATGAAAGTTTGTTACTCTTTCACGTAAAAACTACTAAACGGATCTGGATAATATTTGGCATAGAGATAAATTATATTCTAGAATAGCGAATAGACTTTTATCGCGATAACTAACATCCACGCGGACGGATCAGCGGGCAACAGAAGTTGAATTTATAGGACATACTTAGCTTGGATATTAGAAAATACTAAATATTCTTAAAAGGAATATAGTACAATAAATTTCACTAGCAATATACCGTTACTTTTTGTGCAAATACATAAATTTCCATAGAACCATATAAAAAAACTAATAAGTATTCATCAATACCGCACCCAAAATTTAAATTATACTTTAAAGCATTGGCACCAAAACCATGAAAGGACACAGTCAATGTCGGCTCCTCTATAAAAAATAGCAGTTCATTCATTTATTTACTCTACACCCACACTAAACTATAATAATGTTGTAAAATATTGATGTCAGCTAATAAATATTTGGTGCATTACGTAAGAGCCTATACCTAGATATCTTAACTTACCCGGTGTCCTATGTGAGCGACGAACGCAAGGCGACGAACGCAATCAAAACAACGGATGCTTTGCTTGCGTCCTATGTGGTCGTCTGCGGCGAGACGCGGTTTAGCTTCGCATCGCATTGCAACGCGTCGCATTACAACGCGTCGCATTAGTATATAAATATGGGGATATAGAAGAAAAAACGGCACGATCAAATTATTACCGTGCTTTAGTCTGCTATCAAAAAATGATCAAAGAATTGCAATAGAAGCCTAAATACGGTAACAGAGAACAACAATGCCTTTCCAAACTAATTCGATAACTTAACAATACTTCTTCTGACCTAAGACGTCTCTGAACCAATAGGCCAACTCCAATCAGTAAAGCAAAGAGGTGTGAAAACCGCTGATTCATAAATTATATTAAATTTTGTTTAATGTAATCGACATATCCTTTGCCTTACAAAGCAACAATTTATCAGTAGATTCAGCATTTCTATCACTGAGTCAATATTTAACGCATTACGTAATAGGCTTGATTTAGCTTAACGGTTATGTTACAGTGATGAATGGAAGGGCCTTTGTTAAGTCTTATACAATGTGTCCTTTATGCCAATCGGTTTGTTTGAACTACAGTCTATACTTGCAATTACCTCATCTTTATAGTCGTAATTTTTATATTTATTTTTCAGAAAGTATTGTTTCGTTTAATAATTTATTTATGTTTTGTTACAGGTAAATATTTGACAATGTGACATCGCTTGCTTTATATCATCTGTTGTAAGTTCTAAACTATATAATTTGGTTACGACGTCTGAAAATAATTACGAATGAAGAATTTCTCTTGCTATTCCAATGCTAAAGGATATACGATCATGCAAGGTGGCTTGTTCTTTGAGAGGCCTATGTCCAGCAATGGACTGCGATAGGCTAAACTTGATTATAATATTTAGGCCTCCAATAAGGTGGACTGACGACCTGGTAAAGGTCGCGGGCAACCGATGGACAAGGTCAGCTCAGGACCGAATGAATGAATCAGTATTACCTTGACTTAATATTGGAAACACGATTGTCGCCATTCCAAAAGAGCCGCACTAATAAAAATTCACAACGGTCAGGATTAAGATATCGTAGAACAATGGCCTATTTGCGGAACTGGTTCTTGTCTCAAGGGGCGACAGACAATGAGGCACCATAGCAGTTAGATTGGAACTGACCAGGCAACGGTATCTTATTGTTCGTGAAAATTTTATGATAACTGTTTCTATATTTGCGGTGAACTGAAAGGAAATAAAGCGACGTTGAAAGATGACGCTATCGTGAAAAGTGATCGAAACGATAGTAACAGAGTGATACTAAAAATACTAAAGTTAAGTAGATTTCGTAAATAGACATTTGATACTGTTAATTTATACTGTGGAGTACAGATACATCTATGTTAATGTCGATTGCTTGAACAACTTTAAGAAATCAATACGACTTGAGAATATTATTTTAGTTCCTAATTACTACGAGCATCGATAGAGCCATAAATTAACAATTACAGTTTTGAAACGAGATGAGAAGCGTGTGATAAACCAGAAATGTTTATAGCACATAAAAACAACGGATTTAACAATAAATATTAATTAATTCACATAAAATAACAAATTATGTCTCTGGGGCATAATGTGACAAATCAAAGCAAGACGCAAAAAATATAAAGCCACAAAAATATTTTCGAAACAAAACCAGAATATAATTAACAATTTTTACAGTTGACTACTTTGTGTTGTGTTATAGCTTTATTTTAAAATCAGCATAGTAATCTATGCTAATATAATATATGAAGAGTTTGTTTGCTATAGTCGGGGACTACCTACTGCTCAGGATTTGAAAAATACTTTTAGCCATTGATAGCCCAATTTTTTATAAGGTTATAGAATACTAATAAATATAAAAATACTAGTTTAAAAGATGAAACCTGTTTCAAAAGAGAAACATTTTAACACCCTCGTGCTGAAGTTCTTTTTTAAATCGTATCTCTACAAAGTGAAAGCCGGTCTCATATTTCTTATAATCTCAAATTTGTGATTATAATGTGTAATACCTTTAAAACAACCATAAAACATCTTCAAGACATAAGTGATCATAGATTTAATAGTGTCAACTGTCCAAATGCGTAGGCGAGACAAACGTGTCGTGTTTCTAAGAGAAAAAAATCGATATGAGATCTCTGGCCTATGATTAAGTTTAAACTTGATGTAATATTTGTTAGTAATCAAATTAATTAGGTAATATTTGAATCAGTGGCCTTTACAACGTGTAATTGATATGCAGGTATTTGTAATAAAAAGTAAAATAAAATTCCTTTGAAAGAATATGTTCGATGTTTGGTCATGTTTTAATGATCAAACGAAAACATGGTCTAACACGAGGCGATTTTTAAAGGCTTATGTCATACATTTACGATCACATTATACGTAGCAATAAACCTATTTTATAGATGTTATCGCTTATTATTTGGCTAGTTTCCATTTCCCAATTTATAGATACAGATACAATATTATCAATGGTCAAGATCGCTATAAAATCGTTCTAAATTCGTTATATAATTCTTTAAATTGAGTGTCGAACGTAACAATTATTATTTAGAGGCCAAGAGTAAAAAAACTTTAATGTCCTAAGTTTTATGCACGGTAGTTTTCTGGTTGTTGCGCAGCCAACTAATTTGTATTCAAATAGTTATTAACTCGCAACTTGTAAACTACATCATAACTTACCTCTTATAAAGTCGTATACAATAGTACGTAGATATGCTTTCATTAAACCAAAGATTGAATTTTACTTAAAAATTGATTAACAGCTTCCCGTCTTTATAAATTACTGTAAAACACAAATTAGTATTAATTAAACTTCATAATTTACTTGTATGCACCGATGTTTAACCGTTATTCGCGTGGGTAAGCGTTGCCCAATTCATGAATGGAGTGGACGACGTCGAGTTCGCCTACGCAGCTTATCAATGGATTGTGTAGAAATACGCCGTCTTGTCTGCAAACACAGTGTTGCGAAATGCTGCCATTGAAACATGTACACTACTTGTTCTAGCCGCTCTAGTTACTGACCACCTAGCATAAATTATTTTGTCGCCAAAATATTTATTTTAGCGAGTGGGTGGGTGATTTCCGGCCACTGTGCAGTTGTGCACTACACTCTACAGTTATGTGTGTTTGTTTACTATATTTATTATCATTTCTGTTTTATTGTTATTAACTTTAAGTGCATATTTGGTTTTATTGAACCAGTAGGTGTATAAATATTTTTATTGAGATTTAGTGGCCTAATAAGAATTCTGCTCAAGATTTATATTCAAAGTTGTTCGATTTATAGGTTGAATTGAAAGTGAGATTGTTCGAATTTCAAAAGTCAAGGATAGTTTAAATTGGCGTTGACAACTTTATTGCATAATATATTATTATAACACTGCACTTGCAATGAATTAACGTGGTAGAACATACTTGATTTTATAAACTCCTTTTTTTATTTGTATTTTCATTGAAAGCATCCTTAAGAACTGCATTTAGTAAGCTTACAAAATAAATATTTTAATAGACCACAAAAATAATAAGAATAAACTTTTACTCAAACATTTAATTTCATGTGAGACCGAGAAATTTAATATATACCAAGTAATTTACAGTAAATAAACATAGCCTATTGAACTCGCGGCCACAACTTTCGCGCCGTCCAATTAAAATTTCAATTAAATTCTAAAATCTCTGTCAAATTCACGCGAACCTTATAACCTTGGATGTCTGGTGCAAGTTGAGAATGTGAAGCGAAATGCGAGAAACCTAATGACTATAAATCATCATTATTTGTAATATGACGACCAGCTTATGCCATTACGATTTGAAATACAAAACAGCAGCGTAGAGATAAGTTTTCTAGAGACGATAATAAAACGCACATTATCCTCTCTAGTATGATAGTAGGTATTTATTTAACCTGCAAATTGTTTCTCACCTCTAAGGCCTTATTTTTATAAAGCAATGTATATACAAAGATACACAACTTATGGATGTATTATGTGGAAGGAAAAAAGTCAAATGACTGAAGTCTAGCAAAGTTAGTTCTACTAAGATAATTACTTTTCTGTTGTCTTCTGAGGTCTGTAAAGTGTCAAATCTATTCCACTTGTTTTATAATGCAAATTTATCAGTGGGTACAACTTGTTCTGTTTTATTATCTACATTTACAATTATGTTAAAGTCTCACGGGCTGTCATCATATTTATAAAGTTGTGCAATTTTATTAATGAGGTACTACTAACCTTAGGTTATACCAATAATTTAGAATTTTACACGCTTCTCACTATCTTTGTAGAACAGGTGTGGACAACATCAATAAATGACATATTATACTTCTATATACAAGATGCTGTAAACCCACGCACTACTATTTTGAAATTAACTGACAATCATGTATAATTTTATTTTTAGTGCAATCTTGTATTTGTATGTCCATGTCTATCATTTTCATGACTTGACAATTGAACTAACTAATACATACATACACCTACTCTGTTTTGCTGTTCTTCTTATTCTTGTTTTTCTATTGGAATCGTTTTTTAACTTCCTTTTATATTAGTAAATAGCAAATGTATAAATTTTAAATGATTAATTCTTATACAAAAGAACTTGATTCACTTGACACATTTCAATCGTCCGCTTCGCTTAAAACATTTAACCGACAATTGAGCGAACGCTATTCGTTCCCTAATCATTGGCACTGATCAAATGAACCACTTCGAGTGTTAATCACTTCGCGGGGAAAAGCTAAGTTTCGACTTTCATCTGGTTGGAATTATTCGTAATATACTTTGTTAAGGTTTGTCAGTTTAAATAAGACTCTTGTTTACAGTGAATTGATTTTCAAGTCGCTGGTTTAGACGTGTTTTTGGAGCAAATGAATCGACAAATAGCTCTTTTAAATCACTTATTCTGAATAAAATTTTATATATTACTACTACTGCAACCGTTTTTTGTCGATTATTTCGTCGTTTTATTTTTTCGTCGTAAAATATATGCAATACGTAAAATATAAAATTCTGTTTGATAAAAATATTTTGATTCGTGTAGTCCTCGTTTTCAAACATATTCACGAACAAACACACAAGACGAAAACGAAGATAAATTATAGGAGAACCTCACTGTTCACTGGTTCCACACAATAGAAGAGTTGTCTATTAAATACATCAAAATTTTATCTCAACCCTCCTTGGTTTTTGATAAAATAAAAATAAATACTCCTTAAATGTATTAACAACATAAAGCAGTTAACTTTTCTTAGGTCTGGATCCACCTTTACGTTTCTTTCATCTGACCATAAAATTTCTTTCCATTTAATAAGTCATTAAACTAAACGGTTACTATTTCGCAATCCACCTTCATTTCCCAACGTCCAAGATTAGTCTCGCTTCGTTACTTCCAAAGTACTTGAGATGGTAACAATAGACAGAGCTTTGTGTACCTTTGAAACTGACGGCCGTTTGGATCATGATAACTTTTTCTTACAAAGAATTCGATAGATTGCTTGTCAATAAGATTGACGCTAAAATCGTATGCTGCATTGTGTGAAGCTTGAAGGCATATCAGAGGCGAAAATTTAATAGCTGTAAAGTTATGTGGCTTTTAGTGAGAGTTGAATTCAATTATGTACGCTTAAGTGTAATGAATTAAACCTTTGTTTATATAAGCCAGCTGCTTTTTTAAGAAAGTTGTTGTGGCTTCTAAAAAAGTAAGTAAAAGTAACAATTAAATTATTCTTCTTTTCTTGGTCTTAATCTAAGACTAATAATAATGTCAATACAAAAGTTATAGAGGGAATTAAGCCTCACCAAAATGCTGACAATAGTATCTGGGACACACCAAACATGGAGGTTATCAAATACAAATTTGTCAATGACCCGCTCTCAGATAAAATATTTCATTCATAAATTGCACAAGACATCATAATCTTTAGTGATTTGGCGCCTATACGTGGTCACCTTATTGGTACTAAATAAAATAGCTGTTATTAAACATGCAAATTGATTTAGTGTACGGGAAAAAGTCGATTGTGGTAATGAAGACTGTATTCCATCTCAGCCATAAGACGTCCACTGCTGGACATATTCCTCCCCCAAAGATTTCCACTAAAATTGTTTTTTTACAAAATATTTTATGGAGTTTTATCGTATTTGTTTGACATCAACTAAATATAATTATGTTTAACATTAGCATGATACGTTGCTCTTTAGATCTTTATGAGTAATTTTATATTAACAACGATCAAATTGAACTTATACATAACAGATTCCTTGCCACTCTTTATTTGTGCTGTATCTAGATCTATATAAATTATCTATAATATGTATGTATTTGGAATTATTTAAATATGATTACTAGATATTTGCTTGCACGATTTTACAGGATCTGCCTTTTTTGGATTCAGGTGGCCAATTGTAAACTGCCCCAAGATATTAAGTAACTCGTAATCATTATTCCTTCCAGCGTTTAATTCTGACCATTGTACAAAAACACCTACAAGTTCCAACCACAAATTAAACCACTTTCACTGGCATACTTCTACAATCAGTTTACACGATAACTTATCTGCTACGTATCGTAATCGTTAACGTCGTTTTACCATTTTGAGGTAAACATGAAACTCAATACGTAGGGTCAATGATAACATTGTGTTAGCCAGCGGCCTCATAACCAATATCTCATCACCATATATAGAAAAATAAAGTTTTCATGTTGCTGGAACTACTAGTACTTCTGCGCCGACCTATCTATTATATTTAATATGCCCTTAATATAATATAAAAAAGGAATATAAATAAATAGTTTTTCTGTACAACACGAACCTGACATAAATATTTCTGTTTTATACCTGCTATTCAGAAATACCGACAAAGGATTTGGTAGTCAATCATTCATAGACTGATTGCGTCGAATATTGGTTTATTACTTGATCAATGAATGTCAATAAGGTTGCGAGAGTTTCCAAAGAACCTGTTAAAGAACTGGTGACAGATACTTCTAAAGACTCAATTTAATCACCAATGGAATCAGTGCGTAATACTTCAGCTGCAAATATAATACGAGTAAACTGTTGATGACAGAAACCAATGGGGGATGTTTACATTCATAGCCAACCTTTATATCGTGGTTGACATTGGAAACATGCCACAACAGCATGCATTTGATATTTTTCTTTTACCAGATTAACACTGAATAAAACTACAACATAAAAGTTTATGTAATGTAAATTTTCATAAAAACCAGTAAAATTTAATTCATTCTTCTTATAAATGTCGTGTTTTTTGTATGTGCTTGCAAATAACGATTGACATTTCGAGCAAGAATTATGTCGTAACGGTAATATTACCGGTCAATGGGATTCGATTTTGATTGGTGTAATGTATGTATGTATGTTTCATTCTGAAAATTGATGATATTCGTTGGAGTAACAGAATGTAGAAGTAAACAATTGCTGCAGCTAAATGTAAATGTATTCTACAATAGATTACAACTCGCCTAAGTTGTAATATATTGTAAAATAGAATATAATAAAATATTCTTTATTGTACACCAAATAATATGAACAAAAGACAATAGAAAATTGTAGAACATTGTAGAATACTGTTGTATCTATAATGTCGTGACTAAAGTCCTTTAGGTATAAAATAAATAATATACATGATTTTAAATATAAAACTTATATATTATGTTACTCGCAAAACAGCGCCCAATTTTCTATTACAAGGCCAAACTTATCAGAATGTGGACATCAAATCACGTAAATGACGAACATTTCGGTTGTCATGAAACAAAATGTGAAAATTACGCAATGATCATAAATTGAAGATAGTTTGCCTGTCTTTTGTTCACTAAGATTACATTTTCTTTAGTTGCTTTCAAGTCTTAGATACTCATCAGAAGCAAGTTGTGCCTATGAATAATAATTAACAGCAACGCATACAAATGTGCTATTAGCGTAAAATATACAATTATCACCAAATTTAAATGACGCCGGTCAAAAGGCCCGATTTATCTTTCTTTGATTAATAAAGTAAATCTTAAAATACTTAATTAAATTATGTATATGCCTATTTTAATGTGTGTGGTCTCTTTTATCAAGTCAAATAAGATCATTTGTTTCTGAAATAAGTATTCGTTGCTGATTTAACTGCGTTTGACTTACGTAAACGTGTTTCATTTATCAACATTTTTTACTTATGTTTGTCATCTGCTATAAAATATAGTTGCTTGTGGACAATAGACAATATTGTTCTCATTGGCAGTTGTAAATGTATTTATTTAACTAACTTCAGTCTGCAGTTTTACCTGCAGATTCAAGTTAGCTATTTCCACCTCCAGGTTTCGGGTAACATTGATATAGTAAACTGTCTTTAAATCATAAATCATATTTTTAGTTGTACTGCTGAAAAAAGAAGTTTAATAAAAGTTCTCAAGATCACAAGACATGACTCCAATACTCAGATGAGTCGTTATTGAAAAGTCCTTCACTGACTATACAAACAAAGAATACACTTATAACAACATATAATAACAGGTTTATTAAACTATTAATCACACATGTTACATGAGACCCACGTAACTGTGACTCAGTTTATGAAACAATATGTGAATCATTAAATTAAAGCCTTGATATTATGCTGATTGAATATTAACTGGAACAACGAAAGTGAAGGTAGGATATGTGACAATAGTGTTAAGTCGTGCTTTAAAAATATAATACAATTGATGTCTTAAATCTACTACTATTGATATTAAAACTATATTTTCAATTAGCAAATCCAAAGTATTTTAGTGAAAAGTGCATCGAATCAATAGGTCTGTTTTAAATTCGTTACATACCTTTAAGTTAGTTTTTTTACCCGAGCCAAAAAAGATAATTATAATTAGTTGGTAATAATGTAACATATAAAAGTAATAAATCTAAATTAATAAAAATATACCACAATATGCAAGTTCATACAAAGGTCAGTTTACGATAATATTTGCGATAAAGCTATTTACTAGCAACTTGACTGTAAAATAAGTAATTTAAATTACTTAAATACTTTCAAAAAGTTCAACTTAAAAAAATATTGTCAACCACTACAGTCATAAAGAAAACCAACTGTTACAACGCCACACGATACCAAACTTGAACAATAATGAAAAACATAAAAAATCTCCATTTCTGGGTATTACGTCATTTTATTCACTAAATTACAGAAACGGCTTGTGATATAAAAAAACAGTAGCCATCTGTGCAAACAGGCCACTTGACTCTAAACTGACATGTACGGACCTGTGCAAGCAATTTCGGGCCAACGAACTTCTATGATGGGAAAAAAAGTGTTCTGCAGAAACTGTTTGAATAGTTTCAGTAGATAACATATTTGCTAAAACAATGTTTTGTTTCTTAAGTTCTTTTTTAACATCCTTGTATGAGTAAATCTTTTTACTTATTTGAAAACTCGTCATTTTTGTATGCATATTTGCCTCCATGGTGATATAGAATAAACTATAGACTAAACGTAAGTTGATCATTTCACTTACCGATAATAGTGTTAACCATTTGTAAGTAAATAACTTTGACTTTACTAGATGGAACGTTTATATTTCCCTGTAACAGCAAAAGCAAAAAAAGAAAACCTAAGTAAATAAAATATTGTCTAACAATAAGAGTGTCTAGTAAATGTCACACAGTGATAGCTTGTGTCGTTTAAATCTTTACTTAAACGACAAAAGTATCGATTGTTTGTACAGCTAACTATTAATGGCAAGCTATACGGGCCATAAAAGATGAAAGTCAGGAAATAATATACATCTGCTGATCAACTAAAATCTATAAAGGTATTCTATGAGTATTTATATATCCTGGACATAAAATCCTAGAATTACAAACACTTGAAGTTTATTTACCATAATACAGACAAGGAACGTTTTTAATATTATCTTTTTTAACCTTTACTATTTCAAGACAAACATGTCAAAACTTGTTCACCCGTTCAAATAAGATAAAAGGAGTACATCTGTTAAACTATATTAAGTTAAAGCTGTCAATAAACAAAGTGATAATAAAATGTAAACAGTTTTTCATAGGAATTCAAATAAAAACCCATACGATAGCAACAGACATCCCTCTTGTGAACACGTGGTAAAACAGGAAGGAAGCGTTAATTTAAATTTCAATGAATGGCGCTCATTTTTTTAGAACGTGACATTCAAGCTCTTGTTATAGATGATGTATTTGAGAGCTAGTCGAATTTAAAGGTGGCTTTAAAAATAGTTACACGTGATAATTAAGAAATTAAAAATAGAAAAGTATTTTAAAGCAATGACTAAAATAAAAATTATTCCACATAAGTGTGGGTATGTTAAAACAAGATTTGAATCGTTAACTTTAAGAAATAAACTAGTGCTTAATTGTATTAGTTAGCGTATGGCAAACCTTTACAATGACCGCCTAAACATACCTTGAACTTGGCAATTTACAAGCATTTTCACGGTTATCAATCCTTAAACCATCATTCTCACGTCAAACATTTCAAGAACATTTATATTCACCAAATAATATATCAGCTGTAGGCTCTAAATCCTCCACATTAATTTCTCTGCCTATGAACCTGGTTACCACTACACTTGCAGTACGAACATTGGCCACAAATCATAGTTATACTAGTACTCAGGCTCGTAATGGTCGGTGTGAGCTAGAAACAAAGGAACTTCCATTTAAACTGACATTAGTTACACCGTTTAGAATGGATTAAAATTTATATTTTACGGCTTTCTATCCTAATATTTTAATGAAAAAGACATACTTAATTGTTTAAGCTTTTGTAGTTTGTACTTGGTTAAAAAATATTTGTTTATACTTGACGTTTGATCAATAAATTATCAATGGGAGTTTTAGTAATGGCAAAGATAAAATATTTGCCTATCAATAACAAATAATTATTATGATACCTAAGTTTAGGATAAAATAATGTTTGATTTATTTATATTGTAGCTTGATTCTTTGATGTTCGATTTCTTACATTCTGCCTTATGGAATTGCCTTTATAATATTATAGACCACACTTATTTATATTATTCAATTTAATGAAATAACATTTATATCATTTTCTACAAGTAAACAAATATTATTATTAGTGAATATTCTTAGTGAAACATAAATAAAATTACGCGCCAGTGTAACAGGTGCCCGGGGACCGTTTTATCACACTTCCTATGCAAGTTTGCGGGCGCAACGTTGCCCTCTGGATTGCCTGATGCCTTCAATGGTTATAGAATACCATCGCTCCATTGTTTTATTGTACATCTGATACTATACGGGACTTAAACGTGCACGTGCGTTAAAGGAAATTTTTGGTTGTTGGTTCCGGATTTGCTTTATTAAGGAGTACCGCTAGGCGCTATATTAGTGCCCATACGAATATTACATAAAACAGAATTGTCTATATTTATTAAGTTATAAGATTATCATTACAATTTCTCTACAGTGATTCTAAACTTATTTAATAAAATATTGGAGTCGTGCTTAGAACGTCGACACACCTTTCTGAAGCAGATTGGATTAGAAGATTTGATTGCAAGGGGTAAGACTTAAAACCAAAAGTAGACGTAGATATCCTTAAACGAAATATGTTAGTGAAATCAACAATAAATCCTAGATACGGTTGCTTGGTGCACTGTGCTGACCTCATGATATTATCTTATCAGAGACGATAAGAAAACACACTTTACCTGTTGTAAGTCACGGTAATTTTGAACTGTTCGGTATTGACAGAATAGTTGTTTAATTTAGGTCTCTTTCAGATTTAACTTAACTCTTAGATTTTTTACAATAAACTTAATTTCTAATACACCATTGAAACAAACTTTTGCATTTCTCGGTCGACAATGAAGAAATATTGTATATTGTGTTACTACACGGAAATCGTGTATCAAAACAAACAGTTATAAACGTACGTATTTCAATTTAATAAATATAATTTGTGAAGTTATTTTTATTCAGAAGCTTTTATTGGTTTTACTTTGGTCTTTATAACACATGCTTTTCTTATAAACTATATGAAATGAAGTAACAAGTAAAGTACCCCCCACTGATAAAATAATCAATTTCCAGTGCCCTCAAAAGTTATCATTTATATCCCAGGTCATTATGCTAATTTTTCTTGAACGTAAAGCATTGAAAAATGAGCCCAATTTACTTATAATTTATCATAATTTTGCTTGTTAACCCAGACTACAGGCATAAGACAGTTATATAACTAAAACAATGAAATTTTGCGACATGCGCAAAGGCCAATTTCAACATAATTTTGTCCTTGTTTCTTGTAAAAACATTAGTGTTACGTGTGTACACTATTACCGTGTTTTTCTGACATTTGACATTATAAAAGAAAAAGGCTTATCACTCTTTACGAAACCTATGATTGCATCATTCATGATAATTGAAACAATGATTTTATTTTCTATCATCACGTTCCTAAAATGTTTTAGAAGTACGAGTATAGTAACATGTTTGCATCATGAAGTTGTACTTGTGTCATCATTCATTTAGTTAATCATTGCATTCACTTTGTCTAGTTATAGCCACTCATATATGTCCCATTGTTGGGCACATTTTCTGAGCTTATCTCAATATTGTGTGTAGTGTTTCTTTTAATGGCTAAAAACTTGAATATAAAATTTTTATTTTTTGTTAAATTATTGGCGTAAATAAAATACTTTGAGTACCAACTGTAGACAGTCCAATAGAATGATAATACCAGTATGCCCGCAATTATCATTGTTTTGATTAGATGTGATAACACAACATCTTTTAAAGTACAAAGATTAACGCTTAAACCTTAATTGTCTTTTATAATAAAATCCAGAATTATACTTATGATCCTCTTAGGCATTGCAATTGAACCACGAAGTACCTAGTCGCAAATATCATACACGCTCATTGTTCGGTTAAGCGTCCATAGAATGAAAACAAGTTGCTTTAAAACAAGCAAGCAATTGTCTACATTGAAACTACATGCGTTATGGCACATGATATCATAGCTTTGTGTGCAAATACCGTACAATCTGTAAGTTCAATGCAAAACAAAATTGCCTTATAACCTTTGAAGTATAAATTCATATCTAAAAAGCACTCACGCTCACATTTATCAAGTAAATTATAAGACACAAAGGTATTTTTATATGCAATTTATTTAAAGCTAATCTGAATCCTGACCATCAAAGTTTCAAATGCAAAATTATTGTTATCAAACACCATAATGGATGATCCAATTTACTTTGTAGCATCTTCAGGGCATGGGTGGTCGAAATTTATAAAACCAAATTGTTATCGATAAAAGTAAAGTTATTGTTTGAAATACTTGAATGATAATAAAAACGACATAAATACCATTGTTCGTGGGATTAAATGATAAAAAGATGCGTAAGGTGTGATGAGATTAAGGAAATGGTCGCAATGTAGGCGTAACAACGCATCTTGTCCATAACAAATAAATATTGTATGAAGCTCATCAAGGCATTATACGTAACAGTTAGATAATTATGGTTTGATTTAGTAGTGCTAAGTAATTTGTGAGATATTATCTCGCATATAGACAGTTCTTAATCATCAGTAGGCGTTGAAAACTATGTTTTCAAACTATATTTCAATAATATCAAAAGATCAAGTTGAGTGTTTAAAAAATAAGGTCTTTGCCCTGCAATGAGACAATAAAAATATTGGTATTGTCTCTACCGTCATAATTTTAAAGAAATATAAAAAACCTATTGTCTAAAAATTGCAAACTGATGTCCTCATATAGACGTGAATTTAAAAATCATTGTACTAGTACAAATTGTCAGTGTTTTAACCTTGTGTGTTTGTCCGGATATGTTATGGTTGACAATAGAGTCGGATGTTCGCTTGTCTGAACTAGTGACGTATTTAGTAATGAGTCATGAAAAAAAATGGCGTTTGCAATTTTGCGCTCATTAAAGTTGCTGTGGATGATGAACATAATGAACGAAACGACAATGCATGTAAATTTCTATTTGCTATAGCATTATTCGTTTTGAGTTATATGCCTCCATACACTTGGAGGCATATTAGCGTACAATACCACTGGCTAGACGGGTTGGCATGGGGTTCTGTTTCGAGTTTTGCCTCTCTTGCAGTGGATATTGTCTACCTGACTTACTCCCTTAGTCGACTTTTACGACACCCTCGGGATGGAAAGGGGTGGTGACATTTGTATTCTTAATCCGTCACCACACGGACAGTTTGAGTTGTTATGTTTAATTTATTGTTTCATAAATTCAATACTGCTTATTACTTTATATACACAATTTGAACCTCTACTAATTGTAGAAATATGACTATATCCATATACATTTTTTTTTTTTTTTTTATTTATTTATTTAAATCATGTTGCTACATATTGTGTTATAATTATATTATACCACGAAAACCATCAAGGGCTTAACTGTGGTATATCAGCCACGGCGTCTCGGTACATTAAATTTCACTAAAATAAGGAGTAAGCTTAATCTAAGACATGTTTTAATATTACATTTTTACAATTTTCAGCTTTTAGGTTGTTGCAGACTTCGACAGGTAAGCTATTTAGCATACAAGGTAACATGCATTCCCACGTCCGTGCTCCATAAACGTTATTATATTTAGGTGTCTCGTATGTTGGTAGGTACGACAGACATCGCAACGACTTCGGCCTATATTTTTTTTTTACGTAAGTCACGTTATGGTAATTTTCGCTAATTACGCAGATACGAACTTTGTCGAAAACATTTACAATTTGACAGTATTTGAACAGACCCGGGTCATCCTCTTGAAATTGAGTTTTAATTTTTCTTGGCACAATTGTTTTTAAAATACTTATTTGCAACTTGTAAATGCTCTCAACATATGTCCTATAAGTGCTACCATAGGTACTTAGGCCGTAACTAATTACGGCGTCAGCCAAAGCCAGGTACATTGTCCTTAATGTTTTATAAGGTAGTTTATACTTAAGTACATATAGCTTGGATTGTATAGATCTGAGTTTATTGCACACGTGATCTATGTGCGGCCTCCAGTGAAAATCGCTGTCTATAATAATACCCAAATACATATGCTTGTGTACTAGTTCTAATGGTGGGCAACTACACGCGAGTGTTTTATTGTGTAGGCACATGTGGTCGTGAGCGATGATAGATGGCACAAAGGGCGATATTAAGTATGGCGAGTGTATATGCATCAATTTCGTTTTTTTAGCGTTAATAGTAATTATATTCTTCTCTATCTATATGTAAAACTTTAACAAGTAATCCACTCAACCGGCTCTGATGAAATTTACTCATACCTACTAGGTACGTAAAATAAGCCTATTGGTTACAATTGAAATACCATACGAGCAAGTTTGCAGGCTAGTATTTTACAACACTCTTTGTAAAATATAGATTATATTTAAAGCAAATATCCTAAGTCACCCTTTCTGTTTCTGGCGCCACTTTGATACATCACCATTATAGATAAATGATAAGGGCCCTCACAAATAGATATAGGAATAATAGTCAGTTAAATGGAATGACTCCAACAATGAATGGGGACAACATAAGAGCTCTTATTATAAGGCATGATATCAACGTCATTCATGATAACACTTGCAGTAAAGATACTCAAGAAAATATTAGTGTCAACATACTGTAATTTCATTGATGCATTGGTTGATAGATAAATCATACTAAAGTTATCAGTCCAATAGTCGAGTTGCAGACTAATATAGATTTTTCTAATCATGATCATGATCGTTCCATCCAAGGGTGTCGTAAGAGTAGACTAAGGAACTAAGTCAGGCAGACAATATTCACTGCAAGAGAGGGAAAACTCGAAACAAAACCCTATACCAACCCGTCTGGCCAGCGTGGTATAGTAGGCTAATATCCCTCCAAATGTTTGGAGGAACTCCATAAAACTCGCATAGCTCCATAAATCATTTTAAAATTTTGCTCGAACAAGTTTTTAAACATAATTATTATATTTCTTGTTAGTTGCACTTTTAAATGCTTTATTATATTTTAAAGCTTTAAAGCCTTTGACTTTTTTATACAGAAAAGCTAGCAAAATAACCAGTCGCTAGTCGTGTAATCATACAATCAGTATCGCTGTCGGCCTTTTGCGATCTAGCGCTAAGATATTGCTATCCAACCTCAGAAACGACTTCACGTAATCTTAAGCAATTTTTCCTGTTATAGCGCTTATTTCAAGAATATGTGCTTTGTCTGTTTTATTTTTCTAGGAAAATGTTTCAGTTTTGGACACACACACTGACGTATCCATATAAGGGCACAGCCAGATAATAATATTTAGATTTTCTAAGTATATAAAATGCAAATAACACATACAATAAGTAAAGCATCATACGAGTATGTAAACTGATAATGAAAAAAAAAAAATATTCAAATTACCCACAAATATTGACAAATATTCAAATAAACCCGAATTAAATTATTTAAACATTGATTTATTAATATCAATTCGTTATCTTGACGCCATTTCCGTAAACACTCATTATTTACAAATCCTCGATCAAGTATTAAATAAACTTATATAATTAGAACGCGATGTATCAACAATATTATCTGAAACCTATACACTGACTCTTCAAGACCTCGTCTTCGATACAATCGCAAAACTAGTCGTACATTATCTGGAATCTTCAAACGAACACGCAGATGTTAAGTCAAGCGCAGAAATGGACATTAAGTAACGCTAAGATTAGCGGATGTGCGTCGGCGCCGGGGCTATCGCTTGACACCTTCGTCACGACACGTTATGATCACAATCAAAATAAAAAATAGTATGGAGTTGTTCGTGTATCAAATAAGTAAAAGACAAGTTCTCTCATAAAATGACTAAATTTGTTTGATTTTAGACACAATTAAACGCTATGTTAGGTTTTTATAGCTGGTGTAATAATTATGTATTCTTTAACAACAAAGATAATCCACGAAAGTAAATAATTTAATGAACAAACAGCAACAACGGCACCCAGGATCAGATTTCTTTAAAAAACATTTCAAGCAAGAAGTTGTTGAACCAATATTTAAAGTACAAGCTCCAAGCAAAAGATCTTAAACAAAACCAATAAACAGAAACGTTAAACAACAGACCGACTAAGATAACAATGCGAAGACGAGACGAACAAGCGATAATGTTTAGACAAACAAAATTCAATCTTATATTTTTGTAATAGGAACCTTTTAATATCAAGTTAACTTAAGGTGTAATTACAATCTGTTTTCCTTCATATATCATCCATTCTGATAGCTTTCAGCATTTACTGATTAATTAATTGATAAATTTTACAAAATTGATTCATTAACCTAAATGTTTTTTTGAAATGTTTTAAGTCAAGCTTATTAACAAAAGAATTTGGCCGGTGAAATTTTATGTTAATTGAAATTTGTATGTATGTTCCCCTCATTTGGGGTATGCAAATGACTTCTCTTGCTCATGATTAATATTTTGCACTTTTTACTCTAATTAAGTAACATATTTCTTGATAAAATAAAATGTAATTTTTAGGGTTCCGTACCTCGAAAGGAAAAGATAATATTAGTAAGGATAGGACAACAAAGTGATCTGAATTACTAATATTATAAATGTGAAAGTTTGTAAGAATGGATGGATGGATGGATGGATGTTTGTTACTCTTTCACGTAAAAACTACTGAACGGATCTGGATGAAATTTAGCACACAGATAGATTATGGTCTGGAATAACACATAGACTACTGCAGCGATAACCGACATCCACGCGGGCGGAGCCGCGGGCAAGGCGGAGTCAGGTCTTCATTCGTTTATTATCAATACTATACCATATTCTGGTTTCCAGATTTATACCACGCAAGCCTTATGCGCTTTAATGATCGTCAATCTTCACCTCACTACACTATAAAACTTATTTGAACTTTAAAACACTTAGTTCCTCTTAAAACTGTTCTAACGTAGTCTCAATCTACTAAAGAAGACAATGAATTCAACCGTGAGAAAGTGAAGACATATACAGCTAATGGACTGATAATAATGATGAATTATGATAAACATGATAGTGTTATTTTTAATCCAATTAAATTTGTGTTCGAAAAACAAGTGGCTTGAAACAAAGACGAGGAATGGATACTATTATCTTATTGAATTAATATGAAGAGAAATTATTTAGGTTAATATAAAAACAATGGCCGGTAGGTGTCGCTTTCTGTATCTTGTTACGAGATGGTATCAAGTTGTATATTAACTGAATCACAAGTTTGATATGCGTAGATACTATCTAACGAGGATTTAACTTTAAATAAAAAGCAGTAGTCACATTCACGTAATTATTGTTTGCATTTCTATTTATAGGTGCACTTAAAGTGGTGCTTTTGTGCATTGTTGAGGGTAAAGTTTATTGATGTACTTAATACTTAATGTCAACAGACTATAATTCTGAGGTGTCTACATTTTTTTTCTCATATATATTTAGTTTACCGAGTGCCATAGCATAGACTAAGTTTGTCAACAATCATGTCACGCAAGCAAAACAGTAAACCAAACTAGTAACTTAAACTCTTCATATACTTAAATATTAATCCAAATGCAGAGGCCAATACACAATTTATTGAATGAACGCAATTGACATTCATAATTATCATTTCAGTTTTTATAATAGAACCGGACTGTAGTGAGTTTGCATCGTCGAATTTTTTTTTTCTATGGTTGTCTTTGACAGAAGAATATTGACTATTATTTAAAGGCAATGTGATGTCTCTAATTTTGGTATCATTATCTAAATTCATTATATATTCAAAGTAATCTTATCAATATCTTGTCTTAATAAAATCATATCAAGTACTAAAAATAATACCCTTGATAATATTATTGTATACATGCATTGTCAACACAATAATGTTTCTAAACATATCTTAAAAGCTATAACACGATATCTATCGAGGCCGGCGCCGCTATCTTTTCTATGAAGCAATAATATCAATTTTATCTATATACACGCGATACCACACAGTTCTACATGAAAAGTTACGTAAAATATCTTTGACTATCTTTATAATTCAGTCGGCTTGTCTGTTATGTTTAAGAGTCTTGCGTGTTGAATTGTATAAATGTTGTTTTATATTATCAATAAGAGATAGTTAAACGGCGCGGCTTGGCTAAATCCTTGCCTTGTAGATGTCCATCAGCGGCGGTTACTTTACTATCAGGTTGGCTGTTGCGACCTCTTCGTCTGCATTGAAAACAAATACAAAGAAATTATTTATTTGCTGACATTTGCCTATGCCTGACCGCGACTCAGTAAGCGTAAGGTAGGGCAGCCCCAGCTAGGTGGACTGACAACCTAAAAACGGTCGCTCGGACAGACTAGGTGCGGAAGGTGGAGGACTGTGAGCTGTGTGTGACGCGGTTAGGAGAGGCATATGTCCAGCAGTGGACTTTAATGGGCTGATTGATTTGCCTATAGTTTAAAAAAATAAGTAATATTTATTGTCCTAGTTTAAGAATGTTAACATAAATTAGTTTGCAAAGTTTGCCTCCTACCATAAATATATTAGTATACGTAATTCTATTACGAGAACCTGTTTTGATTGTTGAAAATATAAGCCCAGGTTATACTTTTACCTACTTTTCGTTACAATGTAAACCATATCAAAGTGTCTTGCTGCAATTCGTTTACATAGATATTACCACTACGTCATCCATGCAGTCGAATGAAGTTACATATTTCTGCAAAATTTCTTTGTGTACCTAAATATTTTGTACATGCATCAAAATAAAAAGCTTGATTGTTTGGTTATAGAAGCAGTCACAATGATCGAGTTAGTATAACGGTGTACATTTGTGTAAGCTTCCTGTGTAACTTAACAATTACCAACTAAACTATTGTATCTTTGTTAGTATCGCGATAAAGTGCGAGGAATTTTGACGTTTGTATGAGTGTTTAGTTTACTCTTGGAGTTTTGTATTGGCAAATAATATATTTCTTAAGTCATTGAACCTGTGATATTTGTACCTAATAGTTTTTGCTTCATCATCATCATCATTACCAAAAAAACTGACTATTAGATATAAAAAGGAATACAGAGCAAAATTTTACTAAAGATATAAGTCTGTAATTTTGCACAAACCAAACCCATGTAATTGAAATGCCTGTTACGAATAAATTTTACTGAAGATAGAAGTCTGTAATTTTGCACAAACCAAACCCATGTAATTGAAATACCTGTTACGAATAAATTTTCCCAGATTTCCTCGAGAAATACAAAAAAAATCCAGCAAATAAATTCAAAAGTAAAAAAAAAAGAAATATAATTAATCATCTAAGCCAAAAGACGTCCACTGCTGGACATAAGCATATAGGTATTATAATTAATTAACTTTGAATATATTATAATTTAGCGTTTTCTATTAGGTACATTGAATTATTATATTGCATCTTTGCTTGCGTAAGGCAATCAGACATTAGCACAAACACATTACGTTGATATGGAACTGTCGGATTTCAATGATAACAATCAAAACACAAATAAAGATTACAAAACTGAAATTGCTAAGTGCGATTTGAAAGATAATTGCAAAATAATTTATGCCATAAAATATTGTATGACTGATTATTACATTTCAGACTAATCTACCGATTCCAGACTATTCAGTCCAAATCCAAATACTATATTGTAAATTATATCTGACGAAATTATCACGATGGCGCCAGTCGGTAAATAAAAGATTATTAATAAAAATATAAGATTAGATTAGATTCATTATAATGGTAAGTCAGTGTTGCCTTGACTGATGGTTTAATCTGATAAAGAAACAATAATATATGAACAGCAGGACGTCAAATACATCATTGCTTCTTACAAACATAACATCATCACAAGTACAGCTGTGCATTTTCTAGCAAAAGAATGCGCAACAAGAGCAGAATAAAAGCAGAAGCTTCACGGACAAAACCAAATCAATAATAATCTAAAATGAATTACACAGAAATAACTTGGCGTTCATCATCCTGCTAACCCCTAACTCAATAGAGAGATGTTATAACTGCCTAAACTTTGAATTAATAGTATATTATGTAGGATTGTGAAATCGTAACGCTCAAATCAGTTGGATCAATTTTTATGTTTAATTAAAACATTTACAGTTTGCCTATCACAAACTTGAACCGTCACCGTCGGTGACTGTATTGTGTTGTGAAGAATTTATTTAATATAATTATTATTGTATATATCTTTTAAAAAACTGTTACTCGTACTGTACCTTAAAAGTATATTTGCGTTTATCATTTTTAGTCTGTTATAACACCTAATATCCATTACCTTATCAACTAATACGCAACTAATGAACTTGTTGGTAGCTCCTTATTTAGGGCAGTTATACATTTAATTCTGATTTACTGACAATTAGCCAAAGATTATTATCACAGAACAGTTAATAAATTAATATATCAAAATAAAGTGAAAGACTGATTCATGTTACTTTACATATTTATAAAAAAACAATTTAAGTCTGGTCTGGATTTAAAGTCCGATGAAAAGATGTTCTTGTAGTCAGCTTAAGTTTTAGCTAAAATAAATATTGTGATCAATTTATCATTTACTTCCCCAGAAGAGAGTTTCAATAAGTTGTAGCTGAAATTAGAAAATATTGCACTGGCCGCAAATAATATGAAATTACAGTTAATAACTAGTGCAACATAGTATTTACAATATTGTATGTAATATCAATTTCTTTTCATTGCCCAAGTTTATAGTTACTGCATCCGCTGGTTTCATTTAAACCATTCATTTCATCAACGTTATAGTTTCTACTATTGAATTAAAATTTTCTTCCTACACTCGCTAACCCGTACATAGTTTGTTCATAATTATCACTGCTCGTAAAATGATATCCTGTAGCGCCCAATTAATTACATCGAAACCATCTTGTGTTACGTTTTCAATCCAATATTTGTCTTCTATTTTTATTAGCATAAGGTTCATGTTTGAACTTCATCTATCTTATCATCTGCATTCCAAACACTGTAAGAAAGTCTTTACTGTACATTATGTGCAGAGTGATAAAATCAATTGTTTCTTATTACTTAAGTAATAAAGTCTAAACTTGATTGTGTTATGTTTTAAAAACGTAAATGTTTTATTGTCGTCGTAATGAATGTTTTCTTAAGACATTCTTGTCCGTAAATAGTATGAATATAACGTATCTGGCGCCTGGCGCATGTATACCTATATGCGCAGAAGGTAATGTTTTTGATAAAGAAATGTGACTCCGAAGAATTAATTTATTAACCGTTTGGTTTCGATATTAATTATAAAGTGCAATAAGCGCCACTGTCATGACTGGATTGTAATCTTCTTTACAATCAAAGCCAACGCTTATAATTATACAGCTGGCTGTATTATAAAGAGATTCAAATGTAAAAATAATTATATCTCACTTGAGTATATCGACATTTTTAGGAATATGATGATATAATAAATGGAATACTGTAACAGGACTTTAAAAGTGCCTCCTAAACTATGTATTTGTGGGCAAGTTGGTAAGCATGAAACTTAAATTCAATGAAACAAAGTTCTGAATAAAAGTAACTGCCTTTTGATTGCGTAATTCATTAGTAAAATTATTGTTATACTGTAATATTTCATTATATTATTAGCTTCTAATAATAATTAACAATCAAATAATAATTATTATAAAAAAAAAGAAAATACACCCTGAAACCCCGAAACTGTGGAACTATTAGCTACTTATATGCAAGGAAAATGGTTATCATATTTTTGTATAGTAGGTAACTACATACTAAAAATGGATGCGTACCTAATATTATCAAGATTTTTCATTGTCTATTCACTAAATTCTAAGTATAACAAAATATAATAGTATGACACATAATAATTAATGGAAACCTTAAGTATAACTGATTAACCCAGATACTCGTATTATAAATAATTCGTAGATTATAATAATGTTATCTCTAAGACTACCCGACTTCACGGGAGATATTGCAGGCAACTGTGTGCGCAAACACAGGTGCATTTTCTATTTTTTCATTATGTAAGATTACGACACCATCGGCGAAATATCAGATCCATAAACAAAGGCTGCTTTTTGAGATACTTTTTCAAAAAAATTGGTATGTTTTACAAAACAGTCATCTATCCACGAAGTGACTACGATGAGCTTAGCTTTAGTTAGTTTCTGGGCTTTATTTACTAGATTCGCTGTCAATTCCTTTTGATGACTTCATATATTATTTAATGTCACAATAAAATTTCTTAAGTGTGAAATGCCTTACAAAAATGCAAATGAAGATAATCCTCTTTATAATATCGCATTAATTTAAGTACGTTTTTTTATAACAACGCCATTGGCACGTCCACCTAAAAGAGATCAAATAGGATTATAGGCCACAGTATCATAAAAGATTTCTTTTTCATCATAAACATAAAAACTTTCATTTTATATTTCGCAAATATTTGAAATTTATTCAGCGGCTAGTAAATCTTTAAGTATTTCTATGTTTCTATTATTTTGTTTGATTTTCTGATTAACGACTGCCCGTGAATCTTAGTCGCAATTCATTTCTGAATCCGCTTCAAGGTTAGCACTGCAATTATGTTTGTAAATTTGTTAATTATTTATTTTATTAGCTTTTTGGGCTACTCTTTTTAATTAGTCACATTTTTTAGTTTGTAAACAAAACATCAAACTGTGCACACAGTTGTTATGTTTCAATTTGGAAAGAAGTGATGCAGTCGTGCAACCAGCAATATTTCTAAAAGGATTTTTTTTCTTTCTTTTTAACGTATTATTATTTTAATTATATGTTACTACAACTATCCTCTATGTGTTAAACGCCGTTAAAGTATATTACGTAATAGGTATATGTGAGTTCAAAACCACAATAGTTTTTCATTTACTAAACAAGAAACCTTTGTTCTTAGATGTTTTTGCCTACTATGCAATCGTGATTGTAATTCCTAATAAACTTCTTGGTACACGTTTACTCGCCTCTGCGGTTTTGACTCTAACGTTGTTTTTTGTTGTTCTTCTTACTTTTATGCACTTTGATTTTATGGAAATTTAATAAATTCATGTCATATACATATATTAGTATACCCTTATGAGATCATAACGAATGAAAGTAACAGGAATGTCATTAAGATGGTGTCAGCCAATTTAACTACGTTTAGGTGACTGACAATGGTAGAGCTCGAGTAGAACAAGCAAAAAAATTTACAGTACTATCACGTAGATCATTATTATTTCTCTGTATACATTCTTAAAGCTTTATTTATTCTTTATTGTTAATCGCTATTGTTTATTTTTCCAGGTAAGATGCCATATCAAGTTGTTTACAATTTTCTGTAAGTATACAGTCTAGCCAAGACGAATAAAATTAATTTCATGAGTTGAACTTACAGCATATACTACAATGGTGCGATTGTTTCATCATCAGGTTTCCTGAATAAAGAGTTTTTTTGTATTAGATACAATATGACAATATAAAATCTGCTTTAAGAGTTTTTATATAATTTATACTAAAAGCGGTCGCTTTGAGCTTTTAAAACACATCTTCATTATCAAATAATTAAAAACGACCACACTACACGAATAAAATGATTGATATCTTGTTTAAACTGAAAGTCATACAGGAGGATGGCATCTATTAAACTATTCAGTCATTTTTAACTGTACAAAAATGAGTATTTGCTCACGAATTAGTTGCGCTGTAATCTAAGTTTATTTCTACTATCACCAACTTTTACTACTGCAATTTTAACTTTATTATCATGTTTATGATTTTAAGAACAATCTTATTCGGTAAGCAATATGGTTCAAAATTGTAAAATTTGTATTTGTTTGAATCAAATGAGATTTTATCGTTAACTTAGTTCATGGTATTTGCTGTTGATAAGTTAATTTGGTTTACGGTGTTTTGCCACCTTGTGTAAAGTTTACAGCTTACATACAACGGGTCATAACCCGTTGTAGTATAAGGGGAAATGAAGTGTTAGCATTGTTTCGAATGCTTATTTTGATAAACAATTCAATTCCTGAATTGAATTTACTTTGCTAGCTTCAGAGTAATTTCAAGATGTTCTATGGCATGTAGATTTTGCTGCTATGCTTGTGTTCTTAAATGATATTTGATTTAATGTGACAAAAGTTTAATTAATAGGTATGAATATATTTTTTTAATTGCCTTGGTAATTAATATTTAGCATACCTAATCGTCATCTTTTGCATCAGCATCTATCCTTTTAATATTAAAATTTAAAAATCAAGCCAGCGGCATTTTCATTACTACAAAATCGTATTAACATTTCATAATGAAGTGTGCGAACAGATCGAATCATAAATCTTTTTCGTTGGGGAGTCAACACACTTCGTGACTGTAATGGCGTCTGTGCCTGTGTACACTGTAATTTATTACAGAACAGTTTTAAGCAATAATTGTACAAGTAAACGATTCTTAACGCCCTTTGTTTTGTGGTGGTAAAATAAATCGATTGTTATTACAAAGTTTGGATTTCAAAAGAACATGGTGGTCGTATAGTGGTATTCGTTTTGTTGATTGAAAGGTCAGGAGTTCAGATCCTGTCCTAAATTGATATCGTCTGGCTACTTAACTTGTGGGAAGCTTAACTGTGTGAATATTAAAATTAGCTGTGAGGACCGTGATATGAATAATAAAACACAAAAAAATGTTACTAAGATAATAACCTAAACAAAACAATATGAAATGGATTATAAAGATGGTGATGCTTACAACGGATAGAAAAGCCCAAAATTTGACATAAAACCTAAAATGAGCTTCTCCAACTATCGAATTACATATTACATAAAAAACTCGAATTACATAAAAAAGTAAGGGCAAAATTATCACAATTTTCTTATGCCCTAAGGGAAGTAAAAAAGACCACAGACCTCTCAACTGCTCTTGTTACTTACTATGCTTACGCCTACTCCTGGCTAAGCTATGGAGTAATCCTCTGGGCCAATAGTACAGAAGCACCCACAGTCTTTACCCTACAGAAAAAGCTAATCCGAATATTAGTAAACATAGAAGAAACTGAATCCTGCAAACCTCATTTTCAACTTCTCAAAATTTTAACTTTGCCAAGTATCTATGTACTAGAAGTATGTAAGTTCGTTCGGCAACATCCAGAATACTACACCAAAAGAGAAAACTTACAATGTAAATTTGCACTTAGACATGGGAACAGATTAAATTTGCCAACATCCCATCTAACTATGCACTCTACAAGCCCTTTGGTCATGTCTATAAAAATCTATAATAAACTGCCAGAAGAATTAAAAAATGAAACAAAGTATAATACTTTTATTAAAAAACTAAAGATATTCCTATTACAAAAATGCTATTACACCATAAAAGAATACTTGGATGAAAAATAATAATCTATTTCTAAGACTTTCCTATACACGTGTGACATAATTTAATTTTATAATAGCTATTTAACATTCTATAATATGCATAATATTTGACTGATAATGAATTTCCTATAAAACTTGACATTCTAAAATATTAATTTGACAAACATTTCTCTATAAAATCTGACATTTTAAATTATATATCTGCCATACATACTTCTATTTTAATTCTTATATACCTATAGCAAAACTTTATTTTAACTTCTAAAATTTATAATAACTAACTAAAACTATAATTATTCAATTTATTTGACAACAATATCTCTACAAAAAAAAAAAAAAAATTAATTAATAAAATTTAGTAAAATCCGTCACAGTACATTTCATAATGATAGAATAGACGCCATCTTCCTCTCTCCTATTATACCGACTATGCTGTGCCCGACAGGGTCCATGATTGTTACATAATTATAAGATACCATCTGTTATACATTGTGGAAGCAATAAACGATTGAGTATTGAGTATTGAGTACATTTAAAACTTAGCCAATGCTTGAAGAAGAAGACTAATTACTAAAATACGAACTAACAAATACGAAACGTTTACTAAATAACAAATGTAATAATATAACAAATTCACTACCTCAATATCACCAATTCTGATCATCAATAAAAACTTATCTGGTACACTATCAAATTGTTTCATAAAAATTAACAACACGTCTAGAAAGCTAATTACATTGTCGACAGAGTGATGACATTATCACGAAATTTATTCAACTAAACAACTCTTCACGGTTCGTGAACCAAAACAATCGTATCTAAAATCAGGACCAATAAATTCATACTGAGTTTAACAGTCTAGCTGTAATAAATTATGGACGGGCTTCATAATAGCCATATTAATGTTTTTATGTATGATTTTGACTTTTTCCTTTAACGGTTCAGGGGTCTCATTGGCTAGTTTGTTGCTCTGATTTGGATTTTTGTGTAAATTGTATTTTATTCTTCGGATTTAATATTTTGAATAAATATGTTAATAAAATGATTTGTGTTTATCGTGAATCAGGTCATCTAAAACTACTTCATAATAAAATTCTTATTGTTGATGACTGGTCTAGTCTAGTTGATAGTGATTCTGACAACCTAAGCCTGAGGTTGTCGATTTAATTCCCATCTCAATTCCCATTCAGGACAAATCTGTGTGATGAGCATGTCTCTTTGTTAAGAATCTGAGTGTCATTTGTCTATAAGTTGTGTATGAGTTGTATATATTTATTCACTAAGGATTCTTTAGCCTTTAGCATCGTACTTAATGGCAATTGCTGACATCTTTCTTCATTTTCTGAGCCTGTATATTTCTACTGCTGATAGTAGGCCTCTCCTATGTTTCTACAAAGGCTCGTTTTGCTAACATTATAATCAGTTATATCTAAAAACATTATTTCAAACTAAATATAAGCAATTCGTGCCAAGATCATCTCATATCGTTCTAGTTCACGTATTTAAATCGGCCATCTTAATAGGCCATACCATTTGTTACTTTCACCCGTAAACTCGAAACGCAAACGATAAACAAAATCACAACACGCCGACATGAATCCGCATAAATTCACTTGCATTCAATACGAAATGTACGTTATATCTGATCGGCGGTTGTCAATGCGAAAATGGCGGGGCAAACAATATCGGGACCGGTAAATGTCATCGGACGCACTGCGGGCGTGGTTGTACGGGGAGAAATCGAAAAACATACAACCATTTTGTTACTACAATGTATAATTTAGATACCGACTTAACGGTCAATAGTGGATTAGTCACGTTTTCAAATCGAGATGCTTCTGTGACCCCTACCAATATGTGAATGTGTCTAGATGAGATGCAAATGAGACTGGTGGTCCTAGCACATTGCTGTGGCTATTGTCATTGGGATATGGTTTGTCACAAATTTATGGTGTCATAAAACTCCTAAATGAGTGTTTAGGCCTAAAATATGGTTACGTTTTCTGCAATAGCTAATAAAATTTGCCACAAATTTATTACTATTGCTAGGTAAACGATATAGCAAAACTAGGTAAATCTGGTAAAATATATTATAGTTTCCTTTAAGTACCATAGAACTAATGGTTTGATTCAGAGCTCCTGAAACCAAACATCAAATTGACTATTGTTAAATTTTTGACAGATAGTTTAGGAAATTATACTTAAATTATTTACAAATATTCTTATTATTTCGTTTATTCATTCAGAAACAATTTACATTGTGTGTGAATCACTAAACATCCTAAGTATAAGAGGGATAATTCTTTTTAAGAAAACAATTGCAATTAATATTAATAAAAATCGTCTTTAAAATATAAACTAAGTAAATATTTTGTAATGCACCCCAAACAGCCTCTTCATTGTTGTCCATATTATGACATTTGTTGATCGCTTTATAGGATCAACTAATATAAAAAATGCATAATTTTTAGCCTTAATTTCAGCTTCTAAAATTGTAACAGACTGAATATACCAAAGGTAAAAAATACACATCGGGCAACTCGTGAATAACTAATGACGCCTTTTTGTTCGTCACTTTCGATTTTAGTTAATTGATTCATGTCTAGATAAGAGCGACGTGTTAGACAGAAAGAAAGTGATCCGTATCTCCACTACATAGTACAAATTAAAACAGTAGACTGTTGTATGGCAACTTTTTTGTTGGCAGCCATTTTGTTACTTGTTGTAAACAAGGACATATTTAAGTGAGAGATTTGACAGCTTATAATTTAATTTTCAATTGGTTCTTCTTGTCTATTTTTTTTTGTTTAGGCAATCTTTTTTTTTGGGGATATATTTTAATGCAGTTAGACTAATGAAATTATGATAATACTAGGGGTCGCCCGCGACTTCGTCCGCGTGGTAATTTGAAATATTTTCCCCCGATTTTACTACTGACAACATATCTCACTACTGCTCTGGTCCCATTGACCATGGCGTGATGTTTTATAGCCTATAGCCCTCCTGAATTCATGCACTATTCAACTTTTTTTTTTCAAATCGAACCAGTACTTTCTGAGATTAGTGCGTTCAACCAAACAAACAAACTCTTAAGCTTTATAATATTAGTATGCAAAGATAATTTTTGTAACAAAGTAACGATTTTATTAAAGGACCTCTAAACTAAACTTATTACTCTAGGTATTATAATTCAACTGTATTTATGTCTTATAATATTGTTCAGAATTAATCAAGACTTGTGTGGGAATTTAAGATAATATAATTAGCCATTCTACATTATGGGAACAAGCTCTAAGGATCACATAAATTTATATTTTGTCCGCCACACGTAAATAGCAAGGTTACCACTTAAACCATAGAAGCAACCGTGCAGTCAAATAATTAACCAGACAATATAGAACCTGAAAGCCATTCTGAAATTGAATGAAACATTAGAACTAAGAACAAAATACTTCATAATTCATTTGCCTAGACAGCAGCAAAGTAAACAATAGAATATAGCTACAGTAAGCTTTCTCAAAACTTATCTGTCCATCAGAGTAACTGCTGCAATAAAACATAACCGGAATATATTAAAATGATGTACAGCTTCGAGAGCAAGCTTCACGGAGTCACGAAAGTGAGAGCACGATTTATGGTGTGGCCGCAACATGTTGTGACAAACGTGTCGGAGTAAGATTTGGGACGTTGCGCAGACGAAGATTGACACCGTGTCATGGAACGTGGATAGATAGAAAACGAGAAATGGGTTAGAGCAGACAGAGACGTATGTTCACGGTATTTGGTTTTCAAACGTATAGTTAACGGCCAATGTCAATATATTTATAGTTTTAATACGAGTATATTGACGTAGATAATTATGTATGTATTTAGAAATTATATAAGTACGTTTATCAGTTGTCTTGTTGCCATAGTATGTACTCTAACTCAACAAATTTGATCTCAAACTAGGCAGAGCTTTCAGCCTAGTTTGAGATCAAATTTGTTAAGTTAGAGTTGTCCCAATATATTATTATTTAAGCTTACTATTAATAATA
This sequence comes from Trisateles emortualis, assembly GCA_947095525.1. Taxonomy (NCBI): domain Eukaryota; kingdom Metazoa; phylum Arthropoda; class Insecta; order Lepidoptera; family Erebidae; genus Trisateles; species Trisateles emortualis. The sequence goes on along the minus strand of OX352740.1, from coordinate 3,186,777 downwards.
AATTGTTTACTATTTCTGTACATCTAAATGATCAACCAAGAAAATAGGGCACCACCATAGTTAAGTTTTGTAAAAGTAATATGGTTTTCAATGAAGGGTTGAAAGAACTTGTCTAAAATTTAACCTCCTAAGTAAAAAGAAATGCCTAGTTAATTTACAAGACCTATTTAAAATTCTGTGTATTTGTCTAACATTATTTAGTAACTTAAACCGATCATTTTATATATACGCCTTCAAAATTTTCAGCGAAATTTTATGTAAATTTTGTTTCAAAGTTTATCTTTGCAGTGCTATTCTAATCATTTTCTTTGGCTGAATAAAGTGTCACGTTAATTTACAGGTAACAGTTACCATCAACACATTTTTCCTTCAACATGGAAATCTTAACTAAACTGTTCGTTGAAACAGTTTTATTTTTTCTTCTTGTTTACACGTCTCCTTCTCAATAGTGGTCTCTACCAAACATAGACGCTCTACATTGACGTATTAGTCTGTAACGTTACTTAATGAGTACTTAACAGGTTCAAGTTCCCGGTTACACTTATAAGGTGAAGGATTTAGTGTTATGGATACTTATGTATGTTGTGGATCTTTATTGAAGTTAACTGATACTGCAATCGAGAGACAATAAAATTAAATCACTGCAGGTATTGGTATGTTCTTGTTAGTCCACATACATTTACAGTTATCTTAACAATAATATATAATTACTAGCTACACTTGAGGCGCTTATAGCCAGGTACACTCGCTGTTCGGTTAACGATCAGCGGGTTAAGCTACCAAGCGCACGGTAACGCTTTAGATTGGGGACCGCATATTGGTATTTCATCTGAGCGTCTCCGTGCTTCAGAGGGCACGTTCAATGTCGGTCCTGACTGTTAGCAGTCGTTAGATCATGACCCTAAATATGGGAGATCTTAATAACTCTGTCACTAAGTTAAGAATAAGAACACTACAAAAAATTAAATTTTTGAGTTCCAATATGTATATTTTACTTATATTGTAGGTACTCGAGTATTGGCAAATAGATATTCCCCGATTGGACTAGTTCTGCTTTAATATTAAGTCTACTATATTAGAGTCTGTCAGGAACTACCAATTATTAAACCACAGAGACACAGATATATTTTGCCAGAGCAATATTTATATTCTACAAGCTACGTTGTATTTTCAACTTTATTACACACATGAATAAAAAAACAACACTGTTACTATTAATTAAACCATTTACAACAACAATTTAAGGGTAATCAAAGAACATTTACAACGGATCTAATTTACCAAAACAGAACAAACCTTTCTCAATTACTCTTCTAATAAACTTTATAATAGCAATAGTAAGTTCAAATTCTATGACGTATACATAATTAGCACGTTGCTAATTACCATTTCCCGTACATGTACTGTCGGGACTCATTAGAGGGTACTATTAAGTATATACCGTTATAAGATAGTGGCTATCAGATGCTATGACATTGATTTACATTGAATTATGTAGGTACTGGAAAGGAGGAAGTTATGTTTTATCGTTATCTTTATTGAATCCTCATTAAATGATTGAAATTCTTCGATAAAAACATTTAAAAAGATTTTATGACGTTAAAAAAGAAATAACACTCGTAAAACTGCCTTGTTGGTCTAATGACATAGGTTTGCACTTAACAGCAACTTGGATGAGGTCTGAGTCTGGTGTGTAAAAGTCTAAATAAAAACCTTAAGTTCTTAACCTAGAATTTTTAGTTACAGACGCAGATAGAAATCATTTTAATACTTAGTACTTTGATGGCAAATAAGCATGCCTTTAACACCATTTAACAATACTAGTATATTGCCAACAACATGGTATATCCTTTCGATGATTGTATTAATGTCCAAAACAGTGACGAAGACTTTCGGGCGTTTTTAAAACCTCTAACATCAGATACTAACCACACACTATTACAAACAAATGTTCCTTCACCGCATAAAACAGTTCATAAAGCACACGTACATAATGAAAAAACAAATAAACCTCACATATAATATTTCCCCTTCATCTTTGTCTGACCAGAACAATCAACATTAAATACAGACATCCTGACTCTAAAAGACGAGCATCTAAAACATGTTTTAAGCTTCCAAAAATAGCCTTCAGACAGACAGACATAGAAAAAGTAAAAAAGTTGGACAAACATTACTTGGCTGTTGGCCCAAAGGTATGTTTACACTGGATGTATTGTGGTTACTCCTTTACCTGGCAGGATGTTGGCTGTTAGATGATTGATTCGTGTTTAAATTTGAAATAATTTTTACTAATGATATTCTTGACAATAAGTAGTTGCAAACTTAAATCTGAGTTTTTACTTGTTACATACATCTTAATGTCCTCAAGGTCGATTTCGGTCAGAGCAGCCAATTTTAACGGCGTCGGACATATTAAGTGCACGTGTACGTATGAGCAATCACAAGTGTACCCTCTTTACCGTAACTTTTTTAGTCTGATGGGATAGCAATCTTATAAGGCAGGAGCATCAAGTGCAGGACAAACGGCTTTACGTGCTTTCTGAGGTACAGGAATGTCTTGTACTCTTTAACATATTTGAACGTTCCAATAATAATCTCTATTATTTTAGTAATTAAAAGAATCATTAGGGAATATATTTTTTCTATTCTGTTGTAAAAGAAAATGTAGTCGAATATGAAAGGCTATTTAGTCGAAAGGCTTCCTTAGTTCCAAAAATCAAACCTTTTGTACATATTTAGGTTCTCTTAACTTATCTCATTGTCCTTGAGGATTACTTACAAATGTTAATTGTTGAATTATGCGCTGTTCCATTAGATGACTAAATAAATCTTTGAATAACTAATATTATTAAGAATAATACAATATTATTGTTGTTTCTGAACATATAATCAGCATTTAGATCTTTTCTCACGTTATTGTAGAATTGATTATGTACTAGTAGGTAGTTATGATCACAGTGGGTTAATTTTAAAAGCTAGAGGTGTCTTGTTGCTTTTAGTTTTTGAATCAGATGAACAAATTTTGCTATTCGTAAACAAATTACTCCTCATTTGCTGGCTGCAGCGCAACATTTTGCTGGGGTACTGCACACTGATACAAGCTTAGAATCGTTTACCGATCAGCAACTGCAGCTAGCTGTGAGCACTTTAAACCAAATAACGTCAAACTTCAAAGGTTTTAACGGAAAATTGTAGTAGTATATAGAAAATTGTAGTTGATATAAAACTTGAAGCAATTACATGATTTAAGTATTCATACTATCTTTGTATAAGAGTACTAATGGATAAAACGTTAAGAGAACATTATTAGCTGATAAAGTGAGTCGTAAATCCGTCCGTCTGTACATACTTATCTATGTAACTAGAGTTTATCAGGCAGCATGTGAAAGCTTAGCTAAGTGGAATTACCTATTGACCAACTAGGAAATATATTAAAGGTATGTGGTGAACAAATGTGTTTAACGTTGAAACAACACTTTTAAGGAATATTGTGAAAAATCTCATCATTTATCATAATAATAGAAATCATTATCAGAAATCATCATAATCATAGAACGTCCTGATATCGAAAGCTACATTTACCAAGTTATTGTCAATTTATTAATACTGTCAAATTTACATAATACGACTTTATAATTATGTCGATTCAGAGAGGTAGGGGCTAGGGCACCATACAACCGAACAGACCGAACTGATTATAAAGGACCTATAGGTGGAGGTCCTAAATTCTAAATTCTTTACATAAATATAAGTCATAGATAGAAAACTCTTTATTGTACACTAATGAATAACCCTTACAATAAAACCCTGATGTCAAATTTTAGGGCTTGCAACACACAAGTGATGGTGTTGCACATAATTCGAATCTTTTTAAAAAGCCTCAACGTTTAAAATATGTATTCGGAGCAAAGTGTTCGCTTACCCATAAACTGACAGCCATAAAATTATAGAAGTGCACTCTTAAAATATAAAACTACCCATCTCGGATAATATCTTAATAATTTTCTATGTTAACTACAGGAAGTGATTAGGCTGTTCTATTCTACGCCGGAAACCTAACAGTAGTAAACCTTCCACAAGAGCTTGCGAACTTAATAAAGCATTAACTTGACTACCTGTAGCTATAGAGCTTAGATACGACACGTGGGACGAACAAATTGTTATTGAGTTTTCCTGTCAAGTAACTTTCAGTTGTGGTTCTAAATCTGGGACGAAGATATTCAATAGGTTGTGCTGAAATGAGGTTATAATAAATGACCTTGTCTATCGGGCCATGATCTAATAAGTTAATGGATGTAGAGAAAAGTTATTTTTATGTCCGTGAATTATCTGTTTGTAAAGTTCTACGTGCCAGAGCTTGTTTATTTGGGAATTGTCTTAAAAAAATACTCAAAAATAATATCATCATCTCGGCCTGACAACATCCACTGCTGCACTTAGACCTCCCTCCATGTCTCCACAAAGGTCGATCCTAAGCTGCCTGCAAAGTTTCATACATACATACATAATAATTATATTTTTATTTAACTTACGGCATTTTTAATGTATAGGGAATACGACTACCCACTATTTGGTGTATCTTTAAACTTGTCCATATCATATTCTAGAATATATGTTAATTAATCAAATTACTATTCTACATTTCTGCATTCTTTGATATGTCTTTAGAGTCAATGTCAATACCATTCACCACCATATTAAACCAGCCGTTGTATCGCTATTGGTCCCTTGGTATCGTGCTGTAGAAACAAAATTAGGTAAATAAAGAGTTTTGAATTTGTAAACCTCCACTTGCGTCTCGCGTACCTGCATACGTATAGGATATTACCATCACTTTGCCCAGGAATTATAGAAAACCAAATGAGCTTATCTTTACATGAAAGTCGTGAGTTTCTCGACGATAAGAGGTCGATACAATGCCTTGCTAATTTTGCAGACGAGTATTGTGGTGTTGTATGAATAGAACATAACATCACTCTGCAGCAGGTTTATAAATGACTAGCTGTGGAAAGAATAGGTAAATGAGTAGGAACTCAAAAAACTACCACCCTCGTTATGTACCTTACTTATACCGAAGGCATCAACTTCTGACTATTTGATATTCTGATTATTATAAATTTAATATCACACATTTACACAAGAAAGGAGTTAACAGTGAATTAGGACTGAGAGAGGGGTATTTCATAATTGGCTCAATCTCAATAAATGTTATCAAAGAGCAACAGATTAAACATTTAAAAAAACTATTTTTGGTACAAAACAAAAAAAAGCACTTGACATTGGTATGGTACTTCCAAAAAAGTAAAATACCATGACCACCAACAAACCAATTATATCAAAATATTCAATTCACAACAGCAGACAGCTTGCTGTGAAACATTCCAAGCGGAACGCATTAGTATCGCTTGGGGTCTCACTTACCCTCTAAATACAAAACCATGACTTATGACACCTGCTGCTAGAGGTCAAGGCCATATTGAACAGAGTTGTATAGGAACAGGTTGCTTTAGTTTAGTAGCTATCCTTCAAACATGCGATGCTGATGATGTTTATTTATTTATTGTTGTATAAGAAGAATATTATACTTATTATATTCTACTACATAATATATTGGCTTAGCAATTGTGGCAACGATTTCAGTTCCTTCTTTATTTTGTAAATGCAATAGAATATATTTAAAAATATGAAATCAGGTAACTCCAATTACCATGCACGATATCACTAAAGTAGTCAGTTCCAAAAGTATTTTATCTACTTTTACATTTTTCATCATTAGATAGGGACTATTTTATATTCGTCACCATTAAATAAGTATCGGAAGTAACTTATCTAAGTTCAATAAAATTTATAACATGTAAGGAGCCGCTCAAAGTGGAGATAAAGTGGACAAATATTAAAACATTATCAAATTCGGGTACGATGTACATTAAACTATTATCAGCTGTTCTAGGTTGCTGGGGACAACAATATTGTCTAGTTATTTCCTCGTAATCTTTATTTACTCTAGATAAAGATAGACTTGCACGTACAGCGGAAAGGTTGTGATTGGTTCAATGCAACGAGTTTTATATTTTGGATCTATGCATCAGTAGTTAGTTTTGTTAGATTTTAGTATACTGTCTCCTTATGCTTTATTGTTTAGGAAACCACAAATTTTATATCGTTATGATTGACTGCTGAGCCAGAGTTCGTATGATCAATTCCCATCCAGAAAATGTGATGGACACAATTACTTTTTTGTTCTGTGTCTGACTGTACTTTATCTATAATATGTATGTATTCAGAAATGTTTATCAGTTGTCTGGTTGCCATAGTACAGGCACTACCTAGATTAGGATCAAATAGCAGTATGTGAATTGTCCCAATATATTAATTATATTCATATACCAAATTCGAAAGTGTGTAATGATGCCTCATAAAATTACTACAGACTCAGATCAATGGCCAAATTAATCGCTTTATAACTTAAACTACCGTATATTATAACGACTGTTACACGGTACATTTCATTAGAATATCAAAGTATTCATTTCCGACGTAACAGGTCGTACAGGAGCAACTTTAAATTATATATGTATTTAATACAGCTACTACCATTTTTAGGAAAGATATCACCGAGCATTTATAGATATCTTGATTAGTAGTGCAACTTGTTTTTGATGCTGCCGATAATGTTAGACCAAGATTTATGTAGAATTTGGCTGATTAGCAGATATAATCTAAACATATTATTTACTTGACTGACCAACTGATTGACACTTAAACAGCTGGGGTTTTAAACAGAAAAAATGCCCAAATGACGTAAGTGAGCAGAGACTGAGAAGGAATTTTAGGAAATTAAATCCTTAAAGGGCACATGTTAAAGGTTTAATTTAGTTTATTGTATCATCAATTCCTGACAAAAAAAGCACATTTTAACCTGGTGGGTTAATGACATTTTAAAAGATTTTGAGCGTTATTTTATTATTAATCTTTTCTACTATATACTTATTACATTGTAATACGTCTATAAAACAAATCCTATTGCCTCTAAATGAATCTCCAAAATTAACTTCATACAAAAGAGAACCCATTCGTCATACTGGAATACATTCGATCATATCGATTATAATACATCGGTATAATATCGATATTTGTCTGATCGATTGCGCCATAATATACTGGCCTCTGGCAACATGCCAATCAATCGAATACTCTTTATGTGTTTTACATATGTCGGGATAAAAATTAAATTATAATGCATCTTGTAATTATAGTGACGTCATGTGAAACTTTATATCGCGATTAAGAATCTAACACTAGTGTCAATTTTAGTACTGTTACTGCCCATTATGTCGCTAGTAGTTGCTATATGAAGTGTTACATCTGCCCCTTCATCATCTTCATCATCAGCCAATCGCAGTTCCCTGCTTGATATAGGTCTCTCCAAGTGCACGATACCTTGCTTCACCTGCTTCCCTTGTCAGTCTAAAAATATTGTTTTTGAAGACATTAAAACGTTGCTTTATATGCAATATACATATTATAAGAAAGTATTAACACGATTTGACATTATTTACCTTTAGATTGATTAACGTTTCGACCAGTTGATCTTAAGTCTTAGTAGAATATAAAACAGCATTTTTTCTTTTTCATACTGTACTTATTATCTATACAAATATACATATCTTCTCAATAAATCAAATGGCTACAACAACACATTTTATTTTACCAATAGGCTCAATTACAAACATATTGTACCAATGGTCACTTTAGAGCAATTATGTTCTGCAATCGTGGATCGTTTCTCGGAATTATTTATTCAGTGATGAAATATCAGATGTATTGTTAAAGATTGTTAAATGATTTTGATATGTTCAGTTTTAGTTACTACGCTTTTTGATATATTTTCTGCTATTCTCGGTGTACCCTGAAGACCAAAAGTTTGCGGAACACTGTGCAATAGAATAGAATAAAAAACTTTATTGTACGCTAATTTGATTTCTGATAGCTCAAACTTTTTTTTTTCATTCTATTTTAAGACAACTCCCGCACAAGAGAACAATCTCTGTATCGCAGGGGACTTTACAAACATACATCCAAACTCAGAACAACTCAATTGAACCCACAACCTCGTGCACAGCAGGCGCATACTGCGGCCACTGGACCACCAAGGCAGTCATAATTATGTTTTACACAATTATATATACAATGCTGTAAGCAAAATTCTATGTGTGTATTTTGATTAGTGTATAAACAAAAGTTATATAACATCTATTCTCTCCTAATTCCCTAAACAATAACCAAATTTTGCATTTTTTGAAGCCAGTGTAAGCTTACGTTTCTATATTCTCTCTATTTGTTGATATTACATTATGCATCATATAATATTGTCCTATTTTTAAAGATGAATCTGTTGGCTAACAACTTCCTATTCATATCAAAGACAACACGATGTAATGTTACTGTACAAAACTCTGCACACGTTCACACTCAACTATTTCCTAACACAAACATCATCATGGTGAAGCCTTTTATGAAAAGGTGTCTGGGAACAGACAAACAGAGACTCTGTTTTAGAGATAAACTTAAAACAAAACGGGGAGAAAAGCGTCAGACGAGGCGTTATTTTGTAGATGAACTTAAAAAATGCGAGGAGAAAAAACTGAGCTGAAACACAATATTACTCAAACATTACTCATATTTAACTTGAATAGCATTGCATAGTAGGGCATTTTAGTAGATATTTTGTACCTTCATTTGATACTTACTGATGTCAGCAATATTAGAAGGCAATTTTTTTTGTTAGTTAAAAAGACAACTCCCGCACAAGCTCTGTGTCGCGGGGGACTTTACAAACAAATAATTAACGGACACAAATTCACCCAGACTCAGAACAACTCTTTGTGGGTCACACAAAGTTTTGTCGCGTGCGGGAATCGAACCCACAACCTCGTGCACTGCAGGTGCATACTGCGGCCACTGGACCACCAAGGCAGTCATGTTGTCTATGTCCAGCTGTAGACGTCAGTGATTGGCTAAAGAATTCGTTATTTGCGATCATTTGAAGCTATCTAATGTAGCAATTGTTTTAACAATTGGCATTTAAGAATCATCTAAATATAAGACTGAGCTGTCAAAGTTCAAGATCATATTTATAAGAAGATGCAACTCAATATTGAGGTAATAAATATCAATGATATGCAAGGCGACATTAATAAGTGTATCAATGCAATAGAAAACAATATAAATAGAAACATAAAGAAGTATATTCATAGTGCATTAGTTCAAAGGTTTCTTAGAAATGAATTGCATCAATCTTTATAGTTACATAGGTATCGGGACAATCCCACCGCTGTGACTCCTGTGAGCCAGGATTAACAGCGGAGTAACCAACAGATACACCGAGCTTTGACACTCGTGCGTCCCGTGGACAACTAAACCTACTGTCTTGGACCCCGCAACGAATTTAATCAGAAGTAAATAGGAGGAGTTAGAAAGAAAATTTTCCACTTTCCTCCATAGCAAAGTGGGAGACAAAATAAATCTGTATAGGTTTGTGACCTATGAAAAGGAGCACCATGGAGGACCTTAAACTACGGGACCTATGTGAGCTAAGTTTGATTGTTATAATATGTATGCGTTTAAGGCACGGAAATTCCCTCCAGGTGAGACTAAATCCCCATAGTATATAGGTATCATGAAAAGCCACTTATTAGCCATCATTGGCTTCCCTCAAAGACTTTCACAGCTTTTGGTCTTAGGCTGACCTTGTCCATCTGCTGCCAGCAACCTTTAATAGGTCATCGATCCATCTTGTAAGAAGCCTCCACGATCCGTCTTCTAGTTCGTGGAAGGCCCAGTGTTATTAACCAAGTTAGATCAAAATACAAAAGTCGAAATTACATAACTCAACAAATAGTATTTTTATTGTTTTAAAATCTGTCTTAAATACTTTACTTTGTCATTGCACTACTTTTGTAACACCAATAGTAATATTACTTTAGTAGTAATGAAAAAAATAGTTGACTGTGTGTTAAAGAGTGGATCATAAAATTCCGAGGCGCTCATAGCTAAGTGCACTCGCTGTTTGTTAAACGATCAGCAGGCTAAGCTACCAAGGGCGCGGTAACCTTATAGATGGGTGACCGCATAGTGGTATTTCATCTGAGCGTCTCCGTACTTCGGAGGGCACGTTAAAAGTGGGTCCCGACTGTTATTACTCGTCAGATCACGTCAGAGTTGGCCACTAACCAAACGATAAGAAGAAGAAGATAGAATTCCGACATTAATAATAATAATTGTTGTTGTTGTTGTGTAATTTATCTATAATATGTATGTATTTAGAAATATATAAGTATGTTTATCAGTTGTCTGGTTACCATAGTACAGGCTCTGCCTAGTTTGGGATCAGATAGCGATGTGTGAGTTGTCCAGAAAATATTATTATTATTCCCTTTATTAAACTTTCATCTCTTAATTACATTTTTAAATACATACTAATTATAAAAAATATACATTTAAAAATATAAAAAAGGAGGCCCACCGGTATCGGGTACAGGGACCAAGCTACCGGTGGTTAGGGCTCCAGAGACAGGAACCTCCTCACGATGCGCGCCGTGTCCAAGAGAACCGCCTTCTGCATCAGGCCCACAATCCAACCGTCTAACGAGAGCCTCCTAAGGTGTTGATGAAGGCTCTTGGCGATCAGTCCATTGACTGATACAACTATCGGCACAATGATCGCTGAATCTATCTCCCACATGTCAACAATCTCGTGAGCCAAATCCAAATACTTAATTTGTTTTTCTTTCTCGGCTTTCACGAGATTCTCGTCATGTGGGACAGTGATATCAATGATCATTGCAAGGCGCTCTAATCGATCTATCACCACTATATCAGGCTTATTGGCAACAATAGTCCTGTCAGTAATGATAGACCGATCCCAATATATTGTGGCACGACCATTCTCGAGAACTGGGTCGGGCACATACCTATAGTACGGCACCTCCGAGTCCACAAGGTTGTACTTTACAGCAAGTTGCTGATGGACAATCCTGGCCACTTGGTTGTGTCTGTGCAAATACTCGCCGTTTGCAAGACGGGAACAACCAGAAACTATATGCCTGAGAGATTCTCCGGGATGGTGGCAGGCCCGACAAATGTCAACCGTTCCGTCTTTCAGGATATACTTACGGTAGTTGTTCGTCATAACAACTTCGTCCATAATTGCACAGACAAAACCTTCGGTTTCTCCAAAGAGATCGCCGAAACGTAGCCAGGACACAGATGATAAAAATTCTACATCGGGCCCATGCAAGGCCCGATAGAAACGTCCATGCAACTCCTTGCTCCTCCATACTTCCTCACGCTCAGTAGTACTGAGTACTACAGGTTTGCGCCAGTTCTCTTTAGCCAGACCCAGCGGGGTGAGTCCGGTATCCACAGCAACTACGTCCCGATGCACATCCACGTCAGCATTGAGAAAGTATTCTCTGAGGTTGCATACCTCACGGTTGTGGAGGGTCTTGGCACATAAAAAGCCACGACCTCCACATTTCCGTGGGATATACAACCTCATTACTGATGATCGTGGATGGTGCATACGAAAAGCAGTCAACTGTGTTCGGACTCTTCTATCAAGGGCATCCAGTTCAGTCTGAGTCCATTTGAGTATGCCAAAGGAGTACGTTAGGACAGGCATGACCCAGCTGTTAAAAGCACGCACCTTGTTACCACCTGACAAAAGACTTTTAAGAACCTTTGTCAGGCGGCCAAAGAAACGATCCTTTAACACCTGTTTCATGCCAGCATCGGCTATACCTAACGCCTGTGACATACCCAAATATTTGTAGGTTTCGGTTGCAGACAGTGATCTAAGTTGAGTAGAATCTGAGAGTTGTATCCCCTCAGATTCCACCATCCCACCTCGTTTTACATGCATGACCGCGCATTTATCCACACCAAATTCCATCTTGATAGAGTTACTAAAGGCTTCAGTGACCTTTAGTAACGCCATCAACTGAAAACTGGTGGGGGCAAACAACTTTAAGTCATCCATGTAAAGAAGGTGGGATATAACTCGACCACTACTCCTCAACCGATAGCCCAGCCCTGAACTCTCCAGTACGGTACTAAGAGGGTTCAGTGCCAGACAAAACCACAAGGGACTCAGACTGTCACCCTGAAATATACCCCGCCTGATCATGATCAGCTGATCACCATCCCCATCAATCTGTCGACACCCTGGATAGCACAAGACAGACCTCCATTGCCTCATACATGCCTTCAAGAAAGTGCATAGAGTTGTATCAACTTTATACAACTCCAGCACTCTCAAGAGCCATGTATGTGGCACTGAGTCATATGCCTTCTTGTAGTCAATCCAGCATGTAGACAGATTTTTTCGGTTACGGTAAACCTGCTGATTAATGGCCATGTCCATGATCAAGAGCTCTTTAGTGCCACGGGCCCCATTCCTACATCCATTTTGAGAAACAGACAAGATGTTATTATCTACAACATGAGATACAATTTTTGTTCTCAAAATGGATGTAAGAAGTTTATAGACCGTTGGCAAACAAGTAATCGGTCTATAATTCTTGGGATCCGTGGCACTGCCAGATTTATAGAGAAGGTGGGTAATACCAGTCGTCATAAACTGTGGGATCGACCCAGACTCCAAAGATGCCTGAAACTGGGACGCCAAACAAGCGTGCGAGCTATGGAGCCATTTTAGCCAGAAATTCTGCAGTCCGTCCGGACCAGCTGATTTCCAGTTCGGTATCGAACGGACTGCACACGCCACATCCTCTTTCGTAATGGATAATGGCTCCATATTTCGAATTGACGCACACGATCGCTTGACATCCCCGATCCAGTCACCCTCAGTGTGACTGACAGGCACCGACCAGATGTTGCGCCAGAATACACTAGTAGCATCATCTGCTGGTCGGCACCCGTCATCCACATCGGAGACAGGTCGCTCCCACCGTCTATATACCCACCTCTCGTCCCTTTGGAAGGTACAATTCAGGAGGTACCGATCCACCCTTTTCTTATAGCGACGAATGCGATTCGCCCACGCACAAACCTTCTGCTTCAGGAGGTCAATGCGCTCTGTGACTCGTGACGCATAGTCTTGGGGACTAACATCAGTCCCCAAGAACGCCCGCTTCACAAAGCGCATCACTCTCGGGCGAGTATTGCCCGACCTGAAGCAGATTAACTTGCCAATGAGTGCCCTAGCCTCAGCAATACGACGCTCAATCCTACACTGCCATGCAGGCACAGCGGATTTTGGTCGGGTAGCTGCGCTGTTATTAAAAAACCTAACACCAGCTACCCGACATACCGCAACGGCCGCACAGTATAGGATTGAGTGTGTATCACTAATATCTTCACTGTTGTCAAAGTAATTAGACAACAGTGAATCCAGGGCACACACTAATGCAATGTTTTTTTTGTGCGTGGGCAAACGCGGCACTCGAGGTCTGTCGCTAGAGGGTTTGGATCGATACTCCCGAAGGGTACACTCCAAAGCGCTCCTTAACTGATCATAACATTGGGTACTTACGTTTGTAGCCCCACAATCTACCTCCTCAACTGGTTGTACGTGCTGCGGCAGGGGCACATGGGCTGTACCTTGAGTCACAGCCTGCGTCAAGGAAGGGACAGTGAGGTTACCCCGCACGTCAGAACGAAGCCTTTCAAGTGTAGAGTCATCCAACATGTGGGCACGCTGGATAGCCCGCACTTGATCCGATAGTCGCTGCGCTGAGACGTTGACAGAAGGTTCAAGGGCCTGAAACAAAGGCAGCATCCGGTCACGATACATCGTAAGATTGGTTCCTCCCTCTGTTGCCACAAAATATGCCCGCATGACATTTTCATTTATTGACTGCGTCCATCGCATGCGGCGCACATTACCACCGGCAGCGGGGGCCCTATTCGAGGCCGATGGGCCTCGGGTCCCTAAGCGTGCAGGTGGCCGGCCTCTGCCCCGACGACGTACAGGTGTTGGCGACGTCGGCGGGGAGAAATACTCGTCGCTCGAAGATGAAGACACCTCAGCAGCTGGCGTTATCACTGGCGCGGCAACCGCAAGCTGCGAGGTGCATGTGCGCGACGAGTCCGGGGGTGTTATTAGTGCTTCTCTCTTTCTGGCTCTGGTCAACATTGTATTTTCACTGTTTTTCACTTTGTTGTTGTATAGGTTGTATAATAGATTGTATCAAATTGTAGTTGACATCTGTCATAATGATTTTCTTAATTTATATGGATATTGTATAGAAAAATAATATATTGTTATAATAAATAAATATTGCTATTGTTATTTGAGCTTTAATTTAATTTGTGTCCCATAAATCTTAAAATATATAAATAAAATTTATAAAAGTGAAAATTTTTGCTTGTTGTTTATAGTGTTGCCAGTTTATTATTATTATTATTAATACAGTTAAAATTTTCATGTTCATATACGAGTACCGTTTTCAGTATGATTTGTAATTATATACATTTATTTCAACTAAAAAAAAAAGAGCATCGGATCAAATAGAATCATTACCAACATATTGAAGAACATCTAGACCACCAAGAATGTACAAATTAGCACACTGAGCTTATCAACGGACATATTTCTGAGTACGCTCCAAATCGTAATGGTAGAATCATTACGAATGATGAATCAATGGTATCATTACATTGAGCAATAAGAAGTAGTACCATAGGAATGTATAGAAACGGTTTCTCTTTATTATGCCCATGCTTCACAAATCATATGAATTATTATGGGTACAATGTGCTTCTGCTTAAATGATTTTTCTTTCTTTATCCCTTTTAAGGTTCTTACTGTTATTGAACGTACTAGTTCTTACCTTATTTCCATGTATTTAAAGATCTTAGCGAGTATAAACAAATTATTTTGTTTGATCAATTTTATACAAGCTAACTGGTAAATAAACAAGGACTTAAGTATAAATATTACAGCAGAAGTATGAAAAGAAAAGCCTAAACCATCACAATACTTAAAACTTCATCCTTATGTCCTACTACCTCTAATCTCAAATTTCTTACTACGTACGATTAGACTATAGAGCTCTTCAAGAAAAGAGTTATAAGGTTTTAAAAGGATCGCCAACGTGCTAGTGACACCCCTAGCGTTGCATGCTTCCTTAAGCTACGGTAACTGCTTACCATCAAGCGGGTCGTATACTTGTTTGCCACGTTGGTAGTATAAAAATAACTTCTATAGTTTATAAAGGAAATTTCTTCAAATTGACGTTGAGTTACAATACAAATTCTTATTTAACATATTATATATAAGTTACAAAAATTAAATTTATTTCTTAACACTATTGTCAAAATTATCTGTATGTTACTACATATAACGTTAATTAATACATAGTATATTATTATGTGTTAAGTTATAAAAAGTTTTTGCTTTCTTTACGTTCAGTAATTAAGGCAGTTATTATAGCTATAAACCAGCCTCATTTTGAATGGATCATTGTTATAAAGAAATTAATGATGTAACTTTATAGTGCTATTGTTAATGAAGAAACAAAATAACGTTATTATTTTGAAATTATTGCTACTATGGTGGTCTGGATCTATAGAAATTAACTATAAAGCTTCGATTTTCAATAACAAAAAGTCAGGTATAGTATAACATCAAAAGGTATATAATTCAAATGCAATTTCCTGAGTTGTATCGAGGTACGCAGCCGATTCATCGGTTCTCGTCAGCGATTTCGTGACAAGAGAGATGACAACAGTCTTACATAATTTTGAATATCGCTTGACATCACTTAAACTGTTACCGTCCAGTCATAAATTAAATGATTTCTAGAATTCGTTTTAATTTTTTTGAATTTACAAATCTGTCTACAATCATTAGTGAGTAATACAGTTGACGCATGATGACAAATCTTAGTCTTGATTGTTTGAATCATAGCTCTCTTAATATTCACAAATACCTACATAAATTAAATTGGCTTTGTTATAATTAATATCTCTGAAATATCAATAAATAAAAATAATAAAATATTAAAAAAGAACTCACAGGTAGGTATGCAGATTACTTAAATAAATTTTCTTTCCACAATAAAGAAAAATATAGTGATAATATGTATTATACGCATGATAACGTAAAGAGTGAAAGGGCTGAGAAGGCGCCAAAAAATCCTGTAGCTGCCATACAATATAATAAATAACATCAATTAATGAAAGTATTCACTACTCCGAATTGGCAACAACTCTTTTAATCAAGAACGGTAAAATATAAAATGTTAATAATATATTAATTAAAATAATTCAATCAATGCAATCTTGATGCTACCAAGTCTATTAAAATTAAACGCCACCATTATTAAAACAATTATTATTCAACGTATAATCACTACCAATTTAGGGCAGTCCCATTCTGCATTCACGACTGTCATTAAAACAGTCATGAAAATATAAGCGCTTGTAAAACTGAGCAAATTGGAACCTGTGTTGGTTTAAATTAAACTGAAGTGACGATGTTCAAATGACTATGGTGGTCCCTATGATGAATATTATGATCAAAATATAAACCAACTTGATAAAAAATACAGTTGGAGACTTACAGTTTCTAAAGTTGTTGTTACTGGGCAATACGGGAAAACTGTTTTTAAAGTTAGAAAGCTGAAACAAATCGCCATTATTAACATCAGGCTATCGCTGTCCAAACTGCTGGTCAACTTCAGTTATAGAAGGAGTCAAAATACGATTAGATATCGTCTTAACGATAATTTATCGACGTGCACGTGTGGTAGCGGGAAATGACAGTGAGATGCGTAATAATGTTAATAGCAACCTATATTTTGCTGAGATTCCACTTCGACAGTATAAAACTTGCATTACACTATATCACATTCACACGGTACAAGATTGGCCAGTACTTATGTATTTGTTTCATTTATGTTATTCTCTGTTGAATCTCTGAATATAGAAACTCGTGAACTTTGTGAATTACCTATCTTTATGTAAGGTCCCCCGCAACACAGAACTGTGTCTTAATGAGGGAGTTATCTTTTAAAATACAACATAAAATAATATGTGCTGCAAAACAAACTAATTTAAATATTTAAAAAAACATTATTGAACTAAAAAGAGTATCTAATTAAATTCTCATAATAAAAAGTTAATGAATCGTCTATTAACACATAAAGAGGACATCGACAGCAATGACTGTACAATTTCTCACAAAAAGTACCGATATTATTTATTTTTGAAATGTCTTTTTCAATATGGGTACAGAATGATATTGTATAATTTAAATACTTACTTAAATATGCCTAGTATATGTGCAGTATAGGTGTCAGTATCAACGCTTCAATCGTTTATTTTTTTGTACATCAAAACAATTGCCAATAAATTAAGACCCTGAAGTTTATATAAAACATTCAAAACTTATTCTCCAATTTTTAAACCTTTGAGCAATTTTCATAATTTCTGAGCTTAACTTCATCTACAGTATCTACATTTATTTTTAGAAAGCCACCAATAGTGAATCATTTTTTTTTTCAAAAATTTAAAATTATATAACCAACTTAATCTTTTACAATTTTATTAAATTGCAATTATATTAAGCAGATTTCGATAACAAACAGTCAAAGCTATACAACTAATTCTTACATAGAAATTA
This sequence comes from Trisateles emortualis, assembly GCA_947095525.1. Taxonomy (NCBI): domain Eukaryota; kingdom Metazoa; phylum Arthropoda; class Insecta; order Lepidoptera; family Erebidae; genus Trisateles; species Trisateles emortualis. The sequence continues at coordinate 3,169,124 of OX352740.1, read as the reverse complement.
CTTACTAGTAGTAGTTTACCAATGATATTTATAGTACACAACAGCAATTAACATTTTCACATCAATGTTTAGTCGTGCAATTTTATCGTGCGACATAAAATGAGAGACATGTCGACTGTATCTTGAAGTAAACTTTCTAATGTCGGACAGTCTCGTTTTTATATCAGAATTTACTATGCAATTTACTTGTAGGTAGGATGAGGTTTAGGTTGATAGAAGAATAAAAACACAACATACTTAATCAACAATATATTTAATACTATAGAAATGAGAAATAAAAGTAAGGATGAAGACAATTAAAACAGAGGTCCATAACACAGGTTAAAGAACGATAATGATGAAGTATTTTATCGCTTTTAAGACCCTAAAAAGGCTTTAAGGTTATTTTTATTACTAACAAAACAAACAAATCTAGTACTTATATCATTAAAGCTAATGAGTTTGTTTATTTAAATGCGGCAATCTGATGAAGTATCATGTATAACTGTACTGTCTGGCGTACTAGTTAGATGATTACCTCGCTATGGAGACCGCGTCTAGTGTTGTGGTTTCGCGAACACGGAACAAATATTTTTGTGGCCCTCAGACACTTATTTTGAATTGTCAACATACTACTTGGGCAAGACCACAGACAGAAACTAGTCACTCAAGTATGTGAGGGCTTACTAAATAAGTCAACGTAATCAAACAAGAAACTTTAAATCAAAGAAAAATCGTGACTCGTAAGGAAATCCGCGATTATTATAATTTGAAAATTAAAATTCTAAACACATGTCGATATAAATGCAATAGATGATACCTCCTGCGACGAAATATCAACCACTCGTGATAAGCATTAATGAATATTATTGTTATTATGCAATCAATATTGTAAAAGGCATACTTATATACTTGACTGCAGCTAGGATATGGGTAAGAAACAAGATTTTTGATTTTATTGAAAGCAACAATTTAAAATAAAAATGATGAAAGTATTAGGAGCTGATCTTATATGAAAACAATATAGAAACATATAATTTTTTAGTTTTAGTCTTAAATTATAATCAGGTTTTTATTTCAGTGAAATAAAAAACAAGGAACATTCAAGATAAAACATCTTTGTAAGTCAAAATCTAAATCAAACCGCGACTTTATCGGACGCCATTTTACAAAGCCGCACCATTTTTACCGAACCTTATAATTATTCAACAAATAGACGAATACCGAAAGCTATTAAAATTTCTTTTTACTTTAATTTAACCTTAACGAAGGGTCTGTAAAATCGGTCTAGAGTCAATAAAGACAAGATTTACGACAAGTAATCTCGGATAACTTTAGTTAAGAACAAATTGCTTTCGATACAGAATGTACGGCGGCGTTATTTATACGAAATTACGAATTTATTTATTTAGACTTTTAATTGCATCTAAAGATAAGGTTCTATTTTGGTCAATGAATTAAAAATGGGATGAAGGAATGGATAAATACTTTTTGTATTTTTTACTACATAGTCAGACTTATGAAAGCACTTAAACAATATAATGGCAAGTAGAGTCCAATGACACTACGGGACTAAGGTATTGGACTGACTTCTAAAGTTGCAAGTTTGAACTTTAATAATAAATACAAAAAATCACAGGGAGTGGAAAACGGAGAAAACGCAAACAACGTGTTATTTAGTATAATAAATTAACAACGTTGCTGATTAATGCACAAGTTTTTTTATAAAAGTTCAGATAATTTTACTATTTAAAAATAAAAATAAATTATTATTAAAAGTATTATCCATAATACTAACTGTGCTAAATATAAGATCTGATTTACAACTATCTTAGTAGATGACAGATACTGATAAAGATGATGATACAGTTCTGAAAATCTTAAAAACAAGTTAACTTATCTTAACCTACTAAACATATGTCGTAAACAAATGAACCAAAATCTATATGAAATGGTCGTCAAGACACAATTACCATAAACGGTGAAACTTGTCGCGGTCGACTCAGGTGCAGCTAGGCGCCATCCGGTGACTCATACTGTCACCGAGCTTGCACCGTAACCGTGTTGGGTAGTTAAAAATAATGTACGCTCAGTGAATGATAGGCGAAAATGAGAGGCTTTTACTTAAATGCCAGGAGACCGACATTGTGATTTATGTTGAACTAAAAATATTTCTTTGAATTACCTACTTGGCACTATCTATCGCTAAAATCTTTATATTGCCAATTTTTACGTCAGTCAAAACTACTCCAAGTATATTGTTTTTTTTTAAACAAGACTTATAATATATCGCTTATAAAATCACGCCATAGCTTAAGAAATTTGTTCCAGATTATGCCAAATGCAAAAAAGCAAATAAATCGTAAATTAATAGACTAAATAAATTCTATAAAATCGATGTCATGACTAAAAGCCACCGCTGTCAATTTACAATAGAAAAGCTGCTCATAACAAATGTATGATTAAACAAAAACGTACATAAATCTCTTTTCTCTTTAAAATAATAAAGCTGAACTGATTGACGCATCCTGTTACACATTCACTCAGAAGCTGGTTGTGCGCCGTTATGCACGGTGTCGATAGTTGGAAAACGAAGTAGTACACCATAAAAATATAGTCTGAATTTTTATGTTGTAGTAACTTTTTTCAGAGGAACCATAATAAATTTGATTGTCAATAATGCTGTCAGTACTTGTACAACTGTGAAATTTGTTTGTTTTTCAACAACATCAAGTTAGATTTGCGACTAAGCCTCTCTTGATGATCGTCTTAGTGCTTTGATTCGTCAATGTTTAAATGGTCTTCTTTAATGTAAAAAATAGATATTAATATTTACAAAACTGATAAACCTGTTGAACTACCGACTGTTTGTTTCCTTCTATGGCATGTCCTTCTTCAAACGAGGTTTTAACTTCACGGTAAACAGCAATTTGGTTATGTCCCTACCCTACCATTGCCGTAGTCACATAAACTATTTGGGTAAACAGTTCCTATACTATGAATGTCTAAAATTATATGACTTGATTGGTAGGATTTCCAGTTTCAGCCAATACCATAAAGCTATTTGCGTCAATAAGACTATTCATGTAAGCAGGTTAATCGGCAATTCCTAAAGTATGTCAACCTATAGTTAAGACAGAAACTTGCACTCTTACGTCTCTTACATACTTGCACCCACACGTTGGACTCAAACAATCAACTCATGCGCGGTAATGCTAATTTCTATATGCGTGTGCATTCACGCGTGTCGGGCTCGGCCCAGTGCTAGCGTTTCGTGTTGTTTATTATCTAAATGATAATATTTATTGTATAGTTTCCGGATAATAATAATATATTCTGTATTTTTCGCATGGGAACGCAATTAAGACATTTTGGGGTCGATTTTATCAACACCTGTATCTGCATAGTTTACGTTCCCATGTGGTTAACAATGTAAAGTACAGCACGCATTGAACATGATTCATAAATAACTTTTAAAGTATTTTATATAAATTACACCCTGCGTGTGGCATGGAGTATAAATAATCATCTGATATCTGGTATTCCCATGATTTATTGACTGCAATGTTTACTTTTAACAAGCACCAACTCTTTTAGAATTCTTGTGGATGAAGTCGCGAGGTAAAGCTTGAAACTTGAGGAGTTTCTTTTAGCAAGTGTATCTTTCGTAGTAAAGATAGATTTATAGTCTTTATCGTTTCTATTTAATTTATTTATCATGCTCATAATCCTTGTTTTGTTCAATTTATAAAGAACTTTCATAAAAATATTGATACAATTTTATGGCACAAATATAACGAATTTGCGGACATGGTCGGTTAAAATTGAGTAAAGTTCAGGGTTTCCAGTACAATTTCCTGCATATAAATGCATATTTTTATAAACATATTTACTGAATGAAACGAGGTAATGACATCAACATCCTAATAAGGTTGAATTTATTCATGTTTAATGTATTTATTATACAAATATGCTCTTCGCTATGGTCCATTTTGATATAAACTGAATTTAAATGGCTTCTTTGTGATTTTGTTATTATTACTGATTTACATGCGTTCAACACACCATATATATACATTTTAGTTATTAAATATATTACTAGTATAAAATAAATTAATTTATATTTTAAATAATAGAGAGTTAAGTAAGACATATATTACAATAAGCACTGAATGCTGATTAATAATGACTATCTTATTAATGATTTTATAATAAAAATACTTTAGAAATTATTATACACCTCTTGTCTAGTCTTGTGTCTTAGCCATTGAATGCAGCTCCCTAAATCATGTTTACCTAGAAATTGATTCTAGTTTACGTTAAATAAACTTGAACTGAAAATATATTTTTTCCAACTGACAAGTAAATATTTCAATACAATTAAGTATTTCAAAACAAACACGTACTATAGTGAATTACAGATTGTATTTATTTATAACATGCGTTTTTTAGACAAAAACAGGGTCACTCTTTACTAAAGCTGACGTTTCGTTTTCACTTGCACTTTTCAAAATATCTTCAACCTTTTTCATAAAAGACTGCGAACAGACGATTGCACTTAACTTTCATTAATTCACGACGACTTTCGCTATTTTAAAGTCCACCACGCTAGAACAAAGACCACACTCTCAATGATGTCAATGGAAGACAATTGAATAAGTGCTTAGTGGGCGGGCACCGAAATACACACAACTTTTGCTTTCGAAGAGCATTGCTTTGTTTATATAAAGAGCTCAGCATGACTAAGTTTAATTACGTATATTGATTTTCTGGAAACTCACACATTTCTTGAAATAAATTATAAGCTTTTTATAGATCAATTTGTTAAAATTCAATTTTGTCAGCTTTTAATTATATGTTTATTAAGATTGAAAAATTCAACAAAAAGACTAGTGTTAATGAATATATAATTTCATTACATTCTTACGACAATATATTATCAGCCTATCCCAGATTGTTGTTGGACATAGGCTTCTCCAAATATACGCCGCTTAACACGACCCTCAACTTCTTGCCTCCAGCTGCTCCCAGCCAGTTTGCGATGATTGTCACTCCACATCATTACATGCGCTAAATACTAACTACTAAATGTTGCTAAATATCTTAAAGATTCCTAAGAGATGCCTCATCTAAAAGGTAATAATGCCTTAGATTAACAGGTCATTTAACGTCTAAAATGCAGTCCACATCCTAAAACTCAGGTAAACAGGCTGCATTTTTGTGTGAATCATCATATGGTGTGTTCACACTGGGGCACTAGCTAAATTAATCTATTATCAATTTATTACATCAAAAAAAAATGTGTGTAATAACAGGCGTATATTGCGTCATTGCAATTTAAAAAAATGCAAATTATGATAAGTGTATCTGTACCTATTCTACAATAAGCAAATGGGAATAGATTTTCCTGATATTTTCGATTAACATGCTTAGCAAAATATGAGTGCATGCAATTATGATGATAATTATGAAACCACAGACTTTTTTACGATTTGTTAATTCTTTTTCATCATCATCGTTATAGTCAGTATCACACTCAACTTCTGTACATCCTCGGCCTCTTACATTCAGAAATTTGGTATACAGAATTAAATATATGTAACTACTTGATTCTCTTTAAACTTCAAAGCTAGCTAACTACTAGGTATCTAAAACTATCAGTCGAACAAACTGTATCATTACGATCATTAGTGTCTGCAGTAACCATGTGAACTGCTAGCAAACTGATGATGGCAGTTCACTGCGCTGATATAAACCTAGCTTTACAACGTTGCAGTGCTTATAAAATGATTCATGTGAGAAAACTCTCGAGTTGTAAATTTGATGGAAGTCGTTAGTAGCAGTAAAGTTTATAGTTTTAAGTCTTGATATCAATCACTATAAGGTGTGAGTTTTATAGGTGAAAGATGTTTTACAACTTATTGCACCTCTGAGTAGAATTACGAAGTGTTTTATTTGATTTGAAGCTCTTAGTACTTTTTAGTTTGAAGATACGTATATTAGCTGATATTTTCAAAGTGAAGGTGTGTTTCTTTGTTTAATGTTTTTATTGAAAAATTGAGCCACGAGTTCGACAAATTAAGAAATCATTCAATTCAAAGGCTAGCCTATCGGTCTATTGGTTAGTGACCCTTACTGCTAAGCCGGAGCTGGTGCGCTTTTCACCCAAGACTACAACCCGCCGGCTGATTCTCTAAGAATCAGCGAGCGCAAACTGACAGTTGTGATTGCTCGGTGACGGCACACACGTATTGCTAAACGTCAAAAGGCTCGGTTTCCGCTCTTACGGAATACCGATTTTCAATCTGACAGCCAGATTTTGCTCCGTTTTCGCGGTCACTCGGTTTTCGCTCTTACTGAATACCCCTGCCGGTTCAAACCTAAGCAGTCAGCTTAGCCATCAAGCGGACTGTATGCTTAATTTGCGTAAATATATATTAAAACAAGTAAATTTATTTTTATCGAGCGAACATATTTAGCCGTTGATGTCACCACCAAAAATAAGTAAAAAATATATTTCAGTTGCGACAACACTACGTGTAAATGTTGCAACATTATAATTATTATCTGTGTACTTAAATTAAAACCCAAAAAAGGAAATTATCGACAACTTATATATTTTATTCCCATGTTATTACATACAATTAACTAGTGTCATTCGAAGTGTCTTTCAATCACTGATCAACTATTTTTATTACGTACTTTATATTTTCAATAAAAAAACTTTCAATTTAATCGATAATGCGTAAGAATATCGATATATTATCGATAAATACAAAGCTATAAATGTTAAAGTGGCGTTTTAAAGTTGCACAACTTTTAATAATTGTTAGTCGAATTTTATTAATTTTCTGACACCTTTGTAGGTGTTAAGTTTTAAGTTATAAACAAGAGGGTACATACTTTGTGTTTTTTGTTAATAAAAAGTATGCCTCATGGTCGCCTTTCACAAGAAATGAGTGCGGTGTTAAATTTTAAATTTTACGATGTCTACTTTATCGATAATTTCTTAGCACTAAATGTCTGTAAAAGCTTGAAAGTGTTGTGGATTTTTTCTAAGAGTTTGCCGGCAGCCGGCACCTTGTCGCCGATGTCACTATTAACTTGTCGAAGAAATTTCCAATTGTCAACACTTGAAATGTTTTTTACACCCATTTATGCTACTGTGTGTAAAAAAATGTCTGGTATTATTGTGTACGTTGTCAATAAATAAATGTGTAAGTATTAAAGCTTACCTTTAGCTTTTTGTTTCTTCTTATTATAACTAAGACATCGTACAAAAAAAGATCGAAAATGTCCTAAAATTTGACAGCTCTTTAGTTAGTCACAATGGTACAAATAGTCAAACCAAATTGGTTTACTGACTCTTTAAGAAGAGAAATATTTTGTTCCGTTATTCATTATTTTAAAAACTGGGTGTTAGCTCATAGTTCAATAATAAAGGTGGTATTAAAGCAGGATAAGTAATGTAAGAAGACAATTATGATTTAGAATTATGATGAAATAGAATTATGATTTAATAACTAGATTATTTTTTGACATTTCTTTTTGAATTTAAAAAACAACTCCTGCCTTAGGAAATGTGAGACCTTACACAACAACAACATTTATGGATCATAGTTTTGTCCTGTATGGGAATCGAACAGCGAGATAAACAACTTCACCACTAGACCACACATGTAATCGAATATGTAATATGCAAGTTCTAAAACTTTTATATTTTTATACTTCAAATAAATTTTATAGGATGTATTAAACGTACCTGTCCGTATGATGATGGGTTAAGAATACAAATGTCACCACCCCGTTCCACCCCGAAGGTGTCGTAAGAGTCAACTAAGGGAGTAAGTCAAGCAGACAATGTCTACTACTCCACTGCAAGAAATCGGAAATCTCGAAACAAAACCCTATACTAACCCGTTAGTCAGCGGTATAGTAGGTTAATATCCCTCCAAGTGCATCGAGGAGGCCCGTGCCCAGCAGTGGGACGTTTTTGGGTTGAGATGATGATAATTAAATTTACCAATAGTATTTTACTAAGAACAACATTGTTTAATTAAAGTTACAGTATAATTCAGTACCATACTACTCGTATTAATTATTGAACAACAAAATAATATATATCTTTAAAAAATGTATTTACTTTGATATAAAGCTAAACAGTTAGACCTTATTTTTATTGTCTTATAGTCGATATTTGCATGTATAAATATAAAATTTCTACATCCTTATGATGATAATTTACAGACGCGACAGTAAATTTAATAGTTCTATGAATTAATATTTTAATACGTTTTACAAATGTTATATGTATAATAATTTATAGTAGTCGTAATCTCAGTTTTCTATTCCTCTAATTAAGTTTTACAACTGTAACTATGTCTATGCAAGTTAAATGTACTATAACAGTAGTACGACATAAGCTTTCATCTCCTCTATCAATAAGTCCATCCTACAGTAACTGTTGTCCGGAAAAGATCGCTTTTAGCGATAAGATAAGATTACCTCATAACTCTTTTCTTGAAGAACCTCATACTATAGTCTTTGGGGAAAACCTCGGCAGGAAGCTTATAACACAATCAATGGTAAGTGGTAGGAAATTCCTTTGAAATGTATTCGTGTAAGTATAAGCTAGTTAATTGGTCTATAAAAAGAAAATAATTTAAAAAATATTTAATGACTGCCTCGGTGGTCCAGTGGCCGCAGTATGCGCTCATGAAAGAGAACTCCCGCACTAGAGAACAAGCTCGGTGTCGCGGGGGACTTTACAAACATACAATTAACGGACACAAATTATACCCTGACTCAGAACAGTTCTTTGTGGGTCACACAAAGTTTTGTCCTGTGTGGGAATCAAACCCACAACCTCGTGCACAGCAGGCGCATACTGCGGCTACCGAGACAGTCAATCAACTCATATTACCACGATATAGTCTGCAGCAAACTGTAAGCTTAATAATAACAAACCCAAATAGTCTATCTGTATGAAACGCAGTTAATTACACTGCCATTTTGTAATGATTTTAACTAAATGGACTTGTTTATAACATTGATTATTACCTATCAATATTCATGGGGCACGTTTAAGTTACAAATTTATCTTAAAACCACATTTAATAACTTGTAATTTAAATTTTTAGATATGATATTATAGTAAACTGGTGTTTGAGATTAGAAATTAATTGAAATTATAATATCATTTAATTTTAATTGATTTTATATGGGAAATTATAAGTCTAGCCACAAAAATATTTATTGGACACGTGATTAAACTTCTAATTTTATTACTAAGCAACGGGAAAATGACATAGCCTCTAATAAACTAATTCGTCTTTTTTACAACGCCCGCTAAATATTCTATAGAAAGCGTCAAGTAAAGATCATCAATTATTGTGACTTGTCCTTCTTATTTATGCATTACCACCTAATTTACTAACTCGGCCACGGATTTTACATCTCGTCACCATTTTACGTTTTACAGCTTCTACGCAATGTCCTCAAAAAAATATAATTCAAGCTTCTACAGAAAGCACCATTTATTATAACTTAGCATGTAAAATAATACATCATATTCTTTTATCGTGAAATAAGATACTGTAAATTCTAGCCCTGCGACTAAATTAATAGGTGGGCGACTAAATTACTAAGTGACCGACTAGAAAGTCATGCATTTGAATATTATTATATATTCATGCATTTGCTACCAGAAACGAGATGCTATCAGACAAGTAGGTTAGGTTAGGTTAGAACTGTGACCCTAACAACGCGCGAGCCGAGCGAGCGAAGCGAGCGTGCCGCGGCAGCGGCCGGCGAAGCGCTAATTTTTATAAATTGTGTTCGCCCTCAGTTTTTAGCTCACTTAGTATTTCTGTACGCCATATTCAGTAATTTGGACACCCATAAATTGAATTTATAGTCGCTCGTTTAAATACTAGCCCTTTTCATATGTTTCTATTATTTCTATAAGTAAAATGATGGTTATTCAATAAACAAATTGATTTTTCAAAAATAAAGTCTTTTATTTTGTATCTCCTCAATAGCTTCTGATAATATTAGTGGCCAATATACCGACTATTTGATGACATTTTTAGCAAAATTTTGACTATCGATTTATATGGGATGAGTTACATTTTAAACGTACTCAGTTAAAAAGTTAGATGCTAAATAAATATATATTTTGATGTCATTTAATAGTATTTTAGAAGTTTACTATTAGAATGCATGCTACAAATTTAGATGCTAAAAAATAATCATTATGCTGAATAGTATTTAGAGTGGTTCACATAGAAGATAACTAGTGGCTAAGATAGTATTATTTTGATGCTCGTTAATTGTGGCTGACTTAGTAATTTAGAAGGCAACATACATTTTTGGGGGCGAATAATGATACTAAAAAGAAGCCTGTTTAATTAGCACCCATTTTATATATTGAAGTAAAGAAACTACAAGGTAGGATCAGTGGCTATCTGGCCTTTTACCACTAGGTAAAAAGCCAAAGGTGTTGTGGGTTCGATCACTTCGATCCACATATGAAAAATGGTGTTATCTGCAAAGGTTGTTTCGAGTATGGGTATACTTTGTGTCCTTAAATTGTGTGCTTTAAAGTACCCCGCAACATGGGGCTTATTTTCTAATGTTAGCGAAAGTTGTTAAAAATAACATTATTTTCACAAATTACAAACTTTCCCTTCTGTGGATTGCTCACTAGTGTGGTTCTCTCCTCCCTCAAGAATAAATTACAAAAGGGAGAGAACCATTATAATTTTGAATATTTCAGTGGGTTAAGTTACCAAGGGTGCGGTAATCCAATAGATGGGTGACCGCATAGTGGTATTCAATCTAAGCGTCTCCATGCTTTGAGCACGTTACAAGTCGGTCCCGTATGTTAACAGTCGTTAGATCACGACAGAGGTCTAAATTTGGGCGATCTAAATAACTCTGTCACCAGCTCTAGAAAAGGGACATTGGCATAAGTTTACGATATAACTCACGTAAAATCGCAAATTGTTTTCTATTCTATTCGATTCGACTAACGTTTATGCCACTTATCTAAAGGGGCATGTTGGCTACTAACCAAACGATAGCAAGAAGATTTTGAATACAGCCTCGCAACGTGACATGAGCTTGTTAAAAGCACACATCACAGTTCCAAAGTTGATGTTCCACAAACAAGTACATATATGAACAGGACAAACGCCACCCCTACTACTTAACCGCTTACTATTTGACCAGGTGAGCTATTACTGTACTGTATTTAGACAACAGTTTAACGGGCAAGAGCGTGATCTCTCATTCAACGTTTGTTTTCTCATTTGTTTGTGTAGGAATGAGTTTGGAACAAATGGTATCTAGTTTTTTAATTAGGGCTCAATTGAAATCTTAAGTTTTTGTATTTTGTTTTCGTTTCAATGATATCATTCATAATTTATAATATAATGTAATGGACAAATGGCATATGCTATAGTCGAATCGAAAAATCAAAGAAAATAATGTATGGAATTTGACGTAAGTTTACGACATTATATCGTAAACTTACGTCAAACCCCATACATTTGCTTTTTTGACTTTTCGATTCGACTTTCGTTTATGCCACTTGTCTAGAGGGGCTGTTTATCTAGTAGCTAGTGACTGACTGCTACGTCGAAGGTCGTGGATTAGATTCCCACTTGGGACAAATCTTTATGTGATTCATAAAATGTTTGTTCCGAGTCTGGGTGTAATTTTTGTCTGTGAACTGTATGTTTACAAAGTCCCCTGAGACATAGGGATTGTTCCCTAGTGCGGGAGTTGTATTTTTAAAAGATAATAAAAACATTATAAAGTAGGCGTTTTTAAATGATACATTATAAAATTCTTCCATGTCTTGCCTAAATTTCAATAACACCATCTGTTTGTGTCCATAAATGTGGCTCACAAACCAGATTTGGTCCTTTGGACTTTCTTTGATATGTTTACTTATACCATACGCGCCATCCGCGTCGGTATGTCGTTTTAAATCAAAATTACGATGCGTTTGCGCATACACTGACGCTGTACTGGGATTAATTTTATGGCTTATATTGAATTCACTACGGATGGTAATAATTTATGTAGTAATTTTTTTGGGTATTACAATGTCTGGGTGTAATTTGTGTCCGTTAATTGTATGTTTGTAAAGTCCCCCGCGACACAGAGCTTGTTCTCTAGTGCGGGAGTTGTCTTTTTGAAACAAAGAAAAAAAAAATGTTGTTGATATTAAACTTATTTATGTATTTTTTTATTACTGTCATGTTTTCAGTACTTATTTGTTACAGTAGTAATTATCCCATTTTAACCTCCAGAATTAATCATAACAGCAGGCACCCGTGCCCCGCAACAGGCTGAACTAGACACCTTTTTTTGTACGGTCATGAGACACATGAGTTAATAAGTTATTTGCTGTTTTGTTTTATGTATACCCTGTGCTGTGTCTTATGTTCGATATCATAATAAATGCTTTTTCTTTCTTTCATTCTTTCAGTCTCTCCCGTTTTCGTGTATTTTCTATGTATTTTTTGTTTTTTGTTAAATGTATTTTTTCCTTTTTTTTAAGAAGTGTTAATATATTAGGTATATTATAACTGGATTTTATTTTATTAACAAATTTATTTTATTTGTTGCAGGTAAACATCGTGCTTATAACTACAAAAAAAATAAGTTTTTTTAAATAATTAAGTAAGTAAAAACCGTTTAAACACAAGAGATACTTCAAGGAAGGAGTTATAAGGTTTTTAAAGAGTCGGCAACGCGCGAGTGATACCCCTGGTGCTGCAAGCGTCCGTAGGCTACAGCAACTGCTTACCACCGCGGGCCGTATACTTGTTGGCCTTCTTGTATAAAAATAATACCTTATAATATACTCGTAGATATAGTATGATCAAAATGCATGGAACGCACAGAAGACCCCAAAGGTTCTGTTCCCACTGTTCTTCAAACAGCAGCAGTTCAGCAATCCTATCACTGAAAAGCTAAATATTCTTTAAAACTTTTAATATATTTAATCTAAAGTAAATTGCACATAACTAGTGGTTTAATCCGAGGTTGTCAGCCATATTTAATATTATAACAGCCTTTACTTAATAGGTGTGAATAAGCACCAGTAATGGCCTGTATTTACATTACATGTAGGTTATGTTGAAGGCTTTTTATTACTAAGGTGAGCAGAGTTGTCGGTAAATATATTTTTCATTCGTTCTTCTGTAGCCTTAGTTTTCGATCAAAAGTTATTTTGCTTAAAAGCTTATTGAAAGAAATTAAGTAATTAAGTCTCCAAATGTAATGGAGAGAGCTATGCTTAAAGATTCCCTGTGAAATCGAATCAGAAAAGAGAAGATCCGTATGAGAATTAAAGTGACCGATATAGCTCGAAGAATTGGCTCAATTTAGTTAGAACTGATGACCGTTAGGGCAGAAAAGTTCTGGCGGTTCAACAAGATGGACCGACGACTTGGTAAAGGTCGCGGGTACCCGATGGATAAGGTCAGCTCAGGACCAAATCCTGTAGAAAACATTGGGGGGGGGGCTATGTCCAGCAGTGGACGTCTTTTGGCTGAGACGATGATGATGAAGTAATTAAAAATTGATATTAAAAGAGAGAAGTGGAAGGCAAGTAAGAAAGCCTTAGGCTTGCCGTGCAATACCAGTGCTATCACTTGCGTGTTGTTAACCTGCTATTTTTTACAACAGGGCGTTCTGATGGAAAAAATCATCCCTAAATAAAGTGCTTCTTTGCTATTTGTGGCTGATAAAATCTAGTGAACACAGATATCCTAACAATGCAAGATATAAGCTGCTTTCTATCATGCTGGGTTAACAGCAAGCGAAAGCAAGTAATATTATAATAAACGCAAATCCTTATTTATATATATAATTTCTAACTCGCAAGTTAGAAGCCATTGCAATTGTTATGTAAATGTAAAGAAACCTGACCTATTCAAACAACAGGTCTAGGTCTAACCTAGATTTATTGAAATCCCTGCTGGTTAATCTAGCCATTGGACAAGCGTGTCATGGCCGACATCTAGAAACATACTGTGGATACTTCATTATAATTACATATTATGACTATTTCTCATTTTAAATTATGTTTTTTGAAGTGAAAACTTCTTTTAGCATGGTACGCATATTTTTAGATGAGATTAAATCTCTGGATTCGCGACATCGTTACGAGACGCAGCTTGACATATCCGAAAAATCTTTTTTCGACTGTCACGTTATTAAAAGCAAAGAGGGGATAAATTCATGTACATATAGAAAACCGCGAACGCGTCTAGATAAATAAATAAAACATTTATTGCTATACAATTTATAACAACTGTTTTGCCTAGTGTTTTCACTTCTTTCTAGAAGTGAAAACTGCAGTTTTTTTTAAAATATATTAAGAGAGGTAGACCGCAATACAAGCGAGCAGGCCCGACTGGGGAAGATACGGAAGAATATAGCCAAATAACTATACACAGCGGTGTAGTTGTATGCCTGTGTGTGGGTACAGGTCTCCAGCGCTTATTTGGGCATGCGTTTTTACCAAAACGCTTTCCTATCCCAGGGATACTCCATCACCTAATTTGTGGCTACCACAAATTCCGTCGTTCCGAGTATCAGTGTACTCTGTATATTGTGTTTGTAATGAACCTGCGCTTTCGTTCATTTAGGTTACAAAGTAACACTTATGAAGTTCATAAATTATGAATATGTCAGAAAGATGATGTCAGCTAATTTATCTATGACTAGATCGCTGACGTGGAGCCAAGAGAAGAACTAGCAAGAAACTCAGGCCACGCTTTTTAAACGCCAGATAGTTAATCTTTTGACATTTACAATTATGGTTGCATGCAAACGCATGCAGTCAAACTATGATACTTACTTTATTGATAAGAAAGTTATCGTATACGCCTTGTACTACTGCAGGAGCTGACTTTCTATTTTTTGTTTAGGTACCTATGGAAGAGTAACCGTCTTTTCCACACGAGGTGTGTGACTTATCTTATATTTTAATCAAAACTGTTACGACACTCACTTAAATATATACATTGACCCAAAAAGTCATTTTACCTCTTATGTCTTATTATTGTACACATGTACGAATGTTAGCTCCTTTAGCAGCGGTGGGCTCCATTTGATGATGTCTCTCACGATTCTCCTGTAACTCGGGCAGACCACATCGGCTAACCATAGTTAGGACTGATACAGAGCAATTATGATTCCTCGTTTCAGAACCGCACCCGGGACTTCTCGGCAATCCTACTCACTACCACTGCGCCAACAAGACTTAATGAGCTTTTTATAGGGTCGAATTCCTCAACACTATATAACTACACACCTATTATTTACAACAAATATAATACTATACGAACTAATTTTACTATCGATTTGCGTTTAAGGCTTGTAAACAGTAAAGTTTACGACAATGTTAGTCGATAACCTCCATTAATAACAAAGTTGTGAATGTATTTATGGATAATATTATGTACTGGGTAATATTGTAACACCTTTTATGATATACATACAGTTACAAATAATTATGATAATTATTTACTGCTATTTGAAGTGAAAAGTTCTTTATGCCCATTAAGGAGTTTTTGGGAGAATAAAAATCATGTAACTCGCGTCATCGTCACCGAAGGCTTTAAATGAGATAAACCAGAAATAATTGAAAAATAGAAGTAAACACTTCTTGAGACGCGATGAGCACATAATTCAAAAATAAAAGTGAATACTTCTTTATGCCAGTTGAGGACTTTTTGGGTGAACAAAAATCATGAAACTCGCGTCATCATTACCGAATGCTTTCCACGAGACAAACCAAAATAAATTCAAAAATAAAAATCTAATAGCTCGACGATACAATTCACAAGTTACTTAGTTTTCACTTCTGTCAGCAGTCCCCAAAGACTGCCCTCCATGTTTTTTTTATACTTCTTAGGTGGCAAACAATCATAATTTTGATGGTAAGCAGTTACCGTAGCCTATGGATGCTTATACTTAGACTTAGCCGAGACATAAATATACATTAGGGTTATCTGATAGAATTTACCTGGGATAAAAAAGCGTTTAGTTAACACGTTCATGGACACAAACCATTCTTAAAAATTTGTGATATGACACACAAATTTGCCATACAAAATAGTATCACGTCTGCGGGCGGATTGCCACGTTATTCGATTTTAAAAGTATGTGTTACGGCAGTAACGGTCAGAGACGTAACCGCCTGTAGACGGACATTCATACCAGATGAATTCTAAACGTCGTGTTATGGCACTACGGCCACAGACGAAATCGTCTATAGCCGAATTGTCATATCAAGTATGTTCCTAGGCGGGTGTTGTGGCATTACGGCTAAAGGCGTGCCCGTCTACAGACGGACTGCTCCATCAAGCGTACCACGACAGATGTGTTGTACTAACAACGGCCACAGACGAGTCAGGATGTAATTCAAAATACATGTAAAATCAACATAATCTTTATTCATCTTCAAAAATAAAACATAACTATCTTCTTTCATGAAAAACATAATATTTTATATAACTATTATGGCACATATCCAGGAACATTAAGTACTTTAACAATAATCTAGCTTAAATAATCAGTTCACAAAGGAATTACTCTTTCATTTATTACTAATCAGTCTTCCATTGAGCGTTATTATTATTAATAAAATCACAATAAGTGTTATAAAAAACGAAAAAACAATCAAAATCTATATCAAATAAGTGACTAAATAAAGTAATATTAAACATTTTGAGATAGATGCCATTCTTCAAAACAAGTAGGGCATAATGGCGGGGAGTCAAGGCATCCCTTGCACCGGTAACTAGTCTCACGGCGTATTTTCTTTTTCTGGCACACCCTGCAATTTTTAAAAGCAAACTTCTTTTTTGAAGGATCTTTGCCCTCTATTCTTACTGGCCAGTGACCAAAGCCGGTTGCCGAAGAAGTTCCCGGTTGAGGCTGTGGTTGCTTCACTGGAGCCTTTTTTCTATTCCAGTTGGCTTTTGGTTCGAGAACCAAGTCTTTGCCAATCTTGTTTTCATCAATCTTTAAAAGACTTTTAATCAACTTGTCTCTGTACTCGATGTATTCGGATTTGATATTCTTTTGTACAAAATGACTGAACAAATAATACGCATTCCAGGTAGTAAGGTCCATCATGTGAAAGAGAACTTTTTTATACCAGCGAATAGTTTTTCGCGGACAAGAGTAATAACTCACCATTTGGTCAGCACGATCGATTCCGGACATATGAGCATTATATCGGACCACTTCTTTTGGCTTCATGAGTTTCTGTCCTCTTTTATTCGTCACTTCAATCATATTAGGGTGATCAAGTGTTGTAATCATCAGAACTTGCCTCTTGTCTTTCCAGTGACTCACGTATACTTTATTCTTTCTAAGCCATCTGTGTTCACCTTTTTTCAATTTCGCTTTAGTTAATACACTAGGGTTACCCCTACGGTTTACTCGTAAAGTTCCATTAGTGTGTGTTTTGAGATCAAGAAGTTTTTCAGAAAGGGTCACCGAATTATAGAAATTATCCATATATAATTCGTGCCCTTTAAGTAGATATGGTCTCATCAAACGTAAAACTAGTTTTTCTATTTTAGGACTTGTATCATCATCATTCAATGCTTGCTTTCCAGAATACATCAAAATATTTAGAATATATCCATCATCAGTAGCCAATATGTAAAATTTAATGCCGTATTTAGTTTTTTTATTTTTCATATATGTACGAAAAACTAGGCGTCCTCTATAAAGCATCAGGGATTCGTCTAGTGATAATTCCTTTTTAGGCTGGTAAACGTTTCGAAAATTCTGTGTCAACATATTGATAAATGTAGTCACCTTGTCGGATCCTTGAGAATTAACTTCTGAACAGCAAATGCAACGTAACAGTTGCTCATATCTTCGATTTGACATAACGTGACTGAAAATCGGGTGATAGTATAAAACATCTGTATGCGTGAAAAGCTTTCTTCGGTCTGGAACTTTAATCTGGCCTTGTAGTAATGTGAGACCGAGAAACTTTTTAATTTCCTCGACGCTCGTCTCCTGAAATACTTTATTTCGACTATTACGTGTATGGGGTCTGTTTTGATTAGTGAGAGATTTTCCATAGGCGTTCGTGCATGTAACCAAATACTCAATCATATTTGGTGGGAACATCAAATCAAATAACTCTTCTACAGTCGTATTCTGATCTATGTGGACACGAGGGCCAGAAGTAGTTGAATCAAAATGAAATTCAGGTATGTCTGTCACGATATCTTCCCATTCGTCACTTACGGGACTCGGTGGTGTATAGGAGCGTGTAGTATTACGTACCTGCACCTCATCTACTCGGATCGGTAATGAGCTATGTAGTTCCTGGTAACTAGCATTGTCTTCTTGGATTACAGAAGCGGATTCGTTTTCAGCATCGAATAGATTTTCAGGTTCATCCAGCCGCCCTATATTTTGAGTGTCAATATTGCTTTCAGATAGGTTATCGTTCTCCTCGCACGATTCCTTGTCACTCTCTGCCTTCGAGCTTTCAGATTCCGAAACAGTAACCTGTCTTGATAATTGTCTTGGTCGGCTAAATATTTCATAATCCTCCGAGTCAGTACTCAAGTTAACCTCATTTGCAGGTTCATAATTTGCATCAGAACCATATTCACCATCTACATCACTGTACGGATCCTGATTTTTATTGCTCGAGTCAGAGTCGGAGTCAAACAAACTACGCCGAACGTTGAAAGGAGGTGTGGTTCTTTTGCCCGATGCCATCTGTAATAAGTTTATGCGATTACAATTTAAAAAATAGTAATAATAATAGCATCAGTCTACTATGGCGTGTGTTAGGAAAGGTCTATGTCCAGCAGTGGACTGCGATATGCGGATTGATTGATTGAATAGCATCAGTTTGATATGCCAACATCAATATCGAAAATTTAAAAACATTTCAACAGTTTTTATAAGTAGGTAGGCACTTCAATATTTTCTGTCTACGTGCTCTTATCAGCACCAAATTCAAATAAACATCATTCGCTATACATTGAAATAATCGGCAAATAAATATTTCGTATTTGTGATCGTGAATTATGAGTAAAATAATACGTACCATTCATCAAAAATCGCCGCAGCGCACCTTGTTGGACGTACTTCCTCCCGCTGTGGCGCGGGGCGACTGATCGATCAAAAGTGTAGGTAGATCGTCCGGCCACAGACGGAGTATCACAACACGATGCTCTTCAATGTGTGCGTGACAGAGGTAACTTGTGTGCACGCGCAAGAGTGTTTGATGTGACACTAGCGGTCTGTATTACAGCCTAAAATGGCACAGAGTCATATCTTTCCTATAAATGTAATGGGAAATGGTCGGCTGTGGACGTAATTCGACTTTTGACGTATTTTAAATCACCGGCCACAGCCGTAGTGCCATATTATGAGGGTAATAATTTACGTCTCTCGACGTACTGTCCGTGAACGTGTTAAAAACGCATCCCTAATTGAGTTCTGGACACCTATACTCACATACAAGAATACAACTACACCGCTGTGTATCTAGTCATTTCACTGTGGTATCTCTAGACTTGTCGCCGAAGCACGGAGACTTGTTTTGGGAATACATCACTATTTTATCAATAAAGTTAGTATCGTGTTTTGACTGCATCAGCTTGCATGCTATCATACTTGTATTTACAAAAGATTGTAACTATCAGGCGATTAAAAAGAGTGGCCTGAGTTTCTTGCTAGTTCTTCTCAAGGATCCACGTCAGCGAACTAGCCGTAGGAAAATTTAGCTGACATCATCTTTCTGGTTATTCATAATTTATGACCTTCATAAGTGTTACTTTGTAACCTAAATGAATGAATGAATTTTGAATTTGAGTTTGAGTTTGAATTGATCTCTATCATTTAGAAAGAACGACACATTTGATCAAAGTTTCCGTTGACATCGACGTCATCGAGGAAGTACACCATTAAACTTACAGTAAAATCATTGTAAACCATTCCCGGTAGCGATGTTCTAGATAAGCGCAAATTATTCAATTATACCGTCTCAAGCGGCTTAAACAATTGATAAACATTATATAGGATGTTGTACCTTAATATATAAAAGATAAGTTTCAAATTCACTTGGCACACTATTAGTAAAATGATTCAAAGTATAATGTTACCATTTCGACTATTTTATGTCGTGTATTAGAATAAGGAAGTGGAATAAATAGATGATTTTTATTTAATTATTTAGTCAAAGTCCAGAGATACTCTTTTTTCAGCGTTGCATGATGCCAAATAATACCGCATTTGATTAGTTGTTCATACATGTTTCATTTTAATTTTGTTTTACATTATTGTTCATCTTCTCTCTGTACAGTTAGATAGATATATGTCTCATTCTCATCTAACTAACCATATTATATATAAGAAAGTTGTAGTTTCTGTATACTTACACCATTAATAGCTATAGTAAGCATCATAGATATATTCCCATTCTCTTTTTCATATGCATGCAGAGTTTACCTGTAAGTGATTGTTACACTTTTGCTACATTTTATATTTGATTTAACCATTGTTTTAATACCCCCGTGTAAACAAGTGTTGGTGAACCAATAAAATAAAATAAAAAAAATGATTTGCTTATATTTAGTGTGGGTAAAGTTCTGGATACAGAAGTAGGATACCGTCTCATAGGACTACAAAAAGGAATCTAGATATGCAAGTGCACTTTCCCTGTGTTTGCACACAGACTTATGCACTACAATAGGAAGTTTCTGATGAAACTAGCTGTAACCTAAATTCGGGTAGAAGTATTAGTAAGACTCTTTCTCTTTTTTTTAAAGACAACTTCCGCACTAGAGAACAAGCTCTGTGTCGCGGGGGACTTTACAAACATAAAATTAACGGACACAGATTACACACAGACTCAGAACAATTCTTTGTGGGTCACACAAAGTTTTGTCCTGTGTGGGAATCGAACCCCCAACCTCGTGCACCGCAGGCGCATACTGCGGCCACTGGACCACCGAGGCAGTCAGTTATTTTTTAAGACAACTCTTGCACTATTTTGCAAGCTAGCAATAATTCACGGGCACAAAGTACACTACAATACAAACTCCGAACAATTATGTGTGGATGGTTTCCGCCTAGAACGCCTACTTCCTAAGGACCTCTTCACACTAGCGTTTTTCCAGCGTAGGCGTTCGATGAACTTAAGCGCAGCGTAGACGCCGCGCCACAGCTGCGTCAACTCGCCGCATGCGTCGCGTTGTTCACGGCGTCTGCGCTAAACAAACGCTAGTGTAAAGGCACTTTAAATGATCGTTCATAGATTATCCAAATACCGTAATTACCACATCCCATAATAACCCAAAATATTAGTCCTATTTAAGAATGGAACTCACAACACTCACTGCAGTATTAAACCCTAGACCGTACATTCAGTCATACGTCCATCAATTTTACCTTAGTACATTTCGCACCGAATATACTGCAGGAGAATAATGACTCAAAATGAGATATGCCTGTTTTGCAATTTTCATCTTTAAATTCTCAATTGTTAAGGTTCAAAATTGCCAAAACGCATTTTTCAACTTACGCCTTTTTTCCACTGGAGCTGCGACATTATTACATATGTCTTTACCTCACATATTGACATATTTATATCACATTCCGTGTCTCTAATTACTACCATTAATACATAATTTGAGTGTCTATGTGTGTGTAACACCACTCCTAATGCCATTCCTTCCCTCCCTAAGGCAGGACACTTAAGATCATTATATTCAATTTGCTCAAAGAAATTTACTAACAATACTTATTAGTTACCAAGAATTACTAATAGTTGCTCAAGGCTAGCGTATTTGCGCATGCGTAGAAATGACAGTTTTAAGTAGCGGTGTATAAGCACAAATCGACATACAGTTATTATATTATTCCATTTATGAATTGGGTGAAAAAATGGCGCCTTACTAAACAATAGCAGTCCCCAGATATACATATTTTTTCTTTTCTTTTTTGTTTTTTTAAAGACAACTCCCGCTTAAAGGAACAATCCCTGTGTCGCGGGTGACTTTAAAAACATACAATTAACAGACACAAAGTTCACCCAGACTCGGGACAACCATTTATGGGTCACACAATTTTTTGTCTCGTGTAGGGATCGAACCCACCACAACACAGAACATAAATGCACTTAAGCTACTGAACCAACCATGCAGTCAATAATATGTATATATCCCTTAATCAGAAATTCTATAAGTTCTACATATTTAGTTTTTTAAATGGGACTTTATTATTTGGACTATGAAAATACATTTATTGACTTGATAATGTTAATTTATGCACCCTAAGTCACTCAAATTTCTCTATTAAATGCAAATTATTTATTAAAATCAGTATATTTAGAGCAACTTATCATAATAATTGACAAACAACACAGCTCCAATTATAGACAAGATATAGTAACTTGTTTGGTGAATAAATTCAATAAAATAACATATTTTGAGAAACGGCTGTCTATTTGTTAGTTAATAGCTCAGTAACTGCTCGACAAGAACAAATATAACTGAAAATCTATTGCGTAGCACTATAAAGACAGTATGTGTTTACTATAAAACACTAAAATAATGTCTTATTTGTGCTAGGATTCTTATAAAGCACCTAGTGCTTCAATTTTAATAGATACAAGTGGCAAACAAGCATACGGCCCGCCTGATGTAAAGCAGCTTATGGACGCTTGCAATACCAGAGGTATCTCTTGCGTGTTGCAGACCCAATCTTTATGAACGTAGTACATTTTCTTTTCATTTTAATCACAACTATCGCACTAGTTAACAAGTTCTAAGTTGAGGAGGACTTAATAACATAATCATAGACATAAAATACACTCAAATTTGGAAACACATCCATGGATCACACAAAGTTTTATCTCAAATAGAAATCGAATCCACAACACTAAGTGCGGAATTAGTGGTAAAGCAACTGTACACGTGCAGTCAATATAAGCTTGTTTGCCTCAATAGGTGATATAAAAAAGCCTACAATCAAAAAGCGAAGTCGTGACTGCAACCAACAAGATCATTAATATAATCCAAAATACATGCTACATTTATCAATAAAATATATTATTATAACACCTACATATATAATAATTGTAGAGCAATAGGAAATTAGATCGATCTTATTGATAACTTTTGAAATAAATTCTATATTATTATAACGATTGCGATATTGAGTCAATTACATACTAGAAACAATATATGAGCGTAAGATCAGGCTAAATATGGTGCAAAACACGTGTCTCTTTTTTTGTAATCATGTATAATAGTAGATTTGAATTATCACTTAGTGTAACGGCGAAGTGAAATAACATGAATTAACCTACATATTTTATGTTTTCCTCTTGAAATTTTGCAACCCGGTTTAAAGTAGAATACCGAAGCACTGAAGAAGGGTATGCACCTGCTGTGCACGAGGTTGTAGGTTCGATGCCCACGCAGGACAAAACTTTGTGTGACCCACAATGAGTTGTTCTGAGTCTGGGTGTAATTTGTGTCCGTTATTTGAGGACAGTCCGTTATTAGAGGACAAACTCCAAACAAAACCCTATACCAATCCGTCTGGCCAGCGTGGTATAGTAGGCTAATATCCCTCCAAATATTTGGAGGAGACCCGTGCTCAGCAGTGGGACGTTTATGGGTTGAGATGATGATGATAATTAGGCATGTATAAATTGTAATTTTATTTAAAAAAAGCCAACTCCTTCACTAGGGAACAAGCCCTGTGTCGCAGGGAACTTTACAAACATGCAATTTTATTAACAGATACAAAGTATACTCAGACTCGGGACTTTTTCTCGTGTGTTCATGTATGCATATATATATATTTTTTTACTACCAAGGTGGCAAACAAGCATACGGCCCGCCTGATGGTAAACAGTTACCGTAGCAACACCAGGGGTGTCACTCACGCGTTGCCGACCCTTTAAAAACCTTATAACTCCTTTCTTGAAGAACCTCATGTTATAGTCTCTTGGGAAAACCTCGGCAGGGAGCTCATTCCACAGCCTAATCGTACGTGGTAAGAAATTTCTCTGGCATCTAATAATATATACTTGTCTCAATTGACTGGCTGCTTCATCAACGTAGAGTCAAAAGCCACTGGGGCTACAAACATAAAATTTTGCACAATGGAAAATTCAATCCCGAAACGAGTAAAATATTGTTTAACCCGCGTGAATTCGAATTGGCTGTTACTTACAGATAGCTTTATTAAAAACTTAAAACAATAAAGTTATTGTGTATTTTCAACACGTCTAAATATTATATCGTTGACAGTCCCTATCTAACATATATCTATTGTCATATCAAATAAGCCTTTGTCAGGCTTCTCGGTACAACTGGGTCATGGTCTATTGTGGTATAATCCATTCTGCATAGGCTTCAGTTTATCTGATCATCCACACGCAATCGAATCCGTGCAATGCGTGCATACAAACATCTACGCATGTAATTGAGAAATTGTTCATATGGTCGCGGAATACAAATTGACATTGTTTTTGTTTGATGTAATGCCATGTATGTATCCTCCTCAATCATTAATGATAGTCCAAGAAAATCTTAACTAACTTCTATTTCATATGTCTCTTTAGTTTGGATGCAATACTTGGATAATCCGATGAAAATCCTGAGTGACCCTGACTCCTAAGCCGGAGGTCTGATTCTTACACGGGATAAAACTTTGTGTGATCCATAAATATTTGTTCCGAATCTGGGTGTAATTTGAGTCTGTGAATTGTCTGTTTGTTAGTGCCTCGCGACACAGGGCTTGTTTCCTAGTGCGCGAGTTGCCTTTAAAAAACAAAAACAGTCTAAAAGGTTAGCTTCAGTTATTATTTTGCTGTCGTCTTATTTAGTAGATTCTGCCAATATTTTAGCTTTTAGATGCTGATCACTGAACAAGTCTTTATTGTAATCTACTTATTCTATTTCATTTGTTTGTTAAACATCAACATATCACCTTTCTTCTTCTTCGTAATAGTGCAGTTAATATACCGTTTAATAAACATAATATTTTTCCAAAGAACTTGTTGTGCGTGTTTCTGACGTGTCGTCTCGTCTATTATGAAAAGCCTCTAGGAAGTGTATGAGTGACGTATCCACGCACACATACAAAGCTTATGTTAGTGCAGTGAACTTTTGCATTGTGGGTATAAAGTTACATGTAACTCGTATACTTCCTTGTGTTCACAGATTACTTGCCGTTTTCTATTTTAATTTAAACAGGAAAGAAAATATTTACTATTTTAGCACGTTACCAAATGTTTGGAATGGCGTTGATTTAAACAAGCTTAATTCAAATGTAAATACATATAATGTTACCAAACAATGAAACGGTGAAATAATAGGATAGGTTAGCGTTGGACTACGATTAATAGTTGACGTCATTAGGCTGAGATGATGATGATGGTGAGACCACAATCTTGTCTGATGTTAAGCGATGATGTGGTCAATGGTGAAGCACAATTGCATAGACTTGAAGATACCAATATTGTTTTCATCAGGTAATACAAACTCGGGCCAATTATTGCACGATGGTAGCCAAGATAGCCAAATGGCTTTGGCAATGCCATGCCCACAATCATTTTTTCCCGCAGTAGAGAACAAGCTCTGTGTCGCGAGGGACTTCACAATCATACAATTAACGGCCACAAATGACACCCAGACTCAGAACAACTCTTTGTGGTTCACACAAAGTTTTGTCCTGTGTGGGAATCGAACCCACAACCGCGAGCACAGCAAGCGCATACTGCGACCACTGGACCACCAAGGCAGTTAAAAAGTTATAAATCTCTTAATGACGAATTGTTGCTTGTCTTGCGAGACGCGCCGCACCGCCTGGTAGAATGTATGGAGTTAAGTGTGATAAATAGCTAAAATAATTATAAGCTTTTTTTAAAGCTTTTGGTATCATTATATTACACATTACAAAGGGAACCAACAGGTCTTTCAATCATAGAGAAATAACTCTCTTGTTTTGCAACTAATTATATAATAGACGAGACTCGTGCCCAGCAATGGGACGTTTACCTGTTGCGAATCAGCAAAATTAACACATCTTCAAATATCAGATAAACTATACGGAGCGAAAGTTCGTGCATATTTTCATTCACCGTTAATGCTTTAACTTAATTTATTTAGTTAAACTTTTATGATTATTAAGTTAGTGCATATTTGCCCTGGATATTTTGTAGCACAAAAACCAGTAAATCATTTAAAAATGTGCATTTCGTATTTAATTTTTGCATATAACAGTAAAGTTCCATGAGTCATACACTTTTTGAAGACACAAGTGTTCTTCGGAATATGCTGACGGAATACTAATCAACGATTTCGTAGTACCTATTTATGAGTTAAACTGTGAATTTTTGTTCTTCAAAGAATGCAGAAAATATACCTCAATGTTCTATTGTCCTTTTCCTTGCAGTAGCTGCTATGGTTATTGATTACGTAAGCAGCTAAATATAATAAGTAATAAAATATTCATTGTTAATGTTTGAATTATTCATATTATGTATCTTACACATTATTTAGATTGCGATAACATTGTTTATAATAAAGTTTTTATTCATATAATATAGACTTACGTTTGTTTCCCAGAGTAGTATTCGGTTACTACAGATTTCCATTTGCTTCAATTTCTTTCACTGCTGGACCTGCCTCTTCCAAATATGCATAATACATATACATGGGTACTAATCGCTAGATCAAAAAGGAATTACTAAATTAATACGTACAGCTTATCTGACGTTAAGCAGTAACCGTAGCTTAAGCGCTTGAAATACTAAAGGTATCACGTGTTGCCGACCCATTTTTTTTAAACAGAGCTTTAAGACCACGATTTTGTCTGATGTAGTCGATAGTGAAGCAATTGCCTAGAAAGTATTAACTAAAACATTCGTAACGTTACATTTAGTCTTTCAACCATAGATAAATAACACTAGATATAATAGAAATAGGAAAACGTTTCTTTCAAAATGCTTCCCTAAATGTGCGCTGGAGACCTGTATTCACACACAGGAATACAACTACTCTGCTGTGTCAGGCGTCCGTCACTCGCTCACGGCCTTGCGTTATATACCTACCGCTCGGTGTATCGTCCACGATACAACCGGCAGAGGGGTGCCGCACGCCCGCCCGAGCGCTCGCACTGTACGATTCCCGCGCTGACTTGTAATTATTATAATGCCGAAACCACGTAATTATTGTGCAGTGGATGGGTGTCCAAGTCAAAAAACAAATGAAAAACTGTCATTTTTTTCACTGCCGAGAGACGAACAAAGGTAAGTAGGCAGTATTTTAATAATCATTTCTTTATAAAATAAAATAAATAAATTGTCACCATTTGTTTTTTGAACATAGGTAGGTTACCTACAATGTTGATCGTAATTAGGGAGTGTAGCTATTATAAAAGTAGGTACTTATAGTTTTTATAATAACAAATGTATTATTTCGACATTTATGTATTCTCAGTGTGGTATTAATAATATTGGATATAAACTAATACATATTTATGTAGCCCTGTATTGTTAAATGTTCACCGTGTTCTTATATTCTATACAATTGTATTTTTATTTAGGAAATGAAATAAATGATAATTATGTAGTTACCTAATTGTATTCGTTACGTAAAAACGATCATGTCAGCCAATCAGTACTAGGTATATCATTAGGATAAACCAAATCTCAAGATATATGCAAGTAGTACCGCTAATACCAACAAGATGGCATTATACTTATTGATTAGAACTAGTGGCGAAGAATAAACTTTGATACCTTAATGTTTACTTTTCAGGCGCCGCACATGGCTAGAAAAAATAGGGAGGCCTGATTTATTAACAACTCAAACAAAGTCGGCCTGTCATTTTATTTGTTCGCTACATTTTGACAAGTCAATGATAAGGTACATACCACAGCTGAAACCTGATGCAGTACCCACACAATCACTACAAAATCAGCCAAGTACTTCCAACCACAGCACGAATGAAAATTGTAAAAATGTATCGACTCAAACAAAGGAATCATTTATCAACGTTCTATCAGTAGTTACCATTAAGCGTCCTGATAAAAAGTCATCATGTGTACAAACTACGTCAGACAACACTAGCAACAATAGTACACAAACCGCTCAAGCTCTTTCGTCTGATACTCCTAGGAAACGTAAAATTCGACGTGAACATAATGAGTCAGAAAACAAAAGAAGGAAGCTCCTGCATGATTTAAATAGAATAAAAAAAGAATTACAATCAAAAGAATCTGCGTGCTACCAATAAGTAATCTGTGCTGCTACTCACCATCCATGATGGATGGTCAGTATCAGGCTTAAAACTTGTACTTCTACTAGAGGGGTGCATGCAGCTAGGTATATGTAAGAAATAAATAGTGGACAACCCTACCGCATTCGTGCGATGACGAGCTTGCACGTGAGTCGCACGGCGGGCAACACAATCTCGACTCTTTGTGCGCGTACATATGGTACATTTCTTTTCGCTGCGAACAGCTGGTATTATTATTTAGATTTTGTAGGCTATTATAGCGTAGGTATTTTCGCTTTTGTATGGGAGTGATGTATCTGTTACGTAGTAACTATTTATTAATCTGTGGCTGTGTGTAGTTATTTGGCTGTGGTTTTCTGTAAGGTGAAGGTCCTTCCCCAGTCAGGCTTCCTAAAAGTTACAGATTAAAACAATTCACTTAATTAAATTTCACCTAGTATATCTTCGAATATACATAAATTAATCTTACTGTTGATTTTAATACCTACCATCTACTTGTCAGGTAGTGTTGTACTCGATCCGCTTAATAAGTGTAATCGATAGTCGATACTCGAGTATCTACTCGATACTTGACAAGTAGGTCGCGTCGACTAGTAAATAAGGTGGCGCAGATTTTACTTAGAGATTCGATTTCGAGCTATTAACGTGTATTCAATGAGAGATTTTATCGATACTCTGTATTTTTGCATTGACAATGGTGTTCGGTTTCATTGGTGACATTTTCTTATAATGATAATATATTATTTTATTATATGAAAGGCAAGCAGTTGAAATAACTAGTCACCTGTATCGTGTTGCTTCTCCATCTTCCCACTTCTTTCTCGTTCCATCCCGAGGATGTCTTAAGAGTCAACTAAGGGAGTAAGTCAGGCAGACAATGTCCACTGCAAGAGAGGAAACATTTGAAACAAATCCCTATAGCATCCAGTCTGGCCAGCGCTCTAATATCCCTCCATGTGTATGGATAGACCCGTGCTCAGGAGTGTGACGTTTATGGGTTGAAATGAAAAAAAAATTGTGAAACACAGAAATAAAAAAATACGATTATTTTCACAGAAGTTGTATCTTTGCTCATGAGATAAAAGTAGCAAACAAACACACAGCTGAGCACTATATAGTGCAAGCTATAAAACATAAGTTGCATGTTCGTAGAAAACGAGACTAGTAAAGTGAGTCGCGAAGTTTTTGCTAAGGAGTCAACTCCGGCGAAAGGCGAGATAGGTATGTGGATTAATATACAGAAAAAGTAGGAACTATGAAGGTGGGTTGTTAGTTTGAAGTGTTTTTATTGAAATATAGATATGTTTGTATTAATAATACTTATGTGAAGAACTTATAACGGTATTATCGTAGACTAACTTTCATTTAAGGCTTTGCTCGTGAGAATGTTAGTAAACAATCTAGTCTTTAAGATGTAAGTGTAAAAAAAATCGTGGTAATTCAATTTGTAAAAACAAAGCATCTTATCAATGAAGTTTATTAAAAGATGTAAACGCTTTGAGCGGATTCCCACACTAGGCAACAAGCCTTTACAAACTTACAATTCATGGACGCAAAGTTAACCCAGACATTGATGACATGTTTCATATGGGAATTGAACTCACAACATTCAGCGCGATATTAATGTTGAGGTGACCACTTTCATATTATACACTAGCTGATGCCCGCAGCTCGACTCGCGTAGACGTCCGTAATCGCGATAAAAAGTATCTTATGTCCTTCCCCAGGAAACCATCTATCTTCATAACAAATTTCATTTCATACAGATCAGCTGTTTATTCGTGAAAAGGTAACAAACAAACTAATAACGAAACTCACTAGCAGAGTTTACACTTGATAAAACAGTTAAAGAGTTTCTTAAATTGTTTTATATAAGTATGGATAGATCCGATGGTTAGAATAACACAGAAAGAAGTTACTGTAAAGGTTGTTTTTGTTTTATAAATATATTGTTTTATAATGACAATGACAAGATATTCTAATTGTCTAAAAAGTCAGTTTAAGGGTGAAGTTTAACATTATTTAATGGTCCAAACATTCCAACAGTACATTACAATAAATAAAGTCACTTGTTTAATTAGTTCGACTAAATAAAAATATATTTCAAGAAAATTACGAAAAGGTCCACAAAGATACACGGCTAATACACCCGTACAACAGTTTGTTTATCGAATGAAACCATACCTATGACATTAATAATTAATTTTCAATTAAACAACTTACATAATACGTTTGTTGTTATTGCATACACTTCTTAAAGAAGACTACAGCTAAATATCTACACACAGTAAGGTATTTGTGTTTCTATGCGTGAGTACTAGTCTTCAGTGTCAGTCTCGGGATAAGTTTTTAAAGAATAATTTTTAAATAATTTGGATGCAGGTAATGTTAAAAGAGTCTTAAACATTTAAACCACTTTTGAAAAAATACTACCAGTGTAAATTAAAGGCCTTTTCTAACCTTTTTGTAATATGTTTTAAACACGAAAAGTTTTTGGCATAATAGACAAAGTAAAAATAAAAAGGTTGGGTCTGAAACTGTTGACCATTCTTTAAGACTGTGTGTGTAACGCATATAAATGGATATTGGAATGTGCTTTGCTCCTAACGATGTTTTTTTTGTGTTTAGTCCAGTTGATTAACTACTTCTACTGTCTTTGATTTCATAAATGAATGTAAAACCTTGGTAACTTATGTTTCTTCTCATGAACAAAATGTTTGGTGTTGCAGAACGTTCTTTTGCAATTATTATGTTCATAGGTAATATTTCATCTTCGAAGTATATTGTGATAAAACTCTACAGAGTTAATATTAACTCACGCACAAGAGAACAAGCCTTGTGTCGCAGGGGACTATACAAACATAAAATTCACGGACATAAATTACACCTTGATTCGGAACAAACATTTATCGTCACACAAAGTTTTGTCCCATGTGGGAATCGAACCCGTGATCTCCGGCTTAGCAGTCAGTAACCCTGATTGCTAAGCCTTAGGTCGTCACACGAGACACAACTACTAGACAACAGGCCAGTCACAATCTTTATACCTACTATGGTATGACTTTGTTCGGTGGATTTGTTATGATGTATATAGATATATACATCATAACAAATCCACCGAACAAAGTCACTGTTAAAAGCTTCTATAACATAAAAAAATATATAACAAAGGTAGATTATAACATCAACAAGTAATAAACATATATAGTGTCTAATTTTGGCCGGGTTTCCGCGAAATGCAACACACAACACAACGCCGAGATTGTCAAGAGAAGCCTTTACAAGCGCTGATTCTACACAACCGGTCGTAATTCCACACCTCTAGGGATGTGGTGATAATAAATATCGATGTTTTAATATTATTTAATTGATAGCTGTTCTTTTAACGACTGAGGTTTATAAAATGTAGATGATCATGATATCACTCAGAAATAGTGTAGCTTTTGTGTATGACAAAGATGATAGGAGAATGGAAAAGTTAGAAATTGTTAGTTTACAACATAAATACCAGTGAAATTAAAAAAAACTGTAGCTTTAGAAAGTATGAATTCAAATGTTTAATTATTTACCTCATTGTATGGGGTCGCTTAATGTGCTAATACACTATGCATGTTTTGATTGAAACAGCGCGTGATATTTGCAGTATTACCATAAGATTTTGCATCACAAACAATTTGTAACCATTTACTGATTTACACACCAAATCACTTCATCAAGAAGGTTCCAATATCTTATAAATCATTTGAAATTTATAATTGTAATTAATTAATAAATATATATCGTATATTTACAAAATTATTACTTGTTTTACGATCTTATTACCGTATAATAGTAATTAGAAAGGATTTAATAGTGTTCGGTTTAATAGTTTTGACATGCGGACGTTTTCATTAAAATATAACAATCTAATCATGAGTTAGTAATGATCTTGTCAATGATTATAGCTTAATCTAGTCTGTATTTCATGGTCTTGATTAACCTATCTATAATAATATCCTAGATTTTGTTCAAATTTGGTGCACTTAACTGAATTATGCTTGTTCATCTGGAGCTTCGGTCTTAATTTAATTATTACCGGTTTTTAAAATAACTTTTTCCTTATATCCATGTCGTAAAACTCTGGTGGTCCAAGATTTACGTAAGATCGACAACGCGGATAGGCTACGGTAACTGCTTACCATCAGTAAAGCTGTATGCTTGTTTACCTAAGTAGTAAATTATACCATGATACAGCCCCTGTATTATTTATAACGTGTTTGGTGTAATACTATAGATATCAAAACAAAACTAGCTACAATTTTATTTTATTTTTACTAATAATACGAAGAAGTTAATTTTATCGTATGGTTTGGTATAATGTAGCCTAATATCGATATGATATGGCACATCACTAGCAGCCAGACAGGTATTATTAGGTCTTCCTGCTCTCCATTCGCAGGCTAACACGACAATTGTGAACGCTGTATTCGCTTCTATAGTCGATGGAATGATTTGTTAACATTACAGTTATGTCGCATAAAATTATAAAGAATGGGGATGCATTTGTAATGTTATTGTTTTATTATTGCCATTGTTTAGTAAAAACAGCAATATACAAACAAGCAATTCCGACTGAAGAAAAACCTTACAGATCAGAGCTGAATAACTATAGATTCCGTACCATTCAAAGAACTATCTTAACTTGTGTAAGAGACACCATATACTACCACTGAATGAACGACGTCATATCGCTGACTTAATATTTTTACTTAAAATTATAAACAATGACATAGATAGTCCTGAACTCTTTTCTAAAATAAGTTTTAATGTTCCAAACAGGGCCGTGCGTTTCAATCCCCCTATACATATCCCCATGTCTCCTCCAACTACAGGCAGAACAGTTATTTGGTGCGAGCAAGCAGGAGCTGTAATCGAATATGTAAAAAACATAAGATAGATCCTTTCTCAAGCAGTTTATCATCGGTGCAAAGAACTTAACAGATAACTTTTTTAAGTTAAAATGATGCTTTTGTTTATTTTATTTGCTATGTCAAATTTATCACTATAGTACCTACCTAAGCGGTTAGTAAGTGTACACCTTGTTGCTTCTCTTGTACTCTAAAATGTTACTAAAGTGAAAACATGTAATTTGCTTACTGTTTCTATTCTATCACTATTTATATTGTTGTAGCTGTTAGTTTTCCATATCCTAAATAAATAAATATAATTATGTTTCTGTGCTTGAGTATAGATTTACAGAGCTCATTAAAGAAAATGTTTTTAAAGAAAATCGTATACATTTCCGAAGTAGTCCAACTACATACTGGTGTTAAAATTTTTGGGTCTAAGATATGGTCACCTCAGAAACATAATTTTAAACTAACCTTGTGTATAAGGTACATGTTGTAATCACAAAAAAAAGTGTTGTTGTTACAAATAGTTAAACCTATCTGTAAGACAAGAAGCAATTTGCAACGCTACATCACAACAAATAATAGTAATCGTAGCAAATTCAAAAACAATATCGATTACTAGCCTCAATTATCTCGAGACAATTACTATTACCCCCAGGCATACGATGGTATCTAAATAAAAACCACATATAATTACCAAATCGATTAAACACCGTAAAAAATCGTGCCCCAAGTCAAAAACGAAAGTCGATTCCTAAAAGCAATAATCGTTATCGTATCGATACCGTATCTCGATTCGCGTCTCGGATCGTAAAAGCCTTATCGGGCATTCAACTGCCTTCGTTGGCTTTATTGATTAGTTCCGTATGTACTAAAAAGGTTAATATTTCAACTATAATCATCAATATCATTGCAGTTTTTAGTATATCAACTTTGTTTGCTTCATTCATTGGATTGTCATTAACTAGCTGCATCTTCTGTTTAGTAAATAGTCAACTACTTCCTAGTCGACTAAGACCATCATTTCATGTCATTATTCTTTTAGCTGTAATTTAAATACAAACACTTCTAGTTAGTAGTCTAGTTTTGCTGTGCTCAAGTTTGTCAGTCAGTTCTACTGTACGTTGTTGGGCTATTCGTTTATTGGTAAAAACATTTTAGTTTTATTAGATATTAATACTTTGATTGCAAAAGTAACATTGTCTATTTTTGTTTTACCTTGGAGGAGACCTATGTCAAGTAGTGGATGGCTTTCAACTGAGATGATAGTGATGATACCTTTCCTTTTTATATTAACTGTGTCTATCCAGGATGTCATCATCATCAACTCAGCCAAAAAACGTCCACTGCTGGACATAGGCCTCCCCCAAGGATTTCCACAACTCTCGATCCTGAGCCGACCTTCTCCATCGGTTTCCTGCAACCTTTACCAGGTCGGTCGTCGGTCTACCTTGTTGGAGGCCTGCCCACGCTTCGTCTTCCAGTTCGTGGTCACCACTCTAGATCTTTTCTACCCTAACGGCCATCAATTCTGCGAGCTATGTGCCCTGCTTTATCAGTAGCATTTATTTAATCTTACACTAATCTTACATGTAACTACATGTACTACTTCATCTTGCTTCTCTTTGGAGGTAGTTTAAAACTTTGCCTTTATCTGACTGTTATAATCATTTACAAAGCAATCTTCATCAGTACTGTTTCTCAATACCACTATTATATTTAAAAGATTAAGATACAGTTAGACCATGTGCATAGTCGAAATAAATATACTTCCCACGTCTGTATAAATACGTGTCGTAAAAGTCTTACAATGTTGTATACTGCAACTGTTGCTATCTCATCAAAACCGACTATACGTACTAACAGTAAGTTTTCATTAATCGACAACGACTTCCGTTCCACTGGAACCTCGTCTTAGTAACTAAGTGATTCTAAAAATAGATATTTATCTAAATAGTTTTTATGTACATTAGATTTTTATAGAAGTGCTTGTATAAGATCCTACTAATATTATAAACGCGAAAGTTTGTAAGTATGGATGGGTGGATGGATGAATGTATGTAAAATAAATAAAAATAAATAAATAAATAAAAATAAATGTTTGTTACTCTTTCACGTAAAAACTACTGAACGGATCTGGATGAAATTTGGCATAGAGATAGATTATGGTCTGGAATAACACATAGGCTACTTACTACTACTGCTTTTTACAGCGATAACCGACATCCACGCGGGCGGAGCCGCGGGCAACAGCTAGTATATCATATATCTTATACAAGCACCTCTATAATAAATTTTATTTTATAAATCTAAAATTCTTATTTTTTTTAGATAAAATTGTGTTATATTTATGTTCAGCTGCTTAACTGCTAGCCAACCAGATGCAATAACAAGCAGTTAAATTGGCCAGTTAAATAACAACAAGGATTTAAATTAAGCAAGAAATTATACTTAACGAACAAAAATACTCAGTTCTACTCCTGCGTTACGCAACTTTAAACACTAGCAATTAAAAAAACAGCTTCTACAATACCAACTTTCTTAAAATAAACACAACAAACAAAAAAAAAACTGTACAATTTCACTTTTTCTCTTGCCCTAGAAAACAAAATTCGTGAATCATTTCTTAACGAAATAACAAACATAAATAAGTAATACTAAACAATTCTAATAACAATAGCAAGCTATATTATGTATCATTGTTGAGCACTAGTCTCTTCTTCTCCATCAAAAGATAGAAAGACAGAGAGAGAAAGAGAGAGCGCACAAAACAAATAAAGAACAATTTAAAATATAACCTACTAATATCCGACCGCAGTTTCGCCCGCGCGGGCAATTTCACGTTACAAGTGATTTTTCCAAGATCCTATGTGATATTCTGGACTATATTCTATCTCTGTACCAAATTTAATTCAAATCCGTTGACCCGTTTTAGTATAATTGAGTAACAAACATTCATTGCATTCAAACTTTCGCATTTTAATATTAGTATTGATTGACGTCTATGTGTTCACAAGTATAAGTGCTAACGTAAACATCAACTACATCAGTTACATCAGCTGCCTAAGTTCAAGAGCTTAGGGTCAATGCCCTATGACGCTGCGCGGGAGTCATTACATGGTCATTGTTATCGCGAAATTACTTTCCGAGTTTAAAGTTAAAAGCTAAAACATGGTGTACATAGTTTTTATGATAGCACTTTAATAGCTTTCATTATCTAAACATTATGGTTTTTACAGGAAAACGCTTTTTTTAACATATGCTTACTTAAGCTAGGCTAAGGCTAAGGCTTCATTTCTTATTTATTTTGTTTTTTCAAAATTACATAATGAAAGTATTTAACACTTTTTGGTTACTAGGATTAGCACGATTGAACTTAACAAGTATATTATTTTAACTACATCAGTATGCATGATGATTTACAAAAAAGTGATAATCGGGCAATAAAATAAATTGGCCTTACTTTTTGCTAGTTCTTCTCATGGCTCAACACTTTTTTCGCTTAATTTAAGAATTGTCAATAATTGGTGTCATCGCATATCATTAGATTTTCGACGACATTAATTGCTATTTCATGATGATTTCTGATAATCGAAATAAATTTCTGCTTATTACAGTTAAGTACTTCAAAAATTTCAACAATCATAGTGTTTCTTCAATAAAAAGTGTCATTCAATCGCATCAATTAAATCAATTGCTTATTGCGTGTCGGGTCCAAATTCCAAATAGAATCAGATGTATGTCAAACCAATTGATGATTGTATTTGCGTTTAATGTTTTCGTTTCACTTTTATAGACTTCATAAATCTTTGTAAAGAGAGTCTACGTAAGATTGGGAATGTTAATGCAGAATTAATGATTTGGGAGTGTTGTACTAATATTTTGTTGTACCTGTTAGTTTACATATATTTTTATTTCAATCCTGGATTCGCATATATTTTTTATTTCAATCCAGGATTCAACAACGTTACTGTACCATCCTGAAACATTGCCGATTTTTTCGGGATTTGTGGGGTCATTTGAGTATGGCTTAACCAGGTCCAAAATATTTCGTAAAAGATCACCTTAAATTACTTTTATGATAAAGCACTTTTAATCTTTGTGCAACTACGCAAAAAATAATTCACAGTAAGTTATTGAATTATTACATTGTTTTAGAGTCTCAATTTGTCTACCACTATGCAAAAACAATGGAAATGCTTAAAATGTACTCACACATTCGAATTGATAGGCGACATGTGGTAGAGACATTTTGTGGTTAGATATTGAAGAAAGTGCAAAATGAGACATAAACCTACCAACGACAATTGATTACACAATAAACAGACTAAAGCGTCTTCTATATATCGTACAGTTCTAGAAAGCTCACAATCTGTTCTGGCCTAAGGCTGCGAAAGTGGTGACGTGAAATGTTTTCAATTGAACAACGGCTGACGGCGTGCGTATGCAGTTAAAGCTTAATACATGAGATCTTATTGTAGGAAACTGGTAAGATTTATTAGAGCTAAATCAAACAGGTGTGGTCGAGCTTAGCTCAGTCACATTTGAGTGCACTGCAATGTAGTCTTTCACAGTTTTATAATGATCTATAAAACAGTGAAATATTTGTATGATAATATTTATATATTACGAGTATATGCGTTGGTTCATTAAAGTGATTGTTTCGATGAAAACAATATTTCGACATTATTAACAATTACACATAGCCTTACTAGCTTAACTTTATTTTACCTATTTTTCACACTACTAGGCAACGGCTTCCTCATGGTCTTCAACTTCTCTCTTGGATGCCAACACTGTTCTGATCAGGCCTTTCTAGACTAACCTTGATAATTACGCCCATCATCAAGCATCTACTCTGTGACGACGATTGTTTATTTGACAAAATGCATTCTGTAGGTCCCCTGGTGGTTCTTAAGAGTTGACATCTTTTCGGTTTAGTTCTACTACGGATTCCTTCGTTTCTAAACCGATCTCGAAATAAACTGCAAGCATAACACTGCTCTTTGGGTGTCTTTCAGCTTTTTAAGACCACGTCTCAGCTCCATATAATATGTCATCACTGGCAATATAAACTAGTCATAGTATTTAGTCTTTAGACACTGCAATATTTAGGATGAGAAGATATGGTTTAGTTCGTAGTGCTGCCCAGCCGAATCGGATTCAAGTGACCTCTTTCACGAAGTTAACTTATAAACGCATAAATCACTCTCTAACCACGAAATCATATAACTTAACTAAATAATTTAAACGATTTCATTTTTATGTGTTTTCTATCAATTAATTTCCAATGTGTTATAAATTATACGCAATGATTATATGTTGCCGATCTAATAAATAATATAATAAATGATCATGAAAACCGTATTGGGAATTCCGGTTTTAGCTACCGGTATGATCATTTTTTTATTAGATACACAAATGTATCGTATAATTAAATAACTGATAAATGATGGAATAATTGCGTGAGATTATTATTATTCATATTTGAATAATAGTATGGCTTATAAAAGAAGGTTAAGCATCATTGCTGCGTTCAATTTATAGATAGGTGATCTTGTTGGAAATATAGTTAAAATTATGAACGTCCTTGTTGTTTCATTTGATTTTAATCTGGGGATCAGTAAAAAAAATTAAACTGTACTAACTTTAAAATTATTTCTATTACACAATGATATTTTTAAATAGCTTTAATCCATTTAAATGGTATAACAAAACTCTACAGATTCTGAACTCCTTAAAGTTAAGTGTGAAATTCTTCATTTTATAAATGTTTCTTATTATTGTTCATTTAATTGTAATTATGTTTCAATTATAAGATTTTTCTTTGAATGGTCAAAGCACAACGATTTCAACTTTAAGACATTTAAAATTAAACTTAATTTTCAAAGACCGCAGTGGGCTTGAGGTGTTGTATTAAGTTCGACTGAAATATAAAATTTTGATCTAAAAACCAACAAATTCATACTAAATACCAAGGAGATAAAGTTGAAGTTACAAAAACGGTAAAACCAAAAATATTTCACTCGCAGACGGTAACCATCCTGGGACAGAACAATTCTGGACACATTCCCGGACACAAAACACGGAACGCATTGTTGTCCTAATGAGTGTTTAAAGTCTAAAGGAATGTCACTTTGAACTGGTTGAAACGACCTTTAAAATTTTAAATTTGGAATTTAGTACTTAAAAGAGAAAATGCGTTTTATTTTTAAGGAGTTCTTAATTTAAAGTTTATATTCGCAGTTTGATTCTTACTACTTTGGTACAGGACCCGCATTCTTTATAGTACTTGTAAATTATGCTGTTTCGATCTGGAGCATTTCAATATTATTTAATTTAACAGGTTTATTATTATTGTGAGAAAATATATTGTCACTGTGCTTAAAAATATCATTTCGCGAATGTGTTTTGTTAATTATTCAAAACTACTATCAAATATGATAATATTTATGGAGAAGTGTCAAATCAAGTTAAGACGCTCTCAAATCTAAATAATGTTTTGAATATCCGATCAATGAATCTCCAAAACGCTTCGTTAAATAAACAAGTTTCTCGATTAACCCAATATTTATTGAAATACATTTTATATACCTCTTCTAGTCAATATATTTATTTACTATAATCTATGATTCGTTAACATAATTAACTCATAATAATATTATAAAAATAAATAGTTCACATCATAAATAATATTTTAAGTGTAAATAAAAATATCAATTCTGTTTAAATTATGTTTAAACTTTCTACTTTTTTGGATCATAAAAAATCTTTGGGCTATAAAATATTAAAATTATATTTTGCATACAATGTCATCTTGTTTGACACTTAATTTTAAATATGGAAACGTTATTTATTGGGTGAGATGTTTATTTCCTCGTTCATTAGTTCAATTCTCTAGTTATTTTTAATATGATTTGGAAATACGGCAATAATTTTAGCAACAGAATTAATGGATAACTCTGAAGACTATTTTGTATCTAGAGAATGATGAATCTTTAGTTCTGTTATCATCTCCACATTTACAATTTATACATACAGACTAGTTTTTGAGAGGGGCTGACAGAGACAATAAATTTCCACTTGCTACATTATTTTCATACGCAATTTTGATATTTTTCTTTCGATTACAAAAGATATATAAAATTCTTTATGCACGTTGGTCAGTCCAGATTATTCTTTAGGCTTGTATTTTCCCAAAATGTCAGTTATTTCATTATTCGTTTTCATTCAATTATTCCATTCACTCTTGCCGTCTATTCTTTTGTTATTTTTTTCTTTATCCTTCCATTCTTCGCAAACATTATCAAAAAAGCAGTTGGAAAACTTCAAATTCTAGTACGAAATCAACAAAGGTGATAAATCCCCTGCCCTGTCAATATAAAGTATAAATTCAAGGCAGAAAATGTCCAAGGACAACACTTCCTGCTTACCTAATCAACAGACATTACTAAGCAAACAAAACATTAAACGCTACAGTATTTGTTTAAATATGCATAAATATTGCAAAGTTATTTACTTAACACATATGGTCAATACGCATTAGGCCATAGGAAATCCCTTATCAGTAATCGTTACGTGTAATTTATATTAGGTGTTACAGGTAGTATCTTTTTAATACTAAAAAGCACAGTATTAATGTTTTCCTGATCAATCTCTGCCACGGTGGCCAACAAGGGTGTACGCAAAGACAGATCTGCCTCACTAACAAAGAACAACGTAACTGCATTATACAAGTTTCGGGAAAACGCGTCTTAAATTAGAAACCTTAAATGCGTTTTTCCTGTAGCCAGGACTTGAGAGAAAAGTTCGCAATAATTTGTTATGTTTGAAATCTCACTCATCCTCAATATCTGATGTTATCTATCAAAATACTTGTTACATTAAATAATTTATTGGTTATTTAATAGCTTATAGCTACCAACATGTGTAATAAAATTTTAAATATCCCCGGTTTAGGTGAAATTTTACGATAGGAAATCTGATAACTTCCTTTCGAATTCACGATAATCGAATTGACAGCTTTGACAAGTAAATTAATGTGTTGCCAGCTTTAGAACAAGAATAATGTATTGCCATTACCATGAATAATTACTGTTTTTTTTATTTAGTGCTTATGAAGTGCGAAATTCCTTTTAAAGTAAGTCTGCATAGCTTACTGTGTACAATTAACTTCTTGTATTAATTATGTCCGTTATTTTGTCACATATAAGGAGAACTGTTTTACAAGTATGTTAATTTGAGTCACTAAGGCTCTAAACACACGCCGTCAAAGTGCCATAATTGCAAACATTCAATAATTATCGATACTATTTGTGTTTATAGTAAATTTTAATATGAAAACTCTTTTCGTTCATTTTAAAAGACAAATTTAATCGTTCTAAGACAAAAATCGATTAAGAAAACCATTACATTTTATAAATTCTGATATCATATAATATCGCCAAAGACATAAAAACATTTAAAACATGCTTGTTAAATATAGAACAACGAGAAAGAAGTATGTTCAAATGGAAAAAAAGTTTTTCTCTCTCTCTCTTTCTTACACCAATTGGAGACCAGCGACGAAAATATAAGCTAAATACTTCCCAAAGTCATGTTCTAAGAATTCTTAGATAGTCTTTATAGAATATCGCAATTGGATGATATATTTTATAATGATAACGTACAAATCTGTTGTTTTAAGATTGACACTGAATGTTTTAAACTAATTTTATTTATTGTTCGCCAGTGTGATCTAGTACCTACTTAATTACATCATTTACAATCTGTTAGGTGTAATATATGCTGTACTTAGTTTAATTTCCTTTGTATCGCTATAAAAGGCAATATTCAATAATAATATTTAAATGATCCGACTATACAGCGACTATACATTTTATACAGTCCAAAACCTACTAGATCTTATTTTATTAGAACAAAATATAAAACATGAAATATGTATTCAGGAAGGTTTGTAAATCTAAATCTGAACAAAATTACATGTCATTAATATACATTATTTTTTGTCATCACAACAATGTAATCTTGGCAATAAATTTGGATCTTTAGTGAATCATTTCAAGCGATTATTTATACAAAATAATATTTATGCCATAATTTACAATGCGTGCATCCTTTGGGTACTTTGATTAACGAGGGCATTTAACTCTATCCCTTTTAAACTAAGTAGTATTGCAGTCGTATCCAAGCCTGATACTTCATACTTAAGCTGGATTTGGCTTAATCTCTTTCTTTTATTTGCAACTCTCTCTCTCTTTCCTTAACACTTGTTATTCCCATTTATGAGATCTGCCCTCTCTGTCAGATATGTCGTCTACCTATCAAAATTGAATTTGAAACTTTTTTGATTTTAAAGTTATGGCTTTGGATGTTTAGCTACACTATAATTTAGATCGAAAAGGCATATTATTTGCAATGTTATTAAAAAAACGTTATAGTATTTTATCTTGTGATAGCCACATAAAGGTTCAGCTAGATCATAGCTGCAGGGCATGCTTAAATATAAAACTCAAAGCGAAATATTTTTTTTTGATCATAGTGATTTATAAAATGATGGACTGGATATGATAAAATGCAAATATGATAGTTTTGGGGTTTTTAGTAGGCTCTCAAAAGTTCCTTGTGGTCAATATTGTTAAAGTTTTCAAGAATGAAAATGAGTGATAGATACTTAATTTGTATTACCTTGATACTTTATTTGTATTTTGATTATTTGGCCTAAATATAATGTATGAAAAATCGTTTTAAATGAAGAGATTTGTACTCGTATTAGATATCATTTAAAATTTTAGCACTAGACCTTTACTTGAAACTTAAATATTCAAAAACTTTAAAATGACAAAC
This sequence comes from Trisateles emortualis, assembly GCA_947095525.1. Taxonomy (NCBI): domain Eukaryota; kingdom Metazoa; phylum Arthropoda; class Insecta; order Lepidoptera; family Erebidae; genus Trisateles; species Trisateles emortualis. The sequence goes on along the minus strand of OX352740.1, from coordinate 3,126,072 downwards.
CTGAAGTAACCAAACATAATGAATGACCGAACAGATTATGGTTTGATATTCTAAGAGCAGTATAAATATATTGATTTTAGTTTAATAGCAGAGCTAACAGACTCCTTAGAAACACAAACTCGGCAGTACGTGTTTAGTCACTACCCAAACTCATTACAAAAGTGAGTTTGTCTTTCTGTAATAATAATAGTGTAGTGACACCTCCTAACAACCACAACTAGCGACATAATGGCTGAAAGTGGAACTAAACATGTCAATAATGACAGATGCGTAATGGCGCTGTTGAACTAACCAATGTATCGTCTAATAAAAATATCTAGCCCAGAAGATTCTTTATTTGTACCAACGATAATTACTGTATTTAAATATGGATCTGTAAACTAAAAAAGTGAGTTGCTCGTAAAATATAGATAGATAATTCCACAGGCAAAAGCTTACAGTAACTGAATATGTTGCTCAGAGCATATTATCATTGAATACAATATGCTATATCATGTTTTTATAAATTTTATGTCTTTCTAGAGCAATATTGGCATAAATGACACGTTTGAATGATTTACGAGTATTTGAACATGTTGTGAAGGCGGTCGTATTAAATTAGCTATGTACTTATAATGTCAAGGAGTTTCAATGTTTGAAGAGGCGTTGCCCAGTAGTAAAAGAGCTATGTGGAATAATAGTTGTGTGTGAAATTGTCTACACAAATAAAGTAGGTGAGATTATAAACGATGACATTGTGTATTCAGATATGACAACAAAATTATTAATTCAAAATTTGACAGTACCTGGATCACCTTGAAAAGTTATACAAATTTGTATGACACCCACATTACTTCACTGTTACAATGTGACATCATAATTGCAGTTTATTCTTACTCTGGTTACATTGCCAAATCATCACTATTCTTTCATCCGAAAAAACTCAATTGCTGGACATATAGGCCTTTTAAAGATTACCACAGCTTTCTTTCACTGCCAATAACTTCAATAAATTGAGTGAGTAGTTCATACAAAAAGGTGACCACCGATCATTAACGTATTTCTAAAGAGAACCAAGTCACTTCAAATAATACCAAAGCTAAAAATAAGCTAAGAAGAACAAAAAGAGTGCTCGTAGGACTAAAATAATATACCTTTCTTCTTTTGAGACACGAAATAATAGTCTAAAATCTATTAACTCAACGTCAATCAGTTGACACGTGTTAATGTGAGGGCGTGCCTCATTACTGAACACATTCAATTGTGTTTATGGAGTGTAAAATTCACTGGCTGTCATAACTTTGTTACATTTACGAGTGAATGGGTGTTAGGACCACACGAAGAGCTGCGGCTGTTTGACTGGAGATAAAGAAATATATAAGAATAATAAAATGAACTGAACCATGAGTCCTGGATTGGACACAAATATTTTACATGCTTATGGTTTGATGATGCTCTTACTAGATATCTCTTAGTGAAAAGGTTTTGGTCTCAATAGTCAATGCAATTTACCAGAATCTACCTATCAGACCTACCATTGGGCTGCATAATTGCTTATTCCAAGAAGGCACTAGTAAGCTCAGCGCAGTTTGCTCACTGAATTTTAAAATGAGAGCTTTATTGAAAAAATAAAGATTATAACTTAATGATCTCTGAGGTGATTTTCGTATAAAATCACTTTTGTATTCAGAAAATTTTGACTATACAACAGAAACAATTTAAATTCCGAGCCCCTTTCCAAAAATGCTACTGGTAATGACATAACCTTAAATAAAATTGCTATCGCTTTAATTGAAACGTGACAATACAACAAAAAAGACCCTCTTAATACCCGTTTAGCTATCACCATAAATAAGAGTTGAAAGGTCGTGGGGACGACTTAAACTATGGGATCAAAATGCCATAGAATATCATAAAAAAATCGAAGGGTGTCTCAGAGAAAGGTCAGCTATTAGCTTGGTATTAGTGGGAGGGAAAAACTGCTGTTTGATGAGACGCACAAGAATTGTCAGAATTTAATGATGAATTATTGATATTACCGTGTCGTTAAATGTCAGAACGTTTCGTGTTTTCTTTTTTATTTCTTGAAAATCTAATATGTCAGTCTTAACAGCTGTTGTATGGGGTGATCAATAATTCTATTGTATATAGATTTGATGTAACAACGAAAATATTTGCTTTTATATCCTTTTGAAATAGTTTTGTACATCTAAATCACGACATTTTTATAAATAAGGTGGTTCGATCTAGTAAAGATTGAAGGAAGCTGATGGATAAAGTCAGCGTAGGACCGAATGCTGTGGATATCCTAGAGAGAGACCTTTTTGTAGCGGACACAACATCGGACGTAGGTCGTTCAACTAAGATGATGATAATGATGACCCAAACTACAGCTGATACTAAACTACAAATATCAGTTAACTCCATTATCAGCACAAGTTCCCCTTTAAACAAACATCATAGAAATTACGCAACAATTAACTACCCATAGACACTTAATAGCAACAAGCCTACGCATACTCACTGAGTATTATGGGATTAACTTCCGATAGTGCCGTTAAGGGGAATGAATAATAGTACATGCTGTATGAGAATATGTGCAATTTAATATTTGGTAAAGGCGTTTATAAATCTGCTAGTAAATTATATGTACAAACTGGTGAAATAACTACTACTTTCTATTTTCATAATATGTATGTATTAGAATAGTTCTTTATTGTGCAGACACACAAAAAATATTACAATATACCTATGAAGAAGAAACATGTACAAAGATGAGCTTAACTCATGATAAGTTTTCTACCATTAAATATTGGAGTGCTAAAGAACAAAACAGAAGAGAGGGAGCAAACGAAGGGTATAACTGAATAAAATTAAAAGTAAAATCGAGTCAATTCTTTTATGTCACGATAACGAATAGTTTGCAAAGATTCGACCTACATCTACCTGAATCCAAAAGATAAACGTAAAAGCTGCTTCAACTCTTATTTATTTATTTATTTATTAAATGCTTTATTGTACACCATAAAAATACATTTTAGGATTTACAATATAAAGTAGATAGTACAATAGGCGGCCTTATCGCTAATAGCGATTTCTGCCAGGCAACCTTTGGATGGACACATGTTGGTAGGATTGAATGGTAGTTGTTGGCGTACTTTATTTAAATTAATTCAGTTGTCTGAATTTAAATAGGTAATCTATACTCTTCTAAAACAAAAATAAATATAAAATAAATTATACAAGCAAACATATAAATTTACACCGCTATCATCAACAGTTTATTTCTAAATTAATGACAGGTATTTCGCTAATTTATTCGCTAATTTATACACTTCGTAATTAACACTAACAAAAAAGATAGACTTTACACTCGCTTTTGCCTTAAGGCATAAAATATCGTCTGGCATAGAAATTATTGCTTTATTTATTCGAACTTGCTTTTTCGCAAGTTTCTTGAATTCCGAACTTTAAACTTCAAGCATGATCTTTATTATCATAATTTAAAAGCGTTTCTCTTTTTTTGTCATTCTCCTTTTGGTCATCTACCATCATTTTGACAAACTGATAAAACATTAAAGAGACGCATATTTTTTTGTATCCTAAATTGCTCAATGTATTTCTATAATTAACTATGTATATAGTCTGGTTCTGAAATAAAACTAATTATTATATTTCAAATTTAATTTATCCGTCCTCAGTGGGCTATAATAATAGAAGAACTGTTACTTACGCAGATAATAAATTTCTACTGTGATCTCCAATCATAACTTCGTTATTATGTGCCGTCTCTAGAGTATTGTTAAAAATGCGATGGGGTAACATTTTCGATCCATAAGTACGGAAAACATTTTTTTATTGCAACATGTTTCTCTTTATATTATTTTATGAAAATGTTATTTTTTCTTTATAATGTAATGTAGCTAAATCGTATGCTTTTTTCAAACTTACGGTAATGTACATATTTTAAATAATAAAATTTAAATATGAATGTCGAAGAAGCAAAAAATTGGGGTACCATTGTTTTTGCACACCCCAATAAAATACAAGCATTATGAAATGTATATTATGTAATATGCTTTTCTTGCACAATTTAACTGTATTGTGTAGTTTTGTATAAGAAGCACTTAACCCACAATAACTTAAATTAGCACGCATGTCGAGTGACCAGAATGAGTGTAATGTAAACTGGCTGGTTCGGTTTCATTGACAGCGATTGGCGTTTTAAAACTACAGCATTTTTGAATATTTACTACAAGTCTTGTAATTTTTTCCACATACATTTATGACTGTCTCGTTATTTACTGGCGATTGTGAAATCGGGTTGTTTATTAGATAATTCTCAGTGTTAATCTGGAATTGTGCCCGGCATATACTATGATTATATTAGGCTGTGTTTCCATCAAAGATGTGTAGCGAGAAATGTGTTTGTTAGAACCAATAGAATCGCTTTTTTACCGAGCCGCTAAGGGTAAATGAGGCGATTCTATTAATTCTAACAAACATATTCTTCGTTCACATCTCTTGTGTAAACGCAGCCTGACAGTATTTATCTCATAGGTTACAAACCTATACAGATTTATTTTGTCTCCCGCTTTGCTATGGAGGGAAGTAGAAACTTTTTTTTCTAAGTCCTCCCATTTACTTTTAAATTTGTTGCGGGGTCCAAAACAGTAGATTAAGTTGTCCACGGGACGCAGAGTGTCAAAGCTCGGTGTATTAGTTGGTTACTCCGCTGTTAATCCTGGCTCACAGGAGTCACAGCGGTAGGCATATGGGTAGGATTATCCCGAAAGTACTTACCCCTTTCGGTTGCATCCCTAAAGATGGAATAAAAATTACATCTTTAGGTATCATTTACTTAATCATAACTCTGAAGAGTAAAAATATTCAAGATTAAAGTAACTGTTGCGGCTAAATATTCACGCGAATAGTTTGCCATTATAAAACTCTCTCCCGCTTACAGTTATGCCTAACCTTAAAACCAAGTATCACATTTCGTCACACGATTTTCGTTTTAAAACCTTATCATTTTGGCTCCTGTTTTATCGATAAGACAAATTATTATTGATATTTAAATACGCAATTTATTGCTTACTACAAAAGGTACGGTATTTTATACCGTTTGTAATAACTTTATTATTAATAAAAAAAATGATATAATAATCACTTTATTGCCGAAGAAATTTAAGTGAATTTTCCTTAAAAAAATATGTCATTAAACTTATGAATAAAGTGGTCGATATAGCAATAATAAAAGGAATAAATGTGGGTGGACATTAAATTAACACCTATATGATTTTTACGCTTCTTTTAAGTACAATAAAGATTCCGTTACAGAAAATAATTAAATTTAAACCAGAAATCTCTGTTAAGAAGTTCACAATACATCCTTGATGTTTAGAAAACATCCTCATCGGATTGCCCACCATCAGACTATAAGGGTGAAGAAATTAAGAGGAGCAGTCTCTCCAAAAAAGGAGCATAAACGGTAGTCGAATCGAATAGAATCAAAAGGAAATTTATGGGATTTGACATTTTATCGTAAACTTATGCCAAACCCCATATATTTGCTTTCTATTCTATTCGATTGTATTTTTTTTAAAGACAACTCCCGCACTAGAGAACAAGCTCTGTGTCGCGGGGGACTTTACAAACATACAATTAACGGACACAAATTACACCTAGACTCAGAACAATTCTTTGTGGGTCGCACAAAGTTTTGTCCTGTGTAGGAATCGAACCCACAACCTCGTGCACAGCAGGCGCATACTGCGGCCGCTAGACCACCGAGGCAGTCATGGTGTATATGTATTGGAAGAAAAAGAATGTGTGAGACTTGACGTTTACGACAAACGTAATCTCATACATTTGCTTGCTATTCTATTTGAGACTACTGAATATGCAACTTGTCTAGAGGGGCTAAACGAAACCGTACGCAACATATTAGTTTCATATACTATATTATACATATTTTGTGAAATGGTTCTCTTATTTTTTGTGGTGTACCCAGCGCGGCTTTTTCAGTCCCTTGAATTTATTATCCATCCAATCTTATAAAAATACAAATTAAATGTCAGGTAGTACCGTTTACTGTCCAACACATTCACAATGTACATCAATATCAATTTAATTTGGTGTTATTTAATACATTTGCATTAAAAGAAAAAGTTTCATTTTCATCCATCTCAACCCATAAACGTTCCACTGCTGGGCACGGGTCTCCTTCATACATTTGGGGGGATATTAGCCTACTACACCGCGCTGGCCAGACGGGTTGGTATAGGATTTTGTTTCGAGTTTTTCCTCTCTTGCAGTGGATATTGTCTGCCTGACTACTCCCTTAGCCGACTCATACGACACCCTCGGGATGACATGGGGTGGTGATATTTGTATTCTTAATCCGTCACCACACGGACATTATTTTACAACGTTTCATTTATCTGGTTTTAATAGTAGCTTTATTTTATTTCTTGGGTTTGCCGCATGTCTTCTTGGGTTGGCCGCATCGCTAAATGAGCGCTGGAGACTCACAGAAATACAACTACACCGCTGTGTGTAGTTATTTGAAAAATGGAGGTCCTTTTTTAGTCGGGTTGGCTGACTTGCATTGTGCTCTAGTTCTCTTAAAACATATCCAGTAATCTCTTAAAATTGGCCTCCTTGCCTGAAATTCGGTCAGATAAACAAAAGTGTCCCTCTAACAGAAATTCAGGCAGTTGACCACTCGTAATGATGAATGATCGAGTGTCTACTTTGTCGATAGTACACTAAAGGTATAGAGCAGCTGGTTTATGTTTCTGTTCAGTTGGTACACTTGTCGGTGTCTGAATAATACAGGGTTTCTATTAGCGTGGGCGCGTGCGCAGCTTAGATAGTCCTAGTATTGAGAGTTCTTGATATAAGCGGCTTAGACTTTCATAATAATGTTATATATGCGAAAGTTTCTGTCTGTTTGTTAAGTTTAACTGCAAAACTGGTGAATCAATTTTGATTTTGATAGCTAGTTCGAATCTATAGATATTTGTGAGACAAGAAATCAATACTACTTTTACTGCCTTGGTGGTCCAGTGGCCGCAGTATGCGCCTGCTGTGCACGAGGTTGTAGGTTCAATTCCTACGCAGGCCAAAACTTTGTGTAACCCACAAAGAGTTGTTCTGAGTCTGGATGTAATTTTTGTCCGTTAATTGTATGTTTGTAAAGTCCCCCGCGATACAGAGCTCGTTCTCTAGTGCGGGGGTTGACTTTTAAAACAAAAAAAAAGTACACGAAGTGACATACGGTCGGCAACAGTTAGCTGTACAGGGCCGCTATATAAATCTTGAATCTTGAATGTAACTGAAGCACAGAATACTTAATAGTACAGGAACCTGAAGACACAAAAAAACACTAAAATTGGTCCAGCCGTTTAGGAGGGTTCCGTGACATACACACGCACAGAAGAAATAATTATAAAGATACTAGTTGTTGCCCGCGGCTCCGCCCGCGTGGATGTCGGTTATCGTACTGTAAAAAGTAGCCTATGTGTTATTCCAGACCATAATCTATCTGTGTGCCAAATTTCATCCAGATCCGTTCAGTAGTTTTTACATGAAAGAGTAACAAACATCTATCCATCCACTTTCGCATTTATAATATTAGTAGGATATGCAGCATGTTCTTTGCGCAATTTACAACTGCAACTATTATACAATAATTGTTAAATTATATAACCACTCAACGGCTTATATTTTACATTATTAAGTACTTGTTTATATATATTAATACCCTTTTGCATTTACAATAGTTACGAAAACGATTTTACGCAATCCACCAACTCAAAACAAATGAAGCTTGGCATTAACATGAATGTTCCAATTTTAATCGCCGCAAAAATATTTTTAAGCTTTGTATTCGTCCTAAATTTTATTCTGTGTAAGCCCCAAGTTTAATATTTTTGGGGCTTAAACGGAAAAAAATGTAGAACGAATACAGTTTCTTTTACGTGGGGCAAAACTTCGTGAGGCGAATGCGGAACAAATCTTTTTAATACATTAAATCTATAATATTATAAAGCTGAAGAGTTTGTTTGTTTGGTTGAACGCGCTAAGAAAGTACTGGTTCGATTAGAAAATATCTTTTTTTGTTGAATAGTGCATTTATCCAGGAAGGCTATAGGCTATATAACATCACACTATGATCAATAGGAGCGGAGCAGTAGTGGGATATGTTGCAAATACGGGGAAAATATTCCAAATCACCACTTGGACGAAGTCGCGGGCGACCCCTAGTCAATTCAATAATAATGTTATCTTGGAACAACTCAGACTGAGTTGTCCCAAGAACACATAAACAAGGCAAGAGCTTTATGTGGTTATATTGGATTTTCCTATTAGAAAATTATCAGAAGCAGCCGGTGTATGGCATAAAGGCTAATTAATCCTCTAGAACGCTAACAATTCAAAAGTGAAGTCGCGGGCGAAAGTTAATTATTCATATTTTTTGACGAAAATAAAAATGCAATCCATACTATTCATAATTATATGACATAATATGCGAAAGTAACTCATTTCGTTTGTATGTATGTTTGATTGTTATCTTTTCACGACTAAACGGCTGAACGCATCTTAATGAAATTTGGCAAGGAGATAGATGCTATACAGGGTAAAGACTTAGGATACTTTATATTGCGATAGCCGATACCCACGCAGGTGAAGCCGCGGGCAACAGCTAGTCTCATCAAAAAATTAAAAATACAAATTACATACCTTATCTCAAAAGATAAGATGCCTTCAATCACTCTGAAAGACTTAAATTCAACTCATATCTCGATAATTTTCAACTTAAAGTATTCTCAATAAATCTTACGTCTGATAATCGTGATGGCATATGGCCAAACTGGTTGTTTATCATAAAGAGCGTCGAACTGCCACGATGGCGGTCGCAAAAAGAACAAAACTTATAATTGCATGGATATATGCGACCTTTCTTATGATGATTGGGGTATAGTCAAATATAAGGTAATATTGTTTGGTTAAAGGTCCTTTTGTATTATTACCATCTGATCTTACCATTGGATGCAGATCGCTATCAACTAACTTTAAAAACAGCGAATCTCTAGATGAAATTTGGTATAGAGATAGATCATAGTCTGGAATTTCACTATTAGAAACCACTGTTTCCTAGGAAAAATCCTGTCCACTGTACGCGCGGGCAAAGCCGCAGGTTAAAACTAGATTAAAAATCCTGACAAAACACTCGCCGCGGGTGCTGATTTCTATAAAAACTGTACGGACGTTGGCTGCTAGTATGTAACATTTTGCATAATATATCGATGGTCTAGAAGACAAATGTGCTAATTATAAAATTTTGATAATTTAATATTATAATGTCAAATGTATTAAATAAGCATGCTCATACATTTGGCATTAAAATATTAAATTATCAAAATTTTGTACTTAGCACAGTTACGGTTACGGTGATTTTTTCCGTCCAGCCTTACATCATATCAGTTCAAAACGTCTCCTTAATTCTTAACCTTTTCCAAACTCTAACTCAAAAGCATTACTTTTCAGTTGTTTAAAAATCAGTATTATTCTACTTTGAAAACAATAAATTCATTTGAATTTCGATTTAAAACTCAATGACATCTTTGTCCCAAATCTTATAAAAGAACACTTAACCCTACTCAGAATCATTAACAGAGTGCATTGCGAAAAAGATTATTCTCGCTCCGCCAGTTACCATTACAGGTTCGGGATTCAAACCCGGATCGTTGCGCAAGCGCCGAGTCTAACGACCGAGCCATAAATGGTTATGATACGTTATGGTTGCCACTTCAGTTTTAATAGTAGTTAGCGATGGTTATAACAGTACTTATAATAAGTAATGACAGATTGACTTGTTAGTCTACTGCCCAGTCTAATGTCGCATTGATGCATTTGTATTATATTTGCGGTTCGATTCCAGGGTTGGGCAACAAAAAATTGACTTTGACTAATGTACCGTATGAAAGTTTTACATGCTATTTATGGTTATATTATTGTGAAACCTTACTTTGTTGTTACAATACCCCTTACCAACCTGTAATAGGTATGCAAATAAATTTATTTGATTTGATTATTCTGTTAGAATAATCTTAGTATTAGCAGAGTCAAAAGAGCGAGTTAAGACATGGACACTTCGCCTATTCTTTTCCTTGGCCATGTTAGTTATCTTGTCGGACTATCAGAGTTAGAGAATATAGATTGCATCTGCGTTTGCGCAAACACTTGTGCCCTTTTTTTTGAGTCCTGCATTCAAATCTGGCCGCACATTAACAAAATTCACATACAGCCAGCTGGTTGCTATCCTGGATCAATTAAAACTTTGAAAAACCATTATTATTTCGACGACTGATTGCAATTTATTCTACTAGATTACCTATGAATTATTTTCACAAAATATAGAGAATCGCTCACACTAATATAATCCCGAGTATCACAAATAAGTTTTTGACAACCCTAATAGTCGCCGAATATGGCAGTTGACATTTTAATTCTAGTACCTTTCTATAAATTTAGAAGAACATTATTAGTACCGTAATGATGCAACGTCTACATGATAAAAATACAAACGTAGTTTAGGCATAATATAATAACAAATAAACATTTGACTGATGGTAGTTGTAGTCTTGCAACAGCAGGGCTATTACAAATTGTAGATATTTATATTTGAAAATCATGTTAGATTAACTTTACTGTATAGTATATAGGCCCTGGTTTAGGCATACCATTAAGGTTTGTGATATCGCCAACGACCTTGAGCATTTGTACGGAGCAAACACGACCTAATTCTCTAGGCGAGCGCGGGGATACAAACAGATGTACTCTTTGAATGGACGTCTTTTTAGTTTTTAATAAATTAAAATTAAAACTTATTCTAAATATAACATTACCAAATTATAGGTGTATGTTTTTTGTATTATTTGATAAAATTTGAAGTCATAAAGTGGTTACATCTCAAAAATGTGGTGCTGATTCTATGATTTTTTTACAAACTATTTAGAATTACTATATAATTTATGACAAAACCATATTAAGAAACACATCTTGTAGATTAATACTGTATTTTTTGGTAGTCATTTGTCTATAAATGCCAACAAAAAATGGTTTCATTTACACCTCTTTTTCATCATTTTTTGAGAGAAGGGGCCTTAAGGCAAGTTTCAACTTTAATTTAACCAACAGCCAAAGATAGTCTAAGCTACCTTTGTTGCGTTATTATAACGCGTACCTACTTATAGATTTCAAAATGCGATGGATAATACGGAATGTATGATACAGAAAGAGATAGTTAAAAGCCGAATGAAAACAATTAACCCCATTAGTCGGCTACAATTTGTACGATATCTACCCCTTTCTTACTAAACTATCATTGCTAGCAGCAACAACATAAAACAACGATTATATCGTTCATACAATAAACTGTCTTCAGTACTGTCTAAACCATGCGGCTTGCATTACAGTGTTGTTCAGAGGCTAGACAATAGTGTCACAACAGCCCATATGCCTAACAACATCAACATTAAATCCCAACAACTGTTGTTGGTGGTCTAATCATAATCGAAATTAATGAGACATAAAAACAGTTACATAAAAATCTTGCGCCATTACTTTAAATGAGTCTATAAAATATATATCCATATATCATAAGTGCAAAAGTGATTGTTTGTTTGTCACTTTTTGACGACTAAACGGCTAAACGGATTTTAATGAGATTTGGCAAGAAGATAGATGGTATCCTGGAAAAGGACAGAAGGTTAACTTTTTGGACTTTTGGAAACTTTAACGCGATAAACGACATCAACGTAGGCGGAGCCGCGAACAACAACTAGTAACAATATAAATGTAGGAGAAACTCATAACGATTTATTTGCAATCTGTACTAAACGATGTATGAAAGTGACATCTGTTGACGGGTATAGTGCAACTTTCCATTTTAGTTTTTATTGCTTGGCGCCGCGAGGATTGTACTTAACGTGTCGAAGTTTATTACTAGTTGAACAATAATTTATGTTGTTTTTCATTCATCCATTTGCTGTTTCATCTGAAGAAATCTTCAGTGCAGTGTATTTATATAGGTACCTAACGCTATCAATCATAACGGGTTTGACAAGATCAAATTTTTTAGTCAAAACTTCAATATTGGCTCTGTCGGGAGGCGTTCTACTCTGTGGAAGAACTGACAGAGGGTAATTTTAATACAAAACAATAATAAACAAAACAATGTATAATGTGATTTTTTAATGTATTTAATTTAATTTTGTTATTTAAAATTTAATTTTGTAATTATAATATTTATTTTATTTTTTATAAATTTAATGTATCTATTCTTATTTTGTAAATGTGGCAAATGTAATGAAATTGACCTATAATTTTAACAAATTATGAATAAAAAAGTTTATCAGTTTATCAGAGGTGGAGGAGCACTCGCTGATCGGTAAACGGTTAAGCTACCATGGGCGTGGTAAGCCTATAGATTGATGACTGCATAGTGGTATTTCATTTGAGCGTCCCCGTGCTTCGGAGAGCACGTTACTTTCTTGTAATAAGTTTTATTGAATGTATAATAATAATAATAATAATTAATAAGTTTTATTAATGTAAAAGCATTTTTTTTCTTCTTTATTCATTGTGTTTCGAAGCACATGTGCCCCATCATCCGAAATATTAAACCTATTTAATCATTTCCCAACCACCCACAGTAAGCATTAATTGGAACAACAGAAGCTCGACTATTATCATTGATTATGCGCAATTGTATTCACAATGTACTACATATATCATTCGGCTCCGTCCGAGCTTGTCGTACGAGAAAGCGAATGATTTATGACTAACATGTTCAAAGCAAAGCGTTGATTTTCTATAGAAGTCATTGCTTAATGATGTTTCGTAGGGTTGGAGTAACTGTATCGAATGTTTCTGTGAAAAGTAGAACAGATATAATTGTGCTAAGTGGATCAGGTTTTCACTATTTGTCATATCCGGTTAGTTTAGTCCATCATGGCAGTTTACATTATAGAAATAAAAACAATAAAATTTCTTTTAGTTAGAAAAGCATGTAAAGCTGTTGGTCCTACGCCTGATCTCTTTCCGGTCGTTTCCCACCGTTCCATCAAACTATGAGTGTAAGCTTTATTTAAATATTTAAGGTAATGTGGAAAAAGTCAAGCTCGGAGGAGGACTCGAGGATCCCACACCATCCCAAAGTGCTTTAATAACAATATATATAATACAAGTAATTTACATCTTAAACTATATTTACACAAATTAGAAATGAAAAAAAAAACACAAATATGGGGGGGGGGGATGCTTAATAGGCGTCGTAAAATTCCTCCGCATCGACGTCTACTGAAAACATGCCCAGGAGACTGGCAGCATTGCCACGCTGAATGGCAATGCTTATTCTTTGAGCCAAATATAAGCCAGCCTTTTGGTCACGTGAAATTATGTAACAAAAATGCTAAAAATATTTAATATGAGTATACGGATTTATATGAGTTTCCAGTGCTTATGTATAAGACCTTTTTCTAAATAATGATTCGAAACAATAGTTACAGACAAAAACGACGAAAAATCGACTCCAGCACCAAAACACTTAACAATGGACAGAAGTAAACCAAGACTCGAAACATTCATTTTTCTGCATCTCACATTTTCTGTCATGGTAAAAATTGGACCCACAACACGCCACGTAATAGAAAATGCCGGAGAGATCACTTAAAATACTAAACAACACGTGCAATCAGAATTGAATGTGTTCCTAACTATGTCAGTTAGGCTGATCGGTGTTGTTTAACATCATTAAAGTCTGCAACATCGGTAATAAATGGCCGACATTAATGACGTCAAACGGCTGACAATCTAACGTATTAAATCGTCTCTTAACTTGATATAACTGCTCATAGAAGTATATATTAGTAGGGTCTTAGGCAGAAAAATAATAGCCCGAAATCGTCTCTTTGATTGGTGAAAACCTTTTTCGAGTTATTTTAAACTACAAAGGTGGTAAATAAGCATACGGTAACTGCTTACCATGAAGCGGGCCCCTGATGGCAAGGGGATAACTAAAAAAAAGTGTTTTTCTATCCCACGGATAGGGATAGCCCTGGTGTAAAAAATTGGGTCGGTGACACGCAAAGGATAACTCTGGTATTGCAAGCGTCCATAGGCTACGGTAACTGCCTAACATCAGGCGGGCCGTAGGCTTGTTTGCCACCTAAGTTGTTAGGCCATAAATCTGCGTGTAACTTACGAATATGAAAATCCGTTTCATAATATATAATATATATTTTTTAATACTACTTGGGTGGCAATCAAGCAAATGGCCCGCCTGATGTTAAGCAGTTACCGTAGCCTATGGAAGCTTGCAATACTGGAGGTATTACTTGCGAGTTGCCGACCCAATTATTGTATACCAGGACTTAAAGATAAAGCATTCCTGTAGTAGGCAAATGCTCTTGCAAAACACATCCCAAATGTTTGCCCAAATATCGCGATTCCCAAACTTGTTAACAAACCATTTTCTACTATTTTCATTTTTATTTTATCTATAATATAAAAATGAATCGCTGAATGTGTTGCTAAGCGCAAATCTCGAGAACAGCTGGACCGATTTCACTAATTCTTTGTTTTGCTGTGTTCGTTATTGTCAGGAGAAAGATTTTATGCAAAAATTAATAAAAAAAGTTGAGCTGAAAATAAAGTTTAACCCGAACAAAGTCGGGGCGGTCCACTAGTTTTTATTAAAAAATATGCATTATTCCTTTGTTTTTTAAAATTCTACGATAGTCTAACGCAATCAAGAACCGGATCAATACTCAATTCATCCTGAAGTTATTGCTCAACATGGCAGGTGGCGCTATCTGTCAACGTACTCATGCATTACACATATATTTGGAATGATCGTATTTATTGCATGCAGTGTAGGTTCCATTCGTTTGTGTCCAACCCACCTAAATGTCACCAGAACTCAGGCTATAGGTCCTGAGTTCTGGTGACATTTTGTAACAGAAATGTATACTAATGTTGTAAGTTTGGATGTAGATTGTATCCCTGAAACTACTGATCCGATTCTGAAAATGCTTTTACTAGTAGGAGCAATATCTATGAGCTCAGTCCGAGGTCAGACTGCTAAGTCGGAGGTCGTGGGATTGATTCCTACCTAAGATTTTTTTATGGATAAGCACGGCAACTCACACACAGCCAACTAATCCCAAACTAGGCAGTGCCCTACTGTGGTAACCAGAAAACTGGTTATACTATATATTTCTAAATATATAATAATAAAAAAAAATACATAATCGTGTTCTTCAAAGATTTGTCCTGGGTAGGAATCGAACCCACTTCTTTCATCTAAGCAATCATGGGTTACTAACCACTAGACCGATAAACCATTCAGTAAATAATAAATATTCAAAATATGTGTCTTTTTTGTTCACAGGTAAATGTTAAACACTGGCTGTCATCTTAAGTAAGCTAGACCTACCTACCTAGATAATAAATAAAAACGGACTGCCTTGTTGATCCTGCGGCTGATCTTAAGGTTTTGTGTACGATACCCTAGTCGGAGAAAGTGTTAACTTTTATCTGTTAGAAAATTCTCAATAGCAGCACGAAATCTGTATGTGGCTAAAGACTAGCTTCCTCAGCTGGCCACTATAGTAACGCTGTGGATGAAAGGTCGGGGCATCAAGCCCTAAGCCCACACGCTCTTTTGCGGAAGAACAGCGTCCCTGTTGCACCCGAACGCTGTCACTGGTGACAGAGTCCGCATAGCGCAGGCAGGCAATGGATGAGCCACTGATGTCAAATGAGGTTCCGATGGCCCACCGACGAAGGTGCACAGGGGGGTTTTAGCCAGTATGCTGGTCGCTTACCATCTCTAGGCCGGAGAGCCCAACATAACCGCCTCGCGTAATACGGTATATATGTCACCGAAAAAAAGTAAGAATCGTAAGTTGATCAATTTTCGAGGTACTTGATAAACTTTCGGAATATAACAAACGGTAGTTGAAATGTATTATTTAACGCAATGAATTTTAGCTAATTGGTCAACTTACGGTACCTGGCAGTAATTTAATAATTCACGATTTTGCTACAAGTAAAATCATCCACAAATGAGCCAATCGTTGCTCAGTGTACTATTTAACGGTACACTATTATCCGTCAGTTAATACACTGTTCTCTTACTGGTCGACGGCATTAATTATATTATAACACATGATGGTGGTTTTGGTGGTGAGGTGATCTCCTTAACTACTAGACCACAGGTGAAGTCTATGTATAAAAGCTATTTTTAAATGTCTGATTGACATCCAGGAATAGACTGTACCTACCTACACACATCTAACTTATATATTATCGGGAAGTGTAAGTTCGTGTCTGTCAATCTTAGGCGATAGATTCCGGCACCCAGTCGCACCTATTTATATTATGTCAAAGTAGGTAATAGATATCTAAACAAATATAATTAAGAGGAAGGATTTGATATATTGTTTGTTTTTTATTGGTTCTTACCATTTAACACAAAAACTACTCGACCGATTTTAAAAATTCTTTCACCATTAGAAAGCTACATTATCAGCTGGTAACATAGGCTTTATTTTATCGAAAATATTTAACTTAGATAGGGCCGGGGCAGGTCGGGCTTCCTTCCATTCTATTTCAGCCATAAGACGCCAACTGCTGGACCTAGGCCTCCCCCAAAGTTTTCGACATAATTCGGTCCTAAGCTGGCCTTGTCCATCGCTTGCCCGCAACATTTACCAGGTCGTCGGTCCACCTTGTTGGAGGCCTGCCCACGCTGCATCTTCCAGTTCGTGGTCACAACTCTAGAATCTTTCTTCCCCAACGGCCATCGGTTCTGTGAGCTATGTGTTCTGCCAATTGCCACTTAATTGAGACAATTCTTCAAGCTATGTCAGTCACTTTAGTTCTCCTACGGATTTCCTCGTTTTTGATTCGGCCGGCTAATAATAAATACTACGTAATACCTTCTCTTCTAATGTTCAGTGAGAATGTGACATTTGGCAGAGTTCAGTTTTCATAGACGATATCCGTGTGAACTAAGCAATCCCGTACTATTGGTTTTAAATTATATAACAATCATCATTATAACTATTTGTTATAAAATCATTGTTATGGGATTTATTATTTATTTAATATAGCTGTTGCCCGCGGCTCCGCCCGCGCGGATGTCGGTTATTGCTGCAAAAAGTAGCCTATGTGTTATTCCAGACCATAATCTATCTCTGTGCCAAATTTCATGCAGATCCGTTCAGTAGTTTTTACGTGAAAGTAACAAACATCTATCCATCCATCCATCATTATATAATAATATAATCATCATCATCTCAGGCTTATGACTTCCGCTGTTGAACGTAGACCTCCCTCATATGCCTCCACAAAGGCCGATCCTGAGCTGCCTGCATCCCGTGCTTTTTTGCAGCTCTGATGATATCATCGGTCTACTTAGTGGGAGGTCGTCATCCCAATAAAATATTAAATGCTGAAGTCACTTGTAACTCATTAAGATATTGATTCGAGTTCCAACAGTAGTGTACATGATCGTGCTTATTTAATAGCATCCTAACTCGTTCGCAGTCAGGTCTAACGTCTAATTGGTACGAGAATAAACGATTTCTCTCACCCTTTTAGAATACATATTATTACGTATTCGAATGGCTACATTTATATTATATTGTTTTGTGGCCTATAATTTAATAGTCTTATTATATTTATAAAGAGAAAAAGAAGAGCCAAAACTTTCGAATATTTTAAAGAAAAACAATTCTTTACTAACAACAAGGCTTGTATTGCGGTAAAGTTTAGAAATATACAAATTGCATAATTGCTTCAGTAGCTTATGTGGTTAGAGTGTACTACGTGAGCTCGACAAATGTAAGTGCGATTGAGGCTTGCGAGGCAAAACTGTGCTGCGACTCACCATAGTTCGAATGCACGCTTGTACGACACACTGAAGCTCATCACTATTATCATTATTAGTATAGATTTTATACCTATTCTAACATCATCGCTAGAAGAATAGCGGGTAGTACATGGAGAAGACATGCACAGGATCGCATTCTGTGGCAAACTCTAGGGGAGGCCTATGCTGGAAAGCAAGACAATCTCTATGTACCGGTGTCAAATAATTAAACAAATATAATAGTTTAAAATATATAGTGTAAGATTGTTAAATAAAGGGTTAAGAATTAAATAGTTCTTCTGAAATATAGATAAATACTGAAATATAAAAAGATTCAGATGAAATTAAAAATCTCAGCCATACCCACAACCGGGGTGGGTCGCTATAATAGTACTTATAAAAAGAAGTTCATCTTACATTGGCCCGAGTTTCTTGCCAATTCTTCTCGAAGCCTAGTCAGCGAATTGGCCGTAGGGTAAAAAAATGCTGGCATTTTATGACTTTGTTTTGATTTTTGACTGGGTTTTTATAACGTTCATAAGTGTCATGTATTTGATCGTTATTTTATGTCTCTTTTTACTCTTTAATCAGATCTATGGATAACAACAAATTCTTAAGTTACTACAAAGTACAAACACGTACGCTACATCTGCTGTCTACTTCATAAAAGTACATAACTATTAATATTTATTAATACAACGTGTACTTTTTTCTTATCTGTCATTTACTGTCACATTTCTATCAATTCCAAACGGATCTTCTTTTTGCCTCATTCTAGCCCATATGGCACGCTTTTTCCGTCAGTCGTATATGTATGTTGGAGGCTCTTCAAGACACTGTGACCTAATCGGACAAGAATATTTTATTTTTCTTCAACATTTGATTCTCCTGTATTCCAAGTATTTAAAGGTTACGGTATCAGCTTACCATCAGGCAGACGGAACGCTTTTTTTGTCACCGTAGTATTTTTATTACTAAGGAGGCAAATAGGCATACTGCCTGCCTGATAGTAAACAGTTACCGTAGCCTAGGGACACTTGCAAGACCAGGAGATCATTGCCGAGCTGGCACAAACCTTTTAACTCCTTTCCATAGTAATATTTGTCGCCGTAGTAGTAAAAAATAATTGAGCAATATTATCGTAAAATTATTTTTTTCATAACACTCTAGATTACCGAAAACTTTTGATTAAAATTAATAAGAGCGAACTTTCTCAACCGCTGCATTGGCGCCACGTCTGATGCCTTCTTATTAAGCTATCTCGCCATCTTCGACACAATCAAACGATCGGTATATAGGGTTGGTAAACAATTTTTATTATTCATCGTATGCATGCTAGCCATTTTACAAGCCTTGGAAAATATGATTTGTCATCGTAACCCATAAACGTACCACTGGTGGGCATGGGTCTCTTCCATACACTTGGAGAAATAGCCTATTATATTAGCCTACTATACCGCGCTAGCCAGATGGATCGGTATAGGATTTTGTTTCGAGTTTTACCTCTTTGTAGTGCATATTGTCTGCCTGATTCAAACATTATATTATTACAACATTATATTTATTTTTATATTATTATAACATTATATATTATGTATTTTTGTGCATTCGGTTAATCGTATCTATTCGATATTCAAGTGACTTCTTATTGCACCTACTTCGTTTATCTCTGCATCACCGTGGTTGACTGGTAGAGAATGACTATGGCATTAAGTCCGCCTATGTACATGTTTGCATGAAGTTTTATAAATAAATAAATAAATTATATATGACAAGCGGCCCACATCTGCTTGGCATGGATAAGTATGAAGTTGATCAGACCAAGAAAACACGTTGTTTCATACAAACTTTGCAAACTCTTTTCATTTTGAAGGTTGAATTTTCAAAAATCCTTTCTTAGTGCACACACCTACATCTCTTATGGAATATTTGTGCAAAAGTTCATGATTCTAGACCTAGCGGTTTACGCTGTGTGTTGATCGATCAGACAGTTTCTGCTTTTATATAGATTAACATAAACCTGCTATCTCAAAAATCCTAGAGAAGTTACTAAATAATCGTATAACTAATTATCTACGGAAGTATAAGATCTTGTCAGACTCTCAATATGGTTTCCAACAAAGCGTCTCTACTGAAGATGCGATCTTAGACTTAACCTCCCATATTGTGAATAAAGTAGACTCCGGCCTGAAATGCCTAACAGTCTTCCTAGACCTGAAAAAAGCGTTCGATACCGTCTCTGCCCCCATCCTTGTGGACGATCTGGAAAGGATAGGTATTAGAGGTATACCGCTGGCTCCGCTAAAAGACTATGTCAATGATCGGACTCAAAGAGTAAAAATCGGTGAGTATGTAAGCGATGTGGCCAGTATACACTATGGCACCCCGCAGGGCAGTGTAATTTCCCCTACACTGTTCTTAATTTATATAAACAACCTATGTAAGATGGAACTGGAGCATGGACGGGTAGTTGCTTATGCCGACGACACGGCTATTGCATTTAGCGGTAATACCTGGGAGTCAGTACGTCTCTCAGCGGAAAAGGGCATGGCAATTGTCACGGACTGGTTAAACGCCCATCTATTGTCACTAAACACCTCAAAAACCAACTACATAATATTCACTAACTATAACTCCACACAACCCGGACCAGATTTTCAGATTAAGATACATACGTGTAACACCCTTTTAAACAGTCCATGTGAATGCAGTACAATCAGCAAAGTAACTGAAACAAAGTACCTGGGCGTTATGGTCGACCAACGACTTGCCTGGCATGCGCATACAGAAATGGTTATGACTCGAATACGTAAATTAATCTGGTTATTCAAGACACTAAGAGCCATCACTCCTGTAACCCTGTTAACACAGATATACGTTTCCCTCGTGCAATCAATTATTACGTACTGCATACCGGTCTGGGGCGGAGCCTCAAAAATACGTTTCTTACAACTTGAAAGAGCTCAAAGATCACTTCTAAAGGTTATGTACTACAAACCCTACAGATACCCTACCGAGAGTCTATATTTAGATTGCAACTTGTTATCGATTAGGAAACTATATATTCTACACACAACATCAAAAATACACAGAAAACTACCTTACAACCCCCTCGTACAAACAAGGAGACGGAAACTCGCAATATCTCACGTTAGCTCTGTTAAAACAGCATATGCTCAACGACAATATACTTGGCTATCATCCTACCTATATAAACAATTAAATAGACACCTAAACATACACACACAAAACAGCCACAACTATAAGAAAACTGTAACACTTTGGCTGTCTAATAAAAGTTACGATGAGATTGAGTCCCTCTTGACCCCCATCTCTTAAACTACAACCACACACACACACACGCACACACACACACGCACACACACACACACACACACACACACACATACACATTATTATATTACTAGTAAACTATCCATAACTTTTTATTTCATAAGATATTTACATGAATAGTCATTAAAATTAAAGTAACCTAACCTAATTACAAACAATCAGTTATTGTATTTAAAGGTATTACCTATAAATAAAATAAACGGTAAATATAAAAAAATTAAAATGTTATCCTTTTTGCCTTATTTCTTTAAACAATATAAACTGTATTTTAAATATAAATTGTAAAATAGTAACTTATACATACTAAGCAAATGTTAACTCAATTATAGAAGAGCGAGGTCTCCTGGCACAGGTATTTATTTACTTAAAAGGAGATCTCAGCAACCATGTTTTATGTAGTGTGTAATAGTTACTGAAATAAATATTTTTCATTTTCATTTTTTCATAAACTTATTCTTTGGACAAAGTTACGACTTCTGTAGAACGCAAGTTTTATAGAAGCGTGAACTGTAAGGGCATAAACATAAATCATGAAAACAGGTGAAAGCAAACGAAGTTATATAGAAATCGTTTATCGACTGCTGTATTGACCTGAAGTGAAGGCACACAAATGCGAATTTCGCGATAACCCTATTGGGCATACGTCTGATACATACGCGGGTATCTCTTGATCTTTGACGCAGTAGTATTTGAAGTTAGGGTTACCAAAAATATTAGAGATATAATATAGTTTACTGTATCATCATCAACTCAGACTACTCACTGCTGGAAATTGATTTTCACTGGATTCGATCCTGACCTGACCTTGTCCATCATCTGCCCGCACTTTCAACAGGTTGTCAGTCCAGCTTATTACAAGAATGCCTACGCTTCACCATCCAATTTGTAATTGCTAGATACTCTAGAACCTGGAAGACACCTAGTAAACTTTAGGAGGCTTTAATATCAGACTAGGTCCGAATCTTAAAGAAACCGGCAAAACAGTATTATTATCGCTCTAAGGTTGCCTATTCACAGCTCCGAGATTTGTCTTTTCTGGCTGATTTATGCACTCAAGAAGTAGAAACACAATTTTGCTGTGATTAGTATTTTCTTCTAATAAAATCATTTAATCATATAAGTCATACCGTGACACATATCAGGTCGATGAAAAATGCGAAATGAGGGGTCACCTAATTCCCTTAAGTACTGATGTATTTTCTGACTGAACAGACAGGAGTACAGCTTTTTCATGGATACAAAGACGAATAATTAGTCAATGGGGCACACAAATACTTCCTCAGAACTTCAGAACTCAGTTCACTGCTAAAAACGAGGCTACCTCCTTAACGCTTGCATCATCCTAATAGTGAAAGTTAGTTCAGGAATTGAACGCCCGAACTGTTAATAATCTCCGTATCCTTTCCACTTTAAATTACCCTGAATGGATTTGATCTAAAAGCAGTATACAGTTGAATGTTTTTGCTTAGTGTAGGGTGTTCACAAACTGTGAATTCGAATATAAACTGTTTGGAGTTGTAACGCTGTGGGGCGCCACATGACAGTCGATACCAATCTCTCGTTAGCTCTTGATTATTGACACTATAAAAGTGGCATGCGTTAGGGTTGTCAACTATTTCAATAAATTTATTTTTTGTTTAACAAAATTAAAATAACCATTGTACGAAATTCAATTTCAAATTTGTATTGTAGAAGACTAGAGTCGATTTTGATGCCATGCGTTTAGTCTACACAAAACAGAATCAGAATAAAAACCGTGAAACTTTCTATTACTTAATAATTATTTTGTTAAAGATTTATACCTACTGTTATTCATTTTTCTTAGGACATAACTCGCGAAACGTGAATCTGATACACGCTTCGACATAAAAAGCGTGATATTAGTTTACGAGTATGTTAATTTTGTTTGTTCGGGCTTTAGGGCTACCTTAATCGTTTGACCGTATACCAATCACAATCATCGGGCTTTTCCAAAACGCAGGGGTAAAAACACCTTAAATATCTGAACTTTGGGCATCTATTGTGAAATTTTGTCAGCCAACCCATTATCTATTTTTGACTTTGACATTCGAACTCGGAACCACATGATCAGCAGTCACACTAAATGACCACTAGACGAACTGAGTTAACATTAACTAAATACTCAAATAACATCAGCAGTTAAATTCGTATGGCAACCCTAAATAAACTAAGTGTTGCAAGAGTAACAGTTCGTGCGAATCGTACGAATTTGTCGTCACGATCATCCGTTAGATTCAAATCTTCTGAGAACCGTCTAGCTT
The DNA here is from genome assembly GCA_947095525.1 of Trisateles emortualis. Classification (NCBI taxonomy): domain Eukaryota; kingdom Metazoa; phylum Arthropoda; class Insecta; order Lepidoptera; family Erebidae; genus Trisateles; species Trisateles emortualis. The sequence continues at coordinate 3,102,507 of OX352740.1, read as the reverse complement.
TAGATGTGTCTCCTTAAAACAATGAGACAACAACGCATGTTGAAGGGTTTTGGGTTAAAACTGCAAAAAAAATGAACCATAACCCATTAACTGCCTTCGTGGTCCAGTGGCCGCAGTATGCGCCTGCTGTGCACGATTCCCACACAGGACAAAACTTTGTGTGACCCACAAAGAGTTGTTCTGAGTCTGGGTGTAATTTGTGTCCGTTAATTGTATGTTTGTAAAGTCCCCCGCGACACAGAGCTTGTTCTCTAGTGCGGGAGTTGTTAAAAAAAAAAAGAAGAAACTGATGAGCTGACCTGAGGAAGACTAGGGCCGTAACTTGACGTCTATAAAGTGATTCATATGCAAGCTTAACTTGAATTTCGTAAATACATTCTTAAAGCTAAGTAATAAAGTTGACATCTTACGAATTTCAAATAATAATAAGTTTATTGTTTTCTCTCACAAAGACATTACAGAAAAATTTAAGAAGTACATAATACAACAAATAAAGATCGTCGAAAATAAATCGCATGAGAACGTCATGGTACAGTCCCTAGGTATTGAAGACCATGCTCAGCATATGGACAAGACGAGTTAAAAGAACTAGAGGCCCTCTATCGATCTCATTCGACCGTGCTAAGTTACTTTAATTTTGCACGGTCCTTCCCAATATTAACTTTAATTGATCCCAATTTTACATTCATCCTTACGCGCAATGTGCTTAAAGAGGGATACAAAGTATTATCTTCACGTACTAATATGTATTATAGCCAAGTGGCAGCCGGATTCGCGTGGCTAGACATTTATTTAGTTTTCGTAGGGATTCCTTATTACTTTTCAATAAAATGCTATGCCTATGTCACTGCTGATAATGTAGTTTTTTAATGGTGAAAGAATTTTTAAAATAGGACGAGTAGTTTTTGAGTTGAATCGTAACAAACAAAAAATTTAATATTTTCACTTTTATAAATTGACTGCCTTGGTGGTCCAGTGGCCGCAGTATATGCGCCTGCTGTACACGAGGTTGTGGGTTCGATTCCCACACAGGGCAAAACTTTGTGTGACCCACAAAGAGTTGTTCTGAGTCTGGGTGTAATTTGTGTCCGTTAATTGTATGTTTGTAAAGTCCCCCGCGACACAGAGCTTGTTCTCTAGTGCGGGAGTTGTCTTTTTAACAAAAATGAAAAAAAATTTGTTTAGATCTGCACAATTTTCGATAAACTACTGGAAGAAACTATCTCGGATAATTTAGACCCGATCGATCTTCCATCCGTTTATTCTCCGAAAGCCCTGAATAACCAACAGATAGCTTTTTCCTGAACCGATATTTAACCGACTTTCAAGTAAAATAGTAAGGCGCTTTGTAGTATCGGTTACGCATACAAAACGCAGTCACGATCAAGGGAATATACGGTTATAGTTTAAGCCGTAGAATTATTATGGGCCGTTAAACGATCCGAAGTACTTTCACTGTTCTTTAACTTGTCTATAGGAAATGTTAGTGTAATTGTGTCTTCGAGGAAGGACATTGGACATAAGGGGTATTGAGTTTCATTTGTTATGCGTTGCGATTTGACGCCCTGTAAAAGACAGTACCTAGTGGAATTTTCATAATATTTTCTTAACCGAATTTTGGTCACAACGGCCAATCTCAATAGAGACGAATCACGAAACAAGAGAGATATTATAGTGCACGAATGTGCGCAAACTAAATGCACTTTTTGTTTTCACTCTGGTTATCTGTTGAGGAGATAAATCAAGCAACAACCACAATAGAAAATGCCAAAATTTGAAGAGAAATGCCCAATATCTTATTGGACCCGGAAACTTGGAAATCAGCGCGGGATTTCGTGGTCAACAGTCTCACCCAACGACCAGTAGACCAGCGACGCAGTTCTCCTTTATTACATAGCAAACAAAAAAAGAACAATACAGAGCACTTTCTTTGTACTTTCTAATGAACAAATATCCAATATTACATAATTGGTATACAGGAAAAAGAAGTTACCGGCTACAAATCAAATTGTACCATATATGGGACATGTATTTTTAAGTAGATATTATTTTGACCATATTTGACGCTGCATTTTAGGAACAGGAAGCCGCTAATTAGGATGGAACTAAGTTGATTAAAGGGATGTCTTGTATAAGGTGTATTTTTTCTCACGATTCTAAATGTAAGAAAAATCATCATCATGGTGTAGTTGTGTTCCTGTGTGTGAGTACAGGTCTCCAGCGCTCGTTTTGAAAGAAACGTGTCCTTATCCCTGGGATACTCCCATCTTAAAGCCCTGGTGTAAAAAAATGGGTTGGCATACACGCAAGTGGTACCTCTGGTATTGCAAGCATCCGTAGACTACGGTAACTGCTTAACATCAGGCGGACCGTTTGCTTGTTGGCCACCTTAGTAGTAATAAAAAAAATCATTTTATTTATTTTTATTATGAAACGTATTTTTATATTCGTAAGTTACACACAGATTTATGGCCTAACTACTTAGGTGGCAAACAAGCATACGGCCCGCCTGATGTTAGGCAGTTACCGTAGCCTATGGACGCTTGCAATACCAGAGTTATCCTTTGCGTGTCACCGACCCAATTTTTTACACCAGGGCTATCCCTGGGATAGAAAAACATATTTTCTCAGTTATCCCAAGATATATTTTTTATCCTTCAAATCTATTGATGAATATTGATTAGTTAGTTACTATCCCAACTCACTTGCTCAACTTAAACGAAGCATTAAAAAATCGAGATGCGCTCCCATAGAAAATTATTCAAAGTTGATAAGTGCAACCCACGCACTGTCACCTTCATATTTTGACAGTAAAGTTACTACTGACTTAACGGAGGCATATTTACAATAGTAAATAAACACATGCAATGTTTGTGACATTACCGAGTATATTTACGAGAAAGTTGGAAATAAAAAAAACTTTCTAAGGTTTGCTTTATGAAAATATTTTTTCTGTTGATGTGGGAACGAAATAGTGTTCATATTTTTTAATTTTTAACCGACTTCAAAAAGAGGAGGTTATCAATTCGTGTGTGTTTTTTTTTTAATGTTTGTTACCGCACCGTCATTTATGGACCGATTTTAAAAATTATTTTTTTGTCTGAGAAGACATACTTCCAGTTTGGTCCAATTTTTATCAAAAGAAAGTTCTGATAATAGGATCCACGAGGAATTGAGGGAACTCTTCAAAAATTATAGGCACACAGCAATTTCAATATTTTTAACAACAAATCAAAAATTTTCATTCAGAAAGTATAATTTAGTGAAGTAAAACTGATGAAGAAGACCACAGATGGCCACCTAAACTTCTCAATAACAAGTATTTTACGGATGGCGATTAAATAAGTTTCCATTATGGTTGCTAAGGTAGCTAGGCAACGGAACTTCGTAATTAAACAATGTAATCTAGGCGTTTTTAAGGTTTTTGAAATTCTGCAACTTGCCGTACTGAAGTCGTTTTTTTTTTGTTAAAATTATTATATTTTTTATTTTGAATATAAGACTGTCAAATATAGATAGAGATTCTGTACTTATGTTATTTTAGTTGACCCATGAGTAAGTCGATATTAAATTCGAATTTTGAAATCAAATAGAATAATATTTAGACGACTAGACTGGCATGATTTTAGTAAGCTGTATCTCGTAGGTTCGATTCATACCTAGGACAAATCTTTGTTGACGTCGGTAGATATTATTTATCCAAATTATGTGTGTATTTAAAATTATGTGTGTATTTAAAATTATATAAGTATGTTTGTCTGGTTGCCAGTAAAAGCTTTGTCTAGTTTAGCATCAGATGGCCATGTGTTTATCGTTCCAATACATACAAGAAGCTTTCGTGGACTACTTCTTTAAAAAAACTGAAGTGATCCAAGGAAACGAAACCTGGAAATAAATCCATCCATCCATCTCAGCCAAAAGACATCCACTGCTGAACATAGGCCTCCTGAGCTGCCCGAGTAATGTAGTAAATGAATATTCATTTCAAAATCACAGTCTAAGATTAAGAAATCCGCCATTTTGCAAAGATTGTGTTGATAAGGGAGGACCTTGTACTCGTACATGTGGAGTTATAACCCGTCACTTATAGTTATCACTACATCTAGACTGTAGGTCATAAACATAGGAATTATGACATTAACTGTTAGTTAGAAACTTTATGTTAGGAAACGATTAAAATATCTTGCGAAATATCCATATTACATAAGACCATAGCCATATATTGTGTTCCTGTGTGTAAATATAGATTGCCAGGAATATTAATTGTGGTAGATAAGACAAAAAAAAATGTGTTACTTGATAGGCAAAGCGCGAGTTATGCTCCACGTTGCAAGTATACGGCAACGTGGAGCTGGAGTGGAACTTGCGAAGGAAAAGCATCTAGGGGCTAGTCGAAACATAATTTGTCTTCAGTTTATAATTTCTATTCTGGTACTAAACATATCATCATCATCATCATCATCTCAGCCAAAAGACGTCCACTGCTGGACATAGGCCTCCCCCAAGGATTTCCACAACTCTCGATCCTGAGCCGACCTTGTCCATCTGTTGCCCGCAACCTTATCCTTACTAAACATATGTGTATTCTTTATTCTGTAGTCTATTTATTTACCTAATTAATAAAATAAAATATACCAACAAGACAACAATACCAGGTTTGTGTAAAATGAGTATTCATGACTTCCTTGGTGGTCCAGTGGCCGCAGGGTTCGATTCCCACACAGGACAACACTTTGTATGACCCACAGAGAGTTGTAAAGTCCCCCGCGACACAGCGCTTGTTCTCTAGTCCGGGAGTTGTCTTTAAACAAAAAAAGAGTAGTTCGATCGTGTAAGAGGGACGGAGCTATATAGCGTGTATAGCTCTATCCTTCTCTCTCACTCGAACTACTTACGTTTAACACGTCATGGCATGACACTTATTGACTTGGCCTCAAGCACAATAACACAACAACAATACTGTTATTTAGCTCTTAGAGGTCCTTACCTAGTCGAACTTGGTGACTTGTATGGTGCCGTACATTTTCTATAAGTTTAGTCAAAGTCAAACTCATTTAGATCAAATACATAATACTTATGAACGTCATAAAAACAAATGCCAGCATACTTTTTACCTACGGCCAATTCGCTGACTATGGTAGGGCCTCGAGAAGAATTGGCAAGAAACTCGGGTCACTCTTTTTAGCTTGCTAGTCAGATTCTAAACTTCCAAATTCTCACGTTGAATATGCTTGGTAATGAAATAAAAAATATACAAATGTCCCGTATACAAACACCGACTACAAAATCCGAATACAAAGTCTCAAAACTCCATCTTATAATGAATACATAAACACAATCAGATAGCTTCAACCGAATAATTTCCATATGCAATTGTTGTCGGTTCTCGTGCGTCTGCCCAGCCGTAAATCTCTCAAGCGGTGCATAGATCTATAGATCATTTGGACGGAAAGATCTATGGTTGGTGAGGATTTCCATCTGTCAAAATGTATATGTATCTATTAGAATGTGGTATTACTTCACAGATTAAATTATAAAGTTAAAGTAGCGTTCGTTTTATTAAAATACTAGGGGTCGCCTGCGACTTCGTCTGTGTGGTAATTTGGAATATTTTCCCCGATTTTGCAACATATATCACTACTGCTGCGCTTGTGCGGTTGTATAGCCTGTAGCCTTCCTGGATAAATGCAAAAAATGTCTAATCAAATCAGTACTTTCTGAGATTAGCGCGTTCAACCAAACAAACTCTTCAGCGTTATAATATAGTATAGATATTTATATATTTTCATTATGATCATAAGAATCTTTTTCTATATACGTGGATAAAAAACTTTGTACTTTCAACCTTTTTAAGCACTACGCGCACGGAGAAGTGATTTAATTGGCATATTTTAATGTGTATTTGGAGAAGAACTGCGGACAGCAATTCATTTTTAAATAAAAAAACGCTGCAAGCCATCAGTCAACAGAAGGGCACTGGCTTGAACAGGACCGTAGTTAAAAATTGTAGTAAACTTAAGCAGACGTGATTTGCCAGCTATGTCTTATGAAATAGAAGCTATTTTTGAATTTTGGGTACTATTTTAGACTCCGGGCTAATACTGAACATTTTTTATTTCGGAAAAACCCAGTTCAACCTGACATTAATTTTGATTTTTGTTACTGCTCTGGTATCAATACTACTTTAGACTGGCCTGTTTAGCCTGGCCACTAGACCAATCTAGTGATTACTGACCCTGACTGCTTCGCCGAGCAGCCGACTGCTATCCGTGAATTGTATGTTTGTGAAGTCCACCACGACACACGGCTTATTGCTTGGTGTGGGAGTTGTCTTTTTTAACAAATGACAATCTATATGGCAATTATAGTAGCAATTATACAGCAGAGGTAGTCATTTTCGTCAGCCTATCGCAGTCCAACGCTAGACATAGGCTTCTCCAGATGTTCGCCACTTGGCACGATTCTTGGCCAGCGATCTGTTCCTAGGATCTCGCATATAACTACTCCCAGCCGCTTCAAGATCATTTCTCCAAATTACTCAGCAAGTGTTCTAAACAACGTTTCTCTTTTTTTTTTCATAAAGTATTAAAAAATATAGTTATCAAATATTGAACTGAAGGTGGAACGAATTATTAATAAGTATTTGCAACAATTCATATTGTTTTTCGATTGAATTTGCATTGATGCTTGAAATAAGATTTTTAACTCACTACCCCTAGTAAAATATACGTTTAATGCATATCATTACGCCGTATTTCTGAGTGGGTAGACAGTGGCTCGCAGTATCGCAGCTCCGTGTATTTTGAAATATTTTGAGCGTTTTCGTTCGTTTTTCTTCATCATTTATTTAGATTCCATAATATTTTGGGATGTGCCTAAAGTCAATTGGTTCAGAGTACGCCTGCTCCAGATCATTGTACTCTATTCATCAGATCCAGATCACGATCATTCTTTTTGCAGTCAATACCTCGCATATACCGCATTGCCTCGCTTGCATTAACGAGACAATCAGATTGTTTTCAAATCTATCTGTTTTCTATCATATTTACATATTATCTTCTGAAAATTAGAATAATAATTTCGCTAAGAAGTGATATCCTTTCCATTTACTCAATCTTCTATTTTTAAACTATTATTATATTGTTATAATAATGTCCATTTAATGAAAATTGATTTATTTATGTTTCTTGTTTAGGTACCAGTACTGTAGAGGAAAACCGACCACGTTCGTGAGTTAAAGAATGATATTAAACTAATAAATGAAAATAATACCCTATAACAATATGGTTAAGGTCTAATATCACAGCTTTACTTACTTCAACCCCAAAAAACAAATTATTTGTTTTATAGTAGAAATTAAATATAAGAAGCCTACTATTTTTTTTTAAGAAACCCTATCGCAATAGTGAACAACCCTTGTGTTCCGGGGGACTTTACAAACATACACGGGCACAAATTACACCCAGATTTGAAAGAAATCGTGTGGAAATAGAACTTATGAACTCCGGCTTAACAGTCAAGTTTATTAACCACTCGATCAACAGGCCAGTCAAAAATAAAATAAAAAAATAAAATACCTAACTTTAATTTTAGCTTTTACACTCATAAAATACAAAAAAATCTACTATATGTATGTACATGCCATGAAATGTCTAATTCTCAAAATATCCAACAGTTTTAAATTCCGAAATGTCCATTTAGCGAAATGTACAATGCCCGAAATGTCCAATTCCTAAAATGTCCAAAATATGAAAATATTTTAATTATCAATGTATCCTACCTTGTTTTAATACTAGTGTTGCTAACATATAAACACTGCCACTGTTGTGTATAAACATACGTCTACTGCAGCAGCCAATCGAGAAACTTTCTACCCAATCATCCCCTCTAGACAAGTGACTTGAAGGGGAATCGAATCGAATAGAATAGAAAGCAAATGTATGAGATTTCACATAATACTTAACGTTATAATGTCCTAAACTTACGTCAAATACTATGCATTTGCTTTCTATTCTATTCGATTTGACTACCGTTTATGCCACTTGTCTACACGGGCTGTTATTGGTTCGTCAAGAAATGCGGCCTGCCCATTACCACTCCAACTTTAATAATGAAGAAATATAAAATGACTCAAATATTTTACTGTGGTCATAAAACCACAAAAAAAGAAAAAAAAATTGTCTTGATACACTACTATTATAATTAAGTCATACATTGAACTAATCATCATCACGACATGTACTATCGTCCAAATTGGCGCTTGACTACTCATAGAATATTTATTTATATTTTAAACACAATTTTACTGTCTTGGTGGTCCAGTGGCCGCAGTATGCCAGGCCAGTGGCTGCTGTGCACGAGGTTGTGGCTACAATTCCCACACAGGACAAAACTTTATGTGACCTACAAAAAGTTGTTCTGAGTCTGGACGTATTTTTTGTCCGTTAGTTGTATGTAAAGTCCCCCACGACACAGAGCTTCTTCTCTTTTGCAGGAGTTGTAATAAAAAAAAATGGTATACCTACGTAATGATATTATAAAGAAGGGTATGTTACCTTCATACTGTGCGGTGTTCCGTTTACAATGTTTTAGTGCGTACTTGTTTATAGATTTCAAGTATGAATGCAACAGATAATACGTAAAGTAATAATACAGAAAGAGATAGTTATATATGTATATGGAATCAAGCTACTGTTGACTATAACAATTTTATAAAACGGCGTGCTAGTGCTATCTAGCACTAGCCAAAGTAAAAAAGACATAGGTATGTCTTATTTACTATAATATAATTGAACTTACAGAAGATTTACATTATGTACAGGAAAATAAAGCGTCACAGAAAAATCACAAAAATAAATAAGCAATTTTTATCCATTAAGGTCAAAATGGCTTGATTAAAATATAAAGAGTGTTCGACCGCCAACTTCACCGATTGTACATGAAAATAAAACTAGTACCGGGCATGTACATCTCTGTCTTACTAACGACATAAGTAATTTAACTATTAATTGTGTCAATTAAGTCTATATGAACTGAATGAAGAATATACTTTGACCTGGGATCATCTTGTTGTAAGTGTTGTTTTTTTTTTATATGAAAGCTATCTGCCACTTTCTTTCATAGTTTCTCGACAAAAAAATACCAACATTATGAATTGTGTATTTGTAACTTATCCAGCTTTTTATTTTTTTGTAACGAATAAACTTAAAAGCTATTGGACTGATTTAAAAAATCTCTTACCAATTGAAAGTTACATTATCAGTAAATAACATAGGCTATATTTTATGATAGTTTATGTTTTGTAATTTAAGGGCCCTTACGAAATTTTAAATAATGTCCACCCGTAAGAAACTGGTACATGCCGCCAGTTATAGTATAAACAGACGATCGAACTGGGTTCAATCGTCTGTTTATACCTTTCGCACCTGATAATATAGAGAAAATTTAGAACAGCATCTTTGTAATACCTAGTTCTTTGTTGCATTTTGAGACAGCAATATGTACAACGATGCCTCAAGCCATGCAAGCGTTCAAAAGTTAAGGTAACTGCTTACCCTATAACGACCGTACACTTATTTACCATCAGCGTAGCATAAGAAAGTTTTTTTTTTTTTTTTTTTTTTCTTTTGCTTATCTGCAATCAGTTGTCCACTATAAGCAGATATGATGTGAGATTTTGTCAGGTCAAGTGCATCCTCCAGCGAGGATGGCCACTCTTTGTATTTATGCCATGACATTCACTACAGTATGTCTTTTCTCTTAAGGCGCTTTTGATAACTGCGCTTGATTAAACTCGTTGCAAGTATGTTAGGGTGATTTTCCAGCCGCTTCTGGTATTTTTCTGTTGAGGCCTGGATTTCCTCTTTTACAGTAGCCATGTTTAGTTGTGCATGGATTTCGGTGTTTGTAATGAACCACGGAACATTAGCTATTGTTTTAAATATTGCATTTTGCATTCTTTGTAATATAGCGATGTTGGAGTTGCTTGCACTTCCCCATAGTTGAATGCCATAAGTCCAAGTTGGTTTTAATATGGACTTGTATATTAAAAGTTTATTATCTATTGATAACTTGCTGTTTCGACCAAGCATCCAGTAAAGATTTCTGTGCCGTATATTTAGTTCCTCTCTCTTACTTTTGATATGCTGGTTCCACGTCAAGCGACGATCAAGGTGTAATCCCAGATATCTTACGCTATCTTTGTGTGGTAACATTGAGTTTTCAAGACGTACAGGAGGACAGTTTTTTCTTCGAAGTGTGAAAGTGACCTGCACCGACTTTGTTGCGCTAGCTTTGATCCTCCATTTTTTGAGCCACTTTGTAATAGCGTCGAGACCCTGCTGGAGTTGTTCTGAGGCCCGTTCGGGCTGTTTGTCACTCACCATTACAGCTGTGTCATCAGCATATGTGGCAGTCATTACTCCGTCTACCTGCGGAAGGTCTGAGGTGTATAGAATATACAGAATTGGTCCCAATACCGAACCCTGAGGCACACCTGCTCTAATATTGAAGAATTTGGAGGTTGCTTCAGACTCTTTAGCTTGAAAAATTCTGTCTGTTAGATAAGATTTCAGCAAGATGTAGAAGCTGTGCGGCAAGTTTGCTCTTATCTTACATAAAAGGCCCTCATGCCAGACCCTATCGAATGCTTGTTGGATATCTAAGAATGCAGAAGAGCAGTACTCCTTTTCTTCTAGAGATTTTCTTATTTTCTCAACAACTCTGTGTAATTGCTCGACAGTAGAATGTTGCTGCCTAAAGCCAAATTGATGGTTTGGTATGGTATTGCTGTTTTCTAGTATAGGCAGAATTCTATGAAGGATCAATTTTTCACAGATCTTCGACAAGATAGGCAATAAGCTGATTGGCCTGTATGAGGTAGTTTGGTTAGCTGGTTTTCCTGCCTTGTGTATCATGAGGATTTGGGACACCTTCCAGAGGTCTGGAAAGTGCTGGACTCTTAAAATGCCATTATACAGCATGATTAGAAAAACTACTGCCTTTCTTGGGAGTTTCCCCAAAATTTCTTTTGTAATGAGGTCATATCCTGGTGCCTTTTTGTCTTTGAGGTCATTAATTATCTTCCAAACTTCTCGTACTGTGACAGGTTTAGGCGGAAGCGACATTTGTAAAGGCTGAATAAGTATAGATTCAACCTCTTTCTCAAAATCTGTATCGTTGGCGTGATTCGGTCTAAACACGTTAAAAATCATCTAAAGATGTTCTGCAAATAAGTTTGCCTTTTCCTGCGATGTGCGGGCCCAGCCATTGCTGTATCTCAAAGGAGGTTTTGCGAGTTGTGGTCTATCGTGTGATTTTGTGAATTTCCACAGAGAATAATCAGTGGCTGCAGTGGGTGTGAGAGATTCTAATTGAGCCTCAAGAGTCTTGTTGTGCCAATTCCTTAGCATTTCGCGTAAACGTGCTGCTTGTCTATTAAAATCTGTTTTATCAACAGTAAGTCTGCTTGATTGCCAGACACGACGAAGCCTCCTTTTTTCTAATACCGCTTTTCTTATTTCCAGGGGGTAGTTAATTACCTGTTTTTTAGGGTCGAGTAAAGGCGTACTTCTCCAACAGGCCTCCTGTATAAGATTTGTTATATATTTGGCTGCTGTTTCAATTTCATCAGGTGTCTTAAGAGCAACATTTAGCTTGATATTCTTTTCAACTAATTCTCTAAAACAATTCCAGTCGGTTTTCCTGTTATAAAGTCTTTCTGGATGTACATGCTCTATAATATTCATACTTAGGGTTAGCAATACTGGCGTGTGGTCCGATGAACTGTCGAAACAGGATTCGCATTTAACATAGTGTTTAGAAAAGCCTTTCATAACAAAGAAATCAAGCAGATCTGGTATTTTAGAAGCATCTGCAGGCCAATATGTAGGTTCGCATGTGGAAGCTGCAGATAGTTTATTATCATCTATGCTAAACTTAAGCTGTCTGCCTCTAGTGCTAGTTAGTCTGGAGCCCCAGTAAATGTTTTTGGAGTTCCAGTCTCCACCCGCTAGGAACCGATTGCCAAGGGTCTGAAAAAACTCTGTAAACATCTCTTTTGTTATCTTATGTCTGGGTGGACAGTACACTGCAGAGATATTAATTAAGCCATTTTTTTTGTCCTCAACTGCTATCGTAGTGGCCTGTATGTGGCAAGTTTTATACTCGGGCATAACATGGTGTTTGAGTGATTTTCTTACGATAATTGCAGTGCCAGCATGTCCTGTACCATCTGGGTGTAAGGTTATATAGCACTCATAATTTTTAAACTTGAGATTAGAGGCGGAAGTACAGTGAGCTTCAGATATCAACAACAAGTCCAAATTTTGTTGAGTCATTAATAGTTCTGTGTCGTTTTTGTTTGGGGTCAATCCATTAACGTTCCAAGTTGCAATGCGAATTGTCATTTTGGGGATTTGTCTATGAGTTGTGTTATGAGCATCATAAGGGTGCTCATCTGTTGAAGGATTAAGTCATATTTCTCAGCTTGTTTAATTAATATCTGTTCCAAGTTCTGAAGCGGTTGTGAGTTTTTTTCTTGGTCTCGTTCTTTGTTTCGTGTGACGTCAGAGTACAATTTTGTTGTATTTCTAGTCTGTTCATATATAGGAGCAGTTATGTTTGACTCTGGTCTTTCTTTTGCGTTTTTAGTTGAAGGAGTTTGCGTTCGATATCTTTTTACTGTTTCTTGTGTAGGCTTAGAACGTCTTCGAAGGATTTCCATGTATACCTCACATCCTTTGTAATTCGCTGGGTGTGGACCGTTGCATAGGGCACATTGGGCGGGTGTTGTACGATCTCGTTTTGTGCATTCTGATGTTTTATGTGATTGTCCACATTTTACACAACGATATGGGCGCATACAATAATTTTTAGAATGCCCATATTGTTGGCATCTTTGGCATTGTACTATTGAGGTTTGCCTCCTGGGATCCTCTATGACGACATGCTGATGCTATATGTATTTTAGATCTTTCACAGCCTTGTTATTTGGTCCAGGTGCAAGATTCACAAAAAATGTGGATGTTGGTTTTTTGTCAGGCCCAAACTTTGCATTAATGATTTTTCCAGTAACTGTGTTTCCTGTAGCTTCAATTTCTTCTTTGATTGCGGATATTGGTGTTGTCGGGTGAAGATTTCGTACCACCACTCTGAAGCACCTCTGGTCTTTTCGATTGAAGGTGTGGCCTATCAACCCATTTTCTCTTACTACTTTTATTACATGTTTGTAGCTCTCCACGTCTGAGCAAGTTAATCTAAGCTGACTTCGGTTGACAATTCTAAAAGTAAACTGATTCTTGTCAACAACAGTTTCAAGTAGTGCCGCAAGCTTGTTAACATCGTCTATACCATATAATACAATTGAAGGTGGTTTGATAGGTCGTTTTTCTTTGGGTTCAACATCAGTTTCTGCAGGATCTGTTGTTAGACCTGTGAATCTATTGGAAGTTTGTATCTTGTCCGAAGAGGGGCTGTTTGATATTTTCTTTCTTTTAGGATTTCTGCTAACTGGAACTCTTTGCCAAGTTGGGGGCGAGACTTCTGTGGTCTCAGTCTCTGTATCAGAAATCACGGGTTGGCTATTGGTGGTTGGACCATCTCTTAATTGGTGAGTGCTCCCTAGAGAAGAAGATCTTGGTCTCATAAACAAGCCTGGATGAAACGCTTGCTGAACAAGTTTTTTGCTGCCGCTGCTGCTAGTGCTGCCAGTAACATTCACCACGACAGGGGCCTGGTCGCCTACCCCTGAGTGGCCTTCGGTAACAAATTTCACACTCGCAGGCCCGGGTACCTGCGAGCGCCGGGGGTTAGCCGGATCGCATGACATCGCATTCTCATTATCTGACATTTCCATATAAAAAGGTTGGGAGTATAAACACGATGCTTTCCCAGGGCACCGTGACCACACTTTTAGAGGGGATTTAGTCCCTCTTGGCTAGTGGTGGCTCAGGGACAGGTTACTCAACCGCCGCCTGTGATTCGGCGTTGCTGTTCATTTGGCACCACCCAGGGGGCACGTACAGGGTGGTTTAGTTAATGGCTACGATGGTCAAGCCTGCGGACGCGAACAGCATTGCCCCCCAAATATGAAATATAAGAAAGCGAGTTGAATATAATAAATCTAGAATTTTCCAAGAAAACATTTGCCACGATTCCTTTTTAGGATTTTTTCCGCATTGCATACGGTGTGTTTACATTTAATTGGACAGCGGAAGTTTCGAGATATGCAACTAGCCGGAATAGAGACTTGAGACTGCAACACGGAACTCTTAGGCAAACATCTGAGCTATGAGCTAATAGTGGTCATATACAACAAGTTAACATTTAATTTGTTAGTATATGTTTCATCTATACTAATATTATAAAGCTGAAGAGTTTGTTTGTTTGGTTAAACGCGCTAATCTCAGACAATACTGGTTCGATTAGAAAAAATTTTTTTTTGTTTAGTAGTGCATTTATCCGGCAAGGCTATAGGCTATATAACATCAAGCTATGATCAATAGGAGCGGAGCAGTAGTGAGATTTGTTGCAAAATCGGGAAAAATATTCCAAATTACCATGCTAACGAAGTCGCAGGCAACCCCTAGTATTAGATAATGTTGGTAATCATTTTCTTACAACAGTGGGAACACATTACATTTCTTTGGCACTTATAAACAATTTTTTGAATAATAAATATTATTATTCGCTATTTTTAAATTCCAAGAAAAAAATATTAAGTTGCTATAAGGCAACTGTGTATGTACCGATTCGAATTACCCATTAAACCATGGTAAACGTAAATTTTCCATGGTTGTATGGAAATTAAAAACACGTAGTTGATTTCATTTCCTATCAAATAAAATGAAATTAAAGCTTTTATATAAAAACTAGCGGTTGCCCGCGGCTCCGCCCGCGTGGATGTCGGTTATCGCTGCAAAAAGTAGCCTATGTGTTAATTCAGACCATAATCTATCTGTGTCCCAAATTTCATCCAGATCTGTTCAGTAGTTTTTACGTGAAAGAGTAACAAACATCCATCTATCCATCCATCCATCCATTCTTACAAACTTTCACATTTATAATATTAGTAAGGATATGTAGATTTTTACAAATACAAAAAATGTAAGTAATGTATAAACTTTAAAATAACTACTCAAGTATAACACACGCATACAATGATTTTACTTCTAAAGGTTTATTTACTCTGTTCAACTCCCTGTTAATATAATTGACATTCTTCTGTTTTTTTTGTATTCGTGACAACTGTTTCCGAAGAGCAGGCAGAGAAGAGAGTTGTTTTATGTTCTCTAGTTGTTATTGTTTAGTAATGATCTTTTAAGTAAACCCACTCGATTCTGGCTCTAAATTATTTAACTTTACTGGAGATATAAGTCTCAGTTATCGATATTCAGTCGAAATCAAATTAAAAACAACTGAAGCTGACAAAATACAAATTACAACTCAAAATTCATTTAGGTAACAAAGTAACACTTATGAATGTCATAAATTTTGAATAAGCCGGAAAGATAATGTAAGCTAAATTTGCCTACGGCTATTTCGCTGACGTGGAGCCATGAGAAGAACTAGCAAGAAACTCAGGCCACTGTTTTTAATTTACAGGATCTAGTGTCATCTTCCTACATATTCTTTGAAACCCTCCGTGATATTATAGGCAATAAACAATCGAGAATAGATAGTTAATGATTTAACTGGCAGCTGTCCATCAATGAAGACCAAATTTCTCTAATTTCCCATTCTATGAAGTGGGATGTTGATGGATTAATGGAAATATAGAAATTCTATTTATTACCTATCCTATAAGGGAAATGCGTGTGGAACCAACAGAAACAATTGCATATGCCTATATCTGAACAGGGTCGACGTGAGAGAATGCACGTTTATGTAGAAGATAACATTTATAGGTTTGCGAAAGCTAAGCTATAACTTGAGCAATGCGTTCGGATTTATCAAAACAGCGTATGTTATGTAGTACACTGAATATCGACTTATGGGCTACAGTAATATCTGAGGCGCAGTACTAATATGTATTAACAAACTAATTTAAAACAAAAATTTCAAAAGTCTAATTTTCTTTATATTCTAACTTTATTTCAATATCTCTTATTCATTCATTATTAATAGTCTTTATTTCCCAGCCTACTCATATCAGTTTCTTTTTTTTTTCAGTAGTTCACCTGAAGATTACTGAATGGATATTTTATATTGGTATTCTAGCTTGGAGCTACTTTCCACTTGTATTTGTCTCCATTGTTGTCTATTCATTTAAAAACATTATTATTTCATATTTAAAATGTAAAGCAAATAGATATATTCATATATTATAATCTTACTTCCTCGTGCCTTCGCTCGTCAAATCTAAACAATAAAAAAGTTTCTATCGCTAAATTTTCAATTCAGTAATAAATAACGCTTTATTTAGGTTAACAGCTATAATTAAGTACTTAATCATTGGTTTAACAACTCAGTTCTATCGTAATATAGTCGAGAAACAACATATCGATTACATTCATGTCTATTCTGGTAACGTACTTAAGGCGATTAACTTTATCGATTATCGGCTTTCTCAGAACTTTATTTGGTTTTATAAACATAATAGCATTGTCAATATTGAAAAGATACTCAAAATTGGCATTCTAAACATAGTCACAGATATAATGTGTTCCATACATAATTACACAAACAAATTAATTGACTAAATTATGACATTATAAAGAAACAACACAATAATATCAAGAAAAAGAACTGGGAGAAAAAAGAAAATCAGTTTTATTTATAACAGACTAATTATTTTCATTACTTCTAGGACATTACAAAACATTTTTAATACATTGTATTGCACATTAAAAGACCACCATTGAAACCTAAGAATCTGCACGTAGTTCAAATATGACCTATGGTACTAAGACATAGCCTTTGGCCTCATAATATCCCTAAGGGTTGCCCAACGCTTTATCGAAAGTGCTATTAACGATGTCTCTCTGCGTGATAGATTCAAGACGTAGATGAATATTGCTTAACAGAATTGTGAATCTGTGACTGTCATACTCAATGGATGACAAAAAGTCTATGACAACACAGACCGACACTAACTTGAAAAAGACAAATCAAACATTTATCAGCATTATGCTGTCTACTGGTAAATAACAATATAACCACTTGGCCTTGAGTCTCTGAACCAACAATGCATGCAAGTACTTGACAGAAGAACTAGTTAAAATGGACCAGTTTAATTAAACACGAGAGTTAATACAGCATTCATTACAGTCAATATGTATATGAACGATACAGTGACGGTTATCCTTCTAATAATATGTTAATAAGTACAAAAAGGATAATTTCCCATTAATCAGTAGGCAAGTCAGATGATGACTAATGATCTTCATTAGTGACTCGCATCGCATCAGTAAAAGGTTTGATAGCTATCATCATTACGAACTGATACTTATAGATGATTATGATGAGGGCATTCTCGTTATGGTAAATGATTTATACCTCAATAGTTGGAAATAAGCATACGCCCCGCCTAATTGTTTATGGACGCTGACAGCACTAGAAGAACACAACTGTTATGCTTTTAAAAACGAAAAACATCATGCTGATACCTTACAGACAATGTTTTCCCCTAGAGCTTTGGGGATCCTTAAGTAGGTTCACCATAGCTGCTGCGAAATACTACATTAACCAGTTGGTATTCTTCAGATGGAAAGGTTCTTATGGTACTAATTACGAAATTCTAATTTGAGAGCAAAACATCTTTAAACCACTCTTCTCTTTCTTACTCTTACAGGTTTTCACCTATTGATGAAGCTCTACAAGAGTAATGGTAGTACCAACTCATAAATAACATTTTGTTAGGTTACACGAGCCAGGTAAACTTAATACATATTTTTCAGGGTTTTTAAAACCCGATACATACTATATACGGTACACTAAACAAAAATAGATAAATTGCTATCTTATCACGTGAAATTCTACGAAAAACAAAGCGACACGTTTGCGACGCGCCAAAACATCTCACTAACCTAAATAACCGAAAACATTCGAAAATAACTTCCATACATGTAATAACGCCGTCTAACAGACGCATCTAACAAAAAATTGTTAACGACTCGGAAATTGATGAGTTCTCAAAGAAAATTACTTTAATATCCCCACTGAGGCGTGACCCGAAACCCGTTTGGAATTCAACAAAGGAGAACATAAATCTTCAAAAAGTAAACATGAACGATCTAATAACAATGATGATAAAGAATAAATTCGTTTGCAAGGTTAATGAAAATGATGGCAGATGTAATATTGCGACAGAACTCGCAAATGATTTTTTACCAACAGCCGATTTGCGTGAGTCAGCGTCCGTTCTGCCAGACAAACCTGGTACTGTGACATTTGAAACTGAAGCAGACGATGCTACCTTAACACATAATTCTACTGGAGGTAATTGACATGATGTGGAATGTGACGTTTCATGGTACAAGGTAGGAAATAATTGAGTTGTCGGACAATTGCTGTAGCCGGCAATGACACACATATTGCACACTACTGTGGGTCCAGAGTTAGATCATGGACCAAAATAGATATTTTTTCTAAACCCTAATTAAAATCTAGACGAATAAACTTTTGAGAGACGTAAAAAACATGTGTTAGTAACTTGGTAACGATCTCTTTAAACATGTGCTTGTGTAAGTTAGAAGCTTTGTCATTTATCATCGTTAAAATCAGCTCTTGTCAGCCCATCGTATAAATCATAACCTACATAATATATAGGTGCTTTATTAAGCTGACCGTATATTTGTTAGTCACTTGATTGGTTTAAAAATTTCACATTCCAAGCTATCATAAATGTGAAAAAATTACGATATAGGATCTCTATCCCTGTATTGTGAAATTCCTTCTCTAATGATTTAATGTCTATGTTGGATTGTCCCGATATTAAATCTACTATGAAAGAAATATTTTTTTAAAGTAATGTTTATTTAAATCTCATGTTCCTTGATGTTGGTAAAATTTTTATCAATTTTTTTTTTTTCGTACCTACAATAATAAAAACGGTAAACCCGTGTAGGATTTACCGTTTTTATGATTTTTGTCGCCGGCAACATCAAAAGGTACATGTGAATCAAGTTAAAAATCACAATAGACAATAAAAACAGCTCATAAAACCATTTTTATCATAAAAAAGATCAAACCTGTTAGAAACTGGATCTAAACTTTGTCATTTAAAATAATGGTCAATTCATCATTTATTTTAATCCAACGCTTAGTAAAATATTAACTATTAACGGTTATAACGACCGGTTTCAACTACAATTTATATTTATTAATATGAAGTGTAACTATCGTCAGTTAGTTTGCGAGTATATGATAATTAGTTTAATGTCTTAATTATAACTTAACTTGACAACTGTTTAACTGATTGTCAATCTTCGGCTTTGAATTGACTTAATTGACCTAAGTTTACCACAAACTGTTTGATTATAATTATTATTTTAGCTGTATTAACACGACAATAGTTAGGTTGACAGTCACTTCCATAAATATTAGTAGCTTATCTCGCAATCGGACTATAAATATTAAGTATCTCAAGTGCCTCTGTGCATAGTTAGAGTCCCCGTTAACTACTGTGTGTTATATTGGGCTTTTCTTTCGAATAATGATCAGTTTCATATCAGAATCCAGAATTAATTTTTTCGTTGTCGTACAAATGAACAAACACTGTAGAATTAGAAGACATCATTGACTAGCATTTCACACAATATTTGAATCGGTTTATCATCCTTAACGAGAACTAAACTAAAACTAGACTATCAATGACACGAGACTAATACGATAATGATGTTGTATTCAATTTATCCAATAAAATTTTATTATATTCTTGCGAAACATAAAATCGGAATCTCTTTAAAAACCAAGTTATGCAACGAAAGAAATGTCACTTATAGTAATTTGATAAGTTAATAAATGTCCTCTTACTATTTAAATCACCAAAGTCTTTAATATGGACAAAATTACGGTCTGTGGACACTGATATAAGGATGGTGAACGTAAAGATTAATTGCTCCGGAGATTTACGAACGAGTTCAGTTAAATTCGGCTCCCAATATACTTGCTTTTTGCTCTTACATAACTTGAGTAAAACACCAGAACGCTGCTTTATTAAGTTCATAACTATGAATGATGAATAATGTTACGAATATTATTACTGTCACAAATTTAAGGAAGTCCATAGCCGACCGAGTTTTAGCAACTTGTTTAAACCTGAGAGTTTTCCATGACAAATTCGTTACACACAGAAATCATACGTCTTCACCTCCTTTATTCTGAATGTTATTACAGCAAGACAAAGTTGTAAAACCATCCTTACTAATATTATAAATGTGAAAGTTTGTAAGAATGGATGGATGGATGGATGTTTGTTACTCTTTCACGTAAAAACTACTGAATTTATGTACATATGAAATTTGGCACACAGATACATTATGGTCTGGAATAACACATAGGCTACTTTTTGCAGCGATAACCGACATCCACGCGGGCGGAGCCGCGGGCAACAGCTAGTATTGAATAAGAATATCGCTAAGACAAATTCCAATTTTCGAACATAATTATTTACTTTAGAGAAGGTAATTGCCTAATATATTAGAAAAAAACATTCTTAAGCAAGTCGACGAAGAAATAAAATATACGACCACCGTTAAAATTGACTATAAATTGTTCAACACTATGTTGCATGCATTGATCGACGGAATTTTTCTGGATTCATGAAAATAATCTCATATAAAAGCTGAGGCTCTGCCATGTAAAAGCTAGACAATGATCATATAAATTTAATTAATTTGAGTAGTGCTTTAATTTTTTTGAGGTTCAAACTATCTACAACCATTTAAATTTTTTTGTTAATTTCAAAAACTTATACATAAGGATTTTCTTTCGCATTTGCACTCAACATAATATATTATGTAGTATGAGGAATTTACTAATAAATAAAAACCATGAGCAAAATAAAATTGAGTTCATAGATGGCGGTGATACTAAGAAAAAGCAAGTACCTACATAAGATAGATAAAAAAACTACTATAGAAAAGAGTATTACAAGTAACCATCATTTTATAAAAAGAACACGTGTAACATCAAGCCCATCCACAAGTTATGGCCAGTTTTAAACTTTAATACGCGCACATATTCTTACCAAGCAAGAAAAAAAAGAAAGAAAAATGGGTCATTATGTCTATGTATGTCATCCACAAGTTATGGCCAGTTTTAAACTTTAATACGCGCACATATTCTTACCAAGCAAGAAAAAAAAGAAAGAAAAATGGGTCATTATGTCTATGTATGTATGTATGTGTATCTTGTAGACGATGCCACTAGCCTTCGACCGCTGGCTTATCTTTATGATGCCTTTAAACCACTCCTCTCACACTTTTTTCAAAAGTCATGCTTAAGTACTTTTGCATTTTAGAAAAAGTGCCCATTATGTCACGTACTCTTGCATCAACAGAATCATAAATTATTTTTAACAGGCTTCATTAACCTGCATAACGTCATAAACACGTTATTCGCCTGTCACAACACGGAGGAAGTTTTAAAGCTACACTTAAAGGTCATGAAAGGAAAGTAAGCGATGGCACGAGAACCCCGAATATGTTCCTCTCAACAAAAATTGTTTACGTGCAGACAGCCATATTAAACGTCCATATTAATTAATTGACGGCGGATTTAATCCTGTTAATTTAAGAGGTAGAAAAAAACTAATTGCGCCTACAATACTTCGACGCCACAACGGTATTATAAATAAAAATAAAAACTTGTAAAGATCTCTCGGTATGCGCATGCGGCGCTCAATCTTCTCGTAATGTCATTTGTCGATGGAATCAGGACGTTGTGTACTGTGCAAGCTTTAATGTACGACTGAAAGAGATACAATATATTCCTGTCTCACCACCCCGACCTGTGAGGCAACATTTGTATTTAATTACTTCGTTTACAGACTCTTGATTTACGAACCGCTTAATTTGAAAGTGTTGATTTAAGTTTTGATGAAAACCTGGTTTCCAGAAGTTATAACGACATCCATGTATAAATCAGCTTGTTTCAAAAATAACCGCCTTTGAAATGAGAAATGTGTGTGGAAATAAAGATATTTATGAAGCTATAATGTTATCTTTTAAACAAATAAAAGCAAGCCATATAACAGTAAAAACAAAAGTCCTCCACCGATTGCTCACTCTAATCTTATTGAAATTCCAACGCTATATCCTCATTCAATATAATTGGTTATAATATAACAGTATGGAGCTTATACAGTACACTTAATATTATAATCCTCAGCTAGAATAACTTCAAGGGTCGTTAATGTGTAAATCGATTGCCATGCATGGAGCGACAACTCCACAGCGCATACTAAACGATGTATATTAAATCCATCGGTTATGATTAAACAATATTAACATTCCTCATATTTGTTACAGACTTGGCGGCGTTACGACAGTTGCTGGAAAGCGAGACTGGAGGCACAACTTGTCCCAGCTGTAACATGCCCTTTGATAAGGGTAAGAAGAGAAAACTGATCGACACTTGCGGACATGAGCGGTGTTACTCGTGCATGTTTAGAAACGAAGCTTGCCCGTCGTGCGCGAGGAACAACCAGGGTCAGAGGCGACCAGTAATGGAACGGTATACGCCGTCGCCACAAAGGCAGGAGCCGGACTGGCAATCGCCACTCCGCCTGCCAAAACCGCCGAAGCAGCCGTCAAACTTAGCACAAAGCTGCCCTACACCACCTCACACGAGAAGAAGATTCTTTCTTAGCCCCAAGTCGCTGCGAAGTCCCTTCGGTCACCGCGCGCGCCACTCGCACGACAATCACGTGCCCCTCTCAGGTAAGTGCATCGCACGCATAACATTTGCATACCCGTGGGCCCGCGCGTGGTACTCGCAGATTTACATCGTTGCGCAAGCGCTGCTGTTTGCCGCGCACGCAACACGCTTCACTTCATTGATACCTTCTTAGGTAAAGTTGACACTCAACTCATTCACAAGCAGGCCACGTAGGACCTCTCACTCTATGGCCTGTTTTATGATCTTTACGAAAACTGCGATGATCCGTCGCGTTGTAAATAACGACAAGCGACAGTTGCGACACGCGCGCCCACGCTCGCCCCGCCGGATGTACGTAGGGGTTCCTTAAAGGACCGGTTGTCTGTCTACTGTATTTATTAGTTAAAGTATAATTCCTTACTTTTGCAACGCTGCCGCTGCCTGTATAGACAGCGGGCCGGCTGTGAACATTATCTCTGCATCTGTTACATTTTCCATTTCCATTAATTATATCATTCCGGTCTACCAGATTTCTTAGGTAATTGAAATATACACTTCGTTCACAGCTGTGAGTTTCTTAATAAACTATTAATATCAATTCGCTACGGCCCTTGCCCCTTCACGTTTGTACTTAATCTATTGATCCGAAACGTTTCTATCTGTTGATATGAGTAATAGTGTCTTTTACAATTTGTAACGGTTTGTTAATGCAGCTAAGGTGCAATTAATGGGCTATGGAGTCATTTGGGAAAAGTGTAATTGAAAGTTTACTTTCCAATATGATTGTTATGATGATTTATGAGGAGAAATGGTGTTACATCGAGAGTTCGCTCCAACAGGGCTACCAGAGGAAGGTCCGAGGAATGCGGCGTGGCACAGCCTGGTCTTTAATAAGATCAGATCGCTCTGGTCCACGCACTCTTCTGTGCCACAAGGACTCAACCAACTGACAGGCACGAAGTCTTAATTTTGCATTGGAATGTGGATTATACCGATGTCGCTCGTTTAATTGCAAATGTTTGAGAATCAATTATAACTCGATAAATATTTACGTATCGCAGTGTCCAGTTTATTCTGCAAACCCATTTAGAGTTGATTCTTTAAAATTTAAAACAGTATTGTTTATTTCTTTGAATTGAATATCGATTGTCGAATCGATTAATTTAGAAGTGATTATTGCGGTAAATGAACACATCGGTATTCGGTCCGCATTCCCTGCACTCGATCTAGCACGGTCGTGGCTCGATTTTTGCACACCTTATTGCCTGTTCGCATCGCCCCGTTCGTTTGACACATAGCTTACTATACCGGTTTTGTTTTCTATTGTTTTTTTTTTGCATTTGTGTGGTGTTCTGAGTTTGAATTTAATTTATTTTAACGCATAAAATGTGTTAATTTATCTTATTTAAAATTATAATTTAAGATGTGTTAATGGCGTGTTACATTTTTAATTACTTGCTTGCACATTTTTGTTAACTCGAATCATTGTTCATAAGTTTTGTTTATGTGATTAACTGTATCGATATAATCTATTCATTGATTCGGTTTTATAACAACACAATATTAATCGTTATAATAAATATATAACCTCGCATGACTCATATTCAAAGACACAGTGAATAATCGATTTAATAATCGAGATAAAGAATCGGTGACAAAGGTGCCATCGATTTGTAGGCGACATCATCTTTATCGATTATATTTAATAGTGAGATAAATGGAAGGAGCATTACTGTAGAGATTGTGAATGTAAATTGAAACGGCATGAATAAGTTGAGAGTGAAAAGCGTTTTACAAATGACTTATAGGCTTCTGTAAAATCCGCGGATATTACTTCCATAGAAGTAGTAAATTAACTGTTATAGAAAACCATATAGAATAACACCTGGAAGTTTGCTTTCAAAGATATTTTCTTCGAGCTTTCTTCATGAAATAAATTGATAATATTATTTACCGATGAGGATCAACTTTCAAATTAAACGAACATCATATTTTACGATTATAGAAATGTTTAAGTGTACAGCGAAAGATGAATGCAATATCAATTTATAGAAAGTAACGGTAGGATAACTAGAATCACTTATCGCTTATATTTATGATTTAACTCGTTAAAATTAAATTATTATTACGACTTTTACTGAGGCTCATTTTATGTTAGATTTGTATTTATCACGTTTTATAGTAACCGAATCGCCATCGGCTGAATATCGGTAATTATTATTTTTAACTTAAACGAGTAGGTATTTTGTTATCAAGATAATACATTTAAAAAAAATTGAAAGTCGGTCCACAAATGGGGGAGATATCGGTGAACATACATAATAAAAATACATACAGTCGAACATAGAACCTCCTTTTTTGAAGTCGGTTAAAAAAGCACAAGAAATATTTTGACACCATATTTTTTACCGATTGGCGCATTTGGGCCGTAATCGTCCTATAGCCTTGCAGACACAAAGTTCATTATTCGGTCAACGTCGATAAATTAAGCTCTACTAGAGAGGAGATCCGTGCCCAATAGTGGGACATAATATGGGTTATTATTATATTATATTGGAATGTTTTTATGTTTTAGACTATAGCATGCGTATCTTCAAGAAAGGAGTTACAAGGTTTTTAAAGGGTCGGCAACGCGTGAGTGACACCCCTGGTGTTGCAAACGTCCATAGGCTACGGTAACTGCTTACCATCAGACGGGCCGTATGCTTGTTTGCCACCTTGGTAGTATAAAAAAAATGTACTACAGCTTTCTCCCGTGGCTTCACCGGCGCGTACAATACAAGTGATTTTTCCGAAATAAAAAGCATATATGCTATTCCAAATTATAAACTATCTGTGCCAAATATCATCCAAATCCATTCAGCCGTGATTGAGTAACACACATCCATCCATCCATCCATAACATAAGATAAATATATTTATTGACTACTTACAAAACAGTTTTACACATTCTGTAACTAGAACTTTAAAAGCTCCTACGCAGATTAAGGAGCACCTACATGACATTAATATCACCTACACCTAAATAAGTTAATCGATAGTAGCCAATAAGGGTTAGTTCATATCTGACGGAAAATGCGTCGAGCGTAAATCGCGTCTATTCGTATGCTTGATGCACTAACGCATCGTCGGTTAAGTGTGAAAGGTTGATAATGCGTAACGCACAGACAAATCTATACTTATATCATAAAGCTGAAGAGTTTGTTTGTTTGGTTGAACGCGCTAATCTCAGAAAGTACTGTTTGTTTAGTTAAATAGTGCATTTATCAAGGAAGGCTATATAACATCACGCTATGATCAATAGGAGCGGAGCAGTAGTGAGATATGTTGCAAAATCGGGGAAATGTACAATTGTACATTCCAAATTACCACGCGGACGAAGTCGCGGGCGACCCCTAGTAAAATATATTTGTCTGTACTGGCGTTACGCGACAAATAGAAGTATTCCATATTGGGCACCCGTTTTAATGGTACCTGAGTGAATGGCACCTAAGGTGTTCCACATTGGGCACCTACCGATATTTTTCGCCGGTGTTGTTCCACTAATGGCACCTGCGAAAAATATCGGTAGGTGCCCAATGTGGAATACTTTAGGTGCCATTCACTCAGGTGCCATTAAAGTGGGTGCCCAATATGGAATACTTCGACAAATAATACGCGGCGCATTTTTCGTCTGATATGAACCGACCCTAAGTACTAAGGCTGCAGCACCTAGACGGAGATTAGCACGACTTGCTCTGATTCGTGCAAGGACCCGCCTTCGCTTGTTTCTATTGACAAGGCGTTTTGGACAACCTACATTGTACGAATCGAGAATTTATTTATACTAATATTATAATTGCAATAGTTTAGATGGATGTATTGATGTTTGTTTCGCAATTATGACAAAACGGCTTAACGTATCTAGATAAAATTGGACACAAAGATAGATTATAGTTCCGTGTGGTGACGGATTAAGAATACAAAATGTTACCACCCCGTTCCATCCCGAGGGTGTCGTAAGAGTCGACTAAGGGTAATCCCTTAATCTACTCTTACGATACCCTCGGGATGATATCCACTGCAAGAGAAGGAAAACTCGAAACAAAACCCTATACCAACCTGCCTGGCCAGCGTGGTATAGTAGGCTAATATCCCTCCAAGTGTATGGAGGAAACCCGAGCCCAGTAGTGGAACGTTTAGGTCTTGAATATGATGATAGAATAGTCTGAAATAGCATATAGGCTACTTTTAATCCTGAAAAAAACACTGTTCTCGTGGTATACGTATCTCATGGTATCTCGTATGCGCGAGCAAACTCCAAGTCAAAACTAAAAATAAATTATTTTCACAAATAGCAACTCATTTATGTCCCACTATTTATGTTCATTACAAACAAATATTTTCTTGACCAAAAACAAATATGTCTTTCAGCTAAAACTCACAGTTTTCTCCCATTGTTCTAATAAACAATTGTGATATTTGAACCGAGTTATTATTTCACTTTTTAATGATTTGGTACGTTCATTTCTAGTACTTGGAACTAGAAGGTGAAATGACACCGTTCCGAGTACAAATGTTAACACACTGCACTCAAATTCTCATAAACAATAGTAACTGGAGTCGGAAATGTGAAGCCAAGTTGATAAAATACTTGATGCAGAAGGAAATGATGTCATTATTGTGCTGAATAGCTAATTTGGTCCACCTGGGTGTACCATGATGTCGTTATTGTGATTCATTTTTGATTTTTTTGCAATGACAACCTTAAGCCTAGGGAATAAAGTTGGATTATCATCTTAGGAATTGCAAAATTAAGATTGCATTTACCTGATTTTAATGCCTGCAAAACTGCAGCATTTCTTCTTCAGCTAAGATTTCTAACCGACTGAAGTATTATACCAAGAATAATTGTAAGCTTTATTTATATAGAATATTGGTGGCATACAAGCATACGACCCGCCTGTTGTTAAGCAGTTACCGTAGCCTATGGACGTTTGCAATACCAGATGTATCCCTTTTTCATACCAGAGCTTTAAGACTAATATCTCTGGAATAGAATATTTTCATATTTATACACACACACACACATACACTAACACACACACACATTTTTCTTTTTGTTCTTCTCTCTGTTTAAAATTTAGATTGCTAAGTCGTTGTTTCTGTTAATTAACCTCGCCTGTAAGGAGCCTGTTCCCCACGACACAGGAAAACCTAATGTGGGTAACAGCTTGACAATCCTCTGTAACATAATGACAGAAATAAATATATTTTCATTTTTTCAAAACGCATCCAAGACACATCACACACACAGAAACACAACTAAACCACTGTGTGTAGTTATTTGGCTGTGGTCTTTTGTAAGGTGGTTCTTCCGCAGTCGGGCTTGCTTGCTAGTATAGTGCTCTACCTCGCTTAAATTGATTTTAAAACAATCTGTTGTAAAAAACATTGACCGTGACTCGTGTTTTGTATTCGGTAGTGAGCCGTGATTATTGTAGTGTTGCAACAACCTGTTAGTACAGCATTGCCAAGGTTTAACCTTGACAGTAAAGCGTTAGAGACTCTGTATCTTGTAGATTTTTATCTTAGAAGAAAGAAAAACATTTATTCGAACATACACAGGATAACAGATGGTAGACATAAGAAAGACACATAATAACAACACAAAAAAATCCTGTGTGTGTCTCAGCTCTGTGCTGCGGCATTTTATACTGCAGCTCTGATTTTCTGATCAGGCCTTAGTGAGATCACAGTTCGTTATAATATAGTTAAATAAATAGATAGAAAACTTTTTATTGTACACCATACATTTATGAGATAACTGTTACATACGCGAATTAGTCTGCTGAAAGAGAGCGAATTAGCGGCAGTAAGTAGTTGATTTTTTCTCTACAGACAGGGAGTTCACTCTTACATCTTAGAACCTCTATCGTGCCGTACTGAACGGTTACAGAGGAATTTCCTCCTACGTACGATTAGGTTGTGGAATGAATCCTGCCGAAGTTTTTTCGAGAGACGATAGCATGAAGTTCTTTAAGAAAGGAGTTATAAAGTTTTATAACTCCTTTCTACTAATAGGCTATGATAACTGCTTACCATCAGGCGGGCCGTATGCTTGATTACCTTCTTGGTGGTAATTAAAAAAAACATGATGCTTGACGGCAGCAACATCAATATTAAGCTTTTCAGATATATAGCATAGTGCCTCTTCCTTTAGGGGGTAAGCAATGGTGTATCACACTGTTTTAACAGCTACTGCAGCCTTTACCAAGCACAACAGTAGACTCCAGAAAGGTCTCCATCTTAGCCGAAAGATGTCCACCAGTGGACATAGAGTTTCCCCAAGGGTTTATAATTTCAGTTCAGAGCTTAGCTTGTTCGTCTACAAATGATATCCAGAATCAGTGCAAACATTTGTGGATCACACTGTTTTGTCTCATATGGGATCGAACTCCTAACGTGGTGCGGCGTTAGAAGATCGATCCCATATGCATATTGGATAATGGTGAGATAACCACCAAAACTGGAAGACGAAGCGTGGGCAGGCCTCCAACAAGGTGGACCGACGAACTGGTAAAGGTTGCGGGCAACCGATGGACAAGGTCGGCTCAGGATCGAGAGTTGTGGAAGACCTTGGGGAAGGCCTATGTCCAGCAGTAGACGTCTTTTGTCTGAGATGATGATGATGATGAACCACCTAAACTACTACATACACCATATACGACGTACGCTGACAATAGAAAGAAAGATCCTAAAACAAAGACTTCATCGTGAATATGATTTAGAATCTTTGATGACTATTCTATATATTTATCTATTGTACATTAAAAAGCGGCCATGACACTTAAAATACAATATGACATTGAGTGCGTGACATGATTGTTGTTCAAATACATTCAGATCAATATGAG
The DNA here is from genome assembly GCA_947095525.1 of Trisateles emortualis. NCBI lineage: Eukaryota > Metazoa > Arthropoda > Insecta > Lepidoptera > Erebidae > Trisateles > Trisateles emortualis. The sequence continues at coordinate 3,072,790 of OX352740.1, read as the reverse complement.
TGTTGTCAGGGTACTGCAAATATATAAAATTCTAGTTTCTGACAACTATCTTACGGTAATAGTGTTTTTTGTCCAGGAAAAGAACGAAACTGTTCAACCGATTTGGCGTTACTGAGTGACATACATCCATCCATCCATGCTTTTTTAATGCAAATATTCTTTATAAAACTTCCAACATCAATTTTATTTTATGGGTAAACCTTAAGTTAAAGAAAACGTTTCACTTTAATAAACAATAGAGCGCAGTAGAAAGAAAGAAAGAAAAAGAAAAGAAAGAAAAAATATTTTTTTGTCTTTACATCTTAATACAGTAATCTAAAAAAATTATATAATGGTTACAAGACAAAACAGGACCTAGCTCAGCGATTAATTGCAACATCGCAGACGCTGCAGCGCTGATATTCTGAGATCTCCTGTCGGAAAGCTTCATTAAACGGATAACCTCGTAGCATAAGATAGTTAGATACTATACTAGCGAGCAAGCCGACTGACTAAAAGGACCTTACAGAAGACCACAGGCGAATAACAACACACAGCGGTGTAGTTGATTTCCTATGTACAGGTCTCCACGCTCATTTAGGGATACGTTTTGAAAGGAACTTTTTCCCATCCCAGAGATACTTCATCTTAAAGTCCTGGTTTAAAAATGGGTCAATCAGACGGGCCGTATACTTGTTTGCCACCTGTGTACTACAAAAAAAAGCATACAAATTGATTGTATATACTTAGCTCTATAACCTTTACGCATAACATATCTCATTGACATCACTTTCAATCTCGTACATAGTCATTGCCATTAAACTTGCTACATTTTTGACGGCTCCAAACTTGATACCACATGAAACAATAACACGTAGGTACTTGCACGTTCACTAGAGTGACGTTGAGTCAATTATGCATGGCAGTGGACACGATTAAATGCTTCCGTCCACCATTGCACCGTGTGAAACATATTATAAGATCGAGTTACGTATTCGTTTGTTGACACTGGAAAATTAGAGTAGTACTAAGTTCAATCAGCCTTATATTTGAAAGGATAAACTCGTCTCAATTGATAATTTATAATAAATACGGCGCTCATAGCCAGGTGCACTCGCTGTTCGGTAAACGATCAGCGGGTTAAGCATTCAAAGGCAAGGTAACCCTATAGATGGATGGTATTTCATCTGAGCGTCTCCGTGCTTCGGAGAGCACGTTAAAAGTCGGTCTCGACTGTTAACAGTCGTTAGATCACGACAGAGGCCTAAATATGGGCGATCTAAATAACTCTGTCACCAGGTTGACCACTAACCAAACAAAAAAAAAGAATTGATAATAACAGGTAGTTCGCCCAGAGCTGTGAACTCGCACTCGATCAATTTGGCTCATGTTCAAAGTTAAAAAACCTTTGTGGCTTATCGATTTATTATTCGACCTTATTTAAAGACGTTCTTTTCATCATTACTCGAGTTATCATCGAACAAACATATTTATACATACATACAAACGCCGTATTGTTCCCGTAGACTCGGAGACTTCACTCGCTTCGCTTGCTCGTTCAATAACATCTGCGCAAGAGATTTTATAGTGCACATGTGTGTACGAAAGCACTGGTGCACTTTTTATCTCTCACTCTCATAGTCTGATAGGACGGCAATGTAACACGACCGGAGAGAGATCAGGCGTAGGACCAACGGCTTAAAGTGCTTTTCAGCGCAAGGGGGGATTTTTTTTGCAGAACAACTGAATATCAATTTACGGCTCGACCTGTGAGTTGAACCCGGGACCAAACGATCAGCAGTCGATCGTCTGTCGTCGTCGTCGTCTCGACTTATAGGTTGTTAGTGTCATTCTTCATAATGTTTTGAAGGTAAAATATCGGCGTTTTATTTATATGAGCTATATTTAAAAAAATCTTTTCAAAGTACCAAACGGATAAACTCCTATTTTACACGTCCAAAATATAGAGAGATCTACTTTAACTAGTCAAGTAACTCACAGGCAATTACAACAATTCACGTATAAGCCTTGCAATCCAGCGTGGACCACCTTTCCTCAGAACTGCGACCTCATTCAGATATTTTATTTATAGGTTAACACCTTTAAATACAATATCTGATTGTTTGTAAGTAGGTTAGGTTAAGTTACTTTTATTTTAATAACTATTCATGTAAATATCTTACGAAATAAATGTTTCTTTGAAAAAAAAAACTCACACAATTATATAGATGGTTGGTCACAAAAACTCATTGCTCTTAGTATACTTTATGTGTATAATGATATAGCACAAGTCAACCACGACTGGGAACCAGCTTCCCTGAGCGTGGGATACAGTTTTTCATCCTGGCCACATCCCGACTGCAAATCAATGAACTAGAAGGAAGTTGATCTTTTTTTGCTTTATAGGCTAGGCATTGACGTTACTATTAAGAAGTTACCGCTTATTCAATAAGGGGTTTTATCTTCTATAGTGGGAACTTGAGTTTTAATTTATTGATGGTATTTTTATTGGTTTCATTGGGTGTAGAAATTATTATTTTTTTCTATACGAGTAAGGTGTCATAAGTATACGGTACACCTGATGTAAATCTACACCCCCGCACTAGGGAATGAGGCCTATGTCGCATGTCGCAGGGAACTTAACAAACATACAATTAACGGACACAAAGTACACCCAGACTTGGGACAATCATTTATGGATCAAACAATTTTTTGTGTGATTCATTCCGGCGTGTTGTGGGTCACAAATCGCCGCGCGCAGTGGTAAATGGCGAGAGGTAACCAAGTGGTTACCTCCGTAGTACACACATAAGTATGTGTGTACATACTTGCTATTGCACTAAACGTGCAGTCTCTCTCTCTATCTCTGCGTGTCCATGTAATCTTATGCATTTTGGTAATATAGGTATCTATTCTAGACATCTAAACACTATTACGATCTTTAGCAAATCGGCAATATAACTTAATCTAATCAGATTAAATCTAGAATAATATCAGAAGCTTAAATTGGTCTTAGATGCAATATTTAAAAACCTTTCTCTTTATAAATCTATCTCAGCTAATCAGCATAGACAAATACTTTATCACAATGACCGATCTAATCATTCATTTCATTCAGACTGAATGAGTGAACTAATTGATTCCATTCGATCGTGATTGGCTAATTATATGAATTGATGACTTGTACTTCCTTAGTAAAATATCAGTAGTCATTGATAATGTTATTTTTTGATTATCTTAACGCTCACTTACCAGCACAAAGAGGTTAGATACTATCTACATGTATATATTTGCTTATGATTTTTGCACATTAAAATTAATAATATAATAATAATAATAACCTTTATTCATCGTAATAATTGTAGTACAATAAATAAATTCTAAATTCTATCAATCTCGTAGACTAAAAGAGAAAGGAGTTTTATATAATAATAATAATATTTTCGGGACAACTCACACATTGCTATTTGATCCCAAACTAGGCAGAGCCTGTACTAAGGTAACCTGATAACTGATAAACATACTTATATATTTCTAAATACATACATATTATTGTAGATAAATTACACCCAGACACAGAACAAACATTCGTGCTCATCACACAAAGATTTGTACTGGGTGGGAATCGAAACCACGACCTCTGGCGTAGCAGTCAGAGTCACTAACCACTAGACCAACAGGCCAGTCAAATAATAGATAGATATAATAGTGCTCCCCTATTAAGTCTTATGTATAAGTCTACTTATACTATAAGGTAGAGCCATCCGCTCCGGCACCGTCAGGATGGTATTTCCCGGGATCCCGTTATGTTTTTATGATTAAATATAGCCTATAACACTCACAAATAACGTGGCAATCTATTGGTAAAAGAATTTTCTAAATTGGTTCAGTAGATACAACGTCACAAATTCACAAACTTTACCGTTTTATAATGTAGTATAATCGTACCTTCGCATTTAAAATGTTTTTTTTAAGACATCTCCCGCACTAGGGAACAAGCCCTGTGTCGCATTATGGATCACACAATGTTTTGTCTTGTGTGGGGATCGAACCCACAATGCCCAGTGGTAAATGGCGAGGTAACCACTCAAGCCAATTAGCCATCGTACAGTCAAAATAATTAACCAATAAAGTATCTATTTTCAAACTAACTTTCACCCGCAGCGTCGCCCGCGCGTACATTCCGTCGGGAACGGAGTTTTTTTCGGGATAAAAGCCTATGTGTTATTCCAGACTATAATCTATCTCTACGCCAAATTTAATCCAGATCCGTTTAGTAGCTTTTGCGTAAAAGAGTAACAAACATCCATACATTCTTACAAACTTTCGCGTTTACAATATTAGTAGCAAAGGGTGAGATTTTTTTGTACATTTACTTATATCTGTATCAAATGACAAAATAAAAACGATTACTATCAACACCGTTGAACTAAGACCTCCTTCGTATAAAAGAAACAATCATAATACAAATGAATCTGACAATGACAGTTCAATTCTTAGATGTAGGCTGCAAAGTAAGCGGTTAGAACAGCACGAAATCATTATGGCTGTAATCAATATGATGATACTGCCTGATGGAAAGGCGTGATGATATATATTATTATGATTTTTTTATAACAGGCGAATCCATGTTTTTTTTATACTACCAAGGAGGCAAACAAGCATACGGCCCGCCTGATGGTAGGCAGTTACCGTAGCCTATGGACGCTTGCAACACTCGCGCGTTGCCGACCTTTTAAAAACCTTATAACTCCTTTCTTGAAGAACCTCACGCTATAGTCTCTGGAGAAAACCTCGGCATCATCAAAAGTAATTATTAAGAATATGATATTTTGATACCTGTTCTTTATTTAAAGGGCATGACAATAAATTGAATTTCCTTGACAAAAACTATTTATTCGTTTTGATCTTTAGAAATGTTATTTACGTTTAATGTGCCTTAGCCTAATAACCTTTTAACATTTAGCGATGCATTAACAACAAAATTAAATCTATTCAAAAGTTTTAACCAGAAACTGGTCTAAAAACGAAGTCGCAAAAGAAATGAAAAAAATAAAAAAGCTTTAGAATACAGTACTGATATTTTATGTGTTTAGAATTGTTTTAACTTTTCCTAATGCCTATCGTCTGCTTGTTATTACATCACGGATAAAATGCAGGACCATTTTAAATAAAACAAGAAAAAACTACACACAGCGGTGTAGGTGTGTTCCTGTGTATGAGTACAGGTCTCCAATCTCATTTAGGGATGCATTTTGAAATAAACGTATTCCTATCTCAGGGATACTCCCATCTTGAAGCATAGGTGGTAAAAAATGGGTTGGCAACACGCAAGTATTAATCTAGTATTGCAAGCGTCCATAGGCAACGGTAACTGCTTAACATCAGTCGGGCCGTATGCTTGTTTGCCACTCAAGTAGAATAAAAGAAATAGATTAGATACATAATACAACTTCTAATAAGTAAATATTACCACACAAACCAGGACCTTTCACATGAGCTTCGAAATAGGTTAAAGTGATCTCATGACGCCATCCAACGATAGCTGACATTTTGATTAAAATGTCTTCATCTGAACTAATAGATACATTGGGTGCTAATACAAATTTACGACTACACGATGCATTTTATATCCTCATATGGTCATATTGTGTTAATGTTGGATGATATTAGGTTCTTTATAGGTGTTCATGTGGTTATAAGATGTCTAATTATTGGCTGTTTAAAATGTTAGGTATGTAGGTCGACAGCTAAAACTCTTAATGGCATAAATAGTAATTTAATTTGAATGACTTAGATAGGCTGTTTGATTTTATAAAGTCAAAAGAGATAGAGAGGGCAATATACTAGCGAACTAGCCTTACTAGGGAAGGACCTTCTACCTTACAGAATACCACAGCCAAATAATTACCAGTGCGCCAAAGCAGTTGCTATGATACCTCTGGTATTGCAAGCGTCAATAGGCTATGATAACTGCTTAATCTTATGCAGGCCGTATGCTTATTTGCTTCAATCTTAAATTTTTTGTCTCGTGTGGTGATCGAACCCACAACAAATTACGAGATGACTACTTAAGCCACTGCACGTTGCTGTCAAATTTTAAAATGCATCAAATTATAAGGATAGTATGAATAATAGGATAGTGAGTGATACTCCTGGTATTGCAAGCGTCTATAGACAGGCTACAGTGACTGCTTACTATTAGGCGGGCCGTATGCATGTTTTCCTTCTTAGTAGTATAAAAAAAATGAACGCCAGCTTCATGGCTCTACAAACCAGTAACACTATCGTGTCAAGATCTTGGAACTGTGTCGTTCCCACGCCCGCGGTTTTCGCAGGTGGCGAGGATCTCGCCTTACACCGGAGTACCGGACACGGGACCTTCGACACTTTGTTCGTTCCACGTTACATAAACAATTAATGATTCTACTATAGTACAGGTGCATATTATAATCGTGAGTAAAACTTGGATGGAAAACAAGCTTACGGCCCGCCTGATGTTTAGCAGTTACCGTAGCCTATGGACGCTTGCATTACTAGAGGTATTACTTGCGTGTTGCCGACCCATTTATTTATTTATTTATTTATTTAGGTACACAAAACACATTACAATCAAAAACATATCTAAAATAGAAGATACATGGTTTCGAACTGGACTACAACGTAATAATATGTATACACAGAAAAACAATCTGTAGCAATAAAAAAGAAAATAGTACTAGTTACTGACCTTTAACATTCAACACTTAAACACAACGTATCCCATGGTAAAACCTGAATGACTCGGTTTAAAGATGGAGTATTCCTGAAATAGGAAAACGGTTATTTCAAAACGCATCGCTAAATGAGCGCTGGAGACAACTATACTGCTGTGTGTAGTTATTTGGTTGAGGTATTCTGTAAGGCAGATGTCCTACCCCAGTCGGGCTTTCCTGCTAGTATGGTATCCTGAGAGGTAGCTCTTCATACTAAGAGTATGGATAGAAATAAAGTACCCAACTTTTTTACAGATAATAGAAAAAAACAATTCTTATCTATTCTTAAGTAATAAAGCTGTTTTTTTGTAAGAACAAGGTAATCTCTGGATTTACTAGTCCAATTTGAATAGTATTTTTGTATTTGATAGCTCAATTTTAAATAAAGGTATAGGCTATTTAACATCACACTAAGAATTAAGGGCATGCATGGTAATAACATTATACATAACACGGGGCAACATCTATTTTTTGCGTGGGTACAAAGTATGGAAATCAGCTAGTCTAATAGTACTTTGAAATATACATTCATTACGCTTATCAAGACACCTATGTTTTCCCTTCGGAGGTGTGATAAAAGTTGTCTACCACCTAGGCATCATTTTTTACCGTTTGTCAACTTCACAACGATGTTCCGCGGTAACCCTGGTAACCACATAGTTCTAAGATTACAGCCGAGGTTCCCTTATGGTTATTCTTTTGTTCAAGGGTATACACATTAAAAACAAAACATTTTACTGACTTTAATACCCACACATTATCCATTTCTTTGTGAAACTTTATCAACTATTGTTATTAACAAATATTCTCAACATCTAAAGTGTAAATTTGTCATATTTTCCTATGAAATCAAGTTTACTGTTTACATACAATAGAAGCTAATCTTTTCATTATTTCTTATAGAGAGTTTACCGAATATGGGATTACTTCGATAATAATCATAATGTCTTGTAAATGTCATGTGAATTTTAAACAAAGGATAACACAAGAAAGATATGTGCGTACATGTTTTGTTTTAGAGAAAATGGTGGAATAGCATGCGAAATACGCATATTTGAATATGTATTGAGCATTTTGGTACTTCATTATTCTGTGTTAATAGTGGAAAGAGCTTTTTAGGCTCAAATATGCTATACAAACAAAGGAGAAAGATGTTATGGAGGTAATTTAGATGACTGGTTAGTGATCAAATAAAAGCAAAAACCTTTAAGATTTTTTTAATATTAAGTGTGTGTCATTATTAGGCTCCGCGCAAACGAGTCGTAGCCACCTGTGGCCGCCACTAATGGCTAACCACTAAACAGTTTACATTTGTTTTATACAGAGTTAAGTTGGCTTTTGAATATAACAATATATGTATATGGACTCGCCGCACACGCGTAACGAGTGGCGGCCACTCGCGGCTTGGGATATCGCCAACGACCTTGAGCATTTGGGTCAAGCAAATACGACCTAACTCTCTAGGCGAGCGCAGGGATACAAACAGATGTACTCTTTGAATGGACGTCTTATTATTTTTTAATAAATTAAAATTCAAACTTATTCTAAATAATAACATTTCCAAATTATAGGTGTATGTTTTCTTCATATATTGTTTTTTTTTTCGTATTATTTGATGAAAATTTAAGTCATAAAGTAGTTACATCTCAATAATTTGGTGCTGATTCGATATTTTTTTTACCAACTATTTAGAATTACTATATAATTTATGACAAAACCATATTATGAAACACGTCTTGTAGATTAATACTATATTTTGGCAGTCATTTGTCCATAAATGCCAACCAAAAAATGGTTTCATTTACTCCTCTGTTTCATCATTTTTTTTGAGAGAGGGGCCTTAATGTAAAATGACCACCTTCGTTAGCGGGGTACCAAAGGATGTGGCGCATGACAGCCACTAGTGGCTGTGGTTTGCGTGGATCCTGAAATACGTTAATAGGTATAGAGCACGGTTGTGTATGCATGGAGTTTACTATACATATTAATGTGTATATATTATTATACCTCTTAATTTAAAGCTTGTGAATTTATTTGATGTTTTTTTGTGTTAATTACCTACACGTTTGTATAGTTTGCACTGATATGTTTAATGACGATGCTCACTTGAATTCCAACCGAGCAAGCCCGACTGGGGAAGGACCTCCACCTTACAGAAGACCACAGCCAAATGACTACACACAGCGGTGTAGTTGTGTTCCTGTGTGTGAGTACAGGTCTCCAGCGCTCATTTAGGAATGCGTTTTGAAAGATACGTATTCCTATCCCAGGGTTACTTCCATCTTAAAGCCCTGGTGTAAAAAAATGGGTTGGCAACACGCAAGTGATACCTCTGGTAATGCAAGCGTCTATAGGCTACGGATACTGCTTAACATGAGGTGGGCCGTATGCTTGTTTGCCACCCAAGTAGTATAAAAAAAAAAAAAAAAAAAAAAAACCCCACTTTACGATATAATAAATTATTAAGTAGTTGACGTTAAGTGGCTTTTACTTTAATTAATTATTCTTGTAAATATATCATCCGGATCTAATTAGAAATTTAGTTACCTAATAATATAGAATAGAATAGAATAGAATTTTGTGCCACTGAAATGGTCTACAATGAAATTTTATATTTAAAATTTTAATATTTAATTTTCTTTAAAATAGTTTGCTTGCTGGAAGTAAAATGTAGTAATACTTAAATATACATTTCCTTTTTTAAAAAGTTATTCACAATAAGTATTTCACACGTTTAATATTCTGATTTCTCCTCACAGATGATGAAGGAGGGCACATCAAGCAAGGATACGAGTCTCGTCGTCAGAACGATCTCTACATGCGCCTGGGACTCCTTCTGGGAGAAAGGCGAGGCTCCAGGAACAAGGCTAGAGACAGCTGCACGTCGCTTGCGTCTCTGGATGCACATACCCTTGCCTCGCATAATACAAGCCCTGTAAGTACATTTATTCAATTACTTAGCGGACCTCCATTTTATGTTGTATATCCTTCTAACCAAATTTCGATCACAACGGCAAATTTTGACAGAGACTATTTTGTTAACATTTTGATAGGACCATAATACAACATAGCCAATGAGAGATAAGAAGGGTTAAAAGGCCGCCTATTTCTAAAATTCGGGCATCTATTGTCAATTTCTTGACAGAAAATCGCGATATCAAGACATCACACAGGATAATTTTCTGTTTTTGTTGTTGTGTGTCTATTTGTTTTTGTCTGTATCTGTTATCCTGTGTATGTTCGAAGAAATGCTTTCTTTCTTTCTTTTATATCAAGTTTTCTCCTGATCCGAGAATCAAGCCTCATAACCCACTTAACGGCCACTAGACTAACGAGGCAGTAGGTCTAAGAATTCTGATTTTTAAAATCAAGGCAAAATATACTAGAAATTTACAATTGCTTGAATGACAAGAACAATGGTCTTTAACTCTGATGACAATGATGAGCTCTTGTTGTTCTACGTTTGATTCCTTAGCCACAAAATTCGATTACACAACAATAATAAAATAAGAAATACTCGTATATTAAAAGTCAAATCGGTTCAAAGGATGGTCGACAGCGATATTGACTTCTATAAATTGCTTCCAGGTGTCAACTCTCACAGGATCCTCAGAAGTAGAAGTAGCGACTCCTCTCGGTCGCGACTCTCTCGGCTCTCTAGCTTCTATGTCATTGTCAGCAGCCAGCAATTGTTCGTCATCCAGTCCTGGCAGTCGACGGCATTCAGTCAACAGTAAGTTTTCGACATTTGAGAATTTTTGTGATACTTGTTCAAAAGTACGTACACAAACAGACAAAAAAACAAAATAGAAAAAAGTAAATACCTGAAAATCAACAGTGTTTGAGCAAAAATAAACCTTCGTAGAGAACAATTGTCTGAAAACCTACGACAGTAAAATTCAGTAACAAATACAATAAGGCTGATATGTTTCACAATTGTATTATTATTATGACACTTCTCAACAACTTTTCAGCACTCCAAAGCGGTAGATCGGATGAATTGACTCGTATGTCAAGCGGTTTCTTCAAGACAAGAAAGACTGCTGCCAGACGATCAGCCAGGGTCAACAGCAAACAATCGTCTACTTCATCAGAAATTAAGAAAGGTAAAGCTTACTTACGATTATTTTCAAATAGAGGTATGACTCCTAATCGATTATAATGTAAATGCAGCTAAGTATTACTATCTAACTTGTTTTTTCAAAATACTCTCATGGAAATTGGTTTTATTATAATTTGGTATTAATGTCAATCTATTAATGTCTAGCCGGAAACTCGATCCGATTGACAAATAATAATCGATCCCGTAATTTTTCGAAAGAATATTAAATGCTAAAATGTTATAAATATTTGCCTAATCCTTAAAATCATTGCAACAGTTCAAATACGAATATTAAACTCAGCTTATTACAAAATGGTCTACATATAATATCTGGAACTAGTCCGACTTCTTATGATAGCAGCTGAACATGCATGCTTAAAACATTTCCGAATAGCATTAATTCCTTTTGGAGTAATCTATTCGACTGTTATCAATGATATGTGATGCAATTGATTGCCCATTATCATTATAATATTTTTGTTCTTCCACAGTCCACCCATCACCACAATTGACATTGCGACCGCTATTCTTTGAAGTACCGTCTACAGACAACCAGACTTACTTCTCTGGACGGCATTGGCTCATGAGAGACATGGAGAAAGCTCTGGATTCTAGTTCTGCTGGTAAGAATATGTCGATATTCAGCTGTGTTAGCATACAATACATTTGAATAGTTCTTATCTACATGCCTCGAGTAGGTTGCTAATTTCAACTTGAAATAAAACTAACCAATAATTTATTTTCCACAGGTATCCTAGTATCAGGCTGTCCAGGAACTGGCAAAACTGCTTTAATCCTGCAACTAGTAGAATACTCCTGCTTTGGTAGAAAAAGGAATTGTGAATATGAAGAGTTGAGGGAACAGTCAGATATAAGGGAACTGCTGCCCGAAGAACTTACAATAGGAATGTTTACCCATCTGGCCTCACATGTCGTCGCTTATCATTTTTGTCAGGTAAATAAAGAAACCAGTATGATAATAAAGTTTGTTAATCAGTAGGAGCTCTAAGTCACATCACTCATTTAATTAATATTATGTTACAGGCCGATAACAACAGCACATGCCTAGTGGGTGAATTCGTCCATTCTCTCGCAGCCCAACTCTGTCAAGCCCCAAGGCTTCAAGCATACAGGGAATATCTTCTGAGCGAATCACATTTACTAGCCTCTTTATCACTAAAAGAATGCATCGCTGATCCAGACTTAGCTTTCATGAGAGGCATCATAGAACCACTAATCATTTTGAGGAGAAATGGAAGCATAGATACTGCCAACAGCATTATTTTAGTCGATGGTCTTTGTGAAGCAGAATATCACAGGCCAGATCATGGATACACTATTGCTTCATTCCTAGCCAGGCACGTAGCAGAAATGCCTACATGGTTGAAGGTTGTAGCAACAGTAAGATCACAATTTTTAGAATTGACTAAACAATTACCTTACACAAGACTTAGTCTTGATGAGTCTGATAACGTCCACAAAGACCTTTTGGAGTATTTCAACGTCAGGCTGCAAGCAGCTCCTATAATAGAAACAAATATTAAATGTTCAACAGGAAAGACTGAAGGAGTCCACAATTCCGTCATGAAGTTCGCTCAATACGTGCTCCATTTAAGTCAAGGCTCATTTTTGTTCCTAAAATTAATACTAGACTTATTGGAAAAGAGTCACATAGTTGTAAAATCAACAAATTACAAAGTAGTGCCTATATCTCTGGCTCAAATATTTTTGCTTCAGTTCAACTTGAGGTTCCCAACAGTGCAGTCGTTTGAGAAAGTCACGCATATATTAAGCGTCTGCTTAGCAGCTCTTTATCCACTTACTTTGGTAGAAATTTATTACTCTGTCAATTCGCTGCTGGTAAACACATTCCTTCCATGGGATGAATTTTGTCACAGATTTGATTCTTTAACAGATTTTCTGGTAAAGAGGATTGACAACACCTACATGTTCTTCCACCCTTCGTTCAGGGAATGGTTGATTAGAAGAGACGATAATGAAAGTCCAAAATTCCTTTGTGATTTAAGAGCAGGACATTGTGGGATTGCATTTAGACTAGCGAGGGTGCAAGCACCTTTGGATTCAGAGAAGTCAATGGAGCTAGGTCATCATATTTTGAAAGCTCATATGTACAGAAATATGGGTCCAGCACAACTTGGATTATGTCCAAGAGATTTACAAGCAATGTTGGTGGCAACAAGTTCAATTAGTGTTGGCGAAGCAATTGCAAATCTTAGGAACATTTATACGCCTAACGTCAAAGTTTCTCGACTTATGCTATTAGCCGGAGGATCTCCTAATCAAATCACTGAATGTCTAGGCAGTGCACCATTGCTATGTATGTATTCTTATCAAGGAATATTAGCAATGGTTGGACTGCTGATTGAATTTGGAGCGGATTTAGAAATGACGAATTCTCAAGGATGTACAGCATTGTCTTTGGCGTGCCAGAGAGGACACACTGATGTTGCGAGGAGACTTATTGCTGCAGGTCAGATTTCCGATAATCAATATTTTTATTTGCACCAATGTGATAAAATACAATAATAGTCGACTACTAATATAAATCGTATTATTACGTAAAAATAACACTCATTTGTAGTGTATCTGGCGCATCAGGACTTTTATTTTTTTCTACCAACAATGGCTTGTAATTATTTTTCCAGGTGCATCATTAAGTCACACAGATACTACGGAGCAGACACCTCTTGTACACGCAGCTAAAAACGGCCACCGTGATACCGTCATCTACTTACTAGGTTGTCAGACTGGACGAGATGACAGAAACTCCTTAGATATTGACGATGATAACATTGAACAACTGGTGCCGGGCTCAAGACATGCACTAATAGCAGCAGCACAGAATGGGCACTTGGATATTGTAGAGTATTTGCTCGATACTGCTGAATTAATTGTAAGTAATAGAACTATATAAATTTACACCTAGTACTAATTATATCATTCAATAAGTATTTGTTTTAATTTTAAACTGGAATGGTGCTTTACGTGACTATCTTTTTAATGACATATTTCAACCAGTAGCTACATTTTTAATAAAGGCTTTAATAGTATTGTCTCCAACAATAACTTATACGATTATAGATTTTATGTCGCCCAAGTAATTATTTTACTCTACTTTCATTAAATATACCTTGTTTTATTTCCAGCCGGATGGTATATGCCCAGTCACAGGGGAGACAGCGCTCACAGCCGCTTGTTCACAAGGCAATGCTGCTATAGCCGATGCCCTTCTTATCCGAGGAGCAACTCCATACTCGTTGAATGCTAGACAACTTTCACCTCTAGCATTAGCTGCTAAGAATGGCAGATCAGCGCTGGTGTTGAGACTGCTCGATTCTGGGGCTGACGTCATGGGGTCAGGAGGAAAAATCCCTTTGATCCTGGCTGCAGCTGAAGGTCATGCTGATGTTGTTGAGATGTTATTGGATCAAGGTAAAAATATAATTACTAGATAGTTTAATAAACGAACAAATGTACTCGTATGTACCTTATTGTTTATTTAAATATATTTTTCATTAGGTGCCGACCCAGATGCTATGGATGCTGATGGCATATCACCTTTGGGTTGGGCATGTCTCCGATCGAGAATACCTACTATGCTCATGTTGTTAGATAAAGGAGCTACTATCGGTGAGTTCTAACTAAAAATAAACATTTTCACAACTTAATCTTTGGAAATATTCTTTCGAATGATGTATTAAAAATGATGCCAATAATATTGTGGTCCCAATTTCTTTTGTAATTAATTTTACAGTGTACCTTACTCTATCTCTCAGTAAACGGCATTTTTGGCTCAGTATAATAATTTGTTTCATTTTTCATTTTACAGATCAAACTGACGGAAGCGGCCGAACACCTCTTGGTCTTGCGTGTGGAGGTCCAGCTGAACTGGTGGACATCTTACTGGAGAGAGGCGCTTCTTTGGAGAGAGTGGATCACAGTGGACTGAGGCCTTTGGATAGAGCTATTGGACAGCGAAATGTTCCCGTAAGTTTTAAGACGTCGAACTAATTATATTTCTTTAATTATCTAGAAGGGAATATCATCACGTTATGTCAGTTTGTTAACAATTGAGATTGTAAATCAAAATAACCGAACTCACCAAATGGCGGCTAAGAGCATTATATTTCAATAACTTCAATATAAAAGGGTTCATGCTATCCAACTGACATTATACAAATAATGTCAATTGGATAGCATAAAAAACAAAAGGAGAGCTGAGCCAAATATACATAATAATATATTGTTTATAAGTATTTGCAAAAATATTCATAGGTGCTATTTTCTATTACAGGTAGTGAATTGCTTCCTAAGGAAAGGAGCTAAGCTTGGTCCGACTACGTGGGTTATGGCTTCAGGCAAACCAGAATTCATGTAAGTTAATTGTTATTTAAATCCTATAAAATAAAATAAAAATCGCAGTTATTCAGAACTAAATTTGAAACATGATTCAGGGATTCGAAAGGTAAAAGAGGTATTTACAACTGATCAAATCAACATTTAGGAGGGTCGTATGCTTATTTGCCTCCTCCTTATAAAATTGTAAATATCCTCAACTTTATAATGCTCCACATTCTGTCAAAAAATGTAGTATAATAAAAATGTTTTGTTTACAGGCTAATATTGCTTAACAAGCTACTAGAAGACGGGAACATGTTATATCGAAAGAACAGGCCATCAGAAGCTGCTCACCGCTACCAATACGCGCTAAAGAAAATCAATCCGTTGATTAGTGACGAAGGATTGACCACCCCCACCACTCAGCCAGTACCGCACGAACACGTGTCAGCGTTTGTGCAACTTAAGACGAATCTACTGCTAAACTTGTCGAGATGTAAGAGGAAATTGAATGTAAGTATAATTTGCATAAATACATACATATCATCCCGCTGAGGCAGGCAAAGACTATGGTACGCCAATAGCTTCGATTCAGACATACTTCTTTTGATTCATTACTTTTTCTTTATTTCTTCTTCATTTTTACCATTACATTTTAAATATTATCGAAAATTATGGGTCAATTGTAAAAGAAGATCAGACTTTGGAGTATTAGGTATTAAAGTAATCAGCATTATTTTTTTGCCTAGATGGGGAAAGAAGGTAATCAGTACTCACTAAAACGAATTGCATTGTTTCCGACTGTCTAACTATATAAAACAACAATAGAAACCCAACTGAGTCAATGTTAATAAATTTATTAAAATGGTTTAAAGGTTGACTGGTAGAGAATGCCTTTGGCATTAAGTCCGCCATTGTACCATTATGTTGTGCAAGAAGTTTTAAATAAATAAATAAATAAAATGCAACATGTAAGCAATTTCTACAATTAGATTAAATTACTTCACACAAATAAATGCAATTATTTTTCATTTCAGGAACCATCAGAGGCTTTAGATTTAGCTGCGCGTGCGTCCGGTCTACGTCCAAACGCATTCGAGTGTGCATATGCTATGGCACGTGCCATACTCGCTCTCAACAAACCTTCGGAAGCCCTACCTCACGCCCGTAGAGCCTTACTCCTCGCTCCATCAACAGACATGTCCGCCATAAGAACATTGAAAGCGCTTCAGCAAGAGATTTTAACAAGGATCAACACTGGGTCCCATAGTTTAAACGGCGATACGCGATCTATGAGAAACTTTGACACCATCAGTCTTAACATGCCATAAGTTTCATGGCAATCATGGCATCACCAGGTATTACTCTATAGGTACGATTTGTATTTAAATGTCGTCTCTGGCAAAACCCAGAGACAGTCGACAGAAAGGTGTCCCAGTTACTATATTTATTGCAGTGATCCAATTATAAGCTATTTAAAAAAATGGTATCCAATTTACAATTCCACTCATTACTTTTAATATTCCTACTTATAACATTTCCCAGTTACCTATGACTTCCTCAGCAATTGCAATAAATAAATATGTAGCTAGTAACCCCAATACCTGATAGAAATAATTATACCATGAACAGAATAATGTACAAAATATTAAAAGAATTCAAATTTAAAACCCATCGATTTTGTCTAAGTGTACAGGATCAACTACTTCATTTTTTTAATCATTTTTATTATGTGACATATGTCTTTAATGCAATTATACAGAGGTCTATCGAAGATCTAGGTGTTCTTAATATTCATTATATATTTCACTTAATAATTCTACAAAAGAATTATTATGATTGTAAATATAATCTATGGAAACGAACGAACGAACATAATTATTATAAGAACAATATAATTTATCTGTATAAATGAATGAACTTTAAACTTTTTATCTATTATTGTTGTAGCATTAACAGCTTAATTCTTTTTTCTAGCGAAGTTTATATATACATTTTGTTAGTTTTAATCATCCAATATCTTTTTAAAGCACTTATTTTATCTTATACTACAACTTAAATGATTTAAAAAATATAGATTCTATTATACATATTATATACCTACCTACAGTTGGAATTAACAGTTAATTTGTAATTATATTTATCTCACGAATATGTTTTTTGGTTTTTTTATTTAATTGTAGGCGTGTGACTTTTATTTATTTTATTCTATAAATGTAAAGACACTATTATTATCTATGGACAGTTAATATCACATTTTATATCTTCATTATGGTCTATATTTTTTATAGATTCAAACTAATTGTAATTACATAACAACAAATGTTGAAGTTAATAATTTTATGTACCTACTAAAATGTTTACTACATAATGTGATGTTCATGTAAATACATAATATGTAATCCTTCCTATTAAGAAGTAAGTATTTTGACAATGTACAGTGTCTAAGTAATTAGCTTTTAGCCTCGAATATAATCGTGTTTATTATTTTGATTAATCGCTTGCCATTTCTATTAGAATGCTTTAATACTTTTCATTGTTAGAATTTTTTTTTAAACATGATTTGGTGCCTTGAAAGTTTGAATAACATGCAATTTTCTTTTTAATTTTGTTATTTTATTTGAGTTAAACTCATTTGCCCATTTTCTTGCTTATTGTAATTTATTAAAAAATATTAGAGTGAGTTCGAATTATGTGAAATTTATTATAAATGCTGGATTGTAATTGAGTTTTTTGTTTGTTTGTGTTGAATGTATCTATATAAAGAGTGATGTATGTTATATTTGCTAGTATATAAATAATTTTATTTATTTTGCAACCATAAAATACTTATGACGTTTTTGTCAAATTTGAATTGTAAATTCTTTTAAATCAAATATTAAGTTATAATAGTTAACGAGTTGTGTATTGTAATTTTAGTTACTTTGAAAATACAGAGAATCACAAGGAAAAATATGAAAAATTAAAAATATTTATATCATTTAAAAGTTTTGTTAAACAAAAAGATTTAAACTAAATTTCTGGCCAAATTATTGTTTTTTTTTATTAAAGACTGACGCTAAATATTGGTGGAAATTAATAAAACATTTACTTATAGATAGTTTAGGAAATAATTTAAGTACAATAGTTACTCAGGCAGTACATATTATGATTGTATTAAACTTTTCATATTGCTTTAACTGCTGTTTTTTTTTTACAAATAAAACCCTTCCCTAGAATTATGAACACCATAGATGGCTGTATACTAACTTATTTCATACTCTATATTAGTACTTGGAAAATGCCTTATTCAGTTTTGTTTTTGACAACTGTCAAAGTCAATATGGGCAGCAGCTGAGTCAGGAAAATCCTCTTTGGTATTTTTTTAAATGCCCTTAATTTAACATATTTTTAATCTCAGATATCACTTCACTAGATATATTTATTACCATTGCTACAACAAATTTACAACGGATAAAAAACTATTTATTCAATATCACCTACATGGCTTCCATTTAATTTAATTGGGTGAAACTTGGTAACATAAGGATTAAACACAAAAGAATATAATATAAAGACAGACATATTATTATATATAATTTTATAAAGACATAATATAATTACATCATTATGGTCATATTCTACATTTTACAATAGTAAACTTAAAAACTATAAAAAACATTGAGCATATTTTTCATTTATTCAGGTTTTATCATCTTCCAAGCTGGCTCCCTGAATGTAGGAATCGTTGTTGACATTTTAGCAGTAGTTGATGGTACATTAGTAGGGATTGGATAAACCGTAGGTTTATTAGGAGCTACCGTTCTATAGTGACCACTAGCTATCCGATCTTGCAGCCAAAATGGATTTCCTCTCAATATACCATCATTATGAAACGGTGTTGCCAATTGTAAATTATGGTCTTGAGGCAAAAGACCTTGAGGAAAGACCACAAGATTAGTAGACGGTGGTACTGTACTAGGTTTAACGGCAATCACGTCGACCTTTGGCGAACTTTTAGAATCTAACACGCCGTAATTATAAATCGGTTTTCTTGAAACATGAAGACTAGAGTTTCTTCGTATAGCTCTATCAAATTTTGGTGTTATCGGGTTTTTTGGTAGAAAGATGCTATGAAAGTGCTTCACAATTTTGTCGGTTTCTGTCTTGCTGAATTTCGGGTCGACGAATGTAGCAGTAGTAGCATCTGACATGTCTTTGAAGAATTTTAGGCATTGACGTGAATTTACACGTTTTGAAATGGGGCAGTTCTGAAAAGATAAAATAACTGTTAATGCGTTTTAGGCTACAGACAAGAAAATAAAGATTGTTTTTGTTTTTAAAATATTGATAGTGACTCTAAATTGTAGGTATCTCACTATTTTAAAGCATCTAGGTTAGACAGAACTTTTGGATTTCAATTCTCTAGGTCATAACTCTACTAATTGACTATAAAAAATGTTAAATTCTGACAATTCCTTACTAAGTACATTAAAAGTTAATAGTAGGTAAAATTACATTACAATCACAACGAAAGAAGCGGCAATAAAATATTAAGATGACGATGAACATGTTAATTTTTAACAAAAGGAACAAAATAAAACAATCAGTAAAAAGTAGAATATTTTATTGGATATCTTCTTTTTGTTAATGCATCTTAAAGCAAATTAATAACACAATGTTAACATATTGCACCTGCAGTGCAAACAGGCGCAAATGAAAGTAGCGTTTGTTTATCAATTTTTATCTTATGCCAATAAAAATAAAGGTAATATTCCACTGAGAAAGCGATATTACTTTAGTTCTACTTGGAAGACTAACAATAGTATTATTAAACAAAAGTGCGTTAAGGCAAGAAGTATGGGTTGCTTTTGTATGTAGTATCTTGGTGCAAAGGTGTGGCAATCTTAAATTTAGGATCCCTAAGGTATACTGGTAGAAGAACTAAAGGTTTATCTGATTTAACAGGCAGAGTAGGCTTTATATTAAACAATAGATATTTTGGCGTATTTTTAGAATTTAATACACCAGAATAATTAATTGCAAGTTTGATATGTTGGTTGTCTTTTCTTATAACTCGATCGATTTTGGGAGTATGAGGTTGAGTTGGTTTATATACGTAGTTGAAGTGCATCATCATTTGGTTGAGTTGTTGCCTGGTGATGTTGTGGTGTTCGATTGAAGAAGATGTTATAACTTCATTGAAGATTTTTGTACACTGTGGTGTGGTTATTCGCTTTGAGACTGGACATGTCTGCGGAAATTAGAAGTAGATGTGAAACTTTGTATACTTCTTTTTGGACTGCAGCTTCTTTGTCACTAGATAACGTATTTAGGATTTAATCTTCACATGAAAGCACATTCTTATCATTGCTCCAAACCTTATCTCACTTTAAACAGGTAATAGTTATAAGAAAAAATAAAGAAGGATAAAGTGTTCTTCAACGACTCAAAATAAATTTAAGCCGCTTTTTCTTCATAATTGATACCTAATTTCATAAGTGGCCTATTATTGAAAAGTAGAAAAAAAAAGTGAATTAATAGAGTCAATACAACATTTTCAGCGTCAAAGTAAGTACCTATGGCGCATTACTAAACAGTAGTAAATCTCATTAGACACTTTTCTTGACCGGCATAAAGCGACGTGGTGTGACTTATACAAAGTAATGATTAGGGAAACATACTATTGAAACGTGACGCGACCCGATGAAACGTGACGCATGTGGACTCCAATCAAATTATAGTATTATATACCGACATAGCCTCAATTAAGTGGCAATGGGCAGGGCACATAGCTCGCAGAACCCATGGCCGTTGGGGTAGAAAGGTTCTAGAGTGGCGACCACGAACTGGAAGACGCAGCGTGGGCAGGCCTCCAACAAGGTGGACCGACGACCTGGTAAAGGTCGCGGGCAACCGATGGACAAGGTCAGCTCAGGACCGAATGATGTGGAAGACCTTGGGGGAGGCCTATGTCCAGCAGTGGACGTCTTGTGGCTGAGATGGATACCAGAACAACACTATCAACACCCCAGGTGACGCACAGCACAATGCAATTCTCGCGCGTTAATTAATCGGGTCGCGTCACATTTCAATAGAGTGTTATTTTCAACAACTTACCATCATCATAGCATCAACAACATTCAACAACTTTTTCTGCGAGCTGCAATGCTTTTGATACAGTGGTATATTGATGAATGCGCTCATGTAAATATCCAGACTAGCGGCCCAAACTGTCTGGTTCTCCATAAATTGACGGATCTTGTTCTTCATTCCGAAATAGTCCATGAATTTGTATTTGTTCAGTATGCCCATTTTGGACAATAAACATGTTGTTGAGGGTTTTTGATCTTCGCACTGAAAGGAAACAAAATTGATAATGATGCTTGCCAACCAACAGTAGGCAGGCAAAGAGGCCTTGCTTTCTCCAATTCCACCTTACACCTGGAATTGGTATCATTATCTTGATAATATGCATTCCAGACTGGTTCCTACTGAGATTCTCTTGACTTGATTACAGAATCGGGCAAACTAGAGCTCCCGGAGGGTTTGCTCTGAGATATCAGCCCCGGGGAGTACCACCCTCGTGAAATCTCATCAGGGAAACCGGTACCAGAATAACCAACCCCGGCAAAGTGAACCCTAGAACTTGTTATCATCATACTACTTAGATTTGCTTTTGATATAATCTATACTTACCAAATGATTAGAAGGAGCCCAGCCAGTTTTCTTCGCCTTGACATCTGGCACTACCACGAATTCAGCCTTATACAAAGAGTCTAACCCACATTGGTGCAGCACATCTTGACTAACTAACTGCGGCAATAGACATATTTCACGACGATTTTTCTGAAAAATTATTATTATATTAATTAATACCTATCAGTTCCTTTTATACTACTTATTTGGCAAACAAGCATACGGCCCGCCTGATGGCAAGCAGTTACAGTTGCCTATAGACGTTTGCAACACCAGGAGTATCACTTGCGTGTTAACTTAAAAAAATGAGGACCAGAGTTTTCTGATTGAGTATATTGAGTGAGTCATTTGGCTGTGTTATTCTGTAAGGTGGTCCTTCAGGCCAGGTCCTTTCCCAGTCAGATTTTCTCACTTGTATGGCGACCTACCTCTCCTATATGGGTTGTTATTATTATCGCACATTAGCTTTTGCCCATATGGATGTTATATCGCACATTAGCTTTTGCCCATATGGATGTTTTGCGACCAGAACAACCCACAAAACTTCCATTACAATCGGATAATTGGTTTAGGAACGCATAAAGGATAAACATACCTACATTATTTTTATTTATGTCGAAAGGTAACTTACCGGTCTAAGTTTAGATGCACTAATTTGGCATCCAGTCTTTTGCTTGTGATGTCTGAAAATAATTATAGCACATATAATTTTGAAAAAAGGAAAATAGAAGATAATACTGCATAATGTGAATATCGGGTAAGAGAAAGAGCGGTGGTGGCCGAGTAGGAAAGTAACCGACTTGCACGCAAGTGGTGCCAGTTCGATCCCGGATGACACTACCAATGTGAATTACACTTTATGGTATTTCTATGTACTAATCAATTGATTTACTATCTGCTGAAGGAAAACATCCTAAGGAAACCCACATGTCTAAGAAGAAATTCTAAAGACATGTCTGATTCACCTACATTAGGCCAACGTGTGTGAATTAAGGCCTTTACTCTCCCCCTCCCCCTCCTCTCTCTCTCTCTCTCTCTCTAGGTAGAGAAGAGGAGAGAGCAGACATATATGGGTTGCTATTATTATATTATTAACGTGTAAACCGAAATTGCATTGAACAATTTCATCCATCTATTTAGCAACATCACCATCTTGCAATTTTGTATTGGATTAAAAAACATAACAATGCAAAATGAAACAATTACTGTGATGCTTACCTGCAAACATTGTCTATTTTCCTTTTATATGGACAATTCTGTAAAAAAAAAACATCATTTTTGAATCAAAATTATTGAAAAAGGGCAGATTTAGTATAATAGTTTAGTTTGTACAATTATAGTAAGTGGTAAATTTAAATCCGTGGATATTCTTCAGCCAATCCGATCCCATTGCCAGGCGAATTGAGGCGCTCATAGCCAGGTGCACTCGCTGTTCGGTAAACGATCAGCGGGTGACCGCATAGTGGTATTTCATCTGAGCGTCTCCGTGCTTCCGAGGGCACATTAAAATGGGTCCCGACTGTAAACAGTCGTTAAATCACGACACAGGCCTAAATATGGGCGATCTAAATAACTCTGTCACCAGGTTGACTACTAACCAAACGATGATTTATTTATTTTTTATGGTTTGTTTACAGTTGTTACATTTATACTTAATTTAAGATACATTGCATTTGAGGATCTGATACCAATGCACAACTACTCGAAACAAACACAACATGCACTATGTAGTTAGTTAACTTAAATATTTGTCAAGAAAAAATAATAATTAATAACATTAAGCTAATGGTTTATGGCGGTACAAAAAAAAAATAGAAGAGAATAAATAAATATATAGGTAGTACAATAATAGTTGTTGTCCGTGTGGTGACGGATTAAGAATACAAATGTCACCACCCCATTCCATCCCGTGGGTGTCGTAAGAGTCGACTAAGGGAAGCAGACAATATCCACTGCAAGAAGGGAAAACTCGAAACAAAACCCTTTACCAACCCGTCCGGCCAGCGTGGTATAGTAGGCTAATATCCCTCCAAATTAATGGAGGAGACCCGTGCCCAGCAGTGGGACGTTTATGGGTTGAGATGTATGTATGTACAATAATAGATTGGATTATGCATGTAGGTAAATATAAAAAAAAAATTAGTTAAGAGATAAGAAGAAGAAGCCAGGTACACTTTTGTTACACAACTTCAGGCCTACCTTTCCCATGCGCGTCCAGTTCATCTTGCTATCTCATTTTAGGCCAATCAAAGACGCTGTCCTATTTAAATCTCATTTATAGCTAGCAGCCTTTTCGCCTACGTGGTCTTCATTCTCAAGAGCATTACTAGATATCAAAACTATAGCGCGGACATTAGGCCCTGAACAATTCCCGCCACCTATGGCCCTGTTCCCTTGATGTGAATCGTCTTAATAATATTTTAGTACTAACCTCTGTAAGTATATCCAAAGTACAAGTCAATACTTTGTTAATCTCACATCCCATCATACCGTCATAATCAAGGACTTTCCTGCTCAAACACTTGGTGACAACTCTAGCGGTAGCTTTCTTCCACGTAGGGTGGAGGTTGGTGAAGTTATCCAGCATCTTCATAAAGGCTAATGTGTTGATTCCGCCTGAATCTATGACACGCAGCTGCCTGAATACACAGTTGACTTCTTCGCACTGAAATGTTTAAAATAGGCATTAAATCTATATGATATGGATTTGTGAAGAAAAAACTTTATACCCCATTTTAAGCTCATTGATTGGAGGAATGATTTGCCATAATTAAGGTCCATATGGAGAAGGATTTTAGAAGGCAATTACGGTCGAATGTCGACTACCGGGACCTTTAATAAATAATAATAATGTCCTCCTTTCGGCCAGTATTCTCAACAGGGATTAGCCATCTGCGCAAATTGTATAATGCGTGAGTGTCCTTAACTACAAATACCTACGTATTCTATTATTTTACTCTCATAGTCTCATCAGAGATCAGGTCTAGGACCGATCGCTTTACATATGTACTTGTAGCACACAGCACAAAGTGTTGCCAGAAATTTTCCATTTTGTTTAGCCCGTGCTAGGTCAAACAAAATGGAAAATTTCTGGCACTGCTGGGTCTAGCAGGCCGATTGTAAGTTTCTTAGTTATGAAACCCAGAAGCTCACAATCGGCCGCACAATAAGGTAGCTAGATAGACTGGTATTTTAAAAAAGCTAATTGTTATCAGTTACTTACAGCCTGTGGCAATAGCATTAAATCTTTAACTGGATCAGTTCTAGCTGTAGTGGTCGTCAAGGGAGATTCAGTAGTGAATACAGGCGTGTTGTTAGCGATGACCAGTCTTTCATAATTCTGCCAGCGTAAGCTAAAGCCGCACTCAGATCTCCATGCAGGTTCAATAAATTCCTTAATATCACAGCAGTCTAGAGGATCAGTGTTTGAGATAGCCTGTGAAATATGCACAAATTTAATACTGCAATATAGTTTTAAGATAATGAAGCTGCTTGATTACAGGCAGCAAACATGGAAAGTGCCTTCTTAACCATGAAAGTATTGTATGTATGTATGTATAATTTTAACAAAAAAAACCGACTTCAGTACGGCAAGTTGTAAAATTTTCAAATATTTGTTTGTTACAATCGAATAAAATCGACTGAGCGTCGGGCTGAACACAGGTCAAGTAGGTATTAAAAGCTATATTTAATCTGTGCAATCCGCGCTCAATTAATTCACGTCATTATTTCTTATTAATAGTTGCTTAGCAACAATAACCGAAACTTATCTAATCGCCATCAGTAAAATACTTATTATTAAGAAGTTCAGATGGCCAACTGTGGTCTTCTTCATCAGTTTTACTTCACCAAATTACACTTTCTGAATGCAAATAATTGATTTATTGTTAAAAATATTGAAATTGCTATATGTGTGCCTATAACTTTTGAGGAGTTCCCTCAATTCTTCATGGATCCCATTATCAGAACTTTCTTTTGATGATAATGGGACCAAACTGGAAGTATGTCCAGTCAGACAAAAAAATAATTTTTCAAATCGGTCCATAAATGACGGAGTTATGCGGTAACAAACATTAAAAAAAATAAAAAAAATAAAAAAATATACACGAATTGATAACCTCCTCTTTTTGAAGTCGGTTAAAAATACTGTGTATTGAGATCACGGGGCTTGATGCCAATACACAGTATTTTGGCTTTTTGAAAAGGGTCCCAAATCTGTGTCGATCACGAGCTGTGAACTAAGTCTAAAGACACAATGTATAAGCAAGGGACATCAGTGGCAAGCTCATACATTAAAGGTAGACAGGGAGATATTCACACCCAAAGAAGACCACAGAAAAAAAAACTACAAACCATAGTGTAGTTGTATTTTTAGTTGGTATGTACAGGTTTCCAGTGCTCATTTACGAATACGTTTTTTAAAAACTTTTTTTTTATCCCAGGATTGTCCCAATCCAACATCTCTGGTGACACAATTTTTTATAATATTATTTTTAATAAAAATAATATTATAATAATTTTTTTTTATAAATCAGTAGTGCCCTTTGAACAGAATTGAATGAAATTTGGCACAGAGACGGACATTCCTCGATCTTAGATCGACATATAGCTAAAATTAACATAAATAAATAAGATAAATGTAGAACAATTAGTTCATAATTCTGCCCTGATAATTGTAAATGCAGTACTCGCAAATTGGCGGTTCCGAGATAAACGCGGTAAACGTGTTTTGTGATATCTGCACAACAAGTCTGAATAAAATAATGTTTTAAATATACCAGAAAAATAAGAAAAAAATCAAACTTTGTATTGATCAATTTTTTTCTTTACTTTATTATTTATTTTGGATAAAATGCGCATTACTGCATTTTGTTCTACCATCTAGACTTGTGAACATGACAGTATCACTAAGCCCAAAGGCAGTATTTGTGTTCATTACTGCAAAATCACCTAGCACGTGTTCAATACTGCGTTTCTATTTATTAATTGTGTCTTATTATCATGCCTGATAGATTTATTAACCTTTTACTTCAGACGCGACATTGTCGAATACTGCGTGTAGTTTTAGTGGCGCAAGAAAAGCTCTATAATATACTTGCTACTCTCACACGCAGCAATGTTGAATACTGCGTTAAGCTTTAGTTAGTATTCGTTGCAAAGTACTAGAACGTTAGATTAAGTTGCAGTAAACATAGCAAGTACTGCACAACCTTCTAGCACATGCTGAGTACTGTATATCCTGTTAGCAAAAGTAATAATTTGGTGCAAGTACTGCGTATCTTGTTATATAAAAAACAGGTTTATAATAAAAAAAATCATGAAAATTATTTTTTTATGTAAAGATTAGCCCCTTGAGGTGTCATTTTTGCAAAAAAGTGAAAATCGCAAAAATGACGATTACTGCACTTACAATTATGACGGCAGAATTAGACTTACAGGATTAGGTTTTGCAGTAACTTTAGGCATTTGATTTAAATCAACAACTCTCACAACATCCTGATTTCTTGGAGTTGTTGGAGCTGGTGTGGTTTTCTGAAAACGAAAAATATCATAATGTGTCAATATGTACCTATATAGATTCATAGCGCATCAACTGCCTTACACTCCTATCATTTGAAAAGAAAAATAAATAAATTTCCATCCACCTCAGCCAAAAGACGGCCATGAGTAGACGTCATATAAATAAATAGTTTTATAAAAAATAATCATATTACTATTTACATTGTTTGGTTTTAAGTAAAATATCTACCGTAATCTGGGGTGATTAACAACACCTTTCAGCATTCTAAGAGTCATAAAATTATATATTTTAAATTTTTACTTGAACTTACACTTTAAATAGGTGAGTCATGGATTCCTCTCTTGTTGTAAGACACCTCAGAAGGAGTTAAATTGAAACTGTATATTATATTGAAGAAAATACGGCATGTTGCAAATTACACATTAAAAGGGGTCATTAGAAACAACATAAGGGGTGAAAGACAACATTTTAATGATAAAGAAGTGGTAGTTGGAAATTTGGAATTCAATAAATAAAATCAATTGTTTAAAAGACAATCAACTTTATTAAAAACGTATTTAGCAAAAAAAAAATAACACAATTCTAACAACTTTTGGCTTTATGACTATAATAAACAGCTAACAGTAATCAACACCTTGATCTCACCTCTCTTCAGTTCTCACTCTCATCTCAGTCGGAAGACAGACTGTTTTCATCATAAGCGCTATAACCAGTTTTGACTGGATTATAGTCTTCATCTACGACACTTCACTGTCTGCTTGGATATATAAATTCAATTGCCAACACATTATTGCTATCCGAGCAATTATGACAAATTTGGTTTTTGCAGACATTGCATCTAATCCATGAGTCATCGTGCTTTTTAACGCAGTGACAAATTCGGCACATCAATATATTTGAAGGACCAGCTTTAGGTTCAATATCCTTGAATATGTTGTTTGTCACAGAGATTTTTTCCTCTATTTTTACTTCTTTATTTTTTTGATTCTCTTTCTTTATCTTTTTATTTAAGGTTTCTACTTCAGGACTGAGAACTGTTTGGCCACCTAATTTTTTTATGTTATTCCGCACATTATGTCTATAGAGAACCGTATATTCTATATTGTATTTAGCTGCTGCAACCCTGTATGATAATTTATTTGCTCGCAAATCTTCTAACGCTTTTTCTATATCCTCTTTTTTATATGAGACGTGCTTTTTACCTCTAGGATCAGGCTTATACTGCCGTGGCATTATTGCACAAGTAGTATAGGTATAACTGTAAAAGATATTATTCACTATTAAAGTCAACCATATACAATAATTCGGTTTCACAAATTAACCTACAAGTTGCTGCTATTCACCCCATTACTTGTTGTTAATTACCCCAGTAGTTGTTTTTAATCACCCCAGTAGTCGTTGCAAATCACCCCATTTTTGTGAAAAAATCTCAACAAAACTATTTTGCTCTTATTGTTACAAAAGTTTAAACTGTAGTGCTTACCTGTTTATGTTATTAGTCGCACAACTCATTAGGTTATCAAATTTGATCGCTCGAATGCTTCTTTCTTGATATTTGCAACAGATA
This sequence comes from Trisateles emortualis, assembly GCA_947095525.1. Taxonomy (NCBI): domain Eukaryota; kingdom Metazoa; phylum Arthropoda; class Insecta; order Lepidoptera; family Erebidae; genus Trisateles; species Trisateles emortualis. Next base: position 3,043,829 of record OX352740.1, on the reverse strand, counting down.
ATCATATAGTTTACCCACTAACGAAACGAGTTCAAACGTGTATATGCAGTTTGACAATTAAAAACGCGCGAAAGTGAACAAATAATGCAACTCAATGCTGCCAACCTTGAAATATGACATTTCAACTAAATATTACCATATCAATTTTTATTAAAAAGAATGTTAAATGTTGTCATTATAAAGATGATTTTTTATCTAAAAAATGTTGTTTATCACCCCAGTAGTTGCAATACACCCCCACTTACGGTATATAATTCTTGTTTAACCGTTTTATTTATTAATTATGACTTCATACGTACCTTACCTAATAAGCGGTATTAGCCGAGTGGGTGGCAGTACCAATGTGAATTTCTTTTCCCTTTGTGAAACTTTTTAACTTAAGTACTAATCAAACGAATTACCATCTGCTAACGGTGAAGGATAACATCGTAAGGAACCCACATGTGTTAGAAGAAATTCTAGAGACATGTCTGATTCACCAAAACGCATTAGGCCAGCGTATGTGAATTAAGGCCTAAACCTTCTCTCTCTCTCTCTGTGTCCCTTCATAGAGGACAGGAGATACGTGCCCAATAGCAGGATATATATGGGTTGCTATTATTATTATTTATTACCTTAAATAATGTAGGCGGACCCATTCTCTGGCAATCTACATTTGGGTCTTTGTATAAAACTGCTTACCGAAAGTACATCCCCATATCTCAGCTCATGGTTGTAATACGACATAAGTGCAGTAAAGCCACACTCTTGAAGCACCGTCGTGTTGAACATCATGGGAAGATCGCAGCATTTCTGGTCGAAATACTGTGAATTGGATAAAAAAAATTAAAACACGTACGTACGACGAGTACAAAAATAAAAAATGTTCTTGAATCACTACATACGAGTAGTGTAAAACAAAGTCGTTTCCCGCAGTCTGTCCCTATGTATGCTTTGATCTTTAAAACTACGCAACGGATTTTGATGCGGTTTTATTTAATAGATAGAGTGATTCAGGAGGAAGGTTTATATGTATAATACATGCATATTATAATTGAGATAAGCCAAAAAAAGCCAGGCTGGGTCGCTAGTGTTTTTATAAATTAATATAAAAAATAAGGTCTCAACGCACACCTAGATTCTTAACAAAATTGCAAAACATAATGTACCTATTTTTTTTTAATAATATACTTATTTAGATAATAAGGTATTTACAAACAATATAGATCTATGCTATATAAATTTATATACAAGAATAATATTAAAAACTTATTTAAACTAACTAAATAAAACGAATTAATTTACATTTAAAATTAATGTAAAACAAGTAGAGTACCTAAGTATCCGTATCTGTTTGAATGGACGTCTTTTTAATTTTTAATAAATTAAAATTTAAACTTATTCTTTTTTTTTTTTTTTTTTCACTATTTTTTAATATTTATTAGTTTCTCAACAATAAATTAATGCTATATATATATACATGAATAATATGAAAAAAACTTATTTATACTAACTAAACCTAAATATGAAAAACTAATTAATTAAATAAAAGGCAATAGTTTAGGCGTCATAATATTCCTCCGAATCACTGTCAACTGGAAAAGTGCCCAAAAGGCTGGCGGCATTGCCACGTTGAATGGCAATGCTGATTCTCTGTGCAAGAAATAGGCCAGCCTTTTGGTCACGCGAAGCGTCGATCAGTCGTTTCGCTATTTAACTTATTCTAAATATAACATTACCAAATTATAGGTGTATGTTTTCTTCAAATCTGGTTTTTTTTCGTATTATTTGATAAAAATTGAAGTGGTTACATCTCAATAATTTGGTGCTGGTTCGATAATTTTTTACAAACTATTTAGAATTACTATATAATTTATGACCAAACCATATTATGAAACACATCTTGTAGATTAATACTGTATTTTTTGGCTGTCATTTGTCTATAAATGCCAACAAAAAATGGTTTAATTTACACTTTTTCTCCATCATTTTTTGAGAGTGGGGCCTTAAATAAATAAAAAAATTTAAAAAGGCGATATTTTAGGCGCCATTTTATTATTCTCATTGTTATTTTATTCGAAGAAACAGTATTTATACTCTAAATTGTATTCTATAATCTGCAAGAATATTTTGTCAATAAGTGATTTTGTTTTAATTAAAATTACATCAGTTTATTCACATTGCAATGCTCAATCGGGTCAGCTGTTGATACGATATCTTTATTTAACACCAACGTACTAAACTGTGTACATTAAACTGCTATAAATTTCTTCTTAATTTTAATTTTCAACGTTGTCGTTGACTGATGATGATTTAAAAATATATATTCTATATTCTCTTATTTTCAGTAGCTACATTAGTATGAAAATGTTTACGGTTCGATGTACGAGTAGATTACATATCGATTAGTGTGACGTCACACTCACCAGCGGAAGATCAAGACGCTTCTAACATACCTCATTTGTCAAGTTATGATAAGTAGCTTAGAAGTTATGCGGGAACAGATGAACATACATACATAGAGGCCAAAATCATAGCCCTTCTTTTGGCATCACCGTAGTCGAGTAAAATAAAAACAACTTACATTTTTCAGAAACCATTGAGGTCGACGTTCCTTCGGCAAGTTCACTTCAAGATTATAGTAACGGCTGCAATTAAAACACATAATTAGTTATGTATGTAGGTATATATGTACAGGTAAGGCACTATTCTAGCGAGCAACCCTGACTGGGGAAGGACCTCCTCCTTACAGAAGACCACAGCCAAATAACTACACACAGCGGTGTGGTTGTGTTCCTGTGTGTAAGTACAGGTCTCCAGCGCTCATTTAGCGGCTGGATACTCCCATCTCAAAGCGCTGGTTTAAAAAAATGGGTTGGTAACACGCAAGTGATACCTCTGGTATTGCAAGCGTCCATAGGCTACGGTAACTGGTTAACATCAGGCGGGCCGTATGTTTGTTTGCCACCCAAGTAGTACAAAAAAGCAACCTAAACTATCTAGTACAATGGGCAACGGAGATAGCCCCTCTAGACAAGTGGCATAAACAGTAGTCGAATCGAAAAGTCACAAAAGCAAATGTATGGGATTTGACGTAAGTTTACGATGTAATGTCGTAAACTTGCGTCAAATCCCATACATTTCCTTTATGACTTTTCAATTCGACTACCGTTTATGCCACTTGTCTAGAGGGGCTGGGCCGTTATAGGAAGATTGCTTTTTTAGGAAAACCAATATGACCATATATACCAATAATGAATGTGTAAAATATATTTTTATCTGTAGGTTCAGTCTAATTAGCAAATTCCACAGAAATATAATAATAATAATAATATAATATTATCGGGACAACTCACACATCGCTATCTGATCCCAAACTAGGCAGAGCCTGTACTATGGTAACCAGACAACTGATAAACATACTTATATTTTTCTAAATACATACATATTATAGATAAATTTAGACACAGAACAAACATTCGTGCTCATCACACAAAGATTTGTCCTGGGTGGGGATCGAACCCACGACCTCCGGCGTAGCAGTCAGTGTCAGTAACCACTAGACCAACAGGCCAGTCAAATATACAATAGTTTTCTTAAAAAACTAATTTTCATTTATCGGCTCTATGCTATCTCCGTTGTCGTGTGTACATAGATGTAAAAAGTATTACTTGATACTCACCTTTGAGAAAACATATATTTTAAACCGGCAAGAGATGACACCGGAGAACAAGCATCAGCCTTCTTCACACTGTCTTCAGGACAGAACTGTAATTAGATAATGATTATTGACTGATGGTTCAGTGGTTACCTTGCCATTTACCACTTTCGCAAGCGTTTGCATTTGATATGGGTTCGATACGGACCAAAAATGTGTGATTGACTGCTTTAATTCTGGGTGTAATTTGTATCCGTTAATTGTGTTTGTTGTCCCATGCGACACAGTATGACTTGTTCCCTAGTGTGGGAGTTGTCATTTAAACAAAATTAAGTACCTATGTAAATTACAAAAGTGTCTGGTCTGAGCATTGTCACAAATTGTGTGATCAACAAATTACTGATCCGAGTCTGTCCTTTATGTCTGTGACTTTAGACTTTAAGTATGTATATACCTAAAGTCACAGACATAAAGCACAGTTATGTGTTGATCACACAATTATTAATAGTTTGCATTTAAAAGAAGTAAGTGTTGCTCCAAGTAGGTAAATTGCAAGCGTAGGTATGCTTGTTTTAGTACCTAAGTAGCAAAAATATATTCTTTGAACCCACAAATTTCTTATCGTTAATCTTCGTTCCTTCGTTCCTACATGTATGATGATAACTTCGGGTAGGAAGCTTTAGCCACCGCACAAGGGATATATCTATACTTATATATTATATACTAATATTATAAAGCTGAAGAGTTTGTTTGTTTGGTTGAACGCGCTTATCTCAGAAAGTACTGGTTCGATTAGAAAAATATCTGTCTTTGTTGAATAGTGCATTTATCCAGGAAGGTTATGGGCTATATAACATCACGCTATGATCAATAGGAGCGGAGCAGTAGTGAGATATGTTGCAAAATCGGGGAAATGTACGTTCCAAATTACCACGCGGATCGGGGAAATGTACGTTCCAAATTACCACGCGGACTAAGTCGCGGGCGACCCCTAATGGTGATATATCCCTTTTGCGGTGGCTAAAGCTGTCAGTGTCTGTACTATGACAAACATATTGATACAGAGTTTTGTCCTATGTGGGCATCGAACCTATAACATTCAGCTCGATAACGGCGAGGTGAACATGACCACCTTCACCAATAGACTCTTAAACTAGAGAACAAGCTCTGTGTCGCGGGGGACTTTACAAACATACAATTAATGGACACCTATTACACCCAGACTCAAAACAACACTTTGTGGGTCACACAAAGTTTTGTTTTGTGTGGGAATCGAACCCACAACCTCGTACACAGCAGGCGCATACTGCGGCCACTGGACCACCATGGCAAACACTCTAGACAACAGCTACAATTAAAAATAGTTGTAGATAAAAAGAACTTACTTCAGTCATTTGATCCACAATACAATGAAACAGTGCTTGTCCCGGGCATGTATTCGTATACCGTCTTGTTCTGCTCCCGTAACAGCTGTCCAGGACTTTGCCAACGACATCTTGCCAAGGCCCTTGAGGTAATATGCGTTTCAACGTATCTTCTGTCACATTTCTTGAGGGTAAAGTGTTGGGCAATCCAAGTTTTGTGTTGAGACAATTCCACGAGTGGCACTGAAATTTGTAAACAACAACCATGATATATTATAGTTATTAGGTATCTAAAATAAAATTATAAACAGGAATGTTTTTTTTTTGTTTGTTACAATTTAACTCAAAAGCGGTGGTGGCCGAATGGGAAAGTAACAGACTTGCACGCAAGAAGTGCGAGTTCGATCCCGGGTGGCAGTACCAATGTGAATTCCAGTTTGTGGAGTTTATAATGTACTAATCAAAAGATTCGCAATCTGCTAACGGTGAACGAAAACATCGTGAGGAAACCCACATGTCTTAAAACAAATTCTAAAGACATGTCTGATTTACCAACCCGCATTAGGCCAGCGTGTGTGAATTAAGGCCTACACCCTCTCTCTCTTGATAGAGTAGAGGAGACCCGTGCCCAGCATTTAAGGACATATTATTATATGGGTTGCTATTATTATTATTATTAACTTAAAAACTACTGGACCGATTTAAACGAATCTATCACCATTAGAAAGCTACATTATCAGCGGGTAACATAGACTATATTTTTATGTAGAAAAAAAAAAATAGAATTCCTACGAAATCTAAATTAATGTCCACTCATGCGAAGGCGGGACATGACCCTAGTCTGTAATAAAAATAACTGATAACGAATATATTTACTAAGTATTAAATAGGCCATTGTTATTTCGCAATAACTCTGCATTGTTACATTAAATGTAGCGATAGTAATTTTTAATATATGCTTAGATTTTTTAATGGCTATCAAGGCATCATACCTGCCTTCTTCTGTTTTTTTGAAGTATTCATCTTTCGGCACCAATTTTTTGAGCACCAATGGTTTCGGCTCCTAAGCTATTCCACTTACAGCACCAATAGGTATATGGGCTGGGTGCTGAATCCAAGCCCATATACCTATTGGTGCTGTAAGTGGAATAACTTAGGTGCCGAAAGTGGAATAGCTTAGGTGTTTTTTTTTAGTTAAATCTCTGTGTTAAATCTTAACAAACAAACAACAATTCTAATCTTTCCTGTTTATTATTTATTAAAGTTTAGATTTACTTACCAAAAGTGAATTCTTAAAATAAGGTGTGCCAAAGTTAACTTGTCCTAACACCTGTAATAATTCACAAAAAAAATTAAATGTTGTCAAATGTTAGGTGAGTATCTTTTTTTTTATACTACTTGGGAGGCAAACAAGCATACAGCCCGCCTGATGTTAAGCATTTACCGTAGCCTATGGACGCTTGCAATACCGGAGGCATCACTGTTGCCAACCCATTTATTTACACCAGGGCTTTAAGATGAGAGTATCCCTGGGATACCCCCGTCTTAAAGACCGCAATTCTAAATGAGCGCTGGAGACTTGTACTCACAGACAGGAACACAACTTCACCGCTGTGTGTAGTTATTGGCTGTGGTCTTCTGTAAGTTCGAGGTCCATCCCCAGTCGGACTTGCTCGCCAGTATGGTGCCCTACCTCTCTTGAATCTATGTTTTAGGCGTCTTGGACTCCACATTCTTACAAGAAGGGTATAAGGTAGTGCACCATACATGTGGACAAGCTCGACTGGGAAAGTACCTCTACCTTCCAGGAGACCAGAGCCAGAAAACTGACATATTTCTAGTTATATAAGTACCTATATTATCCGTGGTGACGGATTAAGAATACAAATGCCACCGTTCATCCCTAGGGTGTCGTAAGTCGACTTAAAGGAGAAAGTCAGGCAGACAATAGCCACTGCAAGAGAGGGAATACTCGAAACAAAACCCTACACCAACCCGTCTGGCCAGCGTGGTATAGTAGGCGGATATCCCTCCAAATGTATGGAGGAGACCTGTGCCCAGCAGTGGGACGTTTATAGATTGAAATGATAATGATGATATAATTACCTACATTTTATACAAAAAATTATGCTCATCACAGTCATCACACAAAGCTTTGTTCCGTGTGGGAATCGAACCCACTACCTCTGCATTAGCAGTCAGGGTCATTGACCATTAGACCAACAGGCCAGCCAAAAAAACATTATCTGGTGGATCCGACATACACTATCCAGCCCAAATCCCTTTAGTTTTTCTCTATTCTATAAGCGGATACTTACTGAAGAATCAATTTGCTATATTTCAAGTTTGTAACATTTATACTTTTCAAGATTACGTAATTTTCTTTTTCTTTACAAAAAGACAACTCCCCACAAGCCGTGTCGCAGGGGACTTTACAAACATACAATGAACAGACCACACCAAGACTCGGGACAAAAATCTATGGATCTCATAATTTTTTGTCCAGTATGGGGATCGAACCCGCAACTCGCCACGCAATAGTGCATGGCGAGGTAACACATGAGCCACTGAACCAAGCGTACAGTCAAATTAATAAGTGGTATTTCTTTTAATAAGAAATACCACTTATTAATTAAAGACAAACAAGACATGGCTGGAGGTTGATCACAGTCTCGCTCAGTTCCTTACAGGTCATGGTAACTTTCGGAGCAAGTTATACTCATTTAAGCTAGTTGATTCGCCGAACTGTCAATGCTCAACACCTGGCTCCGATCAGGAGCAGTCTGCTCATCACATACTCTGGGAGTGTAGTCTTTGGCATAATGATCGTACTATTATGTTGAACAGCTTACATATATCATCTGGAGCGGCTTACTATGGGGATTTAGTCTCATCTAGGGGGAATTTCCGTGCATTTAAACGTTTCTGCCATACATATTATAGCAATCAAACTTAGCTCACTTAGGTCCCGTAGTTTAAGGTCCTCCGTGGTGCTCCTTTTCATAGGTTACAAACCTATACAGATTTATTTTGTCTCCCGCTTTGCTATGGAGGGAAGTGGAAACTTTTCTTTCTAACTCCTCCTATTTACTTCTGATTAAATTCGTTGCGGGGTCCAAGACAGTAGGTTTAGTTGTCCACGGGACGCACGAGTGTCAAAACTCGGTGTATCAGTTGGTTACTCCGCTGTTAATCCTGGCTCACAGGAGTCACAGCGGTGGGCATGTGGGTGGGATTGTCCCGAAAAAGTGGTATTTCTATATACTCAGTTCTTTTAAGTACTTACTATATATTAAAAATTTAGATTCCATATGTTTGTGTCCATAAAACTCGAAAAGTAGTCGATACACAAACTTAAAAAATCTTCAAAATTTCACACAACGGTGCATTTTCTAAATAAGAGTGCTTTTGTATATTTTTTATCTCGATATTCCCACGGGAATGGGAAATACCATGCATTAAATAACCACAGTTTAATGTGGCTGGGTTTAACTACATACTATATGGTACTACCTGACCCCGAAAACGTCGTTTTGCCATATAAGTAAAAATAGTATAGGGGTTAATGGTAGAAGGGTGAAAATTTAGGGTTGTATGTATTTTTAAGAGAGGTAGGGCACCATACTAGCGAGTAAGCCCGACTGGGGAAGGACCTCCACCTTACAGAAGACCACAGCCAAATAACTACACACAGTGGTGTAGTTGTGTTCCTGTGTGTGAGTACAGGTCTCCAGCGCTCATTTAGGGATGCGTTTTGAAAGAAACGTATGCCTATCCCAGGGATACTCCCACCATAAAGCCCTGGAGTAAAAAAAAAAATGGGGTTGGCAACACGCAAGTGATACTTTTGGTATTACAAGCGTCCATAGGCTACGGTAACTGCTTAACATCAGGCGGGCCGTATGCTTGTTTGCCACCTAAGTAGTATAAAAAAAAAAAAAAAAAAAAAAAAATTTGTTAATGTGACATCATAAAAAAATATTTCTTTTCCAAAAAAAAATAATTTGGGATGGACCAACCTTATAACTTAGGGGTATAAAAATTTATAACAACCTATTCTCAAATCTACTGAATATATAAGAACTTCATCAAAATTGCTCAAGCGGTCCCGTATGTAAAACTGACACGAGAATTCTACATACCTATATAAAGATGAATAAATCGAATGAAATAAAATATCTAACATTAATAAAAATGCATTGTTTAGGTACTCACTGTGGGTATAACAAGAAATATCCATAATAACTTCATATTTGTAGGAGTATTCAAGAACGACTGGCCACAACAGGATAAAATTGGCCTCGCGTATCTCGGGTCGCGACTTCAGATAATGTAATTTGCGTTCTGTTTGTTTAAATGATGGCGTATTGTCAGTTTTATTTCTTGTATTGTGATAGCGTATTTGTTATTATGCACAGCCGAAAATATAGCCGCCATGATGGTATTTATCCGATTGTGGAAGAGACCAAAAATGGGGTAATGTTTTTTCCAAAATGCCAAAATGTTTTGTAAAATTTACAAATAAGTGTTTAAATCAAATATGGTCAATAGGTTCCACAGAAATAGATTATTTCTGTGATAGGTACCTATTTAAGAATGGAACCATCCTACTTAAGATTATTATAAGCAACGGGGTAGGTCTTCAGGATGCGAGCTGCAGAATTGCTTAGGGTGTGACAATTTTTTTTTATTTATTTATTTATTACCAACTTAAATTCCCAGTTTACACCACACATATAAGTTTTTGGTAGGTACATAATAAAGTTTAAATAGATTGAAATATTAACATTAATAGGAACATAAGTAATTATAACAATAGAGATATTTATGAATAATCCAAAACCCTGGTATAACCTATTTATTTATATAGAACTTAAAATACAAAACATGTACCTATCTTAAAGGCGGCCGTAATGACATACTTAAATATTAAAGCAATGTGGAAAAAGACGAACCCGGCCCGGGTTCCGGCCCAGCGCACTACCAACTGTGCCATCCGAGCTCCTACTCCAGAGCTCGAATTTGTCCACCGCTTGCCTTAATGACAGTCTAGTCCTAAATATACCTAACGGTTGGTGGACATCCTGATTTCAGTAGAATATATCTTCTACTGAAATCAGGATGTCCACCAACCGATTGGAAAAGATTATTAGCGGAGCGAAAATTTATCATAACATGTTTGTATCTTTTTTTTAAAGAACATAGCAATAAAAATAATAATTTTGCCATTATCTCCTATTTAAAATCCTGGTTTGTATATCTCAGTTCCATACATGGAAGTGAGCATACAAACTAAGATTTTAAATAGGAGAAAAAATTAAAAGATATAAAATTGGTATAGGTATTGTGTGGCGAGTGCGCGCAAATTACGACGCTGACGATTAGGGAGCTGAGTCAATTGAGCGCTCTCAATTGAATTGGCTCCCCATTCGTCGGAAGATGTCCCACATGGACATACTTGCAAACATTGAAAATAAATTGAATGCAGCAATGCATAAGACAGTTGGATTTATTGAGATCTATATTCAGGTCAGAATAATACATCACCGTAGTCGATCAGAGGAAAAAATCAATAGTAATAGGAAAAGACTGTTTGGTGACCGGAATTTTTGCTCTCCAATTCAAAGTTGTATCAATATGTAACCTTAATGATTTTCCGCACTGCTGTAAAACAATGTTAACAAACATTAGTAAACATGTTCTTATAAAATTTAATCACAATGTTAGAAAATGTTTTCATGTTAGGTGATCTTTAATAAACATTTCTAAACAAAATTATGGGAACACTTTAAAAAATTCTGACAATTCTTAAAAACTACTGAAGGAAGATTTTCTGTGTCTAGGCTGTTCATTTGACGTTGGCTTCCTACCACAATAGCTTGATTCTTGTTTGGGTTTATAATCAAACCAAAACCCTCAGACCAGTTCCTAATATGCTCAAGTCTCTATTTACCATCCATCGCATCGCAGATAACAAGCAGTAAGCAAGTCATCGGCATACAAGCACCACCTGATATAAGCTAAATGAAATGAAGTTAATGTTGCTAAAATTATACATGAATTATACAACGCATGTCTGACTAGAGAAGGACCGCCAATTTACAGATGACCAGATGATAAGTACAGGCTTCCAGAACTCATAGGGATGCGTTTTCGTATCCTAGGGAAATTCCATCATAAAACCCAAGTATTAATTCTTGGTTCGGCAAAACGCAACTGATACCTCTGGTATTGCAAGCGTCCACAGGCGACGGTAACTGCTTACCATCAAGCAGACTGTATGCTTGTTTGCCACCTAAGTAGCATAAAAAAGGTGATACGCGCACTAAAGACAGTGTCATAATGAGATTAATTAAAATTGAAAATAATAAAGGAGATAGAATACCGCCTTGAGGAACACCACAAGTTAGATGATGAATCATCAAAGGGGCCTAACTGCTGGCGACCTCGAAGATAACTCGAGGACCATTCCAGAGCCTAGGACGAGATCATATATGGGGAAAGGATAGATAGAAGGATAACATAGCTGACGGTATCAAAGGCATTATTTAAGTCAACAGAAGCATGTTGGTGTTGTGCCATGCCTTTTCAAATCGCCAGACACTTTAAGGAGTACGGAAACTGTGCTATGCAAGAGTTTAATAGGTTAAGAATTTATCTTTACAATAATAAATGAAAGACAAGAAATATTATGTAACATAATTTATTGGGATACCCATAAATAAAAAAATGTTTACACATAAATCAGCTAATTAGATAGATAAAAAACTCTTTATTGAATAAAGAGAAATAAGCAAAAACTTTCAAACGACAACACAGACATTGAATATCGGTAGATGGCGGCACTGTTCATTAAGTTTCACGCTTGAGATCACTAGATGGGGCTACTAACTACAGCTTTTTCTAGCTTATTAATTACAGTATTTTGCATCAGATATTTAAAAATATTAATAGTATAATTGTACTATACTAGTGATCCGCCATCGTTTCGCTTTTGTTTTTTTTTATAGTATACATGTATTATATATATTAACCTTCCCGAAGACATTCTTCAGATGATAGTAAAAATCCGTTGAATGTTTTAGAACAGGGATTCCCAATATGGTCTATAGCGACCTCTTGGGGTCGAAAGCGGGTTCCCATTACATGGACGAAAACTTTTGGGGGTCGCCGAGGTCTAAAAATCTACCCCTATTAATTAACAGAAGTTTTTATTTGAAACTTTCAAGATAAGTGTTGTATTACGTGTAAATACTTGGTATAAGAATGACTAATATTTTAGAAGCAAGTATTATTATTGTACTTTTTTAAATCTCAAGTCGATAAGCGTGGGCAAAGTTCGTGCAAGAAATGAGTTCGAGAGTTCAAGTCTAGAAAGCTAGATATAGGATTTTTATTGTGATTTGGCATTGGGGTCTGAGGCAGTGCTGGCTTTAGCACTAACGGGGACCTTGGGCAAATATATCCCCCCCCACTCCCTCTTCCTACCTCTCAATTGAAGGTTAGTTAGTTTGTCTTGATCGTTTCTTGTTCTTGGTCAAACTTTGTCTTAGGCCCCTTTAAGCGTTGCGACCTAGGGCTGTCGCCTTACCGCGCCCCCTCCTAAAGCCGGTACTGGTCTGAGGTATCAGTTCATATTGGAAAGGGGGTTTCTTGGCCATCATAATTTGGGAATCTCTAGTTTAGAGAATAGCCTTTATAGAGACAGACAGCGTAAAGCAACATTGTTCTATACTATATAAAGATATATTATGTAATAAAACATTGATACATAATGTATAAATAAAATCAATTATCTGTGTTATTGTTTGTTTATTGTTCTAGGCGCAAACTAATAATTCGTAAGAGCTAATAAGATTCTTAGATTTTCCATACTAAGTAGAGTTGTGACGGACGTGAATTCAGAACTTTTTTTTTATACTACATGTGTCAAACAAACTTATGACCCGACTGATGTTAGGCAGTTACTTTTTTTACTTAATAATTTATTGCGACGTCCAGCAGTGGACTAAGATAGGCTGATGATAATGAATTACCTAAGTATAATTATAGGAATATAAAACCCGTTAAATCGACGACCGATTAGTTGGCCGACACGAATTGGATAACATGTTCGTCATTCAATATTATATCTAAAATTCATTTCATACATTTTCAATATTTCTCTACAGATTTAGAAGCATCAATTATTATAAGCCAAGAAAAACTATTAAATAATATTTAACTAACTATATTATGTCATGTTCTGACCTCAAAAAAGCATTAAATGAAAACAAAAATCAGAGCAACTGGCAACACTAATGTATATTTAAATAAATATTTTAAGCTGGCAGCCCTGAATTCTCGCCCGCGGACCAGCGCGTTTACAAATCGGCATTTAGACATTAAGTTAAACATCACAGTTGCATTACAAAATTTACATAAAGAGAAATCCTGCATTTTACATAACATGTCGCTTGGGTGCGTATTCATCAACCAAATTATTTTATTGAACCTGGAACAAAGAAAAAAAATATTTAGTATTTTAAGAACCCCCATAGCCAAAAGCATATAAAAAGTAAATAATAATAACAACCCATATATATGTCCCTTTGCTGGGCACGGGTCTCCTCTACTCTATCAAGAGAGAGAGAGAGAGAGCATTAGGCATTAGGAGACCGTGCCCAGCAGTGGTACATATACATGTGTTACATATATAACACTTTATTTATAAATTTTGTATGATTCAAAAAATGTTTGTTCCGAGTCTAAGAGTGTGTTCGTAAATTGTAAATTTGTTAAGCCCCACATGACTCAAGGCTTGCGACACAGAGTCCTTAGTGCAAGCGTTGCCTTTAAAATACTAAAAAGAAAACTGACACGCTCAGAGAGATGAGGCTTTACGAGATTTCAGAGGGTCTCTCTGTTTTTAGAAAATAGTCACCTATCACCGATCCGTCTCTAGCTGGGTACAACATAATGTTCCACTGCTGAGCACGAGCCTCCTTCATACATTTGGAGGGCTATTAGCCTACTATACTACGTTGGCCAGTCGGGTTGGTATAGGGTTTTGTATCGAGTTTTCCCTCTCTTGCAGTGAATTTATTCGGCCTGACTTACATCCTTAGTCGACTCATACGACACCCACATGATGGAACGGGGTAGTGACATTTGTATTCTTAGTCCGTCACCATACGGACAATGATAATTACTACTGCTATATATTACTTACCTAATTTGTGTGCTATAGAGGCATCATCACAGGAAGGCCCCAAAGCCAAACGCGCGTTTAATACTGTCAAAGTAGTATCGTCGCCAATTGTTGCGGGTCTGTTCCACTTCAGCCGTTGGAACCAGCTCCTGCTTTACTGTCACTAGGGTGTGGTCTTCCTGCAAACACCGGAAAGAAAAATCAGTAAAGACAAACTCATTTAGATGAATGCTTGATCCTTATGAACATCAAAGTCTTTTTTCTACAGCCAATCCGCTGACACGGGTCAACGAGAAGAATAGTCAAGAAACTGCCTTTTCTGAGTTTCTTGTTTTCATTTTCTTTGGCTTTTTAAAACGGAGACTGCCTAGTCTCAGTTTTAAAAAGCCAAAAGCGACATTGTACTTGGAGATACAAGTATTAAGAGCGCAATTATATCGCACAATAATTTCGTATGCACGTGGGATAGGTATACGTACGTGGGATATAGGTATACGTACCTACATGTATACGTAATTACTTGCGTATAGAACGATTTTGATTCGACTTCATTTGTTTGAAAACCGACACTGAACTGGTTAAAGTTGAATATATATTTTTTTTTTAAATCAGTCTCATTTTACAATAGTACCATATTATGTATAAGTAATATTGGCTTTCCAATGACGATATTATGTGGATTAAATTCGTTTGGGGTTCGTTACCATTCAAACAAGTGAGAATTCGTAATTCAATCAATTTGCTTACTTTGAATGCTCATTGCAAGTATCCTATGGGCAAATATAATGTTAAACAAGTCGAACGTAAAATAATAGAAAAAGTCTTACTTTCTCCTCAATGTTAAAGGTAACTTCGGAGAAATGTTGAGCAGGCCACTGTTTGTATCTCCAGTATTGTACTATCTTCTTAGGAGGCGCCAACTCCTTAAATTCTCCACTTATATTACCGCCAAACAACGCAAACTTGCCGCCTTTTTCAACCTCCATTTTCACATGACCCTGGAAAACGTAACATTTTGATGTGTTAAGAGCTCTGACATAATTGGTCATGTGGCATAAAGGTAATTTCAAGCCAGTTTAAGTTACAAAGCAAAACAAAAGGTTAACGTATCTGATACTTCATTCTAGTTTCATACAAACATACACCATTTCTATCTATTTACTTTTGAAGAGAAATTTTGTTAGTTACTATGCGTTTCAACTAACTATTTAGAGCGCAATTATATCGCATAATAATTACGAACGTACGTGAGATAGGTATACGTATAGTTCCATACGCACGTACGTAAATACGTGCGTATGGAAGGTATATCAAATAAATACACAAAAATATATTTTATAATATTTATTAATCTCTTGACAATGATTGTTTTTATTCTACTCTATTATATTTCTAAACGAGGAATAAAATTAATATTATATACAATTGTGTTCCGAAATACAATATCATATAAAGTACATAAATGTAAATTCTAAAACTAAATGGACTGCAATAAATTATTAAAAATTATTTCTTTATCAATAAATATATACCTACTTACAAAAAATGTAATCAGAGTGACAAGATTAAAATTAGTATACAACATATTTAACAAAACAGCTATTTCTTAACAGACATAATAATTATATCAATCTTAGAGACATACTTAAGAAATTTCATAAACAATATAACCTCATTCAATTTAATACATATTTCTTTAATAAATATTTATCATTAGGCTCTCTTTTCAGATACAATGGCATGCTAATGAGGCTACATAATGCAAATGCCCTAATAAACTACCTATGGGGTTTATAAAGTGAGGGTTACTTGCGCAACCTATGTTAGTTGAAACGCCAGTTCAGAATTCAAATAGAAGAACCGTAAGCCTAATACATAATAATTCCTAAGCTACTATTTAATATTGGCCTGAAACTGTTTCCATAATTTGTTAGTAGTTGAAAAGTAGCACAAATATTTCATTTAGACATACCTGTGTGAATGCAGTAACCATTTCTATTCGAGTCAATGCATCGTAAAACTCTTGCGCACGACACTGAAACTTCTCTGATATCTCAATAGATTTTGTATCTAATTTACAGCCAACTTCTTGCTTCGCTTTTGCTGAGACCACAGGCTCCATATTCATCTTCTTGTTAAAACCGCTAGTGATCATTGAAACATTGTCTGGTTTGACTGATGCTTCCCCTTTTTTAGGGAGGATGAGGCCTTTAGAGAACTCTTCCTTAAGGCTTCGGATGTATTCACTGAGTTGGTTCCGGATTTGATCACGGCCAAAGCTATGCATGAACGCTTTCACTCTCTGGGCTTCTTGACCGCTGCCTTTGATTGTGATTGAAATCTGAAAATTAAACAAATAATAAATATAATTAAATATATTATTGTTGTAAAAAACTATATCAATTTAATATTAAGGGGCAGGAAGGAAGACAAGTCAACGCTGAACCTAGGATCAAAGGGTACCCACCCTGAACCAGAGGACTTGGGGCACATCCCCATTAGAGACTTACTAGCACTCCTTCAGGAGATTTTAGGGAGTCAATAAAGTATGAGGGGAATGTAGAAAAGGTCCCCAAGGTTCGAATTGGTCTGGCCATCAGTTGACAGCCGCAGTAAGATAAGATAGTATTATATAAAACAACAATATTAATGTCCAATTGCCAGACCACAAAATTAACCATTTCCTAGATTTTTATGTAGTTTGCATTATCATTTTTTTCTCATAAAGCTGTAGCATGATGATAACGCCAAGTACAAGGAGAATGGAGACTGATTATCAAGATTTGTCATGCCAATTTAGTTTGAAACAGAGACCAGTAATAAGGATAATTCTGAATTAAAATAAAATCATCTTATAGTAGTTATCTGATGAGTCAAATTGAATGATTAATCCAAACTGACTCTGGTTTAACACTTTGAAGGACAGTGAACTCCTATAGACAACAATAAAACATCTATTGCATCTTCGTTACTGTCCAACAAAGTGTTGAGTGATGAGGCCATATCTGCCAATGGACCGATGGTCACTGGAGCGAACGAGTCCCAGAGTGGAGTACACAACTTAGTTGCGGCTAGATGGACCAATGACAGATTAAATAAGAAAAGCTGAGTACTGGATGTAGTGGCGTGAATTAGGATACTAGTTGGCAGGGCCTAAATAGGATTACTATCTTACTTTAAATAGAACTTAAATGGTATAGAAAACACATTTTCTATCAGCTCAGCAATTTGTTATATTGACTTCGACTCTAATGTAATTTTTTCTTCCATAAAGCACACAAACCAGCACTGGCCTGATAGCAAGTGGTAAGCTAAGCTCATAGACTTCGGTAATACCAAGGAGACTGCCAAGCCGCTGCCTATTTGAAGAAGGATGTCTTAGTGTTCGGAAAACACCAATATAGGTTAATTTTGTAATTACAATATTCCAGTAACTCAAACCTAATTAATTGCCATGTCTAATTTTGTTTCCTTATTGAAAATGAAAAATTGCTGTTGGTTATCCAGGAAGGCTATAGGCTATATAACATCACTCTATGATCAATAGGAGCAGCTGTTGTAATCAGCTGTGATTGTCACAATAATGATATCTAAACTAATATTATTAAGAGGAAAGATTTGTTCTTTTTTTATTATGATTAAACTCAAAAACGACTGGACCGATTTTAAAAATTCTTTCACCATTAGAAAGCCACATTATCAGTAACATAGGCTTTATTTTATTGAAAAAAAAAGAAGGGATCCCTATGAAAATTTAAATATCCACCCGCGCGATGCCGGAACGTGCCACTAGTTGTTTCTATATAAGTAAAGTAAAGAAGTACTAGGGACAGCCCACGACTTCATCCGCGTGGTGATTTGGAATGTATATTTCCCTGATTTTGCTTTGCTCCTTTTGATCATAGCATGATGTTATATAGCATTCCCTAGCAATAGTACCAATGTAAATTACACTTTGTGGAATTTACAATGTACTATAACATAGTATGTCTGAAATGTATGGATTATGACCCCGTGCTCTCTTGATAGAGGAGAGGAGACCCATACCAAACAATGGAATATAGCTGTATTGCTTTTATTGTTATACATGGCTATAAAAATAAATATGAAGATTTTTCTTTTTCCTTGCCTTAATAGCATAGCCATAATCTGAATACCAGCTCGAGCTTAGTAATCTTAAATCACTTGTTTTATACTTTTTTGGTGGACCAAGTCAACTTATGAGAAAATGCTGTGAAAAGCCTATAATCCAGCATTGGACATCTGTGGGCTGAGAAAATTATGGTGCTTTTTTGTTTTTCCAAAGTTGGTTTCAGATTATTTTTTACTGGATGATGTGATTATACTAAGTGGTTCCCATGGCAACAACCTATGTACTTCATGCAATTCATGGGTTTTATTATTCATAGCAAATCATAAAGACCTTTGTTATATTTATACACCACTATGGGTAGACTGGCAGAGAATACCTCTGCCATCATTATGTGTATAATTATTATATATATATTTACAAGACTTTACAAACATTAAATTCAGACTTTACAAACACAAAGTACACTCAGACTTGAAACAAACACCGATGGATGGACAAAGTACTTTCCAATATGGGAATCAAACCAACAACTCATGGCGCAGTATTAGCCACGAGGTGACCAAGTTCACTGCAGTCCTAGAAGATACTATTATAAGTACCTAAACATGTAAACTAGGTGGACCAACAACCTGGTAAAGGTTGCAGGCAACCAATGGACATGGTCAGCTCAGGAATGAGTTGTTGAAACCCTTGGGGGAGGCCTATGTCCAGCAGTGGACGTGTTTTGGCTGGGATGATGATGATGATGTAAAAAAATTATACTGCTTTTGCAAAAAGGAAGTAAACACTACATATTAATGCAAAATATGATAGTTAAATTATAATGTAGGTTATGTTAAATGTTAAATGAAAGTCACAAGTGGAATAAGTAATAAACATTTACATATATTATTGTATACTTACATCTACTTCATTGACGTCATTCTCCTCCGATAGATTTGGTATATGCACTTCCCCTTTCACGGGCTCCTTCCCACCAGCTAAGGTACCTTCCCACTTCAGCTTGATGTCCCATTCATAGAAAAATATTAACTTTCCTTTCCTATTATTAGCTGACGCTTCTCCGTCCATCTTCTCCACTTCAGTCACCTTACAGTTTATACCATTCTGCGCTATTTTAAAGTTAATAAGTAGTTCTTTTAGCCGTTCTTTCGACCATGGTCCAGCGTTTTTTTCCGTCCAATGCCAGTTATTAACATTTGTAGCGTCCGGTCGTTCTTCTACAATCCATCTAGGATCACCCTCACCCCATTTAGCCATCTTCCAAGTGTAATACTAACCACACAAGGTCTTAGAAATATGTTAGTGCGAATACCACACGCAAATGTCTAAATAAATTCGTGACAGTAGTAGATTTTTGACACGTAGCGTTCAGTGAAAGAGATTAAAACACTTCAGATAAATATATTACACAGTCCGCTAACAAATAAACCGCAACCAAGTGTTCAGATGGTATCGAAAATTCTCAATTTTCGAGAAAAGTCGCGTAAGAACCGAAGCATGCCATTACTGAATGACAATTACATAGGTGTTGCTATATTTTAAGTTTGGTTTACCCCAGCTTTTAAGGGACAAATATAGTAACTTAATTTTAAACTAGCTACACACTTATTGATTTATAAAAACAAGTAAAAAATATATTTTACACACACAAACTAAGCTTGTCTTCGTTAGGTTTAAAATTTAAAATGTTCTTCGAGCTGACATTACAGATCTTAATTACCTTTATTTCAGAGCACTTTTTTATGAAATGGCAATATTTTTGACATTTTCTGCATGATTCTAGAAAATAGACATACCAACACTACCAACAGAACAACTATTTCCGGATGTCAACTATTATGCATTCCTTTATACGCTACTTAGATGAGTATTATATTCATGTTTATTCGTTTGATATGAAATAATTTATTGGTAAATTAATTTTAAAGACTGAATTTCAATTTATGGATTAAAATTTATTGAAACCCAAGATGTCAGATTCGTTAGTGTGCACATTTTTCTCTGCAATGCGAAATATTATCTTTTTTCGCAGCGCCTGACTATAATCACATGCAAACATGATTTAAACAAATATAACTAAGTAGTATTTTTAGACCAAATAACAATGAATAAATTGACTACAGTTGACAGAAAAAGTTAAGTATGTATATACCTACCTAAATAAGTACAATGAAGTAATTATTTTCTTCTGTTAGGTATTCTATGATAACACTTACTTTTATGATATTTATTTATTAGGCTTATGGTACCTTATGTGATCGTGATCGCCTTAAAATCACCCGATTATTTAAAGAACAAACTGAAGTTTATAGAATCCTCATTAATGAATGGCAACAGCGATGGGATACATCAACCAAGGGACGCCACCTCTACCAGTTTTTTCCTTCCGTTACTGATCGGTTGGCAAAGACATGGCTGGAGGTTGATCACAGTGTCGCTCAGTTCCTTACAGGTCATGGTTACTTTCGGAGCAAGTTATACTCATTTAAGCTAGTTGATTCGCCGAACTGTCAATGCTCAACACCTGGCTCCGATCAGGAGCAGTCTGCTCATCACATACTCTGGGAGTGTAGTTTTTGGCATAATGATCGTACTATTATGTTGAACAGCTTACATATATCATCTGGAGCGACCTACTATGGGGATTTAGTCTCATATAGAGGGAATTTCCGTGCATTTAAACGTTTCTGCCATACATATTATATCAATCAAACTTAGCTCACTTAGGTCCCGTAGTTTAAGTTCCTCCGTGATGCTCCTTTTCATAGGTTACAAACCTATACAGATTTATTTTGTCTCCCGCTTTGCTATGGAGGGAAGTGGAAACTTTTCTTTCTATCTCCTCCTATTTACTTCTGATTAAATTCGATGCGGGGTCCAAGACAGTAGGTTTAGTTGTCCACGGGACGCACGAGTGTCAAAACTCGGTGTATCAGTTGGTTACTCCGCTGTTAATCCTGGCTCACAGGAGTCACAGCGGTGGGCATGTGGGTGGGATTGTCCCGAATTATGGTACCTATTATGATTTGGTATCTAGCCGTTCTCAATATTTTGAGCAACAAATCGACAGACATAGGTAATCTCTGTTCCTTAAATTCGCTATTATTTTTCATTAATTTCAGTCAGTCAGTGTTAGACAATCAATCAGACGCGGATACTACCTTTATACAAAAGGCCGCCGAACGGCGGCCGTTCACATATTATAATGTAACATAGAGCATAGCGTAGTGATAAAGCATAACGCCTATTTCCCTCGGAGAGGTACGGTCCAGTAGGCACTCAGACGTTTTGCTGTGATTCTCTCTCGCAACCACAGGATTCAGTCCAATTCTACAGCATTCTGTCCAGAGTCTAGACAGAGCTGCCCTTGTCCGTCGGCAGCCAGCAACCTGATAAAATACAGCTGACAACACAGAAATAGATCTATTTCTGTGGCTGGCAAGCATACAGACCGCAATAAGTAGACTGTATGCTTGTTTGCCGCTTAAGTACCACATCGCATCCACAGCAGAAAAATGACTTAAGTTGAAGCGTGTTTAATTTGCAATCTTATTCTTGGCAGATAAAGTTCAAAATTGCCCAGTGACATTTCTCTAGTTACGCCAGTTTTCTACTAAGGATGCGAATGTAATTTTTTTTCTGCATGCTATCTTTTATGCATGGGCTGCAGGACATTAATTCGTCTAAATTGATAACGTGGAAGGGTATATAAGTATATTTTGTTAAGACGTATCCTTTCTAAATGCAAAGTATAATATTACTAGCTGTTGCCCGCGACTCCGCCCGCGTGGATGTCGGTTATCGCTGCAAAAAGTGTGCCAAATTTCATCCAGATCCGTTCAGTAGTTTTTACGTGAAAGAGTAACAAACATCCATCCATCCATTCTTACAAACCTTCACATTTATAATATTAGTAAGGATTGAACGAGCGAGCGAAGTTCTCCGAGTAGCGTTGACAGGCGTCCGGATAAAGCCGGACACATTTAGGCTTTTTGATTGCCTGTCCGGACAAAATAAACGGTGTCCGGCTCATCCGACTTTTGTTAGGCTTTATACATTCCAGAAACGAGAATAAAGAAAAACGGAATTCAGGTCTCCTTAATAGATATATTCAATCATAACTTTTTTGTCGTACCTATTAATACTGAGACACAATCCTCAATAATGTAGGGTGTCTGGCCTTTTTACTCAAATGTCCAGCCAAACTGGCTAGTCTGTTATTAGATTTGGTGACCTGGCAACCCTATTTCCGAGTCTACTTGAAGAATCGGCACCTACCTATGTATAAAATGTTTGTTTGCCGCTAACTCATGTATTGTTTATTGAAGCGTAATTAAATTTGGTAGGCAAATTAGTGAGACAACAAACAAAAGTAAAGTTCCAACATGAGCCAAATTGGTCAAGGGTGAGTCGTGAGTTCACAGTTAGGGGCAAAAGTTCGCTTAGTTTATTCTGATTTTAAGCGAAGATCACCATACTAGCGAGCAATCCCGACTGGGTAAGGACCTCCACTTTACAAAAAACCACAGCCAAATAACTACACACAGCGGTGTAGTCAGCGAAATAACTAGGTACACACGATTTTGAAAGAAACGTTTTCCTATCCCAGGGATACTCTACCTTAAAGCCCTTGTGTAAAAAAATGGGTCAGTAACACGCAAGTGATACATCTGGTATTTCAAGCGCCCATAGGCTGCGATAACTGCTTAACTTCAGGTAAGCCTTATGTTTGTTTGCCACCCAAGTAGGTAGCATAAAAAAAATGGATCACCAGGTCACCTAGTTCGTGGTCGCCACTCCATACCCTTTCTTCACCAGTACAGCGGCCATTGGTTTTGCGAGCTATGTGCACTGCCCATTGCCACGTGATTCAGTTAATCGTAAAAGTTTTTACCCTAGTTCCTAACTCGATGTCTCAGGACAACTTCAATGATAATTCTTTTGATTGCTCGTTGGGGTGGTTAGGTAACTTTGAGGCTTTGTATGTACCTATGTAAATGTGGTAATCACTGATAACACATGCATAGTGGTCAAAGATATTCGACTGCCACATCCCCACATGTGTAATTATTTTAAGTCAACGCTTGGCTATGCTATCTTTCGTATTATGTCTTGATCTTATTATAAAATACCGTAAATTTTCTAACAACACTTAAAATCTGTCCATCAATTTAGAAGTTATAGAGCCTCAGACAGATTCAGGCGTTAAAGTAAAAAATTGAATTATACAAATTAATATATAATATATAATTACCCTTGTTTTTCAATTTAGGGGTACCTACGCCATACCACGCCTGCGACACACCGGCCATTAGCTACCTATTATAACTAAAATAAAACGCATAGAGCATAATAATCTAGTATTTTATAACAATCAAGGTCACCCGAATATATAATACAACGCCGCCATACACTTACGAATACCATTCATTACCAATTGGTTGAAACACGTTATCTTAGTGTGAGAGAGAGATAACACACTAGCCTCGAATAATAAACCCAGTTCGACTCGGAGACCGCTCAGCGCAGGCGCGGCCGTATCAAACGCGTATTGCAAATAAGTTTATATATTAAAAAAAAGAAAAAGTAAACAATGTTCCCATTACGCCGCGTTGGCACTAAGGTGAGTGATCAGTGCGTCTATTAAAAATAAAGTTTAAAACTAATTCTATCACTTACCAACATAATAAACAGGAATTCATTTAGTCTAGTTTTATTTTTGCGAGTTTAAAATAAGCCGGTTCTGCAGGTCTTGGAGCAATGGCGGGCTCCGGTTGTGGCGGTCAAAGTGCAGAGGAATTACAGCTCGGAGGCGGTTCCTCCTCGTGCTCTCACCATGTTGACTGAGGATGAGCTCCAAATGAAAGAAACAAGTAAGTTAAACATTATTTCAATACCATCCAAAAGGGTACCGGTTTTGCATAACTAATTGATAAACGAAAAGTGATTTATAATAATAATTAAAATTTTAAAATAATAAATATTGTCCATGTGGATGTCGGTTATCGCGACAAAAAGAAGCCCTACGTCCATAACCAGTACACCATCTTTCTCTTTGCTAAATGTCATTAAGATTTGTTCAGCCGTTTAGTAGTGAAGAGGCAACAGAGAGACAGACGGATACTTACTCACTTATTATAATAATAGGGATTGACATTGACTGCCTCGTTGGTCCTGTTTGCGATCGATTATGTAGTCCGTGTTCGATGTCTGGGTGTTATTAGATTTCTCTATTAGAATATTTTTAGTATCAGCTCGGAGTCAGGAAATTGATAATATTATAATCACTCCAAGAGCAAATTATCAGTCGGTCCTACGCCTGATTTCTCCCCGGTCGTCTCAGATTACATTGTTCCGTTAGACTATGAGATTAGACTGGAATAGAAAATGCAGTATTTGCGCACACGTTTATTGTGCAATATAATTTATTTAGTAAGGCGTAGTTGATTAGTCTCCATTAAGACGTAGGACGCAGTTTGTTGTATAATTGGTTGCTGGCCTGTTGGTCTAGTGGTTACACTGACTACTAAGCCGATGTTTCGTCAGTTTGATTCCCACGCAGGACAAATTTGTATGATGAGCACGTTTTTATGTTGTATCTTGCTGTAATTGATTTATGATATGCATGTATTTAGAAATATATACGTAGTATGTTTACCATTTGTCTGTTGCCACAGAACAGGATCTGTTTAATTTGGTATCAGATGGGCGTGTCCCAAGATAATAATATATTATTATCAATGTCACAACAAGGCGAACAATGTTAAATTTTAACACTGTGCTTTTCGATCTTCGCAAACAAATCAATTCAATTGTTGGGATTAAGTAAGGAGGTTTAACCGATTTTTTTATCTGTGCAATATTTTGACATTGACAACTGTCAATGTCAAAATATTGCCATGTTGGCTGCATTGGAACAAAATTTTCGTGATAATTTTAATCATTTTGATTGATAGGTATGTACAGTAACGTGAATATAAGCTATTTTTATTATAACAAAGAGGGGCAGACGACACGAATGAGCAGACCGTACTGACAGGGAAGCGGGCGGGTGAATTCAATCATGCCACCCTACTGATTTTGACAGCTTCATTTATAAAAGTTGCACAGATAAAAAAAATAGGTTTATATTTATTTTATAGTTTTTTATCGAACAGGCCATGACCACCAAATATTATCCTCTAACGGGATGAATTTCAAAAAACCTTGAGCTACGTGGGTGGATGGGTACATGAACTCTTGTGCATAATTTCTTGTTTTTGAACCCATTGGCAGATATAGTGCTCATTATTTTTTTTTTGTTGGAGTATCGCATAAATTAAAAAACGAATAAAGTTTTAATTTAGGCTATTTAGCTGATATATGCGCCTTAATAAAATAAAATCAATCGAATCATACCTACTTGTGTGACGAATTCACCCTTACACACTTGCACATTCAGAACTGGTTTAAGCATGCACACATGAATCCAAATCTTAAGCGAAAGTTACTTAATACCACAAACCTGTTATTTAAAACGATTACGCAACCTCACTCGGACAGGCTGATAATAATAAACAAGTATACCTACAGAGAATTTAAAGATATAGAATCTATACCTACTAATATTATAAAGCTGAAGAGTTTGTTTGTTTGGTTGAACGCGCTAATCTCAGAAAGTACTGGTTCGATTTGAAAAAATATTTTTTGTTGAATAGTGCATTTATCCAGGAAGACTACATATATAACATTACACTGTGATTAATAGGAGCGGAGCAGTAGTGAGATATGTTGCAAAATCGTGGAAAATATTCCAAATTACCACACGGACGAAGTAGCGGGCGACCCCTAGTGTATAGATAAATCAAATCTTTGTTAAGGTGCACCTAAGAACTTGCTAAGTAGGTACCTATTGTTTTCATAGTTTTATGAGATCGTAAGAATTGGTACCTACCTAGCGATAATTCTGCAAAAATATCCTTTCACAAATTCTTGAAGGGGTAACACCCGCTTGGATCGATTAATATAAATCGAGGTTAACAAGCCTTTAAAAAAAAAAGACAGTTACTGCAGTAGAGAACAAGCTCTGTGTCGCGGGGGACTTTATAAACATACAATTAACGGACACAAATCACACTCAGTCTCAGAACAACTCTTTATGGATCACACAAAGTTTTGTCCTGTGTGGGAATCGAACCCACAACCTCGTGCACAGCAGGCGCATACTGCGGCCACTGGACCACCAAGGCAGTAAATATCCAAGTGATTCTGACTTGTGGGGTGTGGATTCAGCTGTTTTCTTTATTTCATCGTCCCAGCGTGTTATACGTCCTCTTACTATAATAGTTATGATAAACAAAATAATTTTAAATCGTACGCTGATTTTACAAACAAGAAACTAACATCAGTAGTTGCATCACAAATTATAATTACATAGTTTTAAGTAAGTATAATAATGCCTTATCAGTTGTTTACAACATTAGGTAAATATATTTATTATTACCTAATATTGTGAAACATCATCCTACTAATATTATAAATGTGAAAGTTTGTAAGAATGGATAGATGTTTGTTACTCTTTCACGTAAAAACTACTGAACGGATCTGGATGAAATTTGGCACAGAGATAGATTATGGTCTGGAATGACACATAGGCTACTTTTTACAGCGATAACCGACATACACGCGGAGCCGCGGGCAACAGCTAGCATAAGATAAAATAACTTTTTTTTTTACATAATTATAACTTACTTAACAAATTTTAATCTGTTTAAAATGGACTTATCAATTAAACATAGCTACGTCATTCAACAATTATTGATAAAGTGATATTGTTGTTCAATTATATTGTTTAAAGTTTTGGTCAAGGTAATGTTATAGTGTACTAGTTGTTGCCCGCGGCTCCGCCCGCGTGGATGTCGGTTATCGCTGTGAAAAGTAGCCTATGTGTTATTCCAGACCATAATCTATCTCTGTGACAACTTTTATCCAAATCCGTTCAGTAGTTTTTCGTGAAAGAGTAACAAACATCCATCCATCCATCCATCTATTCTTACAAACTTTCGCATTTATAATATTAGTAGGATAGATTCTGATATAGCTTCTGATATACCTACCAATATACATAATTGTAATTCATTTGATTTCATTTTTTAAAAAGACAACTCCCGCACTAGGAAACTAGCCCTGTGCCGCAAGGGACTTTACAAACATACAATTAACGGACACAAAGTACACCCAGACTCGGGACATCCATTTATGGGTCACACAAATTTTTGTCCCGTGTGGGGATTGAATCGAACCCACAACACGCCGCGCAGTGGTAAATGGCGAGGTAACCACTAAACTAGGACACCATACAAGCGAGCAAGCCCGACTGGGGAAGAACCTCCTTGTTACAAGACTATAGCCAAATATCAGTGCTAGTTGAATTGATTGCCAACTGAAAATCAGCGCTGAACATTATCGTCTAGCCAATGCTGAGATGGTGATTTTTTCTGGGATGTGTATACCTGTATACACACGTAGTATACGTATACAGACAACTTATTCAATTAAGTATAGACAAGTATAGTCTAGAAATAAAACTTAATTTGGTTATAGTATTATTCCTAATGTAGTAGGTATATGATATTGACAGTATTTTCTATTTTAAAATAAGTTTTATTTTTTACCCTCTTTGATATTTTAGGGTTAGACAATCCTGCCGCAAAGGGTTGCCAGAAGAGTCTTATAACTATTAATAATTATATGTATAAAAATAACTAGCTGTTGCTCGCGGCTCCGCCCGCGTGGATGTCGGTTATCGCTGTAAAAAGTAGCCTATCTGTTATTCCAGACCATAATCTGTCTCTGTGCCAAATTTCATCCAGATCCGTTTAGTAGTTTTTACGTGAAAGAGTTACAAACATCCATCCATCCATCCATCCATCCATACTTACAAACTTTCGCGTTTATAATATAAGTAGGATTTTAAATTAACTTTTATTTTTTACCCTCTTTGTTATTTTAGAGTTAGACAATCCGGCCGTAAAGGGTTGCCAGAAGAGTCTTATAATTATTCTATAGGGTTACCAGTTTGTGAATTTTACTTACAAAATAATGACAAAACTATATAGTTACGTTGCTGGCTCTACAACTATGCCAACTATCTATCATTTACGTGCGCAAGCGCATGTTTGAACTTATAATGTTATCTCACAATATTATATCATAATTTGCCTCCCCTGTAGAGTAATATGACGTAGGTATATTGAAGTAAACACTATCTTACATTTGTGTCCTTGATGAAAATATTTAGTTGGCAACAACTCAAAGATAAAACTTGAATTTTTCGCGTTTGATAAGACGCTGATGTTAATACTAGTATGCACAATACGTAGGTAGGTGTGCAAATGCAAACCTTTTTGAAGTGAAATCTTCTTTTAGCACGGTGCGCATAAAATCTCTGGATTCGCGACACCGAGACGCAGCTTGACATATTCGTAAAATCTATTTCGACTGTCACGTTATTAAAGCAAAGAGGTGATATAGGTATGCGTGTACATATAGCAGACCGCGAACGCGTCTAGATTAATAAAAAAAACATTTATTGCTATAATTTTCGATTGTCACGCTATTAAAGCAAAGAGGCGATATATGCATGTACATATAGCAGACCGCGAACGCGTCTAGATAAATTTAAAAAACAAACATTTACTTATTGCTATAAATTTATAACAACTGTTTTGGTTTGTGTTTTCACTCCCGGAGTGTATTTTTTTATACTACGGAGACAAAAAAACATACGATGGTAAGCAGTTACCGTAACCGTGAGCTTGAGGAGAACTAGCAAGAGATTATTTTTGATTTCCAGAATTGACTGCACGTGAGGTTAAGTGGTAGATAAAGGTGGATACTTCGCAACCAACACCACACCGAATTTTGTTTGTTCGATGATTCGATGGGTGTTTTAAAAACACTGATTCATCATCCGTCATGTATTATTTTTAGCATTACCTACAGTGCAATACCGACTTTGATCCGACTTCTAGTTGAATTAAAAAAAATATCAAAGTTTCGTAATATTATCCCATCATAAAAACAGAACTATGTATTTCAGTGTCAATATTTTTTATTGCTTAGTCAGACAGTAAGCCACCATTTTACCTATTTTTTAGTGTGTTTCTGTTGCTTTAGTGTGTCACGTTTAAAATAATAGATAACAATGATTCTAATGATCATTAGAATGATTGGCCCGCCCATACTTCGCCCGGGTTAAACTATTTTTAGCTCAACTTTCTTAATTTTTTTACATAAGAACCTTCTCCTGATAATAACGAGTATAGCAAAAAAAGAATTAGCAAAATCGGTTCAGTTGTTCTCGAGATTTGCGCTTAGCAACACATTCAGCGATTCATTTTTATATTATAGATACCTACCTAATACATTTTCTAATTTAACGATCAAATATATTATGATTTTAAAGCTTTTAATTAAGTTTATTTATTAATTACCTATATTAATTTTTTTAAGCATTTTATTTTACCAAATTTTATATGGGTATATTGCACATTAGAATTAGTATTCAATTAATAATATTCAGTTACTATTAGCGCAATAGGTAAGAATCTAGATTATGGAGGAAAAACAGCTTAAATTATTTCTATATACCAATAACAAATTATTTATTTAACAACTTCCGCATTGTGGAGTGGAACAAGCTCTGTGTCGCTAGGAATAAACACATGAACACAAAGTAAACCCAGACTCGGAACAATCATAATGTAAGGATG
Organism: Trisateles emortualis; assembly: GCA_947095525.1. Lineage (NCBI taxonomy): Eukaryota > Metazoa > Arthropoda > Insecta > Lepidoptera > Erebidae > Trisateles > Trisateles emortualis. The sequence continues at coordinate 3,013,789 of OX352740.1, read as the reverse complement.
GCAACTGGAGAGTGTAATTAAACAACACGGTGCTGAATAAATAATGGCTTTAATTAAGTAATAATACACCTTATTATATAGGAGAATACACATGTACTTTCAACTATACTACAATAATATGGATAGTAGTATATTATTAGACTGCCTCGGTGGTCCAGTGGCCGCAGTATGAGCCTCCTGTGCACGAGGTTGTGGGTTCGATTCCCACATAGGACAAAACTTTGTGTGATCAACAAAGAATTGTTCTGAGTCTGAGTGTAATTTGTGTCCGTTAATTGTATGTTTGTAAAGTCCCCTGCGACACAGAGCTTGTTCTCTAGTGCGGGAGTTGTTTTTAAAAAAAAAAATATATATATATATATATATATATATATATATATATATCTGTACGTTTGCCCATTGACTTAATAACAAATTGTTTAATAAGTGGGTAAGTACCTACAAGGGCGTAGTTAGACTGCAGCGCGTATAACTGCTGCACGCAATGGCCTCATTTCCATGGTATTGTTTGACTGCGAAGTAGAATAAATCCGTGACTAGTATTTAAAAAGAACCATTGCACACTTGCTTTTAAGAAGCTGAATAGTCCACCAGAGAAGGAAAACTCTATTACCAACCCGTCTGGCCAGAGCAGCGTTGTATAGTAGGCTAATATCCCTCCAAGTATATGGAAAAGACCCGTGCCCAGCAGTGGGACGTTTATGGGTTAAGATGATGATGAATAGTCCACCAGACCGATCGCGTGTCAAAGACGGCATGAAATTCGTAACACATCATTTTTATATACTACTTGGGTGGTAAACAATCATGTAAGCACATACCGTAGCCTATGGACGCTTGCAATACCGATATCACTTGCGTGTTGTCAACTATTTTTGTAACACCTAAGATGCAGTATCCCTGGTATAGGAAAACGTTTCGTTCAAAACGCATCTCTAAATGAGCGCTGGAGACTGCGCTAGTATACCGCTGTGTGTAGTTATTTGGCTGTTGTCTTGTGGAGGTCCTTCCCTAATCGGGCTTGCTCGCTAGTATGGTGCCCTACCTCTCTTTCCTTAAAGAAACGGAATATTCGAAATAACAACATTAGTAACGAACGAAATTCAAATTATGATCGAACATAAACCATTGTATGTCTGTCATGGACCCAAATCTTCTTATGAACCGGCTAAAATCTTCATAATTAGTGTTGACTGGCCTGTTGGTCTAGACTCTAGTGGTTAGTGACACTGACTACTACGCCGAAGATCGTGAGTTCGATCACCACACGGGAAAAAACTTTGTGTGATCCATAAATGTTTGTTTCGAGTCTGGATGTACTTTGTGTCCGTAAATTGTATGTTTAGTAAAGTCTCCCGTGACACAGAGCTTGTTCTCTAGTGCGGAAGTTGTCTTTTAAAAAGAAAAGAAAACAGAAAAGTGTTTCGCGTCTTTGTTATAAAAAATGCGCAACGTCCATGTATCCTGTAAACAGCCCTGCTTTTGATTATTATCATTACACAATAACTATGTTATTATTCGCGTCGGCTTATTAAAGTATTTATCTTTACGTTTATTTTTTTGATAACAATCTAGATAATAGCTGTGACAAACAAACACTTCAGATAATCTCTCCTAATTAGGTATTAATTTTTACGATATTTTGAAATTTTTTAAAGATTATTTCGTGGCCTCCTACAGGACCTCTTTTAAAAATGAATTAGGGAGGGCACGGAGGGCACTGTAGGTAGGTACTATAGCGCCCTCGCCGTCGTCAGCAACTTCTCCTTCAAGCACGTTCCACGGGCGTAGACTCCAGATGGTCGAAGCAAGGTTTGACTACACGGAGGCTACTTGTTTACTTTGAGTAAATGAATAACACTTGTTAATAATAATGACTTATTTATTTCATATTCCTATTTTGGTTTTACTATTGGTATGCGGCCAACTAGTGACCACCAATAAACCTCTACAGTACTTATAAGCGAGTAAGCCCTACTAGGGAAGGACCTTTGCCTTACTGGTCTTCTTCTTGTTATCGTTTGGTTAGTGGCCAACCTGGTGACAGAGTTATTGAGATCGCCCATATTTAGGCCTCTGTCGTGATCTAACGACTGATAACAGTCAGGACCGACTTTTAACGTGCCCTCCGAAGCACGGAGACGCTCAGATAAAATACCACTATGCTTAACATCAGGCGGCTTGTTTCCCACCCAAGTATAAAAAAGCAGATAGGTAGGTACTTACATATTTTTAGTATTATGCTGTATAATAGGTATATTACAAATATTGTTCTTTTCTTACAGTCAGAAAACTGGCAACAGAACAGATTGGTCCACTAGTCAGGAAAATGGAGGATGAACACCGTATCGATGATAGTGTCCGACAACTGCTTTTCGACAATGGTGTAAGTATTTACATGTTATACCTACTTGTATTTTTTTTATACTACTTAGGTGGCAAACAAGCATACGGCCCGCCTGATGTTAAGCAGTTACTAAACCTATGGACGCTTGTAATAGGTAGGTACCAAAAGTAGGTATCAGTTGCGTGTTGCCAACCCATTTTTTTACACCAGGGCTTTATGATGGGAGTAAGTACCTATCCCTGGGATAGAAATACGTTTTTTTCAATTATTTATTTTTATACTCAGGTACCCTAAATTTAATTGATTACTCGGTAAACCTAGGTAGTAAATTTACATCTTACGGATTTTATATTAAGGTCGAAAATAAACATCACACCCTTGCCTTACTCAAAAAGAAATGCAGAACATCAGCTCAACCTGCCAATATATTATACACTAGTTGTTGCCCGCGGCTCTAGTTGTATTATCGCGATAAAAAGTAAAGCTTAGGTATATGCTATTCCAGACTATAATCTATCTCTGTGCCAAATTTCATCCGTTCAGTAGGTTTTGCGTGACAGAGTAACAAACATCCATACATCCATACTCATAAACTTTCACATTTATAATATTAGTAAGGATAACTATGCTACCCTTGCTGACACGTTTGGGAGAAGTCGCAACGCTATTAGATAGGTACTCGTTGAGCCGGCAAACTTCGTACGGCCATTTTGTTTTCTTGAATATTTTCTAAAATTTTCTTCTAGGTATACAAACCTTGTCCTGACAATAACAAATACAAAAAAAAAGAATTATCTTATTTGGTGCAGTCAATCGGAACTTATGTGCGTACATACATTTTGGAGGTTTCATTTTTATTTATATACTAGTGGCCCGCCCGGACTTCGCCCGGGTTAAACTATTTTCAGCTCAACTTTCTTATTTTTTTTTTACATAAGAACCTTCTCCTGACAATAACGAACATAGCAAAAAAATAATTAGCGATATCGGTTCAGCTGTTCTCGAGATTTGCGCTTAGCAACACATTCAGCGATTCATTTTAATATTATAGATAGATAATAGTCTGCAAACATCTTAACGAATGCGCAAAAAGCATTTTTTGGGTCTCTTTGGTGGTCTGTGCGGGGCGCAACGGGCGCGGCGCAACAATGAACCAATCACAGGATTGAAGGATTCACGTCATTGGTTAATACTCCTTGCAGCACGACTGCAATTAGCTGCATCACTGTACAAGCGCGAACTACGCCCACTTTAGATGTATGTATGTAGGTATGTATACCTACGTTATCATATCAAGACGCTAGCTGACAGCTCGCGTTTTTTGATAAGAACCTAATTTGAACACTGACGAGTTCTCGAACGATAAACAACGATAGCGGACTCTTATCGCTAATATAATAAAATGAAAATTATTTAGTGATATAATAAATGGGTATGTAATGGTATATTACAAACCCATCTATACTAATAAGTATTATAAAACTCATCAGCTTTATAATACTTACTAGCTGTTGCCCGCGGCTCCGCCCGCGTGGATGTCGGTTATCGCTGTAAAAAGTATTCCAGATTATAATCTATCTCTGTGCCAAATTTCATTCAGATCCGTTCTGTAATTTTACGTGAAAGAATAGGTAACAAACATCCCTCCATCCATCCATACTCACAAACTTTCGCGTTTATAATATTAGCAGGATTAGTATAGATATAAAAACAAACTCTTCAGTTTGTTTGTTTAGTTGAACGCGCTAATCTCAGAAAGTACTGGTTCGATTTGAAAAAATATTTTTTTGTTGAATAGTGCATTTGTCCAGGAAGGCTATAGGCTATATAACATGATCAATAGGAGCGGAGCAGTAGTGAGATATGTTGCAAAATCGGGGAAAATATTCCCAATAGATCACACATTTCTGTTGTCACGGGTGGGATCGAACCTACAACACGCCTTGCAGTGGAAACTGGCGAGGTAACCACTTAAGCAATGATGCCGCAATGGTTTCTTCGCCAGCGTACATCAATAAGTCTCATTTCATGATTTTATCATCATTTCCAGTTGATGGGTATCGAAACCCCTACAGAATACTCTGGCTCAGGCTGTGGTTTCCTCACAATGATGCTGGTCGTCGAAGAACTGTCAAGGGTAGACCCTGCCGTTGCTGCACTTGTAGATATCCACAACACACTGGTCAATTCACTCTTCATGAAGCTGGGTACGGAAGAACAGAAAAAGACGTATTTGACTAAACTCTGCACAGAATACGTGAGTACTTAATCTTCTTTTTTTTATATGAAAGGAATATGAACTTTCCCGAAGGCTAGATACCTATTTGGCAAAGCAGGATATGTCTCCAATTTTGCATTGTGGGCAGTATAAACCTGGTTAAGATTATAGGAACCTGCTGGATATCCATAGCAAGCAGCTTTTCATAATTTGTCTCCAAATTTCTCTTGAGAAGAATAATAATTTACCTAAACAATCATCAATTATCTTAGAATGTTCAGGATTATTCCATTTTAATAACTAAAGTCGGTCTGCTAAAGTAATTGCAGAAAATTCTAAAGGTTTTTTAGAAGTCTTCTATAAGTCCAGCATGTTCTTAAATTGTGGTATGCATTGGCTTCCAATGGCCGAGGTATATAGAAGGTATAAGAAGTATTTAGTTGATGTAATCTTACTTAAATAAGATTTTTTTTTTAATACTACAAAAAACTAACTAAGTACTCAAAGCATCAAACTTTGCAGTGTCCAGACACTGCAAAGTTTATATACCTACCTATATACTAGCTGTTGCCTGCGGCTCCGAATATTATATTCATAATGGAAAGAAAAACTCGAACAAGGATGCCTCTTAAAGAATGCCAAATCTTTAAAATAACATAATAATTTTCAGGCCGGCAGCTTCTGTCTCACAGAACCCACGTCAGGCTCCGACGCCTTCGCACTCAAGACCGTTGCAAAGAAAGATGGTGATCACTACGTCATCAATGGCTCTAAGATGTGGATCTCCAACTCTGATATGGCTGGCGTATTCCTTGTTATGGCTAACGCTGATCCTTCAAAGGTGAGGAGCAGAGTATCTATCTACTTCTATCATCGCTTTGAAGGGGCTACTTCTTTAGTATTTAAGACATGTTATTTACTGTTAAAGACTAATATCCTTTTGTCAAAGTTTGTACTTCAGAGGGCTATTACCTTAAACTATCGCACATCTTGCCTTCAAATTGCTTTGAGTTATTTCAAAGAAGACACGTGTCCCAGGATATATGTACACATACGAAGCACAGAGATACCTAGGTATAAAAAGTCTATGTGTAATGCAAAGTTTATGCTATTCCCATACGAAATTACATCAAAATTGGTGTAGCGGTTAAAAACGTAGCTCAAACCTGTTTGTCAGCATAAAATCTGTATTTCCATATATTTATATTAATGGCATTTTTCAGGGCTACAAAGGTATTACCTGCTTCATCGTAGAACGTGAAACCCCTGGTCTAAGCGTTGCCAAGCCTGAAAACAAATTGGGTATCCGCGCTTCTGGAACTTGCATGGTTCACTTCGACAATGTTCGAGTGCCTGAAGCTAACATCCTCGGAGAATATGGCAAAGGGTAAGTGAAGTCTATAAATCTAGATATTACGGAAGAGACGATCTTCTTACTCCTAAAGTGACAAACGCAAACGTATGGCCCACCTGATGATGATCAGTTTCTATGCCTATGCAATATCAAGAGCATTACTGGCACGTTGTCGATCCTACATCTTGTACTATCAAAGTTTAGTGCTATGAATAACCTTGGGATAAGTAAAACACTATTTTAAATCACTTTTCTCTAAATGAGCACTGCCCCTCTAGACAAGTGGCAGAAACAGTGGTAGTCGAGTCGAATAGAATAGAAAGAAAATGTATAGGAATTGACGTAAGTTTACGACATTTGATCGTAAACTTATGTCAATTCCCATACCTTTTTTAATGCCACAGGTACATTTGCTTTGTATTCTATTCTATTCGACGCATCAGAACGAAAGACGTTGCATTAGAAGCTGGTCTGCAGAAGTACAAAGCCTAACACTATTGGTACTTAAAACCTGTAACCCCTAAACCCATTTACCTATGGCACAGTGCCGGACACGGGTCTCTTCTTCTTTATCCAGGAATCAGAGGCCTTAATCCACACACGCTGGTCTAATACGGGTTGGTGGATCAGACATTAATGTTAATTTTCTTTGTCCAGATACAAATACGCAGCCGGCTTCTTAAACGAGGGTCGTATTGGTATTGCATCACAGATGATTGGACTATGTCAGGGATGTATGGACGCTACCATTCCTTATACACTAGAGAGGAAGCAGTTCGGCAAAAGCATATACTCCTTCCAGGTAAAGAAATGACTTTATATTTTACTAGTACAACATTATTCATCTTCATCTCCTTCTCATCCTCCAAACACTTGGAGGGATATAAGCCTACTATACCACACTGGCCAGACGGGTTGGTATAGGGTTTTGTAACGAGTTTTCTTGCTTGCAGTAGATATTGTCTGGCTGACTTACTCCCTTAGTCGATTCTTACGACACCCTCGAGATGGAAAGACATTTGACATTTATATTCTTAATCCGTCACCAAACGGACGTTTTGAATGTTTTGATTAACATTACGAGATTAAGTAGGTACATAAGCGTAGATCTAGGTACTCTTTTTCTTCCTTGGATATTGAGTTTTTATAGGCTTTGGAATATCCAGCAATTGTCTGAATACCAATATAGATACACTACTTTCATAATTAGTACAATGGTGGCTATACTTCAAGCTGAGCGTAGATACCATGGTATCCACTTGTAGCTCAAGCTTTTGCTCTACTGGGGTAGTGCAGCCTCACTCAGACATTATTATGTGAAAGATCTTAGCTGCGACATATGATTGGACACCTCGAATTCGATTTATTATCGAGTACCTAATATGACCACGGGAAGTATCATGACTGTTAAAGCGTGAGTACAAGCGAGAAAAGGGACGGAGCTTTACGGCTCCGTCTCTCTTTCTCGCTCAAAACATTCACGTAACACAAAATAACATACCTACAATAGCTTATTAAAGTTTAGGATTTGAGGATAAAAGCTCAATGAGTGTATCTACCTATTCCATTTATCCACAGAACTAGCTTTGATTCCCGGTCTTTCTACACCTTCTCCTAAATATTAAACTTACCTACCTACGTTATGAATTGCTGTTTCCAGGGTATCAACTACCAGATCGCCCACCTACAGACTCAGTTGGAGGCGGCTCGTCTCTTGACCTATAATGCAGCCAGGCTCAAGGAGAATGGTCTCGAATTCGTTAAGGAGGCTGCTATGGCTAAATATTATGCTTCAGGTATGAAGGTCCATTTTGTCTAAATATTTAGGTATTTACATTTTTCTTTATATTAGGTGCTTAGGTGGCAAACAACCATAAAGGCTGGCTGGATGGTATAGGCTACGGTAACAAGAAGAAGAAGAAAGAAAGAAAAACTATTGATTTTCGCAAACAAATGACGCGCAAGCGTACAATTATTTAATTACAAGCGTCTGTAGTCTATGCCGTAGAGTTGCCTATCAATAGTCGACTATCGCTAAACTATCGATAGTGTATCGATAGTTGACGTCATATCAATAGTATCGATAGCCTATCGATATTATCGAAAGTATTAGCTCCGATAGTATCGATAGTATCGATACTATCGAAGATCAGCATATGTTTAGGAGTAATATTATTGATGGTATAATAAACGGCGATTATTCACACTATTATTAATTTATATTTATTGATTTTTTTAACATTATTCTTAATTTAAATTTATTGAAATTTATTTTCAATTTTTTAGTTCAGTTACTAGTTTAAATCTCATAAAAATAATATGTATAACAAATAATAGTTTAAAAAACTAAAAAATCACGCTTTTTATAGAAAACCGAACTAAAAAATAGAAAATAAATTTCAATAAATTTAAATTAAGAATAATGTTAAAAATTTCAATAAATATAAATTAATAATAGTGTGAATAAAAAAAATAAATAAAAAAAAGCGTGAGGTGCATGGTGTCAATAGTTATAAATATTTTATTGACAGATTGATTATCATTTTGATAATATCTTAAAAGCACCCCACGCTTTTTATTAAATATTTTTTTTTAATTAACTACTTGGTTGGTACATAAGCTATAATTGGGAAACGATACTATCGACGGTTATTAAACTATCGATAGTGTAATACTATCGATAGTTTTACAAACTATCGATAGTATTGATAGTTTTTTCATTTAATACAACGATACTATCGATAGTATTACTTAAAAACTATTGATACTATCGATAGTATTAACATGTAATAGTATCGATACTATTCATTCCAATCAATAGTATTAGTTAATTTGTGATATCGATAGTATCGATACTATCGATAGGCCTATCGATATTGTGACTGGTTTTCAAGGTCAACTATCGATAGCGAAACTATCGATAGTTGTGCAACTCTAGTCTATGGACTATGGACAGGCCTGGTTCACTCCGCTGTTTAGGTATGAATCTACAAGTACCCGGCCGCAACATTTCCAGGGGTATTATTTAGTCGAGTGTCGCGCGCCGGTCGCGTCGTCGGTTCGACGTAAGTTTACCTACGAAACGCACACGAAGCCGTAATTCGTCACCGATTCGTTTTCGCTTTTAAATATTCCACAGTATTCGGTTGCTTAAATAATTATAAGGATCCTAACCTCTCGTTTTTCAATATTCCAAAGGATATTGCAAAGTAAAGAAACACGTTATCATTTAGAAAAACATAATTTGTAGTTACCTATTTGTAGCAAGATTTTGATATGTACACTATACAGCTAGGGTATGTAATATCGGAAGGTTTTCAATTCCGATACTGATTTTCGATATTGGATCTCAATATCGGAATTCCGATATTAATATCGGAATTTCGTTATTTCGTTAGAAATTGCACATTTTATCTCTAAATTGTACAAATTCGGTATGAGATTGGATTGAGTACAACAAAAAACATTTTCAAATCGTATTCTTTAATTTGGTCCAAAAATTGGATGTCTTGGTCTGCTGTATATTTATATTAAATCACATATTTTTCATTACTGGGTATCTTTTTGAAGTGAAATTTCTTTATCGACGTATGGGAGAATTTTTTTAGCATGTAAAAAAATCGTCACGTTTTTCGGTTACGCGCCATGTTGCTTTTTTAATCAAAGTTTAGTATAGTGACGTAAAGAATATAATGTAATATATTATAATAATAACAACAATACCTATATTAGTTTTGAAGTTTGGTTTGAAATAAGAATAACAATATATTAATTTGAAAGTGATAAAATAAAAAGACTTATTCGAATTTAAGTGAATTTACAAGAAAAGTGAGAGTGATTATATATTTCGTTTTATAAATTCAACACGTATGACCATGATTTTAATATTTATTTGAGGTTAATCTCACTTTTTGATTGTAAGTATCAGTGAATGTATATAAATCTGTTAAAATTAGCAAGTATTAATAAATATGACTGTAAATCTAGTGAGCATTATTAATTCTAAAAACAATAAAAAATATAAGTTAAATAATAATTTAAAAATAAAACAAAACACGATTAGAAAATAAAAATATGTATACGTACTTACATCTTTTTTAATTATTCGTTTTTAATGATTTATTTAGGGAAATTATAAGTCTAGCCACAAAAATATTTATTGGACACGTGATTAAACTTCTAATTTTATTACTAAGCAACGGGAAAATGACATAGCCTCTAATAAACTAATTCGTCTTTTTTACAACGCCCGCTAAATATTCTATAGAAAGCGTCAAGTAAAGATCATCAATTATTGTGACTTGTCCTTCTTATTTATGCATTACCACCTAATTTACTAACTCGGCCACGGATTTTACATCTCGTCACCATTTTACGTTTTACAGCTTCTACGCAATGTCCTCAAAAAAATATAATTCAAGCTTCTACAGAAAGCACCATTTATTATAACTTAGCATGTAAAATAATACATCATATTCTTTTATCGTGAAATAAGATACTGTAAATTCTAGCCCTGCGACTAAATTAATAGGTGGGCGACTAAATTACTAAGTGACCGACTAGAAAGTCATGCATTTGAATATTATTATATATTCATGCATTTGCTACCAGAAACGAGATGCTATCAGACAAGTAGGTTAGGTTAGGTTAGAACTGTGACCCTAACAACGCGCGAGCCGAGCGAGCGAAGCGAGCGTGCCGCGGCAGCGGCCGGCGAAGCGCTAATTTTTATAAATTGTGTTCGCCCTCAGTTTTTAGCTCACTTAGTATTTCTGTACCCCATATACAGTATTTCTGTGCGCCATATTCAGTAATGTTGGCACCCATAAATTGAATTTGTGTTTGCCCTTAGTTTGTCACTCACTTAGTATTTCTGTACGCCATATTCAGTAATTTGGACACCCATAAATTGAATTTATAGTCGCTCGTTTAAATACTAGCCCTTTTCATATGTTTCTATTATTTCTATAAGTAAAATGATGGTTATTCAATAAACAAATTGATTTTTCAAAAATAAAGTCTTTTATTTTGTATCTCCTCAATAGCTTCTGATAATATTAGTGGCCAATATACCGACTATTTGATGACATTTTTAGCAAAATTTTGACTATCGATTTATATGGGATGAGTTACATTTTAAACGTACTCAGTTAAAAAGTTAGATGCTAAATAAATATATATTTTGATGTCATTTAATAGTATTTTAGAAGTTTACTATTAGAATGCATGCTACAAATTTAGATGCTAAAAAATAATCATTATGCTGAATAGTATTTAGAGTGGTTCACATAGAAGATAACTAGTGGCTAAGATAGTATTATTTTGATGCTCGTTAATTGTGGCTGACTTAGTAATTTAGAAGGCAACATACATTTTTGGGGGCGAATAATGATACTAAAAAGAAGCCTGTTTAATTAGCACCCATTTATTTATTCATTTTTAATTTTATAAAATCGTTGCATTTCTACAAGATTAACTGTCATCATATAGTATTACTTTGAAAAGATAATTAAGAAGAATTAAGATAAAGACGTTTCACTCCTTACCTGTGTACTCTGGTACACACACATTTTTTTTTTTAAACAGAACTCCCGCACTAGAGAACAAGCTCTGTGTCGCGGGGGACTTTACAAACATACAATTAACGGACACAAATTACATCCAGACTCAGAACAAATCTTTGTGGGTCACACAAAGTTTTGTCCCTGTGCGGGAATCGAACCCATATGACAGCAAGCTGAATACCGTGGGCGAGGCAGAGTTGATGGTGGGACCATCGGTCGTATGGCTAATAATATCTTCCTCAAGGACAATATTAAATTTGGCAAGGTGCTCGCGTATTATAGACAGAGCTGCTGTAGCTGGCATGGACCACGTTATTTTGACGAGTCCAAGATTCTTAAATTCAAAACCTCCAAAAGCTCTGCAATGAAGGTTAATGTTCATATATCTCCTGTTTCGAATAGAGGTCCATCCGTCGAGAGTCATTGCAAATCGTTCTCCATTTTTCTTCATGAGCGTTATAGTTTTCACTGTTTCGCATTTGAGTTGTTCGGCATGTTCAAGAACCATTTTCGCAATAGTATTTGGCGTTTTCGGTAAGTCGTAGCCCCGGGCTACACAAGAAGCAATCTAAAATATTGGTTTAGTTTAAAATTCAAATAGTTGTCCGATTCCGATATTTCCGATATTGGATCACTCAATATCGGAATTGTAATATCGGAATTATGTTCCGAGATTCCGATATTGCGATATTCCGAGATTCCGATATTCATACCCTATATACAGCACAGTTTTTATAGAGACTTATTATTTATTAGTCCAACCAATTAAGTAGGTACTTATTTAATTGGGAAAATATATTAAAGCCGCCTATCACTCAATAGTTTTAAATTTCAACTGGACAAATGGCTCCAAACAAACCAATGACAAACTCTAATACCTATTTTTAATTTAATCAAAAACATAATCATGGGCGGAGCCGCGGGCAACAGCTAGTACCCATTATTATAATTTGTTCTTTAGTGGTTTGACCAGTCCTGTGATGTGGACACACACTACTAGTTCTTATAATTTAGTTACTAAGTACGTACCTGTAAGTAAGTACCTACATTGAATATGTCCCCACATGTCCAGATTTATTTAAAAAGTCACTCGTTTACAAAAGTATAGTAAGTACCTACCTAAACCTAACAGGTACTTCAGATCAAAAATTGATCTCTAAGTGACAACCATAATGTCCAGAAATACGCAATACAAAGGGAGCCAATTTGTAGGTGAATAAACGAGTAGGTAAGTTTTGTGCTGGGGAGCTGAATTGCGCTCTATTGTGTGCAATCAAAGTTGATATTTGTTTAAATGATTTAGCGAAGTGAACCTTCTGTACCTGTACTATTAAGTATTCTGTGCTATGGACGCTTGTTATTAATAATTTCTAAAGGTGACCCTTGCGTGTTGCCAACCCAAAGATATTAACACCTGGCATAGGCAAATGTTTCGTTAAGAACGCACCACTAATGAGCTCTAAAAACCTGTATTCACACACAAGTCATTTGGCTGTGGTCTTCTGTAAGGTGGCGGTCCTGCCTGCCCTAGCCGGGTTTGCTCACTAAGTAGGTAGTACCTTTCATAAAACTGAAACTGCAAATATAAAGTTAATGCATCAACATTTTTGATTGACGTAATACGCAGTTATTTCTAGTCACAGCTACCTACGTAATAAAATAATAATATATTTTATCTATCAAAATACCAAGACATTATCGCGACACAAACAAGTCTAGATAAAAATAAATGTACACAGAACAACCCAATGAAATATACTCTTTCTTACACTAACATAAAGTCTATTTTTGTTTACAGAAATCGCTCAAACTCTGACATCGAAATGCATAGACTTCATGGGTGGCGTTGGCTTTACCAGAGATTTCCCGCAGGAGAAATTCTTCCGTGACGCAAAGATCGGTACTATCTACGAAGGAACAAGCAATATGCAGTTGCAGACTATCGCTAAACTCATAGAGAAAGAATACAAATAATAGAGATTATAAGAAATTATTATTATAGGACCGGTGAATTTAAATATATTATTTTCACAAACTATTTTTATTTTATTGCGTACTAGCGACCTGCCCCGACTTCGTCCGGTTAAACTATTTTCAGCAACTTTTTTTTTTACATAAGAACCTTCTCCTGACAATAACAAACACAACAAAATTAGAATTACTGAAATCGGTCCAGCCGTTCACGCGTGATGCTGTGACCAAGGGAAATAGGAATTCATTTTTATATATAAAGATATTTTGTTTTTCCCTTCAAATTCAACTCGTAATGAAGAGGTAAAAAACGAACTATTATTTTGATAGTTAAGAATATAATAAGAAATGAAAACAATGTCATCTAATTTAGCCCGGCCTGTTGGTCTAGTGGTTAGAGACTCTTGACTGCTAGGCCGGAGAATGTCAGACAAAACTGTGTCATTTTTGTCTATGATATATATATATGTATAGTTGTTGCCCGGCGCTCCGCCCGCGTAGATGTCGGTTATCACGATAAAAAGCCTATATGCTATTCCAGACTATAATCTATCGCTGTGCCAAATTTCATCCAGATCCATTCAGTAGTTTTGCCTGAAAGAGCAACAAACATCCATACTCACAAACTTTCACATTTATAATATTAGTAAGGATAATTATGTATAATTGTATTTAGAAAATTAAATATATACATAAGTATGTTTATCAGTTGTCTGATTACCATAGCACAGACTCTGCCTAGTTTGGGATCAGATGGTGTGTTGTCAGATATCATTACTATTTAGATAGGCCATACAATATATTCTGAGAACGAAGGCTTCAGTGGTTAGTAACCCTGACTGCTAAAATGAAGGTCAAAGATAGCAATTCAATAACATTCCAAATGGGGCAGACAACCAGCCATTCTGATGCACTCTAAAAATGTCGTCAATTTTTTCTCATAAATCTTTTTGCAACTAGGACAATACCATCTAAAAAAAAGGATATTAAAAACTACAATACAAACAATTGAAGATTGATTGTTAGAAGTAAATGAAGTACTGACTTTCAATTTAAAAAATGTAAATAAGATAAAACTCTTTGTAAGTTAAATAAAATTTATTTACAGAAATCTTTTACTACTACCTAATGTATTATATTTTGATATTAATTCTTTGTGTAATCATGTGGTAATTTGAAACCAACCATTCTTGCTGTTTCTTCAATGGACCTTTCTCCCTTTCCCTTTAACTCACTATTTATTTCCTTGTAACGTCTTGCATTATAAAGATACTCAAAATATGTCTTCGCTTTAAAATGCATCTCATCAATAGCTTTACAAAGCTGCTGGTCTGTAGTTTGATTTTTTCTATATTGACTGAAAATGTATCGTACCATTTGATTATCGGCTATTTTCTTATTGAAACTTTGTTTGCGTATCTCCGATAGTAGCTGCCTTAATGTTTTAAGTGCAGATTTTGATGTAATTGATGCCATTATACCTTTAAACAAATCAAATGTTCAACTTCTGTATCATAAGGGATGTTATAAACTCTTCGTTGTTTTTGTACGTCGGTTTGTCAGCTTTTGTCCAAAAATTACTTTGTAATTTTTCTAGATTCTCTTTACGAAACTCGTGGACTGAAGTGTCGTTAAAAATGTCTGTGAATTTAAAGTTATTATCTAAACTACACTCGGAAGTGTGAGGAGCTATTTTAAAAATGTATGGAACAGTTTCAGAAAGAATTCTATCCGGTTGATTATTAATTAGAGCACTAAAACTATTGCAAATGAGTACACAGTTCTCTAAATTTCGACTCCAATTACTCCAAAGAAAATTATTTGTTAATTGTTTTGGACAGTGAGGTAAATAAACAATAGTGACGCCTTTCTTAGATATTACGTAACTGCCTTCACTGTTTTCTGTTATAACATTGCACTCTAACTTATTCAGGACTTCACACTCGCCTTTATAGAATATAGGATCGTGTGTGAATACTTTTTCAGGGTTATACTGTTCTTTTAAGCAGAGCAAGAGAGCTAATTGATGTTTGGAAATATTACACTCCGATACATGGCCAAGTCCAAGACAAACTATTTCTACGACACTCCTGTCCCTTAAAACACTACTCACAGATTTTAAAAAGCCGTCTAAATAAGTAGACTGTCGTAAATCCTCAACAGCACATTGAATACGCCTGAAAAATAAAACTTCACTGACATAAACTTAACCTCAAAATCAAAGTCATGTTAAGTACTTACATTTCAAGATTACTCACTGAAAAACTTTGTCGACGTCTATTAATATATCTTGATTATCAAACTGTGTGTTAATTGGTGGTATTTTTGTGGGTTTATTTCTAGAAGAACGTTTGGATTTTACTTTTTGAAATCCATCGCTGTCAATTTCGGCATTTGACATTTTTTTATCTCACGATCGTTGATACAGGCCTTTTGAGCACAATTTGATGTTTTATTCTAAGCTGGCAACATTGAATTAAAATTCACATTACATTCCATTATGTGAGCTATTTTCTTGTTAAAATATAAAAAAAAAACCAGATAGTTATAACAAGTGGATCCAATGAAGTATAATTAAATTTTTAACTGACTTCAAAGAAGTAGGAGGTTCTATGTTCGACTGTATCAGAAATCAGAAATTATTTACTTGCAAGAAATGCGGTACAAAAACAAATGAAGGTGTTACAAAAAGTGTTGAATCATCACATTTCACCAGTTTTGGCATGCAAACATTATAGCATAATTATGTAGTTTTTAACATTTTACATTATGTATTAAAACTTATTATATTATTATTACAAATATATGTACTTATTGGTAGGTATGTATTTTTTTGTGTTTGTTCACTGATTTCATTTGTGGACCGATTCTCAAAGTTATATTTAATTTGAAAGAGTATACTCTTGTGGTGGTCCCATCACCAAGTCAGGATCTGATGATGGAATTCCAGGGAAATCGAGGGCAACGTTTTTATATCATATATTATTTATCTACTTTTATTTTTATCACTAAAAATAGAAAAATATTTATATCATTTATTTGCATTCCACAATGTTATATTATTGACTTAAAGCGAAGTAGGTACATTATGGATGTACATTATTATATAATAGAATAGGATGGACTGGATTCTTTTGCTATATTGTAATGTGCACATAATGGATGTACCTTCATTATGTGCCTACAATTAATTAGTATTTATCCATAGGATAAATATATTGCTGCTATCCCGTAGTTGGCTTAGATTCGCAGCAAAATTAGTAAAATTACTTCCGAGTTCCGAGGTCATCCGAGACTGCAACCTAACCGATAACTTCACAGGTAATTCGATACGGAGATTCACGGATGGTGTCCCCTTTCTTGGGATAGTGGTGATCGGGATCCCTCATCTCACTATTCCTTTCTTTCGTTTTATCTTCTATTGGCTTCCCAATCAACAATTATGTGTGCCAGAGGGATGGTACCACAACTCTGTTTTTTTTCACCGATATTCTTAGTTCCTTTAGGTATGTAATGGGGAAATGTGTCGGTGTTGATTGCTCTTCATATATTGCCAGGCGTAATCGGTCTCTGTTGAATAACTCTTTTAAATAAAATTTAAATATTTTATTTAAATATTTAAATTAAGTACGGTAGCATTAAGGTAGTATTAAGTAGGTACCTACACCTATTTAATTTAAATATTTATATAGTATAAAATAAAGTCGTTGCCGCTGTCTGTACGCTTACATTTTTAAACTACGCAACGGATTTCAATGCAGTTTTCAGCCATAGTGGAGGGAGAGCCAGTGACCTTTTTACTTTAGTCATTTTATAAGTCATGAAAATTGGCACACTAATTCTCCTTAACCTGTAGAATAATGAACTGCTGTTCTGGCAACCCTCCGCGGCCGGAGAGTTTAACCCTAACATGAGAAAGATGGTAAGAAATAAAGTTCAATTTAGTTATAGTATCAGTCCTAAAAATTTTAGTATATGATATTGGCACTATTCTCTATATAGAAAAATGATTGCCAGAACATTTCTGACCCTCCTACTGGCCGCCAGAACGCTGTAAATATGTATAAAAATAAAGTACAATTTTGTCATTACCATCAGGGTTGATTTATTTACAGAATTATTGGAAATATATGTAGGATATATAATTTCAAACGCCAGAACAAAATTCCATCACCAACTATTTGCCAGAACAAAAAATGTTTCCACATGGAAACATTTTTCTTACATGTCTCAAGACAGTTTTAAAGGAATATCAAGCAATTCTTTTTTTTTTTTCTAAAGACAAGTTCCGCACTAGGGAATAAGCCCTGTGTCACGGGGAACTAAGTATACAAACATACAATTCACGGACACAAACTACACCCAGACTAATGTCCAGAGAAGACAACCATTTATGGACCACACAAAGTTCCGTCCCGTGTCGGGATACGATCCACCACCTCTAGCTTAGCAGTCAGGGCCACTAACCACGAGACTTAGGTTGTGAAGTAGAAGTGTGAGACGTAGGTAGAGAATTATGTATAAAACTTAATAAATGTAGGCTTACCCATCTTCCATGGCGGTAAAGACATACCATCCATTTGAAAAATGTTTCTCTCAAAAATCTCAAACCATGAAGGTTCTAGGTCAATTCGAAGTACCTATTACAATAAAACAGCAAGTTTATACTTTAGACCCTATTATTTATATCAAACCACAGCCTAAACGGCTGGTCCATGAGACATTGTCTGTTCTGTGTCTGGGTGTTATTTATCTATAATATGTAGATGGAGATGTATATAGAAATATATAAGCATGTTTATCAGTTGCCTGGTTGCCACAGTACAGGCTCTGCCTAGTTTAGGATCAGTTGGCGGTGTGTGAGTTGTCCCAAAAATATTATTATTATTCCCCTAACAGAGTGAAATAAGGCTTTAAAAAATCCCATGGAGAGCAGTTCTGGTTAGTAAGTAGGTAAGATTTTTTAATACAACTTCTGCACTAGGGATCAAGCCATGTGTCGCGGGGGATTTTACAACCATACAATTAACGGACACAACGTACACCCAGACTCGGCACAATCATTAAGGATCACACAATTTTTGGGGATTGAACCCACAACACCCCATCCAAGTAGTATAAAAAATTAAGAAATGCATTCCACAAAATTAACAAAGACTCATTTCATTCTACCTTATTGTTATCTACATTTATTAAGTTGATACCTAATTGAATTGAATGACTAGCCTGTTGGTCTCGTGGTTAGTGACCCTGACTGCTAAGCTAGAGGTGGTGGATTGTATCCCGACACGGGACGGAACTTTGTGTGGTCCATAAATGGTTGTCTTCTCTGGACATTAGTCTGGGTGTAGTTTGTGTCCGTGAATTGTATGTTTGTTTACTTAGTCCCCCGTGGACACAGGGCTTATTTCCTAGTGCCGGAGTTATCTTTTTTTTTAAAGAATTGCTTGATATTCCTTTAAAACTATCCTGAGACATGTACGAAAAATGTTTCCATGTGGAAACATTTTTTGTTCTGGCAAATAGTTGGTGATGGAATTTTGTTCTGGCGTTTGAAATTATATATCCTACATATATTTCCAATAATTCTGTAAAAAAATCAACACTGATGAAATGACAAAATTATACTTTATTTTTATACGTATTTACAGCGTTCTGGCGGCCAGTAGGAGGGTCAGAAATGTTCTGGCAATCATTTTTCTATATAGAGGATAGTGCCCATATCATATACTAAAATTTTTAGGACTGATACTATAACTAAATTAAACTTTATTTCTTACCATCTTTGTCATGTTAGGGTTAAACACTCCGGCCGCGGAGGGTTGCCAGAACAGCAGTTCATTATTCTACAGGTTAAGGAGAGTTAGTGTGCCAATTTTCATGACTTATAAAATGACTAAAGTAAAAAGGTCACTGGCTCTTGGGCCATAGGTAGACTGATTCAATAGGAAGGTTTGTTTACATTTGAAAATAAACTAGTCAAGCTCATCTCGCCATCTCATTTTGGGTCTACCACGTGGCCGCTGTCTGGTGTTTGGGACCCACTGCGTCGTTACTTTTGCCCACAGTTTCATTTTGGCTTGGCCGCTGAGTGGCGTACGTCAGCAATTTGCGTCTTGGAACGTAGTATTGAGTTTCTACTATTACTTATTAGCTTCTTTAAATATTTTCGTATTCGGATAATTGGCTAATTGAATAATCACTGTATTGAATCGATAAGTTTCAATTAAGTATTTATCATTTTAATTTGTCTTTATTTCCAATATCTAAGTCAAAGTAGTTACTCATCATAAAAACTAACTTACTTACTTAGACTAAGCGCGGCGTGTTTTGGGTTCAATCCCCACACGGGATAAAAAATGGTGTGATCCACGAATGGTTGTCCCCGATCTGGGTGTACTTTGTGCCCGTTAATTGTATGTTTGTAACATCCTCCGCAAAACAGAGCTGGTTCTAGGGCAGGAGATGTCTTTTGTAGTGTAAAGATAGGTTCTCGATTCTCGGTCCTCGTCCTGATTAACGCAAAGAGGTTACCTACTTACATAGAAAATAAAATGGCTATGTGGTAGGTAACTCTCAATTTCCCTAAAGTAGTTCAGTTCACATTTCAACTCCAAGAATTTACCCGATCTGAATTATAATAGATCGTAATGAGGGCGCGGTCCAATTTTGGGCTTTTATTCACCCATGTAGGTACCGTTCCCACACAGTACATACGGCCTTGATCAGGTATTTGGGTTAGTAAAATTACCTATTGACAAAATAACAAGGAGGACACACATCGTGTCGCATATCGAGTGTCTATTGTCCGTTTTGTATGGGAGGGACAATAAAAATCTATGAGCGCAGCATTCGAATCACGCGTCCGTATTCATTCCAACGTACCGTAATACTTATAAGGCTCAATTGTATGTACACTGAACGATATTATTAACCGCATAAGTTTAGTCAAAGGACAACGTTTCCGAACGTAACACCGGACGGCGCGAAAACTTATTTTTAATTTTCCGCGTTCCAAATTTAAATGTTTGGTATTTTAATAACTTTCTAATGTTTATAGACTCAAGAAGCGAGCGTGATGGCCTTATAATTCAAAAGAGGTTGTAATTAAATTCTATTCGGTTCGTTACTTTTATATAACAATTTGTAGGTAGTCGAAGTTTGTTTATATATGTTTATGTTTTAGTATAAGCATGTTAGTGGTCTGAGACCATCGTGTTTTTTATAATATTATGTGGTGAACAATAATATAGGTGAAATTGACTGTTTAGTGTGTGAAAAATGGCTGTGGACCAGTTATATGTAGTGAATCGGCGTTCTATACGCAAAAATGAAGGATTTCTGACAAAATGGAAGAGGAAGTGCAGTAATTTGAGCAAAAGAACTTGGATAACGACTGGATACGATCTGAATGTAAGTAATTTTGTATGCTTGAGTACCTAGGTAATTATTATAATTAGCATGTCGTGACTAAAAACATTGATGTTTTAATGGCTTTGGTAAATACGTTGATAAAAACTGTGAAATATTGTGTTAACACAACTTTCATAACACTAATCTAATTTATTCCATATGTAGCACCAGAAATGTAGATATGACACCCACTTCTCGGCAGCTATGCTAGGCCCTATGTCATAGGGGCTGAAAGTTCTTATGATACGTGTATATTGTCACTTAGTTCCTCTTAAACGGCTGGACCGATTTTAATAAATACATTTGCGTGTTATCTAGGATTTTTTATCAACTTTTGTGTTACATAGCTCAGTGGCTTACCTAGCACTTTCTAGGACGTCTATATACATACGTTATGACAATAAAACATTATATGTATATTATTATTGTATTGTGTTTACATTACTGTCCGCGAAAGGGTTAAGTAGTTAATGGAAACGCAGCCTAATAGTACAGACAGCCCCTTTAGTCAAGTGGCATAAACGGTAGTATAAAAAAAAAAATATATATATTATATATAGTATATATATATATATATATATTACTATATATATATATAGTATAGAATAGAATAAAAAATTTCACAAGTTACTTAGTTTTCACTTCTATCGGCAGTCCCCAAAGACGTGAAAGAGCATGATTTTTAAAATTCTATTCTATTCCACTACCGACTGCCGTTTACGCTACTTGTCTAGAGGGGCTGCCCACAAGTGGCATAAACGGTACCACGGTAGTCGAATCGAAAAAGCATATGATTTGACGTAAGTTTACGAAATTATATCGTAAACTTATGTCAAATACCATACATTTTCTTTTTTGACTTTTCGATTCGACTACCGTTTATGCCACTTGTTTAGAGGGGCTGGTATGCCAGTATGGTAGGTTACAGCGTTTGTATATATAATCAAACTACATTCAGTTAATGTGTCATGTCATTGTAACTATTGTAATAAGCGTTATTGAACGTAGATTTTATTATCTATTGTACTAGAGGTAGGGCACTATACCTACAAAAGAGCAGGCTGGAAAAGGTTTTTTTTTATTGTCAATGGCAGCAGGCAAGCCGACGAGACGGCCCATTGTTTTTTTAAAGACACCCGTACTACGGAACAAGCCCTATGTCGAAGACTTTACAAACATATTTTAAACTTATTTGTAATATTATAAACTTATTTAAACTAACTAGACCTAAATGCGGAAACCTAATTAAAGAAATAAAACGTTTAGGCGTCATAATATTCCTCCGCATCACTGTCAACTGGAAAAGTGCCCAAAAGGCTGTCAGCATTGCCACGTTGAATGGCAATGCTGATTCTCTGTGCGAGAAACAGGCCGGCATTCTGGTCACGCGAAGCGTCGTTCAGCCGTTTCGCTATTTCCCTAAAAAGGAAGCGAGCGCTCGGACCCCATAAACCACAGATAATATAATACTAGTACAGATACCCCATCCCATACAAAGAAATGGTTCCCCGCTAACTCGGGCTAACCTTCGGGCTAAATTTTAATTATCTATCTATCTGTAGATGTCTGTATCCAACAGATTACGTGCATACACATAAAATCAACAGATGGCGACACTTTATTTAAAATTATATTTTTCACAAGATATAGTAGGCACCTACTTCATCACTCACATAGATCTACCGACCATAAAGGGTAGGTATCACTCATTGTCTCGGGCTCGGGCCACGTTTGCTCGCTCAAGGTCACGCGCTTTACGAAATATACTTATTTTGATTGTTTGCTTCCGTATTTAACTAGCGCTCCGCCCCGGTTTCGCCCGGGCTAAACAATTTTTTCCCGTTTAGGTATATTAAAATGTTAATATACCTATTAACCTAAGTTTATTTTTTTGTTGATGGCTTATATTAGGTATACCTATAATATAAATTGATTTATTAAAAAGAATATTCGTGAAACTATAATAAGCAATTAATTTATCAGTGCAAATAAACAAATAATCTGTTTAAAGTGATAAGGGTCTGTTTGAATTGTTTCTGTCTTAGTCAAATTAGGTTAAATATAATATTTTGTGACAACTCACACACCATCTAAATCCAAACTTGGCACAGCCTCAGACGACAGACAGAGCATATCACACTAAGATTGGTCCTGAATGGGAATCGAACCCTCATGGATTAGATTCACTAACCACTAGTTACGTAGTAACTCTTTAGTAATCTGTGCCACTAGTACAACAGGCCAGTCGATGTCATTAATGGATAGAGTAAATTATAGCATTCTTTGGTATTAGTCCAACAGTCCGATGGTACTGGGTTCGAATCCCAGATTCATGTCCACTTTTTGAAATTTGTTTTTTGTAGATGGTTTTTATATCAGATAATATTTTTTTGAATTATTTGTAAAAATATATAAAAACAGTAATTATTTAGTATCAGTCTGAATTCACAAATAGGTAATTTTCCCACAGTACGATACCGTAGCACCGCTGCACCGTACCGGCCGTAGAACCGGCCGAACCGGGTTCGAATCCCAACCTCGGATACATTTTTTGTATTTAGTTTTTGTTTATTTTTTAAAATATTTTATTATAAATATTTTATATATCTTGGATGCAATATTTTTGTTGATAACTTTGATAACATAAAACATTTTTAAAGTTTTTTGTTGATAGAAAAAAACATATGCCCGTATTATTTATTTTTAACATAAGTCACTGTTTCACATAGCTTTATATATTTTTATACCTTCGAGTAAGTAGTATGACCCAACATTAAACTTCAAAACGAGGTAGGTATTTTAATTTATAAAAATCTGAAAATGCATACAGCGCCAGCGGCATTACTCACAAGTCACTCGCAAGTTTTAACTTCTTAGTAGTACAAAATACTGCCGCCAGGACTACGGCGACATTATTGAAATTTGTAAATATATAATTGTAATTTTGTTTTATGAGCCCTTTATTTCATTTTCCTATGCTAGTAGGATTTCTTAAAATATGTACGTATATGTTTCAAGCTATATTTCTTCCAGATTTGAATTTTACATAAACGTAAATAACAAATCGATATATGTAACTCCATCTATTGGTATTTATTCGTACTAATTTTGATTTGTTCCTGATGAGACCCCATGCCATAAACCAATTGTTTTGACCCCAAACGGCTTAAAAACGTAATTACCAACTAAATTACAGTATTTGCTCACCTGCAGCAGCAGCGCCAGCAAAACCCGCTGTATTTGTAATTTTGTGAGGCTAGTTAATGTACTTGTTATTTCTAAATTTTATTTTTGTTACCTACCTTTTGTTTTGTTCTAATTCTAATTTTTAAATTATTGTAGAACACGTAATGCAATATTGTCGTCTAAACTATGAATGCTGTGTTAGCTCGTAAGTGGCATGTATATTAGAATCCTATCATCGAAATTGTTCACTTAAATGTTACATCTATCTATAATAATATTATAAAGCTGAAGAGTTTGTTTGTTTGGTTGAACGCGCTAATCTCAGAAAGTACTGGTTTGATTAGAAAAAAACTTTTTTTTTGTTGTGCATTTATCCAGGAAGACTGTAGGCTATATAACATCACGCTATGATCAATAGGAGCGGAGCAGTAGTGAGATATGTTGCAAAATCGGGGAAATGTAGTAGAGTATAACTGTATTATATATAATATCTTCAGGTTTATAATAAACCTGAAGAGTCTGTTTGGTTTGGTTAGAAAAAATCTTTTTAGTTGAATAGTGCATTTATCCAGGAAGGCTATAGGCTATAACATCACGCTATGATCAATAGGACCGGAGCAGTAGTGAGATATGTTGCAAAATCGGGGAAAATATTCCAAATTACCACGCAGACGAAGTCGCGGGCGACACCTAGTAGAGTATAAAAGTTCAATCGCGGAACAGCTAGATCAGGCTAATTCTTGTTATAATCTAATCTTTGTTATAATTATATAACCTTGTATGATGTGCATGCACCAGTTCGCGCCATCAAGGTAAAGCATCTTCCTGCACCTTGGCTCACAGATGATATTAAGTTGCTTATGACCCAAAAATCTGCCGCTAAATCCAAATACAAGTGTCGTCCAACCCTTGCCAATAAGGAAAAATTAATCACAATACGTAATCTCTGCAACAAGGTGTGTAGGAAAGCACAACGCCAACATATTCATAACTCTGTTGAAAACGGAGATCCAGTAAAAGTCTGGAAATTTCTGAGAAGCCTAGGAGTTGGTAAATCAAAACAAGATAATTTTCCCAAAAATCTTAACATTAATCTTCTAAATCAACATTTCACTTCTTCGTCCAAATATGATGGGACCATTAAAGCTAATACGTTACAGCATCTTTATTCTCTTCCAACTCCAGGATTTTCCCCGTTCTTCTTTGATCAATTATCTGTTTGTGATGTTAAGAAGAGCATAATGTCTATAACTTCCAACGCAATTGGTAACGATTGTATTAGTCGGAACATGATCATTCCCATCCTTGATGAAATCCTGCCCATAATTTGTCACATCCTTAATTTTTCCATTTCCTCCAACGTCTATCCATCTGCTTGGAAAGAGGCCCAAATTATCCCTTTGCCCAAAAAATCCAATCCGTCATCCTTGGACATGTCCGAGTATCGTCCCATATCTATCCTCCCGTTCCTTTCAAAAGTCCTTGAGCGTCTAATCCATTCCCAACTTACATCATTCCTTACGAAGAACCTACTCCTAAATCCCTTCCAATCCGGATTCCGTACCGCTCACAGTACCGTCACTGCTCTGATCAATGTTACCGACGATATTAGGTTTGCCATGGAGAGTGGGAATCTTACAGTGCTCTCCTTACTTGATTTTAGCAACGCATTCAACACTGTAGATTTCCATATCTTACTTGGCATTCTTCGCTCTATTAACATATCTCCAAGGGTGATAGATTGGTTTCATAGTTACCTGTTTGGTCGCCGACAACGTATTCGTATAGAAGACTCCTTCTCTTCTTGGTCTAATACTTCTGTTGGTGTACCACAGGGTGGCGTGCTATCTCCTTTACTTTTCGCAATTTTTATTAATTCCATCTCCAAGCAATTAACTTCTTCTTACCACCTTTACGCAGATGATCTCCAAATATACACATACGCTCCAGTAAACAAGTTGTCGGAAGCTTTCTTCATTATAAATAATGATTTACAACGAGTGTGTGATTGGAGTAAACAATTTGGACTTCAAGTAAATCCTGCAAAGACCCAAGTAGTTGTTGTTGGCAGCCCCAAGATGATGTCTAAAATTGATTGGCTTCAGTTACCCCGATTACATTTTAACAATACACCATTACTTATAAGTAATACTGTAAAGAATTTGGGTGTAATTGTTGATAAAAACTTGTCTTGGGGTCCCCACGTTCAGGCAGTCAGTCGGAAACTGTTTGCTTCTGCGGGGTCCTTGCGAAGATTGCGGAACTTTCTTCCGACTGCTACCAAGATTGCGTTAGCTCAATCCCTTCTTCTTCCTATACTAGACTATGCCGACGTCAGCTATCTAGATCTCACCGAGGAACAACTTGATAAACTTGAGCGACTCCAAAATTTTTGCATAAGATTTATATTTGGTTTACGCAAATATGATCACGTATCAGAATATCGAAACATGCTCAAGTGGCTTCCTATTCGCCTTCGTCGGAATACTCATATTCTCTCTTTACTTTATAACATTTTGTTTAATCCTGCCACTCCCACTTATTTAAAGAAACGTTTTAGGTTTTTAAATGACACACATGTGAGATCCCTAAGGTCGGCGGAAACTTTGAGACTGGAAATGCCAATGCATTCCACAAATTTCTACGACAAATCTTTTACTGTACAGGCTGCCCGGCTGTGGAATGCATTGCCTATTTCCATTAGGCAGGCAAAGAGTTTAGCTACTTTTAAAAGTATGGTTTACAGACATTACCTTTCTCAGTAGTTTATATGTCCATATATGTTTGTATATATTTTACATTATATATGTATCAATAAAATGTATTTATATAGTTGTATATAATTTTATTTATGTAAGTACTTATGAGTATTAGTATATTAGTTATAGGTAAGTATTGGATACCTATGTAAATATATATTTCCCTTTACTAGCAACACCAAACTGCTCACTCTACAAATATCTTTATCTTTATCTATCATTTCTGTCCATCCTAAGGTTGCCTGTAAGAAATTGCTTTTAGCGATAAGGCCGCCCATTGTGCATTACTATATAAGCAAAACTATGTAAGCAATATGTTTTTTGGTGTACAATAAAGAGTTATCTATCTATCTATCTATCTATCTATCTAATTACTCCGTTAATTAATGACGGTAATGATGACCGCACAATGTTAGTCATCAATCAGTGTCGCTTAACGAGCCGTGGTAAAGCATAAATAATCATTTGTTCTGCATACATTTAAAATGTTCTAACGAAGCATGTCACATTCTGCGTAGTAAATTTACATAATTGAATTAAGGTGGCCAAAAGACTGGCCACATTGCCAGCGTAGTAATGTGGTCAATCTCTTGGGCACCTTTTTTCAGAACCTAAAAATAAAATATCTACTCAATCAGATATTTTATTTATAGGTAAATAGTTTAAAGTATTTGAAAGATTAAAGGATGATATCTGGCACAAAACTGCTTTTTTTTAAACTGCAACAACTCCCGCACTAGAGAACAAGCTCTGTGTTGCGGGGGACTTTACAAGGACACAAATTACACCCAGACTCAGAATAACTCTTTGAGGATCACGCAAAGTTTTGTTCTGTGTGGGAATCAAACCCTCGACAACACAACAATAACCTCGTGCAACCAGGCGCATACTGCGGCCACTGGACCACCAAGGCAGTCTTGTTTTGATTGTTTGTAATTAGTTTAGGTTAAAGTTACTTTTATTTTAGCTACTAGGGGTCGCCCGCGACTTCGTCCGCGTGGTAATTTGGAATATTTTCCCCGATTTTGCAACATATCTCACTACTGCTCCGCTCCTATTGATCTTAGCGTGATGTTATATAGCCTATAGCCTTCCTGAATAAATGCACTATTCAACAAAAAAAGTTTTTTTCCAATCGAACCAGTAGGTACTTTCTGAGATTAGCGCGTTCAACCATCAAACAAACAAACAAACTCTTCAGCTTTATACTCGTATTATTAGTATAGATTCTTGTAAATATCTTAGGAAATATTGAATTAACGTATCTTCATCACTATACTCTTACACCTAAAGGGTGAAGAGTTACTGGCTTGATGCCTAGCTTTGAAGATCCAGGCAGACTTGACTGGGACTTTCATCTTACAGAAGACCACACTTATACAAGTTAGTGTACCATGTTGTGTTCCAAAGCGTGAGTATAGGTCTCCAGTATTAATTTAAGGGAAACAAATAAAAAATATGAAACATTTACCTATCTTACCATTAGTGGAAAAAAAAGGCGTAAGTTGAGAAATACCATTTGACAATTTTGAACCTTAACTGTAATACAGCATAAGATGATTATGCTCCTGCGGGTGCGCTACACCTTGTAGACTAAGATAAAAAAAAAATAGCAAAAGAAGCAAACAATATAGTTAATAAATAAAACAGTACCTATATGAGGCACTCTTAGCTAGGTGCACTCGCTGTTCGGTAAACGATCAGCGGGTTAAGCTACCAAGGGCGCGGTAACCCTATATTGGTATTTCGTCTGAGCGTCTCCGCGCGTGCTTCGGAGGGCACGTTAAAAGTCGGTCCCGAGTCCTGACTGATAACAGTCGTTAGATCACGACAGAGGCCTAAAATGGGCCTAAATAACTCTGTCACCAGGTTGCCCACTAACCAAACAATAAGAAGAAGAAGTACATAGATGTAAATAAAAAGCTTTCAAAGTTTGCCAATCCAAATATTGCTGTTTCTTTTTGGCAAAACAAACATCACTTCCGCACTAACACGAGTGTTACGTCATGAACCAGTAGTCTTCTCTCTCTCTCTCTGTCCAATAAATAATTTATGTTTAAATGCGTAACGCATAAGCCCGAAAGACACGTGCGCGGATAGCCATTCGATCGAAAGACAATAAAATTGCGCGAAGGACACATGGATGGACGAATGGAGATTGGCGTGGGTACACATAGCTGGCTAGCGGACAGATGCTATCATCAAAGCTGCAGGAAAGCACTGGATGTAGGCAGCTCAGGATCGGTCAGTGTAGAGACATATGAGGGAGGCCTGCGTTCAACAGTGGACTTGAGGCGCTCATAGCTAGGTGCACTCGCTGTTCAGTAAACGATCAGCAGGTTAAGCAACCAAGGGCGCGGTAACCCTATAGATGGGTGACCGAATAGTGGTATTTCATCTAAGCGTCTCTGTGCTTCGGAGGGCACGTTAATAGTCGGTCCCGACTCTAAACAGTCGTTAGATCACGACAGGTGCCTAAATATAGGCGATCTAAATAACTCTGTCACCAGTTTGTCCAGTAACCAAACGATAAGTAGAAGAACAGTGGATGCCATCATGCTGAGATGATGATGATGATGATGAAACAGGGCTGGCTAATTATACATGTTATTTTCGTTTTTTTAAAGACATCTCTCGCACTAGAGAACAGGCTATGTATATATGTATGTTTGTTAGGACCTAACAAACATACAATTAACGGACACAGAGCACATATAGGTAGATCACACTATTGTGGGAATCGAACCCGAAATACGTTACGCAGTGATAAATGGCGAGGTAACCATAGTTATTTAGTAGTTAGTTTGACGGGGCTTTTCCGCACCTGGCCGCTCAAGTGGGCCTTTGTGCGTGGAGTTCCTTATGGCTATTCCAACCACCCTAGGTTCTTCCAAAAGGCCAGCAGGCGTCCGAAGTCGCCGCAGGCCTCCGGTAGAGTGCCGGGTTTCCTGAGAGTTCGTACCCTATGGTCTTCTACGCTCCTACATTCCAGAAGGACGTGGGCGGGTGTTTCTTCGGAGGAACCGAGGAGGTAACCATTTAAGCCACTAAACCAACCATGCAGTCGTGATGCACGTACCTACACCTCTGCCGACCCCTTGCTGATAAAGGCGTGACGCTTTATGCCAATTTAATATTCAAAACATGTTATTAGTAAACACTTTCTCTCATATTGTCTGGTTTTAGACTCCATTAGCATTTCGCGCTAGTTGCGTGTCGCGCCTTACAAACCATAGACCATAATTCTTTTGGCAAGTAACATAGACTATAGACAGTATAGACTAATATGGCGGTTCGCAAGTACACTGACATTTATTAAATGTAAATTTTTAGTTTTTGTTTTGTTTTAAATTCTTAGTTTGTTAGTCATTCTATTTATATAGGATCTACTTGTATGTCATGTGTAATGTGCCATGTGTGAGTTGTCTCGAGATATTAATGGGCTGCCTTTGTACCGCAGTCGTAGTGAGTACGACTGGCGTGCAGAGGTTCTGTGTTTGATCCCCAGTTTGGTTAGTATTACGTTTCCAACGAAACTCAGTCTCAGTCCGAACTACGGAACAGCGGAATTGTGCTTAAGGGATAATATATACATATGACAATAGGTGAGCTCGCACCTTACTATAAACATCTCAACCCATAAACGTCCCACTGCTGGGCACGGGTCTCCCCCATACATTTGGAGGGATATTAGCCTACGGTTTGTTCGAGTTTTCCTTCTCTTGCTGCGAATATTATCTGTTTTGACTTACTCCCTTAATCGACTCTTACGACACCCTCGGGATGGGACGGGGTAGTGATATTTGTATTCTTAATCCGTCACCACACGGACAATACTATAGTGTATTTCACATACTTAGCATGGGTACTGTGACGTTTAACATTTTACGATAAAGATGAAAGAAAATCATTGAATCAATCTTTAACCAATAGGTTAATTGAATGATTAGATATTGGAGACCTGACGCTGACTTGACGCACAGGAACACAACTTTCGATGAAATATATAAATGTTATATTTGATCGAAGAACACAATTACATTGCTGTGTGTAGTTATTTGACTGTGATCTTCTCTAAGTTGCTTGCTCACTCACTAGTTCGTTGTTAGTTTGATTGCCTTAGTGGTCCAGGGATCGATTCCCACACAGGACAAAAGTTTTGTGTGACCAACAAAGCGTTGTTCTGAGTATGGGTGTCATTTGTGTGTTTGTAAAGTCTTCCGCGACACAGAGCTTGGTCTCTAGAGCGGGAGTTGTCTTTTAAAATATGAAATGAAAATGAATGAAATGAAAATAAATGAAATGTAAATTAATGAAATGAAAGTTAATGAAATGAAACTAGTATGGTGTCCTACCTCTTACCTATTCTTAGCATAATGATTCATCGCTTTTGAAACGTCTTCTAAGGCAACTGCATCTAAACATGGCTCGTTCTAAGTTAAGCGCACCGCATTAGCAACATACCACATTACATAATTGCGTAGGTACGCATTAAAGTATACCTATAGCATTCCAACTGATTTCAACTACCTATCACAGACGTCTAGGAATGCGAGTATTTCTATACTATACTAGCCTACTATACCATGCTGGACAGACGAGTTGATATAGGGATTTGTTTCGAATTTTCCTTCTCTTGCAGTGGATATTGTCTGCCTGAGTTACTCCATTAGTCGACTTTTACGACACCCTCAGGATAGAACGGCGTGGTAATATTTGTATTCGTAATTCGTCGTTACACGGACTTAAAAATATTATATAAAAAATGATAGCAACCCATATTGTCTCACTGCTGGGCACGGGTCTTTTCTCCTCTATCAAGAGAGAGAGAGAGAGAGAGAGGGTTTAGGCCTGCTGGCCTTATGCAGGTTGTGACATGTCTTTAGAATTTCTTCTAAGAAATGTGTGTTTCCTCATGTTTTCCTTTACCGTTAACAGATGGCGAATCATTTGATTAGTACATATAAACTTCACAAAGTAAAATGCATATTAGTACTGACACCCGGGATCGAACTCGCACCCCGTGCGTGCTAGTCGGTTACATTCCCGCTTTGAAAAAAGTAATCTTCTTCTTAGCGTGTCGATGGCAATCTAAATTGCGTCCCAGAATCTAGCTACAAGTTTTGCATTTTCAGTAGCGTCCATAAGCCGCTCCTCTAAGGTGCAGGTATCAGGGCACGCGGGGCTTGATATCAAGTGCCCCATGGTTTGTGGCTCAGCACCACAGAAAAAAGTAATAATTTCTGTTGAGATTAGCCACCGAACTCAAATCGGTTTAGAAGAATGTTATGGCTTCAAAACTATATGGTACAGGAAGTGTATCACACGAACGACTGAAGCGGCATGATGTCCCTACGCTAATAGCGAGATTTGATTAAAGGATGATGGTTACCCCCATCAATTCTTTCTGCTAATATCGATATTATAAAGTTAATTAACACCAAATGATTAGCTTATTGTGTCATCACAGATCGCCAAGTAGCAGAAAAAACACAAAAAAAAAGAAGAATGTTATGGTTAGACTACTTGTAACACGTTACATGTTTAATATTATTCACATCTTGCACGTCTCTATATACTTATAATATCAACAATTAAATACAAAGTATAAGTCTATATACATGTCTTATCAATAACATATAAGTAACATCACCTAACTGGGAAGACAATGTATATTGTATTCAATAAGTTTGATATGGCTACAATGAGAGGTAGATAGGTAATGATATACTTGGGCCTTAGCATGAATGACGTGTTAAGAACGATTGCCACTGACCACTTTTCTATACAAACGAATTTCTGATTTTCATTCCTGGATTTTAAGCTTAGAGCAATGAAATTTTAACCTGACAATGACGCATGGTTTCACGTTTTTGGATAAACAAGTTTTTATAGAAGTTGTGACCAAACAAATACTCTGGCGCTTTGTCGGGTGATTAGTGTTTTTTTTTTTAAATCGTTTAAATTTTGGAGGAGGAAACCGTTTTATTGAGTTTTTGGTGGCGGTAATCACAGGCCCTTTTGCACGGTTTAGGGAGGAGGGGATTAGGAATACGGGGAATGGATATGGATTGATATTAATACAATAAACTATGTAGGTATATATGTGTTATGATTATGAATGAATTTTCAAAACACTCGCGAGTGGCAATCCCTCTTAATACATGAGTCGTTTGAGCGAGAAAGAGAGACGGAACTATGCACACTATATAGCTCTGTCCCTCTTTTTTTTTGACTCTCTTGGTCTAGTGGTTATTAACCCTGACTATTAACCTGGAGGTCGTGGGTTCGATACACGTGACAAAAAATTGTGTGATCAATAAATGGTAGTCCCGAGTCTGGGTGTAAAGTCCCCTGCGACACAGGCCTTGTACCCTAGTGCAAGAGTCGTCTTTAAAAAAACATAACTACAACACGTGACAGATACTGAAATACCATAGGTAGGTACTATTGTGCGACGTTGCGCATTTTCTCACGACTAGAGCATACTAGATTCTTAGATACAACTTAGAATTGTGATGTAATCTAAGTAACTCCTTGTCTTAATATTACGTTAACTAAGTAGGTGCTAATTTCTAGTATTGTTACGTGTACTAATAAAACAAAGTCGCTTCCCGCTGTCTGTCCGTCACTATGTATGCTTAGATCTTTAAAACTACTCAACGGATTTCGATGTGGTTTTGGTTAATAGATAGAGTGATTCAAGAGTAAGGTTTATATGTATAATACATGCATATCATAGTAGAGAAATCCAGAATAAACTGAATCGAAGCTATGGTCGCCAGTGTTGATATAAAAACATAAATGAGGGCGAGCTTGTGTTTATCTAATGTAGAAGAGGATGCCACCTAACATAGGCAATCCTACTAATATAATAAATGTGAAAGTTTGTGAGAATGAATGTATGTATGGATGTTTGTTACTCTTTCACGTAATAACTACTGTACGGATCTGGATGACATTTGGCATAGAGATAGATTATAGTCTACAATAGCGAATAGGCTATTTAGGTTCGATAGGTATCGCGATAACCGACATCCACGCGGGCGAAGCCGCGGGTAACAGCTAGTGCTTTACATAAAGAGAGTCCTTCTTCATCTTTATTTATTTTTCTCTAAATTGAACTTGAGGTGCCGACCTAGTGTGTCTAAAGACAAAGAGTGAGACGAATAAATGCCGAATGTGATATCTCTGGTATTACAAGCGTCCATAGGCTGAACTGCTTAACATCAGGAGGGCCCTATCCTTGTTTGCCATCCAAGCAGTATAAAAAAATATTCCTCGACATTTCTCGCTGTGTATTTCTTGCAAAAGAGAACTAATTTCGAATTTTCTGTGACTTTTTCGGAACGAAAGATCCCGGCAATTTCCAGAAATTCCCAAGTCTAGTTCTCATTTATTTATGTAAAAGGAGTGCGCATGCAACTGTTAAACTTCCTCAATAACACCATATACGCAATTGTGCGGATGCTGGGAGCAAGATAACTGATCTCGTTCCTTGTAGAGCTTCGCCAGCTTAGCTACAGGGTACGTTCAACCCGCCCTCTGCGATTATCCAACTATGTATTGATTAAAATCGGGTAAGAACGGAAATAAAACTTGTTCGGAGTGATTTACATTTACCGACACGACTGACGGTCGTTGTAGTCCTATTTAAAAAAATACCCTGCACCGAATTAAAATTTAATAAGATTATGGGTTAGGAACTCAAAGTAAGTAGGTATCTACCTAAATAATAAATTGTATAGGTCAAAGATCTAAGGGTTCCTACCCTTAGTCTTTGACCGATCACTCACGCCAGCGAACTAGCCGCAGGAAAATTCAGCTGACATCATCATTCTGGCTTATTCATAATTTATGACTTTCATAAGTGTTACTTTGTAACCTAAATGAATTTTGAGTTTGAGTTTGAGCTCACTATGAAAGTGATAACAAAAAAAACATTTAATTTAAATAGGTGGATTTATAATAGTTTAAATAAGTTTTTTCTTGTATAATAAACATGTATAATTAAATAACCTAGTTTCAGAAAAAAGTAATATTACGTAAGTAAAAAAAATGTCTGTGTAAAATAAGGTCTGTATTTTTGGTAATTGGTGATAAAGTGATCTATCTAGTTTTTATATATTTTATCTACCTAATAACCTGCTGCAGTGTTACCTGAGTGCTACCACAAGTCGTTCTTGAATCAAGGCTTTAAAGAGAGCACTAAGTAACTTCACTAGTAGGCTGTGGATTAGCAGTGTCTGGCATTACTAAAGTCAACGAGCAGTGGTTTCCATTTCCATCAGGTGGACCGGCGCTGGCTCGTCTGCCACCTTTGGCAATAAAAAAACTCATGGAAAACAAATTTACTTAAAGTAAAAAGCACATTAAAATTCAAGTTAACAAAACCACGAACAGTATTATACTTAATGTCAAACTTTTTCTTTTTTTCACGCTTTTCTAACTCTGCTTTCATTTTATTATTAATTATACAGGTCGTATGGTATTAACGTACCTATCTCTATTTCTATCCGCCGTCCAATCTGCACGTATTGAACATGTATTGCACCTACAACTTAGCACTTTAGTATTCAGACTATTTTAAACCTTATGGTCATAAAAATAAGGATCTTTTAGAACGGAATGCAAGGCCAGGCAGCTAATATTGCGACAGTCCTAGCAAAGTCTACGTTTCTTACTTATAAACATTATGCTTGTTGCGTTGTAAAGGTGTGTGTAGTGTTAGAAGGAAAATATTCACGTAACAATTTCATTTTCATTATAATTTATAATCAAACAACACGTGGATTACGTAAAAGTATGTTATTTTTATATATTTAAAAAGTTTAAAGTTAGTGGATTTGGCGGGAAAATAAAATTTAAAAACAGTGGCCATGACATTGTGTTGTGTAAACAAAAACAGCCAGTTTTTTTGGCAGAGACAAAAAGTTTGAATTTAGAACTGTATTAAATTTGACATTAGTGTTGTGCTATTGTGACAGTGGGGTACAAAGGATTTATTTAGTGTATTTTGTCTTTGTTTGGGGTCAAAGGTGTCAATATGCCCCAGATTTTCTTTAAAAAAGTAATGGTTGTGCGGGATCGAGCCGACTTCGAGGTAAGCGACTTTCACTTTCCGCGCCGCTCGGTAGAGTATGCCCCTTGATATTTACTTACTGTGTTACTAACAAAAATATTTTATATCTAATTGTAATATTAGATTGCACTTAATAAGTATATACCTAAATTACTTACTACACTTTTAATTTCATTAAAAGCAAAGAGTGGCTGTTTTGAAGCCTCATTGTAGGCATTCATACTTATATTAAATATTTGCAAATATGTAGTTACCAAGTATGTAGATTCAAATTATTAAATTGGAAATGTCTAGAGACTTCTAGATATTTCCATTTTACCTTCCAATTCATCCAATTTCGTAATATGCCTACACCAAGGCAGCGGATGATTTAAGCGGATGTCCCGTTCGTAAAAGTTTGCCCTTTCTCAAAATGTCCCGTTCTCAAAACGTCCCTTTCTCAGAACGTCTCTTTCTCCGTTGAACGGGGTCCCATTTGCAATAAGTCCGACGGTAACAAATGTCATATTCACGCAATGTCCCATTCGCAAAATCTCCTATAATACGAGCTGGTGGAAAACAAATAAAAAAACAATATTTTTTATTTTATTCCACGTTTATTAATAACGATGGTATTTAAATTAGACGCATAGTCGCAAGTTGCACTGACATTTATTGAATCTAAATAAAATATAAACATGTTAGGTATAATATTTATACTTAATACAATGCAAGTCTAACATTATTACACAATAATATTATAAATGCACTTAGCTAACTTTGAGTTACTTACACTACACAATGAGTTTAAAAATTAACTTAATTGCATTTTAAAATATAATTTAATTATCACGAATTTATATCTTATAGCTGTTGCCCGCGGCTCTTATATCGGTTATCGCTGTAAAAAGTTGCCTATGTGTTATTCCAGACCATATCTCTGTGCCAAATTATTCATACTTACAAACTTTCACATTTATAATATTAGTAAGGACTAGCTGGTGCCCGTGGCTCCGCTCGCGTGGATGTCGCTTATCCCATTAAAAATACCTTATGCCCTTCCCTAGGATACCATCTATCTTTTTACCAAATTTCATTAAGATCCATTCAGCCGTTTAGTCCTGAAAGCGTAAGAAACACACTTTCGCATTTTATAATATCCGAGTAAGTATAGAACCTCACACACACAACAAGATGGACCGACGACCTGGTAAAGGTTGCAGGCAACCGATCGATAAGGTACAGCCCAGGATAGAGTGTTGTTGGAACCCTTTGGGTAGACCTATGTCCAGCAGTGGACGCGTTTTGGCTGAGATAGTTATGATGTTGTTGATGCTAAAGTAAAGATATTATAAATGCCACCGAGTTATTTAAATCGCCCATATTTAGTTATTCGATTGCAACCCTTACCAGGTTGCCTTCCAAAAAATATTATAAAAAGATATCATTCTGAATTTTCATTTACATAAAAAGTAAATTAAAATTCAGAATGATATCTTTTTTTTTATTTTCTATACATCATTTAAATCCATAAACGTCCCACTGATCGAGACGGGTCTTCTCCATACACTTGGAGGGATATTAGCATACTATACCACGCTGGTCAGATGGGTTGATATATCGGACTTTGTTTCGAGTTTTCCCACTCTTGCAGTGGATTTTGTCTGCCTGACTTACTCCTCGACTCTTACGACACCTTCGGGATGTGACGGGGTGGTGACGTGTGACGGAAATTTAGTTCATGTAGTTATTAGTAGTTTGACTGCTTTGGTGGTCCAGGGGCCGCATGCGTCTGCTGTGCTGTAGTCGGAGTTGTGAGTTAGATTCCCACACAGCACAAAACTTTGGATGACCCACAAAGAGTTGTTCTTGTTAACTGTATGTTTGTAAAGTCCCCCCGCAACACAGAGCTTGTTCTCAAATGCGGGAATTGTATAAGAAAAAGAAAAGTTATTACCGTTCTAATATGCGTGCATAAGTAACAATGTAGTATTTAGCAAACATTGAGCTCACTATGTAGCCCACATAACATTTTGCAATAGCCAGTTGCATCCTTGTCAGTAAGCGGTGAGCCGATGACTCGAACGGCAAGCCATCCATAATCAAACAATACATATGCTTTATTGAAGGCCGTACTGTGTTTCCCAACATTAACTCTTGATCCTCCGATTTTTTAAATAATAAAATGAAGTTAATTCTGTTCGCCCGCGTGGATGTCGGTTATCGATATAAAAAGTAGCCTCTATGCTATTCCAGACTATTATCTATCTCTGTTCCAAATTCATCCAGATCCGTTCAGTAGTTTTCGGTGAAAGAGTATCAAACATGATGCATGTTTGATACTCATTTGAAAGTAATGCAGTTTATGTGTCCTTCAGAATGCATGATGTAAAAAAAAAATGTTTTAAACATTTTGCCTTGGATGCGTTGTATCAAAAATCTTTTTTTTTATACTACTTGGGTGGAAAACAAGCATACGGCCCGTAGCCTATGGACGCCTGCAATACCAGAGGTATCACTTGCATGTTGCCAATCCATTTTTTACACCAGGACTTTAAGATGTGAGTATCCCTGGTATAGGAATACGCTTCTTTTAAAACGCATTCCTAAATGAGCGCTGCAGACCTGTACTCACACACAGGAACAAAAATACACCGCTGTGTGTAGTTATTTGGCTGTGGTTTTCTGTAAGGTGGACGTACGATTAGGCTGTGGAATGAGCTTCCTGTCGAGGTTTTCCCAACAGACTATAGCATGGGGATCTTCAAGAAAGGAGTTATAAGGTTTTTAAAAGGTCGGCAACACGTGAATGACACCCCGCGTGTTGCAAACGTCCATAGGCTACGGTAACTGCTTACCATCTGGCGGGCCGTATGCTTATTTGCCACCTTGCTAGTATGGTGCCCTACCTCTCTTAAAAGTGTTATATTTTAGCTAAATATTAAAATTCATCGTTGTCGAAACTAATTTATTGTTTGTCAGCGTACAATCATGTAGCAAGAATCTAAACGGTGAATGCATACTAAGTAGCAGAAGGTTGTTTATGGCTATGGTTCTCAATATTTTATTTTTACATCCAATCCAATAAATTTTAAAGTCGTACGTGTTTTGGCTCGTATTCAAGTTATATACCAACTCAGTCTTTATTCTGTCATTACGCAAGAACCCGCAAGATACAATGAACTTAGTTAAAGCTTATAGGATAATGGAAATGTAGACTCGTCCCGCATGCGTATTGCCAATACGCAAGCGGGACGAGTCTACATTTGCGTATTGCTAATACGCGTACGGGTCGAGTTTAAATTCCCGTGTGTATCATTGGACTTTATTGGTTCGATGTATCAGTCGAGCAAAATTTTATTTAATTTTTTGTCAGAAAAATCTTAACGCAACTTAACAGAATCAGGAAGTTGGTAATATTATACCTTACCTTTTATCTCGGATAGCATGTTGAGCCATCGGGCTTACACGTGGTTTCGGATTATAGATCCATTGGACTATTTGGATAAGGGAATATACACCAAATTTTGTCGGTCGGTCCCGACTGTTAACAGTCGTTAGATCACGACAGAGGCCTAAATATGGGCGATCTAAATAACTCTGTCATCAGGTTGACCACTAACCAAACGATAAGAAGAAGAAGAACCAAATTTTGTTACAGATACATTTGCTTTTTAATATTCTGTGTAGTATAAAAATCGGCCAGAAAATTGGTCACTAACTAATGGAATATAGTCCATATTCCATTAGTTAGTGACCAGCTTTATAGACCATATCATTCAAATATTTGTTGTTTGCTCGCCTGATGTTAAGCAGTAACCGTAGCCTATGAGCGCTTGCAATACCAAAAGGTATCACTTGCGTGTTGCTGATGCATTTTTTTTAACCCAAGGCTTTAA
Source organism: Trisateles emortualis (assembly GCA_947095525.1). NCBI lineage: Eukaryota > Metazoa > Arthropoda > Insecta > Lepidoptera > Erebidae > Trisateles > Trisateles emortualis. Next base: position 2,974,017 of record OX352740.1, on the reverse strand, counting down.
ATGGAGTATTCCTGGGATATCCCTGACAACTACAAACTGCGGTGTGTAGTAATTTGGCTGTGGTCTTCTGTAAGGTGGAGGTCCTTTCCTAGTCGGGCTTGCTCACTTACATGGCGCCCTACCTCTCTTATTTCCACAAGCACGAAAATACTCGGTAAAAATACATAAAATTCCCATATTAAATAATTTGTTAGCATATCCTAAATATGCATTTGGTAACGGCAATTTTATGGGTTATTTCGCGATTATTGAAATAATAATTAAAATATTTTATGCCATTGCATTTAGTCGATTATAGTATTAAAATCCAAGGTTAGGAATGTTTTAAATGTTTATTGCGTAAGTGCTAGGTTTGATTTCGTATTATGTATCGTAATAATCAAATTGAACGATCTTAGCGTCATGCGATAATTTATCTGTGGTTACATCGCCATTTACCACTACGAGGCGTGTTGCGGGTTCTGTTCCCACACGAGACATAAAGTTTAAAAAGAGATTGCGTGAATTATTACTATACAAATGTTATTATACAATTGACGAGTTTTTTGCTGACAAATTTAAATTATTGTTACTTTTTTTATTCTATCATTGACAAATGTAATATTTCGATTTTGACACCATTTTCCTTATTTTTCTGACATCTTATTATTTTGGTTGACCTCGATATTATAATTTATATAACAATTGTTAAATTCTATGAAAATATGTATTAAATGAACAGTGTATGCCTATAAGGTTAATTTTTGTGAGACTCAATCTATTGTAAGACCATTATCTACGACCAAAAATTACGCTAATAAATGATTTGATTTGATTTGGCTGTGGCCTTCCGTCAGCTGGAGATCCTTTCCGAGACGGACGTGCTCGCTAGTATGGTGTCAGACTCTTATAAAGGTTTTCTTATTTTTTTAAATATTATGAATCATAATTAACATCACAAAACAAAACTCATTATCTCTCATGCCACTCAATCGTAGGCGCTATTCGATTGAGCAACACTGACTTTTATCCCCTACTATGAATGTGTCGCCTATCGCATTCGAATAGTTTAAAACAGATGGTATACAATCGAATTTAGTCATCAATCAATCAATTAACTATCATTTTAGCCTCGATGATATTCTGTATCATTCAAAACAAATCAATGATATTATAAAGAAAGATAATAAACTTTCATACTGAGCGGGGCGTTCGGTTTTTAACTGACTTCAAAAAAGGAAGAGATTTCTCAATTCGACCGTATTATACTATGCTTTTTTATGTTTGTTCGCGGATAACTTCGTTTTTTAGGAACCGATTCTCAAAATTCTGAATTCTAAAGAGTATACTCTAGAAGTGGTCCCATTGGCACCAAGTCAGGATCTAATGATGTAGTCCCAGGAAAATCGAGAGCAGCCCTCAAATTTTGTAGGTATATAATTTGTAACACCTAAGTTTTTTATTATTTAAACTACACATCTTCTATCATGTTATGTATTAGGATTTTTTGTGCAAATAAAGATTATTATTATTAACAATGTTTTTCGTATATTTATTTTATCACTAAAAATAGAAAAATAAAAAAAATTGAAAGAAAAACTGAAACCTAGGTTCATCTTATCACATATTAACCGACTTCAGTCAGTATTCAGTTATTTTTAGGTTTTTAAAATCGATTTCAGTATTTAACAAAAAAATGTTCCCATGTTTTTGTGCGTTTTATATTATCGTATTTTTGAAATGAAAATTATAGTTTTATTCACTGAAATTGAAAGTGATAATCAATCGTGTTTCAATAGTAGAGGTTAGTAGACGGTCACGTACCATTAGAGTGTGAATCAGAGCGTATCGGCCCCGTTGCGTAACTAACTTGAATGAAGAGTTACTGCTCCATGGGTGCTGACAGTCGCTTCAGCTTCCTTTAGGTGGCTATTGAGATTTCAAAGGTTTAACCTTCGACTAATAACACAAGGTGATTTATTTACTTTGATCTTAAATCGTGAGTCTTGAGTCTGTTTTTAATTCTTACTCTTCTAATAAAAACAAATTTGGGTTATTTTAGTATCTATACTAATATTATAAAGCTGAAGAGTTTGTTTGTTTGTTTAGTTGAATGCGCTAATCACAGAAAGTACTGGTCCAAGGGCGGACCCTACCGACATCTCCATTAATTCTTGCACGATATACCTCTTTTGTTATTCTTCTTTCATCCAAATCCAAATGTCCAAACCATCTTAACATCCCTTTTTCAACTTTTGTCACTACATCTTCTTTCAATCCATAACGTTCTCTTATGTCACAGTTTTTTACTCTGTCTAGCATTTTGACTCCACATATATTCCTCAAAGCTCTCATTTCCACTGCATTAATCTTGATATCATGTTTATCTTCTGCCATACCCATGATTCACTACCATACATCAATGTTAGCGTCAATACTATTAACATCATTGTAAAAGCTTTTAATAGCATTGTCTTCTTCTCTATCGGTATCACTCTTGACAGAGTGGTCGTGGTCATCACTTCAGGTGTTAGTGGCAAGCTTAACAACACGCCGCCACTCTTCTCTGATGGCCGCCTTCCTCGTACATTCATGCAGTGATGAAGAGCAATGGCTCTTCATAACTGCATGAATAAAGCTTCATAAAGCGACGGTTAATGAACCGTCTCTTTTATTTGGTCAGTCCACCTCATAGGCGACCTTCCACGTGGCCTGGTACCCTCAACCTTTCCCTGGACCACAAGTCACTCAAGCATTGTTATAAGCTTTTTATTTTCCATCCTGGAAACACACTACATCTTCTCTCTCCGTCTTGATAGAGGAGAGGAGACCTGTGCCCAACAGTGTGACATAATTATATGGATTGATATTATAGTTTTATAAAATCATCGCAATTCTAGAAGTTTCAAATCGTAACATCTCAGCCAGTCCTAAGTAACAAGCGGCACTCCTGCTATAATTAGTGGCATTCCAACATCCCTTCATGATTCAGGGACACAATAAAACAAAGGACAAGTATGCTTCAGTTGCTAAGAGCGCCGCTCAAAATAAATTAATCTGATGTGCGGTACACCACATTAAACTTATATGGAAAGAAGTTCAACTAATGAAATCGCTGAAACGGCTAGCCCTACGATAGGTAATATACGTCCTTTTTTTATAATACTACTTTGTAAAAAAAACAAGCATACACGATCCGCTTGTTAGTGGTTATTGTAGACTATGTTGTTTTAAAGTAAACTAGCTTCCGCCCGCGGCTTCGCCCGCGCGTACAATCCTTCGGGAACAGAGATTTTTCCTATGCCTATGTGTATTTCAGATTTATAATCTATCTCTATGCCAATTTTGTGTTTTTGCATGAAAGAATAACAAACATTCTTACAAACTTTCGCTTTTATGATGTAGTAGGATAGGATTTAATATTTATTTACCAAAACAAAACCAAAACGTAAATATTTTGTCGCGAAATCTGCTTGACTTCTTCCTATTTACTGTAGCTACACGAAGCCACTTAATCCGCAAGTGTTATTTGAGAACTTCTCAACTAACCCGGGTATAATCTAATTTAATGGTATGGACATCTTCGGTCTCCACCTTCTCGCCTAAAAGCCGAAGCTAAGCATTTTCATCAGAGCTTTCCTTTTAAATTTTTCAATAGATTCATAATTGGTGACACACGCGACAAGTCATGTATAAACAATATATAACGCCACTTAGATACTATCTAACATCAAGTTACCAGTGCAAAGAAAAACCTGTCAATCAATCAATATAATTTGATGCTTCTAAATAATCACTGGACTGAAACTAAACTACTGTAATTTACATTGCATTGGGTAGTGTGTAAGTAACTTATTAACAAGGCAATTGAGCATCACACAGTACAATATTCAACCTTAATTATAGGGAATTAAGGTATATATTTAAATAATTATCAATGTCTAATTTTTATTAGGGTCTACATACAATCCTTTAAATGTTTCAAAAAGGATCAATCATGTGTTGTGTTGTGACGTCAACCGACACTCACTGATGGCGTTAGTAAGCTGCGCGTGCGTCACAGTCGGTTGCTGATTGATTGCCTGATACAGTTCACTTTTAAATATACATATGTTTTGCGAGTATTAACTCATTGGGGTATTGTGTAGTTATTTAGCTTTGGTCTTTGGCAAGGTGGAGAACCTTGCCAAAGACCAAAGCCAAAGACTGCTAGCTCGTATGATGCCTTATTCTTGATATGGTATAGTATAGCTATTGATATGCTATATTATGTATTTAAGAGAGGTAGGGCGCCATACTAGCAAGCAAGCCCAAGTGGGGAAGGACCTCCACCTTACAGAAGACCACAGCTAAATAGCTACACACAGTGGTGTAGTCGTGTTTCTTTGTGTGAGTACAGGTCTCCAGCGCTCATTTAGGGGTGCGTTTTGTAAGAAACATATTCCTATCCCAGCTATACTCTCATCTTAAAGCCCTGGTGTAAAAAAAATGGGTTGGTAATACGCAAGTGATACCTCTGGTATTGCAAGCCAAGTCGATAGGCTACGGTAACTGCTTAACATCAGACGGGCTGTATGCTTGCTTGCCACCCAAGTCGTATAAAAAAGCAGGCTGTTTGCCGCAACTCCACGTCTAGGCGCGTATTTTGCGTACGGGAAAATTCCTTATCTGTTTTGCTTATAAGAAGGAGTCAGAAGAATTTATGCCTACAGAACTATCCATTCTCAAATTATATTTTCACTATCGAACAGTGCTTATTAAGAATGCGTTTTCCTATCTCAGGAATACCTATCTACCACGCCATCACTAAACCCTGGTGCAACAATTTTTTGTGTCGGCAACAAGCGAATGATATGCCAAATATTGCGAGCGTCCAAAGGCTACGCTTACTGCTTACCATCAAGCGGACCCTGTTCTTGTCTGCCACCTAAGTGCTATAAAAAAATCTTGAATGAAACAAAGATAAGTAAAAACAAGTGACATAACAAGGAAGTATTGGACAGACATCTTGAACAAAAAATTGTAAGACGTAGGTCGTCTGGTTTTATTCTCTAGCTTTTTTATCATGTTATTTATCAATACGAAGGTGCCAAACAAGCATACAGCCAAACAAGCATATATTATTCTAGGGTAAATCCATAAATGGTTGTCCTGAGTCTGGGTGTATTTTTGACTTCAAAGTCAGCTATGACTAGTTTTCTTCCATAGAGTGATAGTTGTATATTATATAAAAGATAAGGATATAATATCCAGAATTACGATATATGCTCAAAATGGTACTGCGTACGACTAGGCGACTGCAGACGACGCAGTCGTATAAAAAAGTGATATTGGACTTATTTATTAAGAAATACATCAGCTTAGCAGCATAACATGGCACCCAACATAACATGCGAAACATAGCTGTTAAACATCTCTGAGTTGAGTTGTTAAGTTCTCTAATAATTATAACACCTAAATAAAGACAAATCATCGATATTAAATACATTTTTCCAATTACCAAACAATTATTTGAGTGCGAAAGTTTTCTCCGCCATTTAAAAAAATGCATGATTTGTCAACTGTCATCTTTACAGCCATAATTTTATTGTGCTATAATAAAAATTTGGCTGAAATTGAACCTTATTATAGGCAAAATAAGCATGTTATTAGAAAATTACAATGGTGAATACAGGTTGTAAGTAGCAGGTACTGCGGTCGAGAGGTTGTGAGAAAGGTGATGGTTGCGCAAGCGCAGGTGGTGGCGTATTTCATAAGCGATAGCCTAGAATGAAGGTCATTGGATTAGTGACAGAAAATTTGATATAACAGTCGATCAAATGTGTGCCTATTTGGGACAAGGGTAATGTCTTTTGGGGAAACTTTACACAATAAATTAATCTGAATGTATTATTTCTATCAAATAATGTACCTATATACTCACTATCAATTCATACACTAAAATGCCGATTAGAATCCGCAGATAATGAAGTACAAAATCTGCTCCTAGAAAACACAAGTCTTCAAAAAATGCTTAAAGAACACCAAACAAAAATTCAACAACTTACTACAATTTGTTCGTCTACTATAAAAATAGTAAACAAAGACAGCGTCACCAGACGGCGAATAAATTTTGCTGAAAATATAGATTCTTCTCTAAATATAGTTAACTCGCTTCGTACATCGCCAAAACTCAGCAAACAAAAAGATCAATTTGATACGGAGATAAATACACATGATTCATTGAATACGGACAAAACAATGTGTATTACTTGTGATACACAAGTACAGTCTCCCAACCCAATAGATAAAAGCTTCCATGCTAAAAGACGGATATTGATATTTGGTAGTCAGCAATGCTCTGGACTAGCAGCAAACCTGGTGGCGTCAAGAAAGAATAGCAAGTACGAAGCCTACAATATATTTGCGTATACTAAGCCATTTGCTACCACGAAGGAGATAGTAAAATGTTGTGAAAACTTGAAATTAACAAAACATGATAAAGTTATACTAAGCATAGGTGAAAATGACTCTACTCCTCTGAATATACAAAATAAACTGTCAGCAACTTTAAAAAAGTTATACAACAATACAGTATTGATTTTAAATGTATGTAACAATAAGCATTTGAACGAGAAGTTGTTAAATAATACGTTAAGACTAACTGCAAAGAATATAATAAATTTATTAATTTTTATTCATGGTAAATTAATGCTATATATACAAGAATAATATTAGAAACTTATTTAAACTAACTACACCTAAATATGAAAAACTAATTTTAACATAAATACTAAAAAATAATAATACTGCAAATAATTTTAAAAACTGTCATTTTTTAAATGTATTTTATAAACGTTATAATAGCATATATCATACATGCAGAAAACTTAACCTATTCATAGATACCTCAGATTACGAGAATTGTTACTTGCCAATGCTTAAAAAATACACAAGGGGTAGCATTAAACACGACTACACGTCTTTAAAACCGAATGCCACCACCAACCATACGCAATTTAACTCCAACTTTAAACAGACAACTATCTTAGACTATTTTTCAAAATTATCAGATCTTAAAAATGCTGTAGCGAGTAATACATCTAAGCCGTTTTTTCGTTCAAACGAACAAAACCATGTGTGATACCGTGACATTACTACATCAAAATATTGCAGGTTTATTACACAAAATGGATATGCTTGAAATATATCTAACTGAACTGAACGAAAAAGGTAAACAAATAACTATTATTTGCCTGAGTGAAATATTTGTTAAAAAGGGAGAGCATTCAAACATAAAAATAAAAAATTATAAATTAGCTTCCACTTTTTGTCGAGCTGGAGAAAGACGCGGAGGTGTATGTATCTTAATTAAAAATTATTGGATTTTAAAGAAATAAAATTTAGCAAAGATGTGGCAGCAGAAAAATATTTTGAGTGTTGTGGTATTGATATTCCTGCATATAAATGTATCATAATCTGTATTTACAGAATACCAAGCTCTCCTATTTCCTTATTTTTTAATAACCTAAACATTCTGCTACACAAACTTACGATTAGAAATGAAAAAAACATTATTTTGTGTGGAGATTTTAACATTGATACATTGAAAAATAACAATATCACAGAAGAATTTATTAATCTTACTTACAATTACAATTTAAAACTTTACATAAATAAGCCTACACGTCAACTTACCTGCATAGATCATATAGCAACATCAAAGACGCAAGTGGTTCAACACATGAATTTAATCTGTCAGACCATAATACCTGTCAAACACTAAGCTTTCCGATTCTAAAACCTGATGATACAAAAAATACATGGTTTATAACTAAGCGAAATTATAGTATAGATAATTTAATAAAATTCAGAGATTCATTACAATCGCTGTCTTGGACTGATGTTGTTGTCGAGGATCTTAACTTGGGCTTCAATAACTTTCATGACATGTTTTGTTTACTCTATGGCCTATGTTTTCCAATCCAAAGATGTAAAGTTAGACAACATAATCATGCACCTAAATGGTTAACAAGAGGAATTAAGATATCAAGTAAAAATAAAAGAAAACTGAGATACACATATTACACAAACAAAAGTGTAACAAATAAAAGTAAATATAATAAATATGCAAAACTACTCAAGGATTGTATAGTATGCTCAAAAAGAAATATAAACAATTATCTAGTAAAAACGTCTAAAAATGTTTGTAGAACAACATGGAACATTATAAACAATAAAGAATATGATAACGGAAATAACCCAAATATTAATTTTATAAATTCTAATGGTATAAAAATCACTGACCCTTCTTTGATTGCCGGCTGTTTTAACTCCTTTTTTGTAAATATAGCAAATAATTCACAAAACAATAAAAATAATTATAATTTAAGCAATAACATTGAACACGTTGCATCAAGTATATTCTTAACCCCATGTACTGCTAATGAAACATTACGCTATATTAAATCCTTAAACAATACAAAATCAGTAGGTTATGATTCCGTCTGCACAAACATTTTAAAAAGCTGTGCTGATATTCTTGCTCCAATCTTAACCTACCTTATTAACTTATCTTTTGCACAAGGTATATTTCCAAATAAACTTAAGACATCTATTGTTAAACCACTTTTTAAAGGAGAAGATTGTACCGAACTTACAAACTATAGGCCCATCACCTTGATACCGATATTTTCCAAAATTTTTGAGAAAGCTATGCACTCACGCTTATATAGTTTTATGAATAAATACAACATTTTTAGGCAAGAACAAAACGGTTTTCAGAAGGAGAAATCAACATCTCTCGCAGCTTTTTCCCTTTTGAAAGCAGTAACTGAGTACATAGACAAGAAAATACCAGTAGTTGCTCTATTCTTTGACATGTCTAAAGCATTTGACTGCGTGGACCACAACATCTTATTAGATAAATGTGAGAGATACGGAATCCGAGGTACGGCACTTAAATGGCTTGAAAGCTATTTAAAAAACCGCCAACAATGCGTTGAAGTATCACACATAAATCAAGGATCTACTCTGACTGCATACCGATCGGAATTTTTGGAAAATAAGTACGGTGTACCACAGGGTAGCATACTCGGACCGCTTCTATTTATCATTTATATTAATGATCTTCCAAATATAACACCATTTCAATCAATACTTTTTGCAGATGACATTTCAATAATTATCCCGAAGAATGACATATCTAGTAATTTTGACATAATAATAAATACTGTTGTAGAATCTGTTATGACATGGCTTGAAGGTAATAATCTTTGTGCGAATATTACAAAAACTAAATTCATTCAATTTTCAAATTACTAAACTGTTCACGAAACATTAAATATTGCATACCATGGCGAAAACCTAAGCAAAGTAGCAGATACAAAATTTTTAGGACTACACTTGGACCAGTACTGCAGCTGGAAAGTACACATAAAAAATGTATGTACTAAACTTAATAAGTTTGTATTTGCACTCCGTAATATAGCGTTTTGCAGGTATGTCTACGGCGTTAATTGCCTATTATGGTTACATAGAATCTGTTTTAAGGTATGGTATATTGCTATGGGGTAATTCGACAGACATAAACAAGGCTTTAATTTGTCAAAAAAAGTGTATACGAGCATTGTGTAATGTAGGCCCTTTAGAATCATGTAGACCCCTTTTTAAAAATAACAATATACTTACGCTTGTGGGTCTTTATATATGATTTGAAATCTGTGTACATGTAAAAAAGTTTACACACGAATTCACCAGTGCCCGAGATAATTCAATCATAGGCAAAAGGGATCCTACTACTTAGGTTATTGATGCCTCATTGCAAAACCACCCTATTCCATAAAAACTGTTATGTGATGTGCATCAAAGTTTTTAATAAAGTGCCCAGATCTATTCGAATAATAATGAAAAATGAGTTGAAAAAGTGGTTGATACTACACACATTTTATACAATTAAAGAGTTTTTTGAGGTATGACCAAGTATATTTGTGATAATTATTTATTTCTAGATATAAGAAGACATGCTATAATATGATAATTTTAATGCACTCAATTTATTTAAATATAACTATATAATTTCACTCATTGTTTTTTGTATGAATCACGATTAATGTCTAGATTATTATTATAATAAGATTTGCATGCCAAAGCAGGTGAATTGTGAGGACCTTGTTTTTGTACCTAACACCATATCTGTACCACTTTTAGTGCAAATAAAATGATTTGATTTGATTTGATCAAAATAGAGGTAATATCACAAGTGTGCCGAAAATTGAAAGCACGGGACTCGGTTTCTCAATGGCGTTTGAGGTACGGAGCTACTCTTATAAATTGAATATTGGTTCGTTATACCAACATAACTTTCGTTTTGAATAGGTTACATTGTATGGTTTACAGTAAGGTTTGTCTCACTTACCACAAATTGTAACTCAAGCCAAGTTGTAAATATTATATTCGTGCGATTAAAAAGAGTGGGCTGAATTTCTTGCCAATTCTTCTCGTGACATTACTCTTCCCAGAAAAACTAATTGTATTATTATAGTAGGTAGGTACTAATTTTATTCATAAGATCACCAGATCGAGCAAACAAATAAAAGCACAGTCGTAACACCCTTTACTTGAAGTCATTTTGAGCACTTTCGACCCCGTATCACATCGTTTTGAGTGTTAAATATAGTAAAATAAGTATATAAATTTAACGTTTGTATCTGTGTACCTGCCTGAGGGATCGTAGCCACAGACCTAAATAGATAGTTTTGTTATATCTATTTTATTTCGTTTGGGTGTCTATGTGTATGTATTGTGTTTTTATTTTTGTTTTATTGTATGTTTACCTTAGTAATGCTTCATGTAGGGTCATCCCACTGAAAACCAGCGCTGTGGCATGAGTTTTTTATGCTTCAGCAAGTAGTTGAGAGGGGTGACCTATTGTTGGTAAATTTGTTTGTTTATTTTTTATTAAGTAAGTTTCTGTTTTTATCAAAAAAAAATATTTTTTCTTGCTTTCTTTATAGTTCTTGATGCGTTTATTTCATTGAAACTTTAATTACGATTCCTTTTTACCCGATACACGCTTACACTTACGCTTGTTCGCACTTGCTTCTTCTTATCTCTTCAGCTTATAACTTGTCCCATACGTCGAACACTATCACGTCCATTACGACCGATTATGACAAGTTATAAAATAATAGAGTTTTCTCTATAGACACACATACGTGACTTGCCATATTGTACATTATACTATGATATGATAGTACTTAAATATTACGTATATTGATTATATATTACGACTTTAAATAGCTTTCATTTGCTTTCATTCAGACAAGGCTCTTATTACAAAACTTTCAGTATTCGTTACTTTGATTGTATAATGGTCTAGTGGTCTAATCAAACCTAAGGTGGGTTTTATTCCTACTTGGGACAAGCATTTGAGTGACCCACAGGTTGTCCCAAGTCGCCACAGATAGCTGCTCGTGTCTGTATCATCTGATCATGATCTTCGAAGTAAAAGCAATCTTGTGGTGGTCAGTATATAGATGAGTGCCCGTATTTTATCTAAACGCACAGAGATTCCTCCTGCCTACTTTTTTTATTCCTACCTTGGTAAGCACATCAAGCCATTGGTCCTGCGCCAGAACTTTCTCCGGTCGTGTTCTATTGGGTCCTATCAGACCACAGGAGTAAAGGAATAAACAGTGTATCTACCTATGTTTGCGCATACACTTGTACACTGTAATATATGTCGCACGCCGTTGACTCTTCGATTAATTTGATCAATTAAAGGTTTTTTTTTTAATAAATTGATCCGTATAATTATGTTTTGTTACTTAAGGGCAACAAGTACCTAATAGCCATTAATCACAAATATAACTAACAATTTCTAATTTCAAATAATAATATTACCACGGCGCGGGTGAAATTGGCCCGCTCTCACCGCCGCCATTGTTTTAAATTTAACGGTCATTCGGAAGTGACGGATCCGTTCTGTTTGCTACGCCTATCTGGTTGGATGCTCAATGAAGCAAATGCCTCAAAATATTGCGTATTTAAGGAAAGTATTGTGGGAAATTAACGTTAAGTTTCTTTTTGTCATCTTTAATAGCTTTCGATTAAATAAGGCTGTGTTATAATTATCTAATTTTACTTAATAAGCGAAGAAAACACTTGCAGATACTCCTTTATAATATGCGCGCACGGAAAGATTACTAGATTTGGCACAAGTCCAGTTAATATAGAGGAGGACTGAGCAAGGCTAAAATAGTTAAAAATATAGATACCTACTAGGTACTTAAGTAATAGAAAAAAAATACAGTCAAGTTTCGATCGCTACCTATAGTACTTGCCCCTACAGAAGGCTAGGGCACCATATAAGCAAGAAAACCCGATTTAAGATCCGTCCACAGTCAGTTTTGCTGTCTTCTGTAAGGTGGGTTAGGTGGTGGTCACAAAGTTTTGTCCTGTGTGGGAATTGAACCCACAACCTCGTGCACCGAGGCAGTCATAGTCCTATCGCACATAAAAAAATCCTGTAGTATTAAATATTTGGGTTGGCAAAACTCGTGTGATATGATGCTTTAGGTATAATAATATAATATTTTCGGGACAACTCACACATCGCTATCTGATCCCAAACTAGGCAGAGCCTGTACTATGGCAACCAGACAACTGATAAACATACTTATATATTCCTAAATACATACATATTATAGATAAATTACACCCAGACACAGAACAAACTTTCGTGCTCATTGTATTGCGTTTCCATGGGCCCCTGGGTCTAATTTAATTATATAAATTGATATTTTATTGTTTTTTTTTTCAGGTAAGTTATGAATATCGGTGGAAGAAAGGTATCATAAGTACCCACAGTGTACACAGTCACACTATATTATGTCTATATTTGCGTTAAGAGAATTGTGACTCGTCGACGAATTTTAAGAGAGGTAGGTACCATACTAGCCGCAAGACCACACTACCGAAGACCACAGCCAACTCGTTTGCCATTCAAGCGGTGTAAAAAAAAAATACGTCTCTGTGAAGGCGCCATTACAATTTTATTTTGCGCGGGAAATTTTCACGGGTTTTCACATTTGGCTTTTCAGCTTTCAGTCCTTAACCACCTGTCACCTAGAGCAACCGCTACTCCCGCTTCCCCTGGGCGGCGCTTGTTAATATTGTCTTACAAATATCCGGCCTTCAAGGCTAGCGGCCTTCACTGTCTGTATCAACTATATTACGAAATTATCTTTCTTTTATTCAATACAGTATTAATGCAAGTCAATATCAACCCGTTCAATATTTGCTAATTATATTAGCATATTAACATTCTGATGTTAAGCAATCAAGCTAAAAACTGGAGTGAACTAACTGACCTCCTATGTCTTGTATTTAGAATATGGCGATTAATTTAGATAGGTTTTGAAATTAATTACACGTGTTAAATATAATAAATAATTTACAATAATATACATATACTTCGGGTATTAAAACGATCATGCTTTATTTACCTTTAGATTGCTTGACGTTTCGACCAGGTTGCACCGGCCGTGGTCACAAGCTGACTGGTGAAGCGATGTCAAAGGTATATAAAGCATGATCATGTTAATACCCGAAGTATATATTATTGTTTATCATGCAACGCGATAGTTTAAAAGTTATTAATTAATCCACCAACTATTACCCGCCAACGCCCGAGCTATCCAGGAGTTATTGATAACCAAAAATATATTAATGCGAAACAAAACCACACAGAGTTATTTGTTTGTTGTTGTTATTGTTTATCAAACAACCGTTAAAGAAATAGTAAATGTAAAAATGTATTAAATCCGAGAACCTTATACACTCGCCTCGGAGAATCTTAACATCGCGATTCAGAAATTCAGAGCGAAGGCACAACGCCATCTTGTAAGGCATGCGACAACATAGTGAAATATGATCAAACACCATTCAATTATGCATTAAATCTTCCTACAATCAATGAATTCAACTATCTCGACTCTATTTTATACTAGCTGTTGCCCGCGGCTCCGCCCGCGTGGATGTCGTTTATCGCTGTAATGTATGTGTTACCGTCAACTGGGGTGACTTTGATTAAGTTTTAAGTAACAAATAGTTATAAAATAGGCAGATGTAGGTAAAATGTTCGGAAAAAAATACTAATTGATGGGAAGATACCAAAGAGTAGATATGACGAAAAGGAAAAATATCGGTTGATTAGATTTTATATAAAAAAATAAAAACTTTGCTATCAACTTTATACTTGATGTGGGGTGATTTTGATGCCCCGAGTTTTTAATGCCGAATATGAAAGACAACCCTCAAAGGAACAGAAACACGAAAAAAAAATTTTTATTCACCATAGCAATTCGAAGCTACAGTTATTTATTTAATTTTGGGGCGACTTTGATGTAAGAGGTGAATTTGATTAAAGATTTTATGTTGTTACTTTGATACTAAAAATTCAATGAAATAAAATAATAGTGCTTATTCAGATAGGTATTTTACTATTGGAACATAAAATCAAATACACAAACAAAAAAAAAATTCAAGAGTGCAAGACTATATAGCCCTTGCCCTTTTAATATTACTTGCAACCTTTTGTCCGTATTCACCTTTATGTCGCTTCAGCACGCTCATGGCCTACACCTGGTAGATTAAAAAGAAAAATTTTCAATTGTTTTGCCCTGTCTGTCTAGATAGGACTTAGCAATCATCCTTAAGTCGAACGAAGATAAAGGTAAAACCCCAGTCTGCGCACGTAGTACCTAGCTGCTTTTAAAAAAGAACTTTTCTTCGTCAAGCGAAAAAGAAGTTGTTCTAAAAACCTGCTGGCCGTCTCACCGTCAATGATCATCTGGAGGGCTTTTTCTAGCGTCTCCTGGGTGTAATGTCTATAATTCTGGGTACCCGGTGTTTTTTTATATTTGCGTACCATTTTCCAGTATAAATCTAAAATAAATAGGGGTGAAATTGATGATCCATGAAAACAACATAAGAAATAAATATAGCATTCTAAAGGGGTCACTTTGTTTGCTATCAATGTAGCCCCGTGCCAACTATCAAAGTCACCCTGATTAAATTAACCTTAATCCAACCCAAACTAGCAGAGATATGAAAAAATGCAATATATGCCCTTATTTACTATAAAACCAATAATTAACTACGTAAATATCAATCGCTTAGTTGCAACGGTTTAGTTTGTACAATCAGAGTTAGTCAAAGATGTATTTCTTACCTTAAATGCTAATGAACTACAATATTATTTTGCTCCCACAAAAAACGGCGCACAGGCAAAGAAATGACCTGAGAAGATTGCGGAAAGGTCAAAGATGCCAGATCAAAAATAAAAAATATCGTTGCGTTTCGTTTTAGCGAGTTACACGTATAAATTCAAAAAAATATTTTAATCATCAAGTTCACCTCATAAATTGAATGTCGCCCCAGATAAGGTATTCCAGACCATAATCTATCTCTGTGCCAAATTTCATCCAGATCCGTTCAGTAGTTTTTACGTGAAAGAGCAACAATCATCCATCCATCCATTTTTACAAACTTCCACGTTTATAATATGAGTAGGAAGTAGGTTTTTGTTACCCTATTAATGTTATGTACTGTACCTATTTTGTTGTTTTAAATAATAATAGTGTCCTAGTAACCGAGTTTAGTTAGCCATTTGCGCGGGAGGTATTATAAAGCACCAATGAGTGAGTAAACACAGGTGCATTCTTTATTCCCTCACGACGACAATGCAACACGACCGAATAAATATCAGACGTTAGAACCAATACGTATTTTTCGAGTCTGTAAATACCGCCAATTTTCGGACTTCAGGCATTTCTTTTGAACCGAGAATTAAACCTGGAACTTCTTGATGGGCAGTCGCATTAACGGCCACTAGACCAATGAGGAAGTCAATGTCATCATCCCGTTTTTAGCCATTTTACCCTACCATTTAAGTAAATAAAATAGAATAAAAAATTACATGTTTATACATTTCCTTCAAAATATTTTATACTTTAGCCCAAATCATCATTCTCTCAGCCTGATGACGTTCACTGATGCACGTAGGCTTCCAAACAATGGACGATCTTGAGTTAGATGGAAGCCCATCTAATGTATTTTTGCAGCTTATTAAGTTACTAGTTGTGGATGTCGGTTATCGCTGTAAAAAGAAGCCTATGTGTTGATCCAGACCATAATCTATATCTGTGCCAAATTTCATCCAGATCCGTTCAGTAGCTTTTACGTGAAAGAGTAACAAACATCCATCCAGTCAAACTTTTGCGTTTATAATATTAGTAGGATCTCTCCACCGGTCCTCAGTTGTCTTTCCTCACCATTGATTATCGGCTCGTTGAGCGATGCGACTCGCCCACATGATTAAACACTATTATTTATTAATTCTATAACTACAATTCCAATAGTTAGTCTTTACATTGATGAGTCATCGTGTCAATTGACTTAAAGAGAGAGTATTGCTAACAAGGCAAAGATATATATGTATAAATAGCCACATATACGATCCTTTCGTAATCGGTAAAAGTACAACCAATACAAATTCAACTAACCAAACTTTTTCAATTACGTACATGTATATAAGGCCGTTTATAAATAAACTGTTTGATTTTGATCCTTATGAATATGTGCTTAAGAACTATTATTTAATTTTGCCAATACTTCGTCTGTATTTGTCTACATACACCTCTTGACATATTTTGTACAAATCACGTAACGATATTACGTATTTTATTGTCAATTATAAAGGAAATAAAACTTTCTTTACTCGTTAAATATTGTTGTTAATAGTAAAACACTTGGATCGAATTACTTACAATGAAATACAATTTGATTGATGAGTAGTTATGAGCTATTATTCGAAGAAAGGCGAAAGGGACAAAACATTTCAGTACTTTTTTCTTTGTTCAATTGCATAAAACTATTCAAGTGAGGTAGGGCACCGTACTAGCGAGCAAGCCCGACTGGGGAAGAGCCTCCACCTTACAGAAGTCCACAGCCAAATGACTGCACACATTTAGGGATGCGTTATGAAAGAAACGTATTCCTATCCCAGGGATTGTCCCATCGTAAAGTCCTGGTGTAAAAAGAAATAGGTCGGTAATACGCAAGTGATACTTCTGGTTTTGCAAGCGTCCATAGGCTATGGTAACTGCTTAACATCAGGCGGGCCGTATGCTTGTTTGCTACCTAAGTAGTATAAAAAAAAAACTACGGTGACGTGACAGACAGTGGTCGTATGGGGACTATCGTGACCCGAGTTCGATTTCCAGGTCAGGTAAAGAAATATTAAGTTTTCTTTATTATTCAATATCTAACCGGAGTCTGATATGTGTCAACTGGTCGCCTATTACATGGTACCTATTATGGTATGGTGGGAGGGTCGCAGAGAGGTCACTCCATCCATCCCGGCTCATCGTAGAAGGCCAGCAAACACCTGGTATTGCCGAGCACCTACCATACGGTACCTGAGCTGCCAAGGCGATTTTCTCTGTATGTATCGGCTTCTTGTCCTCCCTCATGCAGGCTCTGCAGATAGGCTGTCAGCAAATCCTATAACAAAGAGGTGTTTATTGAAGGGACCACGACCTGTGGTGGCAGCAGTGACTATACGCAGCTGCTGCTTTGTAAGGCACCTAAAATAGTTGACAAAACATGCAGAGTAACACCTCAATCTACCCCTTCAGAAAAAAAACCATATGAAACTCTTTGGAAGACCCAAGTGGACTTTTAAATAGCTGACAAAACATGCAGAGTAACACCTCAATCTACCCCTTCAGAAAAAAAAGCCTTATGAAACTTTTCGGAAGACCCAAGTGGACTTTTAAATGTCCTAGGATCCATTATTTGAAATTGACTGGCATGATGGATTCAGGTGGAGGATATAATCCATTAGTATCCATCAATGGATCTATGCAATGAATTCAAGTGGACGAAGCGGTAATTTTCCACTCAGACGTGATTTTACAAACTCACACGCATTAGCCATGGCGATAACTTCAAGACTTTTGAACAATACCTCATTAAATTGTCACTTTAAATGAACATAATAACAAAGTAACTAAGGTAGACAGACAAAAAGTTTGATCAACTGTCATCTTTGATTTGTAATAACGCGTGGAAATGTATGATGGGAATTAGTACGTGTAGATATATGCTTGTTACTACCTATTTCGTTACTAGAAAATATTAAAAGTAACGCTAATGAGAACCGTGTTTGGTGTTTGATTTCTAGTTTATTCGTGAGAATTATATGTTCTTGTTAATCTTCTGCGGTACTTTTCTGTACTTCTGTGCTTAATGGAAGTTGACGGTTATAATTATTTGGATTGCATTTGGAATTTTTATTTGTTCCGCATTCGCCTCACGAAGTTTTGCCCCACGTTAAAAGTTCCGTATTCGTCCTATATTTTATTTTGTTTTAGCCCCAAAAATATTACACTTGGGACGAACGCAAATTTTTTTGTACCTCGCGGCATGTTGTGGGTTCGATTTGCGTCCTTACCATTACTGAGATTAAATACGATAGTTGGTCGTGACGAAGCCCCAATGAGTACTGAGCTAAAACTGGATGGTGCATAATTCTGCATATTCGTAAAAAAATAAAATGTTTCGATTAAAGGATGAAAACGAACGTCAGGCGTGCCTTGAACTTAAACTAGCGGCCCGCCCCGACTTCGTCTGTGTTAGACATGTTTATTCCTTGAGGTTGATTTTTTTAAAATCCTTTCTTAGGATTTTAATACATAATAATATAACATATTTTTATGTACGTTATAAAATAAACCTCAGTGTCAAATTTCGGCTTTCTAGACGTTCGTTAATCGTCAAAATAACAAAATAAACGATGTTATATAATATAAAATATCGATTGCAATTTGATTTTATGCATCATTATATTCATTATGCATTAATTCGGCCATTATCTTAGTGACTGTTACTAGTTCATGTTTAATTTACATTTATAACAAACCAGTAAGTTTTAATTACATTGTAGGCTTGAGATCTCATTCACCGTGTGAAAGTATGTGTAAAAGTTGTTTTATACGCTTCCTAAAACCGGTATTGCGTCTCTTTCTTGCATTATAGGTAGACGGCTCTGCTGTCTCTGTCGTACAATGCAATGTCGCAGATACCGTTGCGAGTAGTGTTGCGAATCGAGTATGTATCGATTAATTTAATTGTTTGGTGCAATCGATTTAGATTTATATTTATTTAGAAATTTTATTAAGGCTTGTCACGATTTTTTTTGGTCGGACAGGTACACAACTACACCACGTAGTTGTGTTCTTGTGTGTGAATACAGGTCTTCAATGTTTATTCATAGGTATGTTTTGTTTTTATAACCGTTTTACTATCATAAGGTTACCAATAGTGCAAAATTTTGGAGTTACAAATTTTGACAACTCCCGCACTAAGGAAGAAGCGCGGTTGCCGAGGACTTAACAAACATACAATTCACGGACACAAATTGCCCCCAGAGTCGGAAAAAACATTTAAGAATCAGATGAACAGATGGCTTACATTATGATTATATAAAATTTATCAAATCAAAGTATTGTAAAGTAATCAAATTATCGAACCGATTTATCGAATAACGAAAAACATACAATTGGGGACATCACTATTAAAGTAATGTATACCTAATATGAAACATGTTTTTGTGGTATTATCACGATTACTGTAACACTTCGAGTATGTTAGCATATATTTCTAATAAGTTTGCGGTTATTTTGAGGTCAGACGTATTTCTGTTGTATGTCGAGGCTATTTTTAATACTACTTAGATGGCAAACAAGCATACGTCCCGCCGATGGTAAGCAGTTACGGTCACGTACGGGTACGGCCAACCCAAAAAAATGATTTTTGGGTTGATTGAATTTCCCCGGAATAGGAAAACGTTTCGTTAAAACGCATCCCTAAATGAGCTCAGTGAAACGCTTAGATATTTTGATATTTTCTCTATATTTTTCTTTCTTCAAAAGAGTTTAACAACAATTAAATCACACGATGAAATAAAAAAATAAATCGCGTTTTGACTTCTATCAGAATTCGCAAATGACTGTCATTTTTTTATTTAACAATATCAATTTTAAATATTTGCATTAATCTCATTAAACTAAATAAAAGTGGTGTAACAAGTAAATAGTTTATAATTTCAATTTTATAATTACTGATGATAGAATGAGAGATTATGTATACCTACTAGATGTACCCATATTATAAAGAGGTAAAGTTTGTGAGTTTGTGACGTTGTGCGTTGTAATCTCTGGATCTACTGAACCGATTTTGAAATTTTTTTTGTCAATAAAAAGCCACGTTATTTGTGAGTGTCATTGGCTATATTCTTTTTCAAAACATTATGGGATCTCGGGAAATGCCACCCGTGCAAAGCTGGGTCGGGCAGCTAGTAGATGTAATAATAAAATTATAATAGCAACCCATAAATGTCCCACTGCTGGGCACGGGTCTCCTGTCCTCTATCGAGAGAGAGAGAGAGGGTTTAGGCCTTAATTCGCACACGCTGGCCTAATGCGGGTTGGTGAATCAGACATATCACGATGTTTTCTTTCACCGTTAGCAGATGGCGAATCATTTGATTTGCTTCATAATAAAATTACTCCTATTCCATTCCACGTTTATTAATAAGACTGCACAGATTTATCTATGGTCACACTGCCAGCGAGCTACCATACCTATAAACCTCTAAGTACTGGACCAAAAAGGTTTGTTTAATTAAGGGCTTTACCAGTGTCTACCACAGATAATACATAACCTTGACAGATAGTTACTATGGATACCTATAAGGATATAATTATGCAAGTGAATGTTGACTTTAATAAGAAATAGAAGCCGACCTTAGACTAATTTGCTAAATGCTATAGACAGTATAGACTATTCATATATATTTTATTGCGTTTGGTAAGACTTAGCCAATAGTTTTATCCTCACGATTTATTTAAATATCCATACTAATATTATAAATGTGAAAGCAACTCTGTTTGTCATGTATTTTACCTTTTCACGTTAAATACAGAGAAGAATACGAACACTTATACAATGTCTTTGACTGCCTCGGTGGTCCAGTGGCCGCAGTATGCGACTGCAGTGCACGAGGCTGTGGATTCGATTCCCACACAGGATAAAACTTTGTGTGACCCGTTAATTGTATTTATGTAAAGTCCCCCGCGACACAGAGCTAGTTCTCTAGTGCGGGAGTTGTCGTTTAAAAACAAATTTAAACGTATAAAATCAGTTAAATGTCAAGTCTATAATATTCGTCGATAGTTGCGCGTACGCCGCCGCACTGGTCGCCACAGGTCGCTGTCAGACCTTGGAGTACGTTTCCTATACAGCCTAGTTGTTTGGCGCCTATTATGTTCTGGCTAACAAGTGCGAATATAACATAGATACTTGTATTTTTAATATTATAGGTACATGAATAGTTATTAATATTAAAGTAACCTAACCTAACGTACTTACAAACAATCAGATATTGTATTTAAAGGTATACATAGATTAACTACGTTATGTTAACAAACGCATGCGATTTTCATGTAATGTAGATACTTACTTAATTCATTTTAAACTAAAATGAAAAAAAAAAACTACAAACTATAAAAAAAAATTAATATCTTTAGATTTTAATGTTTTTTTTTTTAGTTGCTATTTTTTAATAGCAACTAAAAAAAGTGTGCGTGTGTGTGTTCATGAGCAAACAAAGATAAAGATAAAAATCTTTCTAAAAAATGTATCTTTCGCGTTATCCTACGTTTAAGGCAGGGAAAATGTCATCAATTGTATAATAAAAAAAACACTACAAATTAAAAAAACTTTTTAAAATCATAAAATAGCATTTCGAACATGTGTGTGTACATAGGTAAACAAAGATAAAAATATTTCTAAAAATTATTATCCTCCGTGTTATCCTACGATTGTAAAAAAAACTAGGAAAATGTCATCAATCATTGTATAATAAAAAAAATGTTGACTAGCTAACTTTAGGATGTCGGTTTTTCGTGACGCGTGCACGCGCGCATCTTAAAAACTACTCTTATAATTTTTCCCTAACGCACTAAAAGAAGTATAACTTCAAAAGCAGAAGATCAACTGCATTAATGACATTGAAAGAAAAGTAGTTGATTAAGGATTTTTCTTAGGAATTCAATTCATTCGAATGAAAACACAGAGTAAAGCTAGTTATCAATAAATCCATTCACATAATAGGCCCATAATTATTTACTTACGATAAGACTTAATAATAAATATTCACGGTTGTTTCCCATGAGGGTAGGCAACAATGAACCAATAACATCCTGTTTCGAAGCTTCACACAAGTCATAACTTGCATTACTTTGTACTTGTTTCGTAACTTTATAACAACACTGAGATTTATTATTAAATAATGAAAGAGTTCCGTAGCATGCAGATACTGAAAGAAATATACATATACATTTTTTATAGGTACGTCTATATTGTTTAATCTAGCTGTTGTCCGCGGCTCCGCCAGAGTAGATGTCGGTTATCGTGATAAAAATTAGCCTGTATGCTATTCCAGACTATAATCTATCCCTGTGCCAAATTTCATCCAGATCCGTTCCGTAGTTTTTGCGTGAAAGAGTAACAAACATATATCCATACATTCTTACAAATTAGTAGGAGAAGTACGCATGCCACCCCGCCCGCGCCTAGGCGCCCGAGGGAGCGAGGCGGTTATGTCAGGCGGTTATGTCAGGCTCTTCGGCCTAGAGTGCCGGCATATCGACTGAAACCTTCATGGGCTTATTCTTCGCTTTAGTGGATGGACCACTGAAACTTGATAATATCAGTGGTTCACCATAACTCCGCGCTCGTCCCTACGCGGAAGGTATCGGTTGGTGGACTTTTATGTCCTCTATTTATGCACTTTTTTTTCTGATTTTTAACAGTTACAAACTTTTGAAATTCTTATTAAGTTACATAGATAAAAATAAGCTTTCAAAGTCGACAGCAGAAAAAAAACTAAATCCCAAAAAATATGACCGCTACAAAAAACGCGATAGATTAAAAAATAAGTAGGTAGGTACTGAAGTAAAGATTAAAAAGTAAGTACTACATTATTAATAGTAATTATCTACTTAGAATCTAGACAGGATCTCAAATGAACACCGTCTAGCTTAATAATTTAAAGTCATCGTTCCGGTTTTACGATATAAAAAAGGAACCCTAATAAATGCGTTTAATCCAGAGCCGTTGAAAGAAGTGATATAACCTTATATTGAATTAATGATACACCGTGTATTTCCTGACCGGTGCAGGCGCCCCCTCTCAGTTTCCCGCCGCGCCTCGCAAGCGAGCGACGTCAATGCAACTGCCATTTTTAAAAAAACAAAACGTCATGCACCGTTCGGAAATTGAATAACAAAAGAGTTTTTAACAATAAGTTCGTTTGTGATTAGTGGAATGTGTTGTTTGTTTCGTTTTTAAGGATTGCACTTATTTTTTTTATAAGGGTGAGTTTATCAAAATGTTTTTGTTACTTAAAAGCTTTAATGTACTTGCAATGTTCGTTTGGTTGTATGCTTCAAAATTTGCAAACCATTATTGACTTTCTACTTATTGTTTAAAGCTGAAATTTGACTTTATGTAAATCCAATGACAATGTAATAATGATGGAACTAGTTTGATAAAGCAGTCAGAAAGTGTTCAAAGCTCCTCATATATCAAGATAGCCCCGTAGTGATTACGCTCGTCTTTTTTTTTAAGTTCATGAGGTTATTGCCTCGTGCGTGTAATAGTAGTAGGTAATAGTACATGCATCTATCGTGTTGAGAGCCTGCATACGATTCCTTGTTCGGATAAGATAAAGCCTTACTTTAGTCTGGAGTGTAGAATATCTATAATTATACAATAGCTGGTGAAACGTATAGTGTATCTATGACTACTCCTTTAGGCTAAGGTGATAGGGTCATCAGTCATTTATAAAGCAGTACAAGTAATGTCCATAGACTATGTTATCCGCCTTAGATTATGTACACTTACCTATACTTAAATATACCTATTCTAAATATAAAAAAATGTTGTTATGCCTGACAGGGTCCGTAATGTCCGCTTTTAGCCTCTTTTTACCACCTAATATAACATTGCAAAATGCAAATAAATGATATAAATCTGAATACTTAATCCAAGGGATACCGCTTGCCATAAGCCGGACCGATTGACATTTGTTTTTAAAGACAACTCCCGCCCTAGAGAACAAGCCCTGGGTCACGGAGGACTTTACAAATATATAATTAACGGACACAAAGTACCTACACTCAGATTTGGGACAGCCATTTATGGATCACATACATTTTTGTCCTGTATGGGGATCGAACCTACAATACGCCGCGCAGTGGTAAATGGGGAGGTAATCATTAAGCCACTGAACCAACCATGCTAAAGCATATATTTTTATACTATAAAAATATATGCTATATTTTTATAGTATTTGCGATTTATTGTTAATGATATTCTTAGCCATTAAAATGCTTATCTTTGTGAATATTTTTCTCAATGTCGTGAGTAGATTTCGACATGATAATGATGCTAGCTAAAGTCACGTTTTGTGGTTCTGGCTGGACGGTTGTCTGCATATCATTAGCCTGTATACTCTTTGTATATCTCATCATATAAATAACTAGCTTCTACACGCGACTTCGGTTTTTTTAGTTGTTGCCGGCGGCTCCGTCCGCATAGATATCGGTTATCGCGATAAATATATGTAATAAGTAGTCTATATGCTATTGCAGACTATAATCTATCTCCGTGCCAAATTTCATCCAGATCCGTTCAGACCCTCTAGACAAGTGGCATAAATGGTAGTCGAATCGAAATAAGCCCGGTTTAGACTCCGTTTTGATGAATCAGTTGCCCGCGGCTCCACCCGTGTGGATGTCCGTTATCGCGATAAAAAGTACTGTATGTCCTTTCCTAGGATATCATCTATCTCCTTGCCAAATTTCATCAAAATCTGTTCAGCCGTTTAGTCGTGAAAAGGCAACAAACAAACATTCAAGCAAACAGAGTTACCTTTTCATATACATAATACGTTTTCATAAACATTAGGTTTCTTGAAATCTATCCATACTAATTATAGATAGATTTCAAGAAACCTAATGTCACTTCACCGGTATTCTAACTATCCATATGCAAAAAAAAATAACAATGATATCCGATCGTCGAATTTGGATATGAACAAAGATTAAAAAATCAAACAAGCATTTGCATAAAGTGAAAGTAACGACAATAAATAATTTATACACGAATATATTGAGATTCTAGCTGTTGCCCGGCCGGCTGATTCTCTAAGAAACAGCGATGGCAAACTGACAGTTGTGATCGCACACTGACAGTTGTGATTGCTCGGTGACGGCACAATCTATTGACTAAACGTCAAAAAGGGCTCTTACGGAATACCGATTTTCAATCTGACAGCCAGATTTTGCTCGGTTTTTGCGGTGGCTCGGTATTTGCTCTTACGGAATACCCCTGCGGGCTCCACCCGCGTGGCAAATAATACAACTCGCCAGATGGTTTATGGTTATCGTGCGGCTATGGACGCTTGCAATACCAGAGGTTATCTATTACTCGTTGCCAACCCATTTTATCTCTGGGATAGAAAACCTTACTTTCAAAACGCATCCCAAAATGAGCGCTGGAGACCTGTTTTTATACACAAGAACACTACACCGCTGTGTGTGTAGTTATTAGGATGTGGTCTTCTATAAGGTGGAGACCCTTTCTCAGTGCTTGCTCGCTAGTACGGTGCCCTACCTCTATTTTTTTTATACTACTTCGGTGGCAAACAAGCATACGGCTCACCTGATGATGTAGCCTATGGACGCTTGCAATACCAAAGGTATCACTTGCCAATCCATTGTTTTACACCAGGGCTTTAAGATGAGAGTATCCCCAGGATAGGAATACGTTTCTTTCAAAACGCATCCCTAAATGAGTGCTGGAGACCTGTTCTCATACAGAAACACTACACCGCTGTGTATGTAGTTATTTAGCTGTGGTCTTCAATAATTTGGAGGTCCTTCCCCAGTCGGGCTTGCTCACTAGTACGATGCCCTACCTCTCTTTTTAACTAACATTCGTAAATATTAATATGCAAATACAATTTACGCTTTAGTTATGTATGTAGGTATATATTTACATAATTGCGAATTAATGCTTATCCATACACATCAATAAATCAATACAGATTTTAAAATAAGTACTTACCTACATAAGTAGTTATCTATGCTACTTATCCTTACTAATATTATAAATGTGAAAGTTTGTAAGAATGGATGGATGGATGGATGGATGGATGTTTGTTACTCTTTCACGTAAAAACTACTGAACGGATCTGGATGAAATTTGGCACAAAGATAGATTATGGTCTGGAATAACACATAGGCTACTTTTTGCAGCGATAACCGACATCCACGCGGGCGGAGCCGCGGGCAACAGCTAGTAATAATAATATAAATAGGAAAGATTTGTATTTCGGTATGTGACGAATAAACTCAAAAACTACTCGACCGATTTAAAAAATTCTTTCACCATTCGAAAGCTACATTATCAGCGGGTAACATAGGCTATATTTTATTGAAAAAATTACGGGATAAAAGTCCACCCGTGCCAAGGCGGGACGAGCCGCTAGTTATATATAAGTACAGGGCTCCAAAGCTTATTAAGGGATGCGTTTTTAACGACGATTCCGTCACGAACACGTCGACGAAAATTCCATCATAATACCCTGGAGATTATTTCTAGGCCGGCTACACGAAAGTACTGCAAGCATCCTTAGGCTACGGTAACTGCTTACCATCAAGTGGGCCGTATGCTTGTTTGCCATCTAAGTATTGGGTATAAAAAAAACAATGAAATCATCTCATAACGTCGTAAGTTTTTTTTTTCTTGTACTTTAAATGTAAACAAATTGAGGTGTTTCGATATTTTAATACAAAGAATAGCATTGCATAGATTTTATAATGCGGCAGTTGTCAATGTTATTGTGTGGTTGTGTAATGTGTGTTGTTTTAATAAACAAAATACTACAGCCAGCGTTGTTTTACTACTAAAATAGTAATATCGCTATTAAAAATCCTGTGATCGAAGATTGCATCGACTACCGATACGCGACGTCCAAATCTTCCCATCTAATACTTCGTCGGTCGAATCACGAATCTAAAAAATCGGCGATTTTGAGCTATTTCTGTAATCGTAATGCATAGGCAATTTTTTATCATGTCACGAAATGACGTAACTAAAATCTTAACGGACCAAAAAATCACGAAAAGTAATGAATCTTTTCTTTAAAAAAATTGCTCCACAACTAGAAGAATACCATGAAAAACAAATATACGTATTGAATATAAAATTAGTTGCTGATCTAAATGCATCCCGTAGAAGATTTAGGTAGGAAGTTATGATCGTGAAAAACTACCTTTCTTAAAAAAACCCGCCAAATGCGAGAAGGACTCGCGTACCGAGGGTTCTGTATAAAAATTATGGATTTCGAAATTTTTCTTTATCTGTGCTATAAGACTTCAAGATTCTGAGTTTACGGGAAGTACCCTGTCGGTTTCGATTACTTTGCGAGTCTCGAAAATTTGCGGCAATTTGCGGCATAAACGGGTGTATCTTTTGATTGCGTAGGCTTAGAAGTTTGATTTTTTCACAGCTTTAAGGGACAGTAGACCTGAGTATTTGATCTTTTTAGCTTGATACCTCCACGCGTTCCTGAGAAAAAGGGTCTAAAACAGACAAACGGACGGACAACAAAGTGATCCTATAAGTGTTCCGTTTTTTCTTTCGTGGTACGGAACCCTAGAAAAGCAGCTCTACTGAACAATTAGTAAATTTCAGATACAACCGACGACTCGAAGGACAGACTTATATAGTAAGTAACAATCGCATCTACATTTCGCAACGTATTGCAAGTAATGCACATGTCGAAAACATGGCCATGGCTTCGGCGTCCATATGTGCTGTTGTAACTTGTTCCATTGTGTTACGTAGTGCAATGGCATCACAATGGTCTTTACGAACTGCTTCTTCATCAGTCCTTTTATCTGTGAATAGCATGGAAGATTCCCATGAATAATGCGCCCAAACTGGTGTCCTTCTCTTATCGTTTGGTTATTGGCCAACCTGGTGACAGAGTTATTTAGATAGCCTATATTTAAGCCTTTGTCGTGATCTAACGACTGATAACAGTCGGGGCCAACTTTTAACGAGCCCTCCGAAGCACGGAGACGCTCAGATGAAATACCACTATGCGGTCACCCATCTATAGGGTTACCGCGCCCTTGGTAGCTTACCCCGCTGATCGTTTACCGAACAGCGAGTGCACCTTGCTATGAGCGCCTCTAACTGGTGTTAAAAAATGTTTACAAACATTATCTAACACTAAACATTTAGTAACAAATGTTAGGAGTTGTTACATTCTGTTAGGAATAGGTATAGGTAGATATCGGAGTAGCACACGTAATCTGTTGCCGTCAACAGTAGCTTAGGTACATTTCAGCTATCACTATCTCTTTCTGTGCCATTACATTCTGTATTATCTATCGCATTCGTTCTTGATATCTATAAGCAAGTACGCACTAATAAAGGAACAAAACTGAACGCCGGCCGCTCAGTATGAAGGTAGCTTATCTTTATTTTTAACTAGGGGTTGCCCGCGACTTCGTCTGCGTGGTAATTTGGAACGTACATTTCCCCGATTTTGCTTCACTACTGCTCCGCTCCTATTGATCATAGCGTGATGTTATATAGCATATAGCCTTCCTGGATAAATGCACTATTCAACAAAAAAAGATTTTTTTAAATCGAACCAGTACTTTCTGAGATTAGCGCGTTCAACCAAATAAACAAACTCTTCAGTTTTATAATATTAGTATAGAAGTATAGATATCATTTGTTGTTTTTTTATTTTTTTGTTTTTAAAAAGACAACTCCCGCACTAGAGAACAAGCTCTGTGTTGCGGGGGACTTTACAAACATACAATTAACGGACACAAATTACACCCAGACTCAGAACAACTCTTTGTGGGTCACACAAAGGTTTCTTCCTGTGTGGGAATCGAACCCACAACCTCGTGCACAGCAGGCGCATACTGCACCCACTGGACCACCAAGGCAGTCAATGGTTCTAATCGTTCGTGTAAATCATGCTAGAGCCTTTATAACCTATACTAGTTAGCTTATACATGTACCTAACTATACGACCTTCATACATAGCCTTCAAGAAAAAAACATATTATATCGTGCATAACATCAATAAATATACGTAGATATGTATGTAATTGTTACATTTTGATGTTTACACGCTCAAGATAGATACACCCCAAATATGTACAGAGCGTAACGAGTACGTTTTGTAATGGTTCCTTAGTTTGTTTTGTGATGTTTACATGCATTTATAGTCCAGTCAAATTAGCATTTCAATTCGGAATTTGGGGGGGTCGCCCGCGTCTTCGCCCGCGTGGTAATTTGGACTTTTTTCCCCGATTTTGCAACATATCCCACTATTGCTCCGCTCCTATTGATCATAGCGTGATGTTATATAGCCTATAGCCTTCCTAGATAAATGCACTATACAACAAAAAAATATTTTTTTAAAATCGAACCAGTACTTTCTGAGATTAGCGTGTTCAACCAAACAAACAAACTCTTCAGCTTCATTTATAATATTAAATATAGATATTACAATTGTAAATTTTATTACATAATTTTTTCATGCGCTCAACCGTTTTTGAGATACAGTGAGGAGAGTGCGCTGCACTATCTATTCACACTATTTCACACATTATCCTGAAAATCCCTTACACAATCATATTTATTTAAACAATACAGATTTTCCTCTAATTTAGGCTTCATTCCAGTAAAAACATTACCAACTGTTACCAACTGTAGGTATGCAAATGTAAAATGTACTATTTATTGTAAAATTAACACCATTATTTCTTATGATTACATTTTGTCCGTGTGGTGTCGTTCCATTCCGAGTTTCTCGAGGATGTCGTGGGAGTCGACTAAGGGAGTAAATCAGGCAGACAATGCCACTGCAAGAGAGGAAAGAATTGAAAATAACCCTATACCAACCGCTCTGGCCAGCGTGGTATAGTAGGGCTACAGCCAATTCGCTGTCATGGGTAGGGCCTAGAGAAGAATTGGCAAGAAACTCTGGCTACTCTTTTTAATCGCCAAGGTATAATATTTATAATTTGGTATGAGTTACAATTAGAAGTAGATAACAAAAAGGTACGGAACCATCAAAGGTACCAACCAGTTTCATTGTGTCATTGTAAAACTTGTGATTAGGTACCTATATAGATACAGGTTTATAAAAGTTTTTTTATAAACCGGGCGGCTAGGGCATACAATTGATTGGGAAAGGACCTCCACCTTACTGTAGACCACCGCCAAATAACTACGTACAGCGGTGTAGTTGTGTTCCCGTGTGTGAGTTCAAGTCTCCAGCGCTCATTTAGAGATACATTTTTATCGAAACGTTTTCCAATCTTAGGAGTACTCCATCATAAAACGTTAAACGTAGTTATAAGAACTTTACGGGACTGCATAGTCATTTCTCTCCAATATCTCTCCATAATATCTCTCCAAGTGTATGTAGGGAAACCCGTGCCCAGCAGTAGGACGTTTAGGGGTTGAGATAATGAATTAATTCATAGGCGTCATATTCCTCAGCATGAATCTAAATCGTGCCAGTAGACAAGCAGCTGCCTATTAGATAACTCAGATGTAATAATGCTAGATATACTTATATTATTTACAATAATAATCTTACACAACAGTATTAATCTATTCATACTTGAGGTTCTCTTTGCAAAAATACGCCCTTATAAATGTATGCCAAACAATCTGGTTGTATAATTATCTAACTCTAATGAATAGGTGAACAGAATACGTGGACAGATTAATTTATAGCCGACATAATTACGTATATTTTGATAAACACACATAATGAGATTAATAATACTGTATCGTGAGATATCTAAGCGTTTAGTCGAGTTAGTTACTTGGGTCACAGATATATATACATCTCGGTGGTCCAGTGGTAGCAGTATGCGCCTGCTGTGCACGAGGCTGTGGGTTCGATTCCCACACAGGACAAAACTTTGTGTGACCCAAAAAGAATTGTTCTGAGTCTGGGTGTAATTTGTGTCCGTTAATTGTATGTCCCCCGCGACACAGAGCTTGTTCTCTAGTGCGGGAGTTGTCTTTTTTAAAACAAAACAATACATACAAAGAGTCGGCACCGCGCTAACTCGGGCTAACCTGCGGGCTAAACTTTTACTATCTATCCGACACTAGATGTCAGTATTCAACACTGACACGATCCAGTGCAGCGTGGCAATGTGGCCTGTCTTTTGCACACCTTTCCCCAGAACTGCTATCTCAATCAGATATTTTATATTTATTTATAAGGAGGGGGCAGATAGACATAAGAAGAATAGCAAGTGAGAAATTTAAAGGTATTTACCTAATTTACTTATGTATCTATCAACACAAGCAGGGCATGATATTTAGATGTCCCATCTTTCGATTATTTTTTACTAGCTGTTCCCCGCGGCTCCGCCCGCGTGGATATCGGCTATCACTGTAAAAAGTAGGCTATGTGTTATTCCAGACAATAATCTATCTGTGTGCCAAATTTCATCCAGATCCATTTAGTTGTTTTTACGTGAAAGAGTAACAAACATCCATCCATCCATTCTCACAAACTTTCACATTTATAATATTAGTATAGATATAAGTAGGTATATATATTATGTAGAAACGTATAAAACCAGTCATCGTACAAAATCCTACATCCTAATAAATCATTAATGTTGTACACAATAAGTTGTTGTTGTAATCGAGTCAATATATTCTCTGTTCTTAGAAGTACATAAATAAGCATGAGGTATTGCGCTTTGATGAGCTACGTACGTAAGTACAACACTATCGCTTGATGTCAGATAAGGTGTGGGCTATACGAGTGTGAATATTTCCTTTTTCTATACTAATATTATAAAGCTGAAGAGTTTGTTTGTTTGTTTGAACGCGCTAATCTCAGAAAGTACTGGTTCGATTAGAAAAATTCTTTTTTGTTGAATAGTGCATTTACCCAGGAAAGCTATAGGCTATATAACATCACGCTAGGCTGTATAACATCATGCTATGATCAATAGGAGCAGAGCAGTAGTAAGATATGTTGCAAAATCGGGGAAATATTCGTTTCAAATTACCACGCGAACGAAATCTCGTCGCGGGCTACCCCTATTTTTAAATAAAGACAACTTCTTAGTGTCGCTAGGACTTTACAAACATACAATTAACGGACACAAATTACAACCAGATTCAAAACAACTGTTTCTGGGTCACACACAAAGTTTTGTCCTGTGTGGGAATCGAACCTACAACTTTGTGCACAGCAGGCGGATACTGCGGTCACTGGACCACCAAGGCAGGCAGTGTTAGTAGGTTAAAATACTACGTTTCAAAATAATTGCCTCGTAATTATCGTATGGACTCGATACTAGATTTTGCCTACGGCTTTATTCAAGTGGAATGTTGAACAGTAGCCTGTTACACTTACGAAATAGTCGACCTTTCTATTAGTATTAAATCATCTTATTAAATCTTTGTATAAAAATGAATCCCTATTTCCCTTGGCCACGGCATCACGCGTGAACGGCTGGACCGATTTCAGTTATTATTTTTTTGTTGTGTTTGTTATTGTCAGGAGAAGGTTCTTATGTAAAAAAATAAGAAAGTTGCGCAGAAAATCAGAAAATTTTAAGGCGGTACAAAGTTCGCCGTGTCAGCTAGTCTATACAAATATGATAAAGTTGAAGAGTTTGTTTGTTTGTTAGAACGCGCTAATCTCATAAAGTAGGTACTGGTTCGATTAGAAAAAAAATTTGAATAGTGCAATTATCCAGGAAGGCGATAATCGTGTGTCGTGTGAAAGAGTAACAAACATCTTACATTCTTAAAAACTATCGCGTTTATAATTTTAACTTTTTTTTAAACTCAGATATAGACAAAATAGTAGATGGTATTCAGCCATCATCATGCCAATGTAACCGACCACCTAAAAATTTTCACTCGAGATTTTATACCTACACTAGTGGACCTGGCAGACGTCGTCCTGCCGGAAAAAGCTGAAATACCGACAGCAGCGCCACCTACCGGGTCCAATTGTGAATCTAAACCATCCAGGGAACTAAACCATCCATTGTGAATCTAAACCATCCCTACCCGAACACACACACAAAATTTCATCAAAATCGGTCCACCCGCCTAGGAGGAGTTCAGTCACATACACACGCACACAAGAAATATATATATTAAGATAACAAAACCGTTTGACCAACATTTAAGTTTAAATTAAACACCATATCAATAGGAACAGTACTTTAACGAGTACATAAGCCTCAGTGAACGCATTTAGGTCGCATACGCACAACGAACGGTACCTACTACAGCAACCAGTTCTAAAGCCATCCTAATATACATACCTACATATCATCATGCCCATCTCCCATTGGGGTAGGCAGACACTTTGATACGCCAATGCTTCGATCCAGACATACCTACTTCTTTCGCTTCCTCTACATTCATCAATCTATTCATACATGAACGTAGATTTCAACTTGTGAATTGTATCGTCGAGCTATTAGATTATTATTTTTGAATATGGAAAGCGTTCGGTAACCAAAAACTTCAACGCGCCTAAAAAACTTTTAACTTAATAAAACTTTAAACTGCAATCGTGTATTGATAATTACACAATCAATACACAATCGCAGTTGTACACCGCGCTTTACATCAAGTCATGTGTGCCATACACACCGGTACCAAAGACTAGTTGATGATTATCCTAATGCATACTCAACATATTGTGCGCTCAGAGCTCTTAATGACCATTACATCGAATTTTCTTTATGGTTGAACAACGTTCAGGGTCCAGACGCTGGAATAATAGGCTCACGCCAAAATAAAACTTTATTATGAGGTTCCTAATTCAAATGACAGATCAACAATTTAACCTTATATCCATCTCAGCCATAAGACGTCCACTGGCTGGATATAGTACTCCCCCAAGGTTTTCCACATCGTTCGGTCCTGAGCTGACCTTGTCCATCGATTGCCCGCGACCTTTACCAGGTCGTCGGTCCACCTTGTTGGACCTTATATACTACAGTAAAATTGTGAACGTAACCATATTGCGATTCAGAAATGCCGTAACACCGACATCTATCGTAATATGATGTGAACTGTTTTTTTTTCTTTTATTTAACATATAAAATACAGTTTAATAATTTAGTAACATAGCATATTTAAACCACAAAGGTTTGTTCTTATTGCTATAGGTAATCCACATCGATACAAATATTTGTTAATTTAGCAGGAGTTTAGTAAATACATAATTATTACAAATTAGTCGCAACTACTAATGTGTTGTAAAAAGTAGGACTTGAATATTACTTTAATATTGTTTGTATTAATTTTATCACGTTTATTTATATGTATTACAATTTTACAGTATTATCGAGTCATAGCTCAAACGTATTTGGGTTATTTTACATATAAAGTGGGACATTATGGTTTTCGAGGTTGGTTTTCTGATAGCTATTAGCTATGTTGTAATTAAGGTTGTTGGCAGTCATCAGCCTCTTATGATACCATTGCATAAACGTGTTTTGTCTGCATCAGCTTGCATGCTATCATACTTGTATTTTACAAAAGATTGTAACTATTTGGCGATTAAAAAGAGTGGCCTGAGTTTCTTGCTAGTTCTTCTCAAGGCTCTACGTCAGCGAACTAGCCGTAGGAAAATTTTGCTGACATCATCTTTCTGGTTTATTCATAATTTATGACCTTCATAAGTGTTACTTTGTAACCTAGATGAATAAATGAATTTTGAGTTTGAGTTTGAGTTTGAAACGACGCCGACTAGTACCCCGAAGTCCCGTTAGTACATATTTATCGCTAAAACAGTAGCAAGCGGGAAATGCTTACAAATACGTGTATATAATTACAATCAGGTACCGTACTACACGACATGTGCAAAGCTAGTGTTTATCATGATCACACGTCGCCATGACGAACATAATTGTCTTAGAAAGCCAACGGCACACTTGCCTCTTTCCGCGAACTGACTGCTAGATTTATATAAAAACATTAGCTGCTATTAGCTACCATATGTAGCTTGTTACGTGATATTTATTATGTGAAACAGATGTAGAAATGGTTTTCCTGGTTGAATGGTTGAATTTTGGCTGGCCTGAGTATTTTGCTAGTTCTTCTCATGGCTCAACTAGCCGTAGGAAAATTCAGCTGATATAATCTATCTGGCATAATCATAATTTATGACCTTCATAAATGTTACTTTGTAACCTAAATAAATAAGTTTAATTTGAGTTTGAGTTTTATACGGTGATCAGTTTCAACAAATACTTAGGTTAAAATACTTAATTTAAAATATAAATTACTGCAGATTACGGACTGATACTAACTTAAGTTTTATTTGTTACCCTCTTTGTTATTTTAGGGTTAAACATTCCGGCCGCAGATGGTTGCCAGAAGTGCCTTTTATTATTATGCAGAGTTATAAGAGTTCGTTTGTGAATTTTCATGACTTATGAAATGACAAAAGTAAATACGTTGCTGGCTCTTGGTCCATAACTATGAATTAAATATAATAAATTGCTATCAATCAATCAGTATGTCGCAACCTGGCTATAGTCTTACCCACTCCACCTACATTATATAAGATCCACGTAATACTTAAGCCTTAGATCACAACATTCTTCAAGTTCAACTTAATGGTCAAGACCATTATAAATACATAACGCATTATATAAAATATACTAATATAAAGCTAAAGAGTTTTTTCTGTCTGTGACCAGAGTCACAGACAGACAGATTATGTTAAGCAGGTACCGTAGCCTATACACTTCTCAACCCATTAACGTCCCACTGCTGGGCACGGGTCTCCTCCATAAATTTGGAGGGATATTAGCCTACTTATACCACGCTGGCCAGACGGGTTGGTATTGGGTTTCATTTCGAGTTTTCCTTCTCTTGCAGTGGATATCTGTACCGTAGCCTATGGACGCTTGCAATACCAGAGGTATCACTTGCGTGTTGCTAACCCATTTTCTTACACCAGGTCTTTAAGATGGGAGTGTCCCTGGTATACGTTTTTTTCAAAATGCATCCCTAAATAAGCGCTGCAGACCTGTACTCACACACAGGAACACAACTACACCGCTGTGTATAGTTATTTGGCTGTGGTCTTCTGTAGGGTGGAGGTCTTTCCCCAGTCGGGCTTGCTAGCTAGTATGGTGAGGTCTTGAGAAGGGCATGGAACAATAAACGTGTGACTCAAATCCAAATAAAACGCAAGTGAAACCGCAGTAACCAGCTAGTATTACATACGGTTACTGAAGTAATACAAAGCCAGCCACTGTGTTAGGAACAATAGTACGGCATAACAATAGATCTGATCTACCTGTACGCTTACAAAATGAGTAAGTTAGATTAAAATGAATTAAGTATTTAATTAGTGCGTTTTGATAATATCACGTGGGTTTAAGATTGCAAGTTTATCATTCTAGTAATATAATACAATGGACCAAGAGCCAGCCACGTATTTACTTTTGTCATTTCATAAGTCATGAAAATTCACAAACTAACTCTTATAACCCTGCAGAATAATAAAAGACTCTTCTGGAAACCCCCTGCGGCCGGGGTGTTTAACCTTAAAATAACAAAGAGGGTAACAAATAAAAGTTTTATTTGTTACTCTTTTATACCTGCAGAATAATAAACAGTTCTTCTGGCAACTTTCCGCGGCCGGGGTGTTTAACCCTAAAATATCAAAGAGGGTGAGAAAAAATTAAAATAGAAAATACTGCCATTTTCATTTACTACAGCTTTTAAGACTGATTAGTATTATTCCTAAAAGCTGTAGTAAATGATTTACTTTACTAAAGTACTCGATTATTACCTATTTGCTTAGCACCTACTTATTGAGACCATTCTAATGAGCCCAAACATGCTATATCTGCTGTAAATGGCTGAGGAGTTGGATATCAGCAGATTACTTGATGCTGCAGCATCAGCTCAAGGTTATCTTTTATTTATTTAATAATAGGTAGATAAAAGATTGTCCACAGTATTCTACAAAGGAAAGCTAAACGCCAAAGGCATTCTCTACCAACCAACCATTGGGTGATGCAGAGATGAACGTAGTAGGTGCAAGATGTGGAAATCAACAGGATCAGAAACAAGATACTTTACATTATAATAATAAAATTCTAATGGTACTTATTATATTTTTTTACCAATTTCAAATGAATTGAAACTGTAAAAGATAATAAAATCCCTTCATCATTGCTGATGACACACGTCACAACGACATTTTAGGATAAATTAAACGATTATTTTTATTAAAATACCGTTTAATACAAACTTTACAAGTTGCATGAACTAAACAGGGCAGTTATACACAAGGCTAAGGTTACAACTAAAGGATGCACACATAACACTTCCGTTAGCCTTAGCCCACGTTAATAACACTTATATCACGATTAACTCGAGTACATTGTTGAATAGCCAGCGGTTCTGGCTTACATCCAACAGGTTTATAATTACGATGCATTATCATAATGTAAGGCAGAATGTCTCTCTAGACTCTGTTGGACTATGTCAAAAAAATAGTTACTGTCCACCGACGGATTTAGAATACAAATGTCTTCATCGAGGAGATATTTTTATACTATTTGGGTGGCAAACAAGCATACGGCCCGCCTGATGTTAAGCAGTCACAAACAAAAAAATATTTTTTCAAATTTAACAAAAAAATATTTTTTCAAATCGAACTCGTACTTTATGAGATTAGCGCGTTCAACCAAACAAACAACCAAACTCTTCAGCTTTATAATATTAGTATAGATATGTACTAATCAAATGATTCACTATCAGTGAGGAAGTCTTTAAAAAAAATGCACGATGAACCCGCATTAGGCCACCGTGTGTAAATTAAGGCTTACACCCTCAATCTATCTCGATAGAGGTGAGGAGACCCATGCCTAGCAGAGA
The DNA here is from genome assembly GCA_947095525.1 of Trisateles emortualis. Lineage (NCBI taxonomy): Eukaryota > Metazoa > Arthropoda > Insecta > Lepidoptera > Erebidae > Trisateles > Trisateles emortualis. The sequence continues at coordinate 2,935,911 of OX352740.1, read as the reverse complement.
CACACATTATGTGTTGCTATTATAAAATATTGTAATGAGTCTGCAACTCAAAACAATGGCCGATCACAGACAATACTGATATGAAAATATAAAAAAAATATAATCTGAACAAGAATGTTAATTTAAACAACGCTTGGGAAAATCTTACCATGGCTCTAACAGTCACTGTTATGCTTGCATTGTAGAATATTTTTAAAGAAAATTATATTGACACTAATTAGATGACATGGGAGTAGAATTTCAAATATGTTCTTTCACCCATCACGTGGTAGATACTTAACTATTGTAAGTGCCAATGTTTCTGTTTTTAATCTTATTGTGTAATTTTTGTCAAAGAGACTATTGGAAAAGTCAGAGAATTATAACAATAAGTATTAATAAGTCAAAGTCAAACTCATTTATTCATTTAGATCAAATACATGATACTTATGAACGTCATAAAAACAAATGCCAGCATACTTTTTTCCTACGGCCAATTCACTGACTATGGTAGGGCCTCGAGAAGAATTGGCAAGAAACTCGGGTCACTCTTTTTAATCGCCAGAATATAACATTTACAATTTGGTATAGGTTACAATATTAGTGGTAACGAAAAGGAACGGAAACCAATATACCATACAGAATTAAATTTAGATAAGTATTTGATTTAATTAATTAAGAAACAATATAATAAAAATAAGATAGAAACGTGTCGAGATCACATTGCATTCTTAGTAAAATCTAAAAGCTATATCTCTATTATTTAAAAATAAATCATGCCAAGATTGACCAGCCACCCCAAGTAGCACCCGTTCACGAGCATGAAGCACGGACCAGCCATCATTTCCTTCGCCATATTAGAGGGAAGGAAATGACCCGGCCAATATACGACACCACAAGCAATGTCATTTCAGTGAGCATGACAATCAAGGACATAAAAAAATAAAATAAAAACTAAATAGAAAGTCAATAATGATCACAAAACGCTTCATATGACATAAATCTGCCACTGAAGTGTAGAAAAAGATTTAACGTTGTACTTATTTGGAACAGTCTATATGGTCAGGTCTCCAGCGCTCATTTAAGGATAAAAGTCAAACTCATTTATTTATTTAGATCGAATGCAAGGAAAACTCATTTATTCATTTAGATCAAATGCAAGATACTAACGTCGTCAAAAACAAATGCCAGCATATTTCTTTTTCTACAGCCAATTTGCTGACTAGTAGTAGGGCCTCAAGAAGAATTGGCAAGAAAATCGGGCCGCTCATTTTAATCGTCTGAGTATAACATTTACAATTTGGTATGAGTTACAATATTTGTGGTTAAAAATATATATACATTTATTTAAAGACAACTCCCGCACTAGGTAACAAGCCCTGTGTCGTTAGGGACTTTACAAACATACACCCAGACTCGGAACAGCCATTTATGGATCACATACATTTTTGTCCCGTAAGGGAATCGAACTCACAATACCATGGGGTAGCAGTGGTAAATGGTTAATAATAAATAATTAATAAGAAAAAAACAAGGCCTGTTCTTAGGCCTATGTCCAGCAGTGGACTGCGATAGGCTGATTGATTGATTGAAGAAAAAAAACAGAGTAAGAATGATAAATTATTTTTTGTACAATGTTAAACTAAATTTCAAGCCAGTATCGCATGACGAAAAGTTATTTTAACAAAAACACACAATATCTTTGTTAAATAAGATAAATAGATACGCCACTCAGTATCACTCACGTTGAATCTTATCGCAGCGATACTAAAAGTATGATAAGGACATTTCTTCACAGGTACTTAGAGATATTACATGATAACAGATGTTCACATACTATGGGAAAAGAGAAATGCTTGATCTTTTCGCGGAAAACGCCGTTGTAAATACTAGTTAGCAAACTTCTTGGAGTAACAACCGTGTGATCTGCCCTCTCCCTCACACCTGATACAGGAGAGGAGACTCGTGCCCAGTAGAGGAAAGTTCCACTGCTGGACACGGGTCTCCGAAAAAATAATCAAAATTGCAACCTATATCATAGATTGCTATTTTTGATGTCTATAGTTATAAAGTCCTTTGTGGAATTTTCCAAATATACTTTTCACGGACACAAAGAACACCCAGATATTAATGACAAATATTTAATACTAGCTGTTGCCCGCGGCTCCTCCCGCGTGGATGTCGGTTATCGCTGTAAAAAGCCTATGTGTTATTCCAGACCATAATCTATCTCTGTGCCAAATTTCATCCCGAAAAGAGTAACAAACATCCATCCTTCCATCCATTCTTACAAACTTTCACATTTATTAGTAAGGATGGATTTATTTACAGAAAAAATATACATTTTTTACACGTTATAAATAAAACTAAATTTTAAACTTACAAGTTAAGAAATACATAAAATAGGAATAAAAAAACAAAAACTGTCGTCAAACAAAATATTTAAATGAGTCCCGTGTGACAATCAACAACTGGCGGCATAAATGGCGGCACCAACGGTGCAGTCAAAAACATTAAATTTTTAACAAAAAAATATAAAAACTAAGTAAAAACTCCTTGCCAAAACTCGTTGCGTGCGTTAACGTGTTTTACCTTGATAATGTCATCTGTGCATTGTAGAGATTGTGCCTTGTTGGATATCAAGTACACTCCGTGGGAATTGTGAACATGAACGACGCTAAATGTCGATTTAACTACGATTGGAGGTAGCGTGGGAGATGGCTGTGGCCCAAGGTATAAGACTACGAATAATAAAAAACAATGTACTTAATAATTAAATACCGAACATAAAAAATTGACTAAAGACAAAGGTCGAAAATGTAGGTAAAAAGTTGACTAGTCATAAGTAGAGAAGCGGGTATACGGAAGGCAGACCAAAGCAGACGCAGAATGGTGGCCGCAAAACTGAAAAAGATAAGGCGACATAAAAAAGACGGTGGGAAAACTATGGATGAGCTTGGCACAAGACGGGAACAGATGTGGCGCAAAACAAAAGAACTATACACATCAATGGATGGATAAGGGTTGATAAAGACGAAGATGAATATTTTTGAATACGAACCAGTTGAGAATCGAACCGCTATCCGTTGTAGTAGACGTGTTGTTGAGTGGAGATCGCGGCTTGTACACCTATAGGTCACGCGAGCTGAGTGCGAGAAGCTAGTGATCGCGCCAAGTGTCGTACACTTCGAGAAGCCAATGTCCAGCAGTGGACTGTATATTATGGTAAGCGGGTACTAATGCCGCTTGCAGGGGACATAGTTTCAACACAACAAATGCCAGCATAGGTACTTTTTTCCTTAGGCCAATACCCTAGTCAGCGAATTGGCCTTAGGAAAAAAGTATGCTGGCATTTGTTTAAATGACGTTCATAAGTATCATGAATTTGATCTAAATGAATAAATGAGTTTTACTTTGACTTTGACACATGTTGCCACTCAAAACTAATTAACTAATAACACTCAAAATATTTCCAATTTTTTTGTACATTTCAATTAGGTACTGTTTACTTATTATAAACATTTTAAAAACATGACAGATCGGTCCAGCAGTTTTAAAGTGCTTCATTTACCAAACAGTCTTTATTTTTTGTTTATAACGATCACGTGAGAAACCCTTTCAGTATCAAATAGAAAATCTTTGTCCAGCAGAGAAACATAATATATGGGTTCTTATTATAACTGTCACGTATAAAACATTGTTAGTAAATAAAACTAAAAATTAAGTCGCAGTCTCTCAGACCCTGCCTTGCCATTTTCTAATCTTATCTGTGGAGTATTCGCGCCATCTGAGCCGTCAACGAGAACGCTTGTCATTTGTTTGTTTTTAATAACATGTAGATGATATATCTCTTAGTTTTTTAGATTTTAATCTTTAGAGGAATCTGTTTCTTCACGCTACATTGGTATAGTGCAATGAACTTAGATAAATAGATAATGCAGTTATGTTTATAGATTTATCAGGATTATTTTTATCCTTAGTTTCAGTATTCCATGTTTCTTGATGAAGAAAGTAGATTCTCCAAATTGTCTAACGTGTGGAACTGTCGAGGATGTTTACCATTTACTTATGGAGTGTACTAGAAATAAGAAGGAGAGAAAGTCATTGATGGCTAAAATTAAAACTAGTAAATATGATATTGCTCCCTTATATTGCCACAACCTACTTCAGAAATAGTAGATTTACTTTTAGATTTATTTAGCCATCAATAAACTCCGATCTTAATTTTGTTTGTAAGCTAGTATAAGTTACGCTAAAGGCTGGCATTTCATTGTGAAAAAAGCCTTAAAAAAAATTAGAATTTAAAAAAAAAACCTTTTTTGTAGTGTTTTGTTAAGGTATAGTATGATTTATATAAGAAGTATTTGTAAGTAGAACATTAATTCGTTTAAAATAAACAAATCTCTGTTTGCTATCTGGTATTCGGGTTTTGCAACGTTTACATCGCATTTCTTTCGATGCAAAAAGTAGTGTATAGACGTTGACAGTCAGCTTTTGCATCGGGACTGCACCGATGCAAATGCTAACCTTGTATTGATGCAAATATCCCTGTGTGTAAAGCTTGATAGTTAGCGACTTTATAACGTTTAATTTTTTATATTACCAAGGAGGCAAACAAGCATACAGCCCTAGCCCTAGCCAAGCCTATGGACGCTTCTAACACCCGGCAGGTACTCCACAACCTAATTGTACGTGGTAGGACATTACTCCCATGTCACATTAGGTTGTGGAGCTCCCTGCCGAGGTTTTACCGAGAGGCTACAGCATGGGGTTCTTCAAGAAAGGAGTTATAAGGTTTCTACAGAATCGGCAACGCGCTAGTGATACCCTCAGTGTTGCAAGCGTCCATAGGCTACGGTAACTGCTTACCATCAAGCAACCCGTATGCTTGTTTTTTGCGTTTACACACTTTGATTTTTGCATAGATATATGCGAATGCAGTGGTCTTAGTGTTAGACAACACCCACGGAATAATTCATTAAAGTATTCTTCATCAAAAACACAAAATATTAATTGCTTAACCTTCACTGGATAGCTCGTGAACTTTCCGCTACTAATACAATACTCTATCAATTAAATGAACAAATACTTTTTAATATATCCACTTACGCGCATCTATGTTAGGCTTAAAGTTCATATCGTAGGTGAATCTCAAATAATGCATGTGGGTTGTGCAATCATTAATTAATGGCTAACAGAAAATATTGAGATATTGTTTATTCATATCATTTATTAATACAAAACGTGAAATGTAAGCAATAGAGGTAAGACACCATACAAGCGCACAAGCCTGATTTGGGAAAGGTCACCACAGGCAAATAACTCACGGTGGTGTAATTGTATTCCTCCGCCGCTTACAATACCAGAGGTATTCTTGTGTGTTGTCGACCCAATTTTTACACAAGGGCTTTAAGATATCCCTAGCATAAGAAAGCGTTTCTTTAAAAACACACACAAAAAACAACAAAAACAAGAGCGCTGGAGACCTGCCCCTATAGACAAGTGGCATAAGCGATAGTCGAATCGAAAAGTCAAAAAAGAAAATGTATGGGATTTGACGTAAGTTTACGACATTATATCGTAGACTTACGTCAAATCCGATACATTTGTTTTTTTGACTTTTCGATTCGACAACCGTTTATGCCATTTGTCTAGAGGGGCTGTACTCACACACAGGAACACAGCTACACCGCTGTATGTAGTTAACTGGGTGTTTTTTTTTTGTAAGGTGGAGGTCCTTCCCCAGTCGGACTTGCCCGCTTGCATGATGCCCTATCTCTTAAAATTAACCAAAGAAATCAAAAGCATTTGCATAGCAACAATATCGAGTTTTTGTTAATTCCGTTTCATTCGTGACTAAATTAGTTCTTGGAAACATAAAAAAAAATATACGGCTTTTTAAAATGAAACGACCGAATGAAATTGTGTTCTTAAAAAGTAAGGAGAGCAATTTGGTACGGCAGCAATGGCGGCGGGCGGCGGCGCAGTAAGCTGACGAAGCTATTTTTATGTGTATATTGATGTTATGTATTATGTTTACATAGGCAGGTGAGAAAGGTCATTGACTGTATGATTAAACTGGCGGATTCATATTTCTTTGTGTTCCTCTGTGTGATACTTTTATGGGATTTATTCTTTTTTCTCAGCCGAAAAAGATCCGTTGTAGAAAATAAAAGCTTTGAATTGAAGCGCGTAACAGTACGCTGCCGAAGTAGCTGGAGTCACTTTTCATCTACCTGCAGCCTTCACCAGGTCTTCGGTCCACATTGCCCACGCTGTCTTTTAGTTCAAAGTCATAGTCCCAGTCAGTTTTCCCAAATTGATAAGATCAATCAAACCCTTACACACTCCCGTATGTTCTACTAACTACAGACAAAACACTTTCCTTATACGTGCGAGCAACAGTTTTAATGCAGCTGCAAAAGAATTTAATTTAGATCTATTTAATACCAGTGTATCCCAGGCAAGGCGGATGATAAGTAATAAATTCTTTATTTCCTAAATTTAATTTATAAAACGTTTTACTATACATTGTTATGTTTCTATGTTTACTAAATAGTTTATGATAATTGCTTGTCCCTCAGTTATATAGGTTATATACCTTTCCTTTGTCACTAAACGTGAAGACCTGTAATTGGCTCTCTATTGCTATACTAATTATTTTTTAAGTTATAATAAGCTGTTGGTTTTCCATAAAATAAATAAATAAATAAATAAATAGTCGAACCCATTTCTTCATTTAGATCAAATACATGAGATACTTATGAACGTCATAAAAACAAATGCCACCATACTTTTTTCCTACGGCCAATTCGCTGACTATGGTAGGGCCTCGTTCGTCTTTTATATTCGTTACCGCTCTCAATACCAGGATATACCTGCGTGTTACCGACCCATTTTTTACATCTGAGCTTTAAGGTGGAGTATCCTTGGGATAGGAAAACGTTTCTTTCAAATCGCATCCCATTGCACCGTGTGGTGACGAATTAAGAATACAAATGTCACCTCCCCTTCCATCCCGAGGGTGTCGTAAGAGTCGACTAAGGGAGTAAGTGTTCACACCGTAAGAGTGGGAAAACTCGAAACAAAACCCTATACCAACCCGTCTAGCCAGCGTGGTATAGTAGGCTAATATCCCTCTGTTTGGAGTAGACCCGTGCCCAGCAGTGGGACGTTTATGGGTTGAGACGACGATACGATGTATCCATCACTGTATATTTCTGTTATTATTCACTATTCTTTATCTGTATTAAGCCCTTATTTTCGCCTTGCATCATGGTGTGTTGATTAACCACCAATAATTATGCGTATAGGTGAAAGTATGAACTTGATTAATATAAAATATAATATACGGAAGCAAGGATAATAATTTTGTTATGTCACATATTGGTCTTGTGGATTTGGAACAATCATCGCATTATATCAAAATTATTACGCCATCTTGTTTTGGTTGTATAATGTTGGGTTAATTAATTGATATATGGATACCTTTAGGCTTAAAGGACTTTAGTGATATTGCATAATGTAAGGAAATAATACAGATGAATATGTAATCGTGTTTCTTTAAACTTTTGATGAAATAACTGAGAAATAAGACTTAAAATTGTTAGTGGCCCATCTGGTGACAGTTTTGTTAAGATCGCCCATTGAGGCCCATAGCAGACATATTACTTTTAGCTAAAAATGCCTATCTAATCTGCCCCTCTAGACAAATAGCATAAAAGTCGAATCGAAAAGTCAAAAAAACAAATGTATGGGATTTGACGTAAGTCTACGATATAATGTCCTAAACTTACGTCAAATCCCATAAATTTGCTTTTTGACGTTTCGATTCGACTATCGCTTATGCCACTTGTCTAGAGGGGCAGAGCTGTTTGTACGGAGTAACTTCTTTAGATAAATATACTACCATTTGTTTAATCTATTCACAGAAGCGTTTAGTGTAACTATGTATGTTTGAGCTTCTAATTAAAATAAATTTGTTAAGATAAAGGATATTTTCGAAGCTTTTAACATGTGCTTCTTGTCAATAAATAGGAGTGTAGTATATTCAACAGTCAGTATTTAACAAGACATGGTATTTTTATGTTTGATTCTGACTTTTCTTTATTATATTTAACTTTCTTTTCTGTCGTTCCTAAGGTTGCCTGTAAGAAATTGCATTTAGCAGGCCTTATTTGCCCATTGCACATAGCTGAGTTTTAATAATGTTTTTTTTATCAAAATGTAATTGGTGTGCAATAAAGAGTTTTCTATCTATTATTGAAAGTATATTTAAATTTATTTATAGTTATTTGCATCTTAAGCAAATTGCTTATATATTATAAGCAACTGAGAATAGACGGCAAAGCGACACAATTTTCAGACTTATCACGAAATCTTTTAATGAAGTCAACTAGCTTAAAATCAATTTGGTTGACTTAATTCATACAAAAAAGGGAGGCCTTTGTCCAGCAATGGACGTCTTTTGGCTGAGATGATGATGATGATGATTCATTCAAATACAAACAACTACACAAAGTACAGCCAGACAAAAAAAGTACAATCACACTTTTTTTATACTACTTGGGTGGCAAATAAGTATACGGCCCGCCTGATGTTAAGCAGTTACCGTATCCTACAGACGCTTGCAATACCAGAGGTATTACTTGTGTGATGGCGCCACGTTTTTTCTACACCAGGGCTATAAGATGGAGTATCCCTAAATAAGCGATAAAGACCTGTACTCACACACAGGAACAGAACTACACCGTTGTTGTTATTTGGCTGTGGTCTTCTGTAAGGTGAAGGTCCTTCCCAGTCGGGCTTGCTCGCTAGTATGAAGCCCTACCTATCATAATACCTGCACCTTCTATAATTATAAGTGGCAAGTCGACCACCTTAACCACTAATCCACTCGAGTATTTTACATTCTCTGGGCACCCCAAAACTAAGATAACGAACCAAAAATACCATGCACTCTGTAGTATCTAATTGAAAACATCCTCCACTAATTTTGTTGATAGTAACTATGGAATAGAGTGTACTGTGAAAGAAGCCAGATGGCACAATAACAAAGGGTGATAGTCACTAACGATCAATGGAAGCCGCAGCGTAAAACATACGGTGTTAAAGTTTAGGCGATTACGCTTAGGCAGACGGAACGGAGCGCAGCGGAGAGGATTTCATTAAACTTTTGTTGAAAATAAACTTTAAAATTATTGCAATAAAGTGCATAAATGCTTGAACTTGACAAAATATGCTCGCGCGTCCTCGAAGATATGCGGGAGTCATGCGATCAGTAAAGAAAATGCCAGAGATGAATGCGGGGATTATTCCTCTCTGTCTGCGCTGACCCATAGTGTTTTTATGTCTCAGAGAGTGCTAATAACAATTTAGTCCCACTGTTGGGTACGGGTCTCTTCTTCTCTATCAGGAGAGCCGAGAGGATTGAGGCCTAATTACATACAGCCCGCCTGATGGTGAGCAGGACTAAACTTTCGTTCTGGAAACCTCCAGGAACACAAGTAGTAGGCATTTGGCTGTGGTCTTCCGTAAAGTCCTTGCCCAGTCGTTCTTGCTTCCTAGTATGGTGCCCTACCTCTCTTTACACTCGCCGGCGTAATGCGGGTTGGTGAATCAGACCTGTGAAAAAAACAGGTAGTTTAATTACAAAGGGCAATGGGAACTAAACGATCAATTGACTGGCCTGTTGGTCTAGTGGTTAGTGACTCTGACTGCTACGCCGCAGGTCGTGGGTTCGATTCCCACCCAGGACAAATCTTTGTGTGATGAGCATAAATATTTGTTCTGTGTCTGGGTGTTATTTATCTATAATATGTATGTATTTAGAAATATATAAGTATGTTTATCAGTTGTCTGGTTGCCATAGTACAGGCTCTGCCTAGTTTGGGATCAGATGGCGTTGTGTGAGTTGTCCCAAAATATTATTATTAAAAAAATGTAGCTGTAGGAAATAGATAATAATAGTTATTATCTATTTATAACAACATACAGCCACAGACAATATTAAAATTTAAAGTAAATAATAATATGCATTGATGATTTTATGTTTCAATATAATAACAGAAATAAAAAATCATACGTTTTCCTTATTGATAACGGGCTTGAACAAAATAGAAGGTCATATATTCAAAGTTCCCCTCATGTTTTTATTGTCTTTTATTGACTTAGGTGGTTATTCACCTTATGAAAATCTCACCAATGGGTGAGTTTCCACTTTTCTAGATCTTTAGTGGTATAATTACCCATAGGGTGGGTGAGTTTACTACTTCAAAATTTAGAGGTAGTCAAATGAACCTATTAATAGATTAACGTGGTTTTCGAATATTTTCCTTTGCCATAATGTGCCTATATTTTACTACCAGTGCATTTGGTCGATTAAAAAGACAAACAAAATCATGATCAAAAATGTCCATTTATATAACTACTAGGTACTTTTTTACATATATTTTTGTACAAAATAATTTTTAACAAAAAAGGTTTCAGCGTTCCGTATATAAAATAATATCAAATGTAATAAAATCAACTAAAAACAAAAAAATGTCATTACAACAACGATAAAAATAAAAAAAATTATGTGGGTAGCCTAATAATTCATACTTCTTAACAGTAATAAAAAAAACAAAATAATGTGGGTAGCTTTATAGTTCATACATACTTCTTGACAGTAATTACTTAATTAGAAGAACATTGAGGTGGCCTAGAGGAAAAGTGTACTAGTTCAATACAAAATAATAATTTATGGTCTACAGTTCTAATTGTACAGTACGTAATATATACATATTACATAAATCAATTATAATCATCAATATCCTTGTAAGTTTATGTGACATATCCAACAAGGTAAGGAATTCAGATTTTAATAACGTTAAATTGATAGATTTGATGCTCTAATAATTATTAAAACTATTTTATTTCTCGTTATAGTTCACAAATTATGATGAATATTGAGGGTTCAACTAGCACAGACTCCGATTATACGGTTATAAGTTCACAAAGGGGAGGGAAAACTCTTTTGTTGAACGGTTATAGATATAATTTGAGGCGCGTTAACAGTAACGGACATTCTGTATGGCGTTGCGTCAAAATAAAAAGCAAATGCACTGGAAGTTTAGTCAGTAATGGTACTGTTATTATAAAAGAGCAAACACATACTTGTAAACCCGATATTGCTGGAAATGAAATAAAGCGGAGGCTTAATACTTGTATGCAAAGAATACGTAATGAAAGCACGCCAGTGCCCAGTATTTATTCTGATACAATAGAAACTATGAAAGATACCGGCATAGACTTATTGAAAAAGTTACCAGGTATGCTGGTAACTTTTTCAATAAGTCTATGCCGGTTTATAAAAACACTTTATAATTTTTTTATTATTGTTTAGTTCGTTCGCGTGATCCCAGTTACAATAAATGGTGCACGGAACTCACCGACGGATCAAACAACTATAAAATTAACATTTATTATCCGTTACAAACTCGATCTAATATCTAACACTTAATAGTTTACTTTAAAGTAGTTTATGGCGGGAATTTTATATTTTTACTAGCTGTTGCCCGCGGCTCCGCCCACGTGGATGTCGGTTATCGCTGTAAAAATGTGCCTATGTGTTATTCCAGACTATAATCTATCTCTTTGCCAAATTTCATCTAGATCCGTTCAGTAGTTTTTTACGTGAAAGAGTAACAAACATCCATCCACCCAGACTTACAAACTTTCGCGTTTATAATATTAGTAGGATTCAATAGCTATAAACATTACAAAATAGGCAATCAGCCCGGTAAGTTGACTACAGCAAAGCAAAACTCAAAATTCATTTAAGTATTCTTTTACTTTGTAACCTAAATAGGTTACAAAGAACAACATTTATGACGTAAATTATGAATAAGCCAGAAAGATGATGTCAGCTTAATTTTCCTACGACTAGTTCGCTGACATTCCGCTGCTGCTATTGTAAAGTTAGCTCAATTTAAGCCTCATCATGCCGCATTTTAGAGCCTACTCTTACAAAGAAGCAATAACATGAAAATGTGGTAAAATAAAATAGGACATTAAAATCTTCTTTTAATAAAGTAATACTGTGAAAGGTTAGTTTTGAAAGTAATGAAAACCATGAAGGTGCCAAGCAACTTTTAAGTTGCATGCTCGCTGACAAGAGAAAAAAACTAGCAAAAAGTCAGACCACTCTATTTAATATTATTATTTACCTGAGTAATGGTACCATACCATGGTAAGAAAGAATTAAAAATAAAATGTTGCCTACATTAAATAGATAAAGGATTATGCAATTGTGAATAACTATTATTGCTTAATAAAATGCATTTTTGAAGCACTTTAATGGCGTGAAGTCCTTTAAAATTATGCCCTGTTCAACAACACTAGACACTAAAAATTTACCTTAAAAACAAAACATGACTGAGTCAAGCGACCAGAAAATCCATCACACACACCGAAATTCTTAAGCAGTGGACTGTAACGTGAGGTGCGGTGGCAATGATGCATCCAGATCATGTGTAACCTCCTCAAACCTCACTTCACCCTACCTCACCCCCTCTTTCACCTTCCAAAACTTTACTAGTCAGCCTTTTGACTTCAGGATCGCTCTATACGTTATGGGTCTTTATAAATTGGTTTCTTATTGCATTCTTGACAGGGAGTCAGCGGTGCGTGAAAGAACGAGTCTCCCACGGGAGTTGGCTCACATCCCGGAAATTCTGAATTAATTAGTGATGCAGGCAAATGTAATGTGTGGTCTTCTTTGTACTTATTTGGATAAATTAATGAAATATACGACAAATCTCTTTGTGAGATGTGTAAGATAAATCTAGATAAATTTTAGGTATTCCTTAAGTACCTACGTAAGAAGCGTTTTGCTTTTTTATTAGTACTCAGGTGGCAGACAAGCTTAATGGTGATGCCGCCTGGACTTATTCCGACTTAACCCCAAAAATTCTTACACTTCAACCCCAAGACGGAGAAATTGCGTCAGCACAAAACTCTACCAAGACTGTTTTGGGGTTTAAGTGGAATTGAAGGATTTATTAATTTAAATAAAAAATAAAAAAATGAGTACTAGAGACCTGTTTACTCTACAGGTCATCACTACACCATTGTGAGTAGTTATTTGGTTGTGGTCTTATATAAAACGGAGATTCTTTTCCAGTCGACTCTATCTTTTTAAATATTTTTATAAAGAAAACTTCCGCACTAGGGAACAAGCCTTATGTCGCGGCGGACTTTACGAACATTCAATTAACGGATATAAAGTACATCCAGACTCAGGACAACTATTTATGAATCTCACAAATTTGTGTCCCGGGCGGGGATCGAACCCACTACATACCGCGCGGTTGTAAATGGTGTACCAACCGTACAGTTTTCGAGTACCTCTCTTAAAAATATTTCTATTAATCTCTCTACCAGCATAGTAACATGGTAATTTAAAGATCATCTGGTTAATTCCACCCACTTTAACCAATTATCCACTACCATGATTTAGCTAAATACAAACTTCCCTCATATTCGTCGTTTAACTTTAGATTGCAACTTAGTACGTAAGTATAACAAAATAATAAAAAAATAATTTCTAGGAAGTCTGTTTGAATGTCTCAACAAATTGATTTAGTTTTGTAAAGTTCCAAGAATATAAAAGATTTAAGCTTTTGTCCCAAACTAATTATACATAGGTATAAGTACAAGAGTGCATATGTCAGTAATTATCTCTTAGTTGAGTCATCTCATCCTAAAGCTGGCCTTTAGTTGGGTCAAAACAATAGCCTTGCGATCCAGCGTGGCAAAATGGCCAGTCTTTTAGGCACCTTTACCCAGAACTGCGACCTCAATCAGATATTATATTTATACCTTATAATACAATATCTGATTGTTTGTAAGTAGTTTAGGTTAAGTTACTTTTATTTTCATAACTATTCTTATGAAATCAAATAAAAAAAAAAAAACTACATTGTGGTAATTAAGAAGAGGGTTAAAATATTAGTGTTATTACAACCAGGCGTATATATAAACTCTAAATTTGAAAATGTTACATTTATTTCATAAGATATTTACATGAATAGTTATTAAAATTAAAGTAACCTAACCTAACCTAACAAACAATCAGATATTGTATTTAAAGGTATTAACCTATAAATAAAATATTTGATTGAGATCGCAGTTCTGAGGAAAGGTGTCCAAAAGACTGGCCACATTTCCACGCTGGATTGTAAGGCTAATACGTTGACCCAAGTAAAGGCCAGCGTTAGGATCGTGAGATGACTCGACCAAACGCCTTGATATTGTATGTATGTAATTTTGAAACATTAAGCACATCCAGCAATTAACCACGAAATACTCACGCGTCCAGGGACACAACACTGTGATAGTTATTAAAATATGGTCTACAGCAAAGTAGAAGTCCTTCTCCACCTGGAAAAAGACCTTTAGAAGACTGTATCATTTAGACTGTTTGCTATTTGTGCTCTGCCTTTCTTAATAGCTACCTACGTACGTATACATATATTGTGTAGGTATGAGGCCGCTCCGCACGTAATTAAAATTCTATGCCACGAGAACCGTACATTTATAAGACAAAAGCTAGAATATAATCTATTCCTTTTGCCAAATTTCATCCAGATCCATTCAGCCGTTTTGGTGTGATTGAGTATTTATCATCCATCCATTCAAAATTTCGCATTACTAATAATAAAAGTCACAGTACTAAAGTTGAAAAGTAATAGTACTTTCTACAAATACTTTACATCCCGGATAACCTAAACATATTATTAAACTGTTAGATAAAACTACGGATATATCTCGTTCTCGTTCTAACTGTAGCTGTTAGAGAGGGACAGAGTTAGGGTTCGTCGCACTTCTACCTGTTCTATGGCATTGCACTCAATAAGATATAAACTAAAGGTGGTGTTTCGTAATACTTAAGTGTAGGTACAAATTCTGGATTCTATGGTATAATAATGGTAGCTTTTCCTATCCGGTTTTATTACCTGACTAGGGGTCGCCCGCGACTTCGTCCGCGTGGTAATTTAGAATATTTTCCCCGATTTTGCAACATATCTCACTACTGCTACGCTCCTATTCATCATAGCGTGATGTTATATAGCCTATAGCCTTCCTGGATAAATGCACTATACAACCAAAAAAGAATTTTTCGAATCGAACCAGTTCTATCAGAGATTAGCACGTTCAACCAAACAAACAAACAAACTCTTCAGCTTTATAATATTAGTATAGATTACGGCAACGCCATAAGGCAAGTTATGGCGACTGCACGGTTGCAGTTGGTTCAGATTTAGTGGCTTAAGTGGTTATCTCGCCATTTACCACTGCGCGGCGTGTTGTGGGTTCGATCCCTACACGGGATAAAAAATTGTGCTTGTTCCCTAGTGCAGGATTTGGCTTTTTTAACAAAAAAAAAAAGCCTGTATGTACACATTGTACTCACGGCAATTACGGAGATATGTATACAGGGTCGCTATATGAAGATAAGTTTTTTAAGAAAACCATTGTATATATTTCTATGGAATTTGGTAACAGTATACAATTAGGCTAAACTTACAGATAAAAATATCATCATTGATGATGATATTCATGATTAACGGTGGATATTTATTTAGTTATCGCAGGGATCTCGTGTTTTTTTTTCAATAAAATATAGCTTATAAAATATAGTATAAAATATACCCGTTGATAATGTAGCTTCCCAATGGTGAAAGATTTTTTTTAAATCGGTCGAGTAGTTTTTAGATTAAATCATAACAAACAAATAAAACATCAAATCTTTCCTATGTGAAATATAAATATCATTTTACAGTTTCTATGCAGATTTGTTTGCAGAATATCAGACTTAGTCATACCTACAATGATCAAAGTGTTGATGATTGAATCATCTCACAATTACATTAGAATTACTATTGTAAGATACTAATTTATCGGTAAAGCAATACAGTATTAGTCATCATTAGTGAATCACTACTGACACCTACCTACTTCAGTTCTTTTCAAAGTATGACTTTGAAAAGAACTGAAGAAATAATCCTTACTAATATTATAAATGTGAAAGTTTGTAAGAATGGATGGATGGATGGATGTTTGTTACTCTTTCACGTAAAAACTAGGTACTGAACGGATCTGGATGAAATTAGATAAACACAGAGACAGACAGATAGATTATGGTCTGGAATAACACATAGGCTACTTTTTGCAGCGATAACCGACATCCACGCGGGCGGAGCCGTGGGCAACAGCTAGTATAACAAAAATATAAGTTGCTTCGAAATTGAATTGTGTACACATGTGTGCACAAGCACATATACACTCTTTATTCTCTTACTCTTATACCTACTTCTTATCGTTTGGTTATATTCCAAACTCTAATCTATCTATATTCCAAATTTCATCCAGATCCGTTCAGTAGTTTTGACGCGAAAAAGTAATAAATATCCAAACATTCATCCATTCTCGCAAACTTTCACATTTATAATATTAGTACTTAGTAGGAATTAGAAATTTGTAAAATTTCACCATTACTACCGTTTGGCTGGCAATTTAAATTAAGATCGAAAATAAATCGCTATAAAAGACTTCATGGTATGGGCCCAATACCAATTGTTAAATATTATCGAAATTAAGTAAAAAAAAACATCTTGACTATTGTCATTAGTAATTAGTTTACAATATTTATATTTTACTATTTGACCCGGTGAACTTTGTACCGCCTTAAAATTTTCTAATTTTCAGCGCATCTTTCTTTTTTTTTACATAAGAACCTTCTCCTGACAATAACAAACACAACAAAAAAAGAATTACTGAAATCGGTCCAGCCGTTCACGCGCGATGCCGTGACCAAGGGAAATAGGGATTATTTTTTAACCGACTTCAAAAAGAGGAAATTATCAATTCGTGTGTATTTTTTTTTTTTTTTTTTTTTTTTAAATGTTTGTTACCGCATAACTCCGTCATTTATGGACCGATTTGAAAAATTCTTTTTTTGTCTGACTGGACATACTTCCAGTTTGGTCCCATTATCATCAAAAGAAAGTTCTGATGATGGGATCCATGAGGAATTGAGGGAACTCCTCAAAAGTTATAGGCACACATATAGCAATTTCAATATTTTTAACAATAAATCAATCATTTGCATTCAGAAAGTGTAATTTGGTGAAGTAAAACTGATGAAGAAGACCACAGTTGGCCATCTGAACTTCTCAATAATAAGTATTTTACTGATGGCGATTAGATAAGTTTCGGTTATTGTTGCTAAGCAACTATTAATAAGAAATAATGACGTGAATTAATTGAGCGCGGATTGCACAGATTAAATATAGCTTTTAATACCTACTTGACCTGTGTTCAGCCCGACGATTTTATTCGATTGTTACAAACAAATATTTGAAAATTTTACAACTTGCCGTACTGAAGTCGGTTTTTTTTTGTTAAAATTATTATATATAAGAAGTTATTATAAAGAGGCTTCGGTAACTGCTTAACATCAGGCGGGCCGTATGCTTGTTTGTCACCCAAGTAGTACCGTATTGTTTTAGAAAACATACTACGCAGTACAGTTATGAGAAAAGGTACAAATTTTATAACAAACAATAACATTGGAAGTCCAAAACTCTTCATGAGAAATATCTAAACAAACAAACGATTGTAATCTTTATTACAATTACGTAAGATTGTTTATTATTTTGTATTGTCCGTGAGAAATTTGGCTAAAGCCTACAGAGGGTAAAGAAAGCGAATTGTTGTAATTATTAATTGTATTCAGTTCCGTTTTCTTAAAGAAAATGATTTAAAAGTTCCCAGACTGATATGGTCGAGAGATGAACTTGGTTTCATTATGATGATTTTGAATTTATAATTAAGGAGCGACCCGCCCGTCGCTTCGGTTCTCTGTTTATATCTTAACTATATAATAGCAATCCATATATGTCCCACTACTGGACACGGGTCTCCTCTCCTCTATCAAGAGAGAGAGAGAGTTCAGGCCTTAATTCACACACGCTGGCCTAATGCGGGTTGGTGAATCAGACATGTCTTTAGAATTTCTTGTAAGATATGTGGGTTTCCTTAGTTTAGTAGTTTTTGCGTGAAAAAGTAACAAACATACATTCATTCTTACAAACTTTCGCGTTTATTATATTAATAGAAAGTAGGATAGGATAAACCTTTTCCTTGAATCACTCTATCTACTGCTGAAAACTGCATTAAAATCCGTTGCGTAGTTTAAAAGTTCTAAGCGTACAGAGTTACAGACAGCGGGAGTTATTTTGTTCTATAAGTAGTATATATAAAGATAAGGATTGTGCATTCAGCTTATCAAAGTAACTGTTGACGGAAAATTCAGCTTCTAAAAATGAAAAAACTTCTGTGTATTTACAATTTATTTGAAGAAGCTTTTCTAAGATGTATTCAGTACTCAGGACAAATCTTTGTGTGACACTCGCGGAATAAAAAATAACCGAATGGTGTCGTGGGACACCAGATAGAAACGAAGTTCCTTATTATGAAAATATTGATTTCAAGTTCTATTTGAGTTTAAAGAAAATAATTATTCGGGTATACATTTTTTATTGTTTTTTTTTATCGATAAAAATGAAAAACTACTTTACAGAATTATCTACACAATTTTATTTTAAATGGTTTATAAAAATATATAATAAAAGTGAATACCTGCCTTAAATATTTTTTTTTAAACTCCTTATAGTCCTAGTGATCGCGTCCGTGGTCGAAATTTAACCATAATTCATTAAATTTTAAGCTACTATTTGACCTTTAATTTACTATTTTTATTTTTAAAAAGACAACTCCCGCACTAAAGAACAAGCTCTGTGTTGCGGGGGACTTTACAAACATACAAATAACAGACACAAATTACACCCAGACTCAGGACAACTCTTGGTGGGTCACACAAAGTTTTGTCCCTGTGTGGGAATCGAACCCACAACCTCGTGCACAGCAGGCGCATACTGCGCCCACTGGACCACCAAAGCAAATTATTTTTTCTTTACTTTTTACTCTTAGATGAAAAACCTTACACAAATTTGACATATTATTATTGGCCGATTAGAGAATTCGCCAGTAAAGTAATATAAAAATGTTACGATTTTTTCACTTTACGGACGTTTTTTGCCGGCTACCCCTCTGAAACGCCCCCTAAGGAACTTCGTTCCAAAAGCGAACAATATATCTTACTATATATTTTGTCGGTTTTGGCACGAAGTTCCTTAAAAATTAATTTATAAAATAATTTATTATAATCTTTTATAGCACGACTACCAATCCGATTACATAAAAATATTACGAAATTAAATCACTCGAGATTTTTATCAAGAAACTTTACCAAATAAAGATATTTAACTGCCGAATAAAATTTAAAGTTTATACACAAAACATATACTTTATGTTTTCGACCTCAATATCTTGAACAGTTCCGTTCAAATAACAATTAAACCATTAATTACATTATATTTATCTTTCGCAAGTTCTTGTTAAACAGAAAAACTGTTAATACACCTAAATTAATCACTAATAAGTAACAGTTAGATTCGTGTCTATTTGTTTAGTTTATGTTCACTTGATATGAAATATTACTAGCATACGCTATGCCAAGGCATCAATGTTCGCGAGCAAAGATACTAGCGCTACGTGTAATAGTGAAACTAACAATGATAGTATAGTAGCAGGGCCTCAAATTCAACTACCAATAGTTGAGTTTGAGGCCCTGTTAGAAACGTTGGGTAATATCAGGTGGCATAATTTTGACAAAAAGTATAGATATAAAATGATGTATCCCTAATCCCTACTGATACATATTGTAAATGCAAAAGTGACTTTGTGTCTTACTTTTCACAATTTTGTAACGAAACGGCTAAGCGGATCTAATTGAAATTTGACAATACGATTGATAGATTTCTGGAAAAGGATATAGAGTCTTTTCTGAGCGACATCCACGAGGGTAGAGTCGCGGGCAACAGCTTATATGTTATATAATATTTTACAAGTAAATACCATATTTAACGCAAATAAAACAGTCAGAAGTATGGACCTTAAATAGTTCAAAATTCTTGGATTTCCCAATAAGACATCGATTTACGATGCCTTAACAAAAAAAAAACTACACCAATATTTATTTATTTGTTAATTTCTTGCAACACACGATCCCATTGTATACAGTTACACAATTAAATACAATAAACACAATAACGCTGATTCTAAGAAAACATACGTCAATAATACTTGCCCTAGAATTCAACTAACCATTGCTAACGTAAGCTAAATGTGTACGGATATGATCTATATCGTTCGATCACGATTTAACCCATTTATTTCACAAACTAGACGAACATCAACCATATTACCTCAAAAATAAGGTTTAAATTTACTATAATTGTGCTCATTAACAAATAAAAACTGCATGGTGTAATACTAATAGCTTTTTTCTTTTTCAGGTAAGTTATGGCTGACAGAAATAGTAGAAGTTACGGTAAATATAATTATTATTATTGCAGCGTCAGCGTTTCGCCCGCCATTTTTTCGCCCGATGGAGGTTTTATTACTTTTTATGTACAGACAGCATCAAAATCAGTCTTTACATAAAAAGAAATAAAACCTCCATCGGGCGAAACGCCCAATCAAATATTATAAAATTTTGTAATTTGGTCGTTTGGCCCGCTCGGGCGAACAAATGACTGGCGAAACGACCTATAACTCCCAAAAGGAAGGTAATGTTTTGCGTTGTGTGAGTTTCGCTCATTCTGTAGACTCCGGTTTCGAAAAACAAGGGATAGAGGGAACACAGGCGTCATAGTTACAACAACTTTGAAGCCTGTCTGTGTCATCTTAGCACCTAAACGGATGGTCTGATTTACTAGCAATATTTTTTTATTTGAAAGCTTATTTAATGGTTTGTTCGTTTAAAAGTATGAACATTCTATAATTTAAAAACCAAACAGAGACGTATGGTACCATACTAGCGAACAAGCCTGACTGGGGAAGGACTTCTGTGGTCTTCTATATGGTGTAGGTCCTTTCCCAAGTAGGGTTTGCTCGCTCGTATGGTACACATACGTCTCTTTTTGACCTACCTCTCTTTGCGATCGGGATGAATTTTGCCACAGAGATAGATTATAGTCTTGAATAGCTCATAGTACTTTTTATTCTTAAAAAATGCTGTTTTTACCGTGGGATTGCACACATGGGCAATGCCGCAGGAGGAAAATAACAATTATTTATTTACGTACCATTTTGATGAGTTTTAAAAAGGTCAATAGCACTATAAAGTAACAGTTATTAGTTATTACAAGCGATGTAATACGAGTAGAGACATAAATGGTTTGATTTAATTAACAACATGTTAGAAAGGTAATAATAATTAATCTCAAATCCCATCATGGCGGATAGAGTAATGAAATGTCGGTAGTTATCAACTTTCACATAGTATATTAATAATATAATAATAGCAACCTATATATGTCCCTCTGCTGGGCACGGGTCTTCTCTCCTCTATCAAGAGAGGGTTTAGGCCTTAATTCACACACGCTGGCCTAATGCGGGTTGGTGAATCAGACATGTCTTTAACATTTCTTCTAAGACATGTGGGTTTCCTCACCGTTAGCAGATGGTGAATCATTTGATTAGTCACCACCCGGGAACGCGCACCTCTTGCGTGCAAGTCTGTTACTTTCCCACTCGGCCACCACCGCTTCATATAGGTGGCTACGACGCGTAACCGGTGCCGACAGGGAGCCGGTCTCAACTCCCTCTCACCAGATATAAGATAAACGAAGTGAAGTTTGAACAAGAATAGGTCGATAATAAGACTTAAGTTCTATGTGATGATTTAATGTTGCTAATTATACATGAGTACCCAATAGGTACATAGTATATAATTTTAAATTGACTTCAAAATAAGAGAGACGACTGCCACGGCGCGGCGGTTGATCGTGAGCTCCTGAGTCTAACTTCCAGACTATACAGGTACTTGATACATTGACTGCTTTGGTGGTCCAGTGGCTGCAGTATGTGCCTGCTGTGCACAAGGAATCGGACCCACAACGATTCCCACACAGGACAAAACTTTTTGTGACCCACGAAGAGTTATTCTGAGTCTGGGTGTAATTTGTGTCCGTTAATGGTATGTTTGTAAAAGTCCCCCGCGACACAGAGATTGTTCTGTAGTGCGGGAGTTGTCTTTTAAAAAAGAGAGAAATATATACAGCTCTATATAAGCTCTTTTTCCAAGACAAAGACATGATACTACACCACATTTGCATAGTTATTTGGCTGTGGACTTCTGTAAGACCCGATCCTTTTAGTAGTGTTCTGGCTTGTTAACAAAATGATGAAATGGGGGGTTAAGAAGAGGCTGGCAAGTGGCGATTTTCTACCTTCTTTAAATTTTCAAATAACTTTATTTTATCACTAGCTGTTGCCCGCGGCCCCACCCGCGTGGATGTCGTATATCGCTGTAAAAAGAAGCCTATGTGTTATTCCAGACCATAATCTATCTCTGTGCCAAATTTTATCCAAATCCGTTAAGAAGTTTTACGTGAAAGAGTAACAAACATCCATCCATCCATACTTACAAACTTTCGCGTTTGTAATATTAGTAGGATTACTATTCAATCAAACAAGTTTTATACAGTGCCGTAAATACTCAAGAGCCGTTCCACTCACTCACCTCCTTTTGCTTTAAAGGTCAATTATAGGAACTTAATTGTGCAACTCTAACCATTAAATAAAATTAATCGACATCCAAAACAAGTTTAGCTACGTATACGTACATACTAATATTATAAATGCATAACTAACTCTTTTTTTAAGTAAAAAAGATAACTACCGCACTAACAGTATTAAGTAAGATTAGTATTTGAAGTGGAAAAATCTTTAGGCACGTTAAGCACTTTTTAACCGCCAAGGTGTTATATTTACAATTTGGCATTAGTTACATTAGAACCAACACATCATACCAAAAAAAAAGAAATTTAAATTTAAGTAAGTAATTAAAATAAACAACGTATCAATTACACACATTTCTTTTTTTTTTTTAAGACAACTCCCGCACTAGAGAACAAGCTCTGTATCGCGGGGGACTTTTACAAACTTACAATTAACTGACACAAATGACACCCAGACTCAGAACAATTCTTTGTGGGTCACACAAAGTTTTTTCCTGTATGGGATTCGAACCCACAACCTCATGCACAGCAGGCGCATACTGAGGCCACTGGACCACCAAGGCAGTCACAATTTAGTATCTATCAATATGGTAATGACAAGGATATAGATTATATCTTGCGAATGGAAAAAGAGTAGATTTTGTCTCGATAACTAACATCCACACAGGCGGAGCTGGAGGCAACAGCTAGTATAAATAAGTATAAAAAATCATAAACTCTTTTGACCAGAATAGACGGAATTGCGTCATATAAACACCGAGCCTTTTAATTGACCGGAAATTATCAATAAAATAACTTTTGTACCTTTTTTTTTGTTAATTATTTATTAATTATAGTTACGTTTGCACTTTCAGTTACGTGGTTATTGATGGAGTTTATTTGTTGTAATTTAAGCTTTCAATAATTGCTAAAGGAATTAATTAATTATTTTGTATAGTCTTAAAGATAACGTGTGAAACGGAAAGTATTTAAAGAAGTAGGGCACTATACTAGCGAGCAAGCCCGACTGGGGAAGACTTACAGAATCACAGCCAAATAACTACCCACAGCTGTGTAGTTGGGTTCCTGTGTGTGAGTACAGGTTTTCAACGCTCATTTAGGGATGCGTTTTGAAATAAAACTTTTGCCTATCACAGAGACATTTCATTAAAGCCTTGGTGTAAAGAATTGTAAAAAAGATTATTGGGCTGCGTTTTAAAAGAAACGTTTATCTATCCCAGGGATATTCCATCTTAAAACCCTGGTGTAAAGGATGGATCGGCAACACGCAACTGATACCTCTGATACTGCAAACGTCCATAGGTTACGGTAACTGCCTAACAACAGACGGGTCGTATGCTTGTTTGCTATCTACGGACGCTTGCAATACCAAAGATATCACTTGCGTGTTGCCGACCCATTCTTTACACCAGAGGGCCTAGACAAGTGGCACAAACGGTAGTCGAAACGAAAAGTCAAAAAAGCAAATGTATGGAATTTTATGTAAGTTTACGATACAATGTCGTAAATTTACGTTAAATTCCATACATTTGTTTTTTTGACTTTTCGATTCAACTACCGTTTATGCTACTTGTCTAGAGGAGCAGTACCTCTAGACAAGTGGCATAAGCGATAGTCGAATCAAAAAGTCAAAAAATAAAATGTATGGGATTTGACGTGAGTCTTCGATTTAATGTCGTAAACTTACGTCAAATCCCATACATTTTATTTTTTGACTTTTCGATTCAACTACCGTTTATGCTACTTGTCTAGAGGAGCAGTACCTCTAGACAAGTGGCATAAGCGATAGTCGAATCAAAAAGTCAAAAAATAAAATGTATGGGATTTGACGTGAGTCTTCGATTTAATGTCGTAAACTTACGTCAAATCCCATACATTTTATTTTTTGACTTTTCGATTCGACTATCGCTTATGCCACTTGTCTAGAGGCTCAGGGCTTTAAGATTAAATATCCCTGGGATAGATAAACGTTTCTTTCAAAACGCATCCCAATAATAAGCAAAAATCAAGCAGCTCAGTAAATGAGCGTCGATAACCTGTACTTACATACAGGAACACAACTACACCACTGTTTGTAGCTGTGATTCTGTAAGGTAGAGGTCCGTTCCCAGCCGGGCTTGCTCAATTATATAGTGCCCTACCTCTCTTTTTCTGTATGACTTGATATTACTCAACGCAATTCAAAAAGTGACGGTTAGAATACAAGCGTGTAAAATTTGATAGTAAATCGTCCAATATTACATAACATTAAACGCGTAACTGTGTACCGGAACAAATGGTCAGAGTTCTTATTAATTTTGGCTAAGAGAAAGTAAATATTGTACTAAAATTGATAGCTGTTGTAATACTACCATTAATATGAAAAATGAACTATAATATGCTAGTTGTTGCCCGCGGTTCCGCCCGCTTGGATGTCGGTTATCGCTGTAAAAAGAAGCCTATGTGTTATTCCAGACCACAATCTATCTCTGTGCCAAATTTCTTCCAGATCCGTTCAGTAGTTTTTACGTGAATGAGTAACAAACATCCATCCATCCATACTTACAAACTTTCTCGTTTATAATATTAGTAGGATTGGTGTAGGTACACACAACAACGGAGATGGCTGTACAGGGTCGGTATATGAAGATTAGTTTTTTATGAAAACCTTAATCAGTATACAATTAGACTAAACCTACAGATAAAAATATATTTCACACAAATTCATACATTGGTTTTCCTAAAAAACTACTCTTCATATAGCGGCCCTGACCCTCTAGAAAAGTGGCATAAACGGCGAAAAGTCAAAAAGGCAAATGTATGGGATTTGACGTAAGTTAACGATATAATGTCGTAAACTTACGTCAAATCCCATACATTTTCTTTTTTGACTTTTCGATTCGACTATCGCTTATGCCACTTGTCTAGAGGGGCTGTAAAGCTATCTCCGTTGCCCACCGTATATAAGCGGTGGTAGCCGATTGGGATAGTAACATGGAACACGTGTAGTGTGAGTTCATTCCCAATGTGAATTTCACTTTGTGGAATTTATAATAATGTTCTCCTAACCGAATTTTGGTCACGGCGGCTAATCTCAACGGTGACCAGCCATCTGCGCGGGAGATATAATAGTGCACAAGAGTGTTCGCAAACACAAGTGCATTTTTTATTCCTTTACTCTCATAGTCCGATGGAACGGCAATGCGACTCACCGGAGAGAGATCGGGCGTAGGACAAACCCTTTACGTGCTTCCGAAGGGGGTGTAAACAATTTCCAAACTCCGGGCATCAATTGTAAATTTCTTGACAGAATACCCCAATTTATATTTTTAGTCCCACCCGAGAATCGAACTGGTGGAATTTATACGTAGTAATCAAATAATTAGAATGTATGGTTTAACGCCCCCCGGCCAGATGGACTGATGACCTTCAAAAATGTTGCTGGGGTAGACTGGGTGCGGAAGGCACTGGGTGTTGCGGCGTGAATTAGGAGAGGACTATGTCCAGCAGTGTATTGAAACAGGCTGATTCTATCTCAGCCATAAGCCTGGGCGGAGGCCTATGTCCACTGCTGGACATAGGCCTCCGCCCAAGTTTTCCACCGGACTTTCGGTCCTGAGCTGAGCTTGTCCATCGGTTGCCCGCTGATTAATTGAATAAATTATTTACCGCCTGATAACGGTAAGGAAACCTATAGGTATGTC
Source organism: Trisateles emortualis (assembly GCA_947095525.1). Taxonomy (NCBI): domain Eukaryota; kingdom Metazoa; phylum Arthropoda; class Insecta; order Lepidoptera; family Erebidae; genus Trisateles; species Trisateles emortualis. The sequence continues at coordinate 2,909,555 of OX352740.1, read as the reverse complement.
GTTTTAGCCATGCATAGCATTTTTTTCTAGCCATTCTGCTACAGGGAAATCCCATGACACGCAGCCCCTTCTTTAATAATAAAGGGGCTGCGAATCAATGGGATTTCCCATAACCCACCCTAACAACCTACTATGCATTTTTAATACCCTTTCTAAGAACTCACGTATATAAGCCACTCCTGTGCAAAATGTCATACGACTCGACCGATTGGTTAAAGCAGTTCATTGTATGTCAATTTAAGAATTTTATTGTGTAGATGTAGATTGAAACTCCCGCGTGACGCGACTGTAGGACACGCAAATCAAAATCATTGTTCTGATAAAGAGACTCTTTTTATTAATATACCAGAAACTACTTAAGACCCCTCTCAAAAAATGATAAAGAAAAGGTGTAAATGAAACCATTTTTTGTTGGCATTTATAGACAAACGACTGCCAAAAAAATACAGTATTAATCTACAATAATGTGTTTCATAATAATTATGGTCTTGTAATAAATTTGGGATCCCTTCTTTTCTCATAATGTTCTTTGTCTTAATATACTTCGGCATAACGATTTTGGCACAATTTGTTTTGGCATAATAATACTTCGGCCTAATTTTTTATGGCATACCTTTTATGTTGGCACAATCATGTTAAAGACTAATTTGTGTTGGTATAAATTAGATTCGCATAACGTTAGTAGGCCTAATGACTATTAGCATGACGTTAGTAGGCCTAATGACTATTAGCATAATAATATTTAAGCATATAATTAATATAGGTAAATAACAAAAATAATTTTTATGCAAATTATTTATTATACATAACAGTATGTAACTTAAACGATTTTTCAATCGCGAGATAACTTTTATCTGAAGAATATATTAGTTAACTTCTACCTATTATGAGAATAAATATGGCGGTTATTTCTCAGATAGAAGTTAATTTATTGAAACAGTGGTCCTTAATTATGTATAATTATTTATTTTAGGTGTATATTTTTAGCAATTGCTTGTAAAAATACTAGTTTAGAAGTATACTCATCTTTTTTACTTGGCATAATTTGACTAGGCATACTATGAAGATCATAGAATTTCAATTAGAATAATATAGATTGGGTTACTTTCTTCTTTAAAAATGCGTAGGTTAGGTTAGGTTAGAACTGTGACCTCTTATGCACGAGCCGAGCGAGCGAAGCGAGCGTGCCGCGGCAGCGGCCGGCGAGTGCCAGAAACGAACATGCTCTCATGGGCAAGGATATAAAAACCAAATAATTATCATTAAATCAACTTTTATTTATTACAATTACTAAAAAAAACAATTAAATTAATCATCAAAATTACAACTTTGCAATAATACATTTAGTGACACAATAGTTTTACGACACCACCGTCTTCTTAGAAAAATAAAAAATAATTTCTATTCTACCTACAATATCAAGTGCCTACAAATTTCATTAGAGCAATATTGTATAAACGTGTTAGCAGTATTGTATAGTGTCTAATATTCTAGGTGTTAATAATTATTTCAATGTTATACCTATAAAAATATGTTTTAATGTAATTATGCGTAAATAAATTTATGTTTTAGGATATAATGCTTAAAAAAGTTATGCTATAGAACTTTATGCTTAATATATTTATGCATTAGAAAGTTATGCCTAATCATTGTTATGGTTTGAAAAAATATGCCTAAAACATTATGCGTAAGCTGTTATGCGTAATTATATTATGCGAAAATATAATTATGCCTAACAAAAATATGCTAAGTTATATTAGGTCTTAAAATTTTAGGCAAATGGATAGGGAACCAATAAATTTAAATTAAATAGTTTGTAAAAATATCATCGAATCAGCACCAAATTATTGAGATGTAACCACTTTATGACTTCAATTTTTATCAAATAATACTAAAAAAAATACCAATGTTTGTAGAAAACATAATCTATTATTTGGTAATGTTATATTTAAAATAAGTTTGAGTTTTAATTTATTAAAAATTAATAAGACGTCCATTGAAAGAGGACATCTGTTTGTATACCCGCGCTCGCCTAGAGAATAGAGTCGTGTTTGCTTCGCCCAAATGCTCAAGGTCGTTGGCGATATCCGATTGCCACTGCTCATATTCGTTTATTCCTAACTTGTTAAATTGTTAAAACTGAAGGTGTGTAGCAGGCATTGAGCTCTGGTGTTATGTGCGGGCTGCGGGTGACAATATTATTATTCTTCTTTTTTAAATTGAGTTATAAGTAATTAATTTATTCAAAAAATAACTCTTATCAGTAACAAACTCGCCCGTTGCCGACCCTTTAGAAACCTTATAACTCCTTTCTTGAAGAACCCACAAATGTGGTGACTTAGCGATAATAAACAAAGATATAGAAGAAGCTTATCAATGAAATTATTCATTCATTGATAAAGTTCTTAGAACTTTGTCGAAATAAACTTATCATGAATGAGTAGAGAACAACATTGGCACGATTTCAAAACTTTATGATTCAGTGTTGGCGTCCGTTTCCTCGCGTCATAGTTTGAAAGAAAGTGGATTTATTCATTCAGACACATACTTGGAACTGTTTGATGAGAAAAATCTAAAAGGATATTAGGTAAACACAAGGTTCCACATGTGTCTTCACTTGCATCTTCTTCAGTGCCTTATTTCCCATGTGATTTTGGATCGGCCGGTAACACGTAAGTAATATCTCTGGTATTGCAAGCGTAAATACGCTACATCAGGCGGGCCGTATGCTTGTTTGTCACCAAAAAAAAAACACTAAGGTCTATAGGTAATGGTTCAAATATATGTTATACTAGCTATTGCCCGCGTCTCCGCCCGCGTGTATGTCGGTTATCGCTGTAAAAAAGTGAAGTGTAGCTTATGTGTTATTCCAGACCATAATCTATCTCTGTTTCAAATTTCATCCAGATCCGTTCAGTAGTTTTTACGTGAAAGAGTAACAAACATCCATCCATACTTACTAACTTTCGCGTTTATAATATTAGTAGTCTCTGTGCCAAATTTCATCCAGATCCGTTCAGTAGTTTTTACGGGAAAGAGTAACAAACATTCATCCATCTATCCATACTTACAAACTTTAACGTTTATAATATTAGTAGAATAGAGCCACAAAAAAATGTGTTCAAAAATCAATCTCACGACTGCTCGTATCCGGCTTTCCCGTTATACACATGCGCTTGCGCAGCTTTACACTAAAAATATCGACAACTGCGGCTGATGAACTCTGAACGATAAACGACGCCTAATAACACTCTTTATATCCGTTCTAGTTGTACTGTCTCCGTGGCTCAGTGTTCGATGTGTGAGACTGCTGATCACGAGGTCCCGGGTTCGATTCCCGGGTCGGGCCAAAAATCGATATTGGGTTTTTCTGTTAAGAAATTCACAATAAATGCCCGGAGTTTGGAAATTGGCGGTGTTTTCACCCCCGTGCCTCGGAAAGCACGTAAAGCCGTTGGTCCTACGCCTGATCTCTCTCCGGTCGTGTCGGATTTTCCGTCCCATCGGACTATGAGAGTGAGGGAATAAAGAGTGCACTTGTGTTTGCGCACACACTTGTGCACTATAATATCTCCCGCGCAGATGGCGAGTCTCCGTTGAGATTAGCCGCCGTGACCGAAATTCGGTTAGGAGGACATTATTAGTTGTACTAATGACCAGGTATTCAGGAAATGGCCCAATGTGTCGATTTGTCAATGAATTATTCCGGACAAGTTGCCCTTAAGACGAGGAATAATGAAGAATGGGATACCAGGTAATGTCATATTAAATAACATACAACACACAATAAATGATGACTCATAACTCCATGCCGAGGTTTTCGCGAAATAGGTTCTTCAAAATTTTGACAGAGTTCGCAAAGCACGAGTGAAAACATGGATGGTGACGTAAAATTAAATATTACTAGAGCTACATGGCAGGCTAAAATCAAAGCTAATTACAGCAATGACAGAATTTTGCAAAGAGTTTATAATGATTTTTACAACTAAATTTTTTTTTAAATTCTTTTTTTATTCAGCAACAACAATATTTAACACGCCTTCTACAAAAATTTGTAAGATCATTAGTTATGAAAGTTTGTGAGGATGGATGGATGTATGTGTAGATGTTTGTTACTCTTTCACGTAAATACTACTGCAGATCTGGATAAAATATGGCATAGAGATATATTAAAGTCTGTAATACCGAATAGGCTACATTTTATCGCGATAACCGACACCCACGCGGGCTACGCCGCAGGCAACAACTAGTAAATGTATATAATAATATCTGAAAAACACGTCGTGCATCAATTCGAAAAGGAATATCGCTCAGCCTACTCGGAGGTTACTTTCTTTCTGTTGGAGAAATATAAATCATTTCTCAAAAGACCTTTTGACGTTGACTACAACAAGTTGATAAATTTGTCCCTTTGAGCATACCTTTGAGAAAGTGCTTTAAAGTTGAATATAATCTCTGCTGGCGTGGTGTTAAAAGTATCTGTTTATTAAACACACACAAAAAATTAAGGTAATAAATTTCTTGTTGTGGGCAACCTCGGTTGCTCAAAGAACCGCGTAATTTGGCTGCCTCTTCAAAGTTACGGATATCTTCTAACCTTCGCTGTTAAGACGCGTTTTAAATATGTCATTTCTAATGAGTCCAAATGCCGTTCAGGAATAGTCACACATTTCCTTTATTTGTATTCATAACATGTTCACTGTTTACATCGTGCGCGTATATAAATCTGATTAAAAATACAAATAACTGTATATCTAATGCATAATGTGGTTATCCGTGCGTGAAAACTCATGAAAACCGGTGTTTCTAAGTGACAATAACAAAATATGAACTTTAAAGAAGTGTAAACAAAATTAGTGCAATTGGATATTTCACATTGTTGATTAAGTGTATAATCAAGAAATAAGTGTTCAAATTGGCATTACAACACCAACCATCACCTATATGTGATAAATAGTCTGGTTACGATTAGTTTCTAACATTGCTTGGACTATTCTGATAAAAATCAACAAAATCTACAACCGTGTTGAAAAATATTTGACAGTTGGACTTTGAACTTTTGACAAGTAAACAACTAGCGCCACATCGGCCCTAGAAGTGTCGAATAGATTAACTAAAAAACTGCGCTACTCGCCGCCAGGGGCGCATAATAATACCAGCGTAAAAAATATTTGGTCGTTTGGCAAAAAAAAAAACTATTGATTGTACCCATCAGATATTAATTAATTATGTCAAATAAAAAAACTAGCAATACTCCCACATCTCTCTGGGGATGTTGTAACCAAAATATTTACGATTCAAAATTCGCCAAATGTAAGAAATGCTTCAAATCTTACCACTACGTATGTTTGGCCTTTATTGACACTTATGTCCTGCCAGCTACCTGGACTTGTGCTAGTTGCGTGGACTCAAAAAATCGCGACGTAGATACAACACCATCAAGTAATGTAACAGCCACCAGAGGCAACAAAAGACAGGCTCTCCACTCCCCACCTCATATGTCACCAGAACATAATCTATCCTCAGAGCATGTTCGGTCAATGATTGTGGACGTAATGCAGAACGAATTGAGAGATCAGCTTTCTAAGTTCAATCATAACCTAAATGAGACGCTGAACATGAAACTCCAAACAATTCAGGACAAAGTTGAACAAATGAATGACTCAATGTCATATATGAACAACCAATATGAAGATCTTCTCAAGGAACATGCAGCCAATAAAGAAACAACAAAACTTCTTCAGGTTGAAAGCACTACTATGAAAAATACTATTAATGATCTCAATACACGTCTAAATCAGTTGGAACAGCAAACACGCTCAAACAACATAGAAATTCAATGCATGCCTGAAAAAAAACAAGAAAATCTTATTGAAATCGTCACTAAAATATCAAAGGCAGTGGGTGCAGCTATTGAGGATCGGGACATTGTTCGCTGCACAAGGGTAGCCAAACTTAACCCCAAAAATGCCCGCCCTCGTTCAATTGTAGTACAGTTTGCCTCTCCTCGTATCCGAGATCAATATCTTGCTGCTACTATCACCTACAATAAAACGAACCTAAACAACAAACTGAATACCTCTCTCATGGGATGCTCTGGACCAAAGACTCCCATTTATGTTCAAGAACATCTATCTGCGGCTAATAAGGCGTTACATACAGCGGCGAGGATCAAGGCAAAGGAGCTTGGATATCAGTTCGTTTGGGTTCGCGGTGGTCGAGTATTCATGAGGAAGTCACTAGATTCCGAACATATTTTAATTAGAAACATAGACACTTTAAATAAATTAGCATAAGTTTTTACTTCTATTTTTCTGTTTTCTCCTTTATTTGTGTTTGTTAACAAGTTTTGGAATACCCCTTTAGTAAAATTCAATATTCTTAAGATATATTACCAGAACACGCGTGGTTTACGCACTAAAACTCATGACTTTTATCGTCAATTATCCTGTGAAACATATGACATTATTGTACTTACGGAAACATGGCTGAATAGTTCTGTTCTAAGCACAGAGCTATTTGATAGTAGATATTTAGTATATAGAAGGGACAGAGATGGTAGGAAGAAGGATGGGGGAGGAGTTCTAGTCGCGGTCTTAAAAAATATTAAATCAAAACGTATGTTGATATGGGAAAGTAGCTGCGAAGATTTGTGGATTACTTTGGAGGCGCCAATTGCAAGCTCAATACGTCAAATAGCTCTGTGCGCAGTCTATTTGCCTCCTCCTGTGACCCGAGTGACTATGGAATCATTCCTAGAAAATTGTAATATCGTTCTTGAGCAATCGGGTACACGTGCTTTATTAGTGGGTGATTTCAACATGGGTACTATTGACTGGAGATTGGTAAGTGACTCTGATGATGGCTATACACCACCAGGTATCGGTCAAATTCTGACTGACTTTATTAATTTGAATAATTTTGAGCAACTGAACCATGTTACTAACAAGTCTGAGCGTATATTGGACCTTGCAATTACCGACATAACCTCTTGTGGTCTGTGTGCTGCTTCGAATCCCTTAAGTATCATCGATCCTTTACATCCCCCATTTGTAATCACTATTAAAGCCGACAATTGCCCTAAGCTTCCATATAACAAATGTAAATCGAAACCTAACTTCCACAAGCTAGACTACGAACAGATCTGTAAACACCTTGACACCTTGGATTGGGATGAATTGTTTGAGGGACAAACTAATGTCAATGAAATGGTGGGTACTTTTTACCACGTCATTAATGAGACCATTAATGCGAACGCTCCGACCAAAAGAACATCTAGTAAAAAATACCCTTGTTGGTTTGATATCAACTTAATTAGGGCCTTAAAACAAAAGGAAAAAGTAAGAAAACGTTACAAATTGTACAATAACCCCATGGACGCTCTGGAACTTAAATTATTGAGTAAACGGTGCTCGGTCATTTCAACTCGTTGTTATAATAATTACACAAAACAAATTGAATCTGAAATAATTAAAAACCCTAAATTATTCTGGTCCTACATCAAGGAAAAACGCGGTGGTACTAGCTCTTTCCCCCACACAAAGACGGATGGTTCCACGTCGTCTTCTGACTGCTTTAGGATATGTGAAATGTTTGCCACTTGCTTCTCTGCTACTTTTGGCAACGGTCGGACGACCCAATATGCCGTGGATTCAGATTACCTCAACAATATAAATGACAACGGCTTACCTTTAACAATCCCCTTTTTGGATAGTGAGAGCTTGTTGAAGATTTTGAAATCCATAGATCATCGAAAGGGCGCTGGACCAGACGAAATTCCACCCATATTTATAACTAACTGTGCCTCTTTCTTAGTAACCCCATTACTAAAAATATATAAAAAATCTCTATACACTGGTGTTTTTCCTGATATGTGGAAGAAAGCAAAGGTTATCCCGATACATAAAGGCAGTGATACTGACCATGTCGCAAACTACAGACCCATCTCCATTCTATCCACATTGGCTAAAGTCTTTGAGTCGCTTATATGTCCTTGCATTCAGTCTCATTTAAGGCTTCATCTGAGTAACTCCCAGCATGGCTTTGTGGGATCCAGATCTACTTGTACAAACCTAATAACTTTCACAGAGACGTTGGTGGAGGCTCTTGACCGCGGCAAAGAGGTTGACGTCATTTATACTGACTTTAGCAAAGCCTTTGATCGCGTTCCACATGACATTCTGTTAGAGAAGATTTCTGCTTATGGTATAACTGGTTCTCTTCTCAAATGGCTGAAATCTTACCTTGATAGCCGCCTCTTCTTTGTTGTGGTCAATGGCTTCAAGTCAGATGTCCGTAATATAACGTCTGGAATCCCTCAAGGCTCCCATATCGGTCCTATACTGTTCAACCTATTTGTAAACGATATCACAGTAAACCTTTATTCAGAATGTTTCATGTACGCTGATGATTTGAAATTTTGTAGAGTACTTGAGTCCGAGGAAGATGTAGACTTATTACAAAAGGACATTAATAAGCTGGTTGAATGGTGCGATAAAAACGACATGAGCTTAAATATTAAGAAATGCCTCCATATAAAATTCTCCCGAAAAACTAAACCTACTTCCACTGCCTACTACATAGGACAAACCGTCATTCAGCAAGTCGAAGAAGCAAGAGATCTGGGAGTTTTATATGATAGTAAGCTCACTTTCGTGCCCCATGCAGAAAATGTCATAAAAAGAGCATCTAGAATGCTGGGATTTGTGATTAGGAACGTGGTGGGTTTTAAGCGCAGCAGTACCAAAATTATTTTATATAATAGCCTCGTACGTAGCATCTTAGATTATTGTAGCCCAGTGTGGAGACCACACTACGCTACACACAAGCTGAGATTGGAACGCATACAAAAAAGGTTCCTGTGGCATCTAGTGTATGCCTCTGGTTTGGGCAAAAAAGTCAAATCGTACGAGGCTCGACTGGCATATTATAGGCTAATCTCTTTAGAAAAACGAAGAAACGTAACAGATTCCATATTTCTATATAAGCTGCTGCGCCACGAAATAGACTGTCCTCAATTACTTGGCAGAATTAATCTTAGTGCTCCAGCCAAATATCCGCGAGTTGCCATTACCCCCTTACATCCACCACTTCGAAGGACCAACTTAGGTGCAGGTTCCGCTATACCTCGAATGTGTAAGCTACTCAATAGTTACAGTGACCTGGTTGACATACATTTTGATTCGTTTACCAACTTCCGCAAAGTCATATTTAGTACCCTAAAAAATTAAGTGTAACATAATTTGTATTTTATTTTGTTTTATGTAAATGTTATGTTAGTGTTAGTTATTTAAATATTTTCTGTTTTTTGTGCATGCGGTACCCACCTGTAAAAAGTTGTAACACTTAATTCAATGTTGTGTCAATTATTATTAACTATACTTAGTGTGTACAATTGTTGGTGAGTCATAAATAAATAAACATTTTACTGTAAAATTCTGCGTAAATTTGAAGTAGGAGTACTCATTTTAGATTTTTTTTGCAGCAGAATCACACATTCAGTCATTTGACTCATACGGTTTCGTTATAAATAGATAAAATATTGGATTTCTTTTATCATTGTTCCGTCGTAAAGATTTGAAAAGAACGGATCCATTACATGACTAATCTTCAAAGTGTGAGGTGGATAGAGGCCACCCTAGCCATTAGCCATTTATTTATTTCAAAGCTGGCAATAATAAAATGACTAATAGTTTAGTTTCTGAAGTGGCTCATATTAAAAAAGTTTATAATAGTTAAATTTTATTATCTGTTTGAATACTCACTTAGGCTTTATATTCTGTGGAATGTTGTGTGCGGTCCTAATTGGGCTTCAGATTCAAATTTGTATTCTGTCAACAAACATTTTTGTATTCTTTATTTTGTAGTCTGTGTTTGTAGCAAAAACACGGTATATAGTCTGCATCTTCTAAAACATAATAATTGTCGTAGATATTATTTTAATATTAATTATCTTTTTATTTAATTTCTTTAGAGTTGTTTTTTTGCAAATTCTTCTGCTGAAGTCTGTACCACTTCTACGTATAGTTACTCATCGATTATTAAAAAATAAAGTTTTGTATTTTTTTTTTTATACTACCAAGGTGACAAACAAGCATACGGCCCGCCTGATGTTAAGCAGTTACCGTATCCTATGGACGTTTGCAACACCAGGGGTGTCACTCACGCGTTGCCGACCCTTTAAAAACCCGATAACTCCTTTCTTGAAGAACCCCATGCTATAGTCAGGTAATATCAAACTTTAATCCTATTCTATTATGTATATACTCGGCATATTTTAGAACTGACAAATTTACTTAACCTACAGCAATGTCTTAACAAATTAAGACTCTCTCTGACATCATATGTGGCATTTTTTTATCTTCTATCTATTTTCTTGTGTATACTCGAATAGATGCTTTCTTTTCTAAACCGATTGGTCACAAATAAGTATTCTACATTCAACAGATATAAAAATCGAACCTAAAGCTACCTATATTTTTTATAGCATTCTGTCATCAGTCCTGAACTGCCCGTACATTTAGATAAAAATAACCTAAATCTGCACTACATGTTGCAAACGCCAAATCCAATTTTATACCCTGGCCATAAAACCTAAGGCACAAAGCTAACAAGCCATTCTGTTAACATAACCCAGAACTAACACTTCATATTCCGACAGTTGCTATTGAAGTTATATTTGCACAAAACATCCGGGCTGTTCGCCATAATACTGTGCCACTCTATCCAATAATAGGTCCAACATCAAAAGCCTAATAAAATTTTAATTAAGCTTCGACAACGAGTTCCTTTCAACAATATTAGTTATTAAATTCTCCTTTTTTATTATTTTTTTTATACTACCAAGGTGGCAAACAAGCATACGGCCCGCCAGTTACCGTAGCCTATGGACGTTTGCAACACCAGGGGTGTCACTCACGCGTTGCCGACCCTTTAAAAACCAATAACTAAAACATAAATGCTCAATTTAATGTAGTTTTATATTTGGCTTCATTCGGGGTTAAAATTTTGCCATGTTAGCTGCACTGTAACAATAACCTCAAACTTGCCGTACCGTAAGATTCCAGAGGGATTTCTTACCACGTACGATGAGGCTGTGGAATGAGCTCCCTGCCGAGGTAATACCAAGAGACTATTATAGCAAGTTCTTCAAGAAAGGAGTTATAAGGTTTTTAAAGGGTCGGCAACGCGTGTGTGACACCCCTGGTGTTGCAAACATCCATAGGCTACGGTAACTGTTGACCATCAGGCGGGCCGTATGCTTGTTTGCTACCTTGGTAGTATATAAAAAAAAATAACAGGCACCTGCAGGGAGGTAAGAAGGGAAGTGGGTGGGTGAATTCAATCATCCCATCCTAACGATTTTCACAGCTCTAACTACCCAGTCATAAAAATTGGGTTCTAACTCAATGTACTCTTCAAAGAATGCTATCGGTGTAATACCTACATAGTAGTAAATGAAGAAATGTAACTACATAGTGTAGTAGCCGTAGGTAACAAACTACTTAACCAATAATTGCTCTATTTGCATATATATTGGTGAGAAAATTGCCAACAACTTTACTGTTATTATGGATTTATCGTCCAAATACGTCAATCAAAAAATACAATGAAAATAGTAACACGGTCTGTATTGTTGATTGTTCATTTTATTTCTACCTATTGCAAGTTGACTGTAGTTCTTTAGGTGCTATTGTGGTGTTATAAAGCTACAAGGTTATTAAGATGTGTCATAGTGACATTTAAAAGTCGCACTTAGTTTCCAAGAATTGTCGTGTAAAGTTGTATAATGTTATTGTTTTATTACTAACATTTAAACTATCGAGATATATGATTTATTTATTTATTTATTTAACAATTTTAGGAAAACTTATAGCTAAATTAATATTATAGACAGAGTTGAATAGAAAGAAGACGGACAATTAAAAGTTTTCGCGGATAAAAGAAAATATATATAAATAGAGGTATACAATTATATAACAACATGCAGTTAGAAGATAAGAAATAGACATAATTACATTAGGTTTTAAGATGCAACTAAAGAGTTACACAGACTTTTTTTATTGAGGGTACAAAATACGATGAAACGCTTCGAAACATGGTCTCGTCTTAGCAGCTCTCCTGTGCCCTAGGATTCAATATTATATACCTAGTTTTATACATAATTTAACTGCCAATCACAGAACAGCCCCTCTAGACAAGTAGCCTAAACGTAAGTTTACGATACAATGTCGTAAACTAATGTCAAATCTCATATATTTGCTTTCTATTCTATTCGATTCGACTAACGTATAAGCCACTTGTCTAGAGGGGCAGACAGAAAAAACAATCAATCAGACACCTACTGTCGCTCCCAACATTATCTATCCATCATCTCCCGTATCGTATATTACCGTAATGTTTTTGTCAATAAAATATAGCCTATAACACTTTCAAATAACAACTTTCCTAACCTGCCAAGGTTTTCCCAAGAGACTATAGCATGGGATTCTTCAAGAAAGGAGTTATAAGGTTTTTAAAAGGTCGGCAATGTGTGAGTGACACCCCTGGTGTTGCAAACGTCCATAGGCTACGGTAACTACTTACCATCAGGTGGGCCGTATGCTTGTTTGCCGTCTTGGTAGTATAAAAAAAACTTTCTATTAGTAAAAGAATTTTCAAAATCGGTTCAGTAGATCCTAAGATTACCCTCTACAGCGTCACAATCTCCCAAACTTTATCTTTTTATAATATAGAAAGAAACGAAGAAAAAATATTTATTGTTGATAAAAAAAGAAACTTACTTTAAAAAAAAACAATCCCAACAATAGGTCACCCCACTCAGCTACTTGATGAAGCATAAATAACTCATGCCATAGCGCTGGTTTTCAGTGGGATTGCCCTACATGAAGCATAAAAATAGCAACCCATATACATATGTCCCACTGCTGGGCACGGGTCCCCTCTCCTCTATCAAGAGAGAGAGGGTTTAGGCCTTAATCCACACACGCTGGCCTAATGCGGGTTGGTGAATCAGACATGTCTTTAGAATTTCTTCTAAGACATGTGGGTTTCCTCACGATGTTTTCCTTCACCGTTAGCAGATGGCGAATCATTTGATCAGTACATATAAATTCCACAAAGTGAAATTCACATTGGTACTGCCCGGGATCGAACTCGCACCTCTTGCGTGCAAGTCGGTTACTTTCCCACTCGGCCACCACCGCTTAGTCGCATGAAGCATAATGCCATGAAGCGTTACTAAGGTAAAAATACAATATAACAAAAATAAAATAAAAATACATAGTATAGTTCTTTGAAAACTAAAGCGAAATAATGCATACCAGTCAGTTATATAGAGCGTATATGGTATCAGTTATAGACAGGTACTAAACAGAGGAGCTAAGCAGAAAGGGATAGAAAATAAATATACTCGTGGTATTTTTAAACAATTAAGTTTTATTGCTGTTCATTTTAAACACTACCATTTTAGGTATTTAATGAAAAAAAAAGCAGTCGACAGAGAATTACCAGTTACCCTGGCCAGTAACAATGCTCATAAAATTTTATAGAACACAATTTATGATAAATACATTCTTCTCTTAATATCCTGTTACTTTGCGCTTTGTTTAATGAAAAATATAAATACAAATACAGATATGTTATTTTAAATTGAAAATTTCCTTATTTATGAAAAGAATATAATAATTTCAATTGGCGTACCGTAGTCTCTGCCTACCCCCCACTGGGGGACGGGCGTGATGATCCTTACTAATATTATAAATTTGAAAGTTTGTAAGAATGTATGTATGTATGGATGGATGGATGTTTGTTATTCTTTCACGTAAAAACTACTGAACGGATCTGGATGAAATTTGGCACAGAGATAGATTATGGTCTGGAATAACACATAGACTACTTTCTACAGCGATAACCGACATCCACGCGGGCGGAGCCGCGGGCAACTGATAGTATAATATACATATGTATGTATAATAATGTCATCCTAACCGAATTTCGATCACGGCGACGGCGACGCGGGAGATTATTGCGCAAACAGCTAAACGGACTTTAATGAAATTTGGTAAGAAGATAGATAATATCCTGAAGAAAGATAGAATAAATTATATCGCGATAACAAATATCCTAAGGCGGAACCGCAGGCAACATCTAGTAGTCAATAAAACACAATTTGTTACGTTCAAATTACTTACTTATAATATTACGTTGAGATATTTCCTTACTTTTTCTCGTATATTTGTCAACCTTGCCTTCACGGCCACTTTGTGATTTATTTGGCTTTATTGGCCATGTGGAACTGTCCTATTAGACTTTTTGTTACTATCATTTTGTTCTGTGCTCAAATAATTTGGTGCTAACCTTATAAAATGTAATTAGGAATTCTGTTGTGAATTTCATGGTCAGATCTCACCGTATATGGTAAAGTTTGTTACTTAAGTGGTAAATAAGCATACGGCCCGCCCGATGGTAAGCAGTTACCGAAGCCTATATACCACGTGTTGCCGATCCAAATATTTTTAGGGATCTCGTATTTTTTTGAATAAAGTATAGCCTATGTTACCCGCTGATAATGTATCTTTCTAATGGTGAAAGATTTTTTAAAACCGATGGAGCAGTTTTTAAGTTAAACCGTACAAACAAACAAAACATCAAATCTTTCCTCTTTATAATATAATAATATTATATATAAAGTGTAGACAACAGGGTTTACTTAAATCAAGAACCTTACGTCCTACTAATATTATAAACGCGAAAGTTTGTAAGTATGGATGGATGGATGTTTGTTACTCTTTCGCGTAAAAATTACTGAACGGATCTGCATAAAATTTGGCACAGAGATAGATTATGGTCTGGAATAACACATAGGCTACTTTTTACAGCGATAACCGACATCCACGCGGGCAGAGTCGCGGGCAACAACTAGTACACATATATATTTTTTCCTATTCAAAAACCAGGTTTTCAAAAGCTAGTCAGTTAAACAAAAATAAGTTATTCACTCATTAGAATTTCATTTTCATTTATAGTAATTTCTAAAATTAAAATTCATTACGCTCATAAAATTATGATAAATTAACATACAGTAAATATTAAAAAAATATTTATGAAGTGAGTTCACTCTCATTTTTCTTTACTCGTTATAATGCATACAAAGCGTAATTTTATGCTGCTCCAATAAAATAATTTATTTGATTATAACTTACTATACATATTTGAGCATAATGGGCAGGCCTCCAACAAGGTGGACCGATGACCTGGTAAAGGTTGCAAGCAACCGATGGCCAAGGTCGACTTAGGATCGAGAGTTGGGAGGCCCATGTCCAGCAGTGGACCTCTTTTTGAGTAAGATGATGATGCTTATGATGATGATGACTTTCATTAAGTAAAAGTAATACAGGTCTTGAAGTTAGTTTTAGATAGAACTACCTATATAAATTAGTTTCATACCGAACTTTATATTAAACAAGATCGGTAATTATGATACTCTAATACCCAAGACTTGTCCAATCCATATCGTGATAAAAGAGGCTCCATGCCAAAACAATCTAAAAACTGTGACCAGTACAAAATAGAATTTGTATATGTCGCTTATATACAAATTCTATGGGTGAAACCGTGGACTGAAGCTAGTTATTATAATGAGTATTTTGGACAAACTTCACGCTCGCTAAGTGGGTCGAGAGCAGCTCACGAACCGTTAAGATACGGTTGCATCTTACGCTAATGTGTTTTCGCTTTCGTCATTTTGTATTTCGTACTGGTCACGGTTTTTAGATTGTTTTGGAATTGAGCCTCTTTTATCACGATATGGATTGGACAAGTCTTGGGTATTAGAGTATCACAATTACCGACCTTGTCTACAGTAAATTATAAGTTAGAGTCTTAAATACAGATTGTTTAACAATATTTAAAGTAATACCTTAACTTTAATGTTGCGATGCGTTGAACTCTCGATTAAACAAACATTCGATATTTTGAACAGTCGATGTTTGGAGTGTATGATATATTGAATGTTCGGTTTATTAACCATTCGATATTATAAACGTTCGAGTATTTAGACATTCGATTTATAGTGGTCCACTGTTGAACATAGGCTTCTCCAAATGCACGCCAATTAGCATAATCCACGGCTTCTCGCATGCAAACGCTTTTATTTTAGTAAAAAAAGGGGTGGCACTTATTATATAAAAAAACAAACAAATAAACAAACAATAGGCCACCATACTCAGCTACTTGCTGTACCATTAAGAACTTATGCCACAGCGCTGGTTTTCAGTGGCATGGCCCTACAAAAAGCATTGAGTAAGCTCAAAAAATAAAAATAAAACTCAATAAACTAAATAAAATAAACTGAACTTAAAGTATAAACAGACGATCGAACTTGGTTCGGGCCGAACCACGAACATGGTGCGCTCCGAACCATATTCGCTCGTGTGGTGCACGGTCCGCCGGACATTATTATTATTAATCCTTACTAATATTATAAATGTGAAAGTTTGTAAGAATGGATGGATGGATGTTTGTTACTCTTTCACGTAAAAACTACTGAACGGATTTGGATGAAATTTGGCACAGAGATAGATTATGGTCTGGAATAACACATAGGCTACTTTTTGCAGCGATAACCGACATCCACGCGGGCGGAGCCGCGGGCAACAGCTAGTATCATTATAATATGGTTCGGAGCGCACCATGTTCGTGGTTCGGCCCGAACCAAGTTCGATCGTCAGTTTATACTTTTAACAATAAAATCTAGATTCCTCTATGCAATGTCTGTGTGTGTGGATCATAAATGTGTTATTCTTTTATTGTCAACGTAAGTATTATATGAAACTTGATCTGAATTTCAAATGCATGCTACTCGAAATAAATGCATGATTTCGATTACCCTCAATGTTTTTGTTTTGAGACTACATTGTTTTTAATCTTAATCTTTGTTTAATGGTTTTGGGTTTGCTCGTGTTTCATTGATTAAAACTTTACTAATTTTATGGGCTGTTGATTTTATTTCAACATTAGTTTGTAGTGGTGTAGTGAGTGCTCGATCTACTTGGTTGTGTTGGATAACTTCATTGATGAAAACTTCTTGGATTTTAAGATATTACACTACGATATATTTTTTGGATTTTATAATTTACTAGCGACTCTCCCTCGGTTTGATTCGGTTTTTTATTTGTCTATTTTAACACAAAGTTTTGTCCTGTGTAGGAATCGTGACCCACAAAGAGTTGTTCTGAGTCTGGGTGTAATTTGTGTCCGTTAATTGTATGTTTGTAAAGTCCCCTGCGACACAGAGCTTGTTCTCTAGTGCGGGAGTCGTCGTTAAAAAAAAAACAAAAGTATCTGTCCATCCTAAGGTTGCCACTAAGAAATTGCTTTAAGCGATAAAGCCACATTACCATTTAAACAATACTATGTAAATGTAAGCAATATGTATTTCGGTTTCCAATAAAGAGTTATCTATACAGAAAAACCTTCCGCTTGAAAAACTATCTATTGCTGAAAACTCCATAAAAATCCGTTGCGTAGATTTAAAGATTTAAGCGTAAAGACAGCGGGAACAATTTTGTTTTATACTTTTTAAAGAAGATTAAGAGAGAGGTATGGCACCATACAATCGAGCAAGCCCATCTGGAAAAGGACCTCCAACTTACAGAACATCCCAGCCAAAATCCGCCGCGTGGACATTGATTATCGCAACAAAAGTACCATAACTACCCCAAAATACCACCTATTTCCTAGCCAAATTTGATCAAGATACATTTAGCCATTTAGTCGAAAAACGTAGGTAGGTAGTATTAAACGCAAATTAACTCTATTACAGATTTATTCACTCTCAAGTAAACTTTTTACACATTCGGAAAAAAAAACTCGGGAACACCAACTACCACAGACTACTGTCAAACGTCATAGTGATGTTCCGATAACGCGCGACAACTACTGCCCCTCTAGACAAGTGGCATAAGCGATAATCTAATCGATAAGTCAAAAAAGCAAATGTATGGTATATGACGTAAGTTTACGACATTATGTCGTAGACTTACCTCAAATCCCATACATTTGTTTTTTTGACTTTTCGATTCGACTACCGTTTATGCCACTTGTCTAGAGGCTCTGATGTTCTACGTAGATCGATTTTCTTCATCTTACAGTAGGTACCTATATAAATTTATGTATCACGGCTCCATTTTGATCTTGCAGAATGACAAACAAACTTTCAATAACACAATATTCCTGGAAATATCTTACTTATCCATATTACAATGTGTTTGTTTGTTTGTCTGTATTTCCCGTCGAAATGAGAGCTACTGTTTTTTGCCGGAACTCCTTCCGGCCTATGTTACTTTATGGGTGTTTTTTTACCGACATATTTAGCGAGTTGAACTGTGAAAGGATCCTAGTAGCTATTGTTTTTAGCATGAGGCGCTCATGGCTAGGTGCACTTGCTGTTCGGTAAACGATCAGCGGGTTAAGCTACCAAGAGCGCGGTAACCCTATGGGTGACCGCATAGTGGTATTTCATCTGAGCGTCTCCGTGCTTCGGAGGGCACGTTAAAAGTCGGTCCCGTCTGTTATCAGTCGTTAGATCACGACAGAGCCCTAAATATTATATTATATTATATGAGCTTCCTGCCGAGGTTTTCCCGAGATACGAGATAGCATGGGGTTCTTCATGAAAGGAGTTATAAGGTTTCTAAAGGGTCGGCAACGCTCGAGTGATACCCCTGGTATTGCAAGCGTCCATAGGCAAAGGTAACTGCTTACGATCAGGCGGGCCGTATGCTTGTTTGCCTCCTTGGTAGTATAAAAAAAAACGATCGATCTCAATAACTCTGTCACCAGGTTGGCCACTAACCAAACGATAAGAAGAAGATAGCATGAATATGGCAGACAAGAGTACAGCCACAGCTAAATAACTACAGACAGAAAAGTTTCTAAGGAAATACTTATTTGTATAGAATATGTTAGTGAAACTGTTGTTGGCAATTTATGACCAATAAAAACATAGCAACTTAGCAATGTTCAACTAAACATTACTTGGGTACAGTTACATTATCCATTAACTCTGGTAAAGACCATGAAATATAATTGAATATCGATACTAGTATACAAAGATGAAAAGTTTGTTTGTTTGAACGCGCTAATCTCTAAAACTACACGTCAGATGCGAAAAAAATCTTTTGCATTTGATAGCCAAATTCTTTTGAATTTTGTCAGGTTGGAAGCTTTGTCCTAAGGGGAGCGCAATAAACGGGACGCGTTAAATCCAAAATTATCTTTTCAGAATTTCTTGTCAAGAAATGACAAGAAATTCTCGTGAAATTGATTCTTCCCTTGTGACATTCATAAGTATCAAATTGAACGCAAGTGAAGCTGCGGGGAATAGTTAGTATGCTAATAATATGTAAGAATTAATAATAAAACTTTCTTTACACTTTACAAGCTGACATTAACATTGACTTCACGGGTGGTTACCTCGCGAGAAGTGTTATGAGTTTGTCTGCACACGGATAGCTGTTCCGAGTCTAGCAGAATATTCTGTGACACAAGTTAACTAACAAATAAACTTACGAGATTCGCATTTATCATTATTTATTTTATTTAAACTTTTTGCAAAATACATTTTTGATGTACAAAGGAGGTATTCCTCGAAGCGCTACCATTTTGAAGCGCACCTAATGAAGCGCTCCTTTATTATTCCTCGGAGCGCACCTTTTAGGAGCGCTCCCGATAGCAATTTCTCCTAAAAGGAATAAGAAAGGAGCGCTTCATTAGGTGCGCTTCAAAATGGTAGCGCTTCGAGGAATACCTCGTGCAAAGGCGGAAATAAAGACCCCTATGTATTGTATATGTCGCAGTCATTTGGTTGAATCCGCTATTTGATTGAATGACTAGCGCGTTCATTGAATGACGACATATAATTGAATGAATTTTCATGAGCTTAATAGTGGAAATAGGTGGGACATCTAGCTAGGCGGGAAGACGGAAGGTGGACCAAAGCAGTCACAGAATGGTGGCCACGATACGGAACGAGATTGCTGGGCAGACCATCCCGGTGGTCAGACGACATAAGAAGGACAGTGGGAAACCATTGGATGAGCTTGGCACGGAACCATAACAGATGGCGCAAAAGAGGAGACATATACCCAGCAATTGGTGGATAAGAGTTGATGAAGAAGAAAAAGAAGAAGTAAAATAAATACATCAAATTTCTCCTGCCTCGCAAAGTCACCCGTTTATCCTCGAAGAGTACTTCAAGGTAGTTCAAGAATTAACTTGACAATTATAAGGGCATTCACATCAATTCTCCACCATAGCTGGTACTAAGGGTCCACGACAAATTGCCCGCTGACCCCTCACTCTTTAATAAAGAGTTAATACTTTGTTAAGTGGGTAAATTGTTATCTACTGTTATGTTGTTACTTGTAGTCGTTTGGAGTTATATCATATTCTCTTAGGATAGGTATTATGTTCTCTTAGGATAGTTAGGGCACCATACAAGACTGAGTAAGGTCAGGCGAGTTATAGGTCGTTTCGCCAAATTACAAAATTTATAATATTTGATTGGGCGTTTCGCCCGATGGAGTTTTTATTACTTTTCATTTACAGACAGATTTTGATGCTGTGGGGTGAAACGCCCAATCAAATATTTTAAAATTTTGTAATTTGGTCGTTAGGCCCGCTCGGGCGAGCAAATGGCGGGCGAAACAACCTATGACTCGGTCAGGCGCGGCTTTAACCCTCAAAAAAGGTTGTGGGTACCCGAAAATCAGCCAAGTGTCATGATCGATATAGTGCTTTATTAAAATTGAGATAAATATATTCAAAGATTTTTACAAAACATAATAATTTTCATTAGCCTATCAATCTCAATAGACCTTGAAAGTGTGACGTCACAAGTCTATTAGTGTTTTGGGCTAGCCCATCGTGCCCACAACGGTGGGTCTGCGCTCTGCGCTTGAGTAAGGTGGAGACTCTACAATAGATCACAGACACAAATAAGTTCGCACAGTAAAGTAGTCCAGCCCCTCTAGCCAAGCGGCATAAACATGAATAGAATAGTAAGCAAATGTATAAAATTACGATATAATGTAGTAAACTTACGTCAAATCCTATGCATTTGCTTTATACTCTACTACCTGTTGCCCGCGGCTCCGCCCGCGTGGATGTCGGTTATCGCTGTAAAAAAAAAGTAGCCTATGTGTTATTCCAGACCATAATCTATCTCTGTGCCAAATTTCATCCAGATCCGTTCAGTAGTTTTTATGTGAAAGAGTAACAAACATCCATCCATCCATCCATACTCACAAACTTTCACATTTATAATATTAGATTTGACTACCGATATTGACAGTATTTTAAATTAAGTTTTATTTCTTACCCTCTTGTTATTTTAGGGTTCAACCCTCCGGCCGTAGTGGATTGTCCAGAGCCTTTTATTATTCTGCAGGTATATAAACGTTAAAACCCAATTTTTCTAACTGTGCAGCCATCTTTGTCAAAATTTTGCAACGTTGGCTGCATTGGAACAAAATTTCAAATTATTTTGATTGGTAGGAAAGAAAGAAAGAAAGAAAAAAAAAATCCTTTTGTCTTTACATCTTAATATAGTAATCTAAAAATATATATACAATGGTTACAAGACAAAACAGGACCTAGCTCAGCGATTAATTGCAACATCGCAGACGCTGCAGCGCTGATATTTTGCAGTGGTAGGTACAGTAATGTGTAAATATAATTATCAAATAGCGCAGACGATACGAAAGTGCATACCGTACTGACAGGGACAGGCGCCTGCGGGGAGGTAGGAAGGGAAGCGGGTGAATAAAATCATCCCAACCTAACGATTTTGACAGCTCCAACTGCACAGCTGGAAAAAAATGGGTTATAGTGATTTTTTTGACTTATGAAATGACAAAAGTAAATACGTAGCTGGCTCTCCCTCTATTGGTGGGTGTCGAATATAAACCTACACAAAGAATAATGCAATATGATACTTTTGTTGAGAGTCGGATAACTTAGCAAATGTGCGTATTTGTCAGCCAACGTTATTATTTACCTACCTAACTCATTGCTGATTTTGATTTGATAATAAATTTTCCTGGTTAAACAGACAATTTTAAGGAAATAAACGTTTTCAAAATGGGAATAAATTGATTGTATGTCATAAATATAGACTATCCTTATCTATAGGTAGGTAAGTAACAAACATATATGATGACATTCATGGTATGCCATGACGTGTTAAAAATTGAGTCGTTTGAGTGAGAAAGAAGGACAGAGCTACATATATAGCATATGTAGCTCCATCTCTCTTTCTCGTTCGAACTCGGTCGACTTTTGACGGACTGTAACATGACGTATAGCGATTTGTTTTCGACTTTAATTTTCGTAAGATGTCATTTTTGTCATTCTTTATTGCCGTTTGCCACGATTCAAGTGACTTTTAAAATTTAAGTGTATTGCTAATAAGATGGAATATTAAATAGTTACTTTTAGGTAAATAGGCGTATTTTTATTAGTTTTTGAAGTGAAAACTTCTTTAGGTGTGTTAAGCACTTTGACAAAAATCTTGGAACACGCGTCATCGTCACCGAAAACTATTCCATATTCAAAGTTTGAATATGGAAAGCGTTCGGTGAAATGATTTTTGTTCACCTAATAAGTTTGAATTTTAAACTTTTTGGGTGAATAAAAATCATGGAATGGCAATCCATATTCAAAAATAAATCTAATAGCTCGACGATACAATTCACAACTTTCTTATAAGTAAGTTGTGAATTGTATCGTCGAGCTATTAGATTTATTTTTTAGTGAGATTCTCACTTCTATCGGCAGTCCCCATAATCTGCCCACCATGTTTTTTTCGTCATTTACTTACCTGCCGTCCTTCGACCGTTCCTGGCCAGTCACTAAACTTTGACCTACAAAAGTACAATCTAATAAACTTAAAAAACATCAGAGAATCATTACGCTGTCATAATGAACTAATATTACACTTAATCAACCACCAATTGACCTCACCACAATTTTGTTTTTTTATTTATTTCTTATGAAAGCATGTAGGTAAGTAAGCAACGTTATATTTGACAGGTAATTAAATTCAATCGTGACGTGTGAAGGATGCTGATACGATTTATTAGATGGTTTTATACTACTACTAGCTGTTGCCCGCGGCTCTGCCCGCGTGGATGTCGTTTATCGCTGCAAAAATGTAATAATATAGCCTATGTGTTATTCCAGACCATAATCTATCTCTGTGCCAAATTTCATCCAGATCCGTTCAGTAGTTTTTACGTAAAGGAATAACAAACATCCATCCATCCACTCTTTCAAACTTTCACATTTATTATATTAGTAAGGATGTTAAAAGAAGCAAACAAGCATACGGCATAGGCTACGGTAACTGCTTACCTTCTGGCCTGGTATGGTATTTTTCCACCTGAATAGTATAAAACAAACAAGTAATAAAGGATTGCCCAATTCCAGAATCTGTCCAATTTATTTTTTTACTGCATGGCTGGCAAACAAGCATACGACCCGCCTGA
Organism: Trisateles emortualis; assembly: GCA_947095525.1. NCBI lineage: Eukaryota > Metazoa > Arthropoda > Insecta > Lepidoptera > Erebidae > Trisateles > Trisateles emortualis. The sequence continues at coordinate 2,886,006 of OX352740.1, read as the reverse complement.
TGTTAAGCAGTTACTTAGCCTATGGACGCTTGCAATAATACTCATAATAATACTGTTTATTTATAAGGGGCACTTACACGTCAATCATAGGACAAAAGTATTAATACCAGATGTATTACTTACGCTGGAGACCTGCAATCACACACAGGAACACAACTACATCGCTGTGTGTAGTTATTTGGCTATGGTATTCTGTAATGAGGAGGTCCTTCCACAGTTGGGCTTGCTCAATAATATGGTGTCCTACCTCTCTTAAAATTCTATTATTTGTTGCAAAGGCCATCCTGTCGCATTGTCTTCTTAATCATTTGTTTAAATTCTTGTCTTATTTCTTTACAATTTCCGTCATCTTTAACTGTCACAACATAATTTGGTCAAACTGACGAGTCTTTAACTCTTTATTGAAAGAAGTCTTCAAGCTAAGTATAATAACTATTGTTTAAGGATTACAGTCTCATTAACATACAGTTAACAATCAAAGATACATTGCTTTTGATCCTGTACATTATAACGAGGTACAAGAAACAACTGATAAAGTCGTAATGTTTTGTTTTTTTAAAAAGACAACTCCCGCACTAGGGAACAAGCCCTGTGTCGCGGGGGACTTTACAAACAAACAATTAACGCAGCGAACACGCCGCGCAGTGGTAAATGGCGAGGTAACTTAAGCCACTGAATCAACCGTGCAGTCAATTTATACAATGGTTAGGAATAAAGATGACATTGCGCTACGCTGCGTATTTACGCTATAACTCAGTTAACTGCGCGTATGCAGTGCCGGCTTTAGGAGGAGGGTGGAGGGAAGCGCGGTAGGGCGACGGCCCTAGGGCGCAAGGCATGAAGACGCACCTTTGTAAGTGTGGACGAAACCAAGAACAAGAAAAAAATTAGGTCAAGATGAAGACAAATTAAATCAATCCCACCAAATTCTATGCCGGCCATAACTTCAATTTCGGGGGGAGGGGCGTAGATCTTCGCTCAAGGGCGCTGATACTGGTGGTGCTAACGCCGGCACTGCGCGTGCGTTTTAACTCACTTGTTGCAGTGCGCCTTAGCCTATTTCGTTTTTATCTTGAGCTAAAGTAGTGCTAAAACTTAGCGGCCATAGAGGCGCACGCTTTATAACTCATGCGCTTAGCAACTCATTCGGTTCGTAACACTTTGCTGCGCTATTCTATTCTATAACTCAATTTTGAGTTGATAAATTAGCTAACTCAAAGCGCCGGCGCAGTTAGGTGCGCCTAAGTTACTGTGTTCACTCACAGAATTTTGGTGAGTTAGTTGAGTTACCCATCGCTATTCGGAATACTGCAGAGCTTTTGCTCTACTTGCTTCATTCGTTTATCCCAAATAGTTCTAGGTATTTTCAAAATTTGCATATCAAATTCAATTCAAATCAAGACAAAAGATTTTCCGGTCCTTTAATTGTAGTCAGTATTGCAATTTCCTTCGTCTAAATACACTAGAACTTAGATTACGATCGATCGTTACAGTTTTTAGTACCTACAAACGCTTTTATGTTGGCCAGCATTTTATGCTTACCTCTAACTTCAATATTGTGGTTAATGTTTCCTGATACAAGTTTGTTCTGGTCTAGATTTAGATCCGGATTTCTTCATAATATTTTATAACATTTACGTGGAATTCGCCAAAAAAATGCTTACTAGCTATGACTCAACACTAACGTGACCGCTTCAAATTGTAAATAATGAAATAGACAAGCAATAGATGTCAAATACTTCATTTTGAATCAATGTGTTAATGACTAGTCTGGCCGCTCCTCTGAATTGGAATGCTTTTCATCCGTGTGTATCATAACGGTATCAAAATCGTGACTAGTCGTTAAACTTGCTCTAGCATCTTGTTTAGGCAAGAATTTAGCTTTAACATGCCTCATTGTAAACTGATTATAAAGTAAAATAACAATCGTTACAAAATAAAACTGCAAACGGATTCGAAGGAAATATAAACGACAAAAAGTCAAAACAGTAAACAATTAACCAAGGGACTAGGAACGGCAAAAAAGGCAAAAAGCCTAACCACACGGAGTTATTGGGCACAACTGCATAACATAACAACCATTCATAACGGCGAGGAAACGAGACGAAGTGGCGTATAGGAGAAAACGCGCACATGCCTGAGAGAGCGAGGGAGATTGCATTCCAAATACAAGCGCAAAGTCCGCGCGCACGCCGAATCCCGCACCTCACTTGCCCGCTCCGCCGCCGCTGCGCCCGCGCTGCCTCTGCGGCCTGCGACCCGCGCGCCTCCGCTCACTAACTCAGACGCAGCGTTGCGATGCGGCTGCGCGTACTCACGCCAACATCGTCCGCTCTCGTGACATCTCGCTGTAATTTCGACAATTTCGTAATCGAATCGAAGATTGGTTCCGGTGATGTCATTATAAAAAATGGTGTTATGGTTAAAATGTTAATGGTGTTCCCATAGTGAAGTGTTTTGATTTGTGTATTGAGTGCACCAGACTGTAAAGGAGAAGACGCCGAGGATACTTTCACTGGACTGAAAGTTTTAAAACATTCTTACGGAGAACTTCTTAATAAGGGACTTGACCTCAACTCGACGAAAAGGTAAATATTAATGAGAATCACCTCGATACAAGCGTAGAATCTGTTGATAATTGAACTCTACATAAAAGACATAAACATAACGGTGTTTTAGACTAGGAATTAATAACTATTCATCATTTTGGTTTGTCGAAAACTAATAAAAATAAACATTAAATTCATTATCATTTTCCTCATGCAACTGAACATGACTTTCAAAAACATTATTTTATTATTTAACGGTAAGTATGCTAGATGCAGAAAAAAGCATTTGCTATCGCTGAAGATCACATGAGAATATTTTCTTGATCCATTTGTAAGCACACGCACATTACTATCATTAACTTGAAATATCTCAATATCTGCAATCTTCAACTCAGAGGATAAAAATATTATCATTACATCATTGAGTTATCTTTTGGGCACGTCATGGAATTTCTGTTACATCTAAGCCTGTTTTTATCTTATAAAAGTTGCTTGACCTCAAAACGAAAAATTGACTAAAACGAATTTTTACAATTTTGGCGTATCACTTTCGTATTTTCAATGAACATGTCCTTTAATTTTCATAATTTGTAAAATATTTCTATTATTTTAATATTAGTTTTGACTTTCTACTTAAGTTTCTAAGGTAAAAACTTATCATTAATTTAAAATTTAAATTTCAAAACACTGCTTTGTATGTTATCTTAAGCCATTTGTATATTTTGGTTATAAGCTTCATGTTTATACAGTTCTTTATCAATTGTCTGATGAATGAATGACTGCTTCTGAAATCTTACCTTTTCTAAACATTAATCAAATTTGTATTATTAAAAACATTGACTTAAGTTTGTAGCTATTCGTTTCTTATTGTACTACCTCAGTTAACTTAGTGCTTAAGCAGATTCCGGTCTTAGTTTCAAATATTTTGTTATTGTTATTAAAATCAAAGTTATTTTGCAACTTAATATTTATATTTCAAGTTTATCGGAGATGCGTCTAAAACAGGTTTCCCAAAACATCTACAGCAAAATCGAGCGAGTCTTTGTTAAGAATTTTTATAAACACTAGTTTTTCTTTGCCTTTGTGACCCCTTACATAAAGTTTAATGGAATTATCTAACATGTTATGTTGCTTAGTATTGCGTGCTCGTGTATTAGACGCATGTTCAAATACACTGTTATTTTCCACTATTATCATTAATTCCGCACTAATCACTTTTGATTTTTTATAATTCAATATACCAAATAGCTCTTATGTCATTGATCATGCAATCACATGTCAAGTTATTCACAATAGAATCTATCAATCAATTTTCAAGGAGAGTTTAAATTTACATAATTTCGTGATTTTATCGTGAGTTATGGATAGTTTAAGCGCTTTATTTGGTAGGTAATTAAAATGATTTCCAAATTAGTATCGTAAAGGGTAAAGTCCGAATAAATAATATATTAATATTATTTATTTGGACTTTTCCTTTTACGACCTAGCTGCCTAGATGCCTATGTTCGCAGTTTATACGATATAAAGTCTGAATTTACGCACAATATTGCCTACCAAATATGTAAAAGCGATTTTACGTTAATATGTATTACCAACATCATGCTTGATGCATGATGGTTCAGTTATAGGACAATACATCCTCAGAACTTAACTAGCCGTAGCTAAATTGGCTGACATCATCTTTTTGGCTTACCTACCTGCTTCTTTGATAATGTATGACCTTCATAAGTGTTACTTTGTAAAGGAATGATTTTTAAATTTGAGTGATTGATCGACACAATGTCTGCACTGCAATCATAATTGACAACAAGTCGTTGTTTTTATCTTACTATAAGAAAAGGGAGGTAGAGAATCATACTAGTGATTAAGCCCGTTTGGGAAATGACCTCCACCTTACAGAAGACCACAGCCAAATGTCAACAGTATTGTTTCAAATGTGTACAGGTTTCCAGAACTCATTTAAGGATGAGTTTTTTCCTATCCCAGGAAAATTCCATCATAAAACCCCGATGTTTATTTTTGGGTCGGCAACACAAAAATGATACCTCTGGAATTGCATGCGTCCATAGGCTACGGTAACTGCTTACGGGCCGCATACTTTTTTGCTCCCTACGTAATAAAAAAACTACAAACTTTTCTTCACGATATAAGAAATAATATACCAAAATTCAGTCACCGAAACAAACATTTCTGATTTCAATTTCGTTTTCTTTTGAAGAATATTTTTAACTCACTTTAAGGTCAATCAAGTGTCACCCACAAAAACTAGTTGCCTATAATAATTCTGACACCGTTTGCTGTGGTTTAAACTTTCGTTTAATTTCCCACAATAGCCATAGTACTTCACCATAATGTCCTAAGTCTACTTTATGAGGCATTTGGAGATTTAGGTTTGTGTTCCTCTTAACGGCTGTTTAATATCTATACCTAGTTTCACATGAGTTAGCATGTGGTTAAAATTAACTGATGCAGTTAAATTACTGTTGAGTTTATTTACTGTTTTCTTAATGAAAACTAGTTTTTTTTACTGTTGGTGTTAACTATAAATTGGGAATAGTTCAAGATATGTTCTACAAAAAATTCTAAAAGAATTTCTTTTTATACTACTTGGGTGGCAAACAATTTAAGCATACGGCCTCCCTGATCTGTTACTGTTGCTTAAAGACGCCTGCAATACCAGATGTATCACTTGCGTGTAGCCGACCCATTTTGTTGGAGTATCCCTGGAATAGGAAACGTCTCTTTCAAAACGCATTCCTAATAAATGAGTGCTGAAGGGAGACCTGTACACACACACAGGAACACAACTACACCGCTGTGTTTGGCTGTGGTCTTCTGTAAGGTGGAGGTCCTTTCCCAGTCGGGTTTGCTCGCTAGTATGGTGCTCTACCTCTCTCATATTAAAAAAATCAGATATATACAGTTTGCTTTATAGTTAATTAATTATTATTAAGAGTCATATCTTTAAATAAACCAAAAAAAAAACCTATTAATTTTTAAACACGTTTAACATTTCTAATTTCCGATCAAACCGCGATGTTTGGACATTGATTACGATTATGTAGTCATAAAGGAAGTTGCGTACACATCCGTTTAAACTTCGATAAGTGCACTTGACGGAGTCGGAAAGGTCTTGAGATTTCAATAGATAAATAAATATCGAGTGTTATAAGTTGAATTTCCTTGTATGAATAGTGTAATTCTTGTTAGTTTTGGTAAGCCGTTAATTTGAGAAGGCACTTGTTAATTTAGCATGTTTTTAGTACTAGCTTCGAGGGCAAAATCTAGGCTTTGCCTTTGCATACAATAACTCGAGAACAGTGTTTTTTTTCAGGATAATAAGTGTAGCCTATGTGCTATCCTAAACTATCTCTGTGCTAATTTTCATTTAGATCTACTCACCCGTTTTAGCGTGAATCGAGGCAAAAAAACACCCATCCAAGCATTCGCATTTAAAACATTAGTAAGATGGTAGTTTCCTTCACTACTACTACTGGGTTCTGGTTGATAAATGATTGCGAACCCACGTAGAAGTAGTCAAATAGTCAACGGATTTTTGCTGGAATTACGTTTATATTTTAAAACAAGCTGTTTTCAGTTTTACACAAATTTGGATGCGGATTTGTTTGCAATTTCATAGATTTTTTATAGAATCCTAACTCTTTTTTAAAAGAAAAGTAGCCTTTTACTCCTTAGAACAGCCAGTGAAGACATAAAGACTACATTTTAAATTGATTATTATAAAGTTACCTACATTACTACAAACAATAAAACATTATAATGTGAATATAATGATAATTTATATCATCTTGTTATTACATAAAGATATACTTAATAAATTATTCTCTCATTGTATATATCGAAGCCATATTTATAAACATTACAATTATTTATAATTATTATAATGGATATTACAAACTTTTGTTTTAATAAACTTGTATAGATTTTCCGCTTCTCTGAAGAATTCTGAACAAACAATACATAAAATACTTATCTTAATCTCGGAAACGGCTAAAACGATTTTCATGAAATTTAGTATGCAGGCGGTTTGGGGGGCAAATAATCGATGTAGCTAGGTTTTATTTTTAGAAAACGTTAATAATTATAGCATCCCATATATGTCCCACTGCTGGGCACGGGTCTCATCTTCTCTATCAAGAGAGTGAGAGAATCTCTCGGTTATCCAGGTACTATTTATTTATGTGTCCAACTCCAACTCATAAATAAATATGTAACAATAAAATAAGTACCTATCGTGTTTTGACTGCATGCTACCATAATTGTAATTTACAAAAGATTGTAACTATGTGGCGATTAAAGAGTGGCCTGAGTTTCTTGCTAGTTCTTCTTAAGACTCCACGTCAGCGAATTAACTGCAGGTAAATTAGCCGACATAATCTATCTTGCTTATTCATAATTTGTGACCTTCATAAGTGTTACTTTGTAACCTAAGAATATATGAATTTTGAGTTTGTTCTTAAAATGTTGTGATATTAGATTGGTAGATATCATCATCTCAACCCATAAACGTCCCACTGCTGGGCACAGGTCTCCTCCATAAATTTGGAGGGATATTACCCTACTATACTACGCTGGCCAGACGGGTTGGTAGGTATATCACGTTTAAAATAAAATGTTCTTTTGAACATCGCCTGACTGATTCCCTGCTCTCTAAGAGCAGGCTGCTCATCCGATACCCGGCTTACAAATTTCAAATTACCTAATAGGTACTGAAAATAAATCGCTACAAGGACATCACGGTAAAGACGCAGCAGCAAATAAATAATGTAAAGCTATAGACATGACAAACTATATAGGTACACGTTTACCTATAATGGCGTAATGTTTTACGTGGCTCTAGCAACAATACCTGACAGCTGTATTGATTTTGTTGAATGTCATTGAATAATTCGACAGACAAATATTATTGTCCTTATACTAGCGAGCAAACAGATTTTTACATGTTATAAGAAGAATAAAATAAAACATTTCATTTGCAACTTGTTTTCATTTCATCATCATCTTAGCCGAAAGACGTCCACTGCTGGACATAGGCCTCCCCCAAGGATTGCCACAACTCTCGATCCTGGCAATGGGCCGGGCACATAGCTCGCAGAACTGATGGCCGTTGGGGCAGAAAGGTTCTAGAGTGGCGACCACGAATTGGAAGACGAAGCGTGGGCAGGCCTCCAACAAGGTGTACCGACGACGTAAAGGTTGCGGACAACCGATGGACAAGGTCGGCTCAGGATCGAGAGTTATTTTCATTTAATTTTAAATAATTCCAGTTAATGTCAAAGCCATATAAATAATACCTAGATTAATCTCAATGAAGTAGGTAATAAAAACTGGTATACTTTGGTGCAATCCAAGCATACGGCCCGCCTGATGGTAAATAGTTACTATAAGTTATGGTAGCTTGCAATACTTGGCGCATCAATTGCATATTAATGTTACCAATTCAAAAAAAACTTTGGATTTGTGTTAAGGTATTCCTAAGATAGGAAAACGTTTCCATAATAAACGTATCCCTAAATGAGCACAGAAGACTTGTCTCACGCACAGAAATACAACTATACCATTGTGTGTAGATATTTGGCTTGGGTTTGTCCTTCCCCAGTCGACTTGCTTGCTTGCATGCTGCCTTACTTCTCTAGAAGCCGCTGAACAAAATTACCGCTATATTATGTAAGATCGAAGATCAGGTGAAAGTCAATGTTGTGACACACAAATATCGTTGATTGATACCTGTCATTAATTAAATATATATATAAAACTAGTGTGGGGTCTAAGCCTCGCGTAATAGCGTGTAGGTGGAGGGTAATAATGAGACTTTGTAGCACTAAATCTTGATTAGTAACTTACAAGCCTTTACTCTCGTCAAATTTGTATGACTTAGTTGTTTGATTATGTAAAGTATACCATGCACTACACACCATACTATTACCAGTACTAATCCTTACTAATATTATAAATGTGAAAGTTTGTAAGAATGGATAGATGGATGGATGGATGTTTGTTACTCTTTCACGTAAAAACTACTGAACGGATCTGGGTGAAATTTGGCACACAGATAGATTATGGTCTGGAATATAGGCTACTTTTTGCAGCGATAACCGACATCTACGCGGGCGGAGCCGCGGGCAACAGCTAGTTATCAATAAATTAAGTATCGTACGTGTTTTGACTGCATCAGTTTGCATCCTACCATAATTGTAATTTACAAAAGATTGTAACTATCTGGCGATTAAAAAGAGTGGCCTGAGTTTCTTGCTAGTTCTTCTTGTGGCTCCACGTCAGCGAACTAACCGTGGATATAGCCAAAATCATCTTTCTGGCTTTTTAATAATTAATGACCCTCATAAGTTTAACATCTTCGTTCGAATATTTGTTTAGATTTATATATTTTTGTACCCTACCTGTCTGTATCATCGTATCTATTTTTTGTTTTTTTTATTTAGTTTTAAGTTCTGTTGCGGGAAATAATAAATGTATATTTATTTATTTCTATTACTGCCCGCTAGTGCGCGAAATATCTTTACTTTTTCCTACTTTTTGCGGCTCTTTCGCTAGAGCCGTGTGGACTTTACAGGCAAACGATTAACGGACACAAATTATGTACACTTCGACTCGATACATTTTTCGTCCCGTGTGTGTCTTGATTGCAAGATTTAAAATTTATTAACCAACAAAAAAAGCTTGTTTTTATTTTATTTATTTATAAAGGTAATAACAACAGGTACCAATCAAAGCATGGCATAATACCAACATTACAATATACATTATATTAGTACAAATTGTTACCCTAGGGTAATCACATCTATACTAATATTATAAAGCTGAATAGTTTGTTTGTTTGGTTGAACGCGCTAATCTCAGAAAGTACTGGTTCGATTTGAAAAATATTTATTTTTGTTGAATAGTGCATTTATCCAGGAAGGCTATAGGCTATATAACATCACGCTATGATCAATAGGAGAGGAGCAGTAGTGGAATATGTTGCAAAATCGGGGGAAATATTCAAAAATTACCACGCGGACGAAGTCGCAGGCGACCCCTAGTAGTAGATATAATAACAAAATAATAAAAGAAATGACATTAATCCAATTAACAAGTATGCAAAACAATAGTGGCAGGTAGAATAAAACAATAAGGTTATGTAAAACAAAACAAAGCTTATAAAGAAGGGGCTACAACATTTCTTTTATAAGCAATAACTCGTGAATCGAATATATCGATATTATTATTATGCGCAGCGACTTCATTATAAAGACACATTCTAATTATGGGGCTGTAGTAGCAGATGTTATTTTTAAATACATACTCGTAACAAACCTACTTGTAAAATAACAAACTTACTACCTAAGTCTATTTTTTATGGCTAAAAACCGTATTTAACTGTACAAAGCATGAAAAAGAATTAAAACATCAAAGCTCTTTGATGTTATATCAATAAAGAAACCTAGTTACCACACAAATTACTGTAATTTATTTTAAATCTGATATCAAAGCTCTTTCACTGTAATACAAACCCACATACTAACTAAACGTAATTTTGATTGATGTTATCGATAACCGGATACGTATTGTGAGTCGATTCACTTTAATCGATAAGTTATATTACGGTATCCTAAGTACCTAGTTTATTTAACCGTATGTTTTATACTAAAAAGAGAGGTAGGGCACCATACTATTGAGCAAGCCCGACTGGAAAAGGGCCTCCAGCTCCTGTGTGTGAGTGCGAACTAGCCGTATGAGAATTCGATTGTCAGTTTTTTTCTGGTTTATTGATAATATAATTTATGAACTTCATAAGCGTTACTTTGTAACCTAAATGAATGTTTAGTTTGAATATAAGTTTCCAGAGCTCATTTAGGGAAAATTCCATCATAAAAGTCTGGTGTTTATTTTTGGCTCGGCAACACGTAATTGATACCTCTGGTATTGCAAGCCATCCATCTAAAAGCTAAGGTAACTGTTTACCATCAGGCGTGCCGTATGCTTGTTTGCCACCTAAGTAATATAAAAAACTGCTTATAAGCATAGAGCTGCCTCTGTGCTTATAAGGTGGGTTAAATACTTACCCTTAGCTGTTAATTATCAAAAAAGAGTCTTAACAACTCTTCTCTCCAAACCAAAATTCCTTCAAGTGTTTACACTAGGAAGTGTAAATCAGGAAACGTCACTAACTCAGTACATACGTTATTTCTGTAGAACATTAATCTTTCGTCAAGTTAACGCGAGATATTCCTTTCATATGGTGCGCTTACGCCGATGTTTCCCACCATATGTTGTCCATCAACATGTGGTTATAATCCCATTTGTTCAGCTAATAATGGTATTATTGTTTTAGGATAATAAAAAAGCACTTTCGCTCTAATGGATGACTAGTATCTGTTTGTAGTATCAAAATAACAGCTATTTAGTAAATGGATATGAAATTTTACACGGCACTTAGAACAAAAAATAATTGTTCGTCTGTTTGTTCCGGGTAAACTCCACAATGGCTTGACCGACTTTGACAGGACTTACACTGGCAAAAAGCTGATGTTATGGGGAGTAATATAGGCTTTCTTGACTTAAGAAAAATAATTAAAGTTCTATGTAAAAAAATTAAAACCCATGAAGTTGTTTCCAACAAAATTTGGGAACGAAAATAACTCTTTTTTTGTAACGTTTTTACAAATAAACGGCTTAACGGATGTTAATGAAGTTTGCCATCAAAATAGATGGTATCGTGAAGAGGGTTATAGGGTCCTTTTTACCGCGATCACCGATATTTACGTAGGCAGAGCCGCGGGCAACAACTAGTCCCTAATAAAAGCTAATAATGTAAAGTTATCGATGGTTTATCGGTCAATTATGTTAGTTTGTTTTTGTCCCGACTATATTGGTATTTAATGTATGTATAAACAAGGCGCTGATAACCTAAGTACATTGGAAGGTCACGGTCTATGTGACACAAGCAATCATTTTTCGAAGCACGTATAATAAATTTCTTGACAGATACAGAAGACCACAGCCAAATAACTACACACAGCGGTGTAGTTGTATTCATGCGTTTAAGTTTTCCTATCCAAGGGATACTCCATCTTACAGCACTGGTGTAAAAAATGGATCGGCAACACGTAAGTGATACCTCTGATATTGCAAGGGTCCATAGCCCACGGTGACTGTCTAACATCAAGTAGCCCGTAAACTTGTATGCCAATCAAGTAGCAAAAAAAAATCTATATTTGACTCGACCCGGGAGTCGAACCCCGAACCTCATGATCAGCAATCGCACTCAACAACCAATGGACCAATGAAGCAGTTACTTTAGTTGTTATAAGTTACCAATATGAAGAAACACCATTCTTCATCATTAAGACTTTTATTTGGACATTCTGACTTCATAAAACAATTAGATATGCATAAGTAAGATCTTGCAATTCGAGGTCTCGGAGATCACGATAAGCTGGTAGGTACCTACTCTGTTGCAATAAGAACACTGCATTGGAAGGGCTCACCCTGACTTCTTAAATCCGAAGGGCTATTATCATTTTATTCATAAATTCAACTGTAAGTCTATAATGACTTCCTACTTATATTATATATGTAAAAGTCTGTGAGGATGTTTGTTATTCTTTCACGTAAAAACTCCAGAACGGCCTATAACTCCTGTAAATAATGTATTCTATTTAAACAATCCGTGTATTAAGGCAATCTTTTCAAAACATAAGACCTCCTTACCGTGTCGCTACTTACCTCTTGTCTATTCCAACAATTGTATTTAAGAGCAAAATATTTACAAGGTCCTCACGAGTATCGTGGAGGTTCAACGAAAAGATGTTGCATATATTTTGATTATTTTTTACAATAATAGCAACATAGATTATAATAATAATAAACATTTATTTCGGTTTTCATCCATATTTTATAAGTTACAATTTCTTAAAACTATGTTAGATTCTATACATACTAGATACGCAGTCCGGTAACAAAAACTGGCACCGTTTTGAAGTGTTGAGATTTGACCGGCCTGCAGGACAAAGGCCTCCTTTTCCTTCTTCCATAGGTCGCGGTCGTAAGATACTTAACAACAGAAATGATGAAAATCAGTTGACAAAAAGAGGAGCAAAATATACGTACTCTCCTCTATACAGGGGGCAAGAGGCAGTAGATACCAATATGATGCCATTACGTGAAGGTTCTCCGCCGTTAAGTGCCGCCATTCATGACTGTACTGAACCCATAATCAATTAACAATACTTCGATTTCGTTCAAAAACCCAATGTTTACAATTTAAGCTGCGTTCTCCTTTTAAAATCCGATGTAAAATTCTCTCCGTAAGTATTTGACTTCTTTACAAAGTAGGTAGGTAGGTATTATTGCATATAATTTTGCATTTTTCTCATCAAATTTCTACCCATTATCATGACAACGCCGGCTAATGGCCGCATAATTATTTATGTAAGTACTGATGTATTTAGAATCAACATTCTAAAAATCTTTGCCGATTTTTACGTATTCTTGCACCTACGTACTATTTTGTTCCCGTACATACCTACTTACCTACTCCTAAGTATCCTGTAATTTGTAGTAAATTTCGTAAATAACTATTAGGTAGGTACTCCATTTATTTTTGACATAATGGTAAAGCACAAAAAGCAACATACCATTCTACATCCGTATCATTGTCCGGCCAAATATTTGTACGCCGAAGCGACCTAATTGGCACGTGCTTTTTCCCGCGCATGGTTGCCATTGTTATTGTCTCTCCCCAAACGTGATCGAATACACACAACACATGAATGCACGACTTTGATTTATTAAACAATTGTTAAGGTTTTAAAGTTCAAGAACGTAGAACATCAAGTTTGAAAATGCTTTGAATTCCATTCTTATTTTGAATTATAAAACTTTTTTTGGCCGTTTCTTTGATCTTGTTACTTTTTGTATTGACACGTTCTGGAATTCACGTTCTATTTATATTTTTGTTTTTTTTTATACAGAGTTGCCACATCATTTTAAGAGTAAAGCAAGTATATTATTATATTCAGAACATCAAGGCCAAGTAATAAATTATCTTCAATCTGAATGTATGAGATGTTGCGCCGGTTAATTTATGGTAGTAGTAGTGCAGTATTTTTGCATATCTTGTAATTTAAAACTCACAAAGTGAATAAATTAATCTTTTAATTCAAATTCTTAGGTCTTTAAGACATTTTTCCATGATAATATTTGGTTGGATGTTGTTCCAACCAAATAATGTGTAAATGAATCCCTTTTCCTTTATTAAGAGAGCAGAGAGGGTTGAGCCTTAATCACTAACTGGCCCGATGCGGCAAACAAAGATCAATCATTTATATTTTTAAAATCTAGTCATAGAGAAATAATGTCCAATTCATTATCTTCTACTCGTTAAACCAGATAAAAGAATCTAAAATATCTATGTCTCGAATTTCAAATCATCACTAATGCGTCTCCCTATCTTAAACATACCTACCAAACTAAATATAGTCGCATCTCGTCCTATTATTAGCCGAGTTAACTGACCCCCTATCACAATGCACGCTTGGTGACTTGCAGTGGAGAAATTTGTTCCATTTGATTTACACTTCCGTTGTACTATTTATTGTTTTATGACGCCATTTTATTGAGTTTGACGTCTCAAAACGTCAGTTGTGACGTGTGGGAATGAGGGTAATTGACATCTCTTATTATTGTCTTTTGTTTTTACAAAAGATGGTTGACCGTTTTTCAAAACATGATGCATGAAATTGGTAAATTCTTTCTCAAGTTATTCGAGTAGAGTTACCAAGGCAAATAGGGATTTATTTTTGCATGTATAGATGTCCCACTGCCGAGCAAAGGTCTTCTCATAATCTGTCACACGTCTCTATTCGATGCCAGACCCTCTAGAGAAGTGGCATAAGCGATCGTCGAATCGAAAAGTCAGAAAGATAATCTATGGGATTTGACGTAAGTTAACGACATTATATCGTAGACTTACGTCAAATCCTATACATTTGTTTTTTGACTTTTCGATGTGGCAGATCACAGAGTACTATTATATATGCTTCATTTATCGCCAAACTTGATGTACGCAACTGTCCCCCCCCTGTGGCAGATCTACCCAGTCTTCCGCAAAGGTAGCTCATCACGCCAGCGTATTCAATATCTACCTCGATTACGACGTTCGCTGCGTGACGATTTTTGTCTATCTGTTCGGATACATTAGGTATATACTTTTTATTATTAGAGTCAGAGTAAACGTCGGCTCTGGGATATGACTGAATGCTTTTTGTTTAAGATACGCTTGACCTAGAAATCTCATTCTTTTTGCAGCCTTTGCACGCACATAATAAGGTGCAGCATTGACTCGTCTTCCTTGCCACATATTCTTGCATGTTATCTAGTTTAAATAAACTATGTGGCAAATAACTCGGAAGAGCGGAGTTTCCTGTCAAAAGCATAATTTAGCTTAAATGGAAACTCCGATTGTAAAACCTGTACCTAATTGTAGAAAACGAAATAAACATTTCATTATTTATTTATTTAATTCTGCATGTATATAATTTTATATTTGGAAGTCCCTTACTGTGTAGATGCTTCTTCGTAGCGCCATCTATACTTAATCTATAAGCACATTTGAGTATGGATGAACGCAACAATTGATGTAAGATGTAAATTTGGTATGCTGCTTTATGGGTAACTAGCGACGCGCCGCCGCGTACATTTTACCGCGATAGCCGAAATATACGCGGGAGGAGCCCCGCGGGGGTATTCCGTAAGAGCAAAAACCGAGCCACCGCGAAAACCGAGCAAAATCTGGCTGTCAGATTGAAAATCGGTATTCCATAAGAGCAAAAACCGAGCCTTTTTGACATTTAGTCAATAGATTGTGCCGTCACCGAGCAATCACAACTGTCAGTTTGCGATCACAACTGTCAGTTTGCCATCGCTGTTTCTTAGAGAATCAGACAGCCGGTCAGCAACTAGTTTAAAAATATATAAGTATGTTTATCAGTTGTCTGATTGCCGTAGTTCAGGCTCTGCCTAGTTTGGAATCAAATGGCGGTGTGTGAGTTTGTGCAAAAATATTATTAGGTATTATGTATAGGTGACGTCAAACAATATTCCACGATCAATTAAACTTTATCAAAAGTAAACATTGAAAATGGCAATAATACATATCGATTAACTAAAACACAATCAGTTATGACTCAGTATACTATTGTATCACTTTAGTGTGATACAGGTGTTCGATATGAATAGTTTGTAGTGTAAAGAAAATTATTGTGGTTAAAAATGTTTTCATACTTATTTAATTTCAAATGTTTTAAAATGGTGAGTTATATTTTTTGTACTGCTTGGGTGGCAAAAAAGCATAGGGCTCGCCTGATGTTAAGCAGTTACCGTAGCCTATGGACGCTTGCAATACTAGAGGTATCATTTCTTACACCAGGGCTTTAAGATGGAGTAGCCTTGGGATAGGAAAACGACACGTGGAGAATGTTAATCCAGGATAGTGTACAGGACTTTGCGATAGCAAGAACTGCAAGCCTTGACGAGAAGATAGGAATACTCCTATAGAAGATGGAAGGTTCCACCTCCATCTTCTCTACCTGCCTCTGCACGTTGACTTCTCTCAACTCATCTTTTCCTCTGCCACTCGTAAGGTTCCCTGGTAGAAAACTCATTATGAGTTAAGCTCGCTTTACAAATTACTAGCTGTTGCCCGCGGCTCCGCCCGCGTGGATGTCGGTTATCGCTGCAAAAAGACCATACCATAATCTCTGTGCCAAATTTCATCCAGATCCGTTCAGTGGTTTTGACGTGAAAGAGTAACAAACATCCATCCATCCATTCTTACAAACTTTCACATTTATAATATTAATAAGGATTTTGTTTGTCCTGCGAATTGAACTCACCAGTACCGGCTTAGCAGTGAGACAAGCACTCTACAAACAAACCAATCAAACTATATACCTACCTATTTAAAGTATATATTAGCCTATTTAGTAAACAATTACATACTACTCTCTAGTAATAGTAAATGACATACAATTATTTCGTGATGTAAGTCTTTCATAACATAATCGTGTGCCGTATAATAATATTTGCCTCACAATAGTTTTTGAAAATACTATTGTCTAGTGTACATATTAGAACTGACATCCTGTATAAACAAATAAAAAAGTAGTAAATAAAAGCGACAGTTTATTTGTATATACATAGAGGTATATTTGTTACTAAATCAGGCTAGAGCCTCTAGACAAGTGGCATAAACGGTACCTAGTCGAATCAAAAAGTCAAAAAAACAAATGTATGGGATTTGACGTAAGTTTAAGACATTATATTATCGTAGACTTTACGTCAAATCCCAGACATTTGTTTTTTTGACTTTTCTAAGCGATAGTCGAATATAGAAGAATAGAAGATAAGTATAGATATCTCATATTTTGTGTTGCCATATGAATTGTGTATAAATTGTACCATCTAGAGTAATAATAATAGCAACCCATATATGTCCCACGGGTCTCCTCTCCTCTATCAAGAGAGAGAGGGTTTAGGCCTTAATTCACACACGCTGGCCTAATGCGGGTTGGTGAATCAGACATGTCTTTAGAATTTCTTCTAAGACATGTGGGTTTCCTCACGATGTTTTCCTTCACCGTTAGCAGAGTAATAATAATCAAATAAGTAATAATAATCTAGAGTTATAATTAAATAAAATAATTATTATTGTGTATAATGCTACCAATATAACGGCCCTGTATAACATATCTCCGTTGCCGTGTGTACACAGATATCGGTTGCACAAGCACCGTAGTAGGTTCCGTTAAAGCATCCTCTCCCACGATCGACAATATCTAAGATTATGAAACTGTTACTTCATGTTCAATTCTCATTAATAGTTACATGTGTTGGATGCAATATTAACGTGTATTCATTTTTCATTTATAGTCAAAGTCAAACTCTGAATAAATGAGTTTGACTTTGACTATAAAAAATGAATAGAACAAATACATGTTATGAACGTAATAAAAACAAATGCCAGCATACTTTTTTCCTACGGCCAATTCGCTGTCTAGGTAGGTGGCAGGTCCTCGAGAATCGAGCGCTGGCGACGCGTACTTACACACAGGAACACAACTATACCGCTATGTGTAGTTATTACGCTGTGGTGGTAAGGTGGAGGGCTTCCCCATTTTGCTTGCTAGTATGGTGTCTTACCTCTCATAATTTACTTTTTGCTGCAAAGATTATTCCCTGTTATTCATAAGTTCTCATAGATAAATCTAAATACATCTCCCGCATCCAATCCATATCAATTACCTACAATTGACTTGTACCAATATATCCTCACAATGGTGGACTGGATCTAACATGCGGGTGGAAAACTTCGCTAACCTCTTCCTCTTACAATTGACAGCACAGTTGACACACTATTCAGTGTTGTCAATGTTTTTTTTCCATTTACCACTTTTTTAGACAAAAAAAATTGTGTGAACCATAATTAGCTGACCCAAGTCTGTGTGTAGTTCGTGTCCGTTAATTGTATATTTGTAGCGTCTCCCGCGACACCTTTGTTACCTAGAAAGGGGATTAAAAAAAAATACACTTTGTACCTACGGCCCGTAGCCTGCAAGGTGGGCAATCCTATTACGTATCCACTTATGCTGCTGCCAATAAAGAAAAATGTACAATACTTCCTAGTACAGTGGCCGCAGTATGCGCCTCCTGTGCACGAGGTTGTGGGTTCGATTCCCACACAGGACAAAACTTTGTGTGACCCACAAATAATTGTTCTGAGTCTGGGTGTAATTTGTGTCCGTGAATTGTATGTTTGTAAAGTCCCCCGCGACACAGAGCTTGTTCTCTAGTGCAGGAGTTGTCTTCTTAAAAACAAAAACAAAAATAAGACAAAGTTTCGCCTAATTTCCACAGTTTAACGAACAGCATCCGTCGCTATTTGTCATTATTCCATTATCCATCCTCTTAGTTAACCAATTTAGAGGCAACCGATAAAAACAGCATCACCTTGATACGTCTGTTTTTTGTCTAATCATACTTGTAATGTCATCTCAAAAACGGCTGGACGAGATTAAATACCAAGACAGTTTTGTTTATTAAGTTATAACAAAGGCTCAGGGTCATTCTCCTTCCGACATCAGTCGTTTCAATGACTCAATCAATCAATCAATTAGCCGGTTTCAGCCATTATAATTAGGCCTCTCAACGCCAGCGTTCAAAATCGTGTTGTAAAAGCTACTGTAGAAGACAGTTAGATGAATTAAGTGGCATACTTTGCAGATCTAGATAGCCTGTAAAATATGCCACATATCGACTAATAGGTCTAAAATAAGTGTATGGAACTGAAGGTTCATTTAATCGCTGAATCAACACTCACTCCTAAGGTTAAGTTAAGTAAAGTTAATTCAGTTGTAAGGTACAGGTCAGCTGGATTCAAGAAGTGCCAAGTGGTAGAGACCATTTACTTATCACCATTGGTCTGGACTTTGACTTCTTAACAAACTGAGCTGAAGTGGGCAATAGGAATTTTGCGTTCACCTTGAACTACTGGCGGAACCTTTCTTGGAGCAACCACAGTTAACATGTGGTGCGCATTTGGAGTGACTTGTGATGTCTAATAGTAAACTGCATTAGACTGATGATGAGGATCCTCAACAGATTCTGCACCACCTACAGTACTTCTTTGCTATCTGAATCATCTAGAAGTATCAGTCCGTTTGCCTCAAATGCACAATAACTTTGCATCTCAAAACAGCTGTATTAAATTCGATGCGGCTTACATAGCTGTCAACGTAGATTAGTTGATGATAACTGCTCAACCTTCAGAAGAAACAACATAATAATGTCTCTTTGTCACGTGTGGGGGAGATAAGATCTGTGTTTCTCACATTTGTGGATAACAAGGGTATGACAATGCATACATCTGCACAAATAAATAAAGCTGAAGAATTTGTTTAGACGTGCTAATCTTTGGAACTACAGGATATGAAAAATATTTTCATTTAATAGCCCAATTATTGAGGAAAGTTAGCCTACAATCGAAGAGGAGCATGTCAGTATAACCAATTTTTATAACTATGCACTTGGAACTGTCAAAATCGTTAGGTTGGCATAATTGAATTCACCCGCCCGCTTTTCTTCTTACCTCTCCGTAGGCGCCTGTCCCTGTCAATATGCTCTGCACTATCGTGTCGTCCGCGCTATTTGAGTATCCATATCACACTTAGTTATAGTAAAAATGGTTTTTATTTACATTACTGTGCATACATATCAATTAAAATAATTTTAATTGTCATTGAAATTTCATTCCAATGCCGCCAACATAGCAATATTTTGACATTGACAGCTGCACAATTTGAAAAATAAAACGCAGGTGACACTGCGCAGAACTGCTAGTAAAGCTATAAGTAAAGATGACAGTATAACTTTAATTTTGCCATTACCATAGATAGCAATATGAATTTTATCTGTAGTCCTTCTTATGATTTCTATGACAGTTTTATCTAAATTTATGTTGAACTGATATGTCACGCAGCTCAGTTCGGTCCATATTTGTAAATACAGTTTATTTTAGATTTTCCAAGTGTATTTATTTTATACTTTTCAATGAGAATGTTAGGTAGGCACTTTTTTGTTTTTGGTTTGTCATAAACCTATCAATATCTCAGTCACTTTTTCTTTTCTATTTGATTTTAAGGAGTTCTCTAGAACCCTAGGTCCAATACCAAAGTAATTAAGGCGGTTCCGTGGAACGCTACATGACACCATACAACAGCGTAGTGCGTCGCAGACCCAACGTGCAAAACAATAGAAATAATATTAGTGTTTAGTTTATAATAAAATGTAATGTATGTTAGTATATAAGGTATATATTGTAACCTGAGCATCTTCAACGGCGTCCAAGACACAAGCTTGCGCTTAGTTTGGGGCCGAAGTAAAGCTCATTATTGTTATTTGTGTAATTTATGTTTTATTAAATATTATATCAAATATTAATTAATATTGCATCACCTTGGAGCTAAACGCAATAATACTATTTAAAATAGGTTCATAAATAACTAAAAGAATTATGCCCGAACAAATATAATACAAAACAATATAGATACAGACGAATTGAATTAATTAGGTTTTATTGAACAAAATCCTGACAATAGATGTCACTAATCACAAACTTATTAAAGGACAAATACAAAATTTTTGACCTAAAGCAATTATCACAAAGTAATTTATAACTGTAGTTTATAATACTTAAAGTAAATACTTAGGCGCAGCTGCATTTTATGCAAACAGACGGCTTTTGTATTCAACCGACTATAAATAAGTTAAATGTCACAAAAGCAATTCACATTCCATTAGAAACAGGTGATGAATATCATGGTTAGAACTTATATTGAAATTCGTTGAAGTAACCAATTTTATTTACGTTATGTGACTTGTTTCAGTAATTTTTATAAATATGGTGGTATTTTAGTTAAAGTGTTAAGAAGTGGATGTTGCGTTTTGAAGTAATTCTTCAAAGAGGCTATTTCTAACTACATTACATTTAATGAATTATACATTTTGGTTTGAAACCTACGGCTACGGCTTATTCGTTCGTGCTCAACCCATAAACGTCCCACTGCTAGGCACGGATCTCCTCCATACATATGGATGGATTTTAGCCTACTTTACCACGCTGGCCGGACGGCTTGGTATAGGGTTTTGTTTCAAGTTTTACCTCGCTTGCAGTGGATATTGTAGACCTGACTTGCTTCTTTAGTCGATTCTTACGACACCCTCAGGATAGAACGGGGTGGTGACATTTGTATTCTTAATCCGTCACCACACGAACAACTGAAACGGGTTATTCACTGACATGTAATTGGTGTACAATTAAGAGTTTTCTATTCTATTATATTCTACATTTTATCAAGCCTTTGTACATAATATATTATATTTATATGTAAGTGTTTATTTTCTATGTTATTGCGTACAATAAAGAATTTAAGAATTAAGAACAATAAATGACCTTCAGTCAATTAATGATCTTAAAAATCAGTCCAGAGAAAAAATTGTAAAGAAACTTAGGTTGACCCAATCCGACTTTCTTTACAATTCTTTTTACTACATACTTTAAATTTGTGTGTATGTATGTGAATGTCAGTTCAAGCCAAATTTACATTTCTAGATTTATTTAGCATCTATATTAAAGTAAAGTTTTAGCAACAATATCCAGTCGAATTCATTTACATACTAGTTTACATTATAAAATTATTCACCTTTAAAATTAAATTTGTTTGCATACAACTAAATGTTAAAAGATATCATAAAATTTTATACATGACAATCAGTCAGGACAAGTAATAATTATGAATAATTTATTTAAGACTATGAATAATTTATTTAGAAAATTACCTCTGTACTATAGAGAGACTATCGTGCGATCGTAGGGTGAAATAAAGAGATTTTGGGGTTTTCTAACAAGAAATACTTAGTATTAGTACAGTGTAAAGAACTCTTAACTTTTATAAAGATGTTGTCTGTAATTGTAGGCAGTGGCTCACTCTGTCAAATACAATATTTAAACCTACAAATTCATTTATTTATTTTGATTTGTAACACACACACATTTTGGATTATAATCTGAAATAGTGAATAGGCTACTTTTTATCGCAATAACCAACATCCACGCGGCTGGAGCCACGGGCAACAACTAGTCAATATAGTACAATTATGGTAGCATGTAAAATCAATTTACTACATCCTGTATCCAAATATGTTGCTTTTTATAAGATTAATACAATTAATCTGTGAACTAACTAGCATAACAAAAAACTGAGCTCTAGCAACAAGGATACAATTTCATGCTATTTAACATTCAACAATCACATAAATGATATTTAAACCGACATTGTATTTTTAACTTTAATACGATATGCATAAGGTTCACAATATTTTCTAAGTCTTGATTAAAGCTTACCCACGCTTTTTCTACTATTTTCGGTGAAGTTGTCCAATAAAATCCTTGTTAATTATATTCTTTTATAGTTTTCAATCGTGACTAGGATTATAACTATAGGTATTTTGGTGCACCTGTTCTTTATTTAAACATAAAATAAGTGTGTAATTTAAAAAAAATATTTCCAACACTAGTTTTCATCATTTATTTCCCCATCGGCCATTCATACTTAGTACGAGAATATCGGATTTTACTCATAAAACTTCTTATTTGATACGAGTACCTATGTTATTTCCAACGAGACGCCCAATTTGTTTTATTGCTAAGTTCCTATGGCCACCTTCCTACTGCATCTTCAGATGAGCTCTATGATATAATTGCAATGTCATAGAAGTTCCTTGGATATCAAATTTCATATCAATCGGTCTCCTTGAAGTGGTTCAAATCTAACCTAAACCTAAAGAAACAAACTTACAATGCAAGTTAAATAAAAGCTTTTAAACATAAAAATAATGATAGTACAGCCTATTTTCTCTGACTGCTTGCAGTTGGTCTATCTGAAGTCTTTTATTTTATTTTATTTATTTATTTATGGTTTGTTTTATAGGGACTAAACTGGTACCTTGTAGCATCCCATCTAATAATCTAATGCAATAAATATCAAATAACTTGTATTCTGATATATAAGACTATAATAAAGTTTATATCAATAAAATTTTGATAGATGTCGGACATTAAGATGTTATTATACCTAGCTGTACTGTTAATAAACATCCCATAATGTTGATATAATCAATCGAACGTTCAACTCAAGTCTAAAATTTTATGCAGGTTTTGGTAAACCTGTTTGATGTACTTACACTAGCTAATTTGAATTAGGTATCTGCTGCTTACTAATATCTTCTTCTTATCGTTTGGTTAGTGGCCAACCTGGTGACAGAGTTATTTAGATCGCCCATATTTAGGCCTCTGTCATGATCTAGCGACTCTTAACAGTCGGGACTGACTTTTAACGTGCCCTCCGAAGCACGGAGACGCTCAGATGAAATACCACTATGCGGACACCCATCTATAGGGCTACCGCGCTCTTGGTTGCTAATATTATTGCATGTTAGCCTTGTGAGTAGTTCGGACTATGGGAGTGTAAGAATAAAGAGTGCATTTGTATTTGTGCACATACTTGTGCACTAATATCTCCCGCGCAGATGGCTGGTCTTCGTTGGGACAGCCCCCGTGACCGAAATTCGATTAGGAGTACATTATTATTATTATATTTAAAATTAATGCATTATAGTACATATTATTAATATCTAACATTGAGCAACATAGCATTACGCTATTTCCCTCAAAAGGGTTAGGTAGAAGTGTATGAGATGCACGTTTCGACAGCGAAAAATTCAATAACACTTTGCGAACTTAGAACTACGATAGAACGCAAGAGCAAATTTATGCCATGGGATAAACAAGGCAGTCAGTAAAAACATTAAGATTACTAGGAAATCTCATAAAACATTTAGTTAACAAATTACTTAAGCATCAATGTTATCTGTTATCTAAAAAAATCTAATCTAGCCATATTTTGGCAAAGACGCCATGTTGGTTGTAAAATTCAAATATAGAATTAAAACAAATTATTCCATATAACCTTGTGTTGCAACTACTTAAAATTGGTGTCATTTTTGTTGCTGACAACTTGAGCACGTTGTACATATAGTGCGAAATACGAGTAACGTTACTTTCCAAGGTCGTATTAGCGCAGGTGCATGCGGTATGACATAAATTATAATATGAATGCTGCAATATGAAATCTTGTCATTTATTTCATACAATTACACATACTAATGTATTTAAAGTTTCGTCAACACAAATATAGTTTTTATTTTATTATTGACTGCACGGTTAGTTCAGTGGCTACCTCGCCATTTACCACTGCGCTAGTGTTGTGGATTCGATCCTCATGCTGGACAAAAATTGTGAGATTCATAAATGGTTATTTCAAGTTTTTGTGTATTTTGTGTCCTATGTCGCAAACTATTTTATTGTTTTGTAGTATCAAGGTTGCAAACAAGCATACGCCCGTCTGATGATAAGAAATAGTAAGACTAGTTTTTATCCCGAAAAAACACAATTTCCTTAGGATTGTACGCGCAGTATTAAGCTTATATATTGCAATATTCCCTTTTATGTCTTCATCTTAATAACACACCAAAAAGGTCTTACATAATTCTATGGTTTTATGTTCGACAGGTGGACGTGGGTCATGACAAACACAAGGTGTGTTGTTTATCGTATACCTACATTAGTCATTAGTTGATTCATAGTTATTTATGGCGGTAGACTGCAAATGTGATGCGGATAATGAGGAAATAATGAATGGCAAAATATAGAGTACCTAGATATCTATTTTAAAATAATTGAAATATTGACGTAGGTAATGTATTGTGTAAATAGTGTAGAACTAAAGGAAAATTGTATTTATTCGACTACAATTGGAAGGCAAAGTAGTAGGGTGAATACGCTAAATATCGGCCCCTAAAGGATTTTTCAACTTTGAATTTTTATAACTGCCATATTTATGGTGTAACGGATACGATTACATCATCTGGGATATCCTCGTAAATAAAGATTTGCTAAATGTCTCTATATCTATACCTGCAATTTATTAATGAATGCAAAACGAAATGCGTAGCAGGCATTGGAGGGGGGGTTGACATTTCCCAATCCACCCTAGTAAATAATAATAATAACAGTCAAATAACTAATGTCACAAAGTAAAGAACTCTTGTAGTTACAAGAGTTGATCACTCGTGTGTTACCGACCCAATAATATTAAAAACGACCAGGAACACAACTACACCACTGTGTGTGTAGTTGTTCCCAAGTCTATCTACAACAGCTTATTATTTCAGGATAATAAATAAAACAAATCTAATTCGAGGTTCTGTACTTCAATGACCCTAGAATAAGTACACCATTATTGTAATTTCGCCAAAATTAAAACTAATAATTTCTAAACCTCAAGCAATGCCGCTAATTTTAAATAAGAGAGTCACCACTTATGTGTATTAATGTTAATATTAAGTGTTAAGCGAGAAAGTTGCAAGGCAAGTGAAAATATCAAGCCTACGTTTCTAAGACAT
Organism: Trisateles emortualis; assembly: GCA_947095525.1. NCBI lineage: Eukaryota > Metazoa > Arthropoda > Insecta > Lepidoptera > Erebidae > Trisateles > Trisateles emortualis. The sequence goes on along the minus strand of OX352740.1, from coordinate 2,860,357 downwards.
AGAGACCTGTCAAACTACTACTATGCTCTATAGTTTTTCTTAAGACATGTTTTCAATATGGCAACACAGCTTTTCTGATATGTTTTTTTGTTCGACTTTTACTCTTCGAGAAATTTAATACGAGGTCTTGTTATTCAAGTTTTTTATGAAGGAACTTATACTGCAATAAGCATTGGTACATATATTATACTAGAAATGTTTAAAAAGTTTCAGATCACTTGTTTTAAAAGAAATTTCAATTGATTAACTAATTAGTTAAACTGGGACAATTATCAGATAAGAAAGTACAACTCTAGATTATAAAAAACTGAATTAATGCGTGTCGAAAATAAATAATTGTAAATTTAAAATAAGAAGAAAAAGTTATTCATAATATCTTATTCACTGACCTCCATATTAATATTATATAAAGCTAAAGGGTTTGGTTTTGTTTAAATGTGCTGATCTGCTAGGAACAGCTCTTCTGTGGAACAGTTAAGTATCTCTATCTACTCGTATACTAATATTAGAAAGCTGAAGAGTTCGTTTGGTTGGTTAAACACGCTAATCTCAGAAAGTAGTGGTATGATTAGAAAAAATCTTTTTTGTTGAATAGTGCATTTAACCAGGAAGGCTATAGGCTATATAACATCAAGCTTTGATCAATAGGAGCGGAACAGTAGTGAGATATCTATGTTGCAAAATCGGGGAAATGTACGTTCCAAATTACCACGCGGGCGACCTCTAGTTCGCTATATTACACTTATTTCGTCGCCTTAAATAGTTTATTATTTCGCAACTTTTAGTTCGAAACTATTTCAAATCTAACCAAAATAGATTTGTTTGTTGTTTCACATTGATTACTTATATTATTTGGAAAATAAGTATTCTCATAAAAACTTAAACTAATCATTCTAATACAGTCGTTGGTAAGTAGATTAAAATTCTTTTGAAATAGTTTTAATAGCTGCTGTCTTATATAGTCTGTGGGAACCGTAGCCCGCGGCTTGGAAGCAATTACGGTTCGTGGAAAAGGCCCTTTCACGTTCAAAAAAGCTTAACGACTTAGATGCGTGTTATTTAGAACGCAATTAGGTGTAAAAATAAAGTAATGTGCTTGTTTTTCGGGAGGGTAAGAATTCCAGAAAAGAGCAAACTTAAGATAGTATCTACTTAAACAAAAAATATTTTTTTTACACTTTAATGACTATATATAGCTGCCATTTTTTTATGGTTTTTCTACGGTAACAAACAAACATAAATAAATACATATTATATTCATATCATCACGTCTGTCTATCATTGGGGTAGGCAGAGACTATGATACGACATTGAACAACCTTTATTTTAATTAACAAACATTAATAAAAATAAAATAAATACGACTTGCTTGATGATAAGCGGTTACCGTAGCCTAAGCTAAGCTTGGCATAAGAAAAAACTATTATTTTAAATAATATTTTTTCTAAATGAGCAGTAGAGACCTATGTAATCTATACCTACTCAAGCACAGGCAAAGCTCTCTACACCTCTGTATGTTATTATTTGACAAACGATAGACGATTTTAAAAAATCTTTCATCATTAGAAAGTTACATTATCAAAGTCAAAGTCAAACTCATTTATTCATTTAGATCCAATACATGATACTTATGAACGTCATAAAAACAAATGCCAGCACACTTTTTTCCTACGGCCAATTCGCTAACTATGGTAAGGCCTCGAGAAGAATTGGCAAGAAACTCGGGTCACTCTTTTTAATCGCCAGAATATAACATTTACAATTTGGTATAAGTTACAATATTAGTGGTAACGAAAAGGAACGGAATCCAGTATTCAGAACGAAATTTAGATAAGTATTTATCAGTGAGTAACATAGGCTATATTTTATAGAAACATAATTATTAATGTTGACTGCCTTGGTGGTCCAGTGGCCGCAGTATGCGCTTGCTGTGCCCGAGGTTGTGGGTTCGATTCCCACACAGGACAAAACTTTGTGTGACCCACAAAGAGTTGTTCTCAGTCTGGGTGTAATTTGTGTCCGTTAATTGTATGTTTGTAAAGTCCCCCGCGACACAGAGCTTGTTCTCTAGTGCGGGAGTTGTCTATAAAAAAAAACACAAAAATATTAGTGGTAACAAAAAGGAACGGAATCCAGTATACAGAACGAAATTTAGATAAGTATATATCAGTGGGTAACATAGGCTATATTTTATAGAAACATAATTAATGTCCACCAATGCAAAGCCGGGACGAACCGCTTGTATTCTATAAGTCGGGGGCCCTTCCTAACCAACGCGCTAATACCTGGAACTACCAATCGATTTGGATAATTATTTTTACATTTGATAGCACATTTTTTGAGGCAGATTTTAGGCTAAACATCACTCTACGACCCAAGGGGTACATGGCGGTAGAAACAAACGTGAAACGGAACAAAATCCAAAACACTCGCGGGTAAATCCGCGGGGAACAGCTAATTTATAATAGGTGTGCTTATAGCAGTAGTACTCATACATCTAGGTAATGTTTATTACTTTAAAATGCAGCATAACCACAAACTACAGTAAATACTATTCAGAAAATACTTTTAAGTATTCATTGCGGTTTTATTCACTTTTACCTTGATGACTCATCAATGACACGGTAGATATAGCGCAATGAACTGTGTGAAATCTGAATCTTTATTTAGATATATGTAGGTACGAGTAGGTACGCCAAAATGCTTACGGATGTGTTAGAGCCAAGTTAGTGTATAATTCTTATCGAAGCACGACTTTAGTAACTAAAGTCGTGCTTCGATTCTTCTCTTCTTCGATTCAATTACTTACTTGTACCTATTATATTTTATCGAGTTATTTATTTTTATAAAACCTCATGCACACAAGTACATAGGCGCACTTAATGCCGATGGCATTCTCTACCAGTCAATCTCGGTGATGCAGAGATAAACAAAGTAGGTGCAGTAAATGAAGTTAATTTTAGATACTTTTTTTTTTGAAAAGACATCTCCCGCACTAGAGAACAAGCTCTATGTCGCGGCGGACTTTACAAACATACAATTAATGGACACCAATTACACCCAGACTCAGAAAAACACTTTGTGGGTCACACAAAGTTTTATCCTGTGTAGGAATTGAACCCACAACCTTGTGCACAGCAGGCGCATATTGCGGTCACTGGACCACCAAGGCAGCAACTTTATCTCCTCTTCTCAATTATTTAATGTTTCCTTTCGTTTAAAAAATGATTTCGCACTAGGTTATAATCCATGTATCACTTAGGTTTACAAACGTTGAAATCACGAACACAAGGAACACCAGACTCGAAACAATCATTTTTGAATCAGCCAATTTTTTGTCCCGAGTAGGTATTGAACTAACACCACGCCGAGCAATAGCAAATGGTGAGGTGACTACATAAACTACTAAGCTATAGTATATTTAACATAGCATGGATACTGTGACATTTAAAGATGAATCAATGAATATGTTAGATGATTAAATAAAAACCAATCTAGGCTCTTGATCATTCAATTAGCTAAGATTGATTCAATCACTTTCTTTCATGTTCATCGTAAAATATTAAACGTCACAGTACCCATTCTATGTAAAATACACTATACCTACACATGTAGTCGTTTTGCCTACTATCTCAACCCATTGACGTCCCACTGCTGGGCACGGGTCTCCTCCAAAAATTTGGAGGGATATTAGCCTACTATACCACGCTGGCCAGACGGGTTGGTATAGGGTTTTGTTTCGAGTTTTCCCTCTCTTGTGGTGGATATTGTCTGCTAGACTTACTCCCTTAGTCGACTCTTACGACACCCACGGGATGGAATGGAAGGGGTGGTGACATTTGTATTCTTAATCCGTCACCACACGGACACGGTCGTTTTGCCTATATATTTGTTTCTCGTCAGAAGTCATAACTATCACAATTATGTATAGCAGACGAGGGCACAGGTTCTTGGACCGACCATTAGTTTATGTATGAACAGCTCATACATTCGAACCACTGTATAATAATGATCTTTGTTGATAGTGTGTGAGCCAACCAAGTTCGTGGATCTCTTGTTTTCTTTGCTACAATATTATTATTTATCTTGTTAGCGTTTCGATGGCAAACATCGTTAAATTTATATTATTGCAACTTAAAATTCAGCTACGTTGACTGCATTGTCAGAGGCAGCCATCAAGTCCTCTTGCGTGCAGGTGTTAGGGCATGCAGGACATGATTGTATGGGTTACGTTACACCGCATGAGCAATCCAGATCTGTACCATCTGTAAAACTGGGGTTTTACCTGAACAAGTTTTCCTTGCTCCGGCAGACCTGAGTTCGGAGTCTATTTAAAGACTTCCAGACTTGCCACGGCAATGTATGTCCGGGTGAAAGATTTTCAGCAGGTGGCACAAAGGGGTTTGGTAGTGATAGACCTAACCAACTTACTTCTTATTATTTATCTAAATTTATGAGAGATCTAAAGTAATAAGTTCTACTTTTGTTTAAAAACCAGTGTTTTCATGACATAATCAGATGAGATCATCGACATTTCAATAGTCTCTATTTAAGGTATCTTGCTCTGGTCGAACGGTATTCAGGTTTTTACTCCAAGGTGACATTCACGAAGGAAATGTCTACATACATATAGGGTTGCCAGGTGTAAGGATTTGTCGCGAAAGGACTCTTTAGTTTGGCCTTTTTGATATTTTGTTTAAAAAAATATTAGACAGGTAAAATATTCTTGTTATGGCACAAGGATCGTCGATATTATTTTTTTTTAAATATTGCTTACTTATTAATTAAATACTTATCTAAATTTCATTCTTATGGTATATTTGTTTCGGTTCCTTTTTGTTACCACTATTGTAACTCATACCAAATTTTTGGCTGGCAAAACTTTGGCGATTAAAAATAGTGGCCCGAGTTTCCTGCCAATTCTTCTCGAGGCCCTACCCTAGTCAGCGAATTGGCCTTAGGAAAAAAGTATGCTGGCATTTGTTTTAATGACGTTCATAAGTATCATGAATTTGATCTAAATGAATAAGTGAGTTTGACTTTGACTTTGACGACCTAGTCAAGGTTGCGGTCATTATATGGGTCGGTAAAATAAAATCTGATTCCTTTTTTCTGTTATTCTTGCTGTTCTTAATAACCTTACTGTGTCCACCTACGTATAAATAAATGTTTCTTTAACTATGTACATTGTGTACCTCATTTTTGTGTCCCCCAGTAAATCAGCTCATTTATCAAGAACAGCTCAGGACCGAATAATGTGGAATTTTTTAGAAGGCCCTACCCAAAAGAAAAGCAGCAGTAGAAGTCTTTCTGTTAAATATGTAGATAGATAATTAAATAAATAACTGTTTATAATTATTATTTCTGGAAAATACTCGATTTTTTTCTCTGGATTCGATGGTTTAACATCAGCCCCTCTAGACAAGTGGCGATTATAAGCGATAGTCGAATCGAAAAGCCAAAAAAGCAAATGTATGGGATTTGACGTACACTTACATCAAATCCCATATATTTTTTCTTTTTTTTACCTTTTTGATTGGACTACTGTTTATGCTCCTTGTCTAGAGGGTCTGGTAACCCTACGATAAATACATAGTATTTATTGAACAATCGTTTCTACGATGTGAAATCACTTGATAAATAAAATAACGATGAGTCATTACGTTTTCTCTTTGTCTTGTGGACTGTTAAATTGACAGTGACATTGATTTGTATGCGATTATCTAGTATTGCTATGCTAATTTGAGTCTAGAATCTTTATTAGATAGGTAGTTGTTTTTTTCTTGCTTCTATCACAGGTGTGTAAAGAGACTCGCATTGTCATTTTCGTATTTCGAGATTCACTATTTGTGTTCGAGAAAAGATAAGGGTGTGATTCGGTATTGCAAGTGTCCATAGGCTATGGTAACTGCTTACTATCAGGGACGCGGACCGTATGCCTGTTTGCAATCCTATTATTATTATAAATGACAAAGCTTGTACCTAACGATAATTTTGTTTTTTTTCCCTAATTTTGTTATACTATTACTGAATATTTTCGCAACTGTACGGGTACTGTTCCCATTCGTAGGTACCTATAACAAATGATTTAATCTGTTTTTTTTATGTTTGAATGTATGTTGCTCCATAACACAAAACTATTGAACGGATTTTCATAAAAGTTGACAATATATAGGTTATACTTATACTCAAATAGGCTATATTTAATTGCACGCGGGCTATTTCGCGGGCAAAAACCCTAGAGCGCTCACGTAATATAGTTTAAACACTATAATATAAATGCATCTAGAACGCGTATAATTCTCATAGACAAACAATGATAACAATATTTACAGATGTGGCATGTGTGAGCGATTTTCACCTCGACCCCGTACTACATACTATGCCGACCTGGTTTTGCTCGTAATGCCAACAAAAACTATGTGTGAAAAGTCGATCGTATTATTAATTAATGAAGACATTGTTGGAGGACTTGGCCTGTTTTTTATAGAACCTACTTAGATATACCTAAGAATTAATATGTCAAATGTTTTGATCTGGAGACAATAATGAAAGCACATTAATAAGTACAGTAATATAATTATATAGTTAAAACTTTTTTGATTTTAATTTTCTGCTTTACAAACCTTGTCCTGCCAATAACAAACACAAATAAAGTATTATGTAATTTGGTGCAGTTGATCGGGAGTTATGCGGCTACATACATTTGGAGGGTTTCATTTTTATATATAGAAGAAAGATATTGCCGTTATTACTATCAGAAATGCATAATTGTACCTATTGTAGAATTATGTTACTTAGAATAGGTAGTAGGCAAACGAGTACGGTTACTAAGTAAGTACCACAGCTAAATCTGGAGTTTTAGTTTCGATCCTGTGCGTACAGGCTACGGTCTTACTTTTAGCGTGTCGATGGCCCCAAGAGCCCTAGCCACGAGTTTTGCATAATCTAGCGTGCAAGTAAGTATCAAGGCGGACAAGACATGACAAGCTACGGTATCGGTATCTGCTTACCAATCGGGCTGAATGCTTGTCACCGTACTAGTATAAAAAAGCCACAACAAAAAAACCTTCTAACCTTAGATAAAGTAGACCGCATTAATATTACAATAAATACTAAGTTATCATGACACACTTTTCCACTTTCGCTGTTTTCTCACACGGCCCAAAAATTATAGGTAAGTAGGTATTTTTTATCTGTGTGAAAAATTATCTTTCATAAAAAATTGCTTGCGAAATTTGTGGTAAAATTTAAATTGTTCTAAAAAAATATGATAGAGTGACGTTATAATTTGAGTGGGTTAATTTAGCCATTGTTTTTGTAGGCTAATTGAAACTGTCTTACCATTCAAAACGAGGTGGGTACGAGTTTAATCTGACAAAGCTACTTAAAGATATGTTTTGTAAACTATTTTCCTAATAAAATACATCTTGGTTCTTGCGAAAAAACTAAGAATTTTACAAACATTTTTTTCTTTTATATTGTTCAAAAAGACAACTTCCGCTGTATGTAGCAAGCCATTTTTTTATCTAAGGCGTTAAGTTACATTGAAAGGCAAAGTGTTAACACACCCGTAAGTTTAATGTTTGAACAATATATCATCACATGAATAAAACCGTAATACAAATAATAATGGCATACTTTTCAGTTGCCAAGGACGCAGATGTTTAGGCCGTCGATGTTCAGTAGAACACCCACATACATATGTAATTAAGTATTGTTTGATGATCTTTATTGATATGCCTCTAGTGTTCTTCAGGGGATTTAATTGCCTTTTTTCATTGTCTTATTTGAATCAGACAACATATTAATCGTGATGTGTTTTGACATTAGCACTCAACTCATCTGTCAAATCATATTTGACAGATGAGTGGTAATGTTACCACTTTATTGTTTGGTATAAAATTGGCAAGTGGGAGAAAAATGCTACTGTAATAAAAAATACCACTATTTTACATACTAATCAACTGACTGCAGTAAGAGGCACAATCGATTTACCCTTGGACTCATGTAGACTTTGTGTTCGTTGCCTATTCATTTAAAAATCAGAGCGTGAAGATGTATACAATGTAACATAGTGTAATACAATATATTATACAATAAACATCACACTTGGCAAACTATTTCAACCATGGTAGCAACAATGGCAACAATTTTCTGAATGGGAACAACCTAATCGTAATATAAAATTATGATTTAGCTCTCTCTATGAATGTTTTACCTTATAATTAAGGATTGTCAATTATCTTTTTTGATCTGAAATAATATCTAAGGTCAAGATACTTGGTACTTGAGTCTTTTTCACATTGTCATACAAAACAGAAGATGTAATCGTGAAATTTGTCAGTCAGAAATATGTGCGATAAAGATTTAAGTAGGAAAAATTGAGCAGATTTCGTTGTAAAACCTCAATCTGGGAATTGAACCCCGGAACCCCTTCATGATAGTTAACGCATTAGGTACCTGTGCACTACTGAGGCAGTTTTTACAGAAAAAGAATTACATAACTTTTTAGAATTACATATTAAATGGAAATTTATTTTCGAGAATTTTGTGAGTATACACACCATCTGGCCGTCTATTGATTCGAAATTTCTGGAATAAGGATGTACCAAGCTAGATGATTACTAGACAAATCAATTGGTAATGTAAGACAATCGATACGACCGTCAAAAACCAATAATACTTACTTTCCTGTATAATTTCAAGCACGTTTTGTTTCACGCTTGTTTCATATCATAATTTACTGAATCCAATTGAAATATTTTATTAGTAAGTTCAACCCAAACTTTATTACTTTTGTCTGATGGTAGATACTTTATGAAATAATTCATATCTCAATTATGGTTATAATGTAGCTTCATTCTATTAGCAAAAGATTTTTTAAACCTGGATCAATAGTTTCAGAGATTACTTACCACATACATTTAAACATTCCAAACTTACAAATTTTTCCTCTTTATAATGCAAATCACACACAACCAGATAATTGGTAAACATACTTATATACATATTTATATATACAAATTTATTAGGTACACTCCGACACAGCAAACAATCGTCATCACACAAAGTTTACTGTTTCACATCAGGCGTGCTTGATTGCCACCTAAAAGTATAAAAAAAAACAAAAAGTAGCAAACAAGCATACGGCCCGCCTGATGGTAAGCAGTTACTGTAGCCTATGGACACTTGCAATACTAAAGTATCACTTGCGAGTTGCCAACTCAAACTTGTGTTGGAATATCCTTAAGATAGGAAAACGCTCACGCTAGTTTGGGAATCTGCCCCTCTAGACAAGTGGCATAAACGGTAGTCGAATCGAAAGGTCAAAAAAGTAAATGTATGGGATTTGACGTTAGTTTACGACATGATATCGTAAACTTACGTCAAATCCCATACATTTACTTTTTTGACTTTTCGATTCGACTACCGTTTATGCCACTTGTCTAGAGGGGCAGGGCTTGTAAACCTATTGTAAAAACCTTGATGTTACAATAAAGATTTATTATTATTATTATATGTTAAAAACGTATCCCTAAATGAGCGCTGGAAACCTGTAATACATGTTTCGCAACAAAGTCTATAGACATTTTCCATCGTTTCCCTCGAGTCGATATAATGAATATTTGATCAGTATACGAGTATGGCGACACCATGCTAGCTGTTTGCAGAGAAAGCACATACTTGCCACCGTTATGCATATTAAAGGTACCCACAAGGCATGAGCGAAAGCGGACTGTGTGACGAATAGGATAATAATAATATGTAAATGTAAGTCATATGTAAATCAATCGTCATTGTTTGATGTAAAGTTGGTAAAATGCTTATATGTAGTAATTTTCATTAATGCTTTTTTATTTTTCTCCTGCTAATAGTCAAGAAACAGCCAGTTGTGTGTTTTCTTTCAATATTACCACATGGTAAATCGTTTGATTAGTAGGACGTCTGTATAATTCCACATAGTCCAAATAGTGAAATTTACACCGGTTGGGATTGAACTCACACCGAATGTGTTATGTCGGTTACTCTCCCACTTACCACCTACCACCACATCAAAATTATTTTTTTTATTATTATTTAATATTCTATTTATTTACATCTATATAAATACAATATACCTAATATATTTACACTTCTTAAAAAAAGGAAAAAATATATATACATAGAAAATACACGATAAACGGTAAATTAAATAAATTACTTAATTTTTGCAAGTTATTGATAAAAAGATATAAAAACAATCGTCCATCTACCGGAAAACCAAAAGACGATCTTTTTCTTTAATTTTTTGGTAGACTTAAAGTGCGCTTAAGCAAATTTTAGATTTGATATATATAATCTGTGGCTAGTGTGGGGAAATTCATAATATCCGTTGCGTGTAGGCACGAGAAAGCCGTCATTTCGCTTAAAATCCTAACGAAACAAAATTATTCCAATTTCTAGAGAAATCTATGGCAAATCAAACTGACACCGTTTTAATAATTGTCCTTAATAACTTCGTCAAACAAAAATAAATTAATGTTATATCATTTGCTCACTTCCCTATAACTAACCCCGTTCGGAAATAAGAAGTTATGTAAACTATGTGACTTATGATAATCTTATGTAAAGGACATAATCATCAATCAACTTAAAATTTAATACATTTTATTAAATATTGGCAACTCTGCCCTACTAACTATGACCCGCAGATTCTCTTATGTGATAGGTATATTAATAAAAGTATGTCACTCGGGCAAATGCTATGGTTAGTTTATTTTTAATCTGACTGGCATTGATAGGTAGTTTTTAAGATTCCGCGTTAAAACATACGCGGTAAATCCTTACTAATATTATAAATGTGAAAGCTTGTGAGTATGGGTGGATGGATGTTTGTTACTCTTTCACGTAAAAACTACTGAACGGATCTGGATGAAATTTGGCACAGAGATAGATTATGGTCTGGAATAACACATAGGTTTTTACAGCGATAACCGACAGCTACGCGGGCGGAGCCGCGGGCAACAGCTAGTTTAATATACTTGGTACTAAATATTAAAGCGAATATACACAAATTCTCTATACCTTGGACCAAACAACAAAACACACAACAGGGATTTATTCTAGTTTTCCAATTTCTATTCGATAACAATACGTGACTAGTAAGAAAATAATCGAATGGACTTGTATCGAATATACGAAACAGGTATCGAGTCCCTATAAATCGTTTTTACGTAAGATGACAAACATTAGTAGGCATACCATAACAGTGTTATATAAAAACTCGTTGTATGTGTAACATACTTAAGACAATTAAAGGAAAGACTCGAACAAGACATGTTGCGACATACATAATAACATAATTACACCATTCTCCCCCAAGAGGTAGGCAGAAGTTTAAGGGGTGAGTAAGCCTATAGCACAATTCAGGAATTGTTAAAGTTATACTTCAATATTAACCTAAATTCAGGACTCTAGGTTAGGCTAATCTTCCTCTTTTTTCTTCTTCATCAACCCTTATCCACCGAGAGAGCCGACCACAGATTATGGGATAACAGATAAGACTTTCTAGACAAGTGGCATAAACAGTAGTCAAATCGAAAAGTCAAAAAATCAAGTGTATGGGATTTGACGTAAGTTTACGATACAATGTCGTATAGTTACGTCAAATCCCATACATTTGCTTTTTTGACTTTTCTATTCGATTACCGTTTATGCCACTTGTTTAGAGGGGCTGGTTTAATTTAGAATAGAAGAAGAGTTTGTTCGTAAAGTATTCCATGAATCAATAACTGTTTATTTCTAACGCACAATTCAATTACCGATGACTTTTTCTCTTGTTGCATAGCGCCGTATACAGAGCTTCCGTAACATTAGTTCACATACAATTCCTGGTTATTTCTCATACGTTACTTGGTATCATTGATATAACAAATGACTAAGTACGAACGAATAAACAGAATAATTCATTGCCTTCGTCACAGAATACTTTGGTCGAATTTAATGTAATATATATATAAAACAAATCTAGACACATTTTCTATGGTTTTCAAATAATAATATTTTCGGGACAACTCACACATCGCTATCTGATCCCAAACTAGACAGAGCCTGTACTATGGTAACCAGGGAACTGATAAATATACTTATATATTTCTAACCCAGACACAAAACAAACATTCGTGCACACAAAGATTTGTCCTGGGTGGGAATGGAACCCACGACCTCCGGCGTAGCAGTCAGAGTCATTAATCACTAGACCAACAGGCCAGTCAAATGAACTGGCAACCAGACTATACCTAGTATATTTCACATAGCATGGGTATTGTGATGTTTGACATTTAGATGAATATCAATGAAAATTATAGAAGATTAGATGAGAAACTATCCATTAAATCTCTTGATCATTCAACTAGCCAATCGATTACAAATTGATTCAATGATTTTCATTCATCTTCAAATATCAAACGTAACAGTACACAAAGATTTTGTCCTGAGTGACAATCGAACCCACAACCTCTGGCTTAGCAATCAGAGTCATAATCCAGTAGAATCTATCGATAAATAAAAAATCTAATGGTTTCCTTTTCTCTCTTTACAGAATGCCAATTACGTAATCAACAGACGATACTCGAAGGACAAGATGTCACCGGTGTGCCACAACTTCGTGCAAAATGCGTGGAAAAAGGATCTCTGCTCCAATTGCTTTAAGTCACGCGAGGAGCATGTGAAACAGGAGCGTGTGACGGAAGGTAGCACGTACCTTACCACACCTTTCCAAAACAGAAGCACATTTTTCAAGAAAACGCCAACCGGTATACTTAAAATACATCCGAAAAAGAAAAAGAAAATAAATGTAACCTTTCCTGAAGAAGTATGCAGCGTTATAGGCTTTGGAGGTGATGATTGGTCTGATGGAGAGGAATTCGAAATGTCAGAAGAAAATGAAGACGATGACACCTTTCCAGACACAGAGGAGGAGAGAGAACTCTTTAAAATCACAAAATCCAATACAGATTTTAACACAGTTAAGGCTAATCTGTTGGGAGAGTCACAGGCCAAATCATACACGTCCTTATTACTGGGAAAAATGCAAACAGACTCTGACGGCAAAAAGAAAACTTTGCTAGTGTCAGTCACGCCTTTTGGACAGGAAAATAAGCCTAATAATCATAAATCACATGTTCGTAAGCCCGCCGTTATACACGTATCAGAAGCATCAGCGGAAGATTCGTCTAGTAATTATAAAACTAATATAATTTTATCGTCATACGTTAAAGAAACAGAAACAATTATCAGCGCAGACAATATAAATTCATCGACGACTATATGTACAGAGAAATCATTACTGGAAGAAATATCAGAGACGTTAGAACAAAATCGAATCTCTAATGGCACTGATATGCATATGACGCAAAAGAATTGCAATAAACCAACAGTAGTTGACGAGCAAATGAAGGAGAGCATGCAAGATGAAATTGACAGAAAAGAAATGTGTGAAACAAAAAAGAACGGTATTGTGAGGCAATCGCCGTTGCACAAAACACAGGAAAGGCCAAAAGTAAATTTAGGTCGGACAGAATTTAAATTTTGTAAAATCAATATTGAGAGCAGTAGTGTTGATTCAGCGGTTAGCACTTTAAACTCGACCACTAATAACTCGTTAGCATCCGACGACGAAAGTTTTAGCGTTCGGACAGACTCAGACAATGACGACAGCGGACACTTCTCAGAACCGCATAAATGCGAAGAAACCGTTAAGATAAAAATATTCAACGAAGGTGATAAAAATATTAAAATGTCGCCCATTGGTCAGATTAGGAAAGTTGATGGACAAGCTAATACCGGCTATTCGACATTCCAAAGTCCGATCATTGACATGCCGCCCATAATACCTAAACAACTAGATAATATATTTTCTGCAGAAGCCAGTCGCGAATTAGCGGGTGAGCCGGACGGCAGAGCTGACCCCGACGATGCTACCGAAGCACCCGCTTTACCGAAGAGTCCTATCCCCACTCTAGACCCGCGGCCGTCGTTTCTTCATGGCATGATATCTGATATACTACCTGCACACAAACCGGCTCTACCAGAAAAGCCAAAGCTACCGGTCAAGCCAGTTATCAAACAGACAACAAAAAAAAGTGTTATCACAACAAACCAGCAGCAATTAAATATGTACATGCATACAAAAAGTGAAGAAGAGCAAATAATTGGAGCGTTAAGCGAAGAAAAAAATAATGAGATAACAGAGGTGCATGAAGACAAACCTGAACCGATTTATTACGCGCAACCGGTCTTGACTAAAGAAGACAGCGACTCGTCGCTTAACAGTATTGGCAAGCGCAAAGCACCGACGCCTCCTTCGTCGCCTACAGTGGATGAATATCCGAATATTTACCAAAGAAATACAAATGGCTTTGTAAAATCGGATGCACCTATCGTGAGAGAATTGGAGAAAAGGGAGAGAGCTACAATATCTTCTCTGCCTAAATCGAAACCTGCTGAGGAGTTACTTGAAGTGAAGAAAGTTGACGTGACTCCAGAGCCAGCGCCACGTCGACACATTTCATTATCTCACGACAACTTACTATTGGATGACAAACGTAAAGGAAAATTAAAGTTTTCTATCAAGAAGCTTCTTCGATTAGGGTCATCAAAAGATCTAGATAAAAAGGAGCTGACAGTTGTACCAGTGACAAAGATGACAAGCAAATCCGAGGAGATTTACGACATGACACCAAAACCGAAGCCGCGTCTTGTTATAATACATCCATTAGATATGAACGGATCTAACGGAGTGGAAGTTGTTAAATCGAACTGTGAAATTGCGGACTTGCGTCGTATGAGTCACGATGACGTATCATCTATTTATAGTGGGACTAGTTCGGCCACCGAACCTGGAACTCCAAAGGTTGTGAACAAACCACCACCACCTCCAAGGCAAATTAGTGAAGAAAAATCTGTAGCAAATGTACCGAGGCCAGCGAGACCACCTCCACCAAAATCAGCTATGTTGCAGAAGAAACAGAAACAGCAAGCATGGGCCACTGCACCAACTAAAGCTGATAACATTTATGCTAATTTAGGTATGTAACTAAACATGTCAACTCATTCCATTTCCTTATCCTATTAACGATATTGTAGTTCAATTCATACCTATATAAATTCCTCGGTTAATAATACATACCTAGATATAAAAGTAAACATGCACTCCGTTGTTAACGTCACCGTCGCGCAGTTTGATTATCAATAAAAATAATAATTTATTAATTATATCTAAACTAATATTATAAAGAGTTTTGATTTTTTATTTGTTTGTTACAATTTAAGTCAAAATCTACTCAATATTTTATAATTTATTATTAATACTTTACCATTTGGAAGCTACATTGTCATTGAGATACTGGAGCTATGTTTTATTTTAAAAAATAAGGGGGGATATACGGAAACTAAATAAATGTCCATCCATGTGAAACCGAAGCCGTACCGCTAGTTATTGATAATACTAAAGCTCGGTTGACAAATGTTGGAGTAAATATACAGAACTATTTAGGTGTGCCTATTTATAGATTGTGTGTGAAGTCCATGCTAAATCTAATACCAAATACCTAACATGTGTGTGACCACATAGCATGAATTAGAGATCACATTATTAGATCACAGCACAACTGTGTGCACGAAACATAAATCTAATCTAGACCTCATTTCTAGTTACCCAAATATTTAAATTTTTACATCACCACTTTCATTTTACTAACAAATCATTATTTATTTAGGAGAAATCAGATCAGCGCTAGCGCCGCGGAAACCGGAAAGGACGGCGAGTATGCGCGAGAGAGAAGCTCGTTTGGAGTTACCAAAACGTAGAAACCAAATAGACGACGACAAAGACGAACTGGATGACGGTCCCCAAGAACTAGTCCAGGCCACCAACGACACTGTCATACACAATTACGATGATGTTTATAACACCACAAAATACGACGAGGAAAACTGCGACTCGGCTAAAAACAGCGACAGTGATTACGAGTATGTCCACCACGCAAGATCAAGCTCACCAGAATGTGACTCTGCCATAAAACCAAGAGAGCCAAATCCAGAAAGGAACGACAACAGAAAAAGCGACGAAAGTAATCACGAATATCCAAAATACAACAATGGAATATTTAACAGAACGTCGCTTCCATACTGCGGTAGCGAAACAGAATCTGAAATTTATTCACCGTACAGCTTTTATAGTTCAAATGATGCCATGGACAGTCCTGGGAACGAAGATTATTCAAACGAGATGACTCCTAAAACTACTACAAATAAACTTAGAGTAAGAAAAGGGCGCAGCGTGGTACATAAGAACCTAGAGGACAATTACGGCGCAGTCGTTATTGCAAATCACGAAGCGCTCGCGCAAGTTTTAGAACAGGTAATTCATGTAGTTATCTTGTCTATATTCTATACTGTGATTATGCAGTAACTATTCCATCGTTTTGTATTTTGTTTCACTTTGATTGAGCTTGTGTAAATCTTCCATAGCTTGTGCAGTTAATTTAAAAGCTTTGGTTTGTAAGCATTTATATTCTATAAGGTAATTAAGTTTATCATAAGAATAGTAAGTGTAACAGTCGTAGATATTGTTAATAAATAAATTTATATTAGGCAGTTATAGCTATAGTGGACCATCAGACAGTAAAAACATAACTACGACTACTAACACTTACTATCCTAATGGTAAAATATTAAACAAAATTTACATATAGAGTATCTCAAATATGACTACAATTCGCAGCTTACAATCGCATCTTAAGTAGAAAACTGGCGTAACTCTAGAAATGTCACTGGGCAATTTTGTACCTTAGCTGTTGAGAATAAGATGTAAATTGCAAAACAAACACGCTTCAACTTATGTCATTTTTCTACTGTGAGTGCGATATATTCGAATAAGAAGCAAGAAATTAAAAAAAGAAGGTAACATCGTACCAACTCAAATTTATTTAATCGACAGGTCCAACAAAGCGCCACAATGCAACCCTCCCTTCGTGGACTCAAAGCCTGTACCAATGTCAGATGGAACGACTTCACAATACAACCTTGCAAGACAAACTTCGTGAAGGCTGGCAAACGTTTCTTTTACCCAGCCATTTGGACGTCGAGCCAGGGGCCTGTGAATGTCACGCTAATGCTATACAAGGAACAGATGGCTTCTCAAATGATCTGCCAGCAGTCTGTCCAGCCGCAGACTTTGAGCTTGAATGCTATAACGGAGTTCTGTGACTTGGTGCCATTGCAGCAGTTTGGGGAAGAAGGCGAAGATTTAGTACAAGGTAAGATGAGTTCTGATGTTATAATGAGTATCTATCTACTAATACATTAGAGACGTTTTTCAAGTTAGCGAACCGAGAAAATGATCAGCCATATCTGCAAAAAGGAAGCTTTTATTTTATACTATTAAGGTGGCAAACAAGCATACGGCTAGTCCGATGTTAAGTAGTTAATTTTAGCCTATGGACGCTTGCAATACCAGAGGTATAACGATACGGTAGACTTTAATATGGGATCCCTGGGATAGGAATACTTTTTTTACAATTTTTTTTTTTTAAAGACAACTCCCGCACTAGAGAACAAGCTCTGTGTCGCGGGGGACTTTACAGACATACAATTAACGGACACAAATTACACCCAGACTCAGAACAACTCTTTGCGGGTCACTAAGTTTTGTCCTGTGTGGGAATCGAACCCACAACCTCGTGCACAGCAGGCACATATTGCGGCCACTGGACCACCAAGGCAGTCAAAACGCATCCCTGAATGAGCGCTCGAAACCCTGTAAGCGTTAATTATCAGTGTGATCAGATAGAAGTGTTGGATTGTCTGCGTATCTGTCCTTTAATTCATCGGTAGTCTAACGTCATACATTCAATAAACCAAAACCTATTCCCTAAAGAATACGCCTGATTTTCCCGTTAAAAAAAGTAGAGGTAAAATTAGTAGTTACAATGGATTGAAACTATTGTTCACGCTTACAATAAAATGCGTCACATAGGTATATATGTCATATTTACCACAGATTAGGCACGTTTACTAACTAACCTACTGGTCTAGCTCTATATATAGCCAAGTGCTATAAACGGTAGTCAAATCGAGAAGTCAGAAAAGCGAATGTATGGGAATTGATGTAAGTGTACGATATAATGCCGAAAACTTACCTCATTTCCCATAAAAAATTTTTAAAGACTACTCCCGCACTAGAGAACAAGCTCTGTGTCGCGGGGGGACTTTACAAACATAAAATTAACGGACACAAATTACAACCAGACTCGGAACAATTCTTTGTGAGTCACAAAAAGTTTTGTCCTGTGTGGGAATCGGACCGTTGTGCACAGCAGGCGCATACTGCGGCCACTGGACCACCGAGGCAGTCAATTCAGATTCGACTTCCGTTTAAGCCACTTGTCTAGAGAGGAAGGTCTTACCTCTCTATACAAATAAATGTTTTGTTTTTTTTTTATAAAATGTTTTTTTTTCGGGACAACTCACGCATCGCTATCTGATCCCAAACTAGGCAGAGCCTGTACTATGGTAACCAGACAACTGATAAACATACTTATATATTTCTAAATACATACATATTATAGATAAATTACACCCAGACACAGAACAAACATTCGTGCTCATCACACAAAGATTTGTCCTGGGTGGGAATCGAACCCACGACCTCCGGCGTAGCAGTCATAGTCACTAACCACTAGACCAACAGGCCAGTCAAATGTACCTATATTAAGAGTATAAAACTGAATCGTTTGTTTGTTTGAACGGCGCCAATCTGTAAAACTACTAGTCTGGTTTATAAAATCTTGTTAAATTTAATAACGCAATTCTTGAAGAAAGTTATAAGCTTTAAAATCACGCCAGGATCCATAGGAAACATGGCAGGAATAAAAAGCGTAACAAAAGACGTGTCAGACTCTAATTTTACGCGGATGAAACGTGTACCTAACAGCTTCTTCTTCTTCTTCTTATCGTTTAGTTAGTGGCCAACCTGTTTACACAGTTATTTAGATCGCCCATATTTAGGCCTCTGTCGTGATCGAACGACTGATAGCAGTCGGGACCGACTTTTAACGTGCCCTCCGAAGCACGGAGACGCTCAGATGAATCAAATCAAATCAAATCAACATCACAACAACAACATCAAATCACTATGCGGTCACCCATCTATATGGTTACCGCGCACTTGGTAGCTTAACCCGCTGATCGTTTACCGAACAGCGAGTGAACTATGAGCGCCTCGAGTGAGTGTAAGAGCTTAGATTATGTAACTCTCCAATCAGTATGACTGCACGTTTGGTACAGTGGCTCGCCATTTAGCACTGCGCGGCGTGTTGTGGGTTCGATGCCCACACGGAACAAAAAATTGTGTGATCCATAAATAGTTGTCCTGAATCTGGGTACACTTTAAAGTCCCCCGCGACACAGGGCTTATTGCCTAGTGCGGATTTGTCTTCTAAAAAAACAAAAAAGCGAGTATGTTTTGCAAGCGTCCATAGGCTACGGTAACTGCTTAACCTCAGGTGGGCCGTAAGCTTATTGGACTCCTTGGTAGTAAAAAAAAACATCTAAAACTTACAGAGGTTCTAAAATCTTTAACTATAATAATTATCCACACAATGACTGCCTTGGTGGTCCAGTGGCCGCAGTATTCGCCTGCTGTGCCCGAGGTTGTGGGTTCGATTCCCACACAGGACAAAACTTTGTGTGACCCACAAAGAGTTGTTCTGAGTCTGGGTGTAATTTGTGTCTGTTAATTGTATGTTTGTAAAGTCCCCCGCGACACAGAGTTTGTTCTCTAGTGCGGGAGTTGTCTTTAAAAAAAATAAAAATATTTAGGTCAATAAAAATAAGATGTAGTTCATCTAAATACATAACTCCACATACTAAACTAGTTTATTAATCGAGCTTCGTCTGTCTTGACACAAATGCCTTTCACAACCCAGATATTGATGGCTAAAGGCCTAAAGGCGATTTATTGTAGGCAATATAGACATTTAAGGCGATATTGTTTATTTATGATGTAATTTTTAATATTTAGAATAGGCTAATATGTTAACTGATTTGACTAGATCGATGTTGAAATCAATAAATAGGTAAAGAAAGTTAGAATATTTTTGTTACAAAACATCTTTTAAATTCTTGCGTACGTTTTTAAAGCGTGCACAAACCAACTTTTATGTATATATACGTACTTAAAGATATACCAGCAAAGCACATAGTATTAAATATTTTTAGCATTTTTGCTATGCAATCAGCTCAAATATACTTAAATATTAAAGCAATGTGGAAAAAATACAGTTGGTAGTGCGCTGGGTCGGAACCCGAGAGGCGCAGGTTCTAATCCTGCTCCGGGCTCGTCTTTTTCCACATTGCTTTAATATTTAAAGCACATAGAAGAAAAAGCACGTAAGAAAATTCGCGTAGGTAAAGCCGCGAATTTTTTATATAAAATTCACCAGTGACACCCATTAAAAAAATCCTATTTAGCTTATGAGAACCATGAAATTTTCTTTCCCTTTATGTTGTTTTGAATGAAAGGGACCTATAGCCTTAAAACACCAACAGAATTAAGAAAAAAAATATCTGCAGGATTGTGTTATAAAATAAAAACAGGTAACGATTATGAAAAGCGGACGAAGCCTCATAACAGCAAGGTTAAATCGCCACTATATTTATTTACTAGCTGTTGCCCGCGGCTCCGCCCGAGAGGATGTCGGTTATCGCTGTAAAAGTAGCCTATGTTATTCCAGACCATAATCTATCTCTGTGCCAAATTTCATCCAGATCCGTTCAGTAGTTTTTACGTGAAAGTAACAAACATCCATCCATCCATCCTTACAAACATTTGCGTTTATAATATTAGTATACTTACCTACATTAATGTCTCTATTCCAGCCACCATAGTCGTGTTGGCCCATGCCCAAGTTGACACGATCGAGTCCTATGGTGAAAGCCTGCACGCCGTCGAGGACTTGACTGCAAAAGAACATCAACTGGTCCAGACAGAACAGATCCACGAAGCTATCTTCATGCTGCTGCAAATGATTAACGGAATAAAATGTCTGCAAGCCCGAGGAGTGGAAGAAATCTCTGAATCGCTGACGTCATTTATTTCCTTGAAGGAGATTCAACCTTCAGTGTCGCAAGGAAGTATGCTGACCTTGCCATCGTCTCCAGATGATAGGTTGAACTCGCTGTGGGCGCCCAAAACTAATTCTTACGGACGGTTATGCATATTGCAAGGGTGAGTTTCATATTTTTCTATCATAATCAGGTTTAAAAACAAGTCTTAGATAGTAATCTATCTATCTCCTGGCTTTTGGGGTCCTCCTGATACTTTTGCGCTACTCTTGGCGGTTTTGCCTCACATCTGGCGTATGGTCCATCGTCACCTCGCATCTAGGTGATTGGTGGTCTGCCTCTGCCTCAAAAAAAAAAAAAGTTTTTTATACTAGCTACTAATGGGAAGCCTTTACCCTATTGTAATGGATGCCTGACCCTCTGAAAATCAAGTTGCATCTTGAACCTGTAACTGACTTATCACATCTCACAAGTCTATCAAATTGGTACTCTGGTATCGAGTGAATCCCGTCGCTTATAGCATTTCCAGCCCTGCCCCTCTATACAAGTGGTATAAACGGTAGTAGAATCGGATAAATTAGAAAGCAAATGAGATTTGAAGTAAGTTTACGATGTAATGTCGTAAACTTATATCAATACCCATACATTTGCTTTCTTTTCAATCCCATACATCTTCTGCTTACAAATCGACGGCAGATTTTGCAATTGCGTACGTTCCCAGCTGAACTCATTGTGTGGCCCTCAATTCGCAGAATGCGCACGAATTTAACAATAGCTTATTCCGATCGTATTGCTATTCGAATGTAGGTTTAGGACAGCCCTACTCACAACCTCAACTTTACTGTACAGAACGGGCTTTATACTAAACATTATTTGTTCTCATTTCCAGATTGAGTGATGAAATCAACAACAAATCGACAGACGAGGGTTGTCTCAATTCACTTTGCAAATGTGCGATCAAGGCCACAGAAATCCTGCTCCCTGGAGAAAAATTAACTCCTCTATTAAAAGATATTCTTCAAGAAGAACGTGCAGTGTCCCTCAATCAAGCTAAATCAGTCCTGGAGTTCATGTTATGGGGGCCTTTGGATGTCGTCCAACGTGTTCCTGTCGAAGAACGAGAACTATCTTTACAAAGGTGGTTGGATCTTGAAAGAGCGACGGTTCTTCACGGCCTGGTTAGGACCAGGATTCAATTGAATGTCTTCGAACAGCTGCACCTAATGTTTTTAGTCAGGTCGACAGCTAAAGCCATGTATGACGCGTCAGTGTTACTCGAAAAAGCCAATGTTTATTGATTTGTACATTTACTTTAGCTTTATTCACGTGTCTTTATCGTACGTTTGATCAATTTGATTTATATTTGACTCTAAAATAATTGTAATTAATCAAATTATTATCATAAATATTGACACGTTCGTTTTAGACACTTATTTTAATGTAAACATAGCTTAGTTAGGCACCTGAAGACTTGATATTATTAGATTTATTTTTAAACAACTGCATTTTGGGAATGATTGACATATTATATTAATTAATTATTAAATAGTGAACGAGTGTTGTTAAATGAAGATTTGTATTGTGTGTTTAAATAAACTTTAGGGACCAAAATAAATTATAGCTCAAAATCGTATTCCATGATCTTTTGATCAAAGTATAACGCTTTTATTTAACTAAAAGTGATCCAATAACTTGATCAAAATGATCAACTTCTGATCAAAGTGATTTATTAAGTGATCAGCATTGTTTATGGATCAATCAATGTCACTAGGTGCCAATAAGTAGAACTGAATGGTATATACTCATTGTACTAACGATCCGGTGCCTTAAATTGTATTATACGTAAGTAATGTATTATATTGAATGTAATTTATATTTTATACGAGCTCTGTTAAGTTTTCGAGTTCAAATTATTATTTTACCCTTGTAAGAGTTCATCGAATATGAAAAATAAAAATACATATTTCTTAATATATTATGTGGTTTTAATAGACAAACAATCGTTATCCGATACTGGTAATTATTTCAACGTAAGATACTTAAAGCTGCAGAAGTAGGTACTACATATTTCAAAGGTAAAATTAAAGTCAATTTCTTTCCAAATTAATCTATTAACTTTAGTTTTTATGGTTCTATGGAATAGCAATAAAACAACTTCACAGTGTTTATTATTTTATTGTCTCAGCATTGCTATATACATAATAATACATATATAATTTCAACCACTAAACAAGCTAGGTACTCCAACATTACTACTGCTACAATACAATGCATGTATGCATACTTTGTCTACATTAAGGGTTCCCATTTCTACTCACATAAAAGTTGCCACACACTTATCAACACCGTAGTGTAACTATGCAGAGTTAGAATTATTTTGAATGTGAGCCATGCTGTATAAGTGCACGGCGACTTTAAATCTTCGACAACAGTAATTTCATAATATAAAGCTGAATTAAATCTCTAATTTAATAACACCCCTACTCTACTTTAAAACAATAATATAGGTAAGTAATAATAACAAATTTTAGATGCTACGATCTATAATATAAAAATGAATCGCTGAATGTGTTTCTAAGCGCAAATCTCGAGAACAGCTGAACTGATTTCGCTAATTCTTTTTTGCTATGTTCGTTAGTGTCAGGAGAATGTTCTTATGTAAAAAAAATTAAGAACGTTGAGCTGAAAATAGTTTAACCCGGGCGAAGACGGGGCGAGCCACTAGTTAATAATAAGTATCTAATTAACAAATCAAACAAAAACACCTTAAAATTAAATACAAATATCAGATACATAATAATTATAATGTCTTACATCAAATCCAACATATTCAAAGAACAAAATTTGAGCGTAAACCAGTCGTATTAATGTGTTGGCAATATTGTGCAGCAAAATATCGGGCAATATCATGTCGCATGTACAAATTCTTGTTTTTAATATACTGTCACACGACGGCAACTAAACGTTTGATACTATTCACACGCACATACGTTGACATGACGCCAGGCATCATGCTGCACGACTTTGCCACTTTGCCATGCGGCATACCGCACTTCATCATATAAGCTCTTACACTCAACATAAGTACTTTAATCATAGTATAAGTCCGAGATCCCACCGCAATTACCAACTATATACGTCTACGTCTGTCTGTTTTTCTTAAAATGCACATACCTATTATTGTATTAATAAAAGCAATACTTTCTTATTAAACAAAACTACAATAAATCACTAAAACTTTTTATCTTACACAATATTGAAATAATTATTGTTCCAAACAATAAATAAATCTCTAAAAATATTATATAATTCTACAAAGCGACGCCAAAAACTTCAACAATAAACAACGCAAAAAAACAAAACAAGAAGAAGCTGCGGATTTAAACCCACCAATAGTTTTTTAACTATACATGATGAAATACGAAATGTTTTCCCGCCCGCTCAGAGCCTGATAAAATTGAACGCCACGCTGCGGAGCCCAGCCCATTCTTCCGACCTGCGAGTGCCAGTTAAGTTCTTCTACCACTTAGTGGGCACTTACGAACCTGGTGCCT
Source organism: Trisateles emortualis (assembly GCA_947095525.1). Taxonomy (NCBI): domain Eukaryota; kingdom Metazoa; phylum Arthropoda; class Insecta; order Lepidoptera; family Erebidae; genus Trisateles; species Trisateles emortualis. Next base: position 2,835,692 of record OX352740.1, on the reverse strand, counting down.
AACGACCTCACACCCTGTGATCTATTTTCTGTAATATCTAACTAATAAAAAATACTGTAATTTACTACTAGTTTTTCATTTACGTTACACAAAAACCTGCTTGCATACCACCCCGTCTGTTGAGGCATGGTGTATTCGCTCATAGGTATGTATTTTTAAAACAATTGCTCTGTGATCACAGTGAATTCTTAGTGAGCTCAACTTTAGTAACAAAATGGATCCGCTCATGAGGAAGCACTGGACAAGTGTACGTAGATTTAAGGCATAAGGCCTTCAGTTATTTGAATAAATACAATTACTATTATAACTGGAGTGTTTCCCAAACAAATAGATTAAGAGTTTAGACGGCGTATAATATAACAAAATGCTACATTTAATGAAAAACAAACATAAGCTCAATCAATAGTATAATGTTAATTAAAATAAAAACAAAAATTGTACAACATATAGTATAAAAAAAGTAATTTTATTAATAATTTATATATTCCGTCACAAATTAATGATATAATAAAAACTTGTAGGAACTTAATTGAAAATTTAATATTTAACAACGAAATAGAGAGTTCACTTATACAACTAAATATATACTTTAATTTTACTTAGAATTTTTTATGTTCAACAACGAATTGAAGACATTCTTATAAAATAAATATAGAAAGCAATAAAAATATGTTAATCATTTTCTGAAAATTATCTTTTCTGTAGGAATATCAGAAAATGATAATATTTAAGAATACAACATAATATTAGATTGCTAATTTTATATTTTGACCGTACGTTAAAATGTCTGTTGTCAGAAAAATATCTATTGGAAATTTAAGTAGCATAATTATTTTTATGTGTAGGTACGTAGTGAAAATAAAATAAAATTTTAAGTAAATTATATTTCCTCTGCTTATACTTTTTTTTCTCTTTTTTTGTGTAGATACGTAGTGAAAATAAAATTACATTTTAGGTAAATTATATTTTCTCTACTTATGTATTTTTTTTATTTTTCTCTTTTTTTGGTAATCACCTCTTCTGTAGAAATATCAGGTATTCCGTTTTCAGAGATAATATTTTAAGAATATAACATGTAGATTGCTAATTTTATGTTTTGGCAATGCGTTTAAATGTTAGTAGACAGACAGGTGGCGCTATTAGTAATTTCAATACCATAAATAATTGTTTTGAGGGTTGGCTTCTTTCTCACACAGAGAATAAGCATTCCCATTCAACGTGGCAATGCCGCATTCTGGGCACGTTCTCAGTACGCACGTCAACAGCGGTGTTGAGGAATATTCCGACGTTTAAACAACAGCCTTCGTTTGTATTTTGTTTTTCCTTTTTTTGTATTTATGATTAAATTAGTTTTATGTATATAGATATTTAAATGTATATGTACTTGATGAATAAAAATAAAATATTCTAAAGATTAAACAATGAAATAAATATTGCATACAATGAAATAGGAATTAAATAATTTTCGAGATCTTAAATATTACGTAATTACCTTGCCTTAGCTAAACACTAGAAATGCGTCAAAAATTACCTCGGTGCGGTATTTGCTCTAGTACAGGATTCGCTATCGGAGCGGGATTCGCTATCGGAGCGGGATTCGCTCCCGGAGCTGGCAACGGGATTCTCACCTCTGAAGTTTTGGGTTTAAATCCCTCGCAAACAATACTTCTTCACATTTACCTTACAAGTTGACCGTATGACTACTACGTCTATCAAATTAATTATTAAAATACATAATATGGAATTATTTATTACTCGGGGACCACCTGGTTCGATCTTTACTTTCATTGTTTGCTCCAAGTAGGCTTGTCCGCGTTGAATATGTAGTCAGCAGATATTAGTGTAGATAGTATATGGGCAAAAGGATATGCAAGATCACGAAATTTAACACAAATATTTAGTTAAGATCTTTTCTAAAAATACTAGCCAATGTTACAAAATTAAACATTTAACATATGTTAAATGTGTATTAGGTCATTCTGTACATTTCATACAAAAATCATAAAATAGGCGGGATATAATCGTTTAGAAAAAACCACTCTTTTATGTTAAATTTCGTAACTGTGCTTTGCTAAAGTTTTAGCTCAATATTAATGAGCGATGTTTCTAGACAATCCGATTCTGCCGATCAATCTACTTAAAGTGCCCAATATCCCGACTCGGATGCTCCTGCTTTCATAGCTTTAATGAAATCTGACTATGATATACAAATGAAATCGAATGTTAAGCAATAATTAGATGAATCTTTTGATGTCGCTGTATTTTACTGGCCTTACAATTAAATTAAATGAAACAAGTATCCAACATTAGCCGTGCAAAAAAAAATGTTTTATGACGATCATAAGTATGCATTTAATCTAAATGATTAAATGACTTTGATTATGACTTTGAGCGTTGACCAATTTATGTATTTGATTGTTTCTACGAAATTGTGACTACTCTTATTTCTGTGATCTACAATAATAATCTGAAAGATAAAGTAATAAAAACCTCAACAAAAGATAATTAATATATTCTATTACTTTATTTTTAAGCACTTTTTATTTGTTTTATTCATACGGTATTAATAAAACCTATTATATATATATATAGATTCTGTACTGACAAGCATCGATTACGCGGCCCCGCCACGATTTCGCTGTGTGTGTGAAGCTCGTAATTGATAAACCACTGTGTGCGTAAAACTGTTGCGCACTCGCAGTCACTCGCGGTCCCGTCAATTATAACCACCCGTACTGAAGTCAGAGGTGTAATACGACGAGCCTATTGCTAAACTCTGCTACCAAAAAGTTTTAAATGTTTCCTAAAATGCAACAAAATCTCACGACCATATTATGATTATCTATGGCCAGTCTTTTGGGCACTTTTTCTCAGAACTGCGACCTCAATCAGATATTTTAATTATAGGTATTTTAATTAAACCTTTAAACGCAATATCTGATTGTTTGTAAGTAGATTAGGTTAAGTTACTTTAATTTTAATAACTATTCATGTAAATATCTTATGAAATAAAGTACTTTTTAAAACATATAAATATAAAACACGTAGTAATCATACGGTACGATGCACTAATACGTCTACTATATAAGTTATACTTATTTTAATATTTACAATCCCTTATTAAAGTATACGTATTCTGGTGGTTTGCCACCTGTCTTCTCTAACATTTTTTCATAGTTTTCTTTTTCAAAGCGTTTCATTGTTTCGGTTGACAGTTTACTGTAAAGAAAAAAATATGATATTCGAGATGCGAGTTTAACAACAAGATACACAACAAGTCAGGGAGTCCTACTGCTAGGCACGGGTCTCCTCTCCTCTATGAAGAGAGAGAGGGTTTAGGCCATGTATTTGTTATAGTCAAACTTTGTTATGTAGCGTCTTCGCTGATTGACAATTTTTTTTTTTATGCTACGTAGGTGGCAAATAAGCATACGGCCCGCCTAACGTTAAGCAGTTACCGTAGCCTATGGACGTTTGCAATACCAAAGGTATTAATTGCGCGTTGCCGTCTCATAAAAACCAGGGTTTTATGATGGAATTTCCCTGAGATAGGAAAACGTTAGTTAAAAACGCATAACTAAATGAGCTCTGGAGACCTATAGTCACACAACTACACGCTGTGTGTAGTTATTTGTCTGTGGTCTTCTGTAAGGTGGAGTTACTTTCCCAGTCGAGCTTGCTCGCTAGTATGGTGCTCTACCTCTTATCTTATGTTTTTCCTTAGTTTGACAAACACTTTTAAAAACAAAGACTGATGAATTTTCAAATGTAGAAGTATGTTTAAATATCGACCAACTTATAGACCAATTAATTTCACTAGTCGTTAGTCCACCTATTGGGAGTCCCCCGCTGATTGAGTATCGACCAAATTTGCTAATTTTAAGTCGTTATCCCACCTCCATAGGTGATAACGACTTGTGTCGATACGCAATAAACGGGAGCACTCCATAGTGACCCCGCTTATTGAGTATTGACCGAGTCATCAACACATAATCATGCGTTTTTAATTTGTTCATATTACTGTATAATGACTTACCATCTCTGCGGGAATATGGCACAGGCAGTAGGCACCATGAAGGTCAGGCTGTGAAAAATGAGAATAACGTTACAATAACACTAGTGGCCGGCCCCGACTTCAACCGGGTTGAATGCTATATGTTGTCCCAATTGTTTTTTTTTTATACTACTTGGGTGGTAAACAAGCATACGGTCCACCTGATGTAAAGCAGTTACCGTAACCTATGGATGGACCAGGGCTTTAAGATGGAATATCACTGGGATAGGAAAACGTTTCTTTCAAAACGCATCTCTAAATAAACACTGGAGATCTGTACTCACACACATGAACACTACACCGCTGTGTGTAATTATTTGGCTGTGGTCTTCTGTAAGGCGGAGGTCCTTCCCCAGTCGGGCTTGCTCACTAATATGGTGCTCTACCTCGCTTCACTTACTGACTATAGCATTTATTTCATGCTCTCTGTCATGCAATTTTTCTTGAGTGTCGATTACCAAGTACCATCAGGTAAACCAGTTCGACTACCATTTGATGTAAAAAAAAGCATATACTTACAACACGCCAACAATAGTGGTCTGTATGCCAATATGCGCCCATTTGATCTTCTGCATCCAAGATTCTTTTTCTAATCTCTCCATAATGAATGGTAGCAGAAGCATACCTGGGGCACACATGGCGATTCTGAAACCAAAAAAAAAAAATATTTGAGACCTGTACTTCTTTCTTTCTTTCGGTCAAGCTGGTGACAAAATTATTTAGATCGCTCATATTTAGGCCTCTGTCGTGAGTCGTGCCTCTGTTGTCCCTGTGTGGGAATCAAACTCGTTGTGAGTTTGATTCACGTGCACAGCAGGCGCGTACTGCATCCACTGGACCACTAAGACAGTCAGAGGTGTAAATAATGATCTTACCTTGAAGTGACGACTTGACTGATGCCTTTGATAGGCGCCAACTGCGATACGCCTACTATTTTATTGTTTTCATCAGTTACTTCTACACCTAAAACACAGAAAAACTATGATATGATAACTGATAATGATAACTGATATATTTTTAAATAATGTCTTGTTTTAGTACATACCTAATACAATTTCATTTTGCCTCATTAATGGAATGTTTACCCAGTTGGCGGCACCTACTGCGACGAACGGCACGAACCTCTGGAAAATTTAACATTTTTTATTTATACTGATTAGGTGGCAAACAAGCATACGGCCCGACTGATGGTAAGCAGTAGTCGTAGCCTGTGGTCCCATGCAATATTAGAGGTATCACTTGCGTTACACCAGGGTTTTATGATGGAGTATCAGAAGGATAGAAAAACGTTTTGTTAATAATTCCTCATGGATCCCATCATCAGAATTTTGATTTGATGAAAATGGGACCAAACTGGAAGTATGTCCTGTCGGATGAAAGAAAGAAGAAAATTACGGAGTTCTGCGGTAAAAAACATAAAAAAAATAAAACACACTAATTGATAACCTAAATGAGAAGAATGCATTTTTAACCGATTTCAAAAACGAGGAGGTGATCAATTCGTGTTTTATTTTTTTTCTATTCGTGTGTTTCCATCCCTGGAAACCTGTACTCTCTCACGCTCAGGAACACAACTAAACCGGTGTGTAGTCATTTGGCTGTGGCCAAAGAAAATGGAGATGTCGGTAGAGGTACCATACCATAGGGGTGTCGGCTAGGGGTACCATACCATAGAAAGAAAGAAAGAAAGAATATTTTATTTGACAATAATTAAGAAACACACAAACAAAAATTGACAAAAAGTAGAAAAAAAAAAAGAACTTAATTATAGGTATATTAGGCTCAGCATAATGCCTGGCAGTAATGCTAGGCGCTGATTTTCAGCTGGAACCAATTGAGCAGTAACCCACGGATGTCAGTCAGCACTTAGAGAGTTAATATTTATTATTATATATGTATACATAGTAAAAACAAAAAGTACAAAATAATAATTAAAAAAAAAAAAAAAAAAATTATTATTAATAAATATATATAGGGGTCTCGGCCTACCTCAATGGGAGACGAGCGTGATGATATGTATGTAGGGTCACAAAATTTCATATAAATCAGTCGACCCGTTTCGAAAGAGGTGTATTAACAAACACCGGGATACGAGAATTTTATATATTAGATATAGTGTGTTCTAAAAGTGTTGTTATTACTACGTGTGGCTACGTGAGTCAACTACTCCACGTGGTAGTACTTACGGCTAGAATAGGGTTCTTAGTGCGACTCTGCACCAAGTATTTGAAGGCGAGAGCTGTTCCCAAGGCTGCTCCAGTAGCTGACACGTAGGCTACACCCATCTGTGTAGTGGTCAGAGGAGAATTGGCATTTCTGTTTGTATAGTTTACCAGAGCGTTGAACGACTGGTTCACCCATTGCCATAATACTACTTCAAATGGAGTTCTGAAACAAGGTGTAAACAGAAATTATATTTATACTATGACTTTGTACAAAACTGGACACTGTGGTAATTTGGGTTTGTAATTTATAAGTATGACTTAAATGAGTAAATAATATATTAACATAGAAACAACAATTGTATGCCTTTTTAGGCTGAACATAGCTGATCAATACCCTATAATCTTGTAACATCCTTATACCTATGATTCACAATAAAGATATTTGATTTGATTTGATTTATTTTATTAACATACTAGGTACTTAGGTGGCAAACAAGCATACGGCCCGCCTGATGGTTTATTGTCCTGATTGATTTGATTTATTGGCCGTATTCGGCTACGGCTATGTCTGTGTGGTGACGGATTAAGAATACAAATGTCACCCCGCTCTAACCTGAGGGTGTCGTAAGATTCGACTAAGGGAGTTAGTCAGGCAGACAATATCCACTCCTAGAGAGAGAAAACTCGAAACAAAACCCTATACCAACCCGTCTGGCCAGCGCGGTATAGTAGGCCAATATCCCTCCAAGTGTATGAAGGAGACCCGTGCCCTGCAGTGGGACGTTTATGGGTTGAAAGATGATTCGGCTACGGCGAGAACGACAACCATTAAATATATATATATATATATATGTCGGCGGGAAAGGCAAGTCTTCATTCTCGTGTTCGTTCGAACATTGGGCCGACATCAGGATGGTCTTGAAATAATACTCGTAAATTGTTCACTGTTATGATGTTTATTAATAACCAGACATTGGTTATAAAATACTATACGATGCTTACAATACTTTCGGATTTAAATTAACAAATACTTGTGGAATGCAGTGAGGTTAGCCATTGCGCGCGATCACGACCGATCATTAGCCCCTTTTAACACAAGATAAGATTCCCTCCATCGATCAATGGATGTTCGAATCCCTCTATTCACTCACTAACTGTCATCTGTCAAATCTAACATCAAACGTCATACGTCAAATGTCATCTGTCACTCGTTGTCTATGATCGCGCCAAAGCTAAACACACTCAAGCAATAATAAAAATAACATTATCTTCAAAGACTTTGCTTGACATTCCACTATCAGCCACGCTCAGGTATTGCACGCTTCGACATATATATATAAAGGGTAAAGTTTATAACGTTGTAAGGGGTAATCTCTGGATCTACTAAACCTATTTTGACTAAACCGACATTCTTTTACCAATAAAAAACTGAGTGGAAATAAAAAACAATACTATTATTATTAAAACTACGTTATTTGTGAGTCTCATAGTCTTATATTTCACTACAACATTATAGGGGGTCCCATAATGTTGTTGGAAAATACCACCCGAGCGAATCCGGGGCTAGTTTTTTAAAAATGCTCGTTCTTATTTTGGTACAAACAGTTATCGACAATTTTATTTTAGGTATTATACACCGAGACTCAATAGATGACCAGCCATTACAGTACACTCTATGCGGCTGACCGCAGCGCGCTTTTCTCCCTCGAAAACATTAAGCGCAAAAATAAAATTGTGTAACAAAACTTGTTACAATTAGTATGCAATAAACAATTGTATGATAGATGATAACATCATTGGAGCTATAGTGCTTTAATTATAACGTGAAATACCTATATTTAAGCACTTTGAATAACAGACGACGCAGATTTTCATTAGCCTTTTGAGACAACGCCATAAGAAAGCCGATTGCCTCGATGGTCCAGTGGCCGCAGTATGCGCCTGCTGTGCACGAGGTTATGGGTTCGATTCCTACACAGACCAAAACTTTGTGTGACCCACAAAGAATTGTTCTGAATCTGGGTGTAATTTGTGTCCGTTAATTGTATGATTATAAAGTCCCCCGCGACACAGAGCTTGTTCTCTAGTGCGGGAGTTGTCTTTAAAAAAGAAAAGAAAGAAAAAAGAAAGGTACTATATTAGAGCACTTTGAATAACAGACGACGCAGATTTTCATTAGACTTTTGAGACAACGCCATAAGAAAGCTGACTGCCTCGATGGTCCAGTGGCCGCAGTATGCGCTTGCTGTGTACGAGGTTATGGGTTCGATTCACAGACCAAAACTTTGTGTGACCCACAAAGAATTGTTCTGATTCTGGGGTGTAATTTGTGTCCGTTAATTGTATGTTTATAAAGTCCCCCGCGACACAGAGCTTGATCCCTAGTGCGGGAGTTGTCTTTAAAAAAGAAAAGAAAAAAAAAAAGAAAGGAAATTGAGTTAATAAGCTGAAAACTCGTATATAGGTATATACGAGTTTTCAGCTTATTAACTCAATTTCCGAGGTGAAACGCTAATTTAACTGGACCGACAAGGTCCAGTTAAACTTTGACACCAGGTTGGCCACTAAGCACTTGATAAGAAGAAGAAGATCACTGTTATTTTGTTTATTGTCTAGATATAGTACTGGTACTGTAGATGACGCAAACAAAGCCTTTCTTGTCATCATACTCTTTTATCGGCTACATTTATATCGATATAGGTAATAAACGCAACTCAATACAAAGAAAACATTCTTATACAACAAAGGATTGTTAAACTTCCATATCGTTAAGGTGCTCCCTCACATGGAGCATTCGCTTGTAATGTTTTTTTTTTTTTATACTACCAAGGTGGCAAACAAGCATACGGCCCGCCTGATGGTAAGCAGTTACTGTGGCCTATGGACGTTTGCAACACCAGGGGTGTCACTCACGCGTTGCCGACCCTTTAAAAACCTTATAACTCCTTTCTTGAAGGACCCCATGCTATAGTCTCTTGGGAAAACCTCGGAAGGGAGATCATTCCACAACCTTATCGTACGTGGTAGGAAATTCCTCTGGAATCAGAAATATAGAATACAGAATCGAGCATTACAACAGAGAGGGAGCAAACCGAGCATTATAGTGCGCAATTTGTAATGTTGCAGATTCGAGGATTACATTGGTGAGGGAAGAGAACCGACAGTTCAGCCCCTCTACACAAGTAGCATAAACGATAGTCGAATCTGAAAATGGGATTTGACGTAAGTTTACGATATAACGCCGTAAACTTGCGTGAAATCCCATACATTTGCTTTTTTGATTTTTCGATTCGACTACCGTTTAGTATGCCACTTGTCTAGAGGGGCAGTTCAGTTACAGTGCGCAACTGATTATACAATGTTTAATATTTTGATACAAATTGTAACATCAATACGACCAACGTCCGCTTCGTATGACATTGTGGAATACTAAATGTTCAAAATCGAATCGATATATATATATATTTTTAATGCAGTCGAATGCTCGCTTGTCAGGGGGCAGTTTTAAAATGTATGATCAAAATCGAATCTGAAATGTTTACATTACATGCGGATGCTCCAGATGAGGGAGCACCTTTATATACCTAGACCTTTAAATAGCTGCACTTTACGACAATAGGTATTATTTATATTTAAGATCATGAATATCTCCTATCAGCGACCAGGGGCTGTACCATAACATTCTTATAGCGATTTATATTCCATCTTGATTTTCAATTTCGAACAATAGCAACCTTAATTCTAGGTAATAAACTTGATACATTTCGAATTGCAAATCTTTATAGGAATATATAAAAATGAATCCTTATTTTCCTTGGTCACGCCATAACTTGAGAACGACTTTACCGATTTTACTCTTTTAAAAAAAATATTTTCTAATACTTTGTATAAGGCTTACGGAAAAAAAGAAAAAACCAGGCCGGTCGAAATCAGGGCGGGCCGCCAGTGAAAAAGTAATTTTAACAAAAAAACCGATTTCAAATAGGTAGATACTAAGTAGGTTTTTTTAAAAAATTATGGGACCAGTACGAAAACTAAATAAATGTCAACGTGAGCGGAGTCGGGACGTGCCGCTAGTGAGTCATTGGTAGAATTTGCACCTGGATTAAATAAACAACTCATTAAAATTTCTTGGCAACACCTCATTTGTATGACGTCACAGTCACACCCATAATACGTATTCGTTCAAGACATTTTTACATGTATTTTGACCCATGTTGGAGACTTGCCATGAAGAAAAAAAATTGCGAATAAAATTTAAATAAAGAACGCTAATTACTACAGTAGCTTTTGTCGTATGCGTTACAAATTAAAAATAGTTCACAATACGTTGCGTCCTCAGTGGTAAAAATATGTAAGATGTTAAATGCTGTTTAGCAATTTTTAACCTCAGACTAATAGAATAAGATAGACGGAGCGTGTAGAACTTGCGCGTGAAGCCGCCAAAAGTCATACTAAATAGCAATGTCATACGTTTTCGTTTTCGCGCGCAGTCGATTTGAGCCACTCTGAAGTATTTTTACAACGTTTTACTACACAATACGGCATTATAATAATATTTTGTCAAAACATGTTTAGACGTGCGTACTCACTAGCGGCTCAAATCGACTGCGCGCGAAAACGAAAACGTATGACATTGCTATTTAGTATGACTTTTGGCGGCTTCACGCGCGAGTTCTACACGCTCCGTCTATCTTATTCTATTAGTCTGAGTTTTTAACCTTAAGTTTATGAGCACAAGATGTTAATTGTTAAACAGGCGTATGCGATATGTTGTAAACTTTAAAAGATAATGATGTGATTTAAATAATTTTACTTCTTCATTTTACTCATTGCCAACTTGTCCTAAGACAAACACAATAAATATACAATCTACTAGCTGTTGCCTGCATGTGCAATGTGCCACATTTCATCCAGATCCATTCAGTAGTTTTTGCGTGTAAAAGAAACAAACATACAGCCATACATTTTTACAAACTTGCGTGTTTATTATTAGGGTACTTTATATCCTACTAATATTATAAACGCGAAAGTTTGTAAGTATGGATAGATGTTTGTTACTCTTTCACGTACACGTACTAAACGGCTGAACGGATTTTAATGAAATGTGTAAGGAGGTAGATGGTATCCTCGAAAAGGACGTAGGGTAGTTTTAACCGCGATGACCGACATTTACGCGGGCGGAGCAGCGGGCATCAGCTTGTTAATTATATAAACTAGCTCTTGCCTACGGGATCGAGATAAAGACTATACAATCCTTTAAAATTAACATAATTTTTATATAAAGATCCAAGATATTTACTTATACCACTGCAGCATTGCGCCCGTGACTAAACAGCCACCAGGCATCTGGAACGACATTCTTCCAAACAAATTCTGAAGCTCCCCACTGTCTGGGTGGAAAGCTGATTCGTAGAGTTGCTTGGCGCGTACCAATTGGGCATATGTAAGTTCTGGAGGATGCTGGCCAGCTCTAAAAGAAAAAGAGTATATTTTGAATCCAGAAATACTAGCTAACTGATGTTGGCGAAATTACTGGCGCTAGCAATTACATTATGGGTGTTTTCAATCCTTCCATTTTGGTTGTCTATGTCTAGCAATGAAATCTGGCTGAATCAAGACACCATAGCCTATGAACGCTAGCAACACCAGGTATATCCGTCATATTTCTGACCTTTTGAAGGCCTTACATCTCCTTTTTTAGGGTACAAACTTTCAGGAAACCAGGCACTCTATCAGAGGCCTGCGGCGACTTCGGACGCCTGCTGGCCTTTTGCAAGAACCTAGGGTGGATGGAATATCCATAAGGAACTTCACGCACAAAGGCCCCATTCGGAAAACGCCCTGTAAACTATCTCCTTTTTTTTAAAACCTCACACAACAGGCTCTCATGAAAACCTAAGCAGGGAGCACTTATCACAACTTTTCTTGCTGCTAAGTACTTACTTGCATTTCATATAAAGTTCTTTAGCCGCCAATAAGTCTTTTTCACTAGTGAATGTTAGCAAAGGGTTACTTATAAGGCTGAAATGTTTGTATCGGCCAGCGAAGGTACTCTGGTCCCATAATGGCTTGGTAATGTCTATTTTTTTAGGATCAATATTGTCTTCGGACATGTTGTTGCCTGAAAATATAAATGGTAATTATGCATTTAAAGTTTGCAAATTTCTTTTCATTTTCATTTTCTACTGAACACTGACTGACTACTACTGACTAATCGCCAGACGATGAAGACTGTGACAATTGTTATCGTAGAAAACAAAGAATGATTAACAAAAGCTAGTTGATAATGTTGTTGTGATAATATTTCATTATATACGGGGTGAGGGTGAGGTTAAGACTACTTTATAACGTTTTATCGACATACCACTTGCATGAAGTACCCTCAAAAGCTTCATCGACATACCACTTGAGTGAAGACACCATAAGCTAGTAATATACAAACAAATATAATCAAATATTTGTTTTACTAAATAAAGTTCTTTTTTATACTACTAAGGAAACACCGAAACACCTGGGCAGCCCAAGTCTGCCGCTGCTGTCAACTGTCAACACGCGCACATTGTGCTGTTGAAGATTTGTGTAAATAAGTGTGTTTTACCGCGAATTTCACCTGGAAACGTAACTCAGTGAAACTTAAAGCAGTGATAACTACGCGATATTATTGTTTTCAAAAAGTGTTCAGTGATTATAACAATAAACATCAAAAAAACTAGTGAAGTGACATTACACTTTTAAAAAGTTTTTACATTTACCCCCAAAATATACACATTATACAAATTGAAATGTCAATATGTCATCTGACATTTGGAAAAGTGTTGCCATAACTATATTTAAAATTCTACCATGAGTGTGCAAAATGATAAGAGTTTAACTGCAGTGGGAAACAACTCTGATGGCATGTCACCTAAAAAACCACAGAATGACCAACCTCCCTCTACTAGCAGCAACAACAAAGTATTTGTGCAACAAGCCTTCCATCCTAGCTTGTTTGTCGCAAGGCAGAGATCTGCTTCAACAGGAAGCAACCCCAAACCATCTTCTGGAGACAAAAAAGATAAGGAACCTACAACATCCTTAAGAGACAAGGACTTACAGTGCCCTCCACCCTGGCAGAGAGTGCCCACGAACCAAAGTAAAAAACGTAAACTAGCTACCAGCCCTACTTTAGATACAACTAAAACCACCAACAGCTTTGATGGGCTCCCCATCGACTTGACTGATGATGAAAAGCCCGTAAGGCCTAGTAAACCTCCACCAATTGTCCTCTACGGAGTCGAGGATCTTAACAAATTAACTGAGCTACTGGAAAGTGTCACAGAAAAAAATCACTTTACATACAAAATAGTGAACAAAAACCAACTCAGAATAAGCAGCACTAATATAGAGGTGTATAAAAAGCTAATCACTTTAGTTAGAAATAATGGACTAATTGGCCACACATTTAACAGAAAGGATAATAGATGTTGTCGAATAGTTATAAAGAACCTACATCCATCCACACCTTTAAACATAATCAAAGAAGAAATAGAAGCTACCGGGAATGTAGTCACCGGTGAAATAATAAATGTAAAATATGGTCCTGAAAAAAAACCCACATCTACCTTCTTTGTTAATCTCATTGCAGGGAATAATAATAAAAATATTAAAACATTGAAATATATTTACCACCAGTCCATTATTATAGAAGACCCCAAGAAGAGAAAGACTGTAGTACAATGCCAAAGGTGCCAGCAATACGGACACACTAAAAATTATTGCATGCGCCCTTATCGTTGTGTCAAATGCGGACAGTCCCACAAGACATCAGAATGCCAAAAACAAGACCGGAATACCCCCGCACAATGTGCATTGTGCAATGGCCCGCATCCAGCAAACTACAAAGGATGTGAAGTGTATAGGGAAATCTCAGCCAGAAAATTCAAGAACACAGCGATCCAGACTACAACGAACCCTAAATGCAGCCCAATCTAGAGCATTATAGTATACCCACAAAACAAAACAAACTATTAAAAGACGCAACACCACAAATGAATAAAAAGTCATTTGCAGAAATATTAAAAATGTCAACCGAGTACAATAAAAGTACAGACTACATTAACCAACCCCAAAGCTCATCTGAAGGCCTAATTATAGAACAATTGCTCACCTAATGAGTCTCATAGCCAAACTAGTTGACAAACTGACAAAATGACAGCACTGAGACTAGCTACGTGGAACATCAATGGACTCGCTCCAAATAAACAAGAAGTAGAACTGTTGATGACAGAGCATAAACTGGATATATTGCTTATCTCGGAAGCACACTGTACTGCTAGAACTTCAATAAAATTTACAGACTTTCAATGTTACTTCACAAATCACCCTGATGGCACAGGTCACGGTGGTACTGCAGTAGTGATAAAAAAATCTATTAAACACCATCAAATGCCAGGATATAAAACTGACCACATACAGGCTACAATCATTACGGTAGAGGATAAAACTGGCGCACTAAATGTTAGTGCTATATACTGCCCACCCAAACATAAAATCAACGAAAATATGTTCTCCCACTTTTTTAAGACTCTTGGTAACCGCTTTGTTGTGGGTGGCGACTGGAACGCTAAGCATACATACTGGGGCTCCAGATTAATAACAAGTAGAGGACGACAGTTAAAACTCAGTACTGATAACAACAATCTTATATGTGTCTCATCTGCTGAACCAACATACTGGCCAAGCGATACCAACAAAAAGCCAGACCTTATAGATTTCTTTATAATTAAAGGTCTATCAAAACTATATATTAAGCCTGAATCGTGCTATGACAGCTCTTCAGATCACACACCAGTACTTTTGACTATAAGCACAAAACCAATTGAGTACAAACAACCACAGACACTCTACAACAAATACACAGACTGGAATAACTTCAGGGAGTATATAGAAGGAAATTTAAAAAACAGCATAGCACTAAAAAATCCAAACGATATAGAAGATGCAGCAAAAAAAAACACTGTTCTAATCCAGGAAGCCTGCTGGAACAACACTCCTAACATCCAAAATACGGCAATCTTACATAAACGAAAACTGCGCAGAGTTTGGCATCAAACATGGCACAGGGCAGACAGAACTCAATTCAACAAAGCCGCCAAAGAGTTGAAGCAGATGCTACGAGATTGGCATGACAGCACTTTACAAACACGCCTAGAGTCCCTGGATGCTACACATTCCACCAACTATTCCTTGTGGAAGTTTACTAAACATTATGATAGGCCACAAACTGCAAAAGCTTCCATAAGAAACAGTCACGGTTGGGCAAAAAATTCCCAGGAGAAAGCAGCTTTGCCGAACATCTGGCAGAAGTTTTCAGCCCAAATAATTCTATACATAAAGAATTCGACGAACAAGTAAACCAAATTCTGAAGCATGATTTCCAAATGTCTCTGCCTCCAAAACCAGTAACATTTCGAGAAGTCTGGAGAATAATTTCAGGATTAAAGGACAATAAGGCACCAGGATTTGACCTCATCACCAAAGAAGTGGTCAAGCAGCTTCCCAAAATAGCCATTGTTTATTTGACCACCTTATACAATGGTATCCTAAGAGTACAGTATTATCCCAAGCTCTGGAAAGTATCGCAGATAGTTCTAATATACAAAGATGGTAAACCAGCAAATGAAGTTAGCTCTTATAGACCCATTAGCTTACTGCCAATTCTGTCTAAAATTTTTGAAAAATTGCTTCTAAGAAGAATACTTCCGATCCTACTAGAAAACAATATAATACCTGCCCACCAGTTTGGCTTCAGACAACAGCACTCCACAGTTGAACAGGTGCATAGAGTATGCGATAAAATAAGGAAGACTATCGAAGAAAAAGAGTACTGCTGTGCAGTATTCCTAGATATCCAGCAGGCGTTTGACAAAG
Organism: Trisateles emortualis; assembly: GCA_947095525.1. Taxonomy (NCBI): domain Eukaryota; kingdom Metazoa; phylum Arthropoda; class Insecta; order Lepidoptera; family Erebidae; genus Trisateles; species Trisateles emortualis. Next base: position 2,819,561 of record OX352740.1, on the reverse strand, counting down.
TGTGGCACTGTGGACTTCTCTGCAAAATAAAAAAACAACCTTCCGCACAGCTACTTTCTGTTACTACAGTCTTACCTTTTAGAGCGACTGTTTTAAGTCAGAGAGGGTGAGGCTACATCAAAGATTCTCGAAATACGAGCTGGTGTTCCCCAGGGATCAGTACTAGGACCAATTCTGTATACCTTATTTACCGCTGACTTGCCTCAAGTAGAAAACACAGTAACGGCCACTTTTGCTGATGACACAGCTATTTTTTTAGTAATAGTAACCCAGCTATGGCATCGAAAACGTTGCAAAAGGGTCTAGATAAGACAACAAAATGGCTACAAAACTGGCGGATTAAAGTAAGCGCTTCCAAATCTGTGCAGGTTACCTTTACACTACGAAAAGGTAACTGTCCTGCGGTACAATTAGAAAACACTACACTACCTCACAAAAATAGTGTCAGATACCTGGGGCTACATCTGGATCGGCGATTGACCTGGAAAGAACACATTAAGAAAAAGAGAGATGAACTAAATATTCGCTTTAAGCACCTTCTCTGGTTACTGGCAAGGAATAGCAAGCTGTCCATAGACAATAAACTACTAATTTACAAGGCCATGCTCAAGCCAACATGGATGTACGGTATTCAATTATGGGGTAGTGCCTCCAACTCAAGAATTTCAAGCCTGCAAAGAATGCAAAATGATATTCTTCGAACCATAAGCAATGTGCCATGGTACATATCAAATGCAGAAATCCATGAAAACTTGGAAATGGCTACAGTAAAGGATGAAATCCAAAATGTCACTGCGAAGTATAGGGAGAGGTTGGAGAGACATCCCAACACACTAGCAACACAGCTGACCTTGCGTAGCTATGTTAAGCAGCTGAAAAGAAAGGATATTCTGTAGAAAATAAAAGAGTAGATGTCCTCACTGGAGGACACACTCGACTCAATAAATAAAATATACCATCTCATCTGCTTATAGTAGTAAACTGATTGCAGATAAAGCAAACATACGCAAAATATATGCATCAGCATTTGCGGACAACAGCCTGCCATGCCATACCATACCATACTACTAAGGAGGCAAACAAGCAAATGGCTTGCCTTTTTATTCATTTTCATTTCATGGTACGCAGTTACTATAACCTATGGATACTAACAATACCGGGGGATCACTTGCTCTTAGCAGGACCTGTATAAATGTTTGTTGATTCTTTCGAGCTACAGTTACGTACCTAATAATCGCTCGCAAAAAAGCATCTGCAAGAAACAACCCCAAAAATATGATGACAATATGATAAGTATTTTAAGTACATATTGTTACTTTTAACAATAAAGTAATAAAATTCAAGGGCAAAGTTATGTGAAATGGTTTTGTTCTATTGCATGCTTATGTTATGTAAAATGTTTCTATTCTATTGAAAAGCAGAATTCAAATAGTGTTTTTTTCGCAATGGCAAAAATTTGCCAAAGTTTATAGTCGCTATGAATTTGAGATTTTTAAATTTAAATCATAGATTAGAAAAACATTTCTCACCTAACACAATTTTAAGTGTAGTTATTAAAACACTTTAGTATTGGTATTACCTATTAAGTCTTAAGTTAATATCTTAGCGATAAATATAACTTGCGTTCTCTCAGCTTATAACACAGTTTAGTCACAATACTTTTTTTTCGGCTTTTGCCAGTCACAAGACAACTGAACAAGGACATTATAGTTATTAGACAACAACAAATTAGCATAAAAAGACCTTGAATCATCAGTAAAGAAATAAAAGCAAAGCAAAAACAGAAGCCTTTATATATAAGCAGTATAAATGCGGCAGATTATGTAAGTGCGGCTTTTATATAAATTCCTCGTAACAGGTTTTTCCTATCTGGGATATAAAATATTATACGTTTACTTACGCCAACCGGTATTGATAACGAAGATAAGTAAATATTTATTCAAGCTTAAGTCTGTGTGTTTATTCCCAGAGAATGATATTATGCTTGTGAATTTGGATTTGTGTTTACAAAAATTTTGAGGAAGGAACCAAAAAATATTTAACTGCCCATATTTTGTCGAAGGAAACTGTCACTGGTGTCACACTGTCACATTTGTTGCTGTCACACACACAATCACAATTGACGTCAAATGTCAATATTACAAAAAAAAAAACGATTGTCTATAGAATATAATATTAAATAAAAACTAAAAGGGAAAAAAATAGTCTAGGCTAGTCGATAATAATAATAGTAATAATAAATAACAACGCAATGGAAATAGTTTCATGATCCATAAATATACACATAAGACAAATAATAAATTCAAATGCGAAATGGGGCTGTCGCATGCCGTGACGATGTCCCGCGATGTTGTGCTCCGGGATGTTTACGGAGAGCCGAATCGATGGTTTTGCCGCAATCATGAGAAAAAGGATAGCCTCTTTACTGGTTCGAGTCCGTGGTAGTACCAATATCATCCTGTCTGGGTGTTTTTATGGATCGGTGGAAGACGCCTGTATGAAGCGGTGTATGCAGCTCCATACTGTTTTTATTTATGTTTTTTTATAATTATGTTTACTAACACTACTCTGTAGGTAAGAAAATTATAACTAACAAATTATAAAATAATCCGAAATAAAAAAATAATTAGCCAGTGTTGGAGAATATGTAATCTAACTACTGAGTCTACTGATTACTAACTACCAATGTAGTTGCAATCACGATATTACTTGATTTGTTTTTATAACTACAAGTTGCTTGGTCGATCATGTTTTGACTTGTCGTTTGATCCTACTAATACTATAAATGTGAAAGTTTATGCATATTTAGTGTAAGGAATAATATCACTATCTATTATAGTAGGCGTCACTGTCAAATAATGTCAATACAAATACCTACCGCTCAAAGGGTAAGTGGTAAGTAAAGGTAATATGTGTTATGTAGGGTAAGTAAGTAGTAAGTAAGGGTACCTAAGTGGTTAGTAAGGATAAGTAAGTAAGGGTAAGTGGTATGTGTTTAGGTGTTACAATGTTTGTTATCTTCCTTCATAAAATTACTGATGAAATTTCAACTTATCCTACATTAATTAATTAAGTATTAATAAGGCTGTACATATTTATTTTTGCAAACATTTGTTCTTAGAATTCAAATAATCTTAATTTTATTTTTTTTTTATACTACTCGGGTGGCAAACAAGCATACGGCCCGCCTGATGTTAAGCAGTATCCGTAGCCTATAAACGCTTGCATTACCAGAGGTATCACTTGCGTGTTGCCAACCCATTTTTTTACACCAGGGCCTTAAGATGGAAGTAACCCTGGGATAGGAATACGTTTCTTTCAAAACGCACTCCTAAATGAGCGCTGGAGACCTGTACTCACACACAGGAACACAACTACACCGCTGTGTGTAGTCATTTGGCTGTGGTCTTCTGTAAGGTGGAGGTCCTTCCCCAGTCGGGCTTGCTCGCTAGTATGGTGCCCTACCTCTCTTAAATTCTTTAATGTACACAAAATAAAATACGGGATAGATAACAAACATACATATAACATTATTATGTACAAAGGCGAGCTTAACTCAAAGATGAGTTCTCTTACAGCAAACCTTTGAGTGATGGAAAGTGCAGAGGAAAGTAAGGGTAAACGAAGTGTACATTTAGTAAAGATAATATTATAGCACAGTAATAATAGTACGATATAAGATAATACATACATAAATACAGAAAACATACATATAGAATACATACATAAATATATATATACAATTATACATATAATCACTTACATAGTCTTTTACACATTTATTTTGTGAGGAAATGCTCCTTGACGTTTCTCCTAAATACGTCCAGACAAGGACCAGAACGTATGGAATGCGGAAGAGAATTCCATAGATTTACGGCATGGACAGTGAAGGAATTATGATAGCAAGTAGAATAGTGAAGTGGAGTTCGTAGAAGAAGCGAAGAAACTTGTCGACAGGGGATACCCCTAGGAATAAGGTAGCTAAAGCGTTTACGAAGATACGTAGGAGAATTGGGACTATGGAGTATAGAATAAAGAAGGGAAAGGATATGAGAGTCCCGGCGCCTCCGAATAGGCAGCCACTTCAATCTGGCTTGAAATTCCGACACGTAGTCGTACTTTCGGAGACCAAAAATGAAGCGAATACCGAGGTTCTGGAGACGCTCGAGTTTATTTAAAAGTTCCTCCTTTGCATCAAGAAAAGAGACATCAGCATAGTCTAAAAGTGAAAGTAGAAGAGACTGCGCAAGAGTAACTTTAGTTTCGAAAGGTAGAAATTTCTGAAGACGTTTAAGAGACTGAAACGAGCAGTACATTCTTCTGCTTACTTCCGCAATGTGTGCCTCCCAGGATAGATTGCAGTCTATTTTTATTATTATCAGTAGTTATAACTAGGTACTTGATTGCAGTAATCAAATTAATAACTACTTCATGTTTAATCGATTATTTGTAGTTATGTTACAGGTAATTATAATTACAATGTGAGTTAACTACTTTTAAACGTAGCTAGTAATCTGATTACTCTCTCTCTGATTATAGCGATATAACGATCGTGGCTACCTATTAATTATACTACTCTTTGATCGTGTCTCTAGGGACCCAGTCAAAATCCGAACCAGCAAGATGCTATCTTGCAATCTTGCATCTTTCAAATAATGGTTCCCGACTTGACTTGACTATTAAGTGTTAAAGAAAAGTAGCTATGCTCCGAATTACAATTTACTTTTTGTTTAATGTGTGTATTGATCACAAAACTATTTTAATTGTGTATTTGTATACATAAGTATACAAATGAAATTATTTAATCATCAATAGTAATATACATCTATACTAATTTTGTTAATGTACCAAGTAATCAACATTTTGAATCATAGATTTTAAAGTTAAACAATAAATTGGATAAAATCTTGTCTATGGGGTAATAAAAGAATAAAATATGGCGGCTGTCGCTGAAACAGCCGATATGACTATTCAGAAGAATTCTCAGATTTTAGTAAATGTTGAAGAAGCTCTGGCAGATTTAATTGTTGTTTCTTATTGCGCTGATGATAAAAAGTTTCAAGGTGTACTTCTGGATTCCAATAAAGGGTAGGTGACCAAGATATAACCGAGTGTGTCTTTATCGATTACTTGAAAAAAACTTAGAAAATTTACACTAATTCCACTGTATTTTTGCAGTAATTTGCCTTTTGGGGTATATAGTCTACATCCAGCATTTTCTAAAGAACCTGTGCCTGCCGATGAGAAAGATAAACTACATTCCGTTAGTCAAAGATTCACCTACCAGGAGCCCCAATATGCGACTGAGAATGTACAAAAATCTAAGAAACCTGCGCCTAAGGGCAAACCCCAGCAAAAGATGACTGTTCGACTGCGACCTCGAAAGGTCCTGTGCTCAAATTGTAAAGGTATCTGTAACGAAAACAATGAAAATGTAGACGTGTCTAAAAAGCGCAAGTTAGAATCTGATGACGATTCACCCTTGTATTCTGAGTCATCGAGAACAGAGAATAAGTATTTGGTGGGTGGCATGCTTATACCTAAGTTATCGAGACTTCAACCGAGCGAAATTACAAGTGCCATAAAAGGCGCACCAAAAAATTCCAATAAGGCTAGTGAAAAACAAATTAAAATTGAAAAATCAAGTAATGATATTGAAACACAGGAAATGGCGTTTGTTAGTGTTTCTGATGACCTAGATGGGGATAAAGATGATAGTGACATGTCATTTAGCTCTATGTTTTCAAGTGCAAGAACTCTTAAAATATGTTTTGGAGAGGGTGAGGGAACTGTAGTAAAAATACCACCTTTATCAGGAGATTTTAATGAAGATTCAGGTGTTTCATGTGACATGGGGAAACCAAATAAACCTGTTTCCAAAGCAGACAAAAAAGCATTAAAGAAAGCTAAAAAACAAGCGAAGAAATCCAACTATATTGAGGAGGGATTGTCACCAAAACATATTGGTGCATTGTCGCCTCACAATAATGTTTCAAGTCCAACATTAGATCCTTTAGAAAAAAAGCATAAACACAAAGTAAAACATAAAAAAAAATACAAAAATCAGAAGAAGCGAGATGAAAACACAACTAAATGTGTTGACAATGAATCTGTGGATTATTTCAGTGATATTAAAGAACACTGTATGAAACAGAAGCTTTCAATAAGCTTACGGAGACTAAGTAGTAATTCATTTGAAAAACAAAATGAAAATGATATAGAAAGTGGTTCAGAAGACTGGGATAATGAATTAGTGCCAGATTTTCCTGCTAATGGTCCAGAGGTTGGTGGTGGAAAATTGTTATGTGTTTCTCCAGGAGATGTGGTTTGGGGCAAAGTAGTGGGATTCCCTTGGTGGCCAGGCCGGGTCCTGAGTGTGACACCAACAGCTAGGGCTCATGTGTCCTGGTATGCGTCAACGACATCTTCATTAATGCCATGTGATAGCTTGAGTCCATTTTTAGAGGATTTCAAGGTGAGATATTATAGCTTACTATTAACATTTACTTAATTATAAAGTGGAGGCTGGGTTTTCGAGTTTGAAGTCTCCACTCTAGAACCTCTCTCCAACAAAGTGGACCAACAGTACAGGTTGTAGGTAACCAATGGACAAGGTCAAGGTATTGTATGTAGAGGGATAATTATAAAGACACAGATGTATCGACATAATAACAGAACAAAGGATTAAATTTTTTAACAAATTTCTGTTTGACAGTAACCTACTTATTATATTTTACGTAATAAATTTAGATAAAAGTTAAGTACGCAAAAGTTTCAATAGAATATTACATTTCAAATTCTTCTTTGTTGTACAATTGTGACAAAATTAACATGCCCCACTCCCGAAATTATGTCTGAGTCTAAGTAATAGGTGTAAAATGTACACGTATTGCTTTGACTCAGACATATTCTTTCACTCTTGTCCTCTACATTCATCAACCCCTTGATGCATGAACTTGATACTTTTACCATAAACACACATAAAAATAGTACATATTTTAATTTAGAGAGTAATATGTATCTCTGAATATTATAAGTACTTTGATTTTAATATTTCATCTTGGTAGTTCATCTTTTTTTTTTTTTTATACTACTTGGGTGGCAAACAAGCATACGGCCCGCCTGATGTTAAGCAGTATCCATAGCCTATAGACGCTTGCATTACCAGAGGTATCACTTTCGTGTTGCCAACCCATTTTTTTACACCAGGGCTTTAAGATGGAAGTAACCCTGGGATAGGAATATGTTTCTTTCGAAACGCATTCCTAAATGAGCGCTGGAGACCTGTACTCACACACAGGAACACAACTACACCGCTGTGTGTAGTCATTTGGCTGTGGTCTTCTGTAAGGTGGAGGTCCTTCCCCAGTCGGGCTTGCTCGCTAGTATGGTAGTCTGTCAAAAGCAAGTAGTTAGTAGTGAGTTATTCTCAGACTCTGAATGAGTCAGTGAGTAGGAGAATAAAAGAATAAAAAAATGTGTTAGTGTAACAATTAAAACAATTCCATTCCATTAATTTTTCAGATACGATTTAACAAGAAAAAGAGGGGACCATATAAAGAGGCTGTTAAACAAGCATCCATAGAAGCCAAGAGGAACGAATCTCATGTCACGGATCCACTGGCCAGTCCCACGCACAATTTAGCAACCATGTCCCCTCGTCCCATAGATGTGTTCTCGTAAATGTAAGGTGCATCCGAATTTATTCAAATTCATGTGATATTTATAATTACTCAATTTGTCTGCACAAATTATTAGGTTGTTTGTAAAAGGTTTGTTACACTGAAAATGTTTAATTACTATTATTATTAACTAGGGACCCGGACTCGCTTCACTTCGGTTTTTTATTTTATGTTAATAATATAAAATACAAAACCTAGCATATGATACACATAAATGATGTGGCTTTCTATTGGTAAAAGAATTTTTAAGTTGGTTCAATAGATTTAGAGATTACCCCATACAGCCTCACAAACTTTAGCTCTATATAATATAAGTGTATATAGGATCACTACGGGCAGATCATAATTTTATAACCCGTTAGAATTATCACTCCGTTTTAACAGTGTTGTGATACTCAAAGATCTTTTAATGTGTTAACTAGCAATTGCTATTTATTCATTTTCAGTGTACCAATCCTTTATAACTACAATTATATCAATTATAAAATTATGGCTGGTTTATATTAGGTGATTGACAAGTCCTTGTTTTAGTATGATTATAATCATATCAACTAAAATATGTGTACCGCTAAGAAAGAAAGAAAAGCATTTATTTTAACATACACAGGATAACTGATAGTAGACAAAAAATAGACACAAAAGAAAGGAGTTATAAGGTTTTTAAAGGGTCGGCAACGCGTGAGTAACACCCCTGGTGTTGCAAACATCCATAGGCTACGGTAACTGCTTACCATCAGGCGGGTCGTATGCTTGTTTGCCACCTTGGAAGTATAAAAAAAAAACAATAAGAACACAAAAAAAATATCCTTTGTGATGTCAGAAAGGGTCCTCTGTCTCCGCTCTCAATCTCAGCTCTGTGCTATGGCGTTTTATACTGCAGCGCTGATTTTATATTTAGGCCTTAGTGAAATAGCACTTGGCTAATATAAACCAGCCTGTATTCATTATTCTAGGTACCAACATTGTATATATACATGAACTTACTGCAGATAAGTTCTCTAGTTAGGAATTAAGAAATAATTAATATAGATATTTTTCAGAGTGTTTCAAATTAGGGTGACTACCCATCAATTGCGGACTTCTCTCAATTAATTAATGACATTATAATCTATGTATACACACACAGCACTAACATTTACTTATGGGTAATTTAAGAGTCAACTAAATACATATACAACTAGCATTGCCAGGCGTCTGGATAAAGCTGGACACAGTTAGGCTTTTTGATTGCGTGTCCAAAATGTCCGGCCAAAATAATGGGTGTCTGCAAACGAGAATACAGAAAGACGGAATTAAGGTCTCCTTAACTAATATTCAATCAAAACTTTTTTGTCATACCTATTAATACTGAGACACATAATTCTCAATAATGGAGAGTGAGGGAGGATGTCCGGCCATACAACTAAAAGTGAGATCTAAACTAAAATGAAAATGCGAGAATCCAACAAAAGCAGTAGAGAGAGAGAAAAAAATGTGGACTGTATAATACGTTATAAGTATAAGGATTTATAAAACAAACAAATAATATAACATATACTATTCATGGTATACGCGAAACCAGAAAGTAGTTTGTTCAGAATTGTAATAAATTCGAGTAAAGAAAGAAACATAATATGTCATATTATAGTGAGATGCTTCGAAAGAGTTTTTCACGACCTTTAAAATGGTATAAAAAACGCAAAATCGAAAAAATGTAAGTTACAGTTTTATGCTTCTCAGGTAATTATTGTACTTACTCTAAAATAAAAAAATAATATTTATTTTACAATAGAGTACAATAATTTTTAAACCATGATATTTTTTGTCCCAATAATGTATTATATCCAGCAGTGGGTGGATAAGGGTTGACAAAGAAGAAGAAGAATGTAGTAAAATTGTTTTAGATCGCCCATATTTAGGCCTCTGTCGTGATCTAACGACTGATAACAGTCGGACAAAATACTGGACACTCATATTTTCAATCAATCAATCAGCCTATCGCAGTCCACTGCTGGACATAGGCCTCTCCTAACACGCGCCACAGCACACGGTCCTCCGCCTTCCGCATCCAGTCCGTCCCAGCGGCCTTTTTTAGGTCGTCGGTCCACCTAGCTGGGGGCCGCCCTACCTTACGCTTACCGAGTCGCGGTCTCCACTCTAGGACACGTCTGCTCCATCGGCCGTCGGTCCTTCTACAGATGTGACCAGCCCATTGCCACTTCAGCTTGCTAAGTCTGCGAGCTATGTCGGTAACTTTGGTTCTTTGTCGGATTACCTCGTTGCGAATTCTATCCTTCAAAGAAACGCCAAGCATAGCTCGCTCCATAGCCCGCTGTGCGACTTTCAGTTTGTGGACTAGACCCACTGTGAGCGTCCACGTCTCGGCACCGTACGTCATAACAGGTAGGACGCATTGGTTGAAAACTTTCGTCTTCAGGCATTGCGGTAAAGGCGAAGAGAAAACGTGACGTAGTTTGCCAAACGCTGCCCAACCCAACTGAATCCTACGGTTGATTTCTTTCTCGAAGTTGTTTCTACCAAGCTGGACAGTTTGCCCAAGGTAGATATACTCCCGAACAACTTCGAGCATCGAACCGTCGACGTAAATCGGTCCCGGCGTGATATGTTCGTTGAACATAATCTTGGTTTTATCCAAGTTCATACCGAGACCGACACGTCGTGAGGCTTCATTCAGGCTGTGCAGCATTCCGCTCAACTGTTCCAGAGACTCTGCAACGATGACGATATCATCGGCAAACCGAAGGTGTGAGATGCACTCGCCATTGATGTTAATGCCCCGTCCAGTCCAGTCCAGCGTCTTAAAGACGTCTTCGAGCGCGTTGGTGAAAAGCTTGGGGGATATTACATCCCCCTGTCTCACCCCTCATATTTTAAGCAACTTTATTAAAATTTTACAAATGTATTATGTTGCTTGCCATACAGAGACAACAGTTAGCAAACATTTTGGAAATATAAAATAATAGATGTATGAAATCGGTAAAGTTATCAAGTTATGGCGTGACCAAGGTAAATAGTGATTCATTTCTATATATATGTATTAGATATCATTACACTGCCAATTATTGTTACCAACAAAAAAATATTATGAGATACCACCAATAGTTAAATCGTTCAACAAAATTACTATTAATTAATCAATAAACAGTTAGTCACATATTTATCTGGAGAAGGTTATATTATAATTAGTAAAGCTGTTTACTCTTGTTGTACATATTTTATATTCATAAAGTTACAGAAAAAAAAATGAATTTGTACTTCTAAGTGTTCAGGTCTGGTGTTCACATTTTATAAAAGCTGATTTTGGAAGCCATTTTAGGGTGCAGTTTTACTTAGAACTTAAAAATAATAATATGCTGTCATCTGTATATATGACAATATATGACAGCATAATATTAGTATGCATCTTATTAAAATTCTTTTAGGCGGAGAGTGAGATACTTTTTTGGGAATTAGTAAGAGAGAGTGAGATGCAATATTGTCAGCTGATGGGTAGTCTCCTACTATCTTCATTGTAATGTTGTGTGTGCAATAAAATCGCAAGCTATATACAGCAATGCTTGCTACGTTTTTTTTTTGTAGGTAACACTGATGTATTGTCTATGTTTTTAGTATTGCCATCCTACACTTATGCAATGACTGCATCAAACTTTGACATCAAGCGTCCAAGTTGTGCTACGAGTCTAAATTAAATCAACTATCATTCTGTCACTGTTTTATTTACTGAGAAAAATAGAGATGGCATAAGACTGGCCTAGACTGTATTGTAGCGTGACTTGACGCACATACATCTTTGATGACATTTATCCTACGAAAGCAATATTGATTGTATTCTGACAATTGTATACTTAACTATAAAAAAAAAAGAAATAGTTCAATTCATACATTTTTATAAACTAAGATGCCATTTTACTTAATATAACATTTATTATGCTATTTCTAGTATATATATTATTTAACAAGCATGTATAAACTTTCCAGATTCTTAAATATATTCCACGGTACTTATTTTTATTGATATTTTTAACTGTAGTTTGGGGTAAAAATATTAATTATTTGACGCTCATTTGTTTATGTACAATGACAACGTCTTGAAGCTAGTTTTTTAGGCTATTTTTGTCTTGCTCTGCAAAAAAATAACATGTGGTGTAGCTTTGAAAAACTCTTGTGTAAATCAGTACAGGGGCACTACTATGTTGTTGTAAGATGAGTCATTCGATCGAGAGGAAGGAACGGAGCTATACATGCTATAAAGCTCCGTCCCTTTTTCTAGGTCGAACAACTCACGTTTTGATACGTCATTTTTTTGGACATACTAAATTATATAATTCAATCGTTTATTGGAAACATTCTAATGTGTAATACTGAATTGTATTATTATGACATGTATATGCCGCACGATAATCTGATAAAACTGAATAAAATCGCGAAAATTTGAGTTTGCCGAGAAATATAGAAAACTTAAACGCTGATTGGTGACAAATGACGAATGAATGTAGCCGTTAGCCAATCAGCGCTATAAGTTATTAACCGGGAGCGTTTTTTCGCGATATACCTGAAAATACATCGGAAGATGGCGAAATTCTTGGTTAGTTTCCTATTATCCGATGTTTCGCGATCCTTCTTGGATTTTCGCGAAAAACCGCTTTGTCTGATTGTCCTGCGATTATTTTTCTGTATTTTGGGGATAGTTTACATGTGTCACACGCATGTTCAATTACGGTAATGGTGACGCGGTACTGTTACTTTTTGTTAAAACATTTCCAAATACTACAAGAATTAGCAACGTTTTTAAGGAAGAATTTTTGGTGGTCAGGCTTTTTGATATTTCTTTACTTATTTAAGTATAATCGGTGAAGTGGCGCATGGTGTCAAGGCTATTGCGAGTTTTTTCTATCTCGCACATCATGTCGATTTTGACATTTTGTTACAAGATGTTCCTAAATGTTATCAATGTTTAGATATGTTGCCTAGCAAAAATAACAGTAATGTGAAGGTGTGAGGACACATTAGAAATTTAAGTCGTTAGATGAACCCTACCGCGTCAAAATACGATCGCATTTCTTTAAGTAATTTGAATCAAGTAACAAATTACAGTTATGTATTTCCCTCTCTCTCTCTTTTGAGTTTGTTTTGAATCAATTCTCTAGGGAACAAGCACTATGCCTAATATTAGGAACAAACATCTCTGGAGCACATAAAGTTTGGTTCCACATGGGAATCAAACATGCAGTAGAAGTATGAACACTTTTCGCGCGGTCCAAATACGGTGAGGGCAAATCTAACAATTTAAATCTTTGCATTGTACAATGTTAAATGAAAACTTACGGCCATTCCTTTTATTGTCTCACTCTCGGTTTTATGCAAAAGAAGGTATGTAAATACCTTTTACATTTTTAGCTAAACATTATTAAGCATATCCTTATTTTAGAGTGTCTAAATATTTCTATTACCATGTAACGAAATGTAAAACCGAGAGGGTAGACATTGTTATTTACTTTTTAAGGTTTTTTTTTTTCAAAGTCAAATCTTATGTACCTATTTGGTTGCTGTTTTATATTTTAAATATTATAATACTTTACAGACTACAATATTAGCAATGCTTTAATATTATAATTTAAATCAAGTTAGCTATTATAAAAATATGACCATAAACAACCACCGTAAATTTTTAATTCGTTAGTAAATTACAAAACACAGTTTACAGGGAGTTGGTTTTTTTAAAATGAATATCTAATGAAGAAGAAAGCAAATTATACCTACGGTTTCATAGGCTGTTTAATTCCATATATTTGACTGTTTCACCAGCCATATGTTATTTAGCTGTTTGAAACATACAATCCGATTTTTCTATCTGTGCAGTTGTCAATGTCAAAATATTAGGTACCTACCATGTTGGCTGCATTAGAAAATTTTAATTGTAATTTTATTATTTGACTTATGGGTATGTACAGAAATGTGAACTAAAGCCGTAAATTAAGATCGTGCCAACAGGGGCCTGCGGGGAGGTAGGAAGGTAGGCGGGCGGGTGAATTCAACCATGCCAGCCTAAAGATTTTGACAGCTCCAAGTGCACAGTTATAAAAACTGGGTTATACCTCCAACCTTCTCAGTTCAGAAAACGGAAATGTATATTTTTTATGATTAATTTGGTGAAACAGATGTTTTTAGTTTTATTTTAATGTACAAAATGTTATGTATTTTTAAATCTTCAAGCTTTTACAATGTAACGTAGTCAAAGGCACTTGTTACGAAAATAATTCTGCCAAAGATTAATGATCTTTGCCCAACTAGTGGTGATTTAAAATATATGTTCATAATCATTATTATTAAAATAAATATGTATACAGAGTATTGCGGTAATTTAATTAGTGTAGTCTGCTACAGTGTATCAACTTATCATTACAGGAAGTGTATTTTAAAAAATATAAATTCTTCACAAATATATTTTGTTTTTTTGTACCATGAGCTGAGCATGAGATGATTGATTGAGCATGACGGAAAAATGAAAGTCATATTTTTATAATTACATAGTTGCTAAAAATGATTATCATAGAGACAACGGAACCCGATCTATTCGAGGACTAAATCCATAATACAGAGCGGCATTTTTCTAAGGAATAAACGTCGCTCCATGCGTGCAATAAGAAATTAATTGTTATAAACCTCTGAACCCATAATAAAATATGGGTCACGGTAGTATAGTTTCGGACCAATGAACCACAATTAACACCGCTGGATTGGCTATCTATTCGCTGTTTGTAGGTATTGGCGGTACACAGTTCGGTCTTATATTTCATACCTTACCCCAGAGGAAGTAAGGATATCCGACAGCGTTATCGAAAATATGAACGCGTGATGACTTTTTTGATTGAAATAATATTTATGTAAGAACGGTCAAGTTTGCGTTTGATCACTAATAGAATGTTCATTAATTTATTAAGCACGTATAGCCTTATTAATAAATTTGGAATAGAGTAGATGTAATTTTATATATAATCTCTCTTATATATTAATACTTTCTACCTGCCGCACCGTTTGAAGTACATACCGCGCGGTTTTCGCTTAGGTATTTAGTATGAAGTTCCGCAGCTAGAGCAAAACAGTTGGTAAAAAGTACACTTGATTTTCTATACCGCTCAAGCTTGAATATGCCTTTAGATGGATACTCGAAAAATATCTACCAATTTTTTATGAAGGTATAATAGTGGAGTGATAATTACTCACCCGACCGGCCCGACCTAGACTCATATTCCAATTAGCTTAGTAGCGAACCTCGCCATGTCCTCTGGTAGTGATAAAGACTTTCCTTTCATATATTAAATATAGTGAATCTGAAATCACACCGAGGTACCTACATTTAAAAAAGAGTGGATAACTTGTCGGCCTAATATTTAGATGCCAATTAGGTGAAAAAAAAAACGCCTATGGACTCCACAGTTCACTTTTTAATTACCAATTTTCAACCTCGACCGGTACTTTTAAAATTTGCGTATCCTAAATTAAAATAATGTTAAAAGGTATGATGCATGTAGCACGATCCCACACAAAGCCACGCTGTCCGTAGCGTGGCGCACTCGGCTTACATCTTTACAAGCCGTTTAAATTCTTACCTACACAAGTAAGGACCAATTTTATAAAATAAATAAGTACCTACATCTATTTTGGACAGTCGGCCAACAAGTTGGACAAAGAATTGCCTTCAACCGTTCGGAAACCAAAACCAAAACTCAGAATTGTTGTGTTGTCTGTTACCAAACGATTTGATTTTTTTCGGTTTGTGTTTGACTTTTTAGAAGTTGTTCGTAAGTTTGAAATTTGAAAATAATGTGCACAGAAACAATAATACGGATTTAATTTCGGTTTGTTGTAATGAAATAGGTCCCCATAAACATGAGACGTACTTACAAGTCTAAAAAAGACACAACAAATGTTGTAGAACGTAGAGATCTCTTCCAAAATTTGGATGGAAGAAGCACAGCTTACGATGCATTTTCCATGCAAAATATTAGACAAACGAAGCGTGAATTATCTTGTGTTGGCTCTTCAAACCCTCTCGGAGTTTCGTCTAACAAAGTTCGTAAGAAGAAATATGTTAAAAGGATCGTTAAGGAGGTTGAAACGCCTTGCCAGGAACGTATGTCTCACTCGGCGTATCTGACTCCTGATAAGTCTATACGGGTAAATAAGGTTCTGGATCCATTCGATTTACTACTTATGTCATCACCGGCTGGCCCAGTTAAATGTGCAGATAAGAAAGTTGACTGTCTGGCAAGCAAAGTTAAATTGTACGATCAGCTGGTACCTAAGAAGTGAGTATTTACTGTAATATCATTTTATAAAGACACTAGCTGTTGCCACGGCTCGTTAGATTATAGAGGAGTTATACCCATGCCCAGCAGGGGGACATATGAGTTGCTATTATTAGTATAATGCTTGTCACTATGCTTTATTTAGGTTCAATTGGCGGCGAGCACATAAACATTTTATTTTAGTCCTTATTATAATAGTCTAGTGTTTTCTTATAAAAATACAACCAAAACATCCTAATTTTTTTATGGATATCCCGAAACATTGAGTTCATACAAATGTGTCCTGACAATTTGATCACAATGATTAAAAATTGATGTAAACACCCCAAGGATTTACACAGCATGTGGTTCTAAGTAACCAATACCACAAAACCCCGGTTTTAGATTGAGTCAAAGGGTAAAGAAGAAGAGAAATATTCTCAGTATTCTTGCAAGCGTCCATAGGCTACGGTAACTGCATAACATCAGGTGGGCCGTATGCTTGTTTGAACAACTCACATGTTTGGTATATTGCAATAAGCTTCCTACCTACTATATTAATTATATTTAATTAGAAAGACAACCCTGTGTTGCGGAGGACCTTTCAAACATACAATTAATAGACACAAATCACACACAGACTCGGGACACCAATTTTTGTCCCGTGTGAGGAACAAAATTGTCTAAAAATATGTCTGATTCATCAACCATCATAAACTCTCTCTCTTGAAAGAGGTGAGAGAGAGACACATGCCCAGCAGAGGGACATATAAGGTTGCTATCATAGTGATCATATTTAATATTTCACATTTATTTTTACAGAGAAGGCAGGACCTATATTAGAAGAACTACTAAAAAGAACAAAAAGTTTAACTATTCAAGTACCGAGAGCTCTGGTGAGGAAATTATTTGTTACAAGTGTATTTTTTATTATTAAAAATAAAATTACACTATGAACACGCGACTCGGTAAGCGTAAGGTAGGGCGGCCCCCAGCTAGGTGGACCAACGACCTAAAAAAGGTTGCTGGGACCCACTGGATGGGAAGGCGGAGGACCGTGTGCTATGGCGCGTGTTGGGAGAGGCCTATGTCCAGCAGTAGACTGCGATAGGCTGATTGATTGATGAACAAGGATCTCATGTCTCCCTCTGACTTTAATGTAGATAATAGTAGGCGATCCTTAGAGTGGTTTACTAATATTTATATTTAACAAATTATAATCTATCTAAATATTTTTATGCACATAACTACCGATTGACTGTACCAAATTAGATAATTCTTTTCTTTTGTATTTGTTATTGTCAGGACAAGGTTTGTATTAAAAACAATGAAAAGAAAAAAAAAACTTTTTTTATATGGCGGTATGAAGTTCGTCGGGTCATCTAGTAATATATAATTTGTAATATTCTCTATGTATAGAAATTTCCTATAATTTTCCGAGAAATCATCTACATTTCTGTTAAACTAATATGTCATACAAAATTTTAATCGCCTAATTTTGTTTTCAGATTCAGACAAAGAAAATTCTAATGAAAGGCAGAATAAAACGCAAAACACCTCAGATATAAGAACTCACAACCTAATAGTAGAACGGGAAGTCAAACCCATACCAAATAAAATCGACGAATCCATCAATAATATAGTTAATAATTTATCATTATTGAATAAACTAAAGAATAAATACAATACTGATGATTCTATCAACAAATCTTTTAAACTTAATAGACATAGACTGACTAAAAATATACAATCACCACTATTACAAAAATCGCCATTATGTAGTACTCCATTCAAAGCAAAGTATAGAGGCGAATCTATTTTTAAGTTTTCGCCTATCGCTACTGCTAACGAAGATAATAGTCCTAAATACACGACTATAAATGAAGATGATAGTGATAGTAACCATAGCTTAATATTACAAGAAAAAGTAAAGATTTCTATTAAAGAAATAGCTAATGTTTCTAACATATTAGTTCCTGTAGATAAGATAGAATATGGCATAAATAATGAAGTAGACACTGAAAAGTATGACGAAGATGTAATAGTTAATAAAGAACAATCAGAAGCAATTAAGCAGTCTTCCAATTTTGCTTATGATAGTAATACTACTCCAAGTACAGAAATAAGTTCCTTGCAAACAACTGAAAATGAACCATTTTTGGGATTTTCTCACAATGCAGTTGATGAAGTAATTGCTCAAAGTGAAGATCAAACTTCATTTATTGATGATTCTATAGCTAAAAACGATATTACTGAACTTGATGTTAGTGAAAATGATCTAAGCTTGAAAGATCAGAATAATGCTTCAGATTCAGGAAATGATGTAACTCAACTTAAGGTTTGGGAAAATACTCAATTTCTTGAAGGTAATCAAAATGACACATGTGAAGATAATTGTGATAATGAACACAGTAATATTAGTATTGACACATGCGCAGATATAAATGATGACAAGCAGGATAATGTTACTGCAGCAAGTGAAGAAAATGATGTTGTTTATCATAATAATGAAAATATTGCTATAAGTGCAAAAATAGATAGTGATAATAATGGTAATGTTACAGTAGCAAGTGAACAAAGTGATGTTGATAATCACAATAATGTTAGTTATGGTGAAAATGAAGAGCAGGGAGATGATAGTTTATCACTACAGTCTGCAGATGATGATAAAGATTCTCTTTATGATACATGCACAAGTGATCAGAGTTCTATTCAAGAGACAGAAGACACGGAACAACCAGTGGTACTTCTTCAAAGGATGAATGACTCATCATTTTTCAGGTATTATGATAAAATGTCACAAAAGATAGAAACTGATAAGAATTTTGCATCAGAAAATACAGACCCTGATGAGTGCAGTTTGACTTGTGAGTTTGCTAGTATTATAGACAGCAATAGTTCTAATCAATCTCATGAAAATGTATCAGAGATTGAAAGTGAGGAAGAAAATGATACTGATGAAAATGTTATTGATGATTACTATGATGAAGTTGCAACCAATAATGATGATAAAGATTCTAGTAGTAACAATGAAGAAGAGAAATGTATTAGTTTTGTTACAACAAGAAGAAGGAATGAAGTCACTAATGATTCAATGATGTTAATGTTCAATGATTCCTATTGTTCTACCAGTACAGATTGTGATAAGACTGTACTTAGTAATAATATAGAAAAGACTGAGGCTAAAAATATAGGTAATAATGATACTTTAACAGATGTTGTAGCAGATTGTGAAGATAATGAAAAGGCTGATAATATTATAGATTTGAATAAAGATTCTGAACATTCAGATGATCCCACGATAGAAAATGATTCGCGAATCTCATTTAATACTACTAGAAATAGTTTTGTTACTGATAGAAAAAGCTCAATTAGACATAGAAAAAGTTCCATCAAGCCAGGCAATAGCTTAATTCCAACACAATCTTCAAAATTACCCAGAAGAAGCATCAAGCAAGACCTAGAAAGTTCTAGGATGTCATGTATCAAACCTGATAATTTAATGACTACTGAATCCTTAAAATTGTACAGAGAAAGCAAGCAAGATTTAGAAAGTTCAAGGATGTCCTGCTTTGATACAAAACCTGGCATTGTTCTGCAGCCAGGAAAGAAATGGGAAAGATCTCTAAGCATTTACAGAAGAATGACTATGATGAATGATCATTTCGACCGCTCTATGTTGGACGAAACCGATACTGCATCAAAAGGACGAAAATATAGACAAAGCATTATTAGTACTATGGAGTTGCAGGATTGTAATAGTAAGTAGTTATTACAGTTATTATCCCGGGTACATAATTATTAAAAGCAAGCTAGTTCACTTTATTTTTTATAAATAATAGATTTTAGGGTTCCATTATAGCCACAAGAAACATCAGAGTGACAAAATTTATCTATTTTTACAGCTACATATTTAGTTCTTTTCGCCAATTTTATTGATATTTTATGGTAAGTCAGTACTATCACTGATTTGTAGTTTATTATAAAATACTTTTTGCATAATTTTCACACAATCTGATACTGGCATGTATATTATGAAGGTTGGTATTTCAAACTTAAACCAATCTGACACTTCCATCCAAAGTTTCAGTGTAATGTCAGGTAAATGGCTTTTTTCTCATAAAAAAATTCGAAATTTTTATCATTTTCATTTATGTTTTTTACTGTTTTAGGTTCCCTACATAATGAATCAATCAATAGTCGCAGAAGTACATTTGTATCTAAACCGAGTCGGTCAACAATTATAATTGTGAAAGTAAGTAAAAAACATACATCAGTAATGTTAAATAGAAATCTTAATATATAAATTACTAATTTTCTTTTTTCCATCCAGGATCCTAACGGGTCAAGATTTAGTTTATGCAACACAACAGTATTCGATGACATTAAAGGTATAGTTTATTTTCATGTTTTAACAAAGCAATAATTACTTATATTAGGAGTGTATTTAAACAAAAACGTTGAGGAATCCAATTTAGAATTTAATAGAGTTAATACTCTTCTTTTGTGATTTTTCGCAATTAGGTAGAGGAAAGGAGGCAAGAACTTTGGTAGTTTAGAAGCTATATAGCACACAAATTTCTTTCTATAGATAGAAATATGTTTAGTTTTTTTTCTTAGATTATACTATAGCAACACTAATTAGCAAAACACATTACAGGGACAACGCGTTCGTCTTTTTACTTATTTTCGTAGGTGTGCATTACCCCAGTAAAATGTTGTGTTTAAAAGAGGTGAGAGTAGAACAGATTTAGTCCTTCATAAGGAGTAATTTGTTCACGAATAGCAAAATTTGTTTTAATTATAGTTTTAAAGTTATTAAGGAAAAACAGAATTTTATGATTGGTTTGGCAAAAACAATCATAAAATTGTTTTTTTCCAGAATACATAATACATACAAATTCTTGATTTTATATAACTTTCATAATACTCCTAATTGAAAGCTGAAATTAACAGCATTGTTAATTGATGGAAAATTTTAATTAGTTCATGGTATGCTATGGTTATGGTATGTCCGTGTGGTGACGGAATACAAATGTCACCACCCCTTCCATCCCGAGGGTGTCGTAAGAGTCAACTAAGCGAGTAAGTGTTATTCACCGCAAGAGAGGTAAAATTCGAAACAAAACCCTATACCCGTCTCGCCAGAGTGGTATAGTAGGCTAATATCCCTCTGTTTGGAGGAGACCCGTGCCCAGCAGTGGGACGTTTATGGGTTGAGACAAAAATGCTATGGTTCCTTGTTTTATTTCCTATAAAACAAGGAACCATAGCATTTTTGTCTACCACTTAATCAGTAATAAAAATCTGTTTTTACCTAATAACTTTAAAATTTTAATTTGAACAAATTTGGTATTCGTGAACAAATTACTCCTCATGATGGACTAATTATCTGTTATACTCTCACCTCTCTTAAGCACGACATTTTGCTTCGGAATCACCTAAGTACCGCATTTTCGTAAAAAGATTCGATTCGTTAAAAGCCCTCAAATCTAAACGCAACTTTTTTCTTAAACCTCTTTTTAGTAGGTCATTTAAATTACAAAATGACCAAAACAACAGATAGGGTTGATATTTTAGTTCCTATAAAAAAATAGGCTTGTCGTAGGATTCAGAGCCACTTGTGATGGGATTGTTTTTTTTTTTATTGCTCTGCTACAAGAGATTGAGAGTACTTACTAAGAATCTAACGAACAAAATAGTTTCTATAAGATACCTCTTTTTCTAGTTCTAGTACTTACCAAAAATGTTTGTTATAAACATTTTATCCAAATGGCGGTCATAAAGATAGTTTAAATTTTTTATATTTATTCTTAACAGTTTCTACCCTTTAGGGGTATTTTTCTTTATTGGCAACACAGAAAACCAACAACTTGTATTCTACATTATCTGTGGCTGTTCCGTGCATTTCGTGGAAGAAGACGCTGCGTGGTCTTTGTCCATAAATTTTTATTTTATTTTTATTTAGAAACCGCGCGTTTACATTTTACAAGTGAAATATATATTTACTATTATTACATAATAATAGTAGTATAAACTTTTAGTGATATTAAGTGATTGAACTATAAAGGAAATTTAAGTGTCTGCCATTACTTATCCATAACGGGATAACAGCTTGGTTCTACGCCCTTTGTTCTAATAAAGTGTTTAATCAGCCAAGTGCATGCATCTTTCCCTGCAATACACAGGTTAGTTACTAAAATGTGGCCTTTTTCGATTTTTAATTACCATGGCGTGATTTCATTGCGTCAACGGGACGATTACGCACAGGGGAAAGTACATTCAAGTACTTCCTACTATGTGTAATGTCATATGTGGTGAATGACGCATTGTATTTTTCAGGATTTTTGAACGAGGAGTGTGATGATACTATTATCGAATTATCCAAACTCTCGATCGCTGATCAGACGCACGAGGTCACTGTATTAGACAGCTTCCATGATACTCCGAATCGCATAGCTACACCGAGGGATTACGTGTTGCGTCGATGCAGTCAAACAGACGCGATACTATTTGATGAATGCTATCCGGATACGTGAGTATTTATTATCATCTATACTTTTGCCCCCTTGAAAAAAAAAAAACAACTTGGCGGTTATTTAGGTCATGCTAATACAAAATGGTGGTATTGTTATTAAACATTTGAGTAGGTAGATAGAGACGTCGCGACAGATAGTTACTGTTATATTGTATGACGATGCCCTACATTTCAATGACATACCAATAAATATGTCTTGGCATTAGATTGGCCTTATTTTGTTTAATATTCGTACAGTTTTAGTTAAGAAATTCATGTAATTGTGTTGTAAAAAATATTTAGAGGTTGTTGCAAAAAGTTTTTATATAATCTCTGTTGTAACAGTTGGATAATCTGAACTAGAACTTAGCATAAGCAGTCAATAAAGTATAATGATTATGTTATTATGTTTCACCTATATATTTTTAGTTTCTGACATTGGGACACAGGAAATGAACTTATCAAAATAAACATGCATTGTCTTTATCTGACCTTTTGAAGGTAAATAAGGAGCAATGTCCTTTGTCTCTTTACACTCATGTTTTATCTACCTATGTTAAAAGTGTTATTGTTAGCATTATGATTCATACTTAACAAACTGCAGAGTTAAATTGAAGGGTACTTTTTTGTTTTCCCTTGAGAAAGACAATGGAATCTTTAAAAAGTTGTGGGTTAGAGAGTGGTTATCATACTATTGAGTTTTCGGGGATTGATCCCCAATTTTTTTTGTACCTTTGTAAATTGTCCCCTGCAACACACCAAACCAGTATGATTCCTTCAAGTGACATATATAATTATAATGCATTTGGGGATATAAACTCCATTTTTAACATGTTACACTAAACTAGCTGTTGGTATGTGGGGCTGGTTTTCGCAACTCCATGTCGAATTTGCTTATTTTGCTTGCAAAAGACCTACTTTTCATTATCCTTTTACTAACCAAACATTTGTAAAACCACAGACAATTTCCGTGTAAATGAGTCATACACTGAGCTAGTTAGTGTTGAAATCATTATGCAGACTAATCACTATGACTAATTAAACTTTGTTGTGTAATGAGACAGTTGATAAATCACCTATTTTCTTAAATAATAGTCAATACTTATTTATACATAAAGGTATCCAACATGTAATCTGTGTTTAGGAGTTCTAGTGGTCAGCCCCAACTTTGCCTGGGTTAAACAATTTCTACTCAATTTTGAGTTTGTTCGATTCTGGTTTTACTTCAGGTCAAAACCTACCTTACTCCAAGGTCTTTCCTAGCAAATACTGTCAAATTTCAAATTTGTAACATTTATACTTTCTGAGATTTTTTATCCCAAATGTACTTTTTGGTTCATCAAAAAAGTACATAGAAGGGGTCAAATATTTCGAGGAACTAAAAAAAAAAAGACACCTCCCGCACTAGAGAACAAGCTCTGTGTCACGGGGGACTTTACAAACATACAATTAACGGACACAAATTACACCCAGACTCAGAACAATTCTTTGTGGGTCACACAAAGTTTTGTCCTGTGTGGGTATCGAACCCACAACCTCGTGCACACCAGGCGCATACTGCGGCCACTGGACCACTGATGCAGTCAATTATGCAAAAAACAATGTTTTCACATACCTCACCTTTAATAGAGTATTGAGTGAAATAAACAATAAGTGGTTAAAAAAAAAAAGAAAACAAGCCCCCATTTCTCTTGAAAACATGACCTTCATACTTTACTGAAATGGTTTCATTCATAAAAACAGTAATTTTCCTTGACAAGTTAATACTGTTCTATTTGAGTTTGTCTCTGTCATGAGAGGACACAACCTTGTCAATAATATTTAACATTAATGTCACATGATTTCAATATTTCTTGCTTTTTATTTATCTTTTAATGGTTTAATACTGCATGTGGTGGCATAAGTGTTAAGGTGGTCATCACAGTGTTGTGAGTTTGATTTTAAAATGTTACTTATATTCTGGCTGGCTTATTGGTCTAGTAGTTGGTGACCTTGACATCTAAGCTGAAGGTCATGGGTTTGATCACAGAACAAATGTTTGTGTGATGAGCATGATTCTTTAATCTGTGTTATAAGATACTAGTTATTACCCGCGGCTCCGCCCGCGTAGATGTCCATTATCGCAAAAAAGTTGCAGTCTATGTGCTATTCTAGACTAATCTATCTGTGCCAATTTTCATCCACATCTGTTCAGTAGTTTTTGCGTGAAAGAATAACAAAAACATCCATACTCACAAAATTCATAGAATTGGACGTTGTGTAGTCCTATCTATGTTTTAGTCATTGCATTATCAATAGCTAAAGTGAAAGTTAAAAGAATTAACTTGAATAATCAAGTGGCCACTTTATTAGAAAGCATGTATGTGTATTCCTTGGAATATGAATTAGAGAGATTTTGTTTTTTTTTTTCTTAGTTTTGATGTCTATTACAAGGCAGCCTGCCTGTTATATAAGCAAGCTGCATTACATTACAATGAAATATAGCCCTTTTACGATGCGGCCTATGTTGTAGTGCATAATTTCTGACGCCCATTTGCTTTAGTACTGTCATGTGACGTCACATATAGCAGTGAAGAGGACCTCAAGCATAAGGTTCTTTAAAAAAAGTCTGCATCCATAGTCATTGCTTACCATCAGCTATTCTTGTTTGCGGCGTTAGGGACATAAAATCAAATACATAAATCGCACACGCAGGAGAATAATGACTTGAGATACGTGTTTTGCAATTTCCATCTTGTGTATCAGAACAGTTAAGGTTCAAAATTGTAAAATGGCGTTTTTAACTTACGCCTTTTTTCTTTCTTGGGTGGCAAACAAGCATACGGCCCGCCTGATGTTAAGCAGTAACCGTAGCCTATGGACGCTTGCATTACCAGAGGTATCACTAGCGTGTTGCCAACCCATTGTTTTACACCAGGGCTTTAAGATGGAAGAAACCCTGGCATAGGAATACTTTTCTTTCAAAACGCATCCCTAAATGAGCGCTGTAGAACTCTTAATCCACTGATGATGCAATCTTACTTCTCAATAATTGTATAATATTAATTACGCAAATAAATATCGAAAACGAAAGTCGTAAGGCTATGTAACACTTAACTAAGCTATTCTAACATGATAGTATTGTATTGAACAAAGCCTACCCTGTCAGTATGTCACTATGACGCCTTGGCGCGGCAAGTTAATACTTCCTACAAATGATAAATATTTGTTGTGATTATAGAGATATTTATTGTGTTTGTGCTGTAGCATTTGTATCTGTATTTGTTAATAAACAATACATACGAGTTTATGATGCAAATCTACTATATAAATACTATACGCAATATAAATACTGTATTGTAAAAAAATAGACAACTCCCGCACTAGGGAACAAGCTCTGTGTTGCGGGGGACATGACAAACATACAAATTAACAGACACAAAGTACAACCAGATTTGGGTAAACCATTTATGGTCGAGTAAATGGCGCAACCATTAAAGCAATTGAACCAACCGTGCAGTCAAAATACCTATATCACAAAGGGTTCATTCTGTTAGTTATAGGTTCTGTTTTCTGTTTTAAAAAGATAATTCCCGCACTAGAAAACAAGCTCTGTGTCGCGGGGGTCTTTACAAACATTCAATTAACGGACACATTCTTTGTGGGTCACACAAAGTTTTGCCGTGTGTGGGAATCGAACCCACAACCTCGTGCACAGCAGGCGCATACTGCGGCCACTGGAACACCAAGGCAGTTCATATGCAGTTTGCTATTTTTCTTTATAAATCAAATCCACAATACCGCGTAGTGTTATAGGGCGTGGTGTTATATAAGCCTCCAATACCATCATTGCATTTAGTATTAGCAGGCAATAACCTATCAAGTAAGGAGTTATAAGGTCTTTAAAGGGTCGGCAACGCGCGAGTCACACCCCTGGTGTTGCAAGCGTCCATAGGCTACGGTAACTACTTACTATCGGCGGGCCGTATTCTTGTTTGCCTTGGTAGTATAAAAAATAAAAATAAACTTATTGCTTTTTACATTAAAAGCCATTTTAACACAATCATTCGTTTAATAACACTTTCACCATGATACGAATACACTTAATAATGGCCTGTGTAATGACGTTCTTATAGCTATTAACGCTTTATTTTACACTAGCTGTTGCCCGCGGCTCCGCCCGCGTGGTTGTCGGTTATCGCTGCAAAAATGTGTTATTCCAGACCATAATCTATCTCTGTGCCTTAATTTCATCTAGATCCGTTCAGTAGTTTTTACGTGAAAGAGTAACAAACATCCATCCATTCTTACAAACTTTCACATTTATAATATTAGTAAGGATTTTAATTTCGTACAGTGACAACTTTCAAACTGCATAGTTGACGTCTTACGAATTTGAGATTTACAGTAAATCGCTATGACGACGGTCATGGTACGGTTTTTCTGATCAAAATATTAATTCTTTCTATATTTTTAGGGTATTGAAAAACTGCCACAAGATCGGCGAAGGCGTCTACGGCGAGGTGTTCCTGTGGAGAGACAGAGATGGCCGCGCGCGCGTCCTGAAGATAGTTCCAATTGCCGGAAACCTCAAGGTCAATGGGGAGAGTCAAAAGGACTTCCACGAGATCATATCTGAGATCGTGATTGCTATGTGAGTACATTACATTTATCTAATAATGTTTTGTTTACCTTGGCAACAGCTGTACCGATTTGTTTCAAATTTTGTTTTTAGATAACGTTAAGCCTAGTTTATCTTCTTCCTTTCATCCAAAGACGTCCACTGCTGGACATAGGCCTCTCCTAAAGATTTCCACAGCATTCGGGCCTAAGTAATTTTTTTCCGAACCATGTAAAAGATTCGCTCCAAGTTTGTATTTTTTTTTACACATAAAAGGTCAAGCGATATTAGGTTTTCCAGGTCTTTAGGAATAACATATAGGCATGTTAAATAAGCCATATACAATACTAGCTGTTGCCCGCGGCTCCGCTCGCATGGATGTCCGTTATCGCTGTAAAAAGTAGCCTGTGTTTTTCCAGACCATAATCTCTGTGCCAAATTTCGCCCAGATCCGTTCAGTAGTTTTTACGTGAAAGAGTAACAAACATCCATCCATACTCACAAACTTTCACATTTATAATATTAGTAAGGATGTATGGTGTTTTAGCTGGGGTATCCACATAAGCTTATAATTAACTTAAATTATTCACGATCATTTATTTTGAGCCTGAGCAAAGTGCTCGCACTCTGATATATTTGATTACCATTTGAGCCGTTACAAAAACACGTATTAGCAAACATAGTAGCTACTTTCAATCGTAGAAAGACTAAACACTTAAAACCTTTTTCTTTTTCATAAAAGCCAATCTTTTGAATGGCTTTTACGTAACAGCACCATTTCATAACCAAAATCGTAAGTTAATGAGCCGGCCGAAGCGTTATTGTTACTACACTTTCATACACTTTCACTTTTTGTACATGACATTACAATATTCGTGAAAATTACACGTTTACTAATTTGGTCTATAGGTTTTTGACGCAATTCTTTCTGGTTTGGTATATGTATGTTACTGTAAAAGCCCGAACTACGGTAAATCCTAAGATTTACTCTTAAGTGGTAAAGGTGCGAGAAATAGCTAATTTCGGATTTTAGGGTAGGGTGGGGTAGGTTAGTTTAGATGTATACTATGTTCACCCAATCGCTGGTGATGGAGCCCTTAAAGTTAGTCCATCCGTGAAGGCGGGTGTAGTAGGTACACAGAGGGGTTTTAGTCGGTATGCCGTTTGCCTATCATCTCTAGCCCGTCATAACCGTAGACGCTTGTCGGAATAGTTGTCTCCTCAAAAAAAGTTAAAACAAAAAAAAATGGTTACTGCATTTTCTGTAGCGTCCGTGAACTTCTAAGGTGCACGTATTAGGGCTCCACATTTGCACTCCAGGTTCGCATCGCTTATAAATAGCTAAGTTCTGGGCTGACACTAGACATTACGAGAATTGGTAAATCTTGGATTTACTGTGTAGGTACCGACTTTTACGGTAACATATAAACCGTGTAGAGTTACATTGGCTACGGTGTTGTTATTCATATAACAGGCTTAGTTTATTAGTTGTCACGTAACCCCATTATTCTATTACTGGTAAACTTGACTTCGAGGCTGGCTGTGCTATGTCGAAAATACGGCACCCTATATCAGTCACCGGTGAAAGTAGACTGTTTGGGAAAGTTGATTCGCTATATCAGTGGGGTATTATTACACACAATTGGACAAATTCGCCAGCACAACTATCTGCAACTCGTGTGTTTAAAGATTTATTGCACACGCCAAGGAGCCTAGGACTCGGCAGTTCTGGGATAAGATAAGGACAAAGACCGAGTGATGAAAAACTAGCTCCAGCGAGCAAGCAAAGACAGATCCTCAAATGTACAGATTTTATATGGTTTTATTTACCCACTAGCACTAGCAGGCAGCTTCGCCCGTTTTAAATATCATGGGAATAGGTATTTTTCCGGGATAAAAAACCTATGCGCTAATCCAGACTATATTCTATCTCTGTGCCAAATTGCATCCAGATCCGTTCAGCCGTTTTGGCGTAATAAAATAACAAGCATCCATACATCTATCCATTCTCACGTTTTCCTAGTTATGATATTAATAGGATTTGGTGAAACAAACCTTTCAATGCTAAGAGCATCATTTACATCATGTTCATAGATATTTATCATTACGCCTGTTTTCCTTTTAGTTTGCCCTTTAGAGTATGCATAGACTTCGCGAGTTGCATCGATCTAGACATACTTCTTTCGCTTCCTCTACATTCGACAACATCTTCATACATGAACGTCAGTTCTGGCAAAATTTGTATGTTATTTTCATGTTTCGTTATATTCGTAAACTTTTTATACACGTAAATTGATACTTTTACGCTGTTAGTGTTGAACACTTATTTGGTGTATTTTCAATTTTGACATTATATTACTTACATTTTCAATTAGTTCCCAATCTAGCCGCGTACCAACCATGTGTGAAATTATACGCGTAGTCGCGTATATCAAATACTCAGTTGGACGGTTACATTAGACATTGTTATATCGGTACCCTGTTTTCATTCGAGCAAGAAATGAGTAGTACTGTTTGAATGGTGTCATGGGCCTATGAATAGATAACCAGTCATTCAAACTATTGTTATGAAAGCTGGTTAGTTAGTAGGTACAGTAACATGTTTACACTATAGTCTCCTGTTGCGAGGGACATCTACTAGGCACGTACTACGCAATAATACACTTCAATACAAATTGAGATCTGCCTCTATCGTGCCGTACTGTACTGACTCGGTGGTTCAGTGGCCGCAGTATGCGCCTGCTGTGCACGAGGTTGTGGGTTCGATTCCCAAACAGGGCAAAACTTTGTGTGAACCACAAAGAGTTGTTCTGAGTCTGGGTGTAATTTGTGTCCATTAATTGTATGTTTGTAAAGTCCTCCGCGACACGGAGCTTGTTCTCTAGTGCGGGAGTTGTCTTTTAAAAGATGAAAAAAAAGAGAAGTTTCAGAGAAATTTGCTCCCTCGTACGATCCGAGAGACTAGCATAAGAAAATAGTTGGTTTGTAAAGGGTCAGCAAAGCTCGATTGTTAGCCTTGATGTTGCAAGCGTCCATAGGCTTCGGTAAATGCTTATCATCAGGCGGGCCGTATGCTTGTTTGCCTCCTTAGTAGTATAAAAAAAGGATCGAAAGAAAGTCGTCATTAGGACGTCGTGGTACGGCTCGAAAAGGACCGTAATTGAAAGTGTCATGTTTTGACCATGACATTGTCTATATTGCATTTATTTAGGTACGGTATAAATATTCTACAAACAATTCAATATTTCAGCAAAAAAGTGAGTTTCATAGACTATTGTTACAATATCGTATTACCTGTAGGTAAAAAGTAGCTTTTGGTCGGTGAAAGAATTTTACAAATCGGACTAGTAGTTTCTGAGATAAGTGCGTTCAAAACATTCAAACTTTTTATTGTTAGTATAGATTACATAATGCAATCGCTATCATGAATTGATTATTATTTATTGTTTTTCAATGTCCTTGTACGTGTTTCTGCAAAACGTGTTTCCTAATTTAGATAGACAGCACAACAATCGGTGATAATTTATTATGGTTCCTAATAATATCGCCATGAGTCACAAATTCTTTACACTAATGTGTTAATTTTTACGATACTACTACTATTTTTTATCAATACTATGTCAGTAACTCTCACTGAGGAATCAGTGAGGTTCTTTTCTTTAATAAGTATATGGCAAGTGGGCGTATGATTGTTTGCCTCCTTGGTAGTAACCAAGGAGGTAAATAACAATACGGCCTGCCTGATGGTATGCAGTTTCCGTGTTTATGGAGGTTTGCAACAGGGGTAAACACTCGCGCGTTGCTGACCCTTTAAAAACCTTAAAACTCCTTTCTTCAACAACTCCATGCTATAGTCTCTCGGGAATTTTCATCACTAAATGGTGAGCAGCTACCCTTAAACTTACCATAAACGCTTAGTCACATTTCCATAATTGTTAAAGTCAATTCTCTTCGTCATTATTTAACTCTCCAAGAAAAATAAAGATGGCAGGGAAATTGTGCAAGACTGGCATCGTCTAAGTACTCTAAATTATGCTTTATAATGCCAAAAGCATTCCTTGCACGTAGGGGCGCTGGAAGTGGTGCAGAATGCTGCATTTACGCCATTCTGGTCTTGGAAAAAAAAAAGATAAAGAAAGAGACAAACAAAAACCACGCCAGATTATTTCCCGCGCCAAATGGCTAGTCTCCGTCAGGATTAGCCGCTGTAACCGAGATTCAGTTAGCACTTTACCCTGACAACTGATAAGCTACCACTTTACCCTGGCAACTAATGAGTTACCAGGGTAAAAGTAATTCCCTAAAGATTAAGAGTAAGTACAATCAGCAGTGGAGATCCTTTGTTGCATGAAAAAAGGTAATTTTATTATTACCAGAGATATATTTGCTCAAGTCTGAGACCTTGCAAACATCTCAATCAACATACGAGTAGGTATATAATACGCACAATCTCTCTTAATACATAAACATACATGAAAATTGTTTCCCGGCCGCCAAAAGTATCTTCGGCGACCTATTTGAACAAAAATAAAAACGTTATTTTTTCACTAATCAGTTAGGTAGTAACGTCGGTGAAACGGGCCGCTTCCGCTTTCCGCAGCCGATCAATTAGCCACGATACGTTCCTACCATTGGTAAATCGACTACAGATAAGAATATTTTACCTACAAAACAAAAATATGATAAACTAGCTGTTGCCCGCGGCTCCGCCCGCGTGGATGTTGGTTATCGCTGTAAAAAGTATGCTGTAGCCTATGTGTTATTCCAGACTATAATCTGTCTCTGTGCCAAATTTCATGCAGATTCGTTCATTAGTTTTTACGTGAAAGAGTAACAAACATCCATCCATACTTACAAACTTTCTCGTTTATAATATTAATAGGATCTCACAAAGTAATCTCGTCTCAATGCTGCGCCATTTACTTTACACCATGCAACTAGTGTAAGGCTTTATTAGAAGAAGTTTAAGGCTTGTTAGTATTTATGGCATACCGCCTGTCTGACACAATAAGAGTAGCTAGGTAAAGAAGGTATTTACATTAAAATTATAAAATAATCACATAGCCGATTCAGGATATAAGCTAAGCAACTCGAGGATTCGGATTGCATAACTGTATACCCTTATCCAAATACACAAAACCTAACTCAAGATGGTTTCCACTGTTTTTAAAAGAAAGAAAGGAAATTTAATAACATCACAGAAACCTTTAAATGTTTATCTGGATGCTAAAACACCCTTGAGCGACTAGATACAAACAATAACTTAAGTACACATAATTATGAAATACAAGATAAATAAATGTCTCATGAAGGCAAATTATGTTGAGTTTCATTCAACATTTATTTTAATCAAATGAAAACAATACAATTCATTTTATTTTGTACATTGTGTAGGAAAGGTTATGATGAACACGGTAGTGGTAATGCATGCTTGTCACGGTCACTATTAGATTCGTTATGCTGAATATAAACGCATGAGAGAACAAAGAATTTACACACAAAAGATAGGAAATAAATTTGGACGGTGAGGCTACCCATTTAAATACCTAAAATGTAAGTTCATCCGCAGTGTAAGAAAGGCGTAAGATACAAATAGATCAATGACAAATTTTAAGCCTTACTTATTCTAGCTAAATAAATTTAAATTTTTGGCCTTGCCTTTCCGTAATTTTGATGGATGAAAATCAATCAGAGAGAAGGTATAGCTCAATTTTTATTAGCTGTTGAATCTTTCATTCGAATTGATGATACCGGATTAAACGATGAAGCTATAAATTTAATAATCTTTTGGCTCCCATGTTGAGCAATCATTCAAGTGGAAAGAACACCAAATCATGTTTTGTTTAGGTGACATTTCGTCTAAATCCACCATCTTGTTTTTGATAAGTATAGACTTGTGAGGCATCTTTCTCGCCTATATGCATTTTTGCTTGTCTATACTCAATTATAAAGAGGTAAAGTTTCTTATGTTGTAGGGGGTAATCTCTGAATGCATTTTGAAAATTGTTTTACTAATATAATCAGGTCATTTGTGAGTTTGTTTTTACTGACAAAAACATAACGGGACCCCCAGAAATACCACCTCTGCGATGCCGAGGGTCGGATGGCTAGTAATAAACTCAAAACTACGGCACCGATTTTAAAAATTCGTCGCCAAGAAAGCTTTATTATCAGCAAGTAATATCTACCCGTGCGAAGCCGGGACATGCAGCTTAGTATATTAAAATAAGATACTTTAGTCATTCGACACGGTCCACAAGCGTCAGATAGCTCGCTGTAACATACGATAAGCGTACATCAGGCCACCTGGCACGTTTTCTAATTAATCATACAAAGACATCTGGTTGCCATGTCATTAGTCATAACTTTTGCCCACCCATTCACCTTAGATAAAGTTCTTAGTCACCTCTTACGTCACCTACGTAACTACAAAGGTTGCTTTTTTTAATTTCTTAAATAAGAACCTTGTAAATTGCTAATGAAGGTTTGTTTAGAAATGTTAATGATGTCTTCCGTGTGGGTAAGGATGATTATTTTCCCGGATATATAAGTTCTTCAAACAAGCATTGTTTTAGATACTGGTTTTTGTGGCCAGTGTCAAATTCGAGTTTAGAAACTGATACGTTTTACTATAGTGTTGCTGTTGTATTATGCTCATGCTCAAGGTCAGCATTCTTTCTGTGATCTGATTTTGATGATCCTCATTCTGATCAAAAGCTACACTATTCCCGAATATCATCAGCTACAAATCATAATAATTGGAACAAGTATTCATTAGTTATGAATGAGTTGGTGAATTAACCTTACATAGTCATTTCATAATTTTTTATACTATGCCTATATAGAGAACTATATTTCTGTCTATACTATGGTTTAGGTTTTTATTTATTTTATATTTTTTTGTATCTTCTAAGCGATAGTACATAATATGTACATGTAGGTATATACAGGTCATTGTTATGCAACCTCTGTTTTCCGCGATGAGTAAGACGGTGACAACATTTGGCTTTAAAAACTTGTATGGTATAAGCAGCATAGATTATGAAGTTTATACTTACTGGTGACCTTGTGAAGGTTGCGATGGACAAGGTCAGCTCTGGACCACCTGCTATTCTTATTAGGTTCCCGGTGGTCCACCCGTGAAGGCGGGAATAAGTGTACAGAGAGGTATTCGTCAGCATACTGGCCAACAATCTCTAGGGAGGTGTGCGTAAGGAGCATCATCCAGCTTTAAAAAAAGAACTCTTACTTACTTTCTCAACCCATACACGTCCCACTGCTGGGCACGGGTCTCCTCCATACATTTGGGATATTAGCCTACTATACCACGTTGGCCAGACGGGTTGGTATAGGGTTTTCTTTCGAGTTTTCCCTCTCTTGCATTGGATATTGTCTGCCTGACTCCTTAAGTCGACTCTTACGACACCCTCGGGATAGAACGGGGTGGTGACATTTGTATTCTTAATCCGTCACCACACGGACTCTTAATCCGTGTCACCTCACGGACTGTAAAAAGAACTCACTGATGTGGAAATCCATAAAACTATGTCCAGCAGTAGACGTCTTACGGTTGAGCCGAAAGACTATAGAATGCCTATTGAGTAGTTAATCTCATCAAATAAAAAATGTGTGGCAAAATACAAGTGATATTCCTGATAGGTATTGCAAGCGTCCATAGGCTACGGTAACTGCTTAACATCAGGCGGTCCATATGCTTGTTTGCCACCCAAGTATATAAAAATAGAAACGACATGGACAAGGATAGTAATTTATATTATGTATTTTGTTCGCAGGGAATTGAGCGCCTTGCGTGCTCCCATAGCAGATATTGAAAGACACTTTGATGAAGGAAAAGACGTTAAAGCGCTGGACTTGCACACTATAGAGAATGCCTCTGATATCTTTAATGAGGTAAGTGACCGTACTATAAGAGTTGAATGCTGAATCAATCAATTGATGCAATCAGAGCAAATTGGTGGCCCCCTACTATTCGTATACAATTGATACAATTGGATGGAGAAGATGTAAATCAGTTGAAATGACTATTGACAAATAGTAATTTCAACCGATTTGCTAGATATCAATACATATTATTTTCTCAGAAATGTTGTAGACTACACACCATTTTCAGTATATGAACACGATAATACGTTAATTGACATGTAATGGGGAATAAGCCTATTGCTATGACTAGAAACAATTTCAGACTGGGCTAAAACGAAGAATTTTCGACAGTAAAATTCAAAACTAAATAAAAACTGTATCCGTAACTGTGTGTAGAAGTAGTGATTTCGGTCGCCCCGCATTCGATCCCGGGTCGATCGAATGCGGGGCGACCGAAATCACTACTTCAGAAATTGAGCTTGTCATTGCTAAACAATTTACATCAAAAGTATTTTATACAACCAGTTGGAATTTCAATTTTATTTATACTGGACTCCATCTTAAGTCAATCCTATTAAGTTCAAAATTGCGACCACTTGCCATTACGTTTTATGCCAAGGTCGTCCAGGTCAATCTTACGACATGCCCGATGAATTATATCGACCAGTTGGTATGTGAGAATCAATGATGTGACGTATGGAAAGTGAGACGCTAAACAATAGCTCTTACGTAATGCTTAACAGGTGACTCGGAACTTTTTATTTGGAAGCAAGCGTCAGCGTTCATTTTCTTGTAAATAAATTCTCATCTCCCGTGAGAATAATATATAAAATGCAAGGCAGGCAAGTAAACTTGCAGTAATATTAAAATAAATTGGTGTCAGATGTTTCTGCTTGCAATAGTAATTCCTCTTTTTATCCGTCATCATATTTGTTTACCTACTGTAAGTGCATGAGATACCCAATCTCATGCACTCTCCTCGTGTTAACAACGATCTAAGTGGGCTAAGCTACCGAAGGCGCGGTTAACGAATAGAGCGTTTCCATGGTTCGCAGCACTTAAGGCAGTCCCAATTGTTAAGTCGTTATATAACTGAAGAGAACTATTACGTGAAATCCAATCAACTGTCACAAAGTTATCCACTAATCACTAAAAAAACATATATTTAGGTATTTATTACTTAGGGGTCGCCCGCGTCTTCGTCCGCGTGGTAATTTGGAACATACATTTCCCCGATTTTGCAACATCTCCACTACTGCTCCGCTCCTATTGATCATAGCGTGATGTTATATAGCCTTCCTGAATAAATGCACTATTCAACAAAAAAAAAAAATTTTCTAATCGAACCAGTACTCTCTGAGATTAGCGCGTTCAAACAAACAAACTCTTCAGCTTTATAATATTAGTATAGATATACACAGTTTCATGTTACTCAGGTCCATATCTTTGTCATGACTGGAAAAACGAAAGACAGCATTCAAATTGACTCGCAAAACTTGTAAATGACACTAAGGTTCTTTTATACTAAGCCAGTTTCGTACACTGGCTTTTTAGAATATTCTTTATTGTACACCAAGAAAAAATACAATAGTATAAAATAACAGTTTAATATAAAGGTTAGCTGTATAATGGACGGTCTTATCACTAAAAGCGATCTCTTTCAGACAACCTTTGGATGGATTTTGAAGAGTAAGGTGAGGTAGTTTGGTGTACTCACTATATAAAAACTGTATAAATGAACCTTATGAACCAGGTTATCACCAAATTATACAAAAAATATCTCCAATGTGTTGCCAAGTTTTCTTAGCAAAAATATCAAGGTTATTATCATTGCCGGAAACTAGAGTCGCAATAAAATAAATGATTCATAGAATAACAAAAATATTAAAAAGAAAATATTTATTGGAGCGAGTCCAAATTCTCAATGCTGGCTTAGAAAATATCCATGATAATACTGCCAAATAGAATACAACACAAATGATAGTATTACTCTTTAAAATAAACTAGCTTATAATTGCTTGTTTATCAATATCAACTACAGTATTCGAGTTTTACATACATACATACATATCATCACGCCCGTCTCCCACTGGGGTAGGCAGAGACTATTGATTTGATCCAAACATTTCTTTAGCTTTCTCTACATTCATCAACCTCTTCATGCATGGACGTCGATTCTGGGTTTTAATTTGGCCCTTTTTTAGCAAATCCCCAACTTGGTCGCTGTATGCTCTCCTAGGGCGGCCCCTACCGACATCTCCATTAATTCTTGCATGATATACCTCTTTTGTTGTTCTTCTTTCATCCATTCTTTCTAAATGTCCAAGCCATCTTTCATACATCGAGTTTTAGTGGTCGCAAAATACTTGGTATCAACTCGGGGCTCATTTACCATCTGCTAACGGTGTAGAAATTTATATCTGATCCACCAATCCACATTATGTGCCAGTGTCTGTGGATTAAGTCCTAACCCCTCTCAGCTCTCTTGATAGAGGAGAGGAGGAGACCCGTTCCCAGCAGTGGGACATATAGATAGGTTGCTATTATCTATTTATCTATCCACTTCTGCCTACCCTTTAGAAGACAAAACTTGACTATCTAGGTATGTGTTATGTATCTATTAATTAACTTTTAATTATCGATTACAAAGAGGTGCATAATCTTAGTTATCCAAGCGAGTTGATAACGGTAATCTACATAACTCGATACATTCATTTGATACAATAGTCGTCTTATATAGTCCATTGAAATGTTTACATTTTTTAGAGGACGCAATTTTATTTTTGAGGTTAAGCTTCTATTGACCACACATGTCCCAAAAATAAAATTGCGTCCTCTAAAATGCAATATTAGGTCCCTAAATTGCAACATTTCAATGGACTATTAGTACTAAGTACATGAGAAATGAAATATGCACATACTTATATCGAGAGAGATGAGTTAGTTAGTATCTAGCTTTATAGGTGGTATACTGAACTCAATGGAATAGTTTGGAAGTCGAACGTTTACATTTACGTCGAAATAGTTTGATGCCAATAAGTTGCTCGCATTAGCTAGTGCGCAATGCAGCATTATTATGGCTCACATGCCCATAATGATGTGAAGTCACTGGATTGCGTGCCCAAATCAAAAATGTTACTACTGCACTGCTTCATTAGTCTTTAATTCTTTCTTTAATTCTTTAATGTACACAAAATAAAATACAGGATAGATAACAAACATATAACATTATTATGTACAAAGGCGAGCTTAACTCAAAGATGAGTTCTCTTACAGCAAACCTTTGAGTGATGGAAAGTGCAGAGGAAAGTAAGGGTAATCGAAGTGTAGGTACATTTAGTAAATATAATAATAAAGCACAGTAATAATAGTACGATATAAGATAATACAAATAATAGTCGTGAAAATAGCTTGCTCTTATTTGACTGCACGGTTGGTTCAGTGGCTTGAGTTGTTTCCTCGCCATTTACTACTGCGCAGCGTGTTGTGGGTTCGATCCCCACTTGGGATAAAAATTGGTGTAATTCACAAGTGCTTGTCCCGAGTCTGGGTTTACTTTGTGTCCGTTAATTGTATGTTTGTTAAGTCCCCCGCAACACAGGGCTTGTTCCCTAGTGCGGGAGTTGTCTTTTTAAAAAGAAAAAAAAAAAGGCGACTGATTTAGTGTTCTCGATTCGCGTAGTGTTCCTGGGTGTTTCTATTACATTAGAATGGAGGCGCTAGTTGCAAAAGTATGACAAAAATCGAAACAAAATTTCATTAGGTAACTATCAAAACTCATACTAGAGACACTGAATACTAGTTTCATCTGAAGGTGAAATACAAATCATATAAGTAACAAAGTACTTAAACACGTGTTCACCAACGCTGATCTTATGCGTCGCATTCAACGTGTTATTGTAACAGAGCAACGGTCATATCGTCACGCGAATATAACAACAAATAAACGACTTGTTACGCCTTTACACTTACGTAAAACCGTTGACTTTGAATCTGCTATCGATTAGGGTCACCAGTTGCGAGGGATAAAGGTTGTATAATAGTATAAGGAAGGATCTCGCTATATAGAGGGGATAATGTCGCATTATGTCTAAGTAAATACCTATCGCTTATAAGACCTGTTTAATTGGCAAACAATTACAGGGTGATAACGTAGCGGGGGATGAGGTTTTCGAACAGTTGACCACCTGCCATGGTTTGCCGAACCCTGTTCAGGTTGATGGTCCATCGTAGGAAACATTTGAACACAAAGACCACGGTATAAATAAATACCTTAACAAAAGCCATACGACTTAGGTGTATCGTCGCCATTTATTTTACTTACCCCAAATCTCTACAGCTATATTTTCAAATAAAAGACAATAATGAAAGCTATTCTGTGTCTCGCTCGCATCGTTAACTCTGTTGAATAGCCCCTTTCATAATTCTCTATCCAGTATGTGGCCCCATTTCAAAAATTTTACCTGTTAGGAATTCTCACTAGGGGTTCTTTTATCATAATGCCCTTATGTTTTTACCTGCGTCAAAATTTACTTCGGTATCTCTTTGTTCGGCTTGTTGCTTACTCAATCTATCAAAGAAGTGTACTCTCAAAGGTAGTATTTCGTCCTACCTGTAAATGACATTTTCTCCACCTGTGCAAGTGTGTTGAATCAATGATCGAAAACTGTTTGTTATACAATCGGTAAATCGAAAACAGTCAACTTGTCGATACAATTCTCATCTTATGTTGAACATGAGGAAAAAATTGACTTTGTGTTATTTTCCTTAAAGGAATTGCTACACGCAAAACTAGTCAATTATTAACTTTCAAGTCATGCTATTTCGCGAATTGACCACTCAATTGTGACGTAATAACGTATTTTCATAAATGATAAATGTCATTTGACGTAATTTATTGATTCGTTGTTCGTTATAAAAGAATATCAAGAATTCTAGAAAAGTGATTCACTATAACAGCAAAAAACAGCAGTTTAAACTTTTGAAATGCAATGAATCATTCTATTCATTACGAACAGTCTGTTTATTATATGTTTGATAACATAACTAGGGCGGTCTGTTATCGAAACAAGACACCCGCTATCTAAGTCCAGCTGGCGAGTAAATTGTGTAAACCAATTAGGTACATATAAATTATGATTATGACTGCGAGATATTTTCTTTTTTACAATTACTCATTGTTGCAGTTTCATTCATTGTGTTAGTATTATTCATGAAACACTTTGTAACTTGGCTCGTTTCCAGACAGATTTCTGGATAGCGCCCCACAAGTTCCGATTATACGGAATAATACATGTAAGCAGCAACACACTTTGAATGTTTTCTAGAGCGTTGTTTGATTTTCTTAGCCAAGTTGTACATTGATTTTGTTGACCTTTGTCGCCCGCTATCGCGATATTCTCACTGTTGGGATGAATATAGATTTTTTATCTCTGGTTTTGACGACTATTCTAAGAATTAATTGGGATTTCTATCTATTGTATAAACTGAGTTCAAAAGGGGCTTGTAGCGTAAATTGTTAAGGGTTAATTGATAAAAGAGGCCATAAAATATTAAAACACAGGTTGTAGTTACATAATTATGCGAGACAAATCTTGTTATCTTTAGCTTGTACACAACATATTGCATTCCTTGAAGAAATAGGGCAATTCTTATCTAAATATCTACTTGAAAAGTACATTTATACTGGATAGCGACAGATAGCAAGCTGACAATCACGTGTCGTTTCCTGTCATTCTCTGTACGTAAAGCGTCGCTTGTCACAACAAAAGCGAATCTTATAAATGTCTCGACAACGGTCCGTGCAGATAAATTTTCCACTCTAGACACTTAGTGACTTCATACTCAAATTTGATCTTCTCTAGCATAAAATTTGGGTGAGAGCCATCTCCAGATAGTATGATTGCCAGCTTCGCTAGATAAAAAAAAGTTTTATTAATAAAGGGTTATAATATTTGCAAACAGTAGAAATGTATTATATACTCAAATATTATAATACATTTCTACTGTGTCTCTCTTACTAATGTATTATGATACCACATGCAGTTAAAAGTTAATAAAAAAAAAAAACTTAAAAACTGAATGACGAAATAATTTGAAATCGCATATCAAGGCAGTTGTAGTTAAATATGTACTATGTGTAAAGGCATTAAGATTCATAATAGAAAAGCAAAATAATAAATTCAACCTCGTAAAACAAGACAACAGCTGAAAATATCCAATAATAACGTTTACATTTATTTTACAGGTACTAGCAGTACGGTGCGTATACGGCAGCTATCCTTCCCGATTACTTGATCTGTGGGACCTGTACGACGAGTGCAAAGGCTCGGAGAACGATAACCCAGCCATTCTACCGTTAGACCAGCAGTACATAGTGCTCGAGCTCGCCAACGCGGGCCAGGACTTGGAAAGTTATCAGTTTAACAACGCTGAACAGGCGCATGCCTTGTTCCTACAGGTTAGCATTTTTTTCTACCGCTTGACTCTGTTGATAGCTGCTGTCAAACTGTCGTTGATGTTTTGTTTTTTGTTGTGCAGTATTGGCATGTAGTCCTAATAAAAAAAGTAAATACATTATAAAACATGCCAGTACTACTAACTTTTTTTACGTGTTGTTTGATTTAGTTTTTTTTGTGTATTTTTTTTCAGTGGCTCTCAACTGCATGCCAAGTGACCTCCGCGGAAGATAAGTGTTGGTCTAGTTCAAGTTGTCCATGTATCTTGACTAGATTATCACTTATCCTTCGAGGACGGTTTCGCGCGCTTTTCATGTGGCCAGTGTGGATTTTATAATTTTTTATTTTATTTTATAGCATGTTACTAATTTGTTGTTATTTTAAATTTGTTCTTTTGATATTTGAGCTCACTAAGCTGTTTGCCTCAATATCGATAAATGTGTATTTAAAATCGGATTAAAATAATAAGCGCCATTGAGATGCACATATCTAAACGATCTTAATGCAAATGGCCTTGTGGTACTCAAACCTTTATGTCAATCGCAAGTAGACTAGCAGTATATTTGTGTGTAAAACTATATTTATTGCAAGATTAAAAGAAAATGGAGTGAATAAAGCATAAGGTTAATATGTTTTGGCTTTATAACGCTAATAGTTTACAAACATGGCGTGTAGTGCCGTCATCAAATAATTCTTAAAGCTTATACAAGATGCATGTGTTGAAAAGTAATCTACATGCTGTATGTTGTACGCAACGGAATAAAACAGATGGCATAAGGCTCATTTGCCGGATAAACAGAGCCCATTTCTCCTAAATATAGGCAAAAGTATATCACACATACGTCTCGATAGTTACTCGTATATTATGTCCCATATAATAGAGGGCTAACAAGCTAATATACCCGCCTTCAGAATACTGAGAAAAGCGTTTCTCAAGAGAAAAATCCTTTACATTAGGCAATCCATTTATTTATTTAAAACGTCATAACGAACAAATGTCAGTATATATTTTTACTACAGCCAATTTGCTGATCAAGGGTAGGGCCACGAGAAAAATTGGCAAGAAACACTCTTGTCAACCCTTTTAATCGCCAGACTTGCCAGAGTATATTCTATAATTTGGTATGAGTTAACAATTTGTGGGACGGAATCTAGGTAAAAAGTAAAAGTAGGTATTTTGGGTCGAACCCGTTACCTCAACACGGTAACACTACATTAGTCACAAAATATATCTATCTAGTCTGCTTGGCCCTCAATGTTTTTTGTTTTGCATATTTGTGTTTGTATCTAACTCCGAAACTAAATGAAAAAAAAAAATGTAAATGTTTAGAATATTGTCGCGGTAAAAAGAATTGATTATCTTATCACGCTGTTTTATTGTTTACTATCATAATATATAAAAACCGGTGTTTTTGTTTACATACCCAAATAAAAAAGGTGATATATATTTCTTTTATCACTATTAGTCATCTATGCATATGATAATTAAGCTTCAATCCTGTATCATAAACATATGCCATATAATTATTTATGACGCAATCGTGAAATGTAAAATGTATACGCTGAATTGTTGGATTTCGATTCTACTATACACGATGAAATTGTAGATTTCCAAACTTTAGGTGGTCTACTCCTCTAGACAAGTGGCATAAACGGTAGTTGAATAGAATAGAAAGCAAATGTCTGGGATTTGACGTAACTTTACGACATTATATCGCAAACTTGTGAAATCCCATACATTTATTTTATGTTAATCTTATTCGATTCGACTACCGATGATGCCACTTGTCTAGGGGAAGGCTTTTTGTTAAAATCACATACAATAGCCTGGATTGCCTTGAAGTTTTTTTAAATACATCGCATTATACGGGAAAAAATATATCTGAAAAATGACTTATGTATTATATATTATTCACTTATGTATCTTTTCCAATAATA
Organism: Trisateles emortualis; assembly: GCA_947095525.1. Lineage (NCBI taxonomy): Eukaryota > Metazoa > Arthropoda > Insecta > Lepidoptera > Erebidae > Trisateles > Trisateles emortualis. The sequence continues at coordinate 2,776,194 of OX352740.1, read as the reverse complement.
AATATTAAACTTTGTAGCTCGTAGCAAAGCCCGGTTGAGTATAGCTAGTCAGATACACTACCTAGCTCATCATTTCCCCCTTTTTTTTTTCAAAACAAATTTAGCATAGTAAAATACTATGTCGTAGATGTTGAATGTTACCAGAAACTATATTATGGTAACAAATGTTGTATAAAATGTAACTATAACTTGAAATAAATGATAGTAAACAATTTGAAGCGGTTGTAAACTCAGTGTTTAGTCTATTTCATATAGCATGGGTACTGTGACGTTTGAAGATAAATATCAATGCAAAATGACCGTGTGGACGTGACGGATTAAGAATACAAATGTCACCACCCCGTTCTTTCCCGAGGGTGTCTTAAGAGTCTACTATGGGAATAAGTCAAGTCATACAATATCCACTGCTTGAGGCAAAACTCGGAACAAAACCCTATACCAACCTGTCTGGCCAGCGTGGTATAGTAGGCTAATATCCCTCCAAATAGAAGAGACCTGTACCCTAGCAGTGGGACGTTTGAGTTAAGATGATTGATTGATCAATGAAAATGATGACAATTAAAACCTATCGATTTAATGCTCTAGGCTCTTGATCATTCAGTTAGCTAATTGGTTAAAGATTCACCTTAATCGTAAAATATTTAACGCCACAGTACCCATGCTATGTGAAACACACTATATGTAGTAATGGTTTATTAAAATATAATGTATGTACAGGTGGCGTATGGTCTGGCAGTTGCCGAGGAAGCGTTCCAGTTTGAACACCGCGATCTTCACTGGGGAAACGTCCTGATAGCTCCTACTGAGAAGAAGGTAATATTCACATTTACTTACAAGCGTCATACATCACCATAACTCTGCCTTTCACATTTCCCCTGTCTTACTTTAGGGTCAGCTGTCGGCTGTCCATGAACTGTTGTTAGCACTTGCCATCATATTATAACATATAATATAGCAAGCCCGACTGGGGAAGGACCTCCACCTGACAGAAGACCACAGCCAAATAACTACGCGGTGTAATTGTGTTCCTGTGTGTTAGTACAGGTCTGCAGCGCTCATTTACGGATGCGTTTTGAAAGGAACGTTATTTTATCTCAAGGATACTCCATCCTTTTTCCCTGTTGTAAAAAATGGATCAAAGGCAAAAAAAAAATGTTATCCATAAATGGTCTTCCCGAGTCTGGATGTACTTTGTGTCCGTTAATTGTGTTTGTAAAGTCCACAGCGACAGAGCTTATTTTGTAGTGCGGGAGTTGTCTTTTAACCCTAGCTCACTAACCTTAATTTAGAGTAACGTTGTCACTAACCATTCGTAAAATTTACGACGAATCAAAACATCAATATTTATGTGAATGGACTTTATTAATGACATAAAATGACTTTATTTACCAGTCTTAGTTATCTCTTAATCAAATAACATCAATTGTTATTAATAAAATGTAATTAGTACAATGGTTGCACACTGAAACGATATGCTCCCTAAAAAACGCTTTTTTGCAGCTGTTGCAGAAGTTCGTGGTCATACGATGTTTTTTTGCAAGGCAGTAGCTGCAAGTTTTTCGTGATTTAGGATCTTGGGTAGGACCTGGATGCGTATGAGAATCAATCTTTGAGATCTCCGCCATAATTTAGTTCAAATTTTGGGATAAAGTTGCGGTCTGATATTTCTCTTGCAACCAGGGCTTCATCTGCCATTTCTAATGCAAATACCCTTCTTTTTAATGTTTTAATTTTCATTTTTAATCGCATTAGACACCTGAATAGCATAACCATTCAATATAGACAAATTTAAGATGTCATAAAACAAGCACAGTGGCCATCTGTTGGTCTTACAGCTGGTACTTATATCTGGTCCACAGTATCTAAGAATAATAGAGTTTTACTTAATAATTTAATTGTAAAATTCAATTATTCTTCTTTAGGCTTCTTTGAATTTATATTGACAGCAGGTTGATCATATTATGTAGAAGAAAGCAGGTAGACAACCTTATTTGACTTTGGCTTGTAAGACGTAAAATCAAATATTTGTAAAATTTCCGTCTCTAAATTATCACTATCCTCGGATTGTGGTGACCGTGGTCTACAGTATCACCGAGTCCGAATCAGCTAACCATTATAATATTATGTCATTTTGACTCCTCAAATCCATCTATAAATATAAAACATAATCTTTACGATCATATTTACAAAAATAATAAATTATTAAATATATATACCTATTTTCAATATTTACATCGATTAGTAGGTATAAATTATAAAGTACTACAATATACTTCATAAAATATAAAAAAAATTATACTTCTACATTGAAAAATTTAAATAACCAACAGAAAAAATAAATACATGTCTTTGAAAAAAATTACGTAGTTACTAACCTTTCGTATTTTTTACGACAGTTCCACAATATCTCTAAATCTAAAATACATACATCCGCAATGAATGATTGCGGGTCAGTGGCGACGCAAATTAAGAAGGTAATGATAACGGCAGCAGCGGGAGGGGGCGGGAACTTATTGAAACATTGAGTCCGTGAGGTCAGCGTCGTAATTTTGACGAATGGTTAGTGATCTAGGGTTAAGTGGTTAAAGAATTATCACAAATCTATTTTTAAACACATGCAAAGCTAATTTGATAAATTCCTACACAGGGGCCAATACACTAATACATACTACTTCTATAAATGTGTAAATTTGTGAGTATGTTTTTTAAAACTACTAAACGGATCTGGATGAAATTTGACACATAGATTATAGTCTGGAATAGCACATTGGCTACATTTTATCGCGATAACCGACATCCACGCAAGAGAAGCCGCGGGCAACAGCCAGTTACACATAATTCACAAAAAACTAATTCACATACCACCTTGCCAAAAATGCCAATCACCTAACCAAAGGTAGACGACATTGTGGGTAGGTATACATCTATAGGTAGTTGGAACTGCGTCTCGGGCTCGGGGTGATGGTTGAATGAACTTGATAGGACACGCCGCGGGTGAAACGTTCTGTCGATAACAATATTTGAATATCACGAGGTACGACTATATTAGCGACTGCGCCATAAATGAATCATGTTTTGTCTGTTTGTTGGGGTAAGCAGAGAGGATGGTATAATTACTCAAACAAATAAAGCGCTTTCGTGTTTTATATTCAGCATTTATTTTTTTAGGTGTCGATATATGTTGAGTATTTAAATTGCTGGTTAGTGACCCTGACTGATAAGCTGGTGGTCTTAGGTTCGATGCCCAGACGGACAAAACTGATGATCGGAGTCTGGTTGTAATTAGTGTCCGTGTTGTATGTTTGTAAAGTCCCCCGCGACACATATCATGTTCTTTAGTGAGTTGTCTTTTGATGAGTATGCATGTTAAAATTTAACTCATTTTTGTCGATGTCCCATCACTTAGTCAGATATACAGATAATAATAACTTTATAACAGAACAGAGTTAGGTAGCGTTAACACAAAAGCGCAGTTGTGTTATAAAAATAAACTCCAATCGAAACGTTTAAAATACGTACTTAGTCTCAGAATCTATTTTTACACGTCTCCCTCTTGCGTTCCACTTTCTTGAATGATACGCTTCCGGAAAAGATCCCCCTTTGTGGTTCAAAGTCCGAATCTGGTAAATCGATTAAAATATTTAATTAGCCCGCGCCCGCCGCATCTCGTGGTATACCCATACCACACCAAAAGTAATATTATAAATAGGAAAGATTGGATTTTTTCTTTGTTTGTTAAGATTTAACTCAAAAATGACTAAGCCGATAAAAAAAACTCACCATTAGAAAGCTTCATTATCAACAGATAATATAGGCTATATTTTATTGAAAAATTAATTCATATATATATAATCTAGGTATTGCAAATGACAACGCTATTCAAATTAATTAATAGCCACCCATATATGTCTGCAATGCTGGGCACGGGTCTCCTCTCCTCTATCAAGAGAGCGAGAGAAAGAAAGGCCTTAATTCACACACGCTATTACTAAAACATGATATACAAGTCTCAGACGTAGGTAAACAATATGGCGAAGATAAGATAAATTAGTTTAACCCATAGTCCTCAGACAAGATGAACCGATTACAATAATTAACTTGTTATCAATAGCAAACATTTAGCCTATTTATTTATCTCTGTCTCAATAGTAAACGTGTGTTAGCTGACAGATAACGCTCGGAAATTTATATGATAACGAGATAACCGTCAGTCGGGCACCTTTGCAGATGTTTATCGCAATAAAAAGACCATCAAATGTAGTAAATTGTATTTATAAGGCATTTGGATTATCAATTTTAGCACGAAATGTCCTTGGAAAATAACTGCTTAAATTTTTGGAGACATTAATTTAGGGTCACGTTAAAAATACAATCTAATGTGATAACAATGGATGCTATTCTAGCCTCTTTTTACTTTCAGCTTAGCTTACTAACAACAGGCTTCAAGTGTGTATTATAGATTTTACATTCTTAAAACAGTCTCGTGATGTGGAGATGCATTTGTTTCGCGAACCAATTTGAACGTTGCTCTGTCTGACTGCCTGCTCAATGCGAGCACGAGATGAGTAACCTCGCAATGTCGATACCCGCCGGCTGATTCTCTAAGAAACAGCGATGGCAAATTGACAGTTGTGATCGCAAACTGACAGTTGTGATTGCTCGGTGACGGCACAATCTATTGACTAAACGTCAAAAAGGGTCGGCTTTTACTCTTACGGAATACCGATTTTCAATCTGACAGACAGATTTTGCTCGGTTTTTGCGGTGGCTCGGTTTTTGCGGTGGCTCGGTTTTTGCTCTTACGGAATACCCCCCTGCCGATCGATTAAAATTTCCAAATTTTCGCGGTGTGTCATTTGATTTTGCATTTGTTAAGTTTATACATTAGGAAACGAATATAATGCAATGCAACAGTTCATAAGTTTACCCCCACAAAAATAATAACATTTTCGTTTGAAACTCCGCTCCAGATACAAGTCTGGCATTTTAGGTTTTTGTTCCAAGACAGTCTAGACTCTAGACCGGCCGATGACCTCAACCTTAGGATGAAATGTCTCGGTCGAAAGGTCAGCCGACAGTTCAAATTGCTATTCATTCGCTGAACAAGGGTACTGCGTAATTGAGCCTCTCTGGAATGTTAACGACCAGACCCCCGGAGAATTTTATTTATTTATTTATGAATAAACATGATGAGAATTTTATTTATATCATAAATAAACAATAGACAAAAGGAAGATTTGAATTCCTTTATTCAAAAGTTTCCTTTTATTACGAATCATATTATAAGAATTCAAATCTTCCTTGTATTACGATTGTCTATTGTTTGCAATTCATATAAATAAATAAAATTCTTTAGGTTTCTTAACATACCAGTGAGGCTTAATTACTCAGTACCCTTGTTCAGCTTAGAATATGCTTCAGATTTAGGAATACTTGTTTTTTTATTCTTTTTATGTAAACATTTCTATTATATCCTAAATAACAATACCTGGGGCTTCACACGCGTGTCATCCAAAAATTGGTAACACCATTAATTTGTGTTCAGGTATCCCAACAAAAGTTTTTTATGGCTGTGATCCTTCTTATAATATGAAAGACTAGCTGTTGCCCGCGGCTTCGCCCGCGTGGATTTCGGTTAACGCTGCAAAAAGTAGCCTATGGGTTATTCCAGACCATAATCTATCTGTGCCAAATTTAATCCAAATCCGTTCAGTAGTTTTTACGTGAAAGAATAACAAACATCATCCATCCATTCTCACAAACTTTCACATTTATAATATTAGTAAGGATAGGGACACATTGGCCAATGACTAACTGGTACAATAGAGTCATCTTCGTGATAGTAGATTATTCTTTTCCGACAAGATACCACAGCAATACCACAGAAGATAATCACTCACGAACTTGAAGCATTGATTTTATGCACTGGAATTTCATAAGCTACCCTTCAATATAACATACATGTACAATTTGCTACTATATGCTGCAGAATATTTTTGGTATTGCAGTATTACCCATATTTGCAATAAGAAATATCTGCCTACGCATGATATACGGCAATTTTTCTTAACCCGTCTTCCTTCTGTCGTTGCACAGATGTCAGCCGGCACATCTGTGCAACGACAGCTGAAGCACAGCTGTCAAACAAAATACTGTAAACTTGTTAGCAAGCACATTTGTAGGTAATATTTATTTATTTATTGGGACATCTCATACCCAAACCCATTTGAACTCAAACTAGGTAGAGCCTGTACTATAGCAACCAGACATAAACATACTTATATATTTCTAAATACATACATAATATTATAGATAAATTAACAAACAATCGTGCTCATCACACAAATATTTGTCCTGGGTGTGGTGAGTATAGTAGGTATACATACATATCATCACTCCCGTCTTCCAGTGGGGTAGGCAGAGATTATGGTTCGATCCAAACATACTTCCTTCGCCTCCTCTACATTCATCAACCTCTTCATGCATGAACGTCGATTCTGGGTACTTTTAATTTGGTCCTTTTTTAGCAAATCCCCTACTTGGTCGCTGTATGTATATTAATTTAATATACATTATGTTATCCTTAGGTGGTCTTTAAGTTTTATCACTTTGTGCTATAACTACTGACTTATTTTCTTTTATTTTAGGGTACAATAAAGAGTATTGGTGCTCCCACATTGCCGTTAGAAAATGTTTAGTAACATTAGTAAATAAATTATAACAAAACAAATTATAACAAAATAAAACATGTGTTACCTTTTGTTTGTAAACCTTAGTAAAATGTTAGTTAACATTATAGTGTAGGAGCACTTATAACAGTTCCTAACAAAATGTAACAATTGACAACATTTGTGAGTAAATGTTTTTATGTTAGAAAATTTATTTATTTATTAAATTTATTAAAAAAGACAACTCCCGCACTAGAGAACAAGCTCTGTGTCGCGGGGGACTTTACAAACATACAATTAACGGACACAAATTACACCCAGACTCAGAACAATTCTTTGTGGGTCACACAAAGTTTTGTCCTGTGTGGGAATCGAACCCACAACCACGTGCACAGCAGGCGCATACTGCAGCCACTGGACCACCGAGGCAGTCTAGTTTACAAACATTTTCTAACGGTAGTGTGGGAGCACCATATCGTTAGTCCATTATATTAACACGTAACTTTTGTTATAATTTGCAGTTGGCAACATTCGTGATACGCGGCCGCGCGTACCGCGTGCCACGCTGCGGCGTGTCCGCGACGATCATCGACTACTCGCTGTCGCGCGTGAGCCTGCGCCTCGCGGCCGGGGACAGCGCCGCGCTCTACAACGACCTCGCCAGGGACGAGTCGCTGTTCGACGCCGTTGGGGACTACCAGTTCCAGGTCTACCGGCTCATGAGAGACAAGCTAGGGTATGTACACTTACTACCTGATTAAAACGTTAGCTTATGAAGCGATTTGTCTGGATCAATGTTGAATAGTTGCGAAGAAGTGTGGCCACACGCGACAATCTCAAAAAGCCGCCAAAGACCTATTTCTTGTAGTTTTCATACGTTTAATATGCACATAGTTTACGCCGGTGGTTCCCACTCGCTTTAAATAAAATGTATGAAAACAGGTCAGTGCGGCGTTTTGTGGCTGTCGCCTGTGGGGCCCGTGTGTGACTACCCTTTGGGTTGATATTCATAACTTCACTAATTTGCAAGACTTATTGCAATAATTACTTGAACCCACTCCTTCGGTACACACATTGCCCATACAACACAGCCCATTGATATTAAATAGGCAAAATATCAGACTGCTCTAATATAAAATAGTTTCACAAGAGAAAGTTTAAATATCACTTTACTCTAGGGTCAAACCACGGACCAGGACTATATCGTATATATTAACGTTGATTAGATAGTCACCAAATAATTGTATTTATTAATTTATATATTTATTTTTACAGAAATGATTGGAAAAACTTTGAGCCGTACACAAACATCCTGTGGTTGCATTACACTGTTGATAAAATGATAACAGCCCTCCGCTACAAGAGGACTAACACGAAGATACACAAACATTACATTGACAAACTAAAGGGAATCAAGAACAGGATACTTGACTACGGTAGTGCTGCACAATTCGTGCTAACAGACAACGAAATATAAAACGAACAAATTATGATATTAAAACAATTTTTCATATGTAAATTTAATTCAAACTAGTCTTTAAACAATGGATTTAATAAACTGTTATTATATATTTGACATGACAATGAATCCCATAAATTATATTAATGTAAATAATGTTTGCTTTGATAAATTTTTCGAAATGGTAGACACTAAAAGAGTTTACGATGTTGTCGCATTATTAGAACAGTATCTCAATGAAGGGGCCTTCATATGTAAGGTAGTGCCTTTGTTCACATTAAATAAATTCATATATTGTGTTCACAAACTGTTGTATTATTTGTATCCCTTGTTGCCACCGCAGTACCCACCATCTACAACCGCAGGGGCAGGACCATACGCTCGTATAACAAATTTTTGATCTAATTTTAAATTCGTAAGATGGCGACTTAATCGTTTTACTTAAATATTAAAGCAATGTGGAAAAAGTCGAGCTCGGAGCAGGGTTCCTCCTTCAATCCTGCTCCGGGCTCGCTTTTTTCCCATATTGCTTTAATATTTAAGTATAGGTACTTAAATATTAAAGTAATATGGGAAAAAAGAATTTGAGCTAATTGCATAGCAAACATGCTAAATATATTTAATCGTTTGACATTAAAGTGAAGACCGAAAATTAAGAACGTCATGGTACAGCCCCTGCTCTTTATTTACCTATAACTCAAACCAACCAACGCCCAGACTGATAGTTTGATGTTTTCTCATAAGACCTGCTCCTCTAGACAAGTGGCATAACCGGTAGTGGAATCGAAAAGTAAAAAAAAAAACAAATGTATGGGATTTGACGTAAGTTTTCGACATTTTATCGTAGACTTACGTCAAATCCCATACATTTGTTTTTTGACTTTTCGATTTGATTACCGTTTATGCCACTTGTCTAGAGGCTCAGGCCTCTACTTTTGGCGGTAGCGGCGCCTGCGAGTGCGGAGGCCATTCGCCCAAAGGCACTAGCAGTGTTAATGCCGCCACTGACGTCATCAAATACTAGCTTGTAAAAGACCCAACGATCGAATGATACAGTTGACAAAAAATAAAAGCGTCAACTGGTTAAAACAATTTTATGCATTCTGCCGTTACCACCAGGATCCTTATGAAATGGGTGCAATGGTGGAAATGGGTAGTTAAGTCGGTGAAATAAGCTAGGATTCCCCTCCCCTCCCCCGTCAACCAAATTCTGTATACTAGCGACACGTCCTGAATTCGCGCGAGTGTAAGGACCCCGTTTTTTATTTCAATAAAATATATTTCACACAAATTCATACATTGGTTTTCCTCAAAAACTAATCTTCATATAGCGGCCCTGTTCAACTAACTCCGTTGCTGACCATACCTAGACCTAGATCTTCGCCCAAAGGCACTGGTAATGCTAAAAAGCCCCTTTTGTTATGGCTCCACAGTTCCTGGACACAGCCCTTAAGATATCCGAGAGCATTGGGATTCTTGGCGTTGATATATCCTGCAAGGTCCAGTTTCGGCACCACTTGGAGGACAAGACCAAGCTGGCATCTAGGAAGCTCGGTGTGCTCAACAGAGCAAAGCGGTACTTCACTCCGGGCCAAAGATCGCTGCTTTACAAAGCGCAAATTCGGCCCCACATGGAGTACTGCTGCCAGCTTTGGGCGGGAGCACCTGGATACCAGCTTGGACCTTTTGACTCGATCCAAAGGCGCGCTGTGAGGATTGTTGACGATCCCAAGTTCACAGGCGGTATTGATCCACTTAGTTTATGGAGAGACTTTGCCTCCTTGTGTGTGTTCTACCGCCTGTACAACGGGCTGTGTTCCGAGGAATTGTTTGATATGATGCCCACGGCCACATTTTATCAACGCACCTCCCGCCACCGACAGGGAGTTCATCCACACATTTTAGAACCTTTATCGTGCCGCACTGTGCGGTTTCAGAGGAATTTCCTCCCACGTACGATTAAGTTGTGGAATGAGCTTCCTGCCGAGGTTTTCCCGAGAGACTATAGCATGGGGTTCTTCAAGAAAGGAGTTATAAGGTTTCTAAAGCGTCGGCAACGCGCGAGTGATACCCTTAGTGTTGCAAGCGTCCATAGGCTACGGTAACTGCTTACCATCAGGCGGGCCGTATGCTTGTTTGCCTACTTGGTAGTATAAAAAAAAAATATATAGCCTAGTTACCCGCTGTTAATGTAGCTTTCTAATGGTGAAAGAATTTTTAAAAATCCAAGCCTAGTAGTTTTTGAGTTAAATCGTAACAAACAAAAATAAATACCTAATCTTCCCTCTTTTTTTTTTTCACAATTCACTGACCTTTAATATACAAGTCCACATTCATAAGATATGAATAGTTATTAAAATAAAAGTAACCTAACCGACTTACAAACAATCAGATATTGTATTTAAAGCATATCCTATAAATAAAATATCTGGTTGAGGTCGCAGTTCTGAGGAAAGGTGCCCATAAGACTGGCCACATTTTCATGCTGGATTGCAAGACGTTCCTTCTTCATAATATTAGTTTAGATCTGCGTCATTTGCATGAAATAGGTACCTGCCTATGTAACGTTTACAGTATCAGCTACTACTTTATCGGTTTTACTCATCAAAGTGCATATTATTATCTAATGAGCCTAGATACTATGAAGCTATATAGTTTTGTTGAGGCGTTCGTATGACCACTTTCTGACTTCATCATCACATCCACAGCTTTATCTAGATGCAGTTTACAAATAAGTCCAGACGGTATTATTAAGGTGCCACATCCAGGTAAAATAGGTAGTGGTGGCACTGTTATATGATAGTGTGACTAGACCCAGAGTGCAAGGGGACCGTATGCTTGTTTCTGTAAGTAATTTTAAATCTTTCATGGATATGTCCAACTCACACTTGTTCTTTTTTTCGCTTGCTGTACCGCTGCGCTGTATCTACCTACTGGACCAGTTGAAAAGTATAGGCGTGTTTCAAAATTTCCTTCTGCGCTTTTGACGGCTACTGATTTAGGTCAGTGAACCTAATTTGACTCATTTCTCTACATCATACCCGTTGACCTGGTTCCTTAAAACAATAATGTTTTAGTCATTGTTTAGAAGCCATGTACGCAGTGCCGGATTAAGCCAGCGCGGGGCCTGTAGCAAATTCTGTCAAGGGGCCCTTTGCTTTAGGTTCTTAAATAAAAGGTTCAAGTTTACGGTATTAAATAAATAAAACAGTTACAAACAAACTTTTCTGGATTAAATATGGGCAAATTTAGAGATAATACTTTCAATATCGACTTCTTTAAGCAAATCATGCTGTATATTCATCAAAATGAGATGATAGAGACGTTCTTGGCCCATCGTGTTCCTTAACTCATTTTTAACCGACTTCAAAAATGAGGAAGTTATCAATTCGTGTGTTTTATTTATGTTTGATACTCCGTCATTTATGAACCGATTTCTGAGAGGACATACTTTCAATTTGATCCTGTTTTTTATCAAAAAAAGTTTTGAGGAATTGAGAAAACTCCTCACAAATTAAAGGCATACATACCTATAGCAATTTCAATATTTTTTACAACAAATCAAACTTTTGCATTCAGAAAGTGTAATTTGGTGAAGTGAGAAGATCACAGAAAGCCACCTGAACCTCTCAATGATAAGTATTTTACGGATGGCGATTAGATAAGTCTCAATTAAGATTGTTAAGCAACTATAAGTAAGCAAATGTATTGATCAACCACAGTAGATTGGATCGTGACTAAAATAATTAAATTTAAATTTGCCCTTTTTCTAGAAATAGAATCGATATTCATCGTGCAGGTTTAACGACTTCCAGCCCGTACAAGCCGGTTTCCGAAAAGGGTTTAGTACCATAGACTACATACTGCGATAGGTTATACAGAAGATCGAGGGGGTATAACCAGCCCCTATGTCTAGGGTTTGTGGACAATGAGAAAGCCTTTGATACGATCGAGACCTGGGATGTGCTACAGTCTCGCTAGCGGTGCCAAATTGACACTCGGTATGTCAAAGTGTTGAAATGCTTGTACAAAAACGCCACCATGTCGGTCCGTTTTCATGATCAGAGCACGAAACCTATCCAGTTGCAGCGAGGTGTGAGACAGGGGTATGTCATATCCCCGAAACTATTCACCGCTGCATTGGAAGATGCTTTCAAGCTTCTGGATTGGAATAGACTCGGAATCAACATCAACGGCGAGTCATGTCATGGCGTGTGGCATGTGGTCATGGCTGAGACCATGGAAGACCTTGGCGCAATGCTCGATGGCCTCAGTAGTGTCTCACTACAAGTGGGTCTTAAAATGAATATGGACGAGACCAAGATTATGGCAAATGTCCATGTCGCACCCACCTCTGTCACATTGGTTCTATACTCGAAGTTGTCGACAATTATATTTACCTGAGACAAATAGTTCAGTTAGGTAGGTCCAACTTCGAGAAAGAGGTCACTCGTCGAATTCGACTAGGATGGGCAGTGTTTGGCAAGCTAAGCCATATCTTCTCGTCCCAAATACCGCAGTGTCTCAAGACGAAAGTATATATGGATCGTGATAACATATGGATCTGAGACGTGGTCGTTCGCTATGGGCCTCCTGCGAAGGCTCAAAGTCACACAAAGAGCAATGGAGAGAGCTATGCTTGGAGTTCCCTACGAGATCGTATCAGAAACGAGGAGATCCGTAGGAGAACTAAAGTAACCGACATAGCTCGAAGAATTGCATCCATTAAGTGGCAATGGGCCGGGCACATAGCTCGCAGAACTGATGGCAGTTGAGGCGGAAAGTTTCTAGAGTGGCGACTACGAACTGGACGAAGAAGCGTGGGCAGGCCTTCAACAAGGTGGACCGACGACCTGGTAAAGGTTGCGCGCAACCGATGGACAAGGTCGGCTCAGGATCGAGAGTTGTGGAATTCCTTGGGGGAGGCCTATGTCCAGTGGACGTCTTTTGGCTGAGATGATGATGATGAATTGATATTATATAGTAATCGATTTAAAAAGTATAATCTCGGCTATGTAAACTCGCAAAACAAATGTATACCTATATAAAAAAAAAAACTGGCCGCTTGAAGAGTAGAAATGTACTATAGATGCTAGTCTAAATTTGATCGGATTCCCTATAAAGTTAAAATGATGCTGTACAATTCACTGGCCGAATCCTACATACAATATGGGTTAAGTAGCTACGGTCGCACTTATAACACCTACATAAATCAAATATATAACCTTCAACGGAAAATTCTGAGAACTATCGTTTCTGCTAAAGTCAAACAACAATTTTATTATGACGACAACGGGCTTTTTAAACATTGTAAAATATTGCCAGTTCAAACCCAGTTCAAATACATATTACTTAAGGAAAACTTTTTCAACAATAAATTCCATAATAAAGTTGTACACGCTGTATATAAGCGAGCCGCCGCTCGGAATCAGCTGTGCGAAACCGGTCGGGCTAGTACAAATAATATATACGGCGAACGAACAACTGACTACCTGGTTCCTAGATTTATTAATAATATACCCACTACATTGCAAAATAACATTAAGCAGTCCAATATAAAAATAAAATTGAAATCCTACTTCTTAAACAATAATACGATTACATGTGATAACAATTAATGTACCTAACTTTGTGTAAATTATATTATTAAATGTATTAGATTACATATTTATGTTGATGTCGAAGTTTGTTAAAAGTAGCATTCATTACAGACCTCTGTGGTTTTCGTAATGCTACAATACCATTTTCTGTAACTATTGTATTTAATATGTGAAATAAATGGAAAAAAAAAATATATATATCGACCCCTCCAAACAATAACTCTGTAATCGAAAAATCTAAAGGGTGTAGCGGGATAGTCTTTGGAAAAGTGCCCCCAAAGCCTGGACTTCGTATCTACGACCAAACGATGCCTTATATAGGGCGTGTACAATGTATACAGTTTCAACCCCCTACTACCCCCCAATCGGCTACGACACCCAATTGTATTTAAAACTGTATTATTTTTTTTCACTGTATCTATGAAACTGACTGATCTCAAACTTTGTACAAATATTGCTGTGACATAAAGTAATACTATAAAAAATCAACAGCTCTTGACGTCACCTATCTTCGAAAAAAATTAAGAATAAAAAATTGAAACACCCTGTAATGTGACTTTCTTTGGTGGTACAAACACAGTTTTTTTTTTCAAACGCACTGACATTTAACCTACAAGATCCTCAAAATTCGCTAATCTATCAAAGGTGGAACACTGGTAAATAAAGCAAAGACTGAATACGAATTTATATTATAACTAGCAACTAAACATTTTTACTTATGTAATCGTACTTGAATTATTCTAAATAGGTTGCATAGCCCACGTTCTTAATTTAAAATAATAAAAAGTAAAATTGCTGACCAATATACTTGATTGTAACCAAGATATATATATTGTTATTAACGAAGATAGTGATGAGGATTGAGGATTATTAAATGGATTATTTGTTTTTAAGTAGGTATGGGTAAGATAAGATTTTTTTTTTATTTAGTCATTATTTTTTTCATAGTTAAGAACCTATATAGAATAATTCAAATACGATTACATAAGTAAAAATGTTTAGTTGCTAGTTATAAAATAAATTCGTATTCAGTCTTTGATTTATTTACCAGTGTTCCACCTTTAATAGATTAGCGAATTTTGAGGATCTCGTAGGTTAAATGTCAGTGCATGTTTGAAAAAAAAACTGTGTTTGTACCACCAAAGAAAGTCACATTATAGGGTGTTTCAATTTTTTATTCTTAATTTTTTTCGAAGATAGGTGTCGTCAAGAGCTGTTGATTTTTTGTAGTATTACTTTATGTCACAGCAATACTTGTACAAAGTTTGAGATCAGTCAGTTTCATAGATACAGTGAAAAAAAATAATACAGTTTTAGATACAATTGGGTGTTGTAGCCGATTGGGGGGTAGTAGGGGGTTGAAACTGTATACATTGTACACGCCCTATATAAGGCATCGTTTGGTCGTAGATACGAAGTCCAGACTTTGGGGGCACTTTTCCAAAGACTATCCCGCTACACCCTTTTACAGAAGAAATTATTTACTGATTTTATGGAATATCTTTTTAATGAGTGAGTCTATTGCAGTCATTGATGTATCATAAGAAAACTATTTTTTTGTGAAATATGACTGTGTAATTAATATTAAATTCTTTTTAATCAAAACCTAGAAATTTGAGGAAATAAATAATACCTAAAATTCTATACATAAAATATTACAGAAATGGTACTTACGGGGTTATTGTTGTAAATTTATTTAACAATATATTTCGTAACATAATGTTATGGACTTTTACAGCGTTATTTTCTATAGTCGGGATGATACGTGACGTTATATTACGAAGTTATTGTGGTAATATCAAATAATTTTAGAAACTGTATTGTTATGTAACATTATTATTACAAGGAAATTTTAAATAACAGTTTTATTGTTACCATTCAATATCGTTAATTTTAAATAATTTTAAATACAAATGTAATTTTAAAAGGTAAGTATAAATGAAAGAAATAGTACAATTATTCGATTATTAAAGTTATATTTATTGAACCACAGAAATCTACAGAACAGAGGAAGACAAATAAAGTGGATGGATAGTGTAAAGCATGATAATATGTGTGTGAAAGGAGTGAGCGAAGAGTTGACGGCTGATAGGAACGAACGGATGAGGAACTGATGGGATGGATTTGTGTAGTTTCAAGACAGTTTACAGGATGTATAGTTTTCTAACAGAAAGCAGTTCACTAATGGAGTACAGTTCAAAGGTGGGAAATCTGTACGGCTTAAAGTACATGACCTTAATTAGGGATCTTTGCGCTCGCTCCAATTCCAACGATTTAATTTTGTTGTTCCATCCTATACAGGAATGCAATAAGTTAGGATCGAATGTGCCAACGATATGTATATTTGTTTAACAAGGTTTTTCAAGTAACATGTCTGAGAGTTTTAAAGGACACTGTTAGACACTTTTTGTTTGAGTGTACTTCTTAGAGACGTGAGTGCACTAACAGCATCTACTGTAGACCTTTTACGTATAAAACCAAATTGCGAGTCAGAGAGTATGCCAAATTTGTCTAGATAATTTAGTAATCGATTTATAAGATTCTCTAGGATTTTAGATATTGCAGGTAATATAGAGATAGGTCTTTAGTTACAGGATTTATCTCTGCCACCACCCTTGTACACAGGCGTGACAATAGCTTGCTTGAGAGATGAAGGGAGTTTGCCTTGCTTGAAGCATAGGTTAGCCAAATGAGTTATTGCAGGGATAACTAGTTCAGAAGCAAGCTTCAGAAATTTAGTGGGGATGTTGTCGTAGCCTGGGGCACTATCTGTCTTTAGCTGATTTAGTACAGAGAAAACTTCTCGATTATCAGCATCCATTAGCGGGAAAGATGACAATTGCTTTTTTTTGTGTTGTAGTATGGGTTTGTTGTGTCGAGCTATTTAAAACCATCGCTTTAGTCAAAGTTTTTCCCATATTAGCAAATAGTTGCCAAGAGTTTTCAATATTTATTAATTCTATACATTGCGTTTTATTTGTTTTTCGTTGCGTTATGTTTCTGTGTGTTATATTTATCGTAGTCTATAATTTTTTAGGGTTTTTACAAGCATTATTTAATTGTTCTCTATCATATTAATTTGCGTTTATGTTTTTTAATAAGGCTGTTGCAGAAGTTACGGTATCTCTTATATGATATTTTTAATATTTGTTTGTCTGGTTCCTTCCTCAATTTCTTTTGCATATCATTTCTATTTTTTACGCAGCGTAGAATGCCTAACGTTATCCAAGCCTAAATTGCGCGTTGGCTCCTTGGAACTAGTGATGTAATGATATTTTGCAGCAAACAGTCGCTCAAATGTTAAATATTTTTTTCTGATAATACTTGCGGATCACTGCATGATAGTAATTCAGTTGATTTGTACTTATTAATACTATTTAGGGCTTTGCTAAAGTCAATTTTAGTTTTAGTCCTTGCGAATGAATAAAAAATAAATTGAATTGAATTCATTGTAGAAATGATCTTTACTTTAGATAATTTCAGAAAAATCATGTAATGATCCGTAACAGTGGTCTGTATAACTGTTATGAAGGCACTTATATTGTTTTCTTTTATTTTTAGCATAAAGTGATCCAGGCAGTTTTGTTCTCGTGTTGGCAATGTATGACTGGGCAGTAAACCATGCAACGATAACATATTTAGACAGATATGTCTATTTGTGCGTTCACTAGAATTTTCTTTCATTTTAGGTGTAATATTTATATTTATGTTTTAGCATGATTTGATGGCTTCTAAGTGAGAGTTCAGGGAATTTATAAAGCTTGTAGCATAATTGTTTGATGGAGAGCAAGAGATTGTATATACCTAAGATAATTAGGTTGTACATAGAGACTTGTAGACTTGATGCATGACTTAGTTTTATTTCTTGTACATTAACTTTATAGGATTTATTTATATAGAAGACGACTCCATTGCATTGATTAATATGATTTGTTGTAAGATATGTAGTTATGGATTTGGGGAATAGGCTTATCACAGTTTAGTCTACATTCAGTTAAACCCTTAGATCGATTTCAGAGTAAAGGCTTGTCAGCGTAATTTGTAGATCGGAAATGTTGCTATACACTTCTGATGTTCTGCGAAATGATTGTTAAGTCGGTATTGTTTATGTTAGTGATTTTGGAGAAGTTTTCTACAGAAGATTCCAAAGAAAGGAATAATGCAAACATGCTAGGTGAATTGAAATTTGGAATAAATTTACCGTATTGAAATGTTGCGTAAATTAATGAGCCAACACTAAACTTAAATAACATTGTTAGTGTATATTACGGAATGCTTACCTATATTAAAATTATTTGTAAAAAAAACCCGTGCTGACGTTTACCAAAAACTTTATAAAAATTATTTACGCCAATAACCCGGTAAATGAAACTTACCAAAATAAAAAACTTTTTTGTTTTTTGCACAGACCTATAACAGGTTTTTTGCCGAAATATTTTTGTTCCTAAATTCCCAGCAATTGACATAACAGCATAAACCCCATAATAGCACATTACCGAGTTTTTGCTTGGAGGGGTCGATATATATCGATTATAATTAAACCGAAAAACAATGAAATTTTCAAAAGGCTCAAAAGTATTAAGAAAAATAAAAGAAAAATAGTGTAATGTAGTGTTTATAACACCATAAACATTAGGACATTAACGTTAAAAAAATACTTAAATACTTATTTTTACGATTTAACGCGCCGAAATCGATTTTTACATTTTGGAAGTGAAGCATAGCCTTAACGCTTCACGTTCAAGGCTTGCAAGATATTTTACGCTTCTATCAAAAATTTTTTTCGACAGGAGCGCGGGGCCCCCCGGTGCGCGGGGCCCGTAGCATTTGCTACTCTTGCTACGTGGCTAATCCGGCACTGCATGTACGTCCAAGAATACTAAACTAAAATATGCTTTGTGTTTGTGTCATTTTAACTCAAAAGCCTTCGATTCTAACATTGCAACAAAGAATTTCCGAACGATACTAAAAATTAGAAGTACGTCTTAACTCTTGTCTTTGTTTGTTTCTAAACCAATGTCTAACTGTCAAGTTGTCAATCGTTATCAGTTTTCCATTGCTCTATCTCAAATCGTCAAAAATGTTTAAAAATAGCAAATAAACAATGAAATAAATGTAATAAAATCCATTTGTATTTCCATTTAAAATATTTATGACTTCGATAACGTGATCCGATATTCGTGGCATTTTATGCATTTATCCATTTGGATCGTTGGAAGAGTGTTTTCCATGGAGTTTTGTATTTGTAGTTAGTGTTAAATAAACTAAATGAAAAGTATATTTAGTGTTAAAATGGAAGCAAGCAACGATTCTCTTTCGGGTAAGTCGAATACGTGTTGTACATGGGTCGAAACATGTTATGTAAAGTTGATGTGCTAAACTCGTATGTTTTGGTGTGATGTAGTGATATCTCCTCCTTTGACTGGGTCTCCAGCGGTTCTGTTGACTCCTGGTCGGACAAGGAACATTGCCCAGGACATGGAAGCGCTCAGGCTGTCTCGGCAAGACAACCCTTACCTTCAGGTATGGCTTATATAATTAAAAAATATATATTGCGTGTTCGTGCGGAAGGACCCGTAATTTTATGCGTTTTCCGCAATAAAACCCACAAGGAAGTTTGTAAAATGTTTGTTTTACATTACTTATATTGATTTACTGTAAAATTTAACTGTATTTATTTTCTAATAGAATTAGATATCATTATTTGACTCCTTGTTGAGGGAATGGTAGTAAGTGGCACCTTATGATAATATTGTTGTGTAATGGGTTATATTGTACAAGAATTTCCAGTTGGTAACAGATACGTAATATACTAGACACTGTATATTAAGTAGGTATGCTATTAGAACCAATTGTTTGCATTCACTGATTAATATTTTTAAAGAATAAGCTAATTAAATTTAATACGGTTTTAAAAATTAATTCTTGATCTGTTATACATATTATATTTATTTTAATTTTATATAAACACTTTTTGCACAATCACACACAGGTGGACTTAATGCCATAGGCATTCTCTACCAGTCGACCTTGGGTGATACCAGGCCTGGTTCACTCCGCTGTTTAGGTATGAATCTACAAGTACCCGGCCGCAACATTTCCAGGGGTATTATTTAGTCGAGTGTCGCGCGCGCGCATCGCGCCGGTCGCGTCGTCGGTTCGACGTAAGTTTACCTACGAAACGCACACGAAGCCGTAATTCGTCACCGATTCGTTTTCGCTTTTAAATATTTTAAAGAAAATAAAGGCATAAAAATATTCCACAGTATTCGGCTGCTTAAATAGTGATAAGGATCCTAACCTCTCGTTTTTCAATATTCCAAAGGATATTGCAAAGTAAAGAAACACGTTATCATTTAGAAAAACATAATTGGTAGGTACCTATTTGTAGCAAGATTTTGATATGTAGTCTACATATCAAAATCTTGCGTTAATAGGTACAGCACAGTTTTTGTAGAGACGTATTATTTATTTGTCCAACCAATTAAGTAGGTACTTATTTAATTGGGAAAATATATTATAACCGCCTATCACTCAATAGTTTTAAATTTCAACTGGACAAATGGCTCCAAACAAACCAATGACAAACTCTAATACCTATTTTTAATTTAATCAAAAACATAATCATGGGCGGAGCCGCGGGCATCAGCTAGTACCCATTATTATAATTTGTTCTTTAGTGGTTTGACCAGTCCTGTGATGTGGACACACACTGCTCGTTCTTATAATTTAATTATTAAGTACCTACATTGAATATGTCCCCACATGTCCAGATTTATTTAAAAAGTCACTCGTTTACAAAAGTATAGTAAGTACCTACCTAAACCTAACAGGTACTTCAAATCAAAATTGATCTCTAAGTGACAACCATAATGTCCAGAAATACGCAATACAAAGGGAGCCAATTTGTAGGTAAATAAACGAGTAGGCAAGTTTTGTTCTGGGGAGCTGAATTGCGCTCTATCGTGTGCGAGCAAAGTTGATATTTGTTTAAATGATTTAGCGAAGTGAACCTTCTGTACCTGTACTATTAAGTATTCTGTGGTGATACAGAGATGAACATAGTATTTTATATTCTATTTTATATTAGAAACCAATAGAATATATTTATATTCTATTGGTTTCTATGATAATTTAAATGCATTTTTTTAAATTAATAGGTATAGCATGCAAAGCAGATAGGAACTAGGGCCGCTTTATAAGGATTGATTCTTTTCAGAAAATACTGAATATATTTTAGGAGATTTGCTATGGTTATTAAATAAGTGTAATTGTTTAACCTTACAAAACCTAATAATATATAAATTGCATAATATTTTGAAGGTTTTTATACCTTTTGTTATCCATTATCGTCATTTCAATCAATTTGCATCTACTGTGGTCATGGGTTGACTGTTGCAGGTGAGTGGTGTAGTAAAAGCAATGAAAACCTTCAAAATATTACAGAATTTAGACCTGTCATCCATTATGGTAATATTATGTGTACAAATCTTGAAAGTTTAAGAGATAAATTCTTTTAAACTTTGACAATTTTTACACATACTAATCTATAATAATAATAATATTTTCGGGACAACTCACAATCTATAATAGTATAATATACATATATAATATATTTTCATTGTTTTACTAACTGTTGCCAGTAGTTCTGCACGCGTCAATGTTGGTTTTCGCTGGTATATACTGGGTTTAGCGTTTGTTTTATCGCATCATATCAACCGCCTATGTCCTTACCAAATTTCATTAAGATTTGTTTTGCTGTTTAGTTATGAAAAGACAGACAGAGTCACATTTGTATTTATCACATCTATCGCTATGAAATAATGTAATCCAATTTTTTTGCAATGTTTACAGCAAGTGATGGCCAGCAGAGAGAGTTTAATAGAGAGTCATCATGAGGAGTGTGAGGCAGATGACACTATACTTATGTCTCAGGTAAGAATACCTACTGTTTATACACTGTGGTGCGAGAGGTTCGTCAGAGAATTAGAGTGAGACTTTTTAGAGTGTTGCATCACATGTGTTTCTATTTAACTAATCAATCCTGTGTTAACATTTTTGGATGAGCAACATGCAAGTGATACCTCTGGAATTGCAAACGTCCATAGGCTACGGTAACCGCTTACCATCGGACGGTCCATATGCTTGTTAATATACTAACTTTAACAGTGTTTTTTTTGCTTGGGTACTGTCTTGACTACTTGTAGATCTTTTCTGGTTAGGATAGCTTCAGCAAGGCCAAATGCAAAGATTAGGAAAGGAGATGCTTTAGCGCCCTTGCCCTCAAAAGTGTCTTCCTTCCTAGCCTTCACGTACGTAGACGTAAGGTAGGTTGGACGCCCACCGGCCAAATGTAATGGTAAATACATCACAGGTCCTAAAACACAGAAAATCCTAGTGTAGGATCACTTCATGTTCTACAGGATGTTTGAGACGGTAAAATGTTATTATTTTATTATTTATATGGGATTAAAAACAATGTTAGCCAATTAGGTGAATGGTTTGTAAGCAAATTTTGTATTTCTTATGTGACTTACACCATTTTTATTTTGTTGAAAATAAAGTTGTGCTAATTGTTGTGGCGCGAATTGGAAGGCTGGTCTTGCAGTGAACTGCAGCGGGCTGATTTATTGTTGTGACTATTTGATCATGACTGAAATTAGTTCAACTAAGACTTTTATTTTCCTTCAATTATAGTATTTAAAACTTTTATTTCAGGAATTCGGCAGCACAGCTCTAGACTTCATAGAAGATGACCCTATGACCTTGAAAGAGGTACACGAACATATGATAAGGTCACCACCGCCAACCAGCTGCTGGCCTCATGGTAAAATTTTAAAAATTCAAACTTATACCAGAAAGAACAAGAAAAAGATTACATTCTATTTGTCTAAACTAAAAAGGATTTTGCTAAATATATATAATTTTAATTTGTAATTAACATTAACTAATACAATGTTGTTTTAAATATTTTCTTCTATTTTTTTTTCTTAGGTTTTTGGAGGATATGCATAAGTATAATATTTCATACTTTAAAAAAAAGGGCGTAAGCGACACATTTGCTAACTTGTCTTGTTGATAAAATGTCGCTTACACCCTTATACCTAAAGTATTAATTTGTATAAAAAAATAACCGTTTCTTTGATTAAAACCTAAGATTTGCCAATTAAACACTAAGTCCGTAATTAACAATTACCACAGCACAGTTAATACTTTTATTATCAGGACCTGGAGAATCTTACGCTTTATTCGAAAACAATTAGATATACCGTAGTTCGTAACTTAACAGTAACAAATATTTACACTTTTACTAATACTCTACACATTGAACAATACCTGTTTAGTTGTCTGAATGAAACTTATCTTTTTTTAAACATTAAACATATTGAATCTCGTGTCGTCTCTGTTTTTCTCAATGAGTGAGACAAAGACATTAAAAATTCTTAACTTTGACTGTAGTAGGCATAATACTATCTGATACACAATACATCTTTGGTCTATGAATTAGTGAGTATGTATATTGCCATACATAATATCAGATTTTTAGCAGTCATTATGTATAACGAAGAAGCTCGACTAGGGAAGGTCGTCCGCCATACAAAAGACCACAGCCATATAACTACACAGCGGTGTAGTTGTGTCTCTGTGTGTGAGTACAGGTCACCAGTGCTCATTTATTGATGCGTCTATTAAAAAATAAATAAACGTCTTCCTTTGCTAGGGTTACCCATAACACAAAATCCTAGTGCTACTAGCTTTGAAAGGCTTTTAATTTTTGGGTCGGCAAGAAGTATGACCCAAGTATTGGTATATCGGGTGGTTTTCCGCAACACAAAGTTGATACCGCGTATTGTCGGTGTGGTGACGGATTAAGAAAACAAATGTCACCATCCCGTTCTATCCCGAGGGTGTCGTATGAGTCGACTAAGAGAGTAAGTTATGGAGACAATACCCACTGCAAAAGAGGGAAAACTAGAAAATTAAATAAAACCGTATACCAACCCGTCAGCCGAGCCAGCGTGGTAAAGTTGGACATTTATGGATTGTGATGATGGTTTTGCGTGGGCGGGTGGCAGGAGATCACTTCATTCACCCCAGCTCGTCCAGGAATACCAGCAGACACCTGTTGTTGTCGACCGCCTATCGTAGGGGGCCTGGGTGGCCCAGGTACTTCTCCCTGTATGTGGCAACCTCCGTGCAGCGCACATGCGCTACCGTCTCGTCCTACCTCAAGCCTCAGGTATAAAAGTGGACATAGGCTACGATAACTGCTTACCATCAAGCGGGCCGTATACTTCTTTGCCACCTAAGTAGTCAGAAACAATCAGAGAGGCTCGTAGCTAAGTATAGATTTGCTAAGGTTAAGCAAGCTTACCGCGGTTGGTCCGTAGATGAGTTACCATTATCTAAACACGGCGAAAGACCCCTCCGTGCCTCTGAAAGCACGTTTAGCCGTAGGTCATGCGCCTATTATCTCTCTCCGGTCGTGTCGGATTGCCGTCCCATCGGACTATGAGAGTGAAGGAATGAGTGCACCTCTGTTTGCGCACACACTTATGCATTATCATATGTTCTGTGCAGTTAAGTTTAGTCAACAAATGCTATTTTGGACAACTTTTTTAGCAGACTCCGAAAATTATGATTGAGGTGTCTTTTGATTCAGAATGCCATGCATCTAGATGATTTTTAAAAGAAATGAAGTTCCGCTTGTAAAAAATGCAAAAGTTGTAAACAATAAACTGAAACTAATCTCCGTTGAGCTTAGCCGCCGTGACCGAAATCTGGACGATCTGGACGAATCTATTATTATTAGTATATATAAAAACAATTGATTTGATTACGTCATAAAATACCGTTGCACAGAAAATTACTTTCTTTTTTCAAGAAGTAGAACAGATTGTAGGCATAATCTAATCTGTAATCCTATGTGTTATCTATCTGTAGATTTTTATATGCTTTGATAGATTTAAGTTTGTGTTTACAATGTTATCTAGGGCATTGTGTGATTTGATAAAAATATGATTTATGATTCATATTACGTTTATGTCATCGACGGGGTTTTACATACGTAATTTAAATTGCACAGTTGGTTCAGTGGCTTAAGTGGTTACCTCGCCATTTACTACTGCGCGGCGTGTTGTGGGTTCGATCCCCATCGTCATCATCATGATCATGGGACAAAAATTTGTGTGATTCACAAATTTTTCATTACACCTGCATTTTGAGAGGTTTATTAGGCCACAGGTGTCTAATAGGGGCAAATCACGGACGTAGTCAAGGTAAAGCAAGTTTTTTACAGTCAGAATAAGGATGGATGACCATTTTATAAAACATCGAGACCTCCTTCGTGCCGACCCTGATCTCTTCAGCAGAGTTGACTTGCGCGGGTGTTATTTAAAAAAGAAAATATAGCCTATTTGCTATTTTGTTGTATAAGCTAAAATATTGTAAAGTTTTATGATAATAGGTCCAGTAGTTTTTGCGCAAAGGATTTGCAAACATCGATACATACGATTATAAAGAAGGATGTTTTGAAAATCATTTGTAAGGAAAAATGGAAACAATAACTAATTAAAGTGCGTTTAAGTGTTAATACTTCATAAATATGCAAAATTAGTTTTTTAATTGAAAAAGATCGTAGATTAGATAAGGGTTTATCGTTAGTATTACTGTTATTTTTAACTAGCTGTTGCATGCGGCTCTGCCCGCGTGGATGTCGTTTGTGTCGAGAAAATATACCCTACTAGCTGTTGCCCGCGGCTTCGCCCGCGTGGATGTCGGTTATCGCTGCAAAAAGTAGCCTATGTTTTATTCCAGACCATAATCTATATCTGTGCCAAATTTCATCCAGATCCGTTCAGTAGTTTTTACGTGAAAGAGTAACAAACATCCATCCATCCATTCTCACAAACTTTCACATTTATAATATTAGTAAGGATATCCTTCCTCAAGATACCACATAGGGTCTTGCCAAATTTCATTAAAATCCTATTAAATATTTTAAGTATTTTTGCTATGCAATCAAACCTGCGCCTCTCGGGTTTCGGCCCAGCGCACTGCCAATTCTGCCTTCCGAGCTCCAGAGAGAACTTTAAAGTTCAAATTTCGCGCCTTGGAGTGTCTAGGAGGTTCGAATCCTGCTCTTGGCTCTCCTTTTCTACATTACTTTATATATTTAAATACTAGCTGTTGCCCGCGGCTCCGCCCACGTGGATGTCGGTTATCGCTGCAAAAAGTAGCCTATTCCAGACCATAATCTATCTCTGTGCCAAATTTCATCCAGATCCGTTCAGTAGTTTTTACGTGAAAGAGTAACACACATCCATCCATCCATTCTCACAAACTTTCACATTTATAATATTAGTAAGGATATCCTTTCTCAAGATGCCACATTGCAAGGGTCTTGCCAAATTTCATTAAAATCCTATTAAATATTTTAAGCATTTTTGCTATGCAATCGAACCTGCGCCTCTCGGGTTTCGACCCAGCGCACTGCCAATTCTGCGTTCCCAGCTCCAGAGAGAACTTCAAAGTTCGAATTTGTCCACCGGTTTCGCGTATTGGAGTGTCTTGGAGGTTCAAATCCTGCTCTGGGCTCGTCTTTTTCTACATTATTTTATATATTTAAATATATTCATTAAAATTCGTTCGGTCGTTTGTCATGTTAAACGTGAGTCGTTCGAGTGAGAAAGAGGGACGGAGCTTTTCATGCTATATAGCTCTCTCTCTCGCTCGAACGATTTACATTCACGTTCTCACAAGTCATGGTACGGCCTCAAAGCGAGACTATTTGAAGGGATTAAGGCCCCTCTCTCAAAAAATGATTTAAAAGAGGTGTAAATAAAACCATTTTTTGTTGGCATTTATAAACAAATGACTGCCAAAAAATACAGTAATCATCTACAAAATGTGTTTCATAATATGGTTTTGTCATAAATTATATATTAATTCTAAATAGTTTGTTAAAAAAATATTGAATCAGCACCAAATTATTAAGATCTATCCACTTTATGACTTCAATTTTTATTAAATAATACGGAAAAAAACAATATTTGAAGAAAACATACACCTATAATTTGGTTATGTTATATTTAGAATAACTTTAAATTTTAATTCATTAAAAAATTATAGGTTATATAGACGTCCATTCAAAGAGTAGAGAATTAGGTCTTGTTTGCTTCGCCCAAATGCTCAAGGTCGTTGGCGATATCCCAAGCCTTAATGAGCACAAAACTAACCAAACAAGATTACTTTTGTATTTCAAATATTAATTAGTCCTTATCCACTTAGCTAGGAATGAAGCCTTAAAGTAAATAAGTACATCTCAAATCTATTTAATATTATTTCGTTGGTACATGGAAGACAAATAAGTGTTGTGAGTATTTACCATTGATATACTAAATAAACATTCTCGAATAAAAGAATCTCTCAAAACTGCCGGCAATTATACATAAGGAGTTATAGTAATAATAAAACTTTATTTTAAAAATGAACCCGAGTTGTCTTAAATTTTTAGTTATACTTTTATTGATTTTTCGAAACCGCTTAAACGATTTTGATAAAATAATAATAAAAATATTTTTTTGTTACCCTTTGAAACAAAAAATAATTTTCCATATCGGTTCAGGCGTCTTCGAGTAACCGGTAATATTACATAAAAGAAAGATTCCGTCGAATTGAGAACCTCCTCGGTTCTCAATTCGATAAAATCTTTTTTTTTATGACGGAATCTTTTCTTTTTTGAAGTTGATTAAAAAACATGATAGCATTATATAAAGTTCAATTTGTAGTGTTGTGACTCGAGTGACGCGATACTATTTGAAATAGACACAACAATTCCAATAAGAGCGCGTATATTATGCGGACAGTTTTGAGACGCTGACTGTGTATCTTGGGATTTTTGTATATCAATGGTATTTACATTTTTGTCTAGTCTATTAATTACCATACAGCCCGCTTGATGGTAAGCAGTTACCTTAGCTTATGGACGCTACAGAGCTTAATACTACTTCTTTGAATCCAGGTTTTCGTGTGAAGATAAAAAATGTTTTTTATTTTAAATAACAACAGGCGCTCATTGCCAAGTGAACTCGCTGTTCGGTAAATTATTAACGGGTAAAGCTACCAAGGGCGCGGTAACTTTAAAGATGGGTGACCACATAGTGGTATTTCATCTGAGCGTCTCCGAGCTTCGGAGGGCATATTAACAGTCGTTTGATCACGACAGAGGCCTAAACCACTTTAGCCGTTGGCCACTAACCAAACGATAAGAAGAAGAATAGCAACACATTAAATGAGCACTGAAGACCTATACTCACACACAGAAACAAAAGTACACCACTCTGTTTTATTGGGTTGTGGTCTTCTGTAAGGCGCAGGTCCTTACAAAAGATCTCAGCTGCCTCATAGCAGTTATAATATAATCTGTTTTTATATCAAAGAGAGAGATTCTGATAGTATCAATAATTTCGTTAATTAAGCTGCAATAAAATGATTTTTTTTTATTATACTACCAAGGAGGCAAACGAGCATACGGCCCACCTGATGGTAAGCAGTTACCGTAGCCTATGGACGCTTGCAACACCAGGGTTATCAGTCGCGCGTTTTCGACCCTTTAGAAACCTTATAACTCCTCGGGAAAACCTTATATGTTTGCAAGCAATTCCAATTTTCATACCTTAATAAAATTTAGGGTCAATACTCCAATGATATTATGGAGAAGGATAAACTACCTTCATAATGAGAGGCGCTTCGGCGCGGCGTTCAGTTTTATTACCATGTTTTAGTGCATACACTTGCTTATAGATTTCAAGTATGAATGCGATATATAATACGTAGGGTTGCCAGGTTGCCAAAGCTAATAGCCGGACAAACCAGCCAGTTTGGCCGGACATTTGGGTAAAAAAGTCGTACACCCTACATTATTGAGGATTTTGTATCACAGTAGAAAAGTTTTTTTTTCGCTGCATCATTCTAACAGTAATTTACCAATTCAATGATGCAGCCTATCTTCACATAAGTCTTAACCAAATTATTAATTTTGGTAACGTATTAGTAATGATTGAATATCTCTTAAGGTGACTTGAATTCCGTCTTTCCGTATTCTCGTATGCGTAATGTAAAAAGCCTAACAAAAGCCAGTCAAGCCGGATACGCAATCAAAAAGACTATGTCCGGCTTTATCCGGACGACTGGCAACGCTAAATACGGCACGTAATGATACAGAAAGAGATCGTAATACGTGAAATTTCAAGCGCGGTAGGTAGCGCGCAAAAACTGTTGCCGTCAACAAAAATTAAGTACCTATCCGCCTTTCTTACTATAATATCATTGGTCAAAACTAAAATTTAATTTAAGACATACTCGTTATCTACCAAACATATTTTTTTTAAATTACTATTATCTGTTGTGTCATACAACATTTTGTAAGAATAATATTGTCATAGTAATAAATATCTACCTACTAATATTAATTCTAACCTAAAATATTATGTTTTCTCGTCTCAAGACACACTGTCGTACCGTGCGTCGAGCGCGTTCGACTTCGCCGGTGACAGTCCTGTGTCGTACAGCGCTTACTCGGTCAATTCGCAGGAAAAGGTTACTAACTCATACTTATGCTTTACGTTTTGTGTGTATGTGTGTCGCACTGTTGCTTTTATGCACGTTTTTGTTAATGCTTACACGCAGAAGGAAGGGGCGGAATAGACGCTGTGGCAATGTACTGCAAAAGTCTGTCCGTATTATTGTTCCAAATTTGATTTTTGACAGAAGGTTAAGAATGTCACTTTTAAAAATATTCGTTATAAAAAAACGTGGCATTTCTTTATTTTTCCTTTTTTGAATTCTTTCATAGACTTTTATTTAATTTATGCACACGGTTATTTAAATGTACATAATGGGTACAGTTGCGTTTAGAAACATATTTGATAATTTGAATGTACGATGCAGGTTGCCGGACACGAGCACTAACAGCCATAATGTAGTATGGGGTCATAGGGATGATGAACAAATTACAGAATACTTTAGTTTATGTAATAATGGGTTAAAGCTTGTTCAGTTTCCATCCAACTTTAATATTTGTGCTGACATGAAGCACTGTAGCAATGCACGTCACAGGCGCGTACTTGATGAGATGTATTCAGACATCACAGACATACTCACAAAAGCTGCTGTTGGTACTTGTAGAAGGGTTCACTGTATGAAACGCCGTCATGTGACGGGTTGGAACAGACATGTGGCAGAGGTTCACAGAGAGGCCAGGCTCAGATATCAAATGTGGCTACTTCACGATAAACCAGGTACGGGTGAGGTATATGAAGATATGCGGGAAAGCCGTAAGGTGTTTAGGGGGAAACTTAAATGGTGTCAAAACCATCAAGAGCAGATCCGTATGGACATCATTGCTGCTCAGCATGCTTCTAACAATTTTTGTAGTTTCTGGAAGTCCACAAACCGACTAAACACTGTGCCTAGTAAACCTGTGTCTGTTGGCGGGTGTTCGCAGCCTAGGGACATAGCTAATCTGTTTAAGGACCATTTTACGGTACAATCACCTCTAGGACCCTCGAATGAGATGGTTGATGCTGAGACCATCTGTGAGTTAGGTGGAATTCGGTTCTCAGCAACACAAGTTGCAACAGTAATTAAAAAGATGAGACGAGGAAAGTCCCCTGGTCATGATGGTCTCAGCATTGAACATCTCAAACATGCGGGACCGCACTTACCTCGAGTCTTGTCAATGTTTTTCTCGCTTTGTCTGGCGCATTCATACCTGCCACATGATTTGATGAAAACAATTGTAGTGCCAATAACTAAGAATAGGACGGGTGATATCGCCGATAAAAACAATTATCGTCCCATCTCGCTGGCTACTATACTAGCTAAAGTTTTAGACAGTTTATTAGACTCGCGATTGAACCAACACCTATGTTTACACGATGCACAGTTCGGCTTTAGGGCCGGTTTATCGACTGAAAGTGCTATTTTGAGCTTGAAGCACACAGTACGATACTACACAGACAGGAAAACTCCTGTAATTGCTTGTTTCCTGGACCACTCAAAAGCTTTCGACCTTGTGTCATACGATAAGCTGTGGGCTAAGATGAGAGATAAACACATACCTGATGACATAGTCAGAATTTTTCAGTTTTGGTATATGAACCAGGTTAACAGCGTACGATGGGGCGATAGTATGTCAGATGAGTACAGGTTACAATGCGGGGTCAGACAGGGAGGCCTGACTTCACCAAAGCTGTTCAACTTGTATATAAATGAACTAATTGTTGGTCTCAGCGGTCGACATGTCGGATGCCATGTTGATAATGTCTGTGTTAACAATCTCAGCTATGCGGACGACATGGTGCTGCTGACACCGACAGTTGGATCATTAAGACAGCTTTTACATATCTGCCAGACTTATGTACAAAGTCATGGGTTGTTATACAATGTAAACAAGAGCGAATACATGGTGTTTGGGGTTGCCGGTAAGAAATTTGAACTTGTTCCGCCCGTGACACTAGCCGGTGTTCTATTAAAGAGAGTCGGTGTCTACAAATACCTTGGACACTATGTTACTGAAGACCTCAAGGACCATGTAGACATAGAACGGGAGCGCAGGGCATTGGCGGTGAGGTGTAACATGCTGGCCCGTAGGTTTGCTCGGTGTAGTAAAGCGGTTAAAATCACTTTGTTCAAGGCATACTGCCAAAACTTGTACACGAGCAGCCTGTGGGTGAGCTGTACACTGAAATCGCTGAGTGCCCTGCGTGTTCAGTATAACAATGCTTTCAGGGTATTGTTGGGGTTGCCGCCGTTTTGTAGTGCATCAACTATGTTTGCGGAGGCACGGGTGGACGGGTTTCATGCCGTTTGGCGCAAAAGGTCTGCCTCGTTGTTGCGCCGAATACGCGGCAGCTCTAACAGTATTCTGAGAGTAATAGCAGATCGGTATGAGTCACCCATCTTGAAGCAGATTGTTAAGAAAGTAAAGTCCGTTATGGTCACTCTAATAAATTAAATTATTCATGGCCTATATTATTTATTTATTAATTTATAGGTACTTCTTAATAATTTATTCATTTTTTATTATTCCTTTTAGATTATTATTATTAAATTATATTATTATTATTATTAAATATTATTTAAATGACATAGATTTTTAACATAGGCTATTGATAATATTTTATTTTAATATGTGTAATATGTGATTGTCCAATGTCCATACTAACATTAGATAATAAGAACATTGTTACTAACAAATTGGGCCCTGTTGCCATTAATAAATAATATTGAATTGAAATTGATACGTTAAAAAATATTTTATCTCGTTTCTTTTTGACAAACGGTCTAAAAATTAAGAAGATGCTTTTAACCGTATCTGTATTTATGAAGGAACACAATATGCTTTTGCAGTTCTTTATTTAATGCAATGCGTCACGCCCCCGGCTTTATGTGTGCGAGCTTGTCTGAGATCTTTGATTAAAATACTGGCTCTAAAAAATAAAATGTTATTCTTTTCTAGAATATTAGGTACTGTCTCTTCTTTTACCACAGGCATTATATTAATAGTAATTCACTTCACTAATATTTAATTGTTTTTTGTAGGTGAGATGCAACCTAAATAAAGTAGGGTTTATTCATCAGTGAAATGTTAATAGATGGAGCTAATCTAAACTATAAATTAATTAAATATCTCAGACAAATATGTTTGTTAATAAAAAACAGCCTTTATTTATTAGGTTAAATAGTTTTACTCGTTTAGTATTTGACAGATTCTACTTTTGACATCATAGTCTACTATTGACAGATTCTTTGTATATGACCGATTTTACATTTGACAGATTTTGGAAAAAGTAAGACAATGAAGGGACATTTTTGAATCAAAAATTATACTATATAATAATTTCAAATGAAAAAGCGCTTAACATTAATAAAATAGATCATTCGTGCCACCTGTTACTTCTAGAATATTTACGAAGTCTAAAGAATCATTCATTCATTCGTTCATCTTACTGACTATACTAGTAATTATAGTGTAACACTGTCTCGTTTTCAGGAGTTGCTTAGTGGCCGGTCCCCACGCCGCGGGACACGGTGCGATGAGTCCCGCAATAACAACACTACTGGACGACCGAGATCGTCCCGCTCTGCTTCACCCAGGTCACACGACTTGACCATGTGTGGAAGACCTTTATCTCTGCCAGGTGAATTATAATTTTAGTTTTCGAAAAGGTAGTGCAAACTCAAGCAACTTTTAACTTAGGAAGGCTACGATGACGTGTTAAAAAGTAAGATGACGTGTTGTTCGAGCGAGAAAGAGCTGTGTTGCGTGTATAGCTGTCCCTCTTTCTCGGAGGTGTTGATGAAATGAAGAGGGACTTATGATACTTTATATCAAGATTAGCTGTTGCCCGTGACTGCGTCCGCGTACATGTCGATTATTGCAGTAAAAACTACCCTATATCCTCCTCCAAGAATCTGTCTATCTACTTGCTAAATTTAATTAAGATCCGTTTAGCCGTTTGGTCGTGAAAAGGTAACAAACAAACATACATACAAATAAACGGAGTTACTTTCGCATTATGCAATCATTAAGGATTATGCAATCAATGGTCAGCTTATGTTCTGTGGTAAATCTATAGCGGACAAAATTCTAATGCATTTTATTGGTAATTACAGGAGAGAGTCACCTCCGCAACGCCCTCAGCAAAAAGCAGAATAATCAGTCGAACGAAAAGAGCGAGAGGTCCGAAAGATTCTCTCTTCTACAACATCCTCGACCTTTACGAAGACCACACAGTACCAGGAGAGACGAGGATAGCGTGCACCTCGTCCAGGATTGCGATAAGTAACATATACAATTGCCAATGAATAAGGAAAAATGTATTGTATGTCAAAGGGATGTGTTCTATATTAATGATAGGCGAAATTGGGCGTTATGTGTTGTACGATGACCTTGACCTTTAGAACTAAAGTTCAAGATAGTACTTAAAATTTAACATATATCTGGAGATTGTGATGAATTTAAACCTTTGAATGTTTGAGAAATAAAAATATTTAGTTGACCTTAGCCAGGGTAATGTGACCTTGAGTTAAGGTCAACTAAACGTTAGTTTGAAGGTGAAGGGCAGCTATAAAATGTGGTCAGAAGTTCGATGTTTACTGTAAAGTTAATGTTACGGAATTGAAATTTAAAATATAAGCGGCTGTATATATCTATTTGAGATGAAGTGTCGGCTGTCTCTTTCCATTTTACGAACGATTCCGATTGTGCTCGAACTGCCGCCGGTTATTTACCTCTAAAGGGTTTTAAAATATATTGCTCGGAATGCTTCAAATATAAAAATAAGATTAAAAATGTTAATAAAGAAAATATATTAAATGAAAAATGACGAAAAAATATGTTGACACGTAAATAGTGATTAATAGAAGAGATGCACAATACAAGAAGCGAGATTTAGGACAAATAGCCAAACTTCCAATATGTAGCAAGAGATAGAATTAATTAGGAAACACGATTCTGTGCTTACCAATTTTAGAACATTTAGTTTTTAGACAAATTTTTGAGACTACCTCAAGTAAAAAACGAAATACACTTTCACTTTTTTTGCGGCATAACTATGCGACATTTTGGCTGTACACGGTATGAATACTCCACTTCCAGTTGTACTATAATCCGGCTATTCTTTTGTACCGTACGTATTGTGGACGTCCGAGTAAGATCAGTTTATTTATTTGATAAGTGTAGCTTCCGAGTGTGTTTGTATTTTTTAAATTTGGCTCTAATTATTTTGAATATATATTTACATGAGTTTTGCCGCAAGTTATTGTCCTATGACAAAACTAAATTGTCTAATACAAAAAATGAATTTTGCGGCATAGTTAATTATCCATTTTGTCGCGTTGTTACATAATATTATTGTGTTGTTGCCGATTTTGCCGCAATAATGTCAACAAATCCGTATTAAATGCTTACAGTGGTATGAATAATTATGCAGTCTCATTTTGGCCCTTACCCTGCCAAAAGGTTGCCGAGCGCTGATTTACATGATACGTAGGATCCAAGTGTGATTTGACTTTACATTTTAACGAGTTTTGCCGCCAATATTATATTGAAATGACATTTATAGACAATGTTTTCCTGTATGAAATTTCAACGATTCATGTAGAATTTTGCGGCATAGTTAATTAACCATTTTGTCGCGTTATTGCCGATTTTGCCGCAATAATATCAACAAATTCCTATAAAATGCTCACCGTAGTATAATTCGCAGTCCTACCAAATTAGTTGGGTTAGTCGTTTAGTGAATAGTATTATTGTTATAAATAATAAGCTTTATTAGGTAAATAATAGTATAATTAGTGCGAATCGCTGAATTAGCTCTAAAATGTGACTAAATAAATATTTTGTTGTTTCCAAACTTTTTTGAGACAAAAAATACATATTTTTGCCGCAAATAATTTTTTATTGTTTTTTTTAGGATAATGACATGTATAGACTATAGAATTATTGAGTTACCAAATTATTATACTAGTTCAAATTATATCCCACCATTATTTTTAGTCCAATTGTACTGTACAGTCAGTAAAATTATTAAGTTTGACGAAAATTCTGCTAAGGGATTTTTAAATAAATAATTAATAATATATTTGTTTTTATGATGCTGTCTGTACTTATGTGGTTTAGTTAGACCCTCATATATAATGGATTAAGGTATATATAATTTGATTGTTTTAATGTAAAATGTTTATATCGATTATAATAAAAACGAAACCCCATACATTTTTCGTTATTACAGCGCTATTTATCGAAGTCGATGAATTTGTCTTATTTGCTATTTATAATACTTAAAAATAGAATCGGAGACGTTTGTTGTTTTTTTAAATTGTCTAGCAGTATAATACACATTGGCCTTCCCCAAGGTTTTCAACATCACACTGTCCTGAGTTGACCTTGTCCATCGGTTGCCCACGACCTTTACCAGGGCCGTTGCAGTTGGAAAACTATTGGTCTTGAATTATTAGCATTTTTTGGTATTACAATATTGGTATTCTGCTAAATAATCTAACACCAATGGTTTTCCAACTATTGGTCTAAAATTTATTAGCAGAATACCAAAAATGCTACTGAGATTCAATTGATAAACAATTCAGATTCAATTGAGCCATCCGTAAATTAGCAGAATTGGGGCCCAGGTCGTCGGTCCATTCTAGCAGTGGAC
Source organism: Trisateles emortualis (assembly GCA_947095525.1). Taxonomy (NCBI): domain Eukaryota; kingdom Metazoa; phylum Arthropoda; class Insecta; order Lepidoptera; family Erebidae; genus Trisateles; species Trisateles emortualis. Next base: position 2,740,244 of record OX352740.1, on the reverse strand, counting down.
GTCTTGATGGATGGATGGATAATACAAATATTTTTTAATATAAATTGCTAGTACATTTATTAACATTTAAACACGTACTAACTCCCGCTCATCAGAGTTCTTCTCACTTTCTCTTACCGTTTGGTAAAATATGGTAGTCTACACTTGTTAAGACTTATTGTCACTTGGTTTAGAAGTATAATCTAGTCGAGTTTCTAGTCTAAAGCTTAAATATTAGCACATTAGTATTATACAATTACAATTTTGTTTTTATCTTACCACTAGGGGTCGCCCGCGACTTCGTCCGGGTGGTAATTTGGAATATTTTCCCCGATTTTGCTACATATCTTACTAATGCTCCGCTCCTATTGATCATAGCGCGATGTTATATAGCCTATAGCCTTCCTGGATAAATGCACTATTCAACAAAAAAATATTTTTTTAAAATCGAACCAGTACTTTCTGAGATTAGCGCGTTCAACCAAACAAATAAACTAACAACCAAACTCTTCAGCTATATAATATTAGTATAGATTATAGTAGGCATGATGACTAATTTTTAAAAACAATAATGTATATCAAAATTATAGTATTATATGTTCATGAAGAAATGTAGCTCAAGATCTGTCTGCTTGTCTGTGCCTATCATCCAGCTGTGGATATCCTGTCCTGTCTCTGTGGGAGGTCTACTTTTGGGCTTCTCCCGAGGAAGTTCGAAAGTAGACCTCGCTTCTGAGCTGCCCTTATCCATTGCTTTTACCAGGTCATCAATATGACCTGCAAGAAGGCCTGCCTATCTTTATCTTTAATATAAAACCATAATTAATGAAGTTATTCCTTACTGTCATCATGCTTTAGGTTCATGTCACATCGGCTTCGATAATAGCACTGGTAGAGTATAATATAACATGTTCTTGTTCTTTAAATATAGGAAAATAACTTAGAAAAATACCATTTTTATTTGTATATGTAGTTTATAAATATGTACGTAAATATTACCTATTATTGGGAATTGGAAATTTCTTTGTTATCGGCTGAAATACAATTTTGGCGTACCTCATTTGATGTGTCTTCGAATTTTATTGTACTTATAATATATTTTTGTCGTGAGCTTAGCCAAAATTGAGCATCCGTGCGTCAGCGCTATAGAAAATTATTTAATAATGTTTTTATTTTGTTTGTAACAATTTTCTATAGCTCAACTGCTTCAGGAAAGGACTAAATACACATAAGGCCCTTCTAATATCCTTGAATCCAAGTGAACACCATGAAATTGTAGACAAGTCCTATTTTGTATGTGATCCCATTTTGTATGTGATCCCATTTTGTATGTGATCCCATTTTGTTAATGATCCCAATTTGTATGTGATCCCATTTGTTACATAAAATGAGTAGTGATTGATTTCAAATTGTAATTTGAATTTATTTTTTATTACATTTTGCCCGAGGTCCCGTATTGTGGATTTTATCATTTTTATTGTGGTTATTACACATCGTGTTCCCATTTTGTTTATTATTTTTGAAGCAGTTAAACTAAAGAAATTGTTAATATATTTTAATGTTAATTGTTGTATCATTAGAGACATTGTGTTGGTGCTCACGATGTCACGAGTCACGGCTGTCGAGCTTACACGTGTTGATCTGTGTCGATAACTTGTATATTGCGTTGTTTGTGTATATTTTATTTATTTCTATGAAAAAATATAACTAGGTAAACAGATAAAAGTCGTATAAATTTCGACATATTCAAAAGACAACTCCTGTCGTAGGGAACAAGCAAGGGATTTTACTAAGTCACAATTTAAGGACACAAAGTACCCACACTTATAATTCACTAAATTGTAAACTGGGTAAAAGCTGTATTGGTGTCGAATTCGGTTTCTGACAAAAATCTTTGTAAAAAATGAAATCTAAGAGTATGTACTTTCATAGGGTTCAAGCTCAACCCAGTTAAATTTAATCAAAATCGGTTAATATGGTTACTAAACAAGTTAAGTTTTTAATGTTTGCGAATTAACTTTGCTGTCAGCAAAAGAAACATTACTATTTATGGCAAAACTGCCAACTACTATAGCATTATAGGAGTGTGACGTCACAATACAACAGTTTTGTCTCTGACTAATTCCAATTCCAAAGCTTGTTCTTTTGCAAGTGATTTAATATTAGTTTTTTTTAAACTAATTAAAAAGAATAAATAAATAAATAAATAAGAATACCTACTCAAAAAGCCTATTTCGAAAACTAAAATTTAACACTCGGGTTTAAAAATTGACAGGTGTTGCCAATAGTAAAATTCTTTTATATATCTGTTTACCTCGTTAAATATAATATGAATTTAATTATGTATTACATTCCTTAATACTCGTCTAGTTGAATAAGTTTATGATAAAAATGATTTTTAGACATCACAAAAATGATAATTGATATGTTTGTTATATGAAAATGCTGTACACGTTACAGATGTAGTGCACAAGTGTGTGCGCAAATTCAGGTGCATTAATAATTCCCTCATTCTAATAGTCCAATGGAATCCGATACGGTCGGAGAGAGATCGTAGGACCAACGGTTTTCCGAGGCATGGGGGTGTAAATACCACCAATGTCAAATTCTTCCACCAAATTCAGCGTTTCCAGGAATAGTGACATCTGTGTTTTTTATGTTGAATTTCGTTGTTTGTTGTGGCGTTATTCTATTGGCCTGATAGATGGCGCTACAGTACTCACCTTATAATTTTGTTACAGCAATAGTCTAATCAATTCTCATTCCTGTGGTAATTGTTCCAGTTAACCAATGTACAGTTAAATAGACGGTCTTCTTAACTATCCTGTTGTTATACTATTATGTATTGTAAATATTATGACGGGTGATTATGATTCATACAAGCTTAGATGGCAAGATTTTATAGACCTTATGAACAACGATTTTCAGCGACAGCAACGCGTTACTACGTCCAAATAAGGTCTTATATCTGTTTAAAACGATAGGGGTAGTGTCAGAGTAGGAAACTAACCGACAGACTTAGTTTATAAGAGATGTGACTTTGATCTCTGGTAGTAAATAAATTACCAATGTAAGTTTCAATTTATTGAATGTATATGTACTAATCAAATGATTTATCACCTGTTACTTCTCAACCCATAAACGTCCCACTGCTGGGCACGGGTCTCCTCCATAAATTTGGAGGGATATTAGCCTACTTATACCACGCTGGCCAGACGGGTTTGTATAGGGTTTTATTTCGAGTTTTCCTTCTCTTGCAGTGGATATTGTCTGCCGGACTTACTCCCTAATCACCTGTTAACGGTGAAGGAAAATAAAGTGAGGAAACCCACATGTATTATAGGAAATTCCAAAGAAATGTCTGATTCACCAACCCGCATTAGGTCAGCGTGTGTGAATTAAGGCCTGAACCCTCTCTCTCTTGATAGAGGAGAGGAGACACGTGCCCAGCAGTGGGACATATATGGGTTGCTATTATCATTATAGTCTCCTCCCGCTTGATTAGTACATATACGGTACTATGAACTAGTAAATAATAAGCCATTCTTTTCCGATTCTTTGCAGTGGCGCTGGCGTCTGCTAAATGTAGATGATCCGTAGGTATTGTAAGTAATACGATTCATAATCACCCATCTTTGTATTACGGCTGGCGTTAACAAATAGGACAGGACAAAAGGGCATTTCAAAGATGTTTTAATAATTCTAAGTACACTATAATGAAATAATAAAATTTTCGTAGGGCACCATACTAGCGAGAAAGCCCGACTGGGGACGGACCTCTACCTTACAGAAGACCACAGCCTAATAACACACATAAGTGTAGTTGTGCTCTTGTGAGTGAGTACAGGTCTCCAGCGCTCATTTAGGGATGCGTTTTGAAAGATTTTTTTTCCTATCCCGAGGATACTCCATCTTCAAGCCCTGGTAGCGGATCCAAATGGACGCTTGCAATACCAGTTATACCAGCTATGTTATCAGGCGGGCCGTATGTTTGTTGTCACCCAATCTGCAGCATCTTTCAGCGTGTTTTGGTCTATTATATCTATTCCTAAAAATGGGAATCGTGCCGAATGCCTGTCCTGTTAGACACTCTGTAAACTACAGTTTCATCAGCCGATAATTTAATCGGTTAAAATAATCGTTGTATTGTGCGAACACGCATTTAAACTATCGGCCGATACAAATTCTGCAGTCTGCAGGGGCTCGTTAGCCGTCAGCCTTAGTTCGTATCGATTTATCTATAACCAAAGATTAGGCCAATGTTTATATTCGTGTTTATGTTTTGTATATATTGTAATTCTGGTCATTCGCTGGTCGATATATCCAGATTGTCATTAGGTTTAATAAAGAAATATTTGATTCTGATTTTATGAGTTTTTTTTCTGATCAATAATTATTAAAATTTATATTATTTAATTAGAGTAATATTTGTACCCCTCTTTGATTTAATTTTGAGTAATTACGTGTCCATCATCATGGTTATTATCAGCCTATCAGTAGACACTGCTGGACATTGGTCTCTAGGTGCACGCTACTTAGCACGATTCTCGGCTTCTCGCATCCAGCTGTTCCCAGCCATGTAAGGTGAACGTGAACAATATCAATCTTTAGGATTAATATTGTAGGAAATAATACAACAAAAGATTTTATTTATAATTTTATTAAATTAATTATTTCTATAACTTTTTACATATAGTAAATTATATGTGCCACGTTTTGTCAATTACATTGAATAATGCTGCCATGTCACATCAGCAGTAGTCATAATAGTACCTAATGTTTGCCTCTACGATCAGACACGAATGGCTGCTCGCTACGACAAAGAGCGTCGGTCACTACACACTCGATACTGAACGAACGAGTCCGCCTTCTCGCTAAACGTCACTAAATGCGCCGCCATTTTGAGAAGACGAACGCGCCAGTCGGTCGTGAATGAATGAACTAATCTCGCCAGTTTCATTCACTCAGAGGTGTGAGCTTGCGGCAGCCACGCATCAACGTCGGGCGACGTGCCTCCGCGCACAACTTGGTCCAAGAATATATTTTTTTATGAAATAATTTGTATAAAAATTTTGGCTCCAATATTTACAAATGCACTGATATTTTTTTTACAACGCCGGACTAATTTTACAGCGACTAAGTTGGGTAAACGGTCGCAGAGGCACCTCGCTCGCCGCCGACGCTCGAGGATTTTTATTGCAATTTCATTTCTAATAACACATTTCTTATCTAATAAGAGGTGCGCGCGTACAGTGCGCGTACATTTCTAATACCCTATCGTTACAGTGATACACCATCTTAACAATAGAGCGTACTAAGCGCTCGGAATTATGCTACAAGTGAATAAAATCGGAAGATATAGCAAAACAAAGTCACTGTAGCAATAGGATACAGATAAAACGTAGTAATGAAGAGACAACACCGAAGGCAGAGCTGACCGGTTCCGTCACTTACGGCGCCCGCGCGCTACTACATAACTTTACTATATTCGTATTCTGACAATAGCTTCTCCCTGTTTCGTGTTTTAAAATTAACGTTTAGAATATTAACACACAAGTTGAGGGGCTTATACAGAATTTGTACTCTTAAAGCGTCCCGTCGCCGCTGCACCCATGATACACTCGATTGTAAAATAACGATACATCACTACGTAGTGTCCAAACTATCGTACTTGCAGGCAAGTGAGTTGATCGAAGCTAAACACTGGTACGATATAAAACGACAAAGCACTGTTCTAACAATAAATTAAATATTTTTTGTGATACATAAATAATAACCGAATGATAAATAAATTTCTGTTCATATAAATATTCTGACAGAGGCATAGGTCTGAGCGTCGAAGTCAGCCGACGTCACGAGTGACGTCACTCGGCGCGACCACGCTCGCTTGTACAGCCTAGACTAACTTAACAACGTTCTTAGATGGTACTCAGTCAACTCGCGACAATTACGTCAAAGTAATATGAAAACAGCTGGATGGACTCGTTTATCGATGTAGCTTAACAAGTTATAAAACTTAAGTGACTTAGAACACATTAAAACAAGATACTGTACATTTTTACAATGTGATGTGAGCAGCGTATAACATGTAACTCTATGGCGGCAGTAGACGATTGAGCAAACAACTGTCAATGTCAACAATGAACGAATGAAATAATTGAGTGAATGAAACAAACCGTCGTTCACACATGGTTTTTCATTCGTTAATTTATCGGGTTATGTTTGTTCGATCGTACACTACCGACGTATGATATAGTTTGTGTTGGTGTAAGCGAGCGTGTCGCGAGAGTGCGTGTCCGTGGGCGTCACAGTCGTGAGTGAGTATTGCGCCCGACATCGCGATTGGACAATAACCCGCCATCGCGCATACAACACAATTTACCTTAAGAGATCAAACTGTCATTAAAAACAAACTTTATACTTACAAATGATAATACGTTTACAACTATCCTTATTATAAACATCCATATCTAAAACAATTTACAATAATATTTTATGCAAATTATATTTAGATAAACGTAACTTATTCGGTCGGCCATTAGAGTGAGCTCTGAAGTATGGCCCACCGAATTCTGATATATATTTATTTGAAAATAATATAATACAATGAAAGTTCAGTCGTTCATCACAAAAATGAATCAACAAGTTATTACAAGATACAATAGTTTATAACAAAAATATATGTGTACTCATCTAGATGTTATCTTGTGAATTTTGTATTGAAACAATGTATTGTCCAGCTTTACATTCCGTGTATAATATATTATTTTTTTTGGTACATGAATGTCCACATAATATAATCGCAACTAAATATCTGTGTCATTACAGTGGCAATAAGAAAAATAAAGATATAAATATTATATATATATAAAAAGAAATATCTTGGTAGTACCATTGACCCCAATAGATTTTAGATGATGGTCACATGCACAGTGAAAAGGTTAAAAAAGGCATATGATTTTTAGTAAATAAAATTACGTAATCGAAAAAATATTTTTAAAATGCCCAAATATATTTTGTATGTAGATCTACAGTCAACAAAAAATATCTGTGAAGGCCACTCTCAACAATGATAAAAATCTTTTTATGGCCGCTAAAATAAATTAAGTATTTCTAATTAGGCTAAGCTAATTGTATAGCATAAACCTAATTAGAAATGCTTCTTTATTTAGGCCACAAAAAGATATAAATTTTGCTGGTGTGTCCTGCCGAGATATTATTTTTGCTGAGTGGGTACCAATAAGATATTAGTCAGTAGTGACACATTTACTCAGTCGATCGCGTGTGACAATGAAGTGAGATCATTAATTATAATTCAATATTAATACTTAACAATACGATGGTTAGTGGGTGATGTGTTAACGAGTAGTTGGACGTTATGCAATTTTAGACTATAAAACTAAAGCGATAAAGTCGAAAATAACATAAAAAAAAACATTTCATTACAACATGTCTACAACTACTGCGTATTTAAAAATAAAAAGTACATATGAGTAAGTGAATGATTGTGATCAACACTAACGCAGCCATTTCGCTAGTTCTAAGAGTGAATACGACATTGGCTGTGATTTAAAGTATACAACAATATGGCGTAATGTCGTAATGCCTTAAGATATCTTCAGATATAAGAGATATTTACTGCGGCTTCGCAGCGGCAGCTTATATCTGGATATATCTTTATTATACTAATATCCCAGGGTAGGCATTGTCTATTCTACCCAGAGCAAAGTTTAGAGTTGATTTGTGATTTACAAGCAAATAACATGATTAAAATATTAAAAAAAAATATGTATATAATGCCACTGCCAGGTCACGCTTATGTCGATCAACGTTATAAAAACTAATTCTCATAGCCGATTAACTGTTAGTACCTGAATTTAGATGAAAATCCTCGTTACAAAAAAAATACTTAATAATTAAAAACAAATATTTTTTGGTGGGCTCCCTTTGTTTTATGTTAAACCCAATTATAAAAAGTTTACTCCAAATCGGCGCATCATTCACAGATCTAATTCTATTTGATTAATTTTTACAAGAAAATAATTATATACAAAATATAAAATTGATATATCTATACAACATACGCTATATTAGCAATTGTTTTTTTTTGTGGAAATAAACAACAATAAGTACCTAAAGAGTTTTTTCAAAAACGTTTTTCTTTTCTAAGACCGTTAAAATTTATATTCGAATATGTCCGATAGAAAAATTGAATAATAAATACAAAAATAACATGGTCATTTGCAAATGTGGGCGAGCAAGCCCTGTTTATTTGTACGAGTTGTTTCAGTAAGTGATAGGCCCCCCCAAGGTGTACAATAAAATGTATGATATAAAATATAAAGTATTAAAATTATTAATAGTGACATTATGTAGATAAAGATTTGCACACATTGCGTGTTTTCAACACAGTGGAATATGTGACGTCAATGTGCGTCACGTAATGGAATACACATCGCGTCACCGAACTACACAATATTGCAACTCATCCAAACGAGCCAGGCTCGGGTACAATTAAATAGAAAGAAAAAAGAAAAAAAAAAAACAAATACAAATTCGTCTGAAATGTGAAAAATAAAACTTTGAATATAAATTTTTGGCAATTTTGTACTTAGTGATGGTTCGCATAGGTGTAGTGTGTTCACGTGTACAGTGTAGTGTAGTGTGTATGCGTGTCCGTGTGTGTATGTGTTTGTGTGTGTGTTGTGTGTGGTGTGTTGTGTGTGGTGTGTCGTGTGATGTGTGTGTGTGTGTGTGCGGCGCGGGCGCAGGTGTTGTCGTCGCCGAGTCACTCTGTCCGTGCAGCCGTCGGCGTCACGTCCGGTCACAGAAACAACTTTCGCCTTAGTACATGTATCAACAAAATGTTCTACGTTTGTTTACGTTATCGAGTTATAATAACGTCTAGTGGCGAGCCCATGTTGGCTCCGCTCGCCCCGCGCCGGCACCAGCTCACCTGCAATACGACCAACAGCTTTCTTTAGTTAAAGTACTTGGAATCAGTAAATAAATAGGCATAGTATAATAGCAATTTCAGATCAAATAAAGAGTGCTTGAGAGCTTTTCACAGTTCATGGAAAAATGGCGTGAAATGAGAACTTGCCGTCCGGCAATTTTATTTTCAAAATAGCGCTTTGAGGATATTTGATACTTCAGGATATTTGATTTGAGGATAATGAGGATTTGGTGAATAAAGAATGTGTTAGTGAGGATTTGGTGATTAAGAATGTGTTAACTAACACATTCTTTATTCACCAAATCCTCATATTTCCTATCTTAACATGCAGATCAATGGGGGTCTGCGGGTCCATCCCAAAGGTTCTAATGACAAAAAATCTGTGGACCCACGGACCCCAATAGGTCTGTACATTAAGATACACTTTATAGGAGCGCATGAAAATAGTAGTAGCGATACGGTACCTAGACCCTCGTGGAGCGAGCGGCGCGCCGGGGCCGCGGCGCGGACGTGACGTGCGCGAGTGACGTCACGAGCGGCGAGCGCGCGCGCCGTCGCCGCGGCACGCCCACGCCGCTGTCGCCGCTGTGAGTGCTGTGACCCGACACCAGCGACTCGCTGTCGCTCTGGTTCGACGTGTAGCCGATCACGTCTACCTCATCTGGAAACAACGGAAAATGGTCGGTGAATTACTGTGGAATAGATAAAGTATATGTAGGCTTTATATTTATTGCCCATGATTGGACAACAGACAACATACATCGTTTTTTTTCCTATGGGCAACGCAACGATATTCCGATTTTTTTACTAATGGGCAATTGTATATTTTTAATATTTATTTTACCTGAACAAATAGATTTAATAATATATTACTAAACAATATTACATTTTAAATTGAAGCCCAAAGCAGACATAATACACAAAATATTCTACGACAATTATTTCAAAAGTATCTTTTTTTTATACTACTTGGGTGGCAAACATACGGCCCGCCTGATGTCAAGCAGCCACCGCAGCCCATTTTTTATACCAGGGCTTAAAGATGGATTATCCCTGGAACAGAAATACGTTTCTTTCAAAACGCATCCCTGTGCACAGGTGTGTGCACAATCAAATATGCGCTGAAGACCTTAATAAAGGTATCTTAATAAAAAGTTTGAAGACTCCAATTATCCGAACTGCTGTCGACATAAAGAGTACTCATTCAAAAGCAGATATAACGTACGGCTCTCATATCACTTTCAATGTTTGTATACGTGTCAGTAGTTGGCAGGTGGCCCAATTCCCGAGACCCTCTTGTTATTCACTGCACTCGGGTCGCCAAAAATCCAACGAGCGATGCTTTACAGCACTTTAAAATTTCGCGTTTAATTAAAACGCGCCCGAAATTCGTGCGAGCAAAAAAATGTACCGCCTTAAAACGCCTATGCATTTTAGTATTAAAATTTAATTTGTGTATACATATAATGTGTAGGGTAGGTGCGTTTAATTAATTGTTTTTTCTGTTAAAATTTTAAGGAATAATATATTTAGATACCTAAAGGCATCGCCAGCCGATGGCAAGTTGGGTAAATTGAGGATAGGAAAAGTATAAGCTGTCGATACGATCCAGAGCTCCACATTAGTCATATCTTCCCTCGACAGCAATTGTTAAAAGAACAGTTCAAACTGTGATATAAAAGCTCGCAAGCTTTTGTCTGTATAATCTCGAATAATCAGTTAAGTATGTATGTACATAAGTCTAGTGAGTGGACTAAAGGACCTCCACCTTACAGAAGACTACAGCCAAATAACTACACACAGCTATGTAGTTGTGTGCCTGTGTGTGAGAACAGGTCTCTAGCGCTTATTTTGGAAAGCGTTTTGAAATAGTAACCCTGACTGCTAAACTGCAGGTCGCAACTTCGATTTCCATCGAGGACAAATATTTGTGTGCTGAGCATGATTATTTGTGGTGTCTGGATATTATTTAAATGATTATTTGTTGTGTCTGGGTGTCAATTTAATGATTATTTGTTGTGTCTGGATGTCTTTTATCTTAAATTATGTATAAGTATTTTTAAGGTTCTGTCGGATATGCGTGTGTTAACCCAAAATATTATTAAAGCTATAGGCATTGGCTTTTAGCAATTCAACAAGATTAATCGCCTTAAACTACTACATCATGAAAATTTTGCAAAGAAGTTTTATCTACTGAATCTTAAGCCTCAATGTTATTCAAGAACCTATTACTTTTCTCTTTGTACCCATAAAATAGTCTTGTCTATACGCTTCCAACACTATCTTTTCAGTTCGTTTACGGTAATATGTTCTCCCTTTATGCATCTCAAAGAACGTACCAGCAATATGATAGAAATTTTCATTTGATTATTATTTCTTTTAAGCTTTATATATATTTGCTACTGCAATTTTTTCTTTAGCTTTGATGTTTTATCTTTTATATAACATCGTATTAAAATTATAATCAGGTTCTATGTTATGAGACAAATAGGGTACTATACAAGCGCGGAAGCCGGACTGTGGAAGGACTTCCATCTTTGTCGACGTAGTATTGTTTCTGTGCGTAAGTAAGTGCAGGTTTTCAGCACTGAATTATGGATGTATTTTTATAACTGTTATCACAAATCTTTGGTACTATTAATTTGGGTCAGCATCACGCGAGTAATGACCAGGTTTTTCAAGCGTCTATAGGCTACGGTAACTGCTTACCATCAGGCGGGAGTGGCGGGACGTATGCTTGTGTGTAAGTACGACGCAAAAACAAAGGAGGTTCTCAAGTCCTTCCTAACTTATTTTCCACACAGGACAAAACTTTGTGTTATTAATGTTTGTAGGTACCGAGTTTGGGTGTAATTTGTGTCCGTGAATGGTATGTTTGTAAAGTCCCCCGCGACATAGGACTTGTCTTTAAAAGAATAAAATCCTAAAGTATTTTTTGGCTTCTTGTTTCGTCGGTTATTTTTTTCATTAGACTTATTAATATAAATAAAGTGTTTAATATTAAGGTAGGGTATCTTATTATCTTGTAAAAAATGTAACTTAACAAAGCTTTTGTCGAATATAACTGGCGTAACGAGAAATGTCACTGGGCAATTTTGAACCTTAGCTGATGAGAATAAGATGTAAATTGCAAAACAAACACGCTTCGACTTAAGTAATTTTTCCACTGTAAGTGCGATTTGTAAGCAAAGAGGAAAACATATTATACAGGGGCCCCTCATGAAAAAAATCAACAAGCTGACATAAGTACCTTATTTTTTCGTTGTTTCAAAGCCCGTCCTTAGGCTGCGGTTCCACTGAGGCGGATCGAAACGCGATTCACCAATTACATGGCTTGAAATCCACACACCTACCTCTTTTCACAGCTCAGCCCTCGCTCCGATTAGTGAATCGCGGTCCGCTCCGCCTCAGTGGAACCGCAGCCTTATATTCGAACGCGAAAGTTCGCTAATGAACCGCAACGAATTCCATTCGACTGATACCACGTTGTGTGCATTAGATATTGGCTTTTTACTTGCATACTCATATACACAAGTAAAAACCAATATACCTTTGGAAAGGTAAAGGTAAATAGAAAAGAGGAAATATAATTGAAAAGATGATCCGAGATAAAAGGGGATTGGAAGTTGTTTACAAAATTTTCTGTTTATAAAGTGTCAGTGTTCTGACGGAGTTAGAGAGGAGAGAGAAGATTATAAGAGATACATGTAGAGGGGAAAGTAACTCCCTCTCATTTTTTTTAAATCAAATGCCTAGTGGCTATAGTATTTAAGAGAGGTAGGGCACCATACTAGCGGGCAAGCCCGACTGGAGAAGGACCTCCTTACAGAAGACCACAGCCAAATAACTACACACAGCGGTGTAGTTCTCCAGAGCTCATTTGGGGATGCGTTTTGAAAGAAACGTTTTCCTATCCCGGGGATATTTAATCTTAAAGCACTGGTGTAAAAAAAGGCTCGGCAATACGGAAGTAATACCTCTGGTATTGCAAGTATCCATTGCCATCTGAGTTTAAGTATGATTTTATGCACAAGTGGCGTAATGGTTGAGTTGGTGGTACCACGTCACTGAGACTGCGCCCAGTATTGTGGGTTCAATCTTTATACAGGACAAAAAAATATGTGATCCACAGATAGTTGTACCACGCTCGGGTGTTCCTTGTGTCAGTTTATGATTAAAATTGGTTAAATGGTTTCGGAGATAATCGTGAATGAACATCGTAAGACGAGATTATATGTATATACATAAAATATTAATATATTTTATGTATATCTTAAATATGATTGAAAGAAATCAACTTGAGATAATTCTCAAGTTGATTTCTTTCAATCATATTTAAAAACTAATTAGTAATATAACTCAATTGTAATACTTCAAACAACCATCATTTACAAACAGTCATACATATATAATTTTCTCCACAAACCCTTCCACGATAGATCGATTGAAAACTAAAAGGGAAAAACCATTTCGTTTCACCAACTTCTTTAAGCCTATACCTATCAAACTTGTATAAAAATATATTGAAGAGAAAAGTTAAGCGCCGTTACTAAAGGGAAAAATAGATAAAATTCGTACCTTATTTTCCTTAAGGCTTTGACCTCTCAAAAGGGATATAATTTGTATTTGAGAGAGCGCAAATTTTATTCGACAGAAGAAAAATATGTATTAAAAATTATCTTGACTATTATTTGGAAAATAGAATACGTCTGACATGTGAAGCTTGAAATGTAGAAGGTTTAAAATCTTTCTGTTAATAATAATCTATCTATGTAGCCATAATATATAACAAACTTGTTTTTGCATCAGTGACGTTTAGGTTTAGGTTCAGTTAAAAATCAGCGTCGAACATCAACTTAGATGTTTAGACCTATGCTGAACTGGACCTATTTGGCACAGCTCTGAGGCAAACACAGCATTTATTAAACTTGTCTTATTTTATGTCAATTTTTTTTGTTTCTTCTTCTTTTTTTAACTTGTTATATTTCAGTTAATATAGCTTGTGTTGTCTCCGTTTGTGTTCAAATAAATACTTTTTTATTCCATTTCAATAAATGTATACAAAATCGAAACAAAGCAACATGGCGTAGATACCTATACTTTTTTATTTTATCACGGTGACAGAAAACCACCCGGCTGATGGTAAGCAGTTACTGTAGCCTATGGACGCTTGCAATACCTGGAAAAACTCTAGCATGTTGCCGACTGTGTGAAAATGTTATCAGCCACGGCCACTAAACCCTAGGCGAATGGGCCAGTCGCATATGACATCTACCTCGCCCTTCAATTAAATAAAAGCGTGATAATACATCACGCGAATGAAGAGGTGGTGGCCGTGTGGGAAAGTAACCGACTTGGACGCAAGAGGTGCGAGTTCGATCCCGGGCGGAAAATTTCACTTTGTGGAGTTTATAGGTACCTACTAATCATATGATTCGCCATCTGCTAACGGTGAAGGAAAACATCGTGAGGAAACCCACATGTCTTAGAAGTAATTCTAAAGACATGTCAGATTCACCAACCCGCATTAGGCCAGCGTGTGTGAATTAAGGCATAAAACCCTCTCTCTCTCTTGATAGAGGAAAGGAGTGCCCAGCAGTGGGACATATGGTTGCTATTATTAATACATCACGCCAGTATACAGCATTCATTTAAATAAACCATGTACATACATATTAATCCAATTATTCCTCAAAATCCACCAAATTTCCTTCTCAATCTATGTCAAAACTGTAATATATATCTACTCACAAATAGCTAAAACAAATAGTGTGGTTTCAGCTGGAAACACCGCACCTGAGCCCTCAATACGGCGATCATCAGTTACACAGTTGCAGTCTACCGGCATCGCTTGACGAATTACATTGTTGTAGTTGTTTCTTGTCCAATTTGTGTTCTATAAATCATCAGAATAGTCTTTGCAAACTGACTTCGGTTACTGGAGATCAATCAAATACGCGGGGTGTATACACCCAGATTCGGGAAGAATGATTCAGAATCTAGGTGTTTTAAAAAATTGAAAAAAATTGTGATTCATAAATATGAATCACATTTTTTTTTGTCCAGTGTGAAGATCGAACCCACAACATCGTGCACAGCAGGCGTATAATGCGGCTACAGTGCACATATGTGTGCACAATCACAGGTGCATCTATTCCTTCACTCTTTTTGTCCGATGGGGGAGATCAGACGGGAAACTATTACAAAATAAACAGGTTTTTTCTTTAACTCTTCCTCTTTCTTCTTCGGTTGTACACTTCATTTGCATGCTCTTACACTTGTATCTTTCTCTTCTACCACACTAGGTTTGCTGGTAGCAAACTCAATCTTGAGTTTAGCTCGCCTTTGTACATGCTATTTTTATGTCTTTGTTTTTTTTTGTAACTATGTACGGTGGGCAACTGAGATGGCTGTATATGAAGATTAGTTTTGTAAGTGTTTCTTTCAATGTATGAATTTGTGTGAAATATATTTTAATCTGTAAGTTTAGTCCAATTGTATTCTGGTACAAAATTTCACAGAAATCTCAACAATGGTTTTCTTAAGAAACAAATCTTCATACAGCGGCTCTGAGCCTCTAGACAAGTGGCATAAGCGATAGTCGAATCGAAAAGTTAAAAGATAAAATGATGACATTATATTGTAAGTCTACAATATAATGTCGTTAACTTACGTCAAATACATTTACTAATATAATAATATAATAGAATTTGACGTAAGTTTACGACATTATATTATCGTAGACTTACTTCAAATCCCATACATTTATTTTTTTGACTTTTCGATTCGACTACCGCTTATGCCACTTGTCTAGAGGCTCTGTACAGCCATCTCTCATCGTGGGTTTTTAGTTTTTGCTTTGACTTCAAAATAGCTTGAAAAGAACTTTTCAGTAAAAAGTTCTTTTTAAAAATATGTACCAAACTCAAAGACTCGATGGAATACTAGCTAACAAAAAATGACAGAAACATTCGCGTAGACGGCATCGACATTTTGACGTCCTCTCCGATCCACACTTCAATCTCTATATGCAAATTCGTAACTGCAACTACGCTGCGGTCTTCATATCGATCTGAGCAGCTTTGGTACCATCATAATCTGATATACAAACAGTTTTTCAATACATACAGACAGCCTCACCCCCTACCCCCACTTCCCTCCTCTTAAGGCACATCACAAACAGTCGCAGTAACGCTAACACAGTTTTTTGTACCATCCTATTCAATTTCTGGCGGAAATAAATTCTCGCGTCGAAAAATTGCGGTGGACTCCATATTTTTGTGTATAGCGAGTGATTCATGTGTCATGTGTACTTTTATAACAACTTGTGCAGATATTCAGATATAGACTTTGCCAGAGTTAAATTGAAGGCCCTTATCGAGATAAAAAATATCCTTTCTTTTAAGTTGGATAAAACTGCACACAGTGTGCAATTTTTTATTAAAATTGGTTATGTAGTTTAGGAGTCCATAGCGGACAAACAACGTGACACGTAATTTATATTAAGAAGATTACGTCTGAATTCGAAGCCGTTACGATATGGTACGGTTTCAGTTTTATATCTACGTATACAGCTTTATTGCAATACGGTATTATCCTTATTTTTTACGAACCAAAAGCTCAGAGGATTGTTAAAGATAAAAGGAAGTTAACATGATATAGGTATATGTATTTATATAATGTTGTTTCGTTTATCTTAGGAATAACTTAATCTTTGGAATTAGGTACTGATATTTAAAATATAGATAAGTCTGGTAAAATAGTGCTTTTTTGGTCGTCATATCAATTTGATGCAAGTTTCAGTCAACTCAAAAGACTGTTTGGAACTTATGTTCTGTCTTTTGTAATGTTACATACAAAGGGCCTAAAGTTTTATAGAAGTTTTGAAAGCCAATTGAAACAAAAATCCAGACGACCTTTCCCATCTGAATTCTGTCTGTAATTCAAGCCAGCGTGCCTCATGCATCGGTGCAACACAATCGCCCATTTTGCACTTTGAAATTCCTGCATTGCATACATTTATGTACTTTCGGTACGGTGTTCGATCAAAGGAATACCAGGCGTATATGAACTTTGTTTATTGCACTATCTACCCTGAATGTTTGGTATTTGTATTGATTAGGTACATACAAAGTCTATATGCTTGTATTAACTGGCTGCGCTGTGTCCCACGTTGGGCGCCAATAACGCTGTTCGTGCTTTGTTTTTGGTGTTTAATTAAAGCCTTAATAGAATGTGCTTCCAATCGTTTTGTAATCGTGTGTTGATTGAAATTTTGATCACTACCCTCGGTTAATTGAAAAGTGATAATGTTGTGGGAACTAGGGTTACTGGAAATGTTATGAGTTACGACGATAAAAATGTGTAAACGGTTACACATTTTTATTTCTTGATAATTTTTTTTTTCTTTATCTTCTTTAAAAGACAACGCCCGTACTAGGGAATAAGCCTGGTGTTGCGGTGCCTTTACAACCAAACAAATTACAAGACACAAAATACACCCTGACTCGATTTGACTCGGACTTCAGATATATACCAGATTGTGAACTTAAGTGTAAATACGTAGCAAACAAACATTCAACGATTTTTGCGCATTCTAAAAGTAACATACCCAAAAAACATTATATAGGTATTGTTACATTATACAATTTTGATCTGGTTACATAAGTAGCGTACGTGTGAGACTACTAAAAAACTCTTTACTTTCAAATATTTTTAATAACGTTCACAAGGTTCTATTTTACCTGTTAGAACGTCGACATTTCAAATTAACTGGAAATTTTAATTATAGCTCAAAGTATAAGTAATTTTGTTGAATAGAGTGCTCCGGAAAGGCGTGCAGTGCGCTGGACGGTCGGCGCGCGAATAACGCCATTTAACATGTAATGCAGGAAATTGGCGCGAACGCCATTGCGATCCGCTCGCTTGGTGCCGTTTGTGTTATAATTAGTCTCTACAAACTTATACCGGGGCTCGTAGGGACGCCATATGTCATGCGTTTCCTTCGAAAGTGGTTAAATGTTTTATGAAAGTTATTTTGTATTGCATCTACACTGGAGTAGGAGCTTGCCAGTTGCTAAACAAATTAATAAGCTGTGAATGTTTTTGAATATGTTTTATGTTTATTTTGAATATTGTAGTTGCAAATTGTGACATTATTGTTTAAAATGTGGTTTTGATATTTCAAGAACTTATATATGTTTAACATATTATTTATATTCAAGCTGTAACTACAAAAGTTAATGTATTTCTCGCATGTCTTGTAATTATCGACACTTTCAACAATGTCCATAATTTAAAGCAAATATTTGGCTACCCTCATACGAGTTCATATGAAAGGAATTAGAGACACGGCACATGCCAACTTGTTTGTACGGCAATTTGCGACTCGAAATCAGATTAGTTTAGAAATAAGTACTTTGATCTACAGACTTGCCAATTTAATTGACAATTTAATTGATTGCAGAATAGCTGTGATATATGATCAGATCATAATCTGAGTATACTTAATGAATCGAAACAATTTCTATCTCGAATGGGATTGAACTGAGAAGATTGCGAGATTGAACACGCCGCGAAGTGGTGACGAGGTAACCAACGATAGGAAGTAATCTTAAAGCAGTACGTAACAATACATGTTACAAAGCGTACCTTACCCCTTAAAAGATTATAAGCGTGACGCGTGACGGTCTGTTGGGCTCTTACGTCATGCAGTCACGGTGCCAAAATCCCTTGTATATCACGCATTTTGATATATTAATATGGCCATTAAACTGCGAGTCTCTTAATCTATTAGTTGATGTCTTCATGAATGTTTAATAGTGGTTGGTATTTAGGAATTGTTGGAGCTTAGTCGATGATAAGAGATATGCAAATGCTTGAGGGAAAATCGGTTTGGGGTTGTGCGCTGTGGGTAGGAATTAACATCTACTTGTGTTGTGTACGAGACTACGAGGTCGATAGTACAGAAATGGATTAGCTACATTTGGTTCATAGTATAACTAGATAATGCTTGCAGTTCCGCCAGTATGATGTCGGTCAACGCAATAAAAAAGGTGTCTTATGTAGCTATGTCTTTCCCCAGAATCCCATCTTTCTCTTTGCCTAATTTAATTAACCCAACAGCCTCAGTTTAGTCGTGAATAGGCAACAGAGTTACTGCCACATTTCAATGTTAAAGTTATATAGATTATCTTAAGACATCTACTCAGCTATCTGATTGAAACTAGCTGGAGTCTGGACTATTGCAACCAGACAACTGGTAAACTTACTTATATGTTTCTAAATACATAAAATATATTACAGATTACACCCAGACACTAAATAAATAAATGTGCTCATCACGCAAAGATTTGTTTGTTTGAGTGGAAATCGAACTTACAACCTCTGGCTTAGTAGTCAAGGTCACTCAATACTCGACCAACACGCCAGTCAAATAGATAACACTGTAATATAAATAAAAATATTCTCAAACATTAAACAGGACAAAAAATGGCGTCTATGAAAAGTCGATTGAATATTTTACTGCAAGAAAATTATACGGAAAATAAAATAGCGTTTCAAAAAGCACATGTATAATTAATGCGATATTTATGGCTATATTATACCGCGAAGACACCTGTCCCCGCCGAGAGCGCCGATAAATCTCTTTCTGATAATTTACTGATTGTTTGTCGTGGTACATAAATTTCCCCGTGACGTCAGAGGCCCTAGACTCCGACGTTTGCACCTCCACAACTTTTAAGTTATTTATTTGTTTTCCTTCAGGGAATTCATCCGACGATTGGCTGACAGAAGAGAATTCGAGATGACTTCCAATCTTTAATAAACAAGGAAAATATCAACAGTCAATGCGGGTATTCAAATAGAAAATATTTTTTCCTGTAGTCCCATGTTGGGTGCCATTAACGCTCGAACACTTCTTCATTTAAATATTTTTTACTTCATTACTTTTATTATGTTGGTATTTCGTACTTTCCAAAAGATTGACTGCATTGTGTTGCCATGTTTGCTAAATATAAAATCGTTCAGAAAAAATCACGCGGTTTATAAAGAGTCTTTGGTATATAAAAATATTTCAATTTCCAAGAAAATATCGGGTTGTAGGGAAAATACAGTAACCTATTTGCGTAAAATTAGGATCTCATAAGACATTTGACGCGTAAGGAAATTGAATTTCATTCAAATTGAAGGGTGAATTAGATCTTACAGTCAGGTTAGGGAAGGGAAAGCTAGTGAAGGGACGGTACTAAAACATTCAGAAAATCGTACTATCCAATTTAGTTAATTTGCCCTCTGAATTGTATTCTGATTTCTTGGAACGTTAATATTAGAACTCGCCCTTTCTCTTAAATTAGTTTCTGAAATGAAAGGCGAAGTTAGTTCATTAATTGTCGTACTTGAATGCTCGATAAAGTTATTTTCACTGCCTTTTTCGTGTTCACTGAATAGAAATAGAATCGATATTAGATAAGTTAGTTGTGTTGTATTGTATTCAATACAAAGTTACAAGCAACAATAAAGCTCCAATTTTGTCACAACTTTCCATTCTTTAACTTTTGCGACGTCATTCTTTACATAGCTCTTTTGTTTCGATATCAATCCTGATATTCGTCGCCCAGCCGTCGCCATACTTTATCTAAGTATATTTTGTCATACTCAAGTTTAATTTGTTTGAAAAACTTTTATTTTATAACGAATTTGCTGTTCCCCGCAGATTCATCTGTGTCAAATTTCAATTACGTGCCGCATGACGTTTATTGTTACTACCATGCTTCGCTCGAGTCGTAGCGTGATAGTTTATAATCTCTTAACAAAATACATATTTATTTCAATATTTTCAAAGATAAACGAGTTCAAACAAACAAACTATTCAGTTTTATACATTAGTATCGATATTTTAAATAAAGAATTAAAAGTTCTCAAACGAAAAAGTTTTTAAATTTGGAACACCATGGGTCTCAAGCAAAGTTTTCACCCGGTATATTAGAATCAACAAAACACAATCTTACAGTACAAATGTTGCCAACATAAGAACAAGAACATCATGGTACGATGGTACTCCAAAATAGATTTGAGCGGGACGTGAATACTCCGAGCAGAATCGCTGCCGTGATTACATTACATTAAGTGTCCCTAAGTCGTGTGTCTTGTTATACTCCGAAGATTTCGCCCGCCATTATCTTAACTAGATTTCAACTATATTACTGATAGTACGGGGCTCTAGGGTCATGGGTTTGCTGCTTAGGATTAACAGAAATTTCCTGTGCCCAGGTTTGAAAATATTATGTTGTAGGGATTTCTTTTCTTGGATTAAATATTTTTTTTAGTTCATTTTAACGTCGAATAAACAAAATTATTTTAATGTGTTGTAGAATTCATTACGCCCAGAAGTAAATATATCATTTAGGGATGTATTTTGGGCCGTAAAAAATGGGTCAGCAACACGCGAGTGATACCTCTGGTATTGCAAGCGTCCATAGGCTACGATAGCTGCTTACCACCAAGCAAGCCGTATGTTTTTTTACCATCCAAGTAGTATAAAAAAACCTATATCACCTGTATATAAATTATAAAAACGTTAAGAAAATTTAAACAAAGAACAGCATTTAACGTTGCTTTTATTCTGCCATGCTAAGGAAGAACGACGTAACTACATGACACATATTACAGAAAAAACGCATGTAAACTGTATGACTTTAATTTTATTTTCCTCCAAAACTAGTCTTATAGTTAGTAGGGCAGTATTATTGTAACAGAGAAATCTTCTATATTTACTTTGTCGACTTTACCAAGTTATGACGTAAGCGGTAGGTAAACAAAGTTACAAGTTTAAAGTTAGAAGTTGTGTTAGAAACTGTGTTAAGCCCACTTCAAGAGCATACATATTTACATAGACTTGTTGAAGTTTAAAATGCAAGATGTATTCCATAAAAGCCAGGGACTTATATAACGTACTTGGCAAGAATGAGAGCTCTATCTCCTGAACAAAGAAAACCATTTGCCTCCCGCTAAAATGCAGCTTATAATAAGTCTATTTTCATAATATATTAAGCGAGTGAACACCATTTTACTTTGAGAGCGGTATTATTCCTGATCCGATCTTACTCTCATCCTTTAACGATGTTAATACCCATTTTTCTCGGAAACCTAATGAAGAAGCCGAGTTTGTTATCCCTTAGAATCCTTCTCTTGAAAATTCTGTTACAGCAGCATCTCAACACTCTTGAGCTTATAAATTTTATCAAAGGAGTTTCCTAGTTTTCAATGCAATCTTAAGCTACCTTATGATGGTATTATGAATTCTTAGTAAGTTTGAAAAGCGAACACATATGTGACGTCACTTATATATAAAAGTACAGGTTTAAATTTAGAACATTCTATATTTAGATTTTTGGTCGTCGTAAATTTTGAATGTTTAAATTTTGTAACGGTTTATTTAAACTTAAAATAGAACTACCCTCAATTGTCAGTGCATATTATATGATATGTACCAGAACGAACAACATAAACAAGTGTGTTGCGACCTAATTAAAGTTGGATAGTTGTGGTAATTAGCGGCCGCATGCCTCGACGCCTCGACCCTCCCGACCCTCCCCTTCGGTTCTCCCGGGGCACTGATAACACCGGAACACGGAAGGCTTATCAGAGCTAAGGGTGCTTCCACACGGCATGGCTACATGATATTTGGACACGCAAAGTGTGAAACTTTCGACTGTTTTCGGGAAGTTACGTTTTATTGCTACTTGGTTTTGGAGATATGTATCGTTTTTGTGAGCGTATCAATCACTGTATCATCCCGAAGAATAAATTATTTAATACATTATTTATTTAATTATATGAATGGATCAAAGTGAATTTAGTTTAGGACAGTACCATGACATCTTTATAGCGATTTACTTTTGAACTTAATTTAATAATAATGAAATTCGATCAAGGACAACCTTAAAGTTAACATCTTGCGAATTTAAAATTTTAATATGAATAAGGTATTTATAGTAATACTATCCGAGTACCTTATTTTTTCCTCTGTTTGTCAAATGTTTTTTTTTTGGTTTTAGTAAGCGACGTATTAATTCCCCTGTTACACATGACTAGCTCCCTGGTGCAGGAATTTTTTTACCAACAAAACATTTTAGTAATGCCTTATTTACTTGGTATATAAAGAAAGCATAAACAACTTTGTTAAAAATATATCGACATCTACGTAATTCACGCCTGTCAATAATAAATTTATTCGAAACTTGTACCGTTGTTATTTCGTAAACATCAATAGAAAATGGACGCCCCTGTCCAACGGTGGTATAAAAAAACCTATCCGAAAACAAACCCACACCAATTACACTAGACATTGACACGGGCACGAAATGTTATGAAATATTCTATTTTCAACCTCATTCAAATATTCAGCATTCGTAAATTAAAACCCGACGAAAATACTGGCCGAAAAACCCACAAGCTCTTTTGTAAAATAAAAAAATAAAATAATTTCAAAATGGCGGGCGCAAATTGAGTCATGTTGATTTACACACACAATAAAGTGCATGGGAAATCATAAATACGTTGAATTTGTTTATTCAAAACGAAGGAAACCTTCCGTAGTTTTATTATATGATATATTATGTTCATAAAAATGGAATAAACCAATTTTCCGCTTACTGCCTTACTTTTGTCTTTCTTTTTCTCATGTAAAGGTGTATCGTGTTGTCTCTATCTAACGTCAATACTCGTATAGTTATTATCTATGTTGCTCTTTGTCTGAAAAATTGCTGTAATTTTTTTTTTTGGACGTCTATCGCCAGAACGATGCTCTGATAATTTCGGTATAAGTATAGATAATCCGGTTTTTTTCTTAAAAGATGACAAGGCGGTATTTTTCTCAGCTGAGCCACTTTTTCCAATATTGTTAGAGTAATAAAGAGATTCTATTTTTTATTACAGAAGAAATAAATTCTATTCATATTTTCCCTTATTTCGAGTCCAGGATTTCACTTGAAAGCATATCTCACCTAGATAAATTGAATTTATAGACATACCGACACTGTATAATATAGCTTGTTCACTTCAGTATTTTCTGCTCCACAGAGCTTTTCGTCACGGTTGATTAGGGAGATAAAGAAATTCAACAGTCTAGTTGTTGTAAGCAAATTAGACTGTATAGCATTACGGCTTTTCCCCAAAAGGCTAAGCAGATATATTAGTTTATATGTAAGAAAGAAAAAGTTTATTGCTTATATATACAGAATTATCTAACAAAAAATACGAATTAACACCGCTTGACCCAGGATTAAAACCCAGGACCTCATGATCGACCGCAAACAAGTGCAAGCGACAAAAATCTATGCTTATTATACAACTCTGTTTCTTAAGCAAACGCTTCGTCTTATAAGCTTACCCCACCTTAATAAAGCAAAGAAAGTCATCTGTATTTACCCACACGTTGGTCACGTGGCTGATAATATTCATATATATGGTCATACAACAATGGGCGTAGTTGGTGTAATTAATAAAGTGCGAGCGAGAAGGGGCGAGGTGCGGAGAGAAAGCGATAAGCCGCGCGCTTCTCGTAAATCACCTCCGCTAATGACGCTCCACTGGCGTAGATGCGGGCTACTGGAAACGCCTAGGGTTTGCAAAATGGGTAACATTGGCTGAATATTTTGGGGTAAGTTTATATAGGCGTGGGTAAGAGAGAGAAATAAAATAAATGTAGTACAATACTTTAAAAGAACAACTTTACAAAAAGATAAATAGAAAGAACTAAATAGAAATTTATATTTTTTAGACATTGCTTCACAAAATGTCAATTATATTATCAACTCCATTGAATTTCATTGTATTTTCATTTTTGTTTATTAAAGATAACTCCACACTAGGGAACAAGCCCTGTATCACGGAGGACTTTACAAACATACAATTAACGGACACAAAGTACACCCAGACTTGGGACAACCACTTATGGGTCACACAAAAGAAATTAGAAATTATTAAAGACATTTGAAATTTTGCTAAAAGGTCAACACTATTCATGACAAGTTTATTCATTTATTCATCTTAATGAATAAAAGACAAAATATGAGCGACTTTATTAATACCCAGAATATCAAAAATAAATCTTTTCAGACTCTCTAATATTCCCTCTAATTAATTTACAACAAAAATACTGCGGAATCAGGTCTACGTTCGCTTTTCAAAACCATGTATTCATAGCGATAATATTTCGCGATTCCCAACCGAAATTCACCGTAAACCGTAATTCACTGACATTATAGAGGTGGTACACATAATTCATAATGTTTACCGGTTTTAATTCGTAAAGTTTCGTAATGAATAGACGGTTCGTTCATTACCTGTTTCGTTGAATCGTACTTTTATATAAAATGTTTAATTTATTACGGTTTTGTTGTTTTGTGGATTAAATATTATAAGCTTTATTTGTTTTCGGGATTTATTAAATTATATTTGTTAATGGTATTGTAGATATATATATCTCTTGCTCTACGAGTAAGAGGACTGATGGCCAGGGGCTTGGTCATCAGTCCTTTTAAAGGGAGTGATAATAAGGCCCCCAAAGGTGCAAGGAAGGACTGGCTGCAAGACCTCAGACCTCAAGATTGGCCATTGTTTTGTTATTATTTATTGAGTAAAAGGTACATGGTGAGCCAATGAAATACTAATATATAAATATAATTGTAAAAACATAATATATTTATATGGAGGCCTATGTTCAACAGTAAAAAATATACCATGATGGATTTACAAAAGACATACAACCTAAACCTAGAAAAACTATCTGTGGATCACTAGATTAATAGATTTGACGGATGTCATTGATAGATCAATAGATTTGACGGATGTCAAAACAGTAGCTGCGCGTTACACATATATAAAGTGATTTTGAGTAAATTAACCTGTATATTTAGTACAATTCTATTACAAATAGTTTTATATAAGTGCTATAAAGTATATGGACTGTTATCTAGTGCACAAGTGTTGTATAAACTATTAAACAAACAAAAACAAGATACATAAGACTTCTAGTGTATATAAAACTACCCCAAAGTGAAATAAATAAACTAAATAGTGGGAAACAACATAAATAATATTGTGTTATGCCGACTGCCCGTGAACACCTTGGTGCTGTAGACTGTGAACTAACGTGTATTGTCTGAAAGTTATTTAAAGCCTATATAAAGCCTACCTAAACATTTTATAAAAAGAGCGCCATCTAGTTGTGACACCGTACAATTTCATAACCGATCGATACATAGCCGCGTTGATAACATGCCGTCAGCGAAGTGTAATAGCTGCGCTAAATTCCTTTCACCGCTTGATGCTGCTAAATGCAAAAAATGCAATTTTATATATCACCGGGCATGTGCGGCACTTCCACCTAAGGGCCAAATATTAGCTACTTGGCAATGTCCATCCTGTAAGGGCACAAAAGCCACGCAGGAGACCAGTTCAGATGAGTTCATGGACTCAAGCCCATTAGATGAGGTGGAACACAGGCCCTCAGGTTTAGCTGCTGAACTCCATAACGTCAAGCAAGAGCTTCTTATGGAAATACGTTCAATGCGGGATGAGTTCCGAGCAGTATTGTCAGACATCTCACGGATAAAAGATTCTCTGAGTGCCTGTAACGAGCGCGTGGACAATCTGGAGTCGAGACTGAGTGCACTGGAAGTCAGCCACACGACGAATAGCACTCCCGAGATGGAAAATGTTATCGCGGAGTTGAAGCGGGATTTAAACGATCGCGACCAGGAGCTCTTTGCCAATGACATCGAGGTTGCTAACCTGCCGGAGGTAGCGGGAGAAAACGTCATCCACACAATTAAGCTTGTGGCGTCGAAACTCGGCATTCAGCTGGATGACCGGGATATTGTCAGCGCAGATCGCATCGGCGGACGGCACATCAACGCGACAGACCCGGCGGGGGGCGCGGAGGTACGACCACGCCGCGTTGTCGTGCGCCTGGCCCGCAGAGATGTAAAGGATGACCTGCTACGCAGTGCCAGAACACGCAGAGGGGCGAACTCCGTCGATCTCGGTTTGTCAGGTCCATCGAGACGTTTTTACCTTAACGAACGCCTCACGAAAGTTAACCGCCAGTTGTTTCACCGAGCTCGGGACGCGGCCCAGCGAGCTGGATGGCAGTTCGTATGGACGAGGCGAGGACGTGTTCTCGCTAGACAGAAACCGGGCGAATCCGCTCACCAGGTGCGCACTGAAGCCGACCTACTGCATATCTTCGGCCCTGAGGTGGGCGCAAACAAATAGTTTTAGCTTGATTGATACCAGGTTTAGTTGTTTACAAATAATTTATAAAATGTTAAATAGGTTTAATAATAACAATGTACTCGTAGGGTTTGAGAAAGTGTGCAACAACACGATAATGAACAGTGTTAACGGAAAGTATATAATATTATACACGGAACTACATTCTACAATTATATTATTAATTAACATCACAAAAACAAGTATAAATGGAGTAAAAGACATATTATTATATACAAAACTATACTATAATAAAACCTATACTGACTACACAATAAAAATTATAATGTTATTTTTAAAACTTCTAATACAAATTCTGAGAAATGATCGAATACGCAATATACCTATATTACGAGTATATACCTATTATGAACCTGTTTATTTGTACCCAGCTGTTTTGTTAATACTCGCATCAGTTTATTATAATTTTATTTTGCATCATTTCAAAAATTACAGGGTTATTATTGATACAGATTTTGTGTTTGCATTTGTTCTCTGTATGTGTTATTTTGCGTTATTATGATGGTGCCCGGTAAACAAATTAAATTTGGTTTATTTAACGCGGGTTCTTTGGCAACTGGGCAGGACGAGTTTCTCATTGCTATGAGTCATCACTCAGCTGATATAGTGGCTATAAACGAAACATGGCTGCGCGCGGGAGAGGATGGTCGGGCGCCTGTGGTTCCAGGGTACAAGCTGCGTCATATCCCACGTCCGACGTCAATTCGCGCGGGGCGCGGGGGAGGTGTGGCTTTTTACATAAAAACGGGCCTATCTACGCGCATTAGATCTCATCCCAAACATCCAACGGTGGAGCAGATGTGGTTAAGTCTGACCACTAAAACAAAAAAACTGTTGGTGGGAACTGCATATCGACCGCCTTGGTTAGATTTGGATACATTCTTGGAAGCTATTACGGAGAGTACTTGTGCCCTCGCTCCTTATGACAATATTATTCTTTTGGGAGATTTTAATGTTAATTTTCTTGACAATAGTAATCCTAAAACAAGACAGCTAAAGGAGTTCTTAAATTACAGTAGCATGGACCAGATTGTGCCTACTGCTACTCACTTTGTAGGTGATAGTGCCACTCTCATTGATATTATTTGCACCGATGCCAGGTACCGAGGCGTAACTGTGGATCGCATAAGCGAACTGGGTCACCACTCATTTGTTGCATGCGAGCTTCTATTCAAGAAAGATAAGCCAATACGAAAGCAAGTTATATATCGTCCGTTTAAAAATATTTTAAGTGATCATTTTGAAAGAGATTTAGACGCTATACCGTGGGGTTCAATCTGTGAATTGCAAAACGTAAATGAAATGGTTTATCTCCTTACCCTATTTCTAACACAGCTTTTTGATATCCACGCTCCTATTAAATGTAAAGTATTTAAAGTTACACCTACGCCGTGGATAACAGATACAATAAAAACCATTTTTAAGCTTCGAGACGAAGCACGACAGCGTTTTCACCAAACCGGGCTAGAATCACATAAAAAATATTACCTCGATTTAAAAAAACAAGCAATTTCCTGTCTAACTAATGAAAAGTCTGCCTTCTTTAATAAATATATAAATAATAATTTAAACAACCCTAAACTTTTATGGTATAATCTAAGGCGACACGTGATTCCAGTCCAAAAAGATGATGAGCTACCGGGCCAATTCGATGATCCAGATGCGATCAACTCGACATTCCTTGACGTTCCGGGCAACCCCAATGTAAGCATCTCCAGACTTACTTTTTATGAATTTAATAGGTATAGTGCAGCTAAATTCTCGCTTCAGCCAACCGATCAGGAAACCGTAGCTAAAATCATTCAACAGATCACAACAAATGCTCAGGGTTTCGATGGCATCTCCAAAGACATGGTGAGACTCACGCTGCCGCAGTCGCTACCAGCCATCACAGCAATTGTAAATAAGTCCATATCATCAAGCACATTTCCTGATTCGTGGCAGATAGCTATTGTCAAACCCCTGCCAAAAAACAATAACCCACAGACCTATAAAGACCTTCGTCCCATCAGTATACTACCCTGGTTATCGAAAGTGTTGGAGAGAGTGGTATACATGCAGATGGTTAAATTCTTGGAGGAAAATGAGTTATTACCGGATCTCCAATCAGGCTTTAGGAAGGGACGGGGGACAGCAACAGCACTGGCGGATGTGGTAGGCAATATTATTGAAGCCCGAGACAAAGGAGAGGGGACTATCTTGACGTTGTTGGACTTCTCAAGAGCTTTCGACTCAATTAATACCACTTTACTGCTGTCAAAGCTCGCTTATTATGGTTTTGAGCGAGAAACCATCGGATGGTTCGACAGTTATTTGACAGGCAGGTCGCAGCAAGTCGAAATTAAAAATAAGGCAGGTTCACGGGTGTCTTCTAATACCCAGATTGTCAAAAGAGGAGTCCCACAAGGATCTCTGATTGGCCCGCTACTCTTCATTATATACAGTGCAGACATTGTCAGTAGTTTTCGAAATTGCAAGTACCATTTATACGCCGATGACACACAACTATTTTATTCTTTCAATGCTCAACAAACTTCGTCTGCTGCACAAATGATCAATGCTGACCTTCAGAGGGTGGCGGACTGGTCAGAATCAAATGGTTTGGTACTAAATGCTCAAAAGTCAAAGTTTATGATTATGGGAAGCAAAAATCAAATCAACACCATAACATTAAAAAACCCTGTTATTAACATAGCTGGGAATATCATAGAGAGAGTAGAAGTTGCGTGTAATCTAGGCCTTGTTATGGATCCAGAGTTACGTTTCGAAGGTCATATAAATAATATAGTAAGAAACTGTTTCTATAGATTAAAAGTTTTATATAGAATACGGGAATACCTTAGCATTGAAATGAGAAAAAGGTTAACTGATACACTAGTGCTGTCAAAAATGAACTATGTTGACACAGTTTATGGTCCATGTTTGCTGTCAAGAACTGAGCGTCTAATACAACGTGTGCAAAACGCATGCGCGCGTTTCTGTTTTGATGTGCCCTGGCGCAGCCATGTTACCCCATTTCTAAACGAAAATAACGTTCTGAAAATGGCAGCCAGGAGAAGACTTCATTTTGCTACCCTTCTATTCGAAGTCATTACGACGCATAAACCAGCCTATCTCTTTGATAAGCTTGGTTGGAGACTCGAGCATTATCCCAGTCGCTCCATGTCAGATTTGCTGTCGATGCCTCGGTACAAAACGACTGCATTCAGGGGATGCTTTCGATATGCCGCCACTCGCTGTTGGAACAATATACCACCACCCCTAAGATCTAAAAAATCTAAAATCTGTTTTAAATTTAATTTAAAAAAACATCTACTGGTCACACAAAAGGAAAACTTATCGAATACGGTAAGTATTTGGTAAGTTTTTCAAACGCAAGGCTATTACCAACATCGACAGCACGAGTGATGGAGACGTCAGAGAACTCCCTAGCCAAAATGTAGCTCTTGAGGTGCGGGTACTACCTACTTACGTGGAACCTGTATCAATGTTTTGTTTTGTTTTATTTTATTTTGTAATGGTCCGTGTTTGTGTTTGTATACATATATATATATATTAATTTGTGTTATTATTGTATTTTTTGTGTTATTATGTTTTTGTTGTTACTGTTTATGGCATCCGCGTCAAAACGAGGTTCTAGTTGAAAATCAGCGCGGGACCCGTGCCCCGCAACAGGCTGAACTAGACACCTTTTTTGGTACGGTCATGAGACACATGAGTTAATAAGTTATCTGCTGTTTTGTTTTATGTATACCCTGTGCTGTGTCTTATGCTTGATATCATAATAAATGCTTTTTCTTTCTTTTCTTCTTTCTTTCTTTCATCACACAGTTTTTACATAGGTACTAGCGGGACGCCCCGACTTCGCCCGGGTTAAACTATATTCAGCGCAACTTTCATAATTTTCTTACATAAAAACTTTCCCTGAAAATAACAGAGAAAAGATTTACGCTTAGCAACATATTCAGCGATTCATTTTTATATTATAGATAAGTTTTTATATTGATAGTTGTAATTAAAGTCGCTTCTGAACTGCTTTGTTCATTGTACGTTCGTACGAGGCCTCAACAACTCAACACCGCTCTCGAAGCAAACAAACACCACTCGTTGTGCGCCTACTTACATACGTACGCACACAACGTATACGCCCACGTACGTACGTGTAAGTGGTGACGTACGAATGCGTCCGTTTAATTTACACTTCAAGTAGTTTTTAATTTGATTCAAATTGAAAGCAATGGTGCGTCTTTTATTAATGAAACTGGTGTTTATTTATATGGATTTTCAATATAGCTTCGTTGGCATATAATTTTGTGGCCCGCAATACCTCGGTAACTGGTTACAATCAAGAATATATCAGAGCTAATTTTTTTGTTGTCTAATGGTTTGTAGAAAAATGTGAAATGAGATCTGACTAATGCTGAATTGGACAACTGATTGCTACAACTGTATGACACATGTATGTACATACGTTCTTTGTTTTATGTCTTGTTAGGGATAGTATTTTTCTTTGTAATTATTAGTTCATATATATTCTTACTAGAGGTCGCCCGCGATTTCGTCCGCGTGGTAATTTGGAACGTATATATTTTTTCCCGATTTTGCAACATATCTCACTACTGCTCCGCTCCTATTGATCATAGCGTGATGTCATATAGCCTTCCTGGATAAATGCACTATTCAACAAAAAAAAAAAAATCTAATCGAACCAGTACTTTCTGAGATAAGCGCGTTCAACCAAACAAACAAACAAACTCTTCAGCTTTATAATATTAAGTTTAGATTACCTTTATAGTTCATATGTTACACTTTAGTTTCTAATTGTAACAATAAGCGATTCTTTCTTTCTTCTTTCTAAATGTGTGAGCAACCTCAGTAGAAAGATAAACAAAAAAACCTTGCTATCATATTTTTCCGTAAATAAACTACAGTAAAATTTATTTTTCAACTATCCTGGTTCAAAGAATCGCGTCTATTCTATGTTTATTTTTAAGCTGAAATAGGGACAAGCAAACAAACATATATGTTACCTAGAATATATTTTTTGATATACGTTACATGTTAATTAAAATCTCGGTGTATCAAAAACGTTGTCTGACGGCAAAGCAAACTATATTTTACACTTTTTAAAAGCGCTCGGCGTAAAAATAGTTGCAAAAAACTTGTTTAAACAACGCAGCAGCGATACTTTCATCGAAACGTTATTAAAAAACATGTAATATTTCCTAAACCATACAAAAAACGACAAAAGTGCATGTCGGGTCGCTGTGTAGGGTTCCGTACGTTCCCGTCACAATATACGGACCTATTTTATATTTTTTACGAGTTTTACACAAATAAATTCATCTTTTAAGGTAAGTTACCGTAGCGCATGGACGCTTGCAACATCAGGGGCTATCACTCGCGCGTTGCCAACCCTGTAAAAACCTTATTCTTAACTTTCTTAAAGAATTATTAGAACTACCCATGCTAAGCTTTAGTCTCCCGGGAAAACCTCGACTAAGTAATATTTAATTGAATTTCAAAGAAATTTTCCTTTTTACTATTACTTGATAACTTATAAAGCCTACTTAACTGTGATAGTTTATTTTTAGTATCTTTATCTCTGTCACGAATACTATATTTGCTGAGATCACGAAATTTACGTTAGTCTTGCTTGTAATGAGTATTGTGAGCCTAATAGTTTTTAATTTGATTGAAATTGAAAGGAATGGTGCGTCTTTTATTAATGAAACTGGTGTTTATTTATCTGGGATTTTAATATAACTTCGTTGACATACAAGCTTGAGGTCCGCAGTGGTTACTTTAACTGCTTACCATCAGGCAGGCCGTATGCTTGTTTGCTACCAAAGTAGTAACAAGAATGTATCAGAGCAAATTTTATGTCGTCTAATGGTATGTAGCAAAATAGAAATTTGAAAAATTAGAAATTTTAAATATAATATTAATATTTATTTTTATTGTTTTAATTATTTTTACACACCCATATCAGAAAATACTTCTTTACTGACTACGGAACCCTAAAAAGACCAACAAAATCTGTCGACAAAAATTGCTCCTTCATTTTTGCGACAAAATTGTCGACTAGCAAACGCACATTACCGTGTAACGCAATATATAAGCTTGGCTGACTATCGAGCCTCGCATCACTTCATATATGCGATTATCGTAATGCGATTTCTGTAGCCGTCGGCAGTGTGCGCACACCCTTAATTAACGAACTGACCACCGCTATCACGTTTGATTTTCTACCTTATTTGTACGAGAATTAAGTTGAAATTTGCAGTGAAGAATATAATGTAATAGTTCAACCGAAGGCGGACTTAATTATGTGATCGCAAAATCATATTTGACGGTATCGAAGATTACAGTGGACCAGCTTTTGCCCGCAACTTTGTCCGAGTAAAGTTATGTCCATTTTTGTAGGAATTTAGGGATTTCTTTCTTAACATTAACATTACTTAAAAACTCATGTACATCATTAAATAAATTTTAGATATTAGTCTGGCCTATTTGCCTAGTGGTAAGTGACTCTGAATGCTAAGCCGGAGTTCGTGGGTTCGATTCCCACACGGGGAAACATTGTCTCATTCATAAATGTTTTGTTCCAAGTCTGGGTGTAATTTGTGACCGTGAATTTAATGTAATGCGTAATGTCCTCGCGAAACTTGTTCCCTATGTAAATAAATAGTGGACCCATATAAATAAATGCACACCGGGAGTGCCGACAGAAGTAAAAACATTAGGCAAAACAGTTGTTATAAATTTTATAGCAATAAATGTTTTTTTTTTTAATTTACCTAGACGCGTTCGCGGTCTGCTATTATGTACCTACTACATGCATCTATCGCGCCTTTGCTTTAATAATGTGACAGTCGAAAAATCATTTTTCGGATATGTCAAGTTGCTTCTCGTAACAGTGTCAGAGATTTTATCTCATAAATTTGCGTACCGTGCTAAAAGAAGTTTTCACTTCAAAAATTTCTTTATCAACCCTTAACCACCTACCCACTGCTGGGTATAAGTCTTCTCTGTCTAATCCTACTAATATTATAAATGCGAAAGTTTGTAAGAATGGATGGATGGATGTTTGTTACACTTTCACGTAAAAACTACTGAACGGATCTGGATGAAATTTGGCACAGAGATAGATTATGGTCTGGAATAACACATAGGCTACAGCTGCTTTTTACAGCGATAACCGACATCTACGCGGGCGGAGCCGCGGGCAACAACTAGTTTACTATAATCTAATTGGTAAAGAACGTAGCTAAGCTCAGCTGAGACACAGATAAGTCACTATTTACTTATCGTTCAAAGTAACAGTAAACAAAACGTATGCTAACGAAACTCCAGATACAAAGCTTCAAAACACTCTATTTATCCTAAACATTCAATAGAGATGCAAATATATATTTTTACTACCGCATCAACATATAAATGTCCGACAGTGTAGCCGTGAGAGAGCGAGACAGAACATTATCTTCTATCTCACTTAATAAATATACTCTTAATGCGAATTATAATTTACGAAGAGCCGTTTTTGATTTTGTGAAGTATTTTTTTGAGATGTACAAAAATTTCTTAGAAGATAATCTTTTTTTTTAAGACTAACTCCGACTTCTATAACACTGCGCGGTATTAACGAGGTGATCACCTTAACTAATAGGCCAATCAATTCGATCACTGACTCATTACCCAGAGCCCTAAAGATACTACTAGTAAGAGAGAAAGGGCATCATACAAGCGAGCAAGCCCGACTGGGGAAGAACCTCCACCTTACACAAGGCCTCAGCCAAATAAATACACACAGCGTTGCCTTTTTTTTTCTGTGCGTCAGTACAGGTTTTCACCACTCATTTAGGGATGCATTTATAACAAAACGTATTCCTACCCCCGGTGTATTTTTTTTTTGGATCAGCAATACGCAAGTGTCTCTGGCATTACAAGCGTCCATAGGCTGCAGTAACTCCAAAAGTAATATATTCACCATATCAATTGAATAAGAATAAAAATCAAATAAAGATACGTCACAAGTTTTTGTGATGTCTCTCACAATGTAACGTATATAGGACGAAGGTCCTGTAAGAATGAGCGTTATGCCGACAGTTCAATTGCTAAAGTTAATGCATAAATAAAAGCTAATAGTAGATATAGTATGGCTGAGTCGACCTTAGGCGTGGGCCCTTAAAACAACGATTTCTTCTCTCTCTCTTTTTCAACCCGTAGCCAGCTAAGTACTCGGGTACTTAAGGGTTGAAAAAGAGATAGAAGAACTTAGCATTGGGTAATCGACATCCATAGTTCTGCATTTAGACGACGTGAAAACTTAGCGGGCGCATATTAGCCGCGTACTAGTATTCGTAAAAAGATACTTTAAACTTTATTACCTAGGCCACAACAATTAAATTCTTTCCAACAGCGAAATCATTGCAGCCTTACGGTCTTGGACCACAATTGCTTCGTTCACTCGCGACTAGCAAGACGTAGGAATACCTACATCATCCAAGCAAGCAAACTTGACTGGGAAACAGTCTATACTGTTCAAAAGATCGCAGCCAAATAACTATGCACAGTGGTGTAGTTGTGTTCCTGTGCGTGAGTACAGGGACTTTATAATGTCCATTAGGTATTTTATTGTATTAAATTTTTCATATTACCCTTGCATCAAAAATTCTAACCATGAAAGCACACATACACAGCGTTGAGCATAGTCAACAATTGACCGCTATTTTCGTGGCCACAATTCCTTTAAGCCTCTTACAATAGGCCGTTCGTTCTTTTTAGCTGATACTCAGCGGCTTACAGCGCTACATTCACCGGCTTTCGCTGTATACAGCGGCTGTCATGTTAGTTAGCAGTAGACAGCGCGGCTTACTTGTTTTTTCATTAGAAGCTCTACGGTTTAATCTGCTTTGTTTTCACTGTTTTTAATTTTCCAAAAATCCCCCTTAGTACTGCACAAATAATTACGTTTCGCAATTGTTTATTGTTGTCATTTGTTTGTATGGCTTAGTTAGTGGTGTCATATTTTTTTATAAACTCACAAAGGCGATTGTTGTAAAATACCATGTGTTAATTAAGAAATAATATTTTTGTGGTTAATGTTACCGAAATCTGAAAAGAGCAGTCCGCTTGGGAGGTATTTTAAGCGTGTACAGGTTTCAAAAGCTACTAGATTGGCTGCATATTTGTCTGCTACCTTAGTAATATAAAAAAACCTTGATGTACAAACTATGACAGAGAAGGAATAGAAATTTAAATTATGGTTGCACACACGCTTGTATACTATAAGATAGCCCGCGCTTTGGTTGGTCAAGTTGCTAAGTCATTGTGACCAAGGCCGGTCAGGAGGAACGATATAAAAAACAGAGTTAACTCACCACTTTCAGAGACTGATGAGGGCGATCGCTCCGCAGTGGACACTCCGGAGGAGGACTCTAGCGAGGAAAGCGAATCCGCGCGCGTCGCGTGCGCGTGCGTCATCGAACTCTCCGACAGCGTGCGCGTGACGTCACTATGCGTCGAACAGAGCTGCATCAGTCGCCGCTTCAGGTAACGCTGCTCCCGCGCCAACTGCTCCTTGTGACCCACGTGCCTCTTCTCTCGTTCTTCCAAACTCTGCAACAAGAGAATGGTATGACAAATGTTTGCAATTTTTATTCATAGTGTCACGACGGCAAACATCTTTAGGATCGACATATACGTATAGTTGCTACATTGACTATATTGACGGAGGCAGCCATTAAGTCCTGCTGCATGCAGATGTGATATGAGGTAGGTCATCTTTTGAATTATACCGCAACACTATATATCTTTGCAATCAAGGAATTGATTGCAATCCCGTCCTAATAATACGCTTAACTGAAACTGGCATTCTGACTGCAAGCTCTGCAAGATGAGAATGTAAAACTTAAATATTTGCAATCATATAATCTGTCATATTAACGCACTCTTTTGTTTTTCCAGTCTCTGCAACAAGAGAATGGCACGTTTTTAATCTCTGTTATGAGAGTTATGTCGTATTGACATTCTGATCTATCTCTCATTCTGATTGATCATTAAATCTCTGCACTGAGATAACAGGTCATATTTATGTTCTGTTTGAATCTTCTAAACTGCAAAAAGAGAATGGCATATTTAATGGTTTGTTGTTTTTTTTGTCTTAGAGAAAGGAATTGTCTTTTCAAAAGATAAATTCGGTTATAATACTATTTATTACGTGTTCCATTTAAAAAAATCGATAATTTTTCGTCACTGATATTTGGAAATGGGGGATTATTGCAAGAAGATATTGTTTCACGTGTCACTTCGTAGTAGTTAACAAAATTACATAATGTTGCACCTTCTGTAAGCGACCTTATAGAAGAAGCAACATTTTAGCCTTACAAATGCAATTTTCTTAAAATTTATCGTACCATCGACAAAAAGAAAAAAAGATAGCACTACGATGTGTGTTTTAAAATTCGAAAGCTATATATTTTCGCCGTTTAAACATTATCTCGTGATTTATTTTAACTAGCAGTTAGTAATTTTATTGTTAAAGTAGTTCCTTATTTAATTTTATTCATTTATTATACTTAATAGTCATATAAGAACAATTCAAGTTATGCTGCAGGTATCGTAAACCCATTACCCTATTTATGAATAGGTAGGTACTGAAAGTCAGTCATTTTCGAAATTATTTTTAAGTGTGAACAAAAGAGTATGCATATCGCACCCACAGTAAAAAAATGAGTTAAGTTGCAGCGTGTTTGTTTTGCAATTTACATCTTATTCTCATCAGCTAAAGTTCAAAATTGCACAGTGACATTTCTCAAGTTACACCAGTTTTCTACTAAGGATACGATATCATCTCTATAATTATAGAATTTATTTTTTATTAAAAAAAAAACAACCACACTAGGGAACAAGCCCTGTGTCGCGGGAGACTTTACAAATATACAATTAACGGACACAAAGTACACTCAGACTTGGGTCAACCGTTTACGAATAACACAATTTTTTGACCCGTGTGGAGATGGAACCCATAACACGCCGCGTAGTAGTAAATGGCGATCACTTGCGTGTTGCCAACCAATTTTTTACACAAGAGATTTAAGATGCGAGTATCCCTGGGATAGGAATACGTTTCTTTCAAAACGCATTCCTAAATGAGCGCTGGAGTACCTGTACTCACACACAGGAACACAACTACACCGCTGTGTGTAGTTATTTGGCTGTGGTCTTCTGTAAGGTGAAGTCCCTTTCCCAGTCGGGTTTGCTCGCTAGTATGGTGCCCTACCTCTCTATGCTCCTTATAGACTAAAAAAAAATCTGACACCTATCCGTGCGCGCAATACGGTAAAAAAGGAAACCGAAGTTTTCGCTTAGCGTATTAATATATAGATGAATATTTAAATGGCCACCATCTTTAAAAGTTAAACATCGAGCTATCGCTTTATCCTCCCCTACATGTTGAAGCAGGCCGTCACTCAGGCACACACAGGCGTTTTTTGTGAGGCTCTTAAGAAAATGGCTTTTTCTAGAGCTTTATACATTGGGGACCGACCCACGGGGAAAACGGGGATTATGTAAGTTCCGAGAGAAGTTGAACACTCGATGAATTTCACTCTTTTGTTTTCCCTCTTCGTTCATTGTGTCCCAAGCTTTATGTTATGTACTTTAAATGGGACTTTTGGTCTTGAGTTTAGGAATTCTAATAGTTTTAAAGTTAAATTATGTATTATATGTATTTGTGTATATTTATTTTAAATTTATTTTTAAAAAGACAACTCCCGCACAAGAACAAGCTCTGTGTCGCGGGGGACTTTACAAACATACAATTAACGGGCACAAATTACACCCAGACTCAGAGCAATTCTTTGTGGGTCACACAAAGTTTTATCCTGTGTGGGAATCGAACCCACCGGCCACTGGACCACCGAGGTAGTATATGTTGAACGTGTACAAAAAAAAAGAATACAAACATCAAACCTCATCCTTTTTAGTAATAGTTAGTTGGTTGGTGGCGCTCGTCTCTAAGATCGCGCCTAGTATTATGAGTTCGATATCCACACGAGACATATGCTTGTGTGGCCCATATATAGCTGTTCCATGTCTAGATATACTTTGTATCTATGACGACTTTATAGCGATTTATTTGCGATTTTAATTTGTATTTCAAACAACGACCATGAAATTAAGATCAAATTTAAATAACAAACTGTACTCTATGGTATAGCCCCTAATCCCTGGAGAGGGAGTTGCCACTGCAAAAAAGAAAACAGGAAAGTTGCGAGCATTGGTAGTTAGAAATTAGTACCTTATAATACCACAGCTCCTCTAGACAAGTGGCATAAATGTCGGTAGTCGAATAGAAAAAAAAAACGTATGTTTATGACGAAACTTAAGTCAAATCCCATACACTTGCTTTTTGATTTTTCGATTCGACTACCTTTAATGCCACTTGGCTAGAGGGGTTGTAGTTTTCGAACTATTGTTAGCAATAGAAAAGTCTACGTACTGTTAGATAATCCGCTGTCTTTAAGTAATATTTCACTCTAAAACACTTAATTAAATACTACACGTTGACAGATTAACAATTATGAAGCGATTTCGCTACGATTACATTCCCATTCCATTTCAATTAATTATACTCGAAACATCTACTTGCAGGATAATTTCAAGTCTAAGTCGAAAATAAGATGAATACTACCTTTAACTGGCCCGTTGGTCTAGTGGTTAGTGACCTTGACTGCTAAGCTGGAGGTCGTGGGTTCGATCCCCACACAGTACAAAAAATTGTATGATCCATAAATGGTTGTTTTGAGTCTGGGTGTACGTTTGTGTCCGTTAATGGTATGTTTGTAAAGTCCCCCGCGACACAGGGTTTGTTCCCTAGTGCGAGAGTTGTCTTATTTTTAATAGAAAGTTATTATAGAACTGGAAAACATACGCGTATAAACATATTAATTACACTCAGGTCAAATAATCGTGCTCATCACACAAAATGTTATCCTGGATGGGAATCAAACCCACCACCATCCACACTATCCAGCCACTAGACCTTACAGCCCAGTCAAAACAAAACTCACAATATATTCCACTTAAATTGCATTTTCCATATAACAACTGACTCACCATTTACTTCCTATCCGTATATAAAACAGGATACTATAAAAATCTCATATTTTGGTTTAATTTTGGCCGAGATCAGCAGTGGGTGGCTGCAGGCGGCCTTAGATGATATATCTGGCAATAAATCTGCCACAACTCAGCCGACGGTACGGGACGTCCACCGCCGCCCTTATTTTGCACTCCAACGTTAAATGCTTTTGGCGCTTTTAAAAATGGTGGGTAGGTAGATAAATAATTCGATTCTCAAAATTGCGGGTAGCAGCATTAATAAACCACCATTTTCAAAATAAAATTAGAATTCGTTAAAAATTCATAATATTTAAAGTAGCCGTTCCAAATTTGAATTTAATTTTCGGCCAGTGCCGCGTATGCAATTTCGTTACTCTATTTTGACAAACGGCGAGTTAATTAAAATTTAATTTTGCACACACGTGCATCTCGCGTCGTGCAGTACGCAATAACAATAAAATGTAATAATGATATGAACAAAGCGTTGTTGTAAAATTAAAAATAAAATGCATCATGAAATTTAATATTTTCGTGCTATTAATAGATCACAGAAATGGGTGATGTGGCGATTGTGTAACGACAATTAAAATCTATCAACACAATTTATGAGTCGTTAGTTCGAATTTAAAACGTTACTGCTATTTATGGACAGTTCTGTTGTATGTATGTACGTACTTACACTGTTCAACGCTATTAACAGATTATGTAATTGATATTAAAAAAAACATCTAACTCGAAAACTATTCGAAAAATGTTTTAAAAAATACAAAATCAAGACACGTTTTCACTTTACGTTTTGGGTCGTGCATGTACTTTTTTTGTCGTCAGCAACGGGCGAGTGATACCCTGTGTATTGTAAGCGTCCACAGGCTACGATAACTGCTTAGCATTGCCACTTAATTAGCATAAAATAAGTTTGACAATTGGCATATCACAAATTATATAAATTCTAATTTATATAAAAAAAAATATAAATTCGAATTTTAAAATAACATATTCTACATACATACATATATTATGTATATCACGCCTGTCTCCCAAATTAGTACCTACGCCAATTCTTTCGCTTACTCTATATTCATCAACCAAACAGAATATATTAATATCTGTAATATTAACTGTAATCTACGGATTTGGGATGAGACAGGTTATAAATACCGGCGGCATATCTCTATAAACTGTTCTTCATCCATATAAACGGATTATCGAATACATGGGGACCACAAACCTTTGCTTTATCGATTTTAAGTCAACGTTTGAACATCGAACGATTCTGAATTATGTCATGTTGCTGGTGTTGCCAGGTATAGATAATATTTCTGGATAATAACTTTAACATTATTGGGAGAAAACAATCTAGTATGTTTTGATTTGGAGGGATTGTTAGTAGTTTTTTTTATATATTGTTTTTATGACGTTCATAAGTATTATGTATTTGATATAAATGAATAAATGAGTTTGACTTTGACTTTGACTATACCAAGCACACGGCTCACCTGATGTTAAGGGGCTACTGTAGCATATGGACTTCGCAGACGGTAACCGCTTACCAATTGGCGTGTCTTATTATAAAGAGGTTAATTTCGTAAGTTTCAATATAGTGGTTTATCTCTAAAACTACTGATTAACGGAGCTATATTATCATTTAGTCTCATAGGCATTTTCTTATCGAAAAACCACACTTTCAAGATTATTATTATAATTTTATTATTTTCAGCCTATCCCACTGCAGGGCAAAGGCCTCCCTTTCCTCTTTCCACTCAACCCGATCTTGTGCTAGAATAGACCAGTCTTTCCTGTACTTTCAAGATAGTAAAAAAATACTATTCGGAACAAAATCGAAAAAAAACGTGATACCTGGCAACACTAACATATAACTATATATAACGGATTACTGGTGGCATCCTACCCTCGTGTTATTGCTCGCTATTTATTTTTTACGACCGACGCCACGTTTAATATCTGTAGATTTGCCCTCTTCAAATAATCCAATCAATAATCTTATGAAGCGGAAAATAAATATTTATATTTTATGATATTTTAATGCACAACTGTGTGCGCAAACACAGGAGTACACTGTATTGTCTTACTCTAATGGTCTGACTAGCTGTTGCCCGCGGCTATTCGCCTATGCGCTATTCCAAACTATAATCTATCTCTATGCCAAATTTCATCTAGATCCGTTCAGTAGTTTTTACCTGAAAGACTAACAAACATCCATCCATACATCTTCACAAACCTTTACAATTATTATATTAGTAGGATAAAACGGCGTAGTAAGCGTAGGACCATAGGACCAATGGCTTCACGTGCTTTCTGAGGCACGACGGTGTATAAACATCGCTAGTTTCGTATCTTCATCTATTGTGAATTTCTTGACAGAAAATTCCAATATTGATTTTTAGCCCAATCTGGGAGTCAAACCGGTACCATCGTGATCAGTATAACTAGGCAGTTAAATGAACAAAATCGTATAGATGCAACAATATTCAAACATAAACATGCAAATGTAGTCTGATGAATTTTAAACACAATACTTTGAAATACCAGATATAAGTTAATTGGTTATTGAAAAGTTTTCCAATCTACATGAGAAATGACCCAGTGGCGGAGAATTTTTGCGTGTCCATAAAACAAAGACGGTATACTGTTTATTTAGGCGGTCTTGATGGAAAATGCCCGAGGAATTGGTTTAGTAATTACCTTGTAGATTGACCTTCTAAGAATTGTAAGATAAATTTATTTAGAATAATCTATGTTGGTGGATGTTTGAGTGAATTTGAGTTTAGGGAATATTTAAATAGGTTTGTAATGTTGTTTTTTGTGCAGATTATTTTTTAATTGAAAGGATTTATTGTAACAATGTGTATATAAAAAAAGGAAGGTTTTTATAATGAATCTTTTTATACTAATTTTGTAAAGAAAATACAGTAATTCTGAAATTAAAATTTACACATTACGGTATACTTGTAAAAGGTCAAATGTATCAATAATAATAAATATCTTTGATCGTCTGCACGTGTGGTCTAGTGGTAAAGGTGGTCATTTAGCCGCCAACAACGCGCCAAGTGTTGCGGGTTCGGTCCCGTTCGGAAATTTTACTCTTTCTTTATTTTTGTACTATGGGTATTCTTTGCACCCCCACAACACAAGGCCTAGTGCGACAAGAAGTCAGTGCCCTTAAACCAGAATCAAAACAAATAACAGTAATTTTAATAGCCAAAATAATTACACACAGCGGTGTAGTTGTGTTCCTGTGTGTAAGTTACGACAGGTCTCGAGCGCACATTTAGGAATGCGTTTTGTAAGAAACGTTTTGAAAACCAAATTAGGGACAAATAATAATATTATACATATGTATATTATATGAACATTTGTCCCTAATTTGGTTTATATGACAGTTATTTGGATGTAAGGACAGTTTGGTTAGATGATTTGTGTTATATTACGCTTGGGATAGATTCAAATGTGTTTTAGATTGTATTTGATGACCCCCATGTTGTTATTGTTGCTACAATTAATATGGATGGCAATTATATGCATAATGTCCTAAGCTAGGTCGATTTGGAAAGGACTTCCACCTTACAGAATATTACAGTAATTAATTAACAACACACAGCGTCGTAGTTGTGTTCCTGTGTGCGAGCGCAAGT
The DNA here is from genome assembly GCA_947095525.1 of Trisateles emortualis. Classification (NCBI taxonomy): domain Eukaryota; kingdom Metazoa; phylum Arthropoda; class Insecta; order Lepidoptera; family Erebidae; genus Trisateles; species Trisateles emortualis. The sequence continues at coordinate 2,696,228 of OX352740.1, read as the reverse complement.
CTCCATTGTCCTTACTTAAAACGAACTTTTTTCTGTCCTAACACTCCTTCACTAAGCTCAGTTGTCACATTTTTTAATAACCAAAATGCGAGTGATACATATACATACATACAAGAAATCTTCGTACACATAGATTAAACCAAATATATGCATACAAAATTCCTTTAGCCCATTCAATAGGAAGGTAGGCCCAAATTCACCATTTGGGTATGCACCTCAATAAATTACATGGCCGGCCATTAAGCACCTTACTTCCCTCAAATTAAAATAAGGGCCAACTTCATTGTAACGACATTCGGAATTCTGCGCCATCAACAATTTGCCTAAACCTTGAATGTTTTCGAAGGTACGCAAATGAAAAGTACCGCTTCCCACGAGTTGCGATGTGCCTACGTTAACGACGATGCCTTTTAATTAGGCCTGCATATTAATCAGACTAACGGTCTAAGTTTGTAAACGTACTTTCAAGCGGTTGGTGCGGACGCTTTATGAATTATAGAAAGATTCAGACTCAGAATTGAAAAGAAGAAATCTCGCGTGGTTTTAAAACTACGAAATGATTTTATAGACTAAATAAGTCGCCGTGACCTCAATTCATTTAGGAGGACATTATTATGTTACCTTAAGTATTTGCTTTCAATATATGTAAGAGAGCATTAATTAATCTGTAGCTTATCTTCGTTCTAATCGAAAATCTAGTAGTTCATTAACAGAATAGGTAAAGGTCAATTTATTTACTCAAAATAAATAAGTCAATCTAGAATTAATAGCCCGTATGTTTTCTCTGAAACAATAAATTGGCTGAACTTAACAAAGTGTAGCACAATCAACATATTAGATCTATTCTCTCGAAGCCTATTTATAGTGGCCATGCTCATTAGTTAAGCGCTATTTGAATACTAACCAAATTCACGAATGTTATATTTAATGATGACTGAATTATAATATATCAAATTGTTAGTTATTCAAGAGTAGGTAAGTCTCTTAAATACATATCCAGCGAAGGTTCATACACTCTGAAAATTCGTATATAATAATACAACGCTTTCAATAATCCCTCTTTAAAACTTAATTAAAACACGACCGTATCACGTTCACATAAAGCTGAAATTCTCAAACAGATTTCACAAATAATATTTGGTGAAGCGAGTTTGGAATAATAACGCATCGCTTCATTGACAGCGGTTTACTTTACGCTCAATTAGTGGAACGACACACGTGACGCTCCTCGTCGAGTCCTACACCCCTTCTCCCCCTCTTAAGTGTCGGATCTCACTTCAGGCGCGGTGAAATTTTGTACCATTGTTTTATACACACCTCTGTAATATGCAAAACAGGCGAATGAGCTATGAATGCGGAGGAAGTAAGGGATCGCAGTTGACATTTAGTTTATTGTCTGCCCCACAGGAGAACTGACGCGCTTAAACTATGCCAGAATAAGATCCCTTGACAGTAAAGTATTTGAGTACGAAATTGTACAAGTTCCATAGACTTCGTTGATATTTTATGCTAGTTTATACGATACGACCAATATTAAGCGTATTGTGTTCTCAAATAAATTACCCTGATCAGAAAATAATATATTCAATATTCATATACAATAAAACGAAACTCTACGGTCCATGATTTGCACCTTGCGGCACACCCACATTGCTCGGCACTAACATCGTCTGATAACGCAATATAGCGAAGTTACAACCGAGACAACGGTTCAAACACCTTGATAAACCATTTTGCGAGCATCCCACACCTCTCAGCGCCCGATCTCACATTGTTTCACCCGAGTGATACTGTCGAATGCCACCTGCTGGTCCTTTTCACCATTGCTACCAGTTATCTTAATTTAACGAAAGGTAGGTGTGTAATGTTTAGGAAGTTAGATACCAATAATATATCTTTTGAAAATTTCATTACGAAAGTATTACGTGTGTGTAGCACGAACGATGGAAAGCGCTATGAGTAATTGCATTTGCTTTCAGATACAATTCACGCAACGTCAACTATTTTACCAGTATATATGTATATACAAATGGAAAGGTAATATTAAAAAGTAATGTTACCGTTGTTTAAAAGACAAGGTAAAGACAAATATGTAATGAGAAATTTAGTACATTACCTCATAAATAAAACAGCAATCTCGTTTAATCGCTAAAGCTAACAAAAAGCTCTTCAACATGTATCCCAATAAATCCCTGAACTAAACCGCAAGGTGTACAACATATTTAAACTGGGGTTACAGAAACGTGACCAATAACAATATACTCAGTGCTTTTGGCTGAATTATAAATAACAAGAGATTACGACGCCTGTAATTGGGCAGATTCGGAGTTCTGATAATACATCTGACACTTGGTCACGTTCGGGAAAAACGGCAAACGGTAGCTCAGAGGGTGGCTCAATCTGCTCTCGTTACATGCGAATATATAATAAGGTTCTTTCTTTCAATTATTCTGCTAACGAAATACAGTAAAAATATTTTTTTTATTTATATAGAAGCGGAACGATGATCCTCTCTCTTTGTTTTTGTTAAAACTTAATAAAATTGTGAGTTGCTAAGGTTTCAGCGAATAGATTCCTTAAGCCCCAACATTTCTGCTTACTAAATAAATAAGATTTCTCTCGGAACTTTTACGTTCGCGAGGAAAAAAGTTTAAATTATTTTAGTACTGAAGGTTTCTCTGACTCTGTTATGATGATATAATCTGTTTAACGTTATGAATACTAACTTTAACTTGTCTAATGAGCTTTTATTTTAAACGAGTTACATTTTTACAATAAAGGGATTCAACATTGCTTCACAAATGTATTTTTCATGTTATAAAATATTTTCGTCCCTTACATTATAATTGACATTTGGTTGACTTAACTCCACAATATCAATATACGTTTGATGGAGTAATTTCACATGATTTTACACCTACACCGAACCAATAATTATTTCTACCAAAGGCGGCAGGTATTTTTTAAATAAATACTACCTACTGCTCGGCACGGGCGAGTCATTATAGGTTTTATGGGCCATAACGCGGTCCCAACCTTATAATTCCGACTTATTCAACTACGTGAAAACAAAAATAAATCACGACATCGATATCGTGGAGGGAATGATCGCAGGGGAAGCCGGAAAATGTAACGTAAATGTAGCACGTCGAGGACATGTGGAGCAACGCTATAATGTTGAAAAAAAGACGACGAATCGTGATGTATCCTTCAAGGAAAATAGCTTATCAAAATGAAAGTAGGTAATAATATATTTTATGGTAACGATAAAAATAAATGCGCTGCAAACAATTAAGGTGAGAGATGTAAGGCGCTTGTTTGATAGGTAAAAGCGAGCAAACCTGACTGAGGAAGGACTACTTCTAAAGTCTACGGTAACTGCTTATCATCAGGCGGGCCGTATGCTTGTGTGACGCCATTATTTTTCTTATACTATATAAGAAAAATAATGAAGTATTAAATATTTCTATTTATTTCATTTGTTTCCTTTGCAGGCAGTAATTGTCTTTATAATCATTATAGTCGTAATTTTATTGAACCATCGTTGTTAATTAGAACAATCTCTTCTCTATCTCGTTTCAGAGGGAACACAATCGCTTTGTCTATTCTACAAAGATATTCGTTGATAATATAGTAGGTATATACTCGTAATTTGGACGTTTCGAGAAGGGTCTCGTGAAATGCGGTCGTTTAAGAATATAATCTATAAAATATTTGTAGGTCTCAATAATAGAGGCGTAGCTAGGGGTAGGTGGCGCGGTTGGACTATCCTGGGTGTCACCCCTTTGGAGGTGAAACCCGTCCCGACATTATTTCAAAGACTTTTATAAACTATGAGTAAGCCTTTTTCATTAGCCATTAGGTGTCAACTTTTTTGTTGTTAATATTCTACTCAGTTAGCAAAACGTTGACACCTAAGATAATATTTTTAAGATGAACCAAAAATCAAAATAATATACTTGATCATTTCCGATTCGATTTATGGGGAGAAACCATCGATACCTACCGCGGGTGTCACCCATTCTAGCTACGCCAATAAACACTCGTTATATGTGATTATTGAAGCGAAATATAATATTTTTTGTTCGTCGTAAGATTCTTTTTGTGCTGGCTAACGATCAATGATACAACTTCTGGATACAGGAACAAAAGGAAGATGTCAATATCTTTGTGTATTAATTGGAGCGTGTATTAATATATAAGAGCCCGTTTAATAAGTATAAGACTACAGATTGATGTTGGTTTATAAACGTATGTTACTTACTACGTTTTCTTTATTGATCTCTATGGAATTTAATTCATATCTGTTGAGTAGTTTTTGCGTGAAAGAATAACAGACATACATCCATACATTTTTACAAACTTTCGCGTTTATAATATTAGTAGAAGTAGGATTTTAATGAATAAACTCAAACACTATTATGTTTGCACCCTCTTTGACTCGGAAAGCTCGTAGATCTGTTGGCCCTACGCCTGATCTCTCTCCGGTCGACATTTTAAAAAAGATCACAAATGTTAAATTTGGTTTTGTTTTTAAAAAGACAACTCCCGCACTAGAGATCAAGCTCTGTGTTGCGGGGGACTTTATCAACATACAATTAACAGATATAAATTACACCCAGACTCAGAACAACTCTTTGTGGGTAACGCTAAGTTTTGTCCTGTTTGGGAATCGAACCCACAACCTCGTGCACAGCAGGCACTGGACCACCAAGGCAGTTGAAAATTATAGCTTAACAAATTAAATTGCGTACTTAACCAATGGCAAAAATATGTAAGAAAAACCAAAATAAGTCTTTAGTCCAAGTTTAATTTTATCATCGTTCATTTTAAAGTCGACACAGTTTTTGACTAATGCGTCCAACATAATATCCGGGGGTTCTTATGACGGTCCCTTTCCATTGATACCGGGTGCGCTTATTAAATTTCCCATGAAAAGTGTGCGAGGAAAAAATCCTCGTCTTGCAGTAGTTAAAATTAGGTTTTTTTAGCCAATTTCCTTGTATATTAAATGTTCAGTTATGAAAGATTGATCGGTCTCGGCTGAAGATTTATTTAGGAGATAGAATGAATTAGTTGAAGAATTTGTTTGGAGATGAAAATAAATACAAAGGATATCGTTTAAAGAGATCTTCATTTTATGTACCTAATAGCCCTCAAGCGATGAGAAATGTGCATTTATTTATAATGTATAGGGATACATATAATTTGCCATAGGCTTTGCCAAATTTAGGATCAGGTGGCCGTGTGTGTGAGTTGTCCCATGATATTATTCCATCAATCAATCAGCTTATCGCAGTCCACTGCTGGACATAGGCCTCTCCTAACACGCGCCAAAGCACACAGTCCTCCGTTATCCGCACCCTGTCCATCCAAGCGACCTTTTGAAGGTCATCGGCCTACCTATATTATTATTTCGCCGATATTAAAATGCAACTTCATCAAAAAGGTTCAAAGGATTCACATTTTCACGTTTATAATACTTACCTATAATAATAATAATAGAAACCAATATATGTCCCACTGCTGGGCACGGGTCTCCTCTCCTCTATCAAGAGAGAGAGAGAGAGAGGGTACTTACCTTATGTAAATAAAGAATACAGTTAATAAGTAATAACGTACTAAATCCATTCCAAAATTCAAAAGCATTTTTAAATCAAACAGCGCATTCGAATATCAGTGATTGACATAACGCTACGTGCGTCAGCGGAACGAAGCGCGCTGATTGGCGCAGGAATTTGATCCGCGACGCGACGTTGAAACTGAGCTGCATAGTACCGTGGTGCGACGTCATGAGATGCGTTTGCTGACAAAAGCTACTGACGTTTATTGGTTTATTGATTCAGAGTTCAGACATTCTGTTTTATCAGTTTGGACTGATTGGCAGATAAATTACTAGACTTGTTAAAGCGTAGCTGGATTAATTTAATTACAGAAATTCTATAGCCGACTTATTCAAAGGCAGAGTCGTGGGTTCAGCTGTCAAACAGCTACACTGTAGCAGTACAATCAAGGTTTGTCTATAGTAAATGTAGTGGTATTGTTAAATATAAAATAAATTTGTGCTAACTGATTACAGATAGCCAAAAAAAAATTGTAATATTTATATGTATAAATATTATAAAAATATTCTTACCCCACAAAAATAATTTAGGAACCCACACGGGAAATATCTCAAAGATTTAATTACCGCAATTTTTATTAGTAAGGAAGAGAGTGTTCTTCGGCCATCATTCATAAGTTGGGCAATAAAGAAAATTCGAGCAATAAAGGCAAGATACTGGTATCGGGGGAACACGCCGCCCGTTAACCAACATTTTGGCATTGTGGCCAAATTAATATGTGCATTGTAATATAGATAAGATTGCGTTTAAGATGGCGATGGCGTATTGTGCGCACAAGGAATTGTATTCTTTAGTTTTTGCGCACGGGGAATATTTTATGATTGTTTCAAAGGTATATAGCGAAGAAAAGAAAGAAAGAAAAACATTTATTTGGTGCAACAAACATAAACAAGAAGGCAAAAAACAAAACAAAAGTAACAAATAAAATAAAAAGCCGGTTCCTGTGTGTACTCTGTCACACCAAAAGGGTGTCCAACTCAGCATTTGGACCTAGCGCTGGTATTCTGCTGAATCCCTAAATAGCGGTGGTATCCGAGTGGGAAAGTAGTCGATGTGCACGCAAGAGGTGCGAGTTCGATCCCGGTACCACCCGATCCAAACTCGAAAAGTGAAATTCCAAACTCGAAAAGTGAAATACTTCGGAGTTTATATGTACTAATCAAATGATTCGCCATCTGCTACCAGTGAAGGAAACACTTCCTTAGGAAAACTACATGTCTTAGAAGTTCTAAAGACATGTCAGATTCACCAACCCGCATCAGGCCAGCGTGTGTGACTTAAGGCCTCTCGCTCTCTTGATATAGGAGAAGAATCCCGTGCCCAGCAGTGCGACATATGGGTACATATAAGTTCCTGGTCTAGGCCTTAATTCACACACGCTAGCCCTAATGCGGGTTGGTGAATCTGACATGTTTTTAGAAATTCTTCACCTTCACCGTAAGATGATGAATCATTACGAAGCGAAAATCGCACGAAGCGAAATTCGCATTGGTACTGCTAAGTCTGTTACTTTCCCACTCGGCCACCATCGCTTCAATCAAGGTTACATTCTACTGAGACTGAAAACAATAAAACGTTACAAAAGTATCGTTAGTTAATTACTGTTACTACTAACGTAAGAAATAACTATTTGTGCAAGTATATGTTCAACTCAAGAATCGCAATACCTTAGGTTAATCTTGCGATCCAATATTTAAATTGAACGGGTAAGTTGAAGCCGCGTTCGGATCTAGTTTGCGCTTTGTCGGGTATGAAGCTTGACTTTACCACTGCAAACATTTAAGTTTTGAGTCAACTCAAGGAAATAGGTTTGTGGTATCGCTGAGAATTCGATAGTGAGATTTCTTATTATTTTTTTAAGCTACTAAGAAGGCAAACAATGTCGAAATCTTCTTAATATAAGAGAATGACATATTTAAAAGTCTTAAAGAAAAAAAATGATTTTTTTTTAATACTACTAAGGAGGCTAACAAGGATACGGTCCGCCTGATGGTAAGTAGTTACCGTAGCTTATGGACGCTCGTAATACCAAAGGTATCACTTGTGTGTGGAGTATGGTGGAAGACTGCCTTGGTGGTCCAGTGGCCACAGTATGCGCCTGCTGTGCACGAGGTTGTTACATTCTTACACAGAACAAAATTTTGTGTGACCCACAAAGAGTTGTTCTGAGTCTGGGTGTAATTTATGTCCGTTAATAGAATGTTTGTAAAGTCCCCCGCGACACAAATTTTGTTCTCTAGTGCGGGAGTTGTCTTAAAAAAACCCTGGGATACGAAAACGTTCGTTAAAAACGCATCCCTAAATGAGCTCTGGAAACCTGTGCTCATACACAGGAACACAACTACACCGCTGTGAGTAGTCATCTGGCTGTGGTCTTTTGTAGATGGAGGTCTTTCCCCAGTCGGGCTTAATCACTAGTTTGGTGCCCTACTATTTTTAACTTATGTTGCTTTGTATACTTTTTTTTTCGGGACAATCCCACCCACCGCTGTGACTCCTGTGAGCCAGGATTAACAGCAAAATAACCAACTGATACTTTGACACTCTTACTTATATACCTCTGTTACAAGTACCTAAACCAATTTCAACATTCAGTCTCTAAAATATTTAATTATATATTCGTGTGTTACAACAATGTAGTATAGGTAACAAAGAATACATAAATGTGACATTTATGACACTAGCCCGTAAAGTGTCACTCGTGTGACGTTTATAAGTCATAAATAGTTTGCAACCATCTGTATCGGTTTGTTAATGTTCAGAGTAACTGAGATATTGTTACAATGTTACAATGTTGACAGGCCTGTTGGTCTAGTGGTTAGTGACTCTGACTGCTACGCCGGAGGTCGTGGGTTCGATTCCCACCCAGGACAAATAATAATAATAAAAACTTTATTAAGACATCGCAGTACATTTTTAACCGACTTCAAAAAGGGGAGGTTATCAATTCGTGTGTATATATTTTTTTTAATGTTTGTTACCGCATAACTCCGTAATTTTTAAGTAAATTGACAGTGATTAGAGCTTAGTATATATGTAGGTAAATACAATGAGTTCTAACGTCTTAACTAGGCCGAGCCTGTGTCTTTAAACGTTATTTTCCTTCCGATATTAAATTAAAAAGGAAATACAGTGTACTAATTAAACTTAAAACTACAAAAAACAAAAACAGAATAAAAACAAAAAAGGTAAGTAAATTTTAAAATAACATTAATTATTATTAAATTAAATCTTTGTTTGATGAGCATAAATGTTTGTTCTGTGTCTGGATGTTATTTACCTATAAAATGTATGTATAAGTATGTTTATCAGTTGTCTGGTTGCTACAGTACAGGCTCTGCTTAGTTTGGAATCAGATAGTAATGTGTGAGTTGTCCCAAAATATTATTATAAATTTTAATCTTATATTTTTATTTCGGATCAATAATATACATCCATTTTGTTAGTGACATTATAAAACTTACATAACTATGTTAGTAACTAAATTAATTAAATAAATTATTTTATAAAATTCATTTCCTACAGCAATATGAAACTTTACCCAGTGCTCAATAAAAGGATTGTCCATTATTATTATTATTGTACGATTAGGTTGTGGAATGAGCTCCCTGCCGAGGTTTTCCCGAAAGACTATAGCATGGGGTTCTTCAAGAAAGGAGGTATAAGGTTTCTGAAGGGTCGGCAACGCGCGAGTGATACCCCCGGTGTTGCAAGCGTCCATAGGCTACAGTAACTGCTTACCATCAGACAGACCGTATGCTTGTTTGCCTCCTTGGTAGTATAAAAAAAAAGTATTTCTGTATCGAAACAGAGCCTCTAGACAAGTGGCATAAGCAATAGTCGAATCGTCAAAAAAGAAAATGTATGGGATTTGACGTAAGTTTACGACATTAAATCGTAGACTCACGTCAAATTCCATACATTTTGTTTTTTGACTTTTAGATTCGACTATCGCTTATGCCATTTGTCTAGAGCCTCAGGCGTTGTATCGAAAAATGGCGTATTATAGTTTCTGACTACGAGGTAACCACTTAAGCCACTGAACAGCCGATGCAGTCTATGGATCAATTAAATTAACATTTGGCACAGGAAATAATTCAAAGATAAAAGAAAGATACAATCATACTATTTTATAATAGGAAATATTCTGCGGGCGGAAACCAACAACTATAAAATCGTAAATATTATCCGTCGTAAACATCGAACGAACTACTCACACATTGAACTTTTTAGGAACAATTCTGGTTCATACTCTCCCACATCAATTCATAACAAAAGATAATCTTTACGATCCGACATCGGAAATGAAACGGCGATGGAAAGGAATCGCTCCATTTAAACTGTAGTATCAATGGTAAAGGAGACTGTATATTATTATCCGGCTTTTTTGCCGGACCGTCAATATATCTTCACTAAATGTTATAAACGCGAAAGTAACTCTGTCTCATGGCTTTTCGTGACTAAACGGCTTAACGAATCTTAATGAAATAAGTCACAGAGCTAGATAGTATCTCTAGGTAAGATATAAGGTAATCAGTTCTAACCTGCCCCTATCTATCGGCTGTTCGCAACCTTCACTAGATCTTAGGTCCACTTTGTTGGAGTTATGCCCACGCTGCTACTTTCAGTTCATGGTTACTTCAGATCCTTTATACCTACTAATAAAACAATAGAAGAAGAAAAATAGTTCCAAATTAAATAGTAAAAAAAAGACGAGAAGGTACTTCGAATTTATATTTAAAGGTCTAGAATACCTAAGTAGACATAACCGATAAATTTAACGGATACAGAAAATAAACCTATACGCTGACGTAAGGAACTGTTAAATCAAATAAACGCAACGAATCCTCATTAAAACCACTACATAATTCCACCACAGTAAACGATTCCTTTGACGGTTCTGTATCACATGAATACGCATCCGGACGCCGGTTGCCGTTAAAATAAACGGGCGAATATAATGTGAACGCGCCGTAAATGTTAGTATAGTAAGTTTACTGCTATCGTAAATCAACATTGTATTGCCAGAATAGGTCTGTTTGCACTTAAATAATTCATGGCTTTTAGGGTCGAAGTGAAGTTTTGTTTTATTATTTTCACACTCTTTTCTTTAGGTTTTGGAGTTTAATTAATCAGCAGTAAAGTTTCCCGATCAAGTAAGCTGTTACCGTAGCCTATGTACGCTTACAATAACAGGAGTATCACACGCGTGTTTTCGAACCAAAGACTTGTTACACCAGGGAATAATAAAAAATGCATAATGTCACTTTTTGCTTAATTGAATAAATTTTAGTTTTTTTTTTTTTTTTTTTTTTTTTTTTTATACTACTTGGGTGGCAAACAAGCATACGGCCCGCCTGATGTTAAGCAGTATCCGTAGCCTATAGACGCTTGCATTACCAGAGGTATCACTTGCGTGTTGCCAACCCATTTTTTTACACCAGGGCTTTAAGATGGAAGTAACCCTGGGATAGTAATACGTTTGTTTCAAAACGCATTCCTAAATGAGCGCTGGAGACCTGATAGTAGATTATATTCTCTTTAAATTTAGAGAACCAGTAACTTTATTTTAAAAAAACTAGCGATACGTTCCGGCATTGCACAAGTGAACATTTATTTGGTTTTCGTAGCGTGCTATGAAAACTAGTAAGTATAAGGTGCAATTATATTTTTCCAAATCATGCTGGTAGATCCTGAGATTAGCGCGTATCAAACAAACAAACTTTTCATAGACATTCTCCTGGAGGGCTACCTACCGAGTCCAATTGTGAATCTAAACGATCATAACATACACACACATTCATACAACAATTTGCAAATAAGGTGTTTAGGAGAAGTTCAGTGACATACACACCTACAGAAGAATTATAAATATAGATAGATAGGCCGTTTTTATCATGCGTATGCTTATTTTTAATTGTTTGCTTCTTTAAATTAAGAATATGGTGATTTTAGTTTTCTTTTCTTTTATCTTTTTGTAATGTTTTGTGTGTATGTTTTTTTTTGTAAACCCTTGTCTGACCTATAATGAAGTATATTCCTTTTCCTTCTTTCTTTCTTTCTTCTCTTTCATACATAGTTATATATTTATTGAGTTACGTTGATATTTTGTAAATAAAAAGTTGTTATAATACATCATTCGTGTCCGTTTTATTGCTGTAGCAAAAGATTTATGGTTTCCGAGTGTCCTTTTGAATCTTTTCATGAGAAAAAAGTTTTATAACGAACTGTTTTAGAAAACTCTTTTCAAGACTAGGTGGTGTTTATATTTTATGAAAAGCGTTGATAATTATTAAGTTGTTTTTTTATATTTTGTGTTTTAAAAGATGATGGGAACAAAGAGTTTAATGAAGGTCTCAATTTGATATAAGGATAGAAAGGACCTGTCAAAATATAATTTTAAGTTTTACGTTATATAAAATATAGATCATTTCGAATTCATTCCTGAAAGGATGCTACACCAAACCCCTGGAGTCACTCGCGTGTCATCTACCCAAAAAGTTTCTTACACCAGGGTTTTATAATGTGTCTACTATTCCTATTGCATTTCATTTCTTTTTGTTAAGACAGGTCTCGCACTCAGGTACAAGCCTTGTATTGCCTTTACAAACATACAATTCACGGACACAACTTACAGTCTCGTAACAAACATTTATGAATCACACAAAGTATTTTCTCGTGTGGGAATCGAACCCACGAACTCCGGCTTAACAATCACCGTAACTAACCACTAGACCAACAGGCTAGTCAAATACCAATTAGAAGTCTACTTATAAAATAAAGTAGGGGTCGCCTGCGACTTCGTCCACGTGGTAATTTGAAATATTTTCCCCGATTATGCAACATCTCACTACTGCTCCGCTCCTATTAATCATAGCGTGATGTTATATAGCCTTCCTGGATAAATGCAGTATTTAACAAAAAAATATTTTTTCAAATCGTACCACTATTTTCAGAGATTAGCGCGTTCAACCAAACAAACAAACTCTTCAGCTTTATAATATTAGTATAGATATCACATAACTCAAACTCAAAATTCATTTAGATGACAAAGTAACACTTATAAAGGTCATAAATTATGAATATGCCAGAAAGATGATGTCGGCACAATTTTCCTACGGCTAGTTCGCTGACGTGGAGCCTTGAGAAGAACTAGCAAGAAACTCAAGCCACTCTTTTTTTTCAGTCAGAATTTCCAGCGATTATAGCATTATATCCAGAATTCAACCAGCCAGATATTCACACACACACATATGTGTATTTAATTTATCCCACATCGCCAGCTAATTAGCCAATGTCAGTATATATATACGTGTGTGCAAAGTGCCTGACCTCCGTGTAACAGAAGCGGGATAGGTAACTATGGGGTAGGCAGGGAGGTAGGTTAATTATACCAGTGATTAATACCGCTACCCATGGATTAGGATGCGGTGAAGAGGTTTTATTAATGCTTGTTGTATGGCGATTTGTAAAAGTGTTCCGTGGAAAGATTAATTTTGTTTGAGGTATATTTTATGTGGGAATGCAAGTGAGGGTTGGTAGCTGAGTGGGAGCATAGCCGATTTATAATAAGGTGTGAATTCGATCCTGTTACTAATCAAATCTATACTAATATTATAAAGCTGAAGAGTTTGTTTGTTTGTTTGGTTGAATGCGCTAATCTCAGAAATTCGATTAGAAAAAGAAAACTTTTTTTGTTGAATAGTGCATTTATCCAGGAAGGCTATAGGCTATATAACATCACGCTATGATCAATAGGAGAGGAGCAGTAGTGAGATATGTTGCAAAATCGGGGAAAATATTCCAAATTACCACGCGGACGAAGTCGCAGGCGACCCCTAGTTTTTAATAAAGAGATCCGCAGAAAAACCAAGCTCACCGACATAGCTCAAATAGTAAGCCAGTTGAAGTGGCAATGGGCTGGCCACATCGCTCGAAGAACCGACGATCGATAGGGAAGAAAGGTTTTCGAGTGGCGACCACGTTCAGGAAAGTGCAGTGTGGGTCAATTTTGCGATCACAACTGTCAGTTTGCCATCGCTGTTTCTAAGAAGAGCCGGCTGGTCAGAGCTGTAGGCAGACACTGGATGCAGGCCGCTCAGGACCGGCCTTTGTGCAAAAGCACTAAGAAGAAGTACAGCCAACAACATTGTCCACGTATTAAAAGCAGTAGTCTTTTAGGTTTCTCGCACGACCATAAGTACTACCTTATTTTATCAATAAAGTAAGTATCGTGTTTTGACTGCATCGGCTTGCATGCATACTTATATTTAACAAAAGATTGTAACTATCTGGCGATTAAAAAGAGTGGCCTGAGTTTCTTGCTGGTCCTTCTCAAGGCTCCACGTTAGCGAACTAGCCGTAGGAAAATTTTGCTGATATCTTTCTGGCTTATTCATATTTTATGACCTTTATAAGTGTTACTTAGTAACCTAAATGAATAAATGAATTTTGAGATTTTTGAGTTTTAAAGACTAGTTTCTAGCTAATATAACGTACGTAGGAACGTTTTAGGTGATAAAACCGATATATTGGCAGAATACCTATGCGGGAACACTCTATAAAACTGGCTGTGACTTCACGCTCAGTGCTGGTACAAATTGACAAAGACAGACACATTTTACGCGACTAAATTGAATTGTCGGCAAAATGAGGTAGAGTTACTTACTTCTTTTTTTGATTGAATATTCATGAAAATACGTTCGTAGTTGTATTGGAGTTTTATCTGATTGCAACTAAAACTGAGTAGTGATGTGTTTTTTTTTTGTTTAGTAAGGCAACTTCCGCACTAGAGAACAAGCTTGGTGTCGTTGGAGACTTTACAAACATACAATTAACGGACATAAATTACACCCAGACTCAGAACAACTCTTTGTGGGTCACATAAAGTGCTGTCCCGTGTGAGAATCGAACCCACATCCTTGTGCATAGCAGTAGCATACTGCGGCCACTGGACTACCAAGGCAGTCTTGTTCCCCACTAAGGACACAAAAACCAGGATTTAAAAACCAAGCAACATACATACTATATCGCACTCATAATAGAAAAACTACTTAAGTTGAACCGCGTTTGTTTTGCAATTTACATCTTATTCTCAACAGCTAAGGTTCAAAATTGCAAAGTGACATTTATCAAGTTACGCTAGTTTTCTACTAAGGATGCAATATGTCAGATCAATCGCAGTCATATTAGATTCCTTTCCCTAAACATAAGTAGGACAACATTTGTTCCTTTGAAAAGAGTCGCACAAAAACCTGATACAAGTTTGACATGTACTAAATCTTATACACAATGTGATAAAATGCGATACAACATTCGTATCGGAAGGTTCATGGATGGATGACTACAATCATTCAATGTCTTCACAAATCGACAACGAATAACTTATTCTTTAGCTAAGAAAATCAATGGTGACATATTATGGAGAATTGTTGTGTATCAAGATTTCTTTACAGTTCGGAAATGTACAAAATGTAATATATTTTTTCTTTATTTTATAAGACAACTCCCGCACTAGAGAACAAGCTCTGTGTTGCGGAGGACTTTACAAACATACAATTAACGGACACAAATTACACCCAGACTCGGAACAACTCTTTGCGGGTCACACAAAGTTTTGTCCTGTGTGGGAATCGAATCCACAACCTCGTGCACAGCAGGCGCATACTGCGGCCACTGGACCACCAAGGCAGTTAATATCACACAACTTTTTCTCAAAGGGGTAGGTAGAGACGTTTGACGCCCACGTTTTGTCAAATATTTCAGTGATTGTGTTGAGTATTTGTCGTCGAAAAGAGCCAAACTAGCTATTGCCCGCGGCTCCGCCCGCGTGGATCTCGGTTATCGCGATGAAAAATATCGTATGTCCTTTCCCAGGATACAAAACTCATTAAGATCTGTTTACCCATTTAGTCGTGAAAATGTAACAAACAAACATACATACAAACATAGATACTTTCGCATTTATAATATTAGTATAGAAGAACAACAAGGAAACATTCCAAAAAAAAAAGTATTTAATTTTGTTTTTCAAAACTACCAATGACATATTACGATGCCCGGTGCGAAAAAGCTATACGTCAAAAACACTATTTTTACAGCAGTCATCATTTACCGCGGTAACGTTGCATGCTACGAATATGTTATAGAGGCACATTTATCAAAGCAAGGCTATTAATTTAGCAGACAACGAATACAGAGCGTGTATGACATGCACGCTAATGCTAGGGTTGTCACGTCAATCCAGACTTTCGACGTGTGGTGTATAATTATTCGGAAAACCTGAATAAAAAGGGTGTTATTAGTAAAATTGGTGTTTAAATGGATAATTGTGTATTCACGGTGGCTGTGTTGATGGCACTGTCAACTTAGGTAAATTGCTTGAGTAGAGGGACATGGCTACATTTGTTAAATTAAAAAAACTGTAAAGCAATCTCTATGATTTCTTTAAGTAAACGGTTACAAACAAGCATACGGCCCGCCTGATGGTAAGCAGTTACCGTAGCCTATGGACGTTTGCAACACCAGGGGTGTCACTCACGCCTTGCCGACCCTTTAAAAACCTTATAACTCCTTTCTTGAAGAACCCCATGCTATAGTCTTTTGGAAAAACCTTGGCAGGGAGTTTACATTCATAATATCATCATTTTGACTCATAGTTGTTTGTTCAAACAACAATTGATTACAACTTTGTTTATAGCACAATAAAATAACCCGAGACATTGATTAACAAGCAAAATCAACAAGAGGTCCGTCTGACTCGAGTGCCGACAAACGATTGGCGCGCTCCCACTCCGAACGTCTTTTATAACTTAGTAAAAAGTGTCGGTAGTAGAAAGCTTTGTAACGAACGACGCGTTGTTTGTCTCTCGAGCGGCTGACGTCACAATTAATCATACGCTATTTGATTTTTTTTTAAGATGCTTATAATATTTACGCCGATAAATTTACGTAATATCATGTCGAGTGGCAACCCTATAAAACCCATAACTCATAACGCGATCATCGGAATGTTAATCGCATTGTTTAATTAAAATAAAACGCTGAGACACCTATTATTTACATTCATATATTACATTACAGTCAAAACAGACGGGGCTAAGTGGTAACTAGCTAACACGTAACGTAACCTTGTGGTCAAAAATAACTGACGACATGAGTGGATGAAGGTGATATGATACAAATACAAAAACTTGAGTTAATTAATATTAAAGCTTTGTATGTTTCACTTTTGTAATTTAAATATATCGCATCCACAGTGGAAAAAATGACTTAGATTGAAGCGTGTTTCTTTTGTAATTTACATCTTATTCTCAACAGCTAAGGTTCAAAATTACCTAGTGACATTTCTCAAGTTATGCCATTTTTCGACTAAGGATGCGATACTATTTTTATTTTTTTATCTGTAATTTTATATAATGTAATGTAATTTAAGTAATTTTCCTTGACATTATATATCATCATCATCATCATCTCAACCCATAAACGTCCCACTGCTGGGCACAGGTCTCCTCCATTAATTTGGAGGGATATTAGCCTACTATACCACGCTGGCCAGACGGGTTGGAATAGGGTTTTATTTCGAGTTTTCCTTCTCTTACGGTGGATATTGTCTGCTAGACTTACTCCCTTAGTCGACTCTTACGACACTCTCGGGATAGAAGGGACATTATATATAGTTTTATTAAAAACAATTTGCACGCCTCACGGCTAAATATGGAATGCGACTTATTCTTTAACATGTACCAACTTATAGGATTCATGTTTGCAAACAAATAAATTTGATTTGATGGTTTTGTAGTTGTAAAAATAACCATGTAGGAAGGAGCTATCTCCGTATAAAACACTTTTTTTCATTACACAAGCTTCTAGTAAAAAAAGCGGTAGTGGCCGAGTGGGAAAGTAACCGACTTGCACGCAAGAGGTGTGAGTTCGATCCCGGGCAGTACCAATGAAAATTTCACTTTGTGGAGTTTATATGTACTAATCAAATGACTCGCCATCTGCTAACGGTGAAGGAAAACATCGTGAGGAAACCTATCTTAGGAGAAATTCTAAAGACATGTCCGATTCACCAACCCGCATTAGGCCAGCGTGTGTGAATTAAGGCCTGAACCCTCTCTCTCTTGATAGAGGAGAGGAGACCCGTGCCCAGCAGTGGGACAAGCTTCTAATTAGTCATTTAATTCAGGAGTTGCCCTTAAAACTTTCTTTCAACCACAAAGTATCTTACCCTTGTAGATCTATCGATCCTTGACGCTGACACTTATGTACGAGCCCTTCTATGTTGTGTACTAGCTATTGCCCACGGCTCCGCCCGCATGGATGTCGGTTATCGCGATAAAAAGTAATAAAATAACCCGAGACATTGATTAACAAGCAAAATCAACAAGAGGTCCGTCTGACTCGAGTGCCGACAAACGATTGGCGCGCTCCCACTCCGAACGTCTTTTATAACTTAGTAAAAAGTGTCGGTAGTAGAAAGCTTTGTAACGAACGACGCGTTGTTTGTCTCTCGAGCGGCTGACGTCACAATTAATCATACGCTATTTGATTTTTTTTTAAGATGCTTATAATATTTACGCCGATAAATTTACGTAATATCATGTCGAGTGGCAACCCTATAAAACCCATAACTCATAACGCGATCATCGGAATGTTAATCGCATTGTTTAATTAAAATAAAACGCTGAGACACCTATTATTTACATTCATATATTACATTACAGTCAAAACAGACGGGGCTAAGTGGTAACTAGCTAACACGTAACGTAACCTTGTGGTCAAAAATAACTGACGACATGAGTGGATGAAGGTGATATGATACAAATACAAAAACTTGAGTTAATTAATATTAAAGCTTTGTATGTTTCACTTTTGTAATTTAAATATATCGCATCCACAGTGGAAAAAATGACTTAGATTGAAGCGTGTTTCTTTTGTAATTTACATCTTATTCTCAACAGCTAAGGTTCAAAATTACCTAGTGACATTTCTCAAGTTATGCCATTTTTCGACTAAGGATGCGATACTATTTTTATTTTTTTATCTGTAATTTTATATAATGTAATGTAATTTAAGTAATTTTCCTTGACATTATATATCATCATCATCATCATCTCAACCCATAAACGTCCCACTGCTGGGCACAGGTCTCCTCCATTAATTTGGAGGGATATTAGCCTACTATACCACGCTGGCCAGACGGGTTGGAATAGGGTTTTATTTCGAGTTTTCCTTCTCTTACGGTGGATATTGTCTGCTAGACTTACTCCCTTAGTCGACTCTTACGACACTCTCGGGATAGAAGGGACATTATATATAGTTTTATTAAAAACAATTTGCACGCCTCACGGCTAAATATGGAATGCGACTTATTCTTTAACATGTACCAACTTATAGGATTCATGTTTGCAAACAAATAAATTTGATTTGATGGTTTTGTAGTTGTAAAAATAACCATGTAGGAAGGAGCTATCTCCGTATAAAACACTTTTTTTCATTACACAAGCTTCTAGTAAAAAAAGCGGTAGTGGCCGAGTGGGAAAGTAACCGACTTGCACGCAAGAGGTGTGAGTTCGATCCCGGGCAGTACCAATGAAAATTTCACTTTGTGGAGTTTATATGTACTAATCAAATGACTCGCCATCTGCTAACGGTGAAGGAAAACATCGTGAGGAAACCTATCTTAGGAGAAATTCTAAAGACATGTCCGATTCACCAACCCGCATTAGGCCAGCGTGTGTGAATTAAGGCCTGAACCCTCTCTCTCTTGATAGAGGAGAGGAGACCCGTGCCCAGCAGTGGGACAAGCTTCTAATTAGTCATTTAATTCAGGAGTTGCCCTTAAAACTTTCTTTCAACCACAAAGTATCTTACCCTTGTAGATCTATCGATCCTTGACGCTGACACTTATGTACGAGCCCTTCTATGTTGTGTACTAGCTATTGCCCACGGCTCCGCCCGCATGGATGTCGGTTATCGCGATAAAAAGTAGTAAGTAGCCTATGTGCTATTCCAGACTATAATCTATATGTATGCCAAATTTCATCCAGATCCGTTCAGTAGTTAATGCGTGAACGAGTAACAAACATCCATCCATCCATCCATACTAGCGAACTTTCACATTTATAATATTAGTAAGGATTAATAAGGATGATAACGAAAGACTTAATTAGACAGATTATTAGCCAGTATAATATTTAATATCAACATTAATATATGAGAATTTTCACTTAATTTTAATAGCAGTTTTAATTATAATATCATGTTTAATATGAACTACTTACACAAAGGGGCAATTAAAATTTCACATAAACTTCATCTTCTTAGTTTAAGTTCGTTTTTAATTAAAAAGTTAAGCTCTATCTAGACTCCGCTAGAAAAATGAGTTTTTGGAATATTTATGGCCGACCTATGCTAATGTTTTAAAATTATCTGTGTATCTATTACAGCTGCCTTGTTAGTAAAGTGCTCGTTTTGTGCGACTGTTGATCGCGAGGTCTCGGGTTTAATTCCCGGCTCGGGTTACTAGCCGCACGTCCAACCTTCGCACGGATGGATATTTATTTAGTTTTTATAAGGGTAATTTTAAAAAAAATATACCTTATATTACTCGCTGATAATGTAGCTATCTAATGGTGAAAGAATTTTTAAAATCGGTCGAGTACTTTTTGAGTTAAATTGTAGTTTAGAAAAAAAATTTTTTTTGATAAGAAAAGCCCGCAGTTCGAAAACTGGTAATGTTTTACACTCCCGTGCCTAGTAAAACACGTATAGCCACGTTGGGCCTGCGCCCGATCTCTCTCAGGTCGCGTCGGATTGCTATATCATTTAGTGTAGGTGTGTAAATAAATGAGTAAATTATGAGAATGTGGGAAAAACTACTAAACGGATCTGGATGAAATTTGGCACAGATATAGATTATGGTCTGGAATAACACATTGGCTACTTTTTACAGCAATAACCGACATCTACGCAGGCGAAGCCGCGAGCAACAACTAGTACATATATAATAATAATGTCGCTGTAAACAAAACATATACCTATAAAAATTATTAAATAATATTTCTGTAGAATTATAAAAATGAAAAACTTTCAGAACACTCTTGCTCTTTAAAGCTGCATAAACTTACTTAATCTCTAATCCATTGTCTACCGCCCATCATAGACAATGATCTAGATCCTACAAAGTTTGCTAACTATGCAGATTTAATACGTAATGCTTGTCAACACTAACAGCCCTGAAGCTCAGCGCGTTCGCATTTTGAATTCGTATTCCAACTATCCGATCCCGTCATTATCTGTCTAATTCTTGTAGGGCTGACTCTGTTATACCATTGGAACGTGGTAATTAATTTTCATATTTGTTTTTTTAATGATTATAACTCCACTCTCTCTCCACTCCAGCTCTCAGAAGGTTCTAGTTTAAGCTATAGCTATAAATTTGTAAAAAACGTAACCTTTTGAGAAAATAAATAAATAATTATTATTATGTTTTTTTTATCTTGTTTGCCTGTCTGTAACAATATCTTAGGACAACTGACTGCATGGTTGGTTTATCGTCATTTACGTGGTGTGTTACGGGTTCGATTTCGACACGGAAAATTTTTTTTTTAAATAGTACCAAATCTGGTCTTACTTTGTGTCCATTAATTGTATGTTTGTAAAGTCCCCTGTAACTCAGGGCTTGTTCCCAAAAAAAACAAACAACTAGACAGTGTCTGTACTATGCAGAGGCAACTGGTATTACATACTTATACGTTTCTAAATACATATCATCGATAAATTCAACCCTGACACAAAAAAAATGATCGTGCACATCACTCAATAAAGTGCTTTCTTTTTTTAAGTAAGCATCAAAATTCCACACGCCAACGTAAGCTCTAACTAAATTTTAATAAATTAGGGTTGACACAAAACATTGATGAAACACAATGACATACACACATAAATAAGTAAGACGTGGGTAGTAATACAACATGCATGAGGATCCCAAAGGTCACAGGAGCTGATCGAAGTAAAGCTCGGCACATATAAATCATAAGTGGCACGATAGTGTAATCTAACTATAATCTATTATGAACCGTCGGGGCGGTGCGAATCTGTAAGTTTTCCGATTAGCGGCCCACCCCTCACGTCCGGCGCTACTCTTCTCCCCCTCCACCCTCACCGTCAACTCCCCTCACCCCTCAATGCTCTACACCCCGCGCCACGACTCCATATCCCCGCGGAAATTGTAAATCTTGCTGTTGCTCCTACAGAAATTTATTAACCATAATGGTTAAAGGGGAAAATTGATAATAATTTTGGTAGCTCCACCAAATATACGCTCGGTAAATAAATAATATTGGCTTTGTTTACAATTTGGAGAATTTCAATGATTAAAGCAGCGGAAAGGTTCCATATATAAATCAACTAGTACAATGACGTCACAAAACAATTGAACGCCATTTTTAAATTAACGGTTTTATTTTTCGCCGCCATGTTGGTATTGAAGGGATACGTTGTGCGTCGTACATTGCAATACCATGTGTCGGTGGTGACAGGACAGCAGACAAACGCCTAACAATTAAATCCTCCAATAAACGTCAATGTATTGTATCCAAGCTCGAATGGTATTAAACGAGACAATCCGTTACATCACAAGCCTAATGAAAGACCATTCCCGGCCGTATTCAGGTCCACCAAATAATCATTACGAACGGAATCTCCGGGCACAGAGGGGCATCCCAGTACCCATGGCTTCAATTTTCAGCTAAAATCCAATATGTCAGTTACGGTCTATATAGGGATGTGGCGTGCGATACGGGATTCAAACGAATTCGGTATACTTTGAATGAATTTTTAATAATCATCCATGTTTTGTTTTATTAATATTATATCCGAGCAACGAGCTTCAGTGCTTTTACAAAATTATCACGGTCTGACCGTGGCAATGTTGCTTAACCTCGCAAATCTATCAATCCACTTGATTATTACTTAAATACGAGGCTCTTTGAATACAGACTAAAAGGTTTCGTTAAATCCATTTTCAATGCATTAGCATTGACTGATAGTATTTACCGTGGTCCATTACGTTTGTTAGAATACAAAGAATTCCTTTTCGTATCGGCTTTTAGAGCTTAGTTGATGATTAAGACTAATTTATGTTGCTACACTAGCGTGTGTTAGATATAAGCTATTTTTTTCTTTTCGAATTTGCTATAAACAAAGTAGATTGAGAATCTGCGAGGTAAGCCTTGATAAGCCTTAAAAAGAAATATAGTATTCTCAAGAACAGATAATGGACAATCCTAGAGATGTATTTTTTACATTCAGCTGATAATGTCTAGATTAAGTTTTTGGCTTTATGTATTGCTTTATGTTTTTTGTATTTATATAGATACTAATTTTTCTTGATACAAATTTAAAACATTTATGATATATTTACTTATTTTGAGTGACGTACTTATCAGCGCAGAGCATAAATAACTGGGGGCAAAAAACCTGTAAGTTTTGTATTAAGGTTCCTTAAATGGCGTAAGCACTAAGAAGAGTTTTAAAAATTCTAACCGAAAAATCCAACTGTCGAGGCACGCCGTTAGTGCAGTTATATTGTGAGAACTTCAAAAAATCATCTGAATTCAAATCAATTCAATCGAACACAAAAACAAACCATAAATTCACCACTAACGTACCTGCATACGTAAATTCCCAACCCAATGCACTCCCGCTATTTCAATATCGAGACTCGCCGAAACACCAATTAAGCTTTAAACCCGAAAATTCCGGGAATTCAGCGCACCTGGCATCACTACCTCTACGGTAACTAGCATCTATAATTGAAACCGGCATATCAGAAGGGATAAGCTGCGACAGAGGCTCCATTGCAACGACATAAACGGGACTAGTACACAACAGATACATACTCACGTCTACATTCGTTTGTGACAACGAAAAACGAATTTTAAATTCGGAATTTCGACAAAGAGTCGGGTTTAAATTTGGAATTCCGTAGTACACGGGACGTGAGTAACATCACTAGCTGTAACTACCGCATCTAATTGAAAGCGACGTATACACGAAGGGATAAACTGCGTTAGGGGTTCGATTGCAGCGACATTAATGAGACTGTACTGCTCGATGGATTTGTGTAGCTCTGTATCGTACTGTGAAGTTAATTTTAATCAACATACCGTTTTGGAGGGCACGTTAAAAGACGGTCCTGACTGTAAACAGTCAGACAGACAACAGAGGCCTTAATTTGGGCGATCTAAATAACTCTGTCACCAGGCTGGCCACTAACAAAACGATAAGAAGAAATAGAAAATAGAAATAGACTAGAATAGAGAAAAAGAAGAACATATCAGCAGGTTGAATTTTAAAGTAATAAAGTACCCAGAACCGGCGATCATGCATTAAGAGGTTGAACGTAGAGGAACCGAAATAAGTATGTCTGGATCGAAGCAATTGGCGTGTCTGCCTAGCACAACGGGCGAGATGATAATTACTCGTAGTATGAATGTAAAGTTAACATCTTACGATTTTTTTAAAATTAAACCAAATTATAAAACGTTATAAGGACGTCATGGTTGGCATGTGGGTTGGATTCAACGATCATTATTCCGACATATATATCAGACAATGGACTAATTGCCATGAGCCTGCACCAATACCTGAAAAGGCTTGCGTAGGCCTGAAGCAGAAGCACCTGGAGTATCTGGACACGTAACAGAAAAAAATCGTAAAGAAACTCATTTTGAAGAACTCCTAAAGGCATCTCTAATCCACTAACTAACATTGGACCGATTTCTAAACCCAGCTGTCTTACTTTGTATACTACTTAGGTTGCAAAAAAACATACAG
The DNA here is from genome assembly GCA_947095525.1 of Trisateles emortualis. Classification (NCBI taxonomy): domain Eukaryota; kingdom Metazoa; phylum Arthropoda; class Insecta; order Lepidoptera; family Erebidae; genus Trisateles; species Trisateles emortualis. The sequence continues at coordinate 2,671,758 of OX352740.1, read as the reverse complement.
CATGCCTGATGGTAAGCAGTTACCGTAGCCTATGGGAATACCTGGGGTATCACACGCGTGTTGCCGAACTATAAACAATATCAGAGTTTAGTAGAGTGTGACGGGATAGAAAAACGTTACTTCTCTTAAAAACTATTTTTAAAATAAATAACCATTTTATTTAGTAGACAAGATTTTTTAACAAAAACAATGTTAAAGTTCACTTTGAAGTATGCTATGGAATTTAGATGAATGAAAACTTAACACTAATCTCTTTGGAATATTTTATAGTAGATAAATATAATTGCTTTAAAAACGAAGGGGAACCTAATTAAAACATTGCTAAGGCACAGTAAACATATCCAAGACGATGAAAAGTATAGTAAGTGTGGGAATCGAACCTACAACCTCATGCACAGCAGGCGCATACTGCGGCCACTGGGCCACCGAGGCAGTCAAAAGTAGAAAAATACAAAAAAATCAAATTATATATTTTAGTGTCTGGGTGTAAGATGTCCTTAAGGCAATCATGGCCCCTTTACTATATTGACTATAACAAAAAGAAACGCAAATAATCTCCCAAACACCATTACAAAGAAAAATGCCCAAACATAAATATAATACGGTCAGCAGAAACAGTACAATACAAGTATACAACACACGTCATATCTGTACGGTCAGCATCGCCGTCATGTTTAATGTGACGTGTAAAACGAATAGTGTCGCGCGGAGGTGAGGATGTACGGCCTGGGGGGAGGGGAGACTACTCAACGTTCTCGATTTTTGTACGAACGGGAAATAGCCGTGAGTTGTGGGAGAAACAACGTAAATATTTAGGATATTTTCTATTTCAGCCAGAAGACGTCCACTGCTTGACATAATCCTTCTCCAAGGTTTTCCACAGCACTAGGTCCCGAACTGACCTTGTCCACGCTTGGTTAGTTTTTTGAGGATATATTCTTATGTTCCAAATTTTTAAAAGTAAAATTCCTGTATGTAATAACATTTTATGTGTTCTACAATAATATCTGTCAAATGATACTAAAAACAGGGCACCGGTCTAACAAATCCTAAGGCAGAATTTTCTCAGCTCTCTTGATCTCAAACACAAAAAAATCAAATAAAAAAAGTGATCTCATCATAGGAATATTTCTGCTAGATAGATTTTAGATGACCGTGTGGTGACGGATTAAGAATACAAATGTCACCACCCCGTTCTATCCCGAAGGTGTCGTAAGAGTCGACTAAAGGAGTCAGGCAGACAATATCCACTGCAAGAGAGGGAAAACTGGAAACAAAACCCTATACCAACACGTCTGGTCAGCGTGGTATAGTAGGCTAATATCCCTCTATATGTATGGAGGAGACCCGTGCCCAGTAGTGGGACGTTTATGGGTTGAGAAAGTAAAAAAATAGATTTTAGATGATAAAACCTTCGGCTTCGTTCAGTTACTAACCATTAAAGCAACATGCATATCAAATCTAACAAGTAATTTTTTTTTTTAAAGACAACTCGCCCGCACTAGAGAACAAGCTCTGTGTCGCGGGGGACTTTACAAACATACAATTAACGGACACAAATTACATCCAGACTCAGAACAACACTTTGTGGGTCACACAAAGTTTTGTCCTGTGTGGGAATCGAACCCACAACCTCGTGCACAGCAGGCGCATACTGCGGCCACTGGACCACCGAGGCAGTCATCAATCAATTGACATTTTCCTTTCTAACTTTACTAAATCCAAAATATCATCGAAAAAATGACAAGACTTTTTTCAGAAACCAATGCAACAAAACTCAATAGCTATTTTTCACATTTGAATAGCTTGCAATTGAAAACAATCGAATACTCATAGTAGCTTCGCTTTCACAATAGCGATGGTGTGGTGACGAATGCGCGCAGTGTCCGGTGTCCGGTGATCGCTCACGCCTGTCCGGCCGGTCCGTCCGGCTACCGTCGGACCGGACGATCCGACGCGTCGTATAACACACCAAACGCCATTCCGGACAATATACTGTGAGATGTTTAGTAGGCAAGCTATCGCTCATCTTTGACACCCTTTGTATTACTTAATGACGATTTTTGGCTAAAAATTGCTGCGATTGCAACTTTGGGTATTAATATTACTGGGTTTCCTATTCCCCTCTGTTATATGGGGTTAAACTAGTTACACGTACGGCTTCGCACGGGTGCTCAATTTATTTAGTTTTCATAGGGTTGTCGTAATTTATTTTTAATAAAATATAGCCCATGTTACTTATTGGTAATGTAGCTTTCTAATGGTGAAAGATTTTTTTAAATCGGTTGGGAAGGTTTTAAGTTAATCGTAACAAACAACAAATGTAATCTTTTTATAATATTAGGTTAGATATGCCTATAACCGAAAAAAATAAAGTAATTTAAACGATAAGAGAATTATAACATTTAAAACTTGAATTATCTTTTATTTAAACAAATCTGTAAAGGTTCTTGTGATGTGTACATAATTACAGTAAACTTATTAAAAAATCAGATTATGGTAATATAGGTACATACAAATGAGCACAGAAGACGAAGCCTTATTTATAATCACTCATATGCACAAAATAACTCCACTGTAGTCTTTCATAAGGTCCTTTCGTAGTTGTATTTATTGATATGTATGGTGGCCCTAGCTCTCTTAAACCTATGTTTTTTTTAAAACTGCATCATGAGTTTATAATATTATAATAAATTCGAATTGCCTGTTGGTCTAGTGGTTAATGACCCTAACTGCTAAGCCGAAAGGTGGTGGGTTCGATTCCCACACGGGAAAAAACTTTGTGTGATCCATTAATGTTTATCCCGAGTCTAGGTGTAGTTCATGAATTGTATGCTTGTTAAGTCCCCCGCGACACAAGGCTTATTTCCTATTGCGGGAGTTCTTCTTAAAGCAAAAATAAAAAAATGCATTTAAAATTATACCATCATCCAAACCATAATTGTCATGAATTTTATATAGTTAATAAGTAAGTTAAATTTAAAATGAAATGTAAAAGTGAAGTCAAAGTTTAAAATTCAATTAACTAACAATTAGACTAAGTTAATTTTAACTTTATAATTTATATAAAAGTTTTATAAATGCGGCCGCTGTCCCGTTGAGTTTTATAAAACAAAATGCTTTACGACCACGTAGGGTTGAACTGTTTACTTAAATAATTATGTTGGTTTATTTTTTAAAGATTAAATGGTATATCTATCTATATAAATAAAAATGAAACCCCCCAAATGTATGTACGCGCATAATTTTCGATCGACTGCACCAAATTAGATAATTCTTTTTTTTTGTGTTTGTTATTGTCAGGACAAGGTTTATATAGATGAAACTTATAGAATACATTTACGAAAAAAAAATGGCGGTATAAAGTTCTCCGGGTAAGCTAGTCTATACTTTATATACTAAAATGATAAAGCTGAAGAGTTTGTTTGTTTGTTTGAACGCGCTAATCTCATAAAGTACTGGTTCGATAAGAAAAAATCTTTTTTTGTTGAATAGTGCATTTATCCAGGAAGGCTATCCTTACTAATATTATAAATGTGAAAGTTTGTAAGAATGGATGGATGGATGGATGTTTGTTACTCTTTCACGTAAAAACTACTGAACGGATTTGGATGAAATTTGGCACAGAGATAGATTATGGTCTGGAATAACACATAAGCTACTTTTTGCAGCGATAACCGACATCCACGCGGGCGGAGCCGCGGGCAACAGCTAGTAGGCTATATAACATCACGCTATGATCAATAGGAGCGGAGCAGTAGTGAGATATAGTCGCGGGCGACCCCTAGTAGGTCATAAAATGGTAGTCTATATAGTAACATGACTATTTTTATGTATAAGTATTTACACAAGTGCTACTTATATTGGTTTTCAATTGTATTTTATATACTAAGTACTTGGGTGGCAATCAAGCATACGGCCTGATGCTATCTTTCTTTCTTTCTGATCGTTTGGTTAGTGGTCAATCTGGTGACAGAGTTATGTAGATTGCCATATTTAGGCCTCTGTCGTGATATAACGACTGTTCGAGTAGGACTCCGAAGCCCGGACACCACTATGCGGTCACCTATTTATAGGGTTACTTCGCCCTTGGTAGCTTAACCCGTTGATCGTTTACCGAACAGCTAGTGCATCTGACTATAGCAGTTACGGTAGACTATGGACGCTTGCAATAGCAGAGGTATCACTTGCCACCACCCCATTTTTGACACCAGGGTCGATCTTCTAAGGTTTCCTCTATTTAATAATGACGATACCTACTTTGTAAATTTAGCGTATTTGTAAATTTTGTATGTCAAGCTAAATGGTTTCTAAAGTTAAATTGAGTGAAACTTTCAACAATTGAAATGTTCAAGTCTTTGAGGAGAATAATATTTACGTTAAATTATGAAAAATTTATTATTTTTATGTTTCTAGACTTGGCAGTTTTGGCTGTGCGATGAAGAGTCAGTCAGACAGGACGAATGATTTTATATACCTATACAAAAAGTTCAACACAACACTATCAACTAATTCACATATTCAGACACACATAACACCCCAACTTTCTATCACACACACACACACACACACACACACACACACACACACACACACACACACACACACACACACACACACACACACACACACACACACACACACACACACACACACACACACACACACACACACACACACACACACACACACACACACATCAAACAACTTCCTCTCACATACACACACAAATAAATACAACATAAAAATATTTTGTGTGGGAATAGCAAGTTTCTATGACAAAGCACTTACCATTTACCACTGAAAGCATACGTAGTTGAAAAAAAAAACACGCTTCAACAAGGGCAAGCCTTGGAGATCCTTCCGAAAGTGAGGAGTGGGAGGGGTGGGGGAAAGACGGAAGTGGCGGGCCGGAAACGACGTCGGGCGGAAGCTCGCGAACCCTTTGGCTCGCCCTTTGTTTTCCGAGGCCGTAGTGCAAGTCAGTAAGTAAAATCTGCGATGTGCTTCACGTTTCAAGTGGATTAGCAATCATATTAATTGTTGAATAATATAGATAGATAGATAGATAACTCTTTATTGTACAACCAAAAAACATATTGCTTACATAGTTTTGCTTAAATAGTAATGCACAATGGGCGGCCTTATCGCTAAAAGCAATTTCTTACAGGCAACCTTAGGATGGACAGAAATGATAGATAAAGATATTTGTAGAGTGAGCAGTTATATATTTATTGTTATTGAAATATTTACTACTAAAAAAAACGTGCGGGGCAGTCTTGGGGGACTGCCGATAGAAGGTAAAAGTAAGTAACTTGTGAACTGTATTGTCGAGCTATTATATTATTATTTTTGAATATGGAAAACTTTCGGTGACGATGACGCGAGTTCCATGATTTTTGTTCACCCAAAGTATTCAACGCGCCTCAAGAAGTACGAGATATTTCTTTAATTATCTACTCTTTTGAAAGATTTTTTTTTAAACACAACTCCCGCACTAGAGAACAAGCTCTGTGTCGCGGGGGTGCTACAAACATACAATTAACGAAAACAAATTACACCCAGACTCAGAACAACTCTTTGTGGGCCACACAAAGTTTTGTCCTGTGTGGGGACCCACATCCTCGTGTACAGCAGGCGCAAGGCAAGGCAGTCTAATTTAAAAAAAAAGACATCGAATCCACGCACTCTGGCTTAGCATTCAGACTCAATAGACCAACAGACAAGTCAATTTATATTATTATTACGTAGATACCAATTTTCTGTATCTTAACTTATATTATAAAGCTGAAGAGTTTGTTTGTTTGGTTGAACGCGCTAATCTCAGAAAGTACTGGTTCGATTTGAAAATATATTTTTTTGTTGAATAGTGCATTTATCCAAGAAGGCTATAGGCTATATAACATTATGCTATGATCAATAGGAGCAGAGCAGTAGTGAGATATGTTGCAAAATCGGGGAAAATATTCCAAATTAGCACGCGGATGAAGTCGCGGGCGACCCCTAGTCTTATATAAATTGTTAGATTTATCTATCTGTCTATCTAGTAATATATATCTAGCCTCTTTTCCGTGGCTATTCATCACAAATATGGCGGTTTCCTGAGCAGCACGTTCAGTTAACGTACTGCCTACATATATCATACGACAAAAGGTTTTCTCACAACTATTACACGAAACAGGAAACGGATGTCGTTGGTGACACCGACTGTGACGTTTAAAAGGGCGCCAAATAATCCGCCAACTCGTTTCTAATGAAAAAAGTTTGGAAGATGGCCATTATTTTGGTATATTTAAATTTAAGGAAATGTTTATGTAAATAGAGCCAAATTTGTGGGTGGTGGCGCTCTTGGTATTCCAAGCGTCTATGGGCTAGTAATGTTTAAGTAGATTTTATTATTTAAGTCCATCGTAGGTAATCATGAAGATCCGGGTTCAAATTTCAGGTCGGGCCTAAAAAATATATTGGATTCTTCTGTCAAGAAATTCTTAATAGATTTACACATAGTGAAATTATTATATCCTTTCGCTGTCGAGCTATGTAGGGGCGAAAATGACTTACAAAAATTATCATAATCTCAGCCAAAAGACGTTCACTGCTGGACATCATCATCAAGAGAGGCAGGGTACTATACAATATTCGTAGGATACGCGCGATTATTTAACCGTATGGTTTCTGTATACCGAAAATATATCTGAACCTCTAGACAAGTGGCATAAGCAGTAGTCGAATCGAATAGTCAAAAAAACAAATGTATGATTTGACGTAAGTCTACGATATAATGTCGTAAACTTACGTCAAATCCCATACATTTCCTTTTTTGACTTTTCGATTTGACTATCGCTTATGCCACTTGTCTAGAGGGGCTAAGTAGCATACGACTGAAGCAAAGTTTCGACCAAAAGTTACATAATAATAAAGTACCTAAGCAATGGTACAGAAGGACAACACAAAGCTTGTGACGTCACAGACCCCGCAGTCCTCGCAGCCCCCGCGCCCTTAACAAACAGCTTCAATTGATAAATTACTTTTGACGCACAAAACTTTTATAATTACTCGAATTTCGAAAACCTTGGCACTAACAAAATGTTGACAATAACAATTCGGAACAGTGGTTGTGTAACTGTGATTGTGTTGCTGGTTGACAACCACCACTCCCTTTATATAGAAAACTTGTGCCGTGAAAAAACGAATAAAAACCTTCGACTTCAGGTAAAAAATTTTTTTTTGGAAATTATCTTATTATTTATCCGAAAAGTATGTTAATTCTTGGGTAGGTAGAAAGCTAGATACTCGTAACTTTTTATTGTAGACTCTATATACTCTATAGACAGTGTGCCTACACACCGAAATGTAAACAATATTTAATTAATGTATTGTATGTCTTTACTAACATAGGTTAAGATATATGTATTACTAACAACAATGAGTACTGGTCACTTGAAAATAAATAAATAATAATTATTATTATATAGTAGGGACACTGTCGGATTATTTCATAATAAATACCTATCAGGACCAGGGCGCCCACTACGTTGCCAGCCCGTGCTTGTTTGCTATAATAAGACCTGCCTCTCTAGATAAGTGGCATAAGCGATAGTCGAATCGACTTCGTCCGGGTTAAACTATTTTCAGCGCAACTTTTTTTTTACATAAGAACCTTCTCCTGACAACTAACAAAACAAAACACAACAAAAAAATATAACTGAAATCGGTCCAGCCGTTCACGTGTGATGCCGTGACCAAAGCAAATAGGGATTGATTTTTATATATAAAGAAGAATAAATAAGCACTAACCTTTATAAATCTTTTGGCTTTTGTTAATAATCCTAATGTTGTGTGTCGTGACGCTTCGGGTCCTAGGGGTACCATATCCTTTAATTTTTCCAAGCAACTTCTTAGGTGTGCTCTCCTGTAACAAACAAACATACACATTAAAATCTTGGTCAGAATAATAAATATCAAATGTTATCTATGGCGGCCCGCCACGACTTTGCCTGTGTCAATGTTTTTTTTTATCGGTTCGCAAAGCTGAATACAATCTATTCACACTATACGTATTCTAGTTCTAAAAAAGACGTAGATATATAGATAGATAGATATAGATGAATAGCGCGGTAACTGTAGCTTTCTTCTTGTCCTATTACTATCCTTTTCTGTATCATTACATTCCGTATTATCTATCGCATTCATAGTTGAAGACTTGGAGTAAGTACGTACAAAAATAAAGGTATAATACTGAACGCCGCTCAGTATGAAGTTAGCTTTTCATTCTTTATAATTTGTATCAGTAGCCTGTATTTAAAGATATTTTACTCCTTTTGGTATTGAATTTTGAAAAATCACTTTTAACAGGTCTTTTAAGGAACCTTTTTGCAAAATTTCAAGGGTTCCAGCTATTTAGACTGTGCGTTGATGAATCAGTGAATCAGCCGAAAAAAAAATACGCCAATTTCATAATCCAATAACGGATTTAGTAGTGTTGCCATGTGCCAGCATTAACAAACGAATTACGCATTTTGACGACAGAAATATTATATTTGTTACCTCCTCCCTAATTACATTGGAGGACATTGTTGAGTGGGCAGTGGCAACACTAGCCCATAAATAACGGGCACTCACAGTAATAAGGCAATAATTTCACTTTATTCTACTTTTGATGAATGTTGGTATGTTTTCTAGTAAATATTAGTGTTGCTATATAAAATAATTCTAGGTTACAATTGGGAGTTTGGGCTGATGTTTGAGCTAATTTTGTTTACATTACCTGTAATACGAGTACATTAGTGTTAGAAAAATATAGTGCCAGTGAGCGTAATTAATAGCATGCGAGGTACCAATACTCGTACATCATCGTAGACATTGATAGTAACAAAAGTAAACAATTAATGTAATATTTTAACCGACATCAAAAAAGGAGGACGTTCTCAATTTGACAGTATGTTTTTTTCTGTTTGTTACGCGATTATGAATTGATTTTGATGACTCTTTTTTGTTTGGTAGGTCATACTTCAAACGTAGTCCCATATAAATTCCGTTGAAATTGATTCAGCGCTTTTTGAGAAAAGTAAAACAAAGAAATATCTACTTCACTACCCCCATTGAATACATTTTAATAGTGCATTTATCCAGGGAGGCTATAGGCTATATAACATCACGCTATGATCATTAGCAGCGGAGCAGTAGTAAAATATGTTGCAAAATCGGGGAAAATATTCCAAATTACCACGCGGACGAAGTCGCGGGCGACCCCTAGTCTTAAATACTTCACATAATACTTATGAAGTACATAATAGTAGGTATATAGGTATCTATAATGTGGGGAACACGGTTATAATTCAGCCACTAAGAGTGTATTACGTTACCGTTACCGGCGTTTTCACATTTCAGCATAAAGTAATGTGTTCGCATTGGCGAAAATTTGCGAGTGAAACGCTCTTACTAAGGTACTGAGAACGACTAGTTGTTATTTTTACTTTTCTTCTAGCGACATGCCCCGAGGCTTCCCACGGAAAGAAAAAACGAAAAGCATTTATTCGAACATACAAAGGATAGCAGATGGTAAACAAAAAATAAACACATAATAAGAACACAATTTTTTTTTTCTGTGTGATGCTAGAAAGGGTCCTAATTATTTTTCTGGGCTCCTCCAGCGCTTACAAGGAGGCATTATCTCCCACTTTGAGAATAACTTCGTTAACTGCTTACAATCAAACGGGCTGAATGCTTGTTTGCCACTTTAAACAACACAAACTATTGTTAGTGCTGCACCATTTTATAATGCAGCGCTGATTTTCTGTTCAGGCGTTAGTGAAATCAAGGATGGACATTTATTTAGTTATCGTAGGGACCCCTTAATGTAAATAAAATAAAATATAGCCTATGTTACCCGCTGATAACGTAGCTTTCTATAGGTGTAAGAAATTTTAAAATCGCTCCAGTAGTTTTTGAGATTACAAACACACAAAAAAATAAAATACAAATATTTTTTTAATAATATCTATACTAATATTAAGAAGTTTGTTTGTTTGTTTGGTTGAACTCAGAAAGTACTGGTTCGATTAGAAAAAAACTTTTTTTGTTGAATAGTGCATCTATCCAGGAAAGCTGTAGGCTATATAACATCACGCTATGATCAATAGGAGCGGAGCAGTATTGAGATATGTTGCAAAATCGGGGAAAATATTCCAAATTACCACGCGGACGAAGTCGCGGGCGACCCCTAGTGAGATATATATAATATAGATGAGCAATAAGCCGGAGTTAGAACTAAATATACTTCACGCAAAATTTTCCAAAATATTTCTCTAGCGAGTTCCGTTCGAGTTTTTTAAGTAGTGGTACAAATAAGCTTTGTTATCCGGATTGTCCCGCGTGCCTGTGAACCGGGTCTCGCTGTCTTTGAACACAGCGTACACTAATTTCATTCCACTCTGTAGGTTATTCTATACTATACATGTATATACTATACAAAAGATTTGCGTTTTGTTTAATAATGAGTGTTGGTATTGCGAATGGAGACTGTAGTTGTAGAAAATAAATACTGGTATGTACTTTTAATAGTAGGGTGACTCTATGACTGGCCTGTCGGAGATCGAGGGTTTGATCCCCGCGCGGTACAAAAAATGATTTGATCCAGAAATGATTGTCCCAAGTTAGGATGTTCGTCGTGTCCGTTAATATATTTGTAAAATCCCTCGCGACACAGGTTTGACTCCCCTGTGTCGCAGGGGAATCAAACCTACAACCTTCGGCTTCGCAGTCAGAGTCAATAGCCACTAAACCAATCTGCATAACATTACCATCATCTCAGAGCAGTGTGTTCGCTACCTAAGACAGAGAATAACAAAAATGGCTCATAAAAATAAAACTAATTCTTGGCAGGTGACAAGAGGGTGCTTTTACTAAAATAAACAAACAGACTTCGTTCTAAACGTGGCCGACATATTAAAAATACATTAGAGTTTAGTAAAAAAATCACGAACACAGTTATTTTGTGAAGTAGGCTTCCGTTTTTTTGGTTATTCTTCGCTTTAGCTGCGTAACATTTGGGTAAACATTTATTTTTGTCTGTAGGTAGTATTTGTGGTGAATTGTGTAAACGGCCATCTTGAATTTACTACTTTGGCTCTATTATATACATTAAAATAACTTCGGGTATTAACACAATCTATAAAATATAAAATTATTTATATCTAGATTGTTTATGTCATGAGTAAGTATCTGTTATTCCATGTTCTAAGTAAAATAAGTAAATTGTTTGCTTCATGTTTCTAAAGTTATAATAAATTATGCTATTTTAATTGCGTTTAGGGTTCTAATAGTGTGAAATTTTTATGTTATTTTATATATATATATTTTTTTATTTTTGTTTTTTTTTAATTCTTTTTAGAGTACTAATTAAAGGTATTTTTATTTAATTTTATAGTTTAATTAATAATAACTTTATTTGCATAAACAAATGTTGGTCTGAGCCTGGGTGTAATTTGTGTTCGTTAATTCTTTGTTAAGTTAAAGTCCCCCGCGACACAGAGCTTATTCTCTAGTGCGGAAGTTGTCTTTTTAAAAACAAAAACCAACAACAACAATTAAGGACTACACCGTCTCTCTTTCTCTTGATAGAGGAGAGGAAACCCGTGCTTAGCAAAGGGACATGGATTATTATTATTATATAAGAAGAAGACTGAAAAACTCTGCATATTCAGTAGTAACCGATAACTTGCAACACAAATACGATCATAGATTAGTCTGTGACGTCACATAAACTGTTACGCAATGTAACTACCTACATATATATAAAGATATTATCTTAGTGGGTAGGTAGTAAACATACATGGCTACATTTATCTCTCGGTGTATAATGAACTTTGGCTCTGTTTAGTGTTTAACAAGTTATACTTTAGTGGTATAAGGGCTTGTGTGAATCGTATTTAGTTTATAATAGGGGTCGCCCGCGACTTTGTCCGCGTGGTAATTTGGAATATTTTCCCCGATTTTGCAATATATCTCACTACTGCTCCGCTCCTATTGATCATAGCGTGATGTTATATAGCCTATAGCCTTCCTGGATAAATGCATTATTCAACAAAAAAAGAATTTTCTAATCGAACCAGTACTTTTTGAGATTAGCGCGTTCAACTAAACAAACAAACAAACTCTTCAGCTTTATAATATTAAGTATAGATGTGGAGTTTGCCCGTGTGGCGTAGTGGTGAAGGTTCGTCGTTACCGACACCACGCGGAGTGTTTTAGATTCATATCATCTCAACTTATAAACGTCCCACTGCAGGGCACGGGTCCTCTTCAAATGTATAGAAATTTGGAGATTCACATACGGAACAAAAAATATGTGTGATTCATAAATGTTTGTTCCAAGTGTGAGTGTAATAAGTGTTATTGAATTGGAAGTTTGTAAAGTCCCTCGCAACACAGGGCTTGTATCGTGAGTTGTCTTTTTAAATAATAAACTGTGCGGACTATATTGTGCGGACTATATTGTGCGCACACGTGTATAATCACAATGAAAGTCCAGTGGGACGACAATCTGATACGACTGGAGTTAGATCAGGCGCAGGACTTATACTCAGTGTTATTTGCGACGCCAATATCTAAACCACTAGACCACACGTAAATTAATCATTTGGGCGTGTCATGTTGTTCATTTTAGTGTTATTTACTGTTTATTTTTAACCTCTCTATCTTTATGTACTGTGTATGTTCGAATACTACTATGTAGTGTGACTACTGACCACGAGATCCCAGGTTCGATTCCCGGGTCGGGCCAAAAATTGATCCGCCGGCTGATTCTCTAAGAAACAGCGATCGCAAACTGACGGTTGTGATTGCTCGGTGACGGCACACACGATTGCTAAACGTCAAAAAGGCTCGGTTTTCTCGCTTACGGAGTACCCCTGCCGGTCGTGTCGTTGTCATCCCATCGGACTATGATAGTGAGGGAATAGAGAGTGCACTTGTGTTTGCGCATACACATACTTGTGCACATAATATCTCTCGCCCAGAAGTCTAGTCTCCGTCGAGATTAGCCGCTGTGACCGAAATTCGGTTAGGAGGACATTATATTATCATACATACTGACAAATCAAAAGTTATCAATTTTCAGTATTCAATCTTTATTCATACATTATAGAAGTATTCTATTAGTTTCCCAAGCTATCTAGCCAAAATTTATTTATAACATTAGTTTAGGATACCTAGGCAAATAGTCTAGGTTTTTCCTATTTAGGTTGAGGTCATCGGTCTGGCCTGGCACAGAGTGATTAATAGCATTCGCGAGGAGCGTCTGCGGTCTGCCCCTAGTTTAGGATGTTAGTGAAATTAAATTACAACTGCTTCTTTGTTTTTTTTATCTATTTTTATTTCACGACTATACTATTTTCAGCGCAACTTTCTTTTATTTTTTTACATAAGAACCTTCTCGTGACAATAATAACAAACACAACAAAAAAAGAATGACTGAAATCAGTCCAGCCGTTCACGTGTGATTCTGTGACCAAGGGAAATAGGGAATCATTTTTATATATAAAAGATGTAAAGAGGGTTGTCTATATGTTTGAAGTTACTGTGTGGGTATTTGTGTATCCATCTGTATTATGAAGGTGAACTGTTTGATAGTAGGCAGCTGCCAAAGCATATGGATGCTTGCAATAACACTTGCGTGTTGCCGACCAAAACGTTTTACGACCAGGTTAAGATATTGAGGTATACATTCCCTTAAAACGCATGTACAAAAACGTAAAATAAAATAACCAGCAAAAGGTTCAGCTTTTTGCAGTAAAAAAGGAATCTTGTATGTCTTGTCTGCATATTTCCAGTTGCTAGTTGTCGTAATATTTTTTTATACTGCCGAGGTGGCAAACAAGCAATGAATGTATGAATGAATGTATCTACGTAAATCTGCTGGTCTTGCGCCTGGAATCTCGATGGTCATGTCGGATGGCCGAGACATGGGACTATGAAAGTAAAAATTGCCTGGTTACTGTAGTACAGGCTTTTTTTTATACTACTTGGGTGGCAAACAAGCATACGGCCCGCCTGATGGTAAGCAGTTACTGTAGCCTAAGGACGTTTGCAACACCAGGGGTGTCACTCACCCGTGGCCGACCCTTTAAAAACCTTATAACCCCTTTACCGACACCATTTGTCGGTCATTATCATAGTGCAGTGCGTGAACCTACAGTAGTTGACCCTTCCGTCATCTACATACTCTGGTAAGGAAGCGTACTAGAGACCTATACAGTAATCTATGGACAAACGATGGCGAATACAGACAGATAAGAAAAGTACTTTTTACGTTGGATCACTACTGCTTTATTAGACAGGATCTTAAGACGAACAAATCGAAAAGAAAAGTAGGGCACCATTTAAACTAGCAAGCGCGACTGAGGAAGAGCCTCCACCTTACAGAAGACCACAGCCAAATAACTAAACACAGCTGTGTACTTGTATTTTATTTTTATTTTTTTATAGTACCCAGGTGGCAAACAAGCATACGGCTCGCCTGATGGTAAGCAGTTACCGTAGCCTATTGACGTTTGCAACACCAGGGGTGAGTACTGATTTTCAGCGCTCATTTAAGGATGCGTATTTTTTTAAATGTTTTCCTATCCCAGGGTTACTCCATCAAAATATTCGGGGGATAATTTTTTTGGGTGCCGCAGGTGCGGCTTTTTGCAGCAAAAAAATATTTTTTGTCGTTCACACGCACCCTTAACATTTACAGTGGCTGGCTGTCGTAATTACACCGTTTGTCGGACATTATCATAGTGGAGTGCGTCCAATTTCGGCTTGACGACTTTTTTACGAGTTAAGACTCGTAAGTAATTTACGAGCTCGTAAAATGTTGCCGTGCTTCGCATGTCGTGTTGATAACAATGTACGGGGAGATATTTTAGTGAATTGCCACGCGATGCCTTGTTAGTTTATGTGTTGGGGTTCGCAGTTTTGGTAATGGGGTTCAATTTGGGGTTTTGACGGTACTGTTTTAGAGACATCTCAAGTTGGCTTGCATCATAAAAGGACAATGTCATTTATGGGGCGTTTATTTGGCGCCGTTCTGAAATGGCATGTTATTAAAAAGTATGACTTATTTAAGTATTTTTTTTAAATTGTTTTTTTAACAATATTTTGATCCTCTGAAAATGATTATAAATAGAAATAAAATCCTTACTAATATTATAAATGTGAAAGTTTGTGAGGATGGATGGATGGATGTTTGTTACTCTTTCACGTAAATACTACTGGAAGGATCTGAATGAAATTTGGCACAGATAGATTATGGTCTGGAATAAGACATAGGTTACTTTTTACAGCGATAACCGACATCCACGCGGGCGGAGCCGCGGGCAACAGCTAGTACTAGTATAACACCGGTATGTGTAGTTATTTGGCTATGGTCTTCTGTAAGGCTCTTCCTCAGTCAGGCTTGCTCGCTTGTATGATGCCCTATTTCTCTTTTCGATTTGTTCGTCTTAAGATCCTGTCTAATGAAGCAGTGATCCAGCGTAGAAAGTGCCTTTCTTGTCTGTGTGTATTCATCAGGATTTGTCCTTAGATATGGTATTTTTTTAAGTATTGTACATTAGCTTTTTAGCCTGGATGTAGTACTGAGAATCTTTTGTAGAGTATATGTAAAGATAAATATTTATAATAAACTTAAAACCATAAAATTTTGTCTGTGTCTGGTCTGTCGGGGTTCATATCTCAAGGCGAAGAATTCTCTTCTGAATTATAAATGTGTAATCCTTCACCATTACCCGGTGGTAAATAATTTAACCAGTACGCATAAATCTGCCGACCGGAATCGAACCCACTGCATCATATGTTACAAGTGTATACATTCTCACTCGGCTACCACCGCGTCTAATTCTATTACAAAATGAATTAAAGGGAGTATTATAAACAGGTTTTAATGATTGGAACTAAGCAGCTTATAATTAGAAAGTATAAAATAAGCCAATTAACTGGATTAATCCAATGATTCTATTTCTGTTGCTACGATTATTGCTACGGAAATAGCGCCGTAGCAACTCGTAGGTATATTATTAAACTGTGACGTCAGCTTTCATTTTCTTAGATTTACTAGAACGAGGATAAGAAAGTGTTTTTAATTTTCTTATAAAAAAATTATTACACAACCAATGAATAACAATTTTCTAAGCTCTTAGTGTCAACGATCGCACTATGAAACAAGTCTTAGGATATATTATCATCACGCTACGACCAAAGGAGAGCATGACAATGGCAATAAACATGAAACAAAATCCAAATTTAACGCAAGTGAAACCATAGGAAACTGCGAGAAGACAAAACAGGACCGCGTAGCTAACGTCTACGTTTCGTAGCACAGACTACGCGGCTACGGTCTACGCGGCTACGGACGTAGACAGAATTAAACATATGAAGGCTACGGCGCGATGGCGGCGGTACGCACATATGATTTCATGTACTTTAGTGTTATTCCTTGCCCGTAATATTAATGAATAATATATTAAAATATTTTCCAAGTATCACGTACTGTCTGCATTTTATTTAATTATCAATAAGGCCGAAATACACCCACTGGTGCACACAGGCCTTCCCCAAGAAGTTTGGAACCATTCAGTCCTAAGCTGCATTCGTGGCCTGTCAACCCGTGACCACGGTCGGTGCAATTCGACGAAAACGTCGGATAACAAAAAGGTATAAAAACCTTCAGAATATTACGCGCAGGGCTATACCGTAACAGCGAAAACGGAGCAAAATCTGACTGTCAGATTGAAATACGGTATTCCGTAAGGCCGAGCCTTTTTGACGTTTAGCAATCATGTGTGCCGTCACCGAGCAATCACAACTGTCAGTTTGCGATCGCTGTTTCTTAGAGAATCAGCCGGCTTTTGTCCATTATAGTAAAAATATGTGTACAAATCGTGAAAGTTCAAAAGAATTTATAACAAAATATTCACAAGCTTTTACAGACCGCCCGCAGGCTACATTCACACCGTCACGAATTAATGTTCTATCAATCATGCGAGCGATAATGTCACTCGTTGAATAATCGTGTGCCACTTAAGTTTAAAGTTAAGTGATTTTTAAAAAGTCCACAGTAGGGAATTTTGTTTATTGTCGTTGTCGAATCATTGACTAAGGAAGTATAATAAATAGAAAATAATAGAAAAATATTATAAATAGAAAATGAAGTAATATTAATTTTAATTGAAACTTTTGTCAGTTTTAAACTTTTGTCAATTTAAAAAAAAATATCATTGCTTAAGTCACACTCTTTATTCAATTAGATAAAATGCATGATACTTATGAACGCCATAAAAACAAATTCCAACATATTTATTTAAACAAACAATTCATATTTTAGTATATTAGTCAAAAAACATTTCCAGAGATTACCCTCTACAACGTCACAAACTCACAAAATTCACCTCTTTATAATATAACTAGCTGTTGCCCGCGGCTCTGCCCGCGTGGATGTCGGTTATTAGTAAAATGTAGACCATAATCTATCTCTGTGCCAAATTTCATCCAGATCCGTTCAGTAGTTTTTACGCGAAAGAGTAACAAAATCCATCCATCCGTCCGTCCATCCTTTCATCCGTCCATCTATACATTCATCCATCCATACTTACAAACTTTCGCGTTTATAATATTAGTTGGATAAAGATGACGCATGCTTGCTTGCCTGAGTAGTATAAAAACAAATACAGTCTTGCCTTCTGTCCCAAATTGCACTGCTTGCATCGCCAGTGAGAAATAGCTTTACCTAGCACATTACTAAAATTCACAGAGCAAACATTTACAATATGAAAAGCGAAATGAAAAAAAATCAAGGTCGTGGAACAAAATGTTTTTGTCCAGAGACAATGTAAAACGAGACAATACTTCAGCAGCTACTCGAGTCTAAATTATGTAGATAGGCGAGTGAACAATAAAGCCTCCAAGGGTCAAACGGTAATGGCCTTTAATGACCACAGACCTCTTTTAACTCAGTCCCAAGTCCTACACTATCAGGGTCTATATACAGGGGAATGGGCAGTTACTGTACGCTTACAATACCTAAGACAACACTCGCGATTCCACCGAAAATTTGTTATATCAGGATTTTGTGTTATGGATAACACTAACATAGGAAAACTGTTTTTAAACGTTCGTGTTTTGACTGCATCAGCTTGCATGCTATTATACTTGTATTTTACAAAAGATTGTAACTATCTGGCGATTAAAAAGAGTGGCCTGAGTTTCTTGCTAGTTCTTCTCAAGGCTCCACGTCAGCGAACTAGCCGTAGGAAAATTTAGCTGACATCATCTTTCTGATTATTCATAATTTATGACCTTCATAAGTGTTACTTTGTAACCTAAATGAATAAATGAATTTTGAGTTTGAGTTTAAAACACATCTTTAAATGGGCACAAGAGACATGACTCTCGCACAAAAACTCTGTCTGAGGCCTTTTTTAAGCAATTTGTTTTTAAAGAATCTTCCTGATAGCTTAGTTCGTTGTTTTATTTCAAAGCTTATATGACGTAACAATACATTTATACTTTCAATCATAAAAATAATGATGTAATAGAAAAATTCGCCCAAGGCACAATGCCAAAACCGTGGCGTTCCTTTACTGTGTAGGTGGTCGAAAACACGTATGTCCCCATATCAGGCGGTCCAACCCAATCTGTATGCAAAACGTCCCGAGGGTGGGGGATCTCATTTCCTACCTCCCTCCCACTACCGCCCAAATGCCCCGGTACTACCCTGGCACGTCCGTCCTCCGGACTGACCCACCCCGGCCTGTCAAAAGATGGATGAATTTGAAAGAATCTCACAGCCCTACGGCGATTTTAGGGTTGGTACTGTATTTGTAAAAATATTTATTTTACGGTAAAAAAAAAACAAAACAAGCATTGAATGTCGAAATAGGTTTGTGCGCTGTAATGAGAAGATTAAAGCTGTGAATGATATTAATCCAGAGCTATTTTACTAATAATAATAATAATGTCTACCTAACCGAATGCCGAAGGCTAATCTCGATAGAGATATTATAGTACAAAGTGCACTCTTTTTCCCTCACTCTTGAAGTTCTGTGGAAGGACGGTTGTCCTCCACCAGCTCACCACACTTCGATGTTGACAGGTTTTTAACAAGTACATTAAAACCTTACTAATCACCAGCATTCGTATTTGTATTATCCATCAGGTGCATTACAGTTACTTTGCTAAGACATAAACAAAATTACTAAATATATTTCACCTGTGTAACAACCACGTGACAACCCTGCTATGTCAGTAGGATCGTCACGTTAGGGTTAAGCATATCTTAACATTTTTGCACGCCTGACTTCGCTTTGATTTATTTTTTTATATCTTCATTGTGACCCCTGCATACTACATTATGGAGGTCCATTTCTTTCGTTTTTGACCCGACATGATTTATAATCTTTCATTTAACTTTATACGAAGAAATATTACCTTCATTTAGGTAATATACTCGTATTATGCTAAGGATAGTGTATTTGTAATTCTCGCTATTATTATAAATGCGAAAATAGAACTTCTTTTATGGTAAAATGTAGTTGCGATTTTTGTGAATCAAACCCACAACACGCGAAGCTGTGTTGGTGGAGAGTTTACCCACCTTCACTACTAAGCTACACGTGTAGTCAAAAAAGCCTAGCATGATACTGATAAACTTCTTGATGATAATAATGATAAAGAACTTGCAGGTTTCATCACGACATTTTTTTTTATTATACTACCAAGGTGGCAAACAAGCATACGGCCCGCCTGATGGTAACCAGTTTCCGTAGCCTATGGACGTTTGCAACAACAGGGGTGTCACTCACGCGTTGCCGACCCTTTAAAAACCTTACAACTCCTTTCTTGAAGAATCCCATCCTATAATCTCTTGGGAAAACTTCGGCGGGGAGCTCATTCCACAACCTTATCGTACGTGGTAAGAAATTTCTCTTGAATCTTACGGTACGGCATGTTTGAGGTGCAAGGATGTGAGGATGAACTCCCTGCTCCTTTTACCGTAAAACCATGCAGTAATCAACGATATACTCCACAATAACTTGGAAAAGTCAAACCTAAAACTGTGACTTGGCAGTTCAAACACAATTCAAACTTAACCGCATAACTTTATAGTTTAACTTTAGTATGCTGTACTTGAGTAAAATATATATAACATCTTGGGATAATTTACACTTTACACTTGGCCATCTAAGCCTAAATGAGGCGGAGCTTACAGATCTCCAACGCTCATTTACGAATGCGTTTTGAAAGAAACGTATTCCTATATAAATTTTCACATGACATTGGCAATACGCAAGTAATACCTCCAGTATAGCAAGCGCCCATAGGCTACGGTAACTGCTTAACATCAGGCGGGCCGTATGCTTGTTTGCCAATCAAGGAGTATAAAAAAAGCCTGTACAAAAAGAATAATGTCAGTGGTTAAATATTAATATTAA
The DNA here is from genome assembly GCA_947095525.1 of Trisateles emortualis. NCBI lineage: Eukaryota > Metazoa > Arthropoda > Insecta > Lepidoptera > Erebidae > Trisateles > Trisateles emortualis. Next base: position 2,651,284 of record OX352740.1, on the reverse strand, counting down.
TAATGTCATACATAGAATCAATTTCATTAAAATGTCAAGAAAACAAAAATATAAACAATATTCTCAAAATATCTTTTCTCAATTTTCTCACTAGCAAAATGAAAACTACCGGGTCGCTAGTTTTCATTTTGCTAGTGAGAATTTTGCTAACCCTCGCTTCACTTCAGTTTTTTTGTTTTATATAAATATAACATACATGTATTATACATATAAACCTTCCTCTTGAATCACTCTATCTATTGCTAAAAACTGCATTAAAATCCGTTGCGTAGTTTAAAAGATCTGGACGTACAGACAGCGGAAGGGACTTTTTATGCAATGTAAATGATGAAACAGAAATGCAGAACATTTAAATAAATAAATGAACAGTAGTAGCACATGTCAATGTATGTAATATATTTCACGTACGTTTGTATGAAGATGAATGATAGTTTTGACTCGATCGTGTATGGTTGAATGTAATACATTCCGTGATCAGATAACTGATGGTTTTCATACATCTTTTATGTATGTACGTTTTGGGTAGGGCTATGAAAGCAGAGGTAATGCGTGGCAAAGAAAGAGAGAGAGGGCGATATATCACATTTGTGGGATCCATAAATGTTTGTTAAAATTCTCGGAGTATTTTGTGTCATTGAGTACCTGATGGTAAGTGGTAACTACTCAAGGTAACTATGTCAAGACGCTGCCTATAGTGAATAATTGAATGTTTGTAAAGTCCCCCGTGACACAGGGTTTGGCTTGGCTTATTGGGCCAGTTACCTAATTATGTCCGTGAATTGTATGTTTGTAAAGTCCCTGGCAACACAGAGCATGTTCCCTAGTGCGGGAATGGTCAAAAATATTTACAATGTTTTGTCCCTTAAACCCACAATACATTAAGTTGTGGTAAATGGCGAAATAACCACTTCAGCCACTTAAACTAATCAAGCCAAGGATTTCTTTTATTGCAGATGGGGGCAGACGACCCAACGGATGGGCCTACCATAGTACATATTTTAGCAATGCGAGGCACACAGCCGCATGACTACAGTATGATGTTCTTTAACTAAAGAAGCGATTTAATTGTCCGCTTCTCGCTCCCGCTTTCTTACTAGCCACAACGGTGCGACACATTGAACAAACGCCACTATTTGGATGCAAACGACGGCTCACGGCGTCAAAAATACCCCTCCTTTATCACACCCACCTTAATACAGCTTTAGTATTATACTGCTTATCCTTGCAAGAACAGAGAATCGTAAAATACAACGACAGCATGGTTTTTATAAGAATTCTTCAAAAATAAAGTAAAAATAAATTAAGAGTAAAAATTACGGTAAAGACTCTTCTAACAGCACTGTGATTATAAGAGTCCTCACTCTTAGTCCGATGGGAGGGCAATCTAAAACGACCGAAAAGAGATCAGGTATACAACTAACGGCTTTACATGCTTTCAGAGGCACGGAGATAAACAACTGCCAATTTCCAAATTTCGGGCATCTAATGTAATTTTCTTGACAAACAAACCTGGAAATCGAACCGAGATCCCGCCTCGTGATCATCATTGGCATTTATCGACTACTAGGCTAACAAGACAATTTATATTGCATCAAACTAAACTTGTAATGGCCATCACTAATGTATTCACTAGCTTCCGCCCGCGGCTTCGCCCGCGCGTACAATCCCTCGGAAACAGATATTTTCCGGGATAAAAAGTAGCTTATGTGTTATTCCAGACTATAATCTATCTCTATGCCAAATTTAATCCAGATCCGTTCAGTAGCTTTTGCGTGAAAGAGTAACAAACATACATCCATACATTCTTACAAACTTTCACGTTTATAATATTAGTAGGATGTAGCACAACATAGAACATCTCCCTGTGTTGATATTGTCCTGCAGTTGACGACTTATTTATTTATTTATTTATATTTCAGTTGTTCACTGCACTCACAGTTACCCAATACGTGCAATCAAAAACATTACAATATCGATGACGACTTTTGGTTAAATTATGATCATGAAATTAATACATTAATACGGCAACCCGTAAGCAATACCTCTGATATTGCAAGCGTCCATAGGTTACAATAACTGCGTAACATCAGGCGGGCTGTATGCATGTTTGCCACCCTCCATAACGGCGTATAAAAAAGTGAAATTCCATAGAAACATTCAAGTAATTAAACAAACAAAAAACTGCAGCCATTGCGTTCAGAATTACGCTACCGTATAACAAAGGCACATCGTAAAGTGAATACACAAAATCCCAATAATTAAATGGACACATATTCCAAATATTTGCGATGCATTTTTTCGGCAGCGTTTCGATGTAAAGAGAAATTGATTTGGACAAAGTGGGGGCGGGACTGGCGGATATCGAAAGCTCATTTCCTGCGCGCGGGGCGCTTCCGAACAACCACCCCTCCTCCCATCCCTTTCCGAACCTCCACCGGATTCGCTTTCTACTAATATAGTGTAAATAATACTAACGGATTCGTTTTAAGTAAATTTGCCTTTGTAAGCCCTTTTGTAACTTCGGTTTTCAAGAGAGCTCTAATTGATTAAGTTTAAGTAATAGCCTGCAAAGGTTTTTTAGGTAAAGGACTTTTGAGGTCAGATAAGATTTTCTGTTTGACTGCACCAAGGTGGGTTCGACTGGTGGTTAAGGTGGGTTCGATTCCCATATGGAATACTAGCTGTTGCCCGCGGCTCCGCCCGCGTGGATGTCGGTTAACGCTGTAAAAAGTAGCCTTTGTGTTATTCCAGACCATAACCTATCTCTGTGCTAAATTTCATCCAGATCCGTTCAGTAGTTTTTACGTGAAAGAGTAACAAACATCCATCCAGCCATCCATTCTCACAAACTTTCACATTTATAATATTAGTAAGGATTTATTGTGGACGCAGACGTGATGTTATAAATTATATATTTATAAATAAATAAATAAATGTTGTGGCCAGTTTGATTGCTGAAGTTGCTTCTTCACCAGCGAAGAGAAAATATTCAGCATTTTTCGAAGGCTGAATCTAATAACACACGACACAAGGATCACAGCTGGAACGTATCTGTATGGCTAGTCGTATGTATTAGTGCCGCCAATGTAACTTTTAAGTGGCATAAACAGTTGTCGAATAGAATAGAATAGAAAGCAAATGTATAGCATTTGACGTAAGTGTTATATAGTAAGTTAAATTATATCGTAAATTTATAACTATTCTATTCGATTCAACTACCGTACTTATTTATATGGTTTATGTAGTCTAAATGTAAAGATAATACAAAAACGAAGTAACAAAAGCTTCCACATTAACAGAACTGTTTGCAACATCACAATATATACCCAACCAAACACGTTGCATACGCGGTGTAGTGCCCGGAGCGTTCTCGTTCAATACCGGTATATCCGGTACCGATACCGGTATTACCCCTTTGTTCCAATCCTACTCTTTGTTACGATGCACTGGAATTTTATTGGAAATTGATTATGTAAATCTCTGTAAAGTCTGTGAATAATATTTTGCTATTGATATGGAAATTCAGATTTATTTAATAACTTTGGCTACTGACATTGATTGTATATATGGTTTAGTAGTTGGGGTGTTCACCCGCCACGGAGGTTTGTGGGGTATTAATATAGATGTTCATAACTGCCTTGTAGGTGTGGTGGTCAATGAGTGCAACTGCTGATCACGAGGTCATGGGTTTAATTGCCGCGCTGGGTCAAAAATTGGTATCGGACTTTTCTGACAAAAAATTCAATAGATGAATGATGAATGTTTCTCTCTGGTCGTGTCAAATTGCCATCCTATAGGATTACGATAGTGAGGGAATAAATCGTGCACCTGTGTTGGCGTACATACTTAGCCATTGTGACCGAAATTCGGTTACGAATTATTATTACTATTATAGACGTTTATTAAAGGATTCGTCTTCATATTACGAGTAATAATATTTTTGACAGATTTAAATTAATTATTCATTGTTCCAGGGTTAATATATTTCGTGTTAATCAAAGGGCTTTGACAACGCCAATCCGGCTGTTTCATTTTCATATTAATTAAGTTTTTGTACAAATTACGAATATGTTTTTGAACGAATTGAAGTTGCGTTTTTTTATTAATATAAATACGGAATATGAAAGCTGAAGAGGAATATTAAATTCCGGTTTTAATAGTTTCGATACCCGTCATTATGTCGCTGTTGTTTAATATAATTATTTTTACGTTAAACCAAGCTTTTACTGCAGTGCTCTTGCATTGTAAATAATTAAAACATTTTACATTAAATAAATTTAAAAACCCGGAAAGCTTTGCTTTTTGTATTAAAATATAAAGAAAGAACCGTTTATTGCTGCAATTCGAAACTTTTGTAGAACCAAAGGTAAGCCAATTTAAGTAAGTAAACTAGACCGATAGGCCTGTAATAAAACACCTATTAAGTCTGTACTGAGTGTAAATAGTCAGGTTTAGTAACTACTGGAGAAAAAGGCCAGTCATAATGCAACTAAACAAAAAAGTAAAGAAAAAGCCAGCCAAGAACAAGTCTCGAGTGTTCACTTAACTTGAGCAGAAGCAAAAGTCGAAGTAATGTACCACCGGTACTACCATCGGCCTCACAAACTTTAAATTCTCGACAAACAAACACGATTAGACGATTTTTGCAAGGTCCTTTTAGTTTCTGTAGTTATATACAACTAGAAACTCGTATATATATTGAACTCCAGCATATATCGATATTTTCATCGTAATTCGCATCACCCTATTAATCATTATCATCATCATCAATCAGGCCGCCTAGTGAAAAAAAATTGTGCTTGTGCATAAAATATTACGAACCACGCTTAAATTTGGAATACAGATAGTGTTAGAGGATCTTGTTAAAAGTCAAAGTCAAACTCATTTATTCATTTAGATCAAATAAATGATACTTATAAACGTTATAAAAACAAATGCCAGCATTCTTTTTTTCCTACGGCCAATTCGCTGACTAAGGTTAGGCCTCGAGAAAAATTGGCAAGAAAATATAAACATTTACAATTTGGTACGAGTGACAAGTAAAAAAAAAAAGTATACATACGATCACGCTTATTGTAAGCAATTATCGTAGCCTATTGACGTTTGCAATACCTTAGGCGTTAGTCGCGTTAATATTTAAACATCTGAGATTTGTACTTTGGGTAACCCTAGAATTAAAAAAAAACAATCCTAATGATCACTGGGGACCTGAACTCAGGCACATAAACACAACTACACGACTATGTGTGCTTACTTAGGCCTAACACTTCATTCGATTGGGGAGGGGGAGGCAGTCGGGTTTAGCTAGCTTGTGAATGCTTTAAATCTGTTGAAAAATCAAACAATATAAAATAAACTCGACAACTTTATAACTTGGTGGGTTTCTTTCACAACCTGCAGACCCTGCAGAGCAGTGCGGTACCTCGCATCTCCACTTATTCGGTATTTCACCTTGTATTTATTTATTCCAAACGCTAAATACTTTGAATACTTGCAAGTGTTCTGTAATTAAGTTTATGGGACATTTTTCTGTTTGTACATTTAGCTTTTATTCACAGAACTGTAAAAAAATATAAGAATTTTATTCTCCAAGCTTAATTGAAATACCTTGCTACGTAAAAAATATGTATTTGTTTCTGCATTTTTCATAATAAATAGAGCAACGGATTTAATTAAAAAGCTAGAAGGAGCGAATTGATACAAGCAAGGTAAGGTACTTAGTTTTTATTCCGGGAAAATACGTCGCTCCTTTGAGAAAAAATCATGTTATTTTACGATGCGGGCGAAGCAAAAGCAAGCTTTTTACAAAGAATTTTATCATTTCGAAAATTCATTTTAAAATAAAGGAAAGACAACTTTTCTAAACAATACTCGTACCAATCAGGGATGTCTTTTTTATTTATTTAAGCGAGTATATATTATGGTATAATAATTGTATTATTAGAGATAAATGTAAGCCCTAACCGCTATTCCTTCTTCTAGGTACTAGGTATAAAAGTACGTCTTGAAGTTTCAACTTCAGAAAGTTACATAGGCATCAAAATAAAAAGAAAAAAGCGTCTATATAATCATAAGAAACGTACTCATTAAAAGAACACAAAAGTATGGCCACATTTTACTGATTTTTTCGGACAAAAATAGTATATTTTTTTGGTATATAAACGATATTACTACGTCTCACATTGGACAGATATTATAACATGAACTGACACTTGGCAGTGTCCATCATTTCTGATCTTAGGAGGAAATTGAGTGGAACTTGCCCCTAATGTGACCAGCGATCGGTGAGATATAAAAGTTGGTAAATTTATGTGTGAGTTGGTTCGTAAGAACATGATATTTTAGTGATATGGCGAGTCGTTGGCGTAAGGGAGTTTTTATATACTTATAACATGTTTTAGCAGTTGGTTCAGTAGCTTAAGTAGTCACTTCACAGCGCGGTGTGTTGTGGGTTCGATGTTGTGTCGATCAAATCGGATAACATTTTCACAAATGGTTGTGCTGAGTGTGTGTGTCCGGGAAATGTGTTTGTAAAGTCTCTGGGACACAGGGCTTCTGTATTGTAAAAAAATCTTTATCATCCATCCATCCATCTCAGCCAAAAGACGTCCATTGCTGGACATAGGCCTCCCCCAAAGTTTAATCTTTATAATCAACTTAAATCTTTGTTTATATATATATATTTAACCTTAATAAGAACGGCTACAAGCCACTTACAGAAATTAAGTCATTTAAAGTTTATTTAGTAAGACAAACAACAAACAAAAATAATAATCAAATAACATAAAAATAAAAGACAATGTGGTATAATAAATGTAAGGTTGACCGACAACCTGGTGAAGGTTGCAGGCAGGTGATAGATGAAGTCAGATGAGGACCTAATGCTGGAAATCCTTGAGGAAGGCCTATGTCCAGTGGACGCCTTTCGGCTAAATAGATTAGCAATAAACTAGCAACTTGATTCATCATCTCAACCGATAAACGGTCCACTGCTGGGCACGGGTCTCCTCCACACATTTAGAAGGATATTAGCCTACTATACCACGGTGGCCAGACAGATTGGTATAGAGTTTTGTTTCGAGTTTTCCCTCTCTTGCAGTGGATATTGTCTGTCTTAGGTACTCCTTTACTCGAGTCTTACGACACCCTCGGGATGGAACGGGGTGGTGACATTTGTATTATTAATCAATCACCACACGGATAGTAACTTAATGAAATATAAGCAAAAGGAGGTTCGATGCAGCAAAAGGTGAGGACTCAGCTTGTGTGCATCAGTTCACCTGATGCATCACCAGTCAACGCTGGTTTTCAGTTCACTACACCCTTTGGTTACTTCGTGCCCTATTTGTACAAAACATGAAATACGGATGCGTTAAGATAAGAAAATGAGGAGCCCGGGTCACGGGTCTTAAAATTAGTGCTAGTAAACCTCGTTTCAAAAAAAATATATATAGCATGTAGTTCATTCCACGGCGAATAACTGAGAATATATGAAAGGCCTGCCCACATTGCGCCTTCCAGTTCGTAATCGCCACTCCAAAACCGTATATTTTAATAAAAAAAAGTATATAAATATATATTTACTCCATAATTGAGATAAAAGTGCGTAATAATTTTGTTATCCTAAACAAGCAGTAGGTACTAGGCTCGCAGAAAACCCGCAGAGTTCTTTCTAATTCAGTAGCGTCTATATAACGTTATGTTTACACCGAAAGTCGTGTTTTTCGCAACGTTAGCGCTCCCGAGATAGCTCTCAGGAGATACATTCGTTGGTAGCTCGTTAAACTCGCGCCAATTTATTAAACGCGATATATAGCCCACTCGTAGGTACTGTCCCGTCCGACTTCAAGATTTAAGGCTACAATTTACCAACTTTCTTGACGACGCGCCATAGTTTTTGGGGTAAGCACGTTATTTACTTGTGTTTGAATCGTGTCTATCACGTTTAGGACATGTTTATCTTGTGGCCAGCTCTTGAATAGACTATAGAGATTTATGTGAACACACAACCGTCGTAAACCTTTGCTAGTTATTTTATTTCTATAGCAATAGAGTCAGCAATAAGCACAAGTCTGAAAGACGAAATTTTATATGACGTCATTAATATGTTTCAAAATATAGTTTTTAACTTTTGCAAAGAAATTTGCACCATCAATACAGAACCGAATGCTGTAGGTTTGATTCCTGTGGTTCATAAAGGTATGCTCCGAGTCTAGGTGTACTTTGTGTCAGTGAAATTGTATGTTGTTACACAGGGCTGTCTCTGTCAACTGTAGCTATGTTTGAAATGATACTTTAGGGAAAACGTCATTTCGCTTTTATGGATTGTCACCCTAATAGCGATAAAATGTTTTAACTTAATTTTTTAACAAGGCAAAAGTTCTTGAAATTCTCAAGTAAAAATTCCTTGTTTTTAATGCGTTGAATATTTTATTCAGGACATTAAAAATGTAACAGTTTGAACTTCAAGCTTCACCGTGAGAGTAAACAGAGCTCCAGCCGAGTTGGATTACGACTGTAATTAATCGAGAGTGTGCCTTCGCGACAAGAGCCCTCTCCCTCCCATTCCTCCACTTCCCCGTCCGTCGCCTCCACTGCCAGAGCTTTATTTTTACAAGGCTGGAAACCTCCATTTCATTAGAAAGCTACAAAAGACTTTCTACAAGAATAGTTACTTATATTAAATGCTCAATTGCGTTGGATTTTTTTATAGTTTTTATTTTTATTTGTCTTTGTATATTTTTGTTTTGTTTTTAGTTAATTAAGATCTGTCGCTGTGTAAGAATGTAAGTTAGTTTTGTAAAACTTTTCAGTGCAAAAGTTAATTAGGAATGAACATTTTAACTATTACATGTAGGTACCTAATGGTTATTGTTTTACTGTACGTTTGTTGGATTAGAAAGAGTAATAACCTCGCGTATTGCGGGTTCAAAACCTTGAAAAGAATATTTGTAGCTGTTTCCTAATCCGAGCAGCTGAGTTTACTGAGACTGATAGATTCAGCTATTTACCTAGCCCTTGCAAAAGCAAGGGCACACCTCTTCTTTTCTGTAGACTAAAAAGTCTACAGAAAAGACCGTGTGGAAGACCATAGCGAAGACCTTTGCCCAGCAGGACATAACGGATTAAAAGAAACGTACAGCATTAAAGGTATATTTTATGTTTAATTAAAGAAACGCTTTTCGATCCCAGGGTTGGATACCTCTTACAGACTACTCTCTCTCTCTCTTTCTCTCTCTTCCTGACTATTTATCCCACATGGTGGTGGGGTCAGCCGTTTTCGTGTTCTTCTTCCACTTCGCCTTATCCGTGACGTCGTCTTCCAAAACATTGCAGGCCCTCATATCTCTGCATACTACATCGGTCTATGTAGTCTTAGGTCTTCTCATCGTCTCGTTCCAGATACAGACAGTTTTAATACCTCTAACAAAATGTATGTGTTCCAAAAAAGGTTGTCCCGAGTCTTGGTGTACTTTGTGTTTATTAATTGTATGTTTGTAAAGTCCCCTGCGACACAGGGCTTGTTCCGTAGTGCGGGAGTTGCCTTATCAAAAATAATTTTATTTATGAATATACAAAGTGTGTGCAAAAAAATTCTATTTAAATATATGTATGCGATAAAAATAAATTGAGTATAGAATCTCCTTTCTGTTGTTAGAATATAATACATTTGGCTGCACATCCTGCTGTGGGAAGCGTTGCGGCTCACCGCGTTAATTTGGTCGCAACTCGCCGAACGAATGAGCAGCGACGATGCACATTTGTACCCGCTTCGTAAACTACACTCTACATTGCTAGTCTTTGAAGGCAATTTATGAGTGTTGTTTTGTGTAAAGCCGCAGCTCTAACGATGGCTGTGTTACATTTAACATAAATATAGTCAGCTAATTTGACTGCCTTGGTGGTCCAGTGGCTGCAGTATGCACCCGCTGTGTATGACGTTGTGGGTTCGATTCCCACATAGAACAAAACTTTGTGTGGCCCACAAAGAATTGTTCTGAGTCTGGGTGTAATTTGTGTACGTCATGTGTATGTTTGTAAAATCCCCCGCGACACAGTGCTTGTTCTCTAGTGCGGGAGTTGTCTTTAAAAAAATATATATCTGTGCATTTGGAGCTGTCAAAATCGTTAGACTGACATGATTTGATGATTTGACATGACATGATTTAAACAGTAAGCTCTTGTATCGCCTGTGATACAGGATTATCCTTGTACAGGCAACCTTACATTATAATACCAATATATTTTATATGGAGATAAGGAGCTGATAATGCTGCTCATCTCCTGGTAACGGGTGCCACAAGGTCTGTCGTCTGTTATGCACACAGCGGCTACACCATGGTATACCACGTCGGCTCGTGGAATAAGCCCGTAAAGGAAATCTGAATGTTTCGGCAGACAGACTTCTTAAGCGGATACCTCCCGCATCGTGCATAAAGTCTAACTCAGCAGTGAAGGCAGGCCACGCTGATAAGCACAGGAAGCTGGCGGATCAGGTGGGTTAGCAAGGCAATGTTGATGGCCTAGGGCGGTAATTGAGGACAGAAGCGATTGCCGGCCAGATACTGCATCCGATCCTTCCACCAGTCGTAGCGGACCCCGTTCCACTGGGTTATGAGGGACAAGGACGAGAGAGGGCATCTGCGGTTGCGCGCCCGCTTGTGCACTAAAAATGTTCCTGCGCAAATGACTGCATTTGAAGATGGACTCTGTTACGGTTAAGTCCCATGGCGATGGGCTGAAGTAGAGAGGTTCGGTTCGATGCAAACTGGACTTTGTCAGAGGCCTGCACATGGGCGGCTCCAGGGGTGTTCTTTGAACATCGTGGTCGCTTTCGCTCTGCATCAGGGTGACGGAGGGGACCCGGCAGCACCTGGAGTGACAGAGCAGCCCTATTTAGGGATAGCACTGCTCTCCATGCTTAGCCTTGGAGGGGGCTAGAAAAGGTGCCCTAAAAAACGCTCACCCTACTCTTATAAGGATGGTAGTAACCGCGGCTACCTCCGCATCTTTTAAATCGTGGTCGACGAAACAGAAACAAAAACAATGTCAAAACAACATATTATATGACCTTTGGCGCATGGAACGTGCGAACACTAATTGACCGCGATATTAACGCCTGTCCTGAACGAAAAACCGCCATTGTAGCTCGGGAACTTCTTCGCTATAATGTGGATGTGGCTGCTCTCAGCGAAACACATCTTGCCGAAGAAGGGGAGCTGGTGGAACAAGGTGGCGGGTATACGTTCTTCTGGAAAGGACTATCGTCCTCTGAACCGCGACGATCAGGCGTAGGATTTGCGGTCAAAAATCGTCTTGTAAAACATTTACAGGAGTATCCGGTGCATATATCAGACCGCGTTACCACACTGCGCCTTCACCTGAATGACAGTAACTACCTAAATGTCATTAGTGTCTATGCTCCCACGCTGGACAAGACTGATGACATTAAGGATCAGTTTTACGAGGAGCTGACACATTGCATTAGAAGCGTACGTCAAAGCGAGCAAATCCTCTTGCTGGGTGATTTTAATGCCAGGGTAGGGCAAGATTATGACGCCTGGCCTAAAATCTTGGGTAGACACGGGGTAGGCAGCATGAATAGTAACGGACAATTGCTGCTTAGCTTCTGTGCTCAATTAAATCTAGCGGTTACGAACACTATGTTCAGACTTCCTGCCAAGCACAAAAATACATGGATGCATCCAAGATCCAAGCACTGGCATTTGATTGATTACGCCATCGTACGGCAAAGAGATGTCTCCCAAGTCCAAATAACTCGCGTTATGCGTGGTGCGCACTGCTGGACAGATCATAGACTTGTGGTCACTAAACTGCATCTCCGGCTCCGACGTCCTTGTAGATCTGGCAGGACAAAGCCGATGTGTTTAAACGTGGACAAGTTTTTAGATCTCGAGACAAGGGGGACATACGTCGAAGCTTTGACCACTGCGTTGAGAGACAGGACGACAGTTGATGTTGATTTTAACATTGATACTGGCTGGGAGACTCTATCTTCTCATATATTAGACAACGCCACAGCTACCTTGGGTCTAAAAGTCCGGAAGAACGAGGATTGGTTTGATGAGAACGATGGAGTCTTATCGGAGGCTATCAGTAGGCATCGACGTCTCCTTCGGCAATTTAGCGAGGTCAACCATCGCAATCGAGGCAATGCAGAGATCAAAGAAAGTGATTTAGCTCTGCGCAGACTCTCTCGGGAGAAGAAAGATAAGTGGTGGCAAGAGAAAGCTCGCCACGTGCAGTGGCTCGCTGATACAAACCAGCTTGGGAAATTTTACGGTGAGGTTCGAAAGTTGATAGGGACGGCTTCTATCGCAAAAGTACCTCTTAAGCCTGCTTGTGGTGAAGGTCTTCTAAAAAGTAAAGAGGAAGTGTTAGAGCGATGGGCTGAATATTTTAACACTCTGCTGAACGTCGACCGTTCAGCTGACTTAGAACACATTAGATCGATACCTCAACTACCTGCGGTTGTCGAGCTGGATGAGTGTCTGTCACGTGACGAGGTTGTTCTTGCCATAAAGCAACAACAAAATAATCGCGCGGCTGGCGCTGACTTTATACCGGGTGAACTGCTCAAATACGGCGGTGAGAATTTGCATTCGGCTATTTGGGATTTGTTTGATCTTATGTGGAAGAAAGAACAAGTCCCATCAACTTTTAAATTATCACGCATCAGAGCCCTATATAAAAACAAAGGCGACCGTTCCGATTGCAATTCTTACCGCGGTATCTCGCTATTGGCAGTCCCTGGGAAAATCTTTGCCAGAGTACTATTAAACCGCCTTAAGGAAATATCAGAGAAATTGTTGCCAGAAACTCAGTTTGGTTTTCGGCCCGACCGAGGAACGTGTGAGGCCATCTTCTCAGTGCGGCAACTGCAAGAAAAGAGCAGAGAACAAGGGCAGCATATGTACCTCTGCTTTGTTGATCTTGAGAAAGCATTTGACAGCATTCCTCGAGAAGCCCTATGGTTGGTACTCATAAAGATAGGGTGCACGCAGAAGTTTGTAAGGCTCCTGAGACTCCTGCATGACGATATGCAGTGCTGCGTCGCCGTCAACGATGAACAATCAGCTTTTTTTCCTGTTACCTGTGGGGTAAAGCAAGGGTGCGTACTTGCACCTACGTTGTTCGCGTTGTACTTTGCGGTCGTAGTCCGGGAAGTTTTACAAGCAACTTCGGAAGGTATCCGCATCCGTTTTCGCACCAACAGCAACCTTTTCAATCTGGCGAGGCTGAAGGCACGCACGAAAGTGTCTTACTCTATTGTTACTGAGATCATGTATGCGGATGATCTGTGTTTTTTAGCTGAATCCTCAGACGGCTTGCAACAGCTTATGTCCGATTTCGACGAGTCTTGTCGTAAATTTGGCCTCAAGATCAGTGTCAAGAAGACGGAAGTGATGGCGTTAGACATCAACGGTCACGAGGCACTGACTATTAAACTCGGCGAGGATGAGCTGAAGCAGGTCGACAAGTTCAGGTATCTGGGGAGCACATTAACATCTAAGTGTGATCTGGATGCAGAAGTAAACAGCAGAATTGGTGCTGCAGCTGCAGCATTCGGCAAGCTGGATTCCAGGGTCTTCTGCTCACATAACATTAAATTAGCTACAAAAATCTCAGTATACATGGCAGTCGTGCTGCCTTGCATTCTTTATGCTGCCGAAACCTGGACCGTATACCGCCGGCACATTCGAATGTTAGACCGATTCCACCTAGGGTGCCTACGTAAAATCCTGAACATCAGATGGTCTGATCGCGTTCGCAATACCGAAGTGCTGCGAAAAGCCAAGGTGGATGGTATTGAATCTTACCTCATGCGGCGACAACTTCGGTGGTGTGGACACGTGTCACGAATGGCTGAGCAAAGAGTCTCGAAGCGCATCCTTTATGCTGAACTTGAGGAAGGCAAGCGTAAGCACGGTGGACAACTCCTCAGGTACAAGGATGTGCTTAAGCGGCACATGAAGAAGTGCGGCATAGAGTCTTTTCAATGGGAGAAGCAAGCCGCTAAAAGACCTGAGTGGAGGGCTTTGATAAAATCGAAAGTCCGTGACTTTGAAACTCAGCGGTGTGCTGATCTCGACTTTAATCGTGACCAAATAAAAACCCGACCACCAGCGGTTATAGATTATAATTATATTAACGGTGTGCTTACATGCCCACAATGTGTGAGGACCTTTACCAAAAAGATTGGCTACATAAGCCACATGCGAGCGCACGAACGCCAACAACAGAGATAATGCAGTCGCCGTGGCCGAAATCGGTCTGGATATCATCATCATCATCATCATCATCATCATCATCATATTTTATAAGATTATATCAAAAAATTGTACCTTTTTAAAACTTTAATAAAGATTTATTATTATTATTGAATTCCCCGCCCGCTTCCCTGCCTACCTCCCCGCAGGCGCCTGTCCCTGTCAGTACGGTCTGCACTTTCGTATTGTATGCGCTATCCGAGTACCCATATCCCTCTTTGTTATAATAAAAATGGCTTATATTTAGTCAATAGTTAGTTTGTCCGTGTGGTGACGGATTAAGAATACGAATGTCACCACCCTGTTCTATTCCAAGGGTGTCGTAAGAGTCGACTAAGGGAGTAATTCAGGCAGACAATATCCACTGTAAGAGAGGGAAAACTCGAAACAAAACCCTTTATCAACTCGTCTGGCCAGCGTGGTATAGTAGGCTAATATCCCTCCAAATGTATGGAGCAGACCTGTGCCCAGCAGCGGGACGTTTATGGGTTGAAGTGTGTATATTTAGTTAATCGACAATGATTTATGATGGTAATTACTTACAAACTAATAGAATAGAATAAACAGAGATAATTATATTAGTCAAAGAGTATGAACTAAAAGTTATGTTGTTCTTGGGATTGATATGAAGGCTACAGACGGATAGCTTACAAAAGATCCTTAGGGACGAACTTGTGAATGTGAGTAATTATTTTACTTACTTTTCTTATTCGTCTTGAAATAAATAAAGGTATTGGGATAAAAGAGAATCTGAACAGATTGATTTCAAGATGGGAAAGTTAATTAAACATTATATGTGATACATATATATACACTAATGTATTCAAACTTGTTTTCTATACTTATATATCCTTACTAATATTATAAATGTGAAAGTTTGTGAGTATGGATGGATGGATGTTTGTTACTCTTTCACGTAAAAACTACTGAACGGATCTGTATGAAATTTGGCACAGAGATAGATTATAGTCTGAAATAACACAAAGGCTACTTTTACTTTTTACAGCGATAACCGCCATCCAAGCGGGCGAAGCCGCGGGCAATAGCTAGTAATATTATAAAAAGAAAAGATTTTTATTTTTGATTCGATTGATTCGAGATGATTCCATTAGAAGTTTGAGCAGGCATATAATATTAACTTGAAGTACTTTTTACTTTTTATATTATATGTTTGAAATCTTATATTTAAAAAATAAGTTGTCCAAGGATTCTTCTTCTTATCGTTTGGTAAGTGGCCAATCTGGTGACAAAGTTATTTTGATCGCACATATTTAGGCCTCTGTCGTGATCTAACAACTTTTGAAGTCGGGATCGGAAGCATGGAGATGCATATATTAAATACCACTATGCAGTCACCCATCTATAGGGTTACAGCGCCCTTGGAAGGTTAACCCATTGGTCGTTTACTGCGAGTGGCTATAAGTCTATGGGTAGCCATTAAAATTCTTACTCAAAAGTAATGCTAGTGAACGTTCAGTACGGTGTGACAGCCGGCCTGACTGTCGGCATGCGCCACTTGCACAGTCCGACGATATCGTCGAACGCGACGATTTATCGCCAGATATGTGCACGTTGCTTTCAAGTAACACGCTGGTAAGATGCGACGGAAATGTTTGAGTGTATTTTTTTTTGATCTATGACGAGTTTGGTATATGACGAATCTGGAATATGACCAATAGGGAAGATTACTTACCAAAATGATTTAACTTTGTGGAATTCATACATACTGCATACTAAAATTATAAATTATCTGCTTCCAAAGAAAACATTGTGAATAAGGCATTGGCATTAAGGCCATAAAGTGTACAAAGGCGTGTACACTTTTTTTGTGCAAAAGTTTTAAATAAAGAAATAAATAAGAAGCCCGAAGAGAAAGAAATATTAAAATCTGATCCACCAACATTGGGCCAACGTGTGTGGATCAGCTCATACCCGTACTCATATTTGATGTAAAATTAGTTCAAGTTAACCTAAAGCTACTTGGATCAAATGTTTGGCATAATTGTTGGATCAAAAGAAACATTTTCCTCCTTCTGAACCTATCGTTTCTCTTCATCTTCATTGCAACAATATTTATGTTTTACTAGCTGTTGCCCGCGGCCCCGCCCGCGTGGATGTCGGTATCGCTGCAAAAAGCGTAACCATAATCTATCCCTGTGCCAAATTTCATCCAGATCCGTTTAGTAGTTTTTACGTGAAAGAGTAACAAACATCCATCCATCCATCCATCCATTCTTACAAACTTTCGCATTTATAACATTACTAGAATTAGTAGGATTTAGGAGTGACAAGCCGTGAAAGACTTATGACTATTTATAATTAAAATTGTGAACCAATCAATCTTCGTACAATTGTATTATGTAAGGTTTGTTAGTCATATCTAAAATACGTTTAAATATTAGATGGATTCTTTTTTATTAATATTAGCTATAGCAACACACCTGCGGGTATTATAAATTGCATCAAATGATGCAATTTTTACTTACAAATAAAGTAAAACATCGCTATTATTCATCCATTTTGGACGAAATATTTACAAATTACGTATTTTAAATAATTGTCTTTCACCATCATCATCATCTCAGCCGATAATGTCCACTGCTGAACATAGGCCTCCCTCATATGTCTCCACAATGGCCGAATTGTCTTTAATACAAATTATTTTCCAATAACTTAGCTAAGGCGCTAATCACCGCAACTTATTTGTATATGTTTTAAAAAGCTGTTTTAAGAATGCTAATATTGTGGTGAAAAAATAAATTACTATTTATTTTATCAAATATTGTATCAACAAGAGGCATTAAACCTGTGGAAATTTCAGTGAATTTCCCACAGGCTCAATGCCTTCAATGGATATGCCAAGATTAAAAACTCCATTCAAAAATAAACAGCAAATAAAAATCCACCACAACGTAACAAAACTAAAACAAATAGCAAACTGCAGCACTCAAACACAAATAGCTCTCGTGTAAGGTCACGTCGAGTGTCTCGCCCAGGCATCGAACCTGTGGCCGTCGAGCACGTACGACCACCAAACTTAGTAACGACCACTCCGCACGGAAATGCCTTTTGGAAAATTGTCGATTGGAGATATTTCACATTCCGAATGTTTGCTCGCATGGATGCGACCGACTGTACTTGAATTACAACTACTACGTATATGACGATGACTGTACCTGTGTTGGAATGTTGGCAGAAATGATTTCCTTTGCTAGGCATTCTTTAAATACATCTAAGCATTAATGTACATGCTAAAATTATATGTTTTTTATTAAGGAAGGGTTTTTTTTCTTTATTTATTTTAAAAAGACAACTCCCGCTCTAGGCAACAAGCCCTACGTTGCGGATAACTTTACAAACATACAATTAACGGACACAAAGTACATCCAGACTCGGGACAACCATATATGGATCACAAATTATTTTGTCCTGTGTGGGGATCGAACCCACAGCACGCCGCGCAGAGTTAAATGGCGAGGTAACTACTTAAGCCACTAAACAATAGGAGTGAGCAAGCCCAGCTGGGGAAGGACCTTCACGTTATTTATTTTAAAGACTCACCAACAATTGTATAAAATTACAAAGTAGTTACATAAAGTCTTAGTCTAGTGTTACAATCGTAAATCTTTACAGAGGGTTACAGCCAAATAATTGGCTGACCTGTTGGTTAAGTGGTTAGTCACCCTGACTGCTACGAAGGTCGTGAGTTCGATTCCCACACGAGACAACATTTTTGTTGTGAGTGTGGGTATAATTTGTGTATGTGAGTTGTATGTTTGTAAAGTCCCCCGCGATACAGAGCTTGTATTTTTAAGAATAGAATATAATACTTCGTAAAGGGTATTTTTTTTGTAGTGAGAGTTTGCTTGCGGCCCGTGAGGGAGGAGTTTCCGTGAGGCTTGTTTGCCTCCTTGGCCATATAAAAAAAACCAAAATGGTATGTAACCATACTGTTATTCAAGATTGTCCGACGCCAACACAAAAAAAAACATTACTTTTTAAATGCATCGATTTAAAAGACCACGTATTGTAAGGACTTTTGACGTTGATCATACATCAGAGAGATGAGACAGATACATTGGTCAACGCGATGCGTTAACATTACCATAATACGCATCGATACGAGAATACCAAATGATGTATAATGGGTAATTAATGGCATGCTTTATGGTGCGCTAATGTTAAGTGGAGTTTAAATGCGATAGCAAATTTGTTGTTATTGGATAATTTATTAAGCTATTGCATAGCTTCTATCGCCGGCCTTGGGCGTGGAGACCGAATCCGGAAATTCCGTAACGAAAATAATAAACCTAACACCCCCACTCCGACCGGCACAGCGGTGATACTTTTTTTAATGACGAATTCTCTAAACGGTCAATAATAATATGTCATATTTGTGTAAGGAAGTTTTGATCTAAGAGAATATTAATGTGAAAAAGATTATAGTATAAGGAGTCTTAAGGAATTATTACAAGTATTCATTTTTATTATTATATATTTTTATGAATCATTGAGAATAAAATAAAATGATTTAGATAATTCTGTAAAGTATTTTTTTATTTGTTTCGATAAAAGAAAAACATACTAAAAAATATGCAATAGCTTTACCGCGGCAGTCCGCGGTGTCAGTCGGGGCAAGCAATTATATATGTATGTAAAGATATTGTAATGATTTATAATCTACTAACGGTGAAGCTAAATTAAAAAAAAAAGTATTGGATGTAATTCTAGAAGCATGTCTGTTTCCCAATGCAGCACTGGGCTAGCGTGTGTGGATTAAGGTATATCCTATACCCTATCTGCTCTGGCCTTCTCGGATAGAGAATGAGAGACCCGAGCCCAGCAGTAGAACTCTAAGGGTTTTTTTTATTATAATACACTAGCGGACCTGGCAGACCTCATCCTGGCTAACATACCGACGGCAGAGCCACCTACCGGGTTCAATTGTGAATTGAACCATCTGGGGCCCTACCCGAACACACACAAAAATTTCATTAAAATCAGCCGAGCCGTTTAGGAGACGTTCAGTAACATTCACGCACAGAAGAATTATAAAGATTAATACAGCATTTTCTATAAACAAGTAACTATAAACAATGCCGTGTGACCGACGTCCGTCGGTCACACGGCATAGTAACACAACAGAAACAAGGGTGACGCAGGGGACCGATAAAGGTTACAGTTAAAATAGACATCCCCTAAATGATCAAAGACAATGTACAAAATAAGTCTCGTCAACGGGTCAACGGATAATTAATGGATGCATTGCTTGCGTGGGGTAGTTTGACATTTCAAATCGATTTTGTAGTATGTTGGTCGTATTATGAATAGTTAGGAATATCAATGTATCGGTTTGCAATGTCACACTATTAAAACTAATAAAAAGTGGTGTTTAAGGGTACTTTTTTAAAAACTAGTTTATGTTCGCGAATTCGTCGCGGCAAATTTTTTTTAGTTGGTCGTGAGAAATTCGTGACATTTTTTTTAATAAAGACACATGTTTTCATCGCGAAAAGAATATCAGCGTAACACACTTTTGGCTCTGGATATGTCAGTCAACAGTCACCAGATTTCTTTAAATATATATAGGTATTCCTACTATAATTTTGTGGTCCTTGACAGAATTCAGTCGAAAAGGAATATTGTAATGGAGAAATAATAGGTCGCCAGTATAGTTATTAAAATTGAAAAAAATATATTACTGAGATTGTTTTAAAACTTTGTATCTAAAAGTCAACGAATTTTACCCTTTGAATGAACATTAAAGTTTGCGACAACTAGCCTTTCTAGTCTGCAGTTCTCTTACGACCGTATAAAAGCACAGTTCCAGTTTAAGTGGCGCGTGTAAAATAAACTACTAAGTGAATTGATTTCAGCCTCATTTAGAACGCTATTATTAATTTTATGATCCTTGTTCTATTTCGCGACTGAGAATTTATAACCTCTAAAGGCCGAAACTCTTATAGAACGACTTAATGAAACAACCAATTAATTATGCGGATAGAATAATATTTTATTTACGGCAAAACTTTATAAATGATGATGAAGATTTTGTTGAGGCAACAATAAATAATCAGAAATACACTTTTTAGTTCATTGAAAGTAATTTGTCAAGGTGGTTTTGGTATAAAAACTAGACTGTTTGGCGTCTTTTGAGAGACAAAGATATATTGAAAATTTTAACAAACATTGTTGTGAATTGATAACTTAGAGTATTGGGAAGTGACCTAAATGTGGAGCGAAATATTGATAGATGTTGTGAGACAATGAACGGTGGATTTATTACATAATACATATATGTCATCATGTCTGTCTCTCATTGGGGTATGCAAAGACTATGGCAAGCCAATTGCTTCGATTCAAACATACTTCTTTCGCCTTCGAACGTCGGTTCTGGGTACTTTTTAATTTGACACTTTTTCAGCACATCACCTACTAGGTCGATGTATGTTCGCTTAGGGCAGACCCTACCGACAACTCCATTCAGTCTCGCATAATATACCTCTTTTCTTCTTCTTCCTTTATACATCCTTTCCAAATGTCCAAACCATCTTAACATCCCTTAACAGACTGGCCTGTTGGTCTAGTGGTTAGTGACTCTGACTGCTACGCCGGAGGTCGTGGGTTCGATTCCCACCCAGGACAAATCTTTGTATGATGAGCATGAATATTTGTTCTGGGTGTAATTTATCTATAATATGTATGTGTATGTTTATTAGTTGTCTGGTTACCATAGTACAGGCTCTGCCTAGTTTGGGATCAGATAGCGATGTGTGAGTTGTCCCGAAATTATTATTATCCCCGTATCAACTTTTGTCACTACACCTTCTTTTAATCAACATCGTTCTTTTATGTCGCAGTTTCTCACTCTGTGGATTTATACAGTCAGAATATTAATTTATCGCTAAGCTGTTACGAATAATCTAATACTATTTATTATACTTTAGTTTCTTGAAAAAAAACATGGCTAGTATTTTTATCAGAAAAGATTAAACTAAACTTGACTGCACGGTTGGTTCAGTGGCTTAAGTAGTTACCTCGCCATTTACCACTGCGCGAAGTGTTGTGGGTTCGATCCAAACACGGGACAAAAAATTGTGTGACCTATTAATAAATGGTTGTCCCGAGTCTGAGTGTACTTTGTGTCCGTTAATTGTATGTAAATAAAGTCCCCCGGGACACAGGCTTGTTCCATAGTGCGGGACACAGGCTTGTTCCATAGTGCGGGAGTTGTCTTTATAAAAAACAACAAACTTAAATTTTAACGAGGCAAGTTATATAATAAAATAAAACAGATTGAAAATTATGAGGGAAAAAAATAATAAATTATCAATAAATCTTTAGTTTGAAACGAATCACATTATAAAAACTACATACCAAAACAAGGCCACCTGCAAAGATAAAAAGTAACTTACACCGTTTGATTCTAAACACTACTAATACCGTGACAAAATCCCATTAATTTCCAAAACGAAGCCTGTTACCGCACGGTGTGATAGGAGGACCGGCTATACTTTAGATAACTGTTCATTAATTAAGATAAATCGTTCAGAAACTAAATTTATTCAAACAAATTACTTCTAACAAATAAAATGTAAAGGATTATTCAAATTCGAGAGTTTTAAGACGTTTTTGATTTATTACGTTGTGTTTTGGAAGCTAGAAAAGAGATAAGTCGTTAAATATATATGTATAGCCAAACCGCTTTTAAGCTACATCTTAATATTCGCGTATCAAATTGACTTAATTACTAATTTACAATATAGAATAGAATACCTACAATAAAGTAAGTTAGATTTATTACTTTTGTTTAAATTATTACTTTTAGTTGGCAATAAAAATAAAGTGTACTTAACTTTCCTATAGCTTTAGCCTTTAGACGCTTTCAATACCAGAGGTATCAGTTGCGTGTTGCTGACGAGTGACGACACGTTTTTTTTAAGACAACTCCCGCACTAGAGAACAAGCTCTGCTTCGCAGGGGATTTTACAAACATACAATTAACGGACACAAATTACACCCAGACTCAGAACAACTCTTTGTGGGTCACACAAAGCTTTTTCTGTACCTATAGGAATCGAACCCGCAACCGCGTGCAAGGCAGTCAAATTTAACGTATTAGTATCAAGTGCCATTATATGGCTTTGTTTTAGTATGGGATCGTGTATCTATTGTATATTATATTGAAGCATATAGCTAATTATCGTCTGTACAACGTAATCATTCGGTCATTACTTTCACCTAGCCGGTTGGCCAGGTACGGCTTGATTCTGCGAAATGCGTAAAGCGACGCCTGCGCAAATCGTTTTGAACTTAAGTTTCTCATGTATTTGTAGTTAGTAGGGCTAGTTTATCGAGAGAAGTGAAGTTAAAGGAATCATTTTTCTAAAGCTATATTATTACCACAGCCAAATAACTAGCTGGCTAACCGACGTATGTTGTTTTGTATGTTTATATTCTAGTATGGTGGGGTATTTGTTAGCAAAAGTAAAAAGCTAACCCTGACTGTAGTAGAGCTGGCAATATACGGCCTTCATGAGCGCTGGGAACTTGTACACAGTGTGTAGTTATTTGGATGTGGTCTTCTGCAAGGTCAGTCTTCCTATTCTTATCGTTTGGTTAGTGGTCAACCTGGTGATAGAGTTATTTAGATCTCTGTCGTGATCTAACGGCTGTTAACAGTCGGGACCGCCTTTTAACGTGCCCTTCGAAGCACGGAGACGCTCAGATTAAATACCACTATGCGGTCACCCACCTATAGGGTTACCGTGCCTTTGGTTGTTTAACCCGCTGATCGTTTACCAAACAGCGAGTGCACCTGGCTGGTCAGTTAGGCTCGCTAACTCGTATGGTGCTCTATATATCTTACAATTTTATAATCCTAATTTTACAACCCTGCGTGTGTCGTGCAATCAATATTTTCCAGCAATAACCTACATACCAATTTCAAAGTTGCCTTTCTGACCAATCATAATAATTGTCAAAGCAGTTAAAGTACCATTGCAGACATGTCTGCCAGCCCTAACAATCCAATATTAATGAAACGGCAAAACTATAAGTGCATGAAACGTTGAACCGAATGTGAAGACGTATGTGTAAGTGTATATGAACGTTAGGGTTGACAATTGCAAGATTTGTTACTTAGATTGTTAGGTTAAAATTTTGCTTGTTCTTCTCATCTTCATCATCATCTTTCTGGCTTACCTGCTGCATTCATAATAATTTATTGACAAGACAAAGATGTTACTTAAATGAAAATGAATATATGATTGTTTAAATTAATTCAAATGATTTTTTAAACAGTTCCTATGGCTGATAAAGGTCAATGGGATTTTGTTGATGATTCTCATTCAGTTTTTCAGTGAGAGTGGCCTAAGGGACGACGATGTCTGCCGTAAAAATAGTCAGATTGCCATTAAATAGGAGAGAAAGAAGAAAATTTAATAAGTTATGAATTTTATTCAATAATCTTATACTTTTCAAGCGATACGTTGACAAGTCACAATACGTTAAATCATCGTGTATTAACATTTCAAAACTGCCAGTCTGACGATAATTATATATATTGAAGCGCAATAGGGTTGTCACGATGTAGTTTCTCATGGACACTGTTAGGGCGTAACTTAAATGCTTAGCAACATGTAATTTCTGTGGTGTTTCCCACCATAAGGTATGTTTATGACAGACAGACAATGTTCAGCCCTCAAGTTACGAGGTAATGTGACGTCATAACGAGGCAAAATATACACATTTTTCACTAATTATTTATTGAAAACTGAATAAGCGTAATTTTTCTACTCGCTTATACGCAGTTTTGTACGGTGTGTGAGCTCACTCGTCTCAGTATTAACACAGTTTCGCGAGATCTAATTTAAGTGCGGTGAGATCATAAATCAATATAATATGTATATATTTCGATGGTCAGTCGTTAGCGTAGGTTTTATTAGTTATTTTTGCACAAGATGCCTTACGATAGCAAGTAAATTTATGTATTTATCGTAGTACCTACTCCTACAATTAATTGAACGACAAAGTATTGCAAATTGAAACACAAATTACATATACAACTAACCTATCATCACGTTTCAATTCCAATTCTATTATTAATTTTTGCGTAACAAAATTATAGAGACATGGCAACCCTAACGTGAAGCAGGGCTGGCGCACGTGACGGTTCACACACGGTGTACAATTTGCGACTGGCAAGCGATTAGCGTGAATTAACTATGGAAATACAAATAGCGTTTAATCGAGCTGTCTTTCGTACCGTCAGGACTGTCCATCCTTTTAATATAAAATTTAATCGATACTAGTTATTCATTAAAGACTACACCGGGTTCTATTCCCATATGGGATAACATTTTGTATGCTACATTAATGATTCTTATGAATCTGGGTACGTTGCGTTCGAAAGTCACCCACCCATATAAGAACCAATACGTGAGGTTCCTTTTAAATTGCTAGAATAAATAATAGTTACATGTATTTATTTATTGGTTTAAAGGTCTTTATACAGAAACATGTAGGTTTGTTAAATACAAAGTAATAGCTAGCTATCAATTACATTCAATTCCGTAGAAATCATAAAAATGAAAGGCAAAGGCAATAAGGTTTGTAATTATGCATAATTGTACTTTAATACCAACAATACTTAGAATTTCCCCATATTGAAACACTAATGACGAAAAAAAAGCAATAAATATTAATCTGCAAAAAGCCAAAAGCCCTGGTTGCAAAATAAAAATATTTAAATAAAAAGTTGGTACACCATAAATCAAAATGGCGATTAAATTATGCAACGCGAGGCGGCGTGTACACGATACAAAAATTACTATTCGAAATTCGAACTACACCCACGAAATATGCGCGCCTTTGTATTAGGATGCGATCATATTAATGCAATTTTAACAGACGATTGTAATTTTATCTTTATTGAAATTTATTACACACTTAATTTTCTTGAGGCAACTTATAGTCGGCCATCTGATCTTAAAGTAGACACAGATAACTGGTAAATAACCTTTATATTTCTAAATACATATATACATACATATTAAAGATAATTTACACCTAGACACATGTTCATCTCACAATTATTTGTCCTGGGTGGGAATCGAACTCACGACTTCCAGCTTATCAATCAGGGTCACTAACTACTAGAACAACAGGCCAGTCAAGTCATTTTATACGCAGTATCGATAAAGTAAGTACTTGAAGTGAGATTATTCCTCCTGGTTAAGAAATACCTATAGTTTCTCGACATTCAATTGAATAGTTAATGATTTACTTATGAAATTCAGTGATTCAAAATTAGTTATGCGTCACCAGGGTCGTGATAATATATTCAAAATGTTGGCAAGCACGCTTTGACGTCACTTTGGGCTTTCATTTTAGTAATAGTGTCGCATTGACATCCATACTAATCCTTATCCCTGCTCATAATTATAAATGCAAAAGTAATACTTGGCTCTCTGTATGTATGTTGCCTTTCCAAGACGAAATTGTTAAACAGATCTTAATTAAATTTGACAACGAGATAGATGGTAATCCAAGGAATTCCTTCCTTGGATTACCATCTATCTCGTTGTCAAATTTTTAAACAGGGCATTTTTAATCGCGGTTACTGACGTCAACGCGGGCAATATCTAGAAGATAATAATAGTAATGTTAATAGGCGTTATTAGATATTTATTCGACGTAAATAGCATTTCAAATTGGTGTCGGTTGTTTTAGGCAAGTCGTGAAAAATCAACAGACAACATTATTTTCGCATTTATAATATTTGTAGAAATTAATGTAGGCACAGTGTCGACTGACCCTAAAAAGGCGGTTCGCGTGATATCACTTAATAAATACATTAATGCGAATAATGTTACATACATTTCTTTTTTTTTGTTTAATCAAATCGCTTGCGCCGCCCGTGCTCATGCATAATCCGAGAACGCGATGCCGACATCAATTTACGACTGCACTTGTTTCAGAACGTTCGGGAACATGGTTTCGGTACTTATGGGATAGTGTGTGGAAATATTTGTGTCTGGGATTTCAGAACGAATTGTTGGTTGTTTAAATTCATGTTTCTGAACGTGTAAGTTTCAATGTGTGGGTAAACATTGTACGTTCGAGTGGCTGAGATTTCAGAACGGAAAATAGACTAATAGCTTTTTTATGCAATTATAAAAATGAAAAAATATTTATGTTTTGATTTTTGCTTATTAACTGGTGCTCATTTATGAGAAATGTTGCTTAAAATTATATTTCTTATGTCAAGGTTACCCATAATTTACAACCCTTGTATTACAAGACGTAGTGGTAGTAGTAGGTGACAAGGCATGTCCTTAGACAACTGTAAATGCTTGCCATTAGGATGGGCGTATATTTGTTTGTCGCCGTAAAAACATAAATAAATAACTTTAGTTAGAAGAGGCTTCCACAAGCAACTTTATTGCCCGACAACTTTTTTGTCTCTGTCTCTGCCGTGCATTGCAGTTAATAGACGGGACAACAGTTCGCCGAATTTGTTCACCAGTGGACGACTGTCGTGTCGGTTACCCATAGACTTGATGTGATAGACAAATTAGTTGCGGAGACAATTTGCTAGTGCGCGCTAGCTCTTAGACTACACTTCTTAAAAAAAAACCTTATTTTTACAGAGTTGACTATGAAATATTTTACGTCGGTACTACGTTGACATTTTAAAATAATAAAACCACGTTACTTGAGTCACATGAAAAGATATAAAAAAGCCCTTTCTTCCGTTTAATTTACGCATCCGTTTTAATTGGTAGGACAAGAGTCCGCAATCAAGCACAATACTAGGCTTGACGTCCAAATAATGAGCTTGGGTTTGGGCGTGATAACATAAAACCCAGTTTTATTACGAATATTGCGAGTTTTACGGGGTTTTACGAGTTTATTTGAAGAGGGGATTCCCCCCTCTACATGCGAGCGCGCGCGCCTAGCTTAAGTGATTAAAATTGCGTCGGGTGCGCGAACACAAAGGGATGGATGAATTTTAAATGGAGGGCGAGACAAAGGAGTTCGCGAGTGTCTTATTCGGTGTCGCGAGTGTCGCGACATCCACGATACTGCTTTAGCTAAGAGTTAACATCAGGGTCTTGATTCTGTTTGACTATGTCAAGTTTTGTAAACCATTTCTGTAGTTACTTGTAAAATTATGAAGAAGACTAGTCGTTTAGGATGCAAAGTAACAACTACTTATAAAGGTTATAAATGACTGGTTTCGTACAATACCGCGGGAATAGTGTTTCTGGGATAAAGTAGCCTATATGTTCCAGACTATAATCTATTTCTGCCAAGTGAGCAAGCCTGACTGAGGAAAGGCCTCCACCTTACAGAAGACCACAGCCAAATGACTACACACAGTGGTTTAGTTGCGATTCTGTGTGTGAGTACAGGTCTCCAGAGCTCATTTAGAAGTGCGTTTTTAACAAAACTTTTTTCTATCCATCTATACTCCATCTTATAGACCTGGTAAAAAAATGGGTCAGAAACACGCAGATGATACCTCTGACATTGCAAGCGTCCATAGGCTACGGTAACTGCTTACCATTAGGCGTGCCGTATGCTTGTTTGCCACTTAAGTAGTAATTAAAAACTAAACAGTAAGAGAGGTAGATCAAAATCTTATTAATCAATAGCTATGCGCGTTTGACGCGTATCAAAGCTGATTGATGGGAGCCAGTGGTCATTTCAATGGGTATTAATTAGTGATATAAAGCGTTCCTATATAATTGCACTAACTCACCAACTGCACTCATATGTATAGATAAGTACCTGAAACAGATAACGAGTTTGTTATTCAACAATTGTAGAAGCGAGCAAGCCTAGCGAAAAGAGGTAGTCCACTTAGAGCACTCGTCCGAATAGCACCTAGCCTAGTCCACGAAGAGCACCCATAAATATTTTTGGCAGGTGCTTTTCGTGGATTCAGATTTATAATAATACTGATAGGTGCTCTTCGTAGACTAGGCTAGGTGCTATTCGCGCAGGTGCTATTCGGACGGGTGCTCTAAGTGGACTACCTCTAGCGAAAGCCCTCCTTATAGAACAGCTCAGCCAAATAACTACATACAGTGGTGAAGTAGTTTGATGGAGTTTGATTGGACAGTTGGTTTGGACTTAAGTAGTTTCCTCGCCACTTACCAGTGCGCGACGTGTTGTGGGTTCGATCTTTACACAGGACAATTTTTTTTTGTGTCATCCATAAATGGTTGTCACACTTGTCACCGTTGTCACCCGAATCTGTACTTTGTGTCCGTTAATTGTACGTTCATGTCCTCCACGTTACAGGGCTTGTTCCCTAGTGCGATAGTTGTCTTTAAGAAATAGAAAAAAAAATTGTTTCGGGGCGTGAGAAAAGGTCTCTAGTGCTTATTTTAAGAATGCGTTTTTGAAGAAACTTTTTCAATCCCTGGGATCAATCTTCATCTCAAAACCCTGGTGATTCAAAAGCTTTCAGATGAGCAACACACGAGTTATACCCCTGGTATTTCACACGTCCACAGACTATGATATCAGACGAGCAGTTCGTTAGCTTGTTTACCACCTACATCTTTGATTAACCGATTGTCCTGACTGAGCTATGAACGCACAGCCAAACCTACTAAGTCTAAAATTCTATAATTTGTGGCATACATAGGTTCATTTCATCCATCAACATCATCAGCCTATCGCAGTCCACTGCTGGACATAGACCTCTCCAAGTGCAGTACCTAGCACGATCCTCGGCTTCCAGCATCCAGCTACTCCCAGCCGCTTTTGCGAAGATCGTCGCTTCACCTCGCCTAAAGGCCTGCAGCCATTTCATCTGTTAAGGCTTGTGATATCGCCAACGACCTTGAGCATTTGGGCGAAGCAAATACGACCTAATTCTCTAATTGAGCGCGGTATCCTCGTGCTCGCCAAACATATGTACTCTTTGAATGGACGTCTTTTTAATGAATTAAAATTTAAACTTATTCTAAATATAACATTACCAAATTATAGGTGTATATTTTCTTTAAATATTGTTTTTTTTCGTATTATTTGATAAAAATTGAAATCATAAAGTGGTTACATCTCAATAATTTGGTGCTGATTCGATGATTTTTTTACAAACTATTTAGAATTACTATATAATTTATGACAAAACCATATTATGAAACACATCTTGTAGATTAATACTGTATTTTTTTAACAAAAAATGGTTTCATTTACACCTCTTTTTCATCATTTTTTGAGAGAGGGGCCTTAAGTAAGAAATTTAGAATATCCAAACGGATAAAAAATGGGCCGCTAGCAGTACTTGTTACATGAAAAAACAGAATACGTGTTTGCAAACATCTTCTTAAAAAGAAACGTATTCAAATGTTGTACAGCAAATATGAAAGATACGAACATTGTTTGTCAATGCCAAACAATTACGACAAAAACATACGACGTGTACCAACAAAATGACGCGCGTAAAGTGCATAGGGGCTGATACAAACCGTTTCAAAGGTCAAGGGGATATATGCACTCGTTAGAATAGGTATAAGTTCACATGTATAGTATTCAATTTACATTGCGAATGTTTCTGTCTCATGTTTTGTTATGGTGTAAGAAAGAGATGATTATATGTTTGATGACAAGTTCTTTAATTTGGCGACTGTCTTGAACTGTTGAGTTTAAAAATTCTTTGCCAGTCATTGTGTAGACAGCAGATACAACCACAGGCAAGAATAAATTTTAAAAGGAAGAACACAGGATCTTCCGTAAGGTGGAAAAGGTCCTTCCGTTGTTTGCTTGTATGGTGCCTTAGCTCTCTAAAATATTATGTTTGAAAATATGTTTTAAAATATGTTTGAACGCGCTAATTTCAGGATGTTTAATGCCTTAAATAAACAAGTATATAAGGCAAAGTGTAAAGGAGTTCTCTAAACAGAAAAGCATACTTCTTTTGACTACCCCTCTGGGAAAAAGAGCTTATATTTATGTATATGAGTAAAATAGGTATCGTATATATCTATTGACATATTATGTCGGTACAATGCACTACAAATTCAATACAGGCAGCGATGACGTCACAGCCCTCAGTGAGACGAGGCCCGAGGCTGTAAGTCCCTCGCTCGAGCGCCTCCGTGCCTCTGAGAGCCGTACAGCTAATGATTTGTACACCACTACATACAGCTCTACAACCAACGTTTGTATTTCGAACACCGTTTTTCTTTTTAAATAAACGGTCATAGTGTGTGATGAAAAATATTCTTTTTTTGAATATCTAACTTAATTGGCAATTATTTATATTGCCAGTATTATAAAAAGTATTTTCAGACGTGTGAACTAACCCTAACCATGCAGTATGAGTTATATTAGTTTCTATTTAAAAATGCACCGAAGAAAATTGAATATTGTTAATTAAGTTTAACCTCAAGCATAAAAAAAATAGCAATCCATGCTGGGCACGGGTCTTCTCTCCCCTATCAAGAGAGAGAGAGGGTTGAGGCCTTAATTCACACATGCTGGCCTAATGCGGGTTGGTGAATCAGACATGTCTTTAGAATTACTTTTAAGACATGTGGGTTTCCTCACGATATTTTCCTCCACCGTTAGCAGATGGCGAATCATTTGATTAGTACATATAAAGTCCACAAAGTAAAATTCACATTGGTAATCCCAACCGGCATCGAACTCGCACCTCTTGCGTGCAAGTCGGTTACTTTCCCACGCGGCCATCACCGCTTTTTTAACTATACTTTAGTTATTATGAATTGCTTTCTTTTCTATAACACTATCTCCATCAGACTAAGTATTACATAACGATATCAATACAAAGTACAATTGAGTATAAAAGTATATATCAGGGATGTGCTTTAATTATCAAATACTTCGGCGTAGGGCGGCCATCCCCTTTGTTCGCCGTTAGATAGACATATACATTCATTTGCTATGACATTCTTGGCATTTGTTCACAATGCTATGTCGAGTGTTGACAGAGTAATTGCTATTATATCAATAGTATTTATTGTTCTCTAGGGAGCCTGTCAACAAGATCTG
The DNA here is from genome assembly GCA_947095525.1 of Trisateles emortualis. Taxonomy (NCBI): domain Eukaryota; kingdom Metazoa; phylum Arthropoda; class Insecta; order Lepidoptera; family Erebidae; genus Trisateles; species Trisateles emortualis. The sequence continues at coordinate 2,619,956 of OX352740.1, read as the reverse complement.
TGTCGCGAGGGACTTTACAAACATACAATTTACGGACACAAATTTAAGAATAATAAATCTTAATCGAAGCGGTGGTGGCCTAGTAGGAAAGTAACCGACTTGCACAAGAGGTGCGAGTTCGATCTCGGGTGGCAGAACCAATGTGAGTTTTACTTTGTGAAGTTTATATTTACTAATCAAATGATTCGCCATCTGCTAACGGTGAAGGAAAACATCGTGAGGAAACCCACATGTCTTAGGAGTGATTCTAAAGGCATGTCAGATTCACCAACCCGCATTGGGCCAGCGTGTGTGAATTAAGGACTAAATCCTCTCTCTTTTGATAGAAGAGTGCCCAGCAGTGGGGCATATATGGCTTGCTATTATAAATCTGAATTAAATTAATGTGTAATTTGTGTCCGTTATTGTTATAAAGTCCCCCGCGACACAGAGCTTGTTATCTAGTGCGGGAGTTGTCTTTTCAAGAAGAAAAAAATACTAAGTGGAACAGTAAGACACTGAAATTACCAACTCAAGTTATAAGATGCCTGACGTGTGTATGATGTAACTAGTGTGGTTTAATTAATTCATGAGAGGTCCGTGAGACCCACGGGGCTGATGGGGGTGTTGAGGGGTGTCTGTAGGTGTTGAGACTGCATGCCGAACTACAATTAGTTAGGGTAGTTGTCTCATAGGCGAGTATATCTTGGATAAAGTAATGTAAATAAAACTTTAAGAGAATCATTAAGAAAGGTAGGATTACTAGCGAGTAAGCCTGACTGGGGAAGGACCTGCGCTTTACAGAAGACCACAGCCAAATAACTACACACAGCGGTGTAGTTGTGTTCCTGTGTGTGACTAGAAGACTCCAGCGCTCACTTAGGGAAAGATTTTCCTATCCCAGGAATAATTCGTGTAAAGCCCTGGGCCTAGCCTGGCCCTGCAAAAAAATGGGTAAAAAAAAATCAAAAAAAATCTTTTTGGTTTTTTTTATACTAACCAAAACCGAAATAAAGTGGCAAACATGCATTCGGCTTGACTGAAATTAAGCAGTTACCGTAGTCTATGGACGCTTGCAATACCAGAGGTATCACTTCGATCGCGTCTATTTTTAATAATAAGTTAATATATTTTCCTGCTCTTTAACTCCTGCAACACAGTTATTACTAGCGCAGGAGTTAGATAATTCTTTAAAATGTTAAAAATGTAATGTCAATAAAGAATTTGAATTTCTCTTTAGACCCACCATTTTTACATTTATTTATTTATTACATTTCCATTCTACAACAAATACCTTTGCAAAAGTAACAAAATAAACAAAAGCCCAAAACTCAATCGAACAAGACAGAGACAGTACAATATATTAAATTACAACGCACCTTTTTCACCGGCCCCATGTAGAATGACACGAGGACGGTTCCGTACACACATTTTGATATATTTCACGCAAACCGCAATCCCATTTGGTAAGGAACCCTAATTCTTGTTCGACAATGGACATGGGATACCTTTTCATCTTGTAGAGTAGTGTTAGCTATAGATATAGTGAGATATGTTTAATTAAAAAAGGGATAAACGGCATAGTAAGACTTATTCGTCAACTCGACCGCGAAAATCTCGTCCACGTGGTCGAGTTAGGAAGATTTAATTCCACCTATTATTTTGATCTGACCACGTGGACGAGATTTTCGCGGTCGAGTTGACGAATAAGTCCTTAGCTAAACTCAAAAAGCATGTAATTATTTAGGTTACAAAGTAACACTAATGAAGGTCATAAATTATGAATAAGCCGGAAATATGATGTCAGCTAATATACCTACGGCTAGTTAGCTAACGGTAAAGCTATGAGAAGAACTAGCAAAAAACTCAGTTACTTATATATACTTACTTAATCGTTTGTTAATTATAATTATGATGGCATTCAAATCGACTCAGTCAAAATACGATACTTTATTAATAAGAAATGATTCGTTGTTTTTTAACTCAAAGTCAAAGTCAAACTCATTTATTCATTTAGATCAAATTCATGATACTTATAAACTTCATTAAATCAAATGCCAGCATACTTTTTTCCTAAGGCCAATTCGCTGACTAGGGTAGGGCCTCGAGAAGAATTGGCAAGAAACTCAGGCCACTCTTTTTAATCGCCAGAGTATAACATTTACAATTTGAAACTTCTTTAATGTACACAAGATAAATACAGATAGTGTTATATGGCAACAGCCATAACAAATATTGTAAAACGTGTGAACGTGTAAATACATTAATATGGCAAAGTGCTGTCACTGCACATTACTCACGTTCATCGTTTAATCCCTTCCAACACATAATTGTATTTTCCTTTGTTATGTTTTAATATAAATAGATTAAGATTAAGAATAAAGACCAGTCGATTACAAGCAAAAATCATCGTCTTATTTTACTCCTCAAAACGAATATAGCAATACGCTATAATTGGTGACCCCGACTGGCTACCGCTTCTCTAGTGCTGATATAATACCGGGACGACCGGAACCCAAATTGGTTTTCAGCATCAAATCTAGAAAGTGATAGAAAACAAACAAGACACCATGGCTCCACCAGCGACTCCAGCGAAAGGCGACGCCAGCACTGATAGTATTGCAGCGATATCAGTTACTGAGAAACTGCCTCAATTTTGGACTGACTCACCAAGATTGTGGTTCGCGCAGTTCGAAGCAATCATGGCTCCCCAGAAACAAGGAGAGGAATATAAGTACAACATGGTAATTGCCAAATTGCCAAAGGAGGTGATCCATCAAGTAAGCGACATCCTGACACATCCTCCAGACGAGCAAAAATATACGGCTATTAAAGATCGCCTTATAAGCTGTTACGAGGAGAGCGAGCACAGAAAATTTCAAAAGCTATTATCAGAGATGGACCTCGGTGACCAGAAACCTTCCCAGCTATTACGAAAAATGCGGGAAGCAGGCAGCGGGAAGATGAACGACGATACGATACGTTTCCTGTGGTTCCGACAACTCCCAGCCACCATTACATCTATCATTGCAGTATCCGAAGACTTGACATTGGAAAAACTGAGCGAAATAGCCGACAAAATTCACGAGAATCTAACGTATACACGAACGAGCGCCATATCGTCGACAGCTGACATCAGTTTAATAACAAACCTGACGTCACAAATTGCAGCGATGCAAATTGAAATAAACGAGCTTCGCAACAATCGTCTGTCTCGAACGCGACAACGCAGCAGTTTCCGGTCACGTAATGATTCACGCTCACGGTCAATGTCGCACTATCGAAAGCCGCAGAATGGCATTTGTTATTATCATAACAAATTCAAGCAAAATGCAATAAAATGCCGTCAGCCGTGTACATGGAAGAAAAATACGAATGCGATGTCGGAAAACTACTAATAGCACAGAAAACGACGGATCTCTGTGCTATGCACCCCGCTAACCGTCTAACTATAACCGACTTAAACAGTAGTTATAGATTTTTAGTCGACACCGGTGCAAACATTTCCGTTTTAAATCGCACGGAACATGATAGCGACGCATGCAAATACCAAGTATACGCCGCCAACGGAACCCCAATTAACACATATGGAGAACGCACGCTAACACTGAATTTCGGACTCCGTAGAGAATTCAAATGGTGTTTTACCATCGCCGACGTGAAAATGCCGATTCTAGGAGCCGATTTCCTCGAGCATTTCCAGCTGTTAGTGGATATACACGGACGAAAATTGATCGACAAAGAAACGGGATTAGAAACGCCTGCACGAATAATAGTAGCAAATATTTCATCAATACGAACAATTAACTCGAACTTACCAGATTCGATCAGGTGCTTGTTAGAAAAGTATGAAGATATTACAAAGCCTGGATCGATGAAGAACCCTCCGAAACACAATGTTAAGCATGAGATTATAACAAAAGGGTTCCCAGTTGCTACACGGGCACGTCCTCTTCCTCCAGACAAATACAAAATCGCAAAGCAAGAGTTCAAGGAGATGATGCATATGGGAATTTGCAGACCCTCAAGCAGTGAGTGGGCATCCCCACTTCATATGGTCAAGAAGAAAAATGGCGAATGGAGAGCATGCGGTGACTACCGCGCACTCAACAAAATTACCGTACCGGATAGATACCCATTGCCACGACTGTTAGATTTTACGTATATCGCAAGCGGAAAAACCATTTTCAGTAAAATCGATATAAAGAAAGCATTCTATTCGATTGCTGTCGCTGAACCAGAGAAAACAGCGATAATAACGCCGTTCGGACTTTTCGAATTTACAAGACTTCCGTTCGGTTTAAAGAACGCCGGACAGTCATTTCAAAAGTGGATGGACTCTATATTTAGAGATTTAGACTACGTATATGTTTTCGTTGATGACATTTTAATTGCTGACTCAGAAACCGACGTCCACTACAAACACTTAGAAGAAATATTCAAACGCCTGCAAGAAAACGGCATTACAATTAACACAAACAAGTGTGAATTTGCAAAATCGGAGATTGATTTTCTTGGTTATCATATAACGAGCCAAGGATTGACGCCTACAACGGAAAAAGTTCAAGCAATTAACGAATATCCGAAACCAAATACAGTGAAAGAACTACGACGTTTCTTAGGCATGTTAAACTTCTACCGAAGCAGCATACCGTACGCAGCGAAGCATCAAGCGCCTCTAAATAGATACTTGAGAAATTCGAAGAAAAATGATAAAACAATCATTCAGTGGAATAAAGAAGCGGACCACGCTTTCGAGCGCTGCAAACAGGATATACGACAAATAACGTCAATAGCCTGCCCAGACAGCCAAACCCAACTAGCAATGATGACTGACGCAAGCTTAAAATGCGTAGGCGCCGTCCTACAGCAACGACAAAAAGGAAAGTGGGAACCGATAGCTTTCTTTTCAAAAGTACTAAGCGAAGCTCAAACGAAATACTCTACTTACGACAGAGAGTTACTGGGAATTTACATGGCAATTAAACATTTTAGAAGACTCATCGAGGGTCGAGAATTCACCGTCTACACGGATCATAAGCCATTGATTCAGGCATTCGATAAGAAGCCATCATTGAATGACACACCGAGGCGGATTCGATACCTGGACTACATATCGCAATTCAGCACTAATATAACACATATTAGCGGCAAGGAAAACACAGTTGCAGACGCCTTGTCTCGAGTTGTTGAAACGATATCATTACCATCCAATATAGACTGGAAGGAGGTAGCAAATTGTCAACAAAACAATGACGAACTCGAACGATTGAAATCAAATAAATCATTACGGTTCGAAACGGTACATTTTCACGAGAAAGGAATCAAGATATACTGCGACTTATCAACCAGGAAACAACGACCATTTCTTCCCCTTAAATTCAGAAGAGACATTTTCGAGAGTTTCCACAATATAAGCCATCCCGGAAAAAACACTACGAGGAAGTTAATTGCAGCGAACTACATTTGGGAAAACATGAACACGGACATCAACAAGATGACTGAAGCATGTTTACAGTGTCAACGTTCAAAAATACATCGGCACACCAAATCACCACTTGGAAAATTCATGCCAGCAGAAAGATTCTCTCATCTACACGTCGACATTGTCGGACCCCTCACAACATCCCAGAATAAACGATACATCATAACAATGATTGACCGATGTACGTCATGGCCAGAAGCTTTCGCAGCGTCAGACATCACTGCAGAGTCAATTGCAAGAGTGATATACGAAGGGTGGATAACCCGATTCGGATGTCCTGAATACATAACTTCAGATCAGGGAGCTCAATTCGAATCAAGAATATTCAGAAGTTTGGCAAAACTCATGGGAATAAATAAAATACGGACAACTCCGTATCACCCACAGTCAAACTCGAAAGTCGAACGATTACACAGAACTATGAAAGCAGCATTAATGGCAAGAGGGAACACTACAAACTGGACAAAGGAACTAGCCACAATATTACTCGGTATCCGTACCAGCTTACGGCAGGATACTGGATTTTCGGCAGCCGAACTAGTATATGGAACAACAATAACGTTACCTGGAGCATTTTTCGAGACAAGAAGCCTAACAACCTACACTGAAATGGTAGAAGAGTTGAAGAAAAACATCGAACGAATAACTTCCGTGCCACAGAGAGAGCGCACAAATGACAAAATATTTGTACATCCAAAATTAGCAGAATGCACGCACGTATTCTTACGATGCGATAGATTGCGGCCGAGCTTGACGCCGCCATACGACGGACCTTATCTCGTAATTAGACGAAGCGATAAATTATTCACGATATTGATAAACGGAAGACACAGTACCGTATCTATCGACAGGATAAAACCCGCCTTCGTAATAAACGATAAGGAGATAAGAAATCGCACATCAGTAGATAAGAAAATAGTTGTAGAAACGCAAGATAATCTAGCAAATAAAAAAACACGTGCAGGGCGAATCTCACGCCCAACGGTTCGATTCCAGCTATGATATATAAAGCTATACAAACGATCTACAATCACCACTCACGACAAAAAGTTTTCACACGCAACATGGGATCCAACACAAGTACTCATGAGAAAGAACAAGTCAACATGGTGCAAAACAACGCGCCAGCCATTCCGGAAGAGTTACTGCAGATACACTCTAGGCTCGCTGAGGACCTACAGAGCATACGAGGTTGGATCACAATAACGATTATCGCAGTGATAATAATAATATGCATCATCAGTGTCTACATGTTGTTCCGAGCGATCGGAACAAAAATCGAGAAGAGATTTATGCGTGTGATACGAGAAACCAACGTGGTGTAGGGTAATAAGTTTAAACGTAAATATTTTTTCTATAATAAATATTTTTTTTTAAGGAGGGAGTATCTATGGCAACAGCCATAACAAATATTGTAAAACGTGTGAACGTGTAAATACATTAATATGGCAAAGTGCTGTCACTGCACATTACTCACGTTCATCGTTTAATCCCTTCCAACACATAATTGTATTTTCCTTTGTTATGTTTTAATATAAATAGATTAAGATTAAGAATAAAGACCAGTCGATTACAAGCAAAAATCATCGTCTTATTTTACTCCTCAAAACGAATATAGCAATACGCTATATGTTACATAGGTATCAATAACATTATGTTCAAAGGCGTGCTTGACTCAAAATTGAGTTCTCTTACATAAATCCTCTGACAAGTGGAAATGATTTTAAAGGCTTGGAATATATTCATGAAATTAGGACAGGCATTTATCAGTGCGATTGAATAAGCTTGATTGTGGGCTATAAGAAATTTAAAACACATATCATAACTCCTAAAATTAAATGCGAAAAAGACAACTACAACCCCGACTGATTTATTATTCCGTCGTCGTATTAGTATGACTGCTCATCACGCAGTTCGATTTGTAATTCTGGCCATAAATATACAGATAAAACAAACATACAAATAAAGGCAGCTATGTACTGGAACAAGTCAGTACCAAACCGAACTAAAAGGGCAGATTTTTTTTTTAACTTCCAAGAAGGCAAATAGGCATACCGTAGCCTATGGACGCGCGCGTTGCCATCATTAAATATCTTTATAACTCTTTCTTTTTCTTTCTTTCATTATAGTTATAGCAGCATAATAGCACAGCTTTTACTGTAGAACAAGTTAAAATTAAGTAATATCTGTGTGAGTGACGGTCTGGGCACAAATAATATTACGTCGCTTGTCCCGTTTAATGAAACGCTCTATTTTACAATCTTGTATACTATACCAATACGAATATTATACTAATATTATAAAGCTAAAGAGTTTGTTTGTTTGGTTGAACGCGCTAATCTCAGAAAGTACTGGTTCGATTAGAAAAAATATTTTTTTGTTAAATAGTGCATTTATCCAGGAAGGCTATAGGCTATATAACATCACGCTATGATCAATAGGAGCGGAGCAGTAGTGAGATAAGTTGCAAAATCGGGGAAAATATTCCAAATTATCACGCGGACGAAGTCGCGGGCGACCGCTAGTATACATATGAAATTACTCCTGACTGACTGATCCGATTCATCAATGCACAGCATAAAGCGCTGGGGCATCAAACTTGAACTTTTACACAAAGAAGAAGATTTTTAAGAGAGGTAGGGCACCATACTAGCGAGCAAGCCCGACTGGGGCAGGGAAGGTCCAGTGCCACAGGAAGGGACAATGTCTCCAATAATCTTTAGGATGCTGTTGTTGCTCCGCCGAACTCTTTGCATCAGGGAAGCTGTTCTTTTGCGCATGACAGCAACAAAGCTGTCAGTATTCACCTCCATGAACATGCCTGATGCACTGCAGAATATTATATATAGTATTGAAATCGTCCATACGCTACGGTAACTGCTTAACATCAGGCGGGCCGTATGCCTGTTTGCCACCTAAATAGTATTTTAAAAAAAGTTTCGACTGCCTTGACGGTCCAGTCCACTGACCACAGTATGCACCTGCTGTGCACGAGGTTGTGATTTCAATTCCCACACAGTGTGGAGATTGAACCCACAACTTGGGCGCGGTATAAATGGCGAGGCAATCACTTAAGCCACTGAACCAACCGTCTCGTTGACTGATTAAGTCCTAAACTGTCTATATCTTGCACCTACTACATTCATCTCTGCATCACCCAAAGGTCGGCTGGTAGAGAATGCCTTTGGCATTAAGCCCACCTTTGTACAATATTGTGCATAAAGTTTAAATAAATAAATAAATATATACCTGGGCCGTAGCCATATATCAAGAATACCACAAGTTTCAATATCACTAAGGTGTATAATACTCCTCCTAGTCCCTGCTTAACTAAAACAATACCTACAGAGCCTACATAGTCAGATAACATTCAAGTATCCCTGCCCTGAACATTTCTTGTCGACTGAACAAACTATTTGCGCTCTTCAGTCACGTAGGCAAACAAGAACGGCTTGCAAACGTTTGTTTTGGACCGATGGTTCACCATTCTAGTATTCTGCTAGGGTTATTCCGTGTCTACGATAGGATACGACAAGTTCGGTAATGTTCGGGTATTCTCGGCCTTCTTCGAGTTTACGTTTATTTGGTAATCGAATTGGCAAATACGGGAGTTGAATGGATTTTTATTTTTAGAACATTTTGTTAGTTTGAATTTAGAAATATATATAGTTATACACTTTTATATAAATACTAGTGGATCTAGCAGACGTCGTCCTGCCCGGAAAAGCTGACATACTGACAGCAAAGCCATCTACCGAGTTCAATTGTGAATTTAAACCATCCGGACTCTACCCAAACACACACCAAATTTTATTAAAAACAGCCGAGCCGTTTAGGAGGAGTTCAGTGACATACACAAGTACAGAAGAATTATATATATAAAAATATTTTTTTATTATATAGATTAGTACATTGTATAGATTAGCATGTTTATTAAGGTCTTGGAATTAAGCTGTTTAGCTTCCAATAGTATGAAGTAATGAAGGATCGTCTCTTTGTGTAAGTACAAGGTAAAAACACGTCTTGATCACATTGCAATCTAAGTTAAAAGTAAGTAATGGACAACTGAAGGACAAGTTCAGCTCAAGACTGAATGCTATAGAAATTCTTGGGGATGACGTCATGCTAAGATGGATCCACCCCAAGTAGCTAGTCCACGCATCACGCTCTTGTTGCATGACGCACAGACCAACCATCATTAATCTATCAAAGTATTCCAATGCAAATTAATAAAATTTCACTCAGCATCCCTTTAAACTCGAACAGTAAGCTCGTTACTGCTACTACAACTTGCCAGACCGGAATCTTATTAATCAATAGCTATGCGCGTTTGACGCGTATCAAAGCTGATTGATGGGAGCCAGTGGTCATATCAATGGGTATTAATTAGTGATATAAAGCGTTCCTTTATAATTGGACTAACTCACCAACTGCACTCATATGTATAGATAAGTACCTGAAACAGATAACGAGATTGTTATTCAATAATTATTTCTATTCATATAGGTCTAATAGCTTCTTCCTGCGGCTTTGCCCGCGTATCAATTGACCCATAGAATAAAAAAGGACATACAGCGACCAAGTAGGGGATTTGCTAAAAAGGGCCAAGTTAAAAGTACCCAGAATCGACGTTCACGCATGAAGAGGTTGATGAATGTAGAGGAGGCGAAGGAAGTATGTTTGAATTGAAGCAATTGGCGTATTATAGTCTCTGCCTACCCCACTGGAAGACGGGCGTGATGATATGTATGAATGTAATAAAAAAGATTCATAGAAAATTCAACTTCCTATTTCACCCTCTTAGGGGTGGAAATTAGAAAAACCCTTTCTTAGTGTATACCTACACTTCACACATCCTCTATAGCCTGGGTTTCTTACTAGTTCTTCTCATGGCTCCACGTCAGCAAACTAGCCGTAGGAAAATTCAACTAAGTAATAATATTATTAATTTAGTCAACTCATCCCGCGGGATCAGTTTACTAAAGAGACCATTATCTTTCTGGCTTATTCATAATTTTTGACCTTTATAAGTGTTACTTTGTACCCTAAATGAATCAACTAATTTTGAGTTTTAGTCTAAAAACTAGCAGTTTAGGCTATGAGTTGATACATCAGTCAGTCAGGCCAAAATGCTTAAATGACCCCCCCTAAAAGGAATCAAAGACATTCACAGTCTCTTTACCCACTACTGAGTCAAATACATCTCTGACTATACTATAAATTTAATTACTAGGCCTATAATTTATCGCCATATTACAATAGCAATATAAAATGACAAAGTGTTAATCGATTGCAGTGAGTATAACCGCAAGAATCGCAATAAGCTATCGATGACGCGCCCACAGAAGCCCTGCGGTACTTAGTATCCTGCCGTACCCCTCGTAAAGGTATGGCTCCATTGCCAGAAGTAAGACCTATAATCTCCTTAATCATGCCACAACACCCGACCCTTCGGATTCCACATCTAGTCTCTCCCATCAACCTTTTTGAGCTCATCGATCGGCAATGGTCTTTTTTTTTACAATTTACAACTTCACTGCTGTGTGTAGTTATGTGGCTTTGGTTTTGGCTGTGGTCTTTTGTAAGGTGGAGGTCCTTCCCCGGTCGGGTTTGCTCGCTAGTATGGTGCCCTACCTATCTTGAAACTCTCTTATTTTGACTGTCATTTTCCAAGCTCCAATGTATAAATAAACGCGAACACTCAGTAATATCTTTGAAAAAAATTCTCAACAACAATTCGACCATTTCAGCAATCGAACTATACAGTACGCAGTCACTCGACAGTAAAACAAACAGACCACAGCATAAACCAGCTGCCACATTTCCACTTAACTGCTCATAATTAACTACTATTAAGACAACACTTGGGTAAGCACATTACGTCCTTGTTCGCTATGTGCATCTCTCTAATTGAATAGCGCTTGAGGCTCTTGACCAGTTGGAGCTAAAAGTAATTGGTATGTCCTACCCTCTAGTGGACCGATACTCGAGGATCGTCTTTTGGTTTAATTTCGGTTCGTGAAGCCGCAAGAACGCGAGCCGACAGTGTCGTGGAGCGTCAGTGAGAGCGGGAGAATTAATAAGCGGAGCGATTAGTCACTCAGTGTGGCTTTGAGAAGCTTAGTCAGATTGCATAGCGGACAGCATAATAATCTCTTGGGAGAATTCACACATGATCTTAAACTAAGCAGAGCCTGTACTATGGCGTCCAGGCAACTGGTAAAAATCATATATGACTCACAGCTTTATACAGGTCTCCTCTCCTCTATCAAAAGAGCTAAAATTCATATTATTAATACATAATACCCAGACACAGAACAAATAATCGGGCCTATCACACAAAGATTTCCCTTGGGTGTTATTATTTAAAATATTTTTATTTGCGAACCGTCTTAGGGAGTGTTGTGAATTTATATATTTTGAGACATCAATTTTCAGCACATCAGTATGATCTTCGAATTTATTCATAAAATACCCGCATTTTGCGAGTGCAGCAAATAAAGAGCACTTTATGGATAACGTAAAGTGGAATAGAAAGACGGGCAGTATCTATGTAACGTTTATTCAAATTGAAATAACACTCATCTGTAGAATGTTGTTTTAAGCGAGACAAGAATAGTTGTTTGCAAGACATGTTTTTTTTATGGACGCTTACAACAACAGAAGCGCATAGTCGATTCTACATTATTTTACATCAGAGCTTTGTTTCATGGGCAGATGTTATTAAAAAAAATCTCTAAATGAGCGCTATGACAAGTACCCTAAGTGTGATTTTTCGATAATAGAGTATTCCGAGTTTCTTGCCAATTCTTCTGCAGCAAATTTGGCGTAGAAAAAAAAATGCTGGCATTTGTTTTTATGACGTTCGTAAGTCATGTTTTTGATTTAAATGAATAAACGAATTAGACTTTGACTGTGCGTTAAGGATCTACCCCAGATGGATTAGAATAGAATCATTTATTTGCAATTAATGTAGGTACGTTTTACAATAGGGAATTGCTTGTTTGTATGGAGTCCTACAACACACCATACAGTGTTAAAAGACAATATATACCTAAACACCTAAGTAGTATATAAATATACATGATCAATACACCATACGTAAAAAAAATCGAATCCGCTTCGCTCCCCGCTCACGCTGGCACTCAACCATATCCTTAGAAATTGAAATAGCGACTGGAAGCTATCCTCAGATCGTTGCGTTAACTTGTGGAGTCGAACGGGCAATGTGCGGTCGTTCGCTTTCAATATAGACACAGAGCGTATAATGAAAATACTCTTGTATTGGCTTGTTGCGTGTTTCTAATAGTTTCTACAGAAACTAGATAATATTATTGACTGCACGATTGGTTCAGTGGTTAATGTAGTTACCTCGCCAGTTAGCACTGTGTAGCGTGTTGAGAATTCGAAGCCCGAACGGAATAACATTTTATGATTTAAAAAAAAAAACATTTTTTTTTATCTTTATAAGACAACTCCCGCACTAGAGAACAAGATCTATGTCTTTACAAACATACAATTAATGGACACAAATTACATCCAGACTCTTTGTGGGTCACACAAAGTTTTGTCCTGTGGGGGAATCGAACCCACAACCTTGTGCACAGCAGGCGCATACTGCGGCCACTGGACCACCGAGGCAGTCAAAGCTGATATCTTACTCCACTGCAAACTTTTATTAAAATCCGTATAGTAGTCTTTGCGTGATAGAGCCTAAAACTTCGACGCATAACTAATGCTCCACCGATGCGATCTAAAATATGCTTACTTGTCGAAATTAAAATCTTTTGACTAGTAACTTTTTATATAAATAATTGCATATTAATTTTACGTGTAAATTTTCTTTTCGAAACCTATTTCCTTCAAGGAAAATCTATAATAGATACACTTGCCAGTGTTCTATAATATATATTTTATAATTTTTCCTTTTCTTTTGTATAATCATGAGCTTCCCCGCAGAGGTTTTCCTGAGACACTATAGCATGGGATTCTTTCGAGAAAAAAGTTATAAGGTTTTTATAGATGCGGCAATGCGCAAATGATACCCCTCGTGTTGGAAGCGTCCATAGGCTACGGTAACTGCTTACCATCAAGCGGGTCGTATGCTTGTTTGCCACCTTGTTAATATAAAAAAAAAGAAATAGGGCAAACACCATTTCCACTACTTATAATGCCTTTTTATTACGAGCCTCGATGATAAAGTAAAAAATGATTAAATTACGAACTTAACTAATAAAAAAATATAACCCAGAGCCCAAATAACAGTCCAATTAAAGTACCAATACTTAAATTAAAGAGTCAGATATTTTTTCCCTTTTAATACTTTTCTAATAGATCTAATTATACTAGACGGTAATAACACTTCACGTGTTAATTGCCTATAATAACTACATTAAGTAGATACTTGGACATTCAAAGACATTTAGGTAGAAGGTATGAATTTATTTCTGTCTTTCTGTCATTATTTTAATGATTGGTTTGTAGAGTGTGATATTTTCTATCGTATTAAGTAATTAAAAGAACGTTGGAAATAGCGATCGATAGAGTAAATAAAGGTGATTCCTTTTGTATTTTATGTATATACTAGGGGTCGCCCGCGACTTCGTCCGCGTGGTAATTTGGAATATTTTCGTGGTAAATGCACTATTCAACAAAAAAAGTTTTTTTCTAATCGTACCAGTACTTTCTGTGGCGCTAATAAGAAAAATCTTTTCTGTTGAATAGTGCATTTATCCAGGAAGGCTATAGGCTATATAACATCACGCTATGATCAGTAGTGAGATATGTTGCAAAATCGGGGAAAATATTTAAAATAACCACGCGGACGAAGTCGCGGGCGACCCCTAGTAATACCACAGATTACTAAATAGTTACTGTAATACTATTATAATCATTTTATTTCAAGACAACTCATAGATCCATATACATATTATAATTATAAAAACACATGTTTTGGCTAAAGAAAAAGAGAGACACAAATAGGTCACCTGCGTGAATGTCAATAGCTTGCCTAATTTTACTACATTTTAATATAATATCTACAAAAATAACCAAACGTATTTCAATTTGAATACGCCATAAAGACGTCTGAGTAGAAGCGAGCAAGTAATACAAAACGCAATATACCTTATCACCGTATCGAATTTGTTATCAGAAACGTCATTGTGAGGATATTCACGACGATAACAGCACGTAGGTCATTCACCTATATTTGTTACTCGTTATGCACGCTCGCCGTACTAAATTATACCTAAGTACAATAAGTTGATAAATGTTTAATCGATAAATATATGCCATTTGAAGATGTTTCTTTTTATATTTATTTATTTATTAACAATTTTTAATCGTATATAAATGTATATATTACCAGCTGTTACCCGCGGCTCCGCCCGCGTGGATGTCGGTTATCGCTGTAAAAAGTAGCCTATGTGTTATTCCAGACCATAATCTATCTCTGTGCTGAATTTCATCCAGATCCGTTCAGTAGTTTTTACGTGAAAGAGTAACAAACATCCATTCATTCATCCATCCATCCATACTCACAAACTTTCACATTTATAATATTAGTAAGGATTATGGAAGCAAGCAAGCATGTGTCGACGGTGTCGTAAGAGTCGACTAAGGGAGTAAGTCAGGTAGACAATCTCGAAGCAAATACCTATACCAACCCGTCTGGCCAGCGTTATATAGTAGGCTAATATCCCTCCTAGTGTATGGAGAAGACCCGTGCCCAATAGTGGGACGTTTATAGGCTGAGATTATGATGAAAAGCATACTAAACTTAAACGGGAGTGGGCATGACACTTCTCGTGTGCATACTGAGAAGTGGGCATATGTGGTCACACAGAGTCCCTAAGATGGGCATCGTCGCCGAGGCAGGCCTAGAAACCGCTGGCGTGACGACCTAGATGCATATGAGAAACATTGGTGGAACAAGGCAGTGGAAGACGATAAACGGTAGTCGAATCGAAAAGTCAAAAAAACAAATGTATGGGATTTGACGTAAGTCTACGATATAATGTCGTAAATTTACGTAAAATCTCATACATTTTCTTTTTTTACTTTTCGATTCGACTATCGCTTATGCCACTTGTCTAAAGGGGCTGACGTTTTATCAGCTATGTTAAAGTCTGTATAGACTTACACCTCTGCCCACCCCTCCTTAAAATAGGCTTGATGCTATATATTATTAACTACAAGTAACTTACAATACTATATCAGCCACTATACCCAAAATGATAAGCATGACTTAACATTAAATTTTAAGCTGTGTATACACTGGCTGGCCTGGCCTTTGCACAGATCCATTAAGCCGCGGTCTCATGATATATAGCGCCGAACTGTCACAATTGAATTATCTGCCTGTGTTAAATTGTACCGGAGTAGGCTCTGTTTGCGAACCGTTTTTGTGGAAGTAATCTAAGTTTTCAAATAATATTAAAGTGGGTACAGTATATTTTTTAACTTATTAGGGACCAGCTAGCGAAAACAAAAGCGAATCTATCCCATGGGAATCTTACATTTTTCAAGATAAAAAGTAGCCTATATGCTATTCCAGACCATAATCTATCGCTGTGCCAAATTTTATCCAGAACTGCAAGCTGTTTTTTGAAGTATGTGAAAAATGTAGCAGTTAACGTAGGTCTATGTATTATATAAATTCTATGGACAAAACCATTGTCGACGACGTAGACCAAATACGGGTTAGAACTACTAAAAGAAGTTTCACTTATTCTAACAAAGGATCCCAAGAACTCTATGAAGCTACAAAAACTTGAACATTTTCACTTAGTGACATATTTTTTACAAACCTAAGACCTACACACATACAGTAACAACATATATCTCTGTAACAAAATTCCTTTATCTTTCCTTTAATCCCAAAGACGTTATTACTTTTGAAACTAGATTCACTATTATACTGTTCTGTCACGGGACATGCTAGTAGTGAATCATCCCGATGACATAAACTTTACGACTTTCTATGTATAAGGGACAAGTTGTGAGCGTTTGAATAGGACCGGATACTTGCCTTTTTATATCGACGTTTGATTGGTAGCACTGATCCTGGCTGTATCCGGGGTATTAGTGAGACTGCATGTATCATTCATGAATGAATCTGGGACAGCTTCAAATAAGCATCTGTTTTATGATGTAATAGTCCATTGAAACGATCTTACTTTGAATGTTTTTGATTCAGAGTTAAATAAGCTTTTGGTCTTGTGATGTTTTGGCCTCTTAGTGTGTAATGTATGTAATTTTACTAATTTATATTTTTTACGTTTAAAAGTTTATATAATTCCAAATTTAAATTTTAATAAGTTTTCATGGCCTTTTTAGTCGAATCTCTAGCGTACTATTCACACTCATGAATATTATAAATAAAATTATGGATTAGCCAGAAAAGACGATGTCAGTTAATTTACCTACGGCTAGTTGGCTGACAAGCAGAGCCATGAAAAATACTAACAAGAAACTCAGACCACTATATTAATTTTAAAAAGCTAGTAAATAAAAAAGTAGGTTACAAAAGAGGGAATAATTCCAATTCCTAATATTGTTTTAACTTAATTTTTATGCACATACATATTTGTTTTTAGTTGTTGGAGAGAAAATAAAGATTTTTATTATATTTATTATTATTATATTAATACAGTAAATAAATAAAAAGCCAGAATAAATATGAAACAAAAACATTTCTACAAAAGAAACAAATTACACAAAAACTCTTAACAAAATTAACATATTAACTCACGTTTAGTTGTCAAGTTAATTTACGTGCCATTGTTAGGTAATAAACGTAGGTTTTAGATTGGGACTATAAACACTAAATTATACTTGACACGACCTTGATACGGCTCCGACACGATATAATGCTGCTATAAGATCCTGTTTACTATTTGTTATTATACAAATTTGTAGTAATTATTGCCTTATGGGCAAGTACTTAATGTGCGCATAGGCGGAGGTCGTGTGTTTGATTCCTAGGATATAAAATCTTTATGTGATGAGCATACGACTTTTTTTTTGTGTTTGATTAATCTTTTTTATAGTTTTTGATACAGTTATATTACATTTGAGTATATTTCCTAGTTGTGTTTAGATGCTAATAGTTCTAGGCTTCGCCTAGTTTGGAAGATCAGATGGCTTTTACAGTCATTAAAAATTTCAAAAAGCAAAATTTTCACCTAAATATTAAAAATATATTTATTTACACTTTTTATTCAACTCGCAAGAATCCTTATTTACCATGTTTAGCATAACGCGGATGTGACAAAATACGTTATGCATAACTAGTGTGTTTGGAGTAATGCCGAGAGGCTTATGAAGGTAAAAATGTGCTCTCCGCTCACCCAATGGACGGGGGACCGCATCATACTGGGAGAGGCCAAAATAAATTCCTTCAATATATATCCAAAATGACGAACACGAGAAAAGTCTTTTCCCTTTTTCCTCTCTAGGGATTGTTCGGCTTTTCCAAACCTCCTTTCTACATTAATCCACTTTCCTCCAAGCAGGTGATGCTTGAAGATTTCTTCCCGGGGTATGGTAACAGAATGTTTCATTAGAGACCTTCCCCCGCCAGCTATTACGTGGAAGTGGAGGTGAAAAGTTGAACGCCTCCAGAGTCAAGTTCGACAATGGACCAACTTTCTTACAGCATTATTTGCTTCAGAAACTAGGGTTGGCACGCGTTTGATGTTACGTATTTTTTTATTATTAAAGTAACGCTGAGCAACATAAACCTATTGTATTTTAATTTTAAATGCAGTTTGAAGATCTTTTTCTAATAACGAATTATTCCACGTGGGGATAGAATCTACAACGCGCCGCGTAAGGGAAATTAGCGAGGTAAGCATTGAAACCACAAAACTAATTGGTTTATAAACAAAGCACACACAAAAAAAGTATATACATAATCGTCTGAAAGTGAGAACTTCCATTTTGAAAGTCTTCTAAAAATTATTTACACATAAAAAGATATAACACACGAGTGAGAACTTCAATTTTGAGTCTTATAAAAAAAAATACATGACAAATTCGATGTTTGAGTATAAATGTTATTCATTATTAGCACGTGACAGCCCTACGAGCAAATATGGAAATTCTGTCTGCATTAGCCAAACGGTACAATGCGAACAAAATACTCCCAGATGTATAGGTGTAACGGTTTGTGCCATACTGGCTTGGCACGCGACTGCACTCGCTCTTAATATCACACTTACATTTATTTTCTACTTTATAAATCGTTTTCTTACACATGGCGCCTGTAGATATTGGCCTACCTGATGCCAACTGGAAAACTTCGGTCTTTGGTGATGCCATCATAGTAAATTGTCGTATCCTTGGCTCGAGTAGTCATCAGCCCCTTATTATTTATTTCATCAGAGGTTCGGATACTTTTCAGTATTTATAAGCTAATAATAAATAGCAACCCATATATGTCCCACTAATGGGCACGGATCTCCTTTCCTATATCAAGAGAGAGAAAGAGGTTTAGGCCTTAATTCAAACACGCTTGCCTAATGCGGGTTGGTGATTTAGACATGTCTTTAAAATTTCTAAGACATGGTTTTCCTCACGATGTTTTCCTTCACCGTTATCAGATGGCGAATCATTTGATTAGTACATATAAGCTTACAAATTATATTTTTACACAAACAAACAATCACATTTCCCTTTCGATGAGTAACGTTTGAGTGAGCATAATGAACTTTAAGTTTGCTGCCATAAATTTTGTTGAAATGTAAACTTTTTTATTGACGCCCTTCAGTTTCGTTCCAAGTTTTGCTGACGCCTGCAAAGTGCCAGACTGCCATGCCATAGTCTGGTTTCTATTCTTTTAAAGGAAATTTCTTTCTAACTTTTCATATTAGAATTTGGCAACATTGTCTATTTCGACATAATTTTGGGTGCAAAGCAAGGCGTGGTTCTTTTTTTTAAAAGCATATCCCTCACTAGGGAACCTGCCCTATGTAGCGGGAGATTTTACAAACATACAATTTATTGTATCAATGAAATGATTAACCATCTGCTAACAAACGAAAATATCTTAACCACACTCTCATTTTTTGAAAAAAATCAAAAGACATGTCTGACCCACCAACCCACATTAGAGACTAGGGTGTGTGGAATAAGGCCCAAACTATTTTGGCTCTCTTGATAGGGAAGAAGAGACACTTGCCCATCAGCGAGATATAATATACCAGTTGCTATTATATAACACTGCACTTGGGTGTCATCGTCCACTAGAGGTCACCGGTTCACGACCTGTTCCCTCCACCCACGGCTATAAACGAAACTCTTCAATCGTCGGACATAAAAACGGAAGACCGGTTCAAGATTAAATGATCGTAAAAACTGTATCGGTTGTCAGCGAAGATTGGTTGTTGGCAACCGGCTATAATTCGAGGGGTAGGTTAAGTACTTCGTGACTGATTTAAGAGGTGCACCTATTTATTGATCAGGTCACATTTCATTTGGCAAAGTTCCTTTTGGCAAACTGATCTTTATTGGAAAACCTGAAATCAAATACCCCGGGTATATCATACCAAAAGAAGGATAACCTTAAAGGAAACTTTAACTGCACTGTGGTTATCTCGCCATTTATTTGACTGCACGGTTGGTTTAGTGGCTTAAATGGTTACCTCTCCTTTGACCACGCTTTGTGGCCATTAATTGTATGTATGTAAAGTCCCCTGTAACACAAGGCTTGTTCCCTAGAGCGGGATAAACAAAAATAAAATTGTAATACATCACCTACACTTTTGGTTGATACAAAGAAACTATAGCGCATTTGCGCAGTTTAACTCTTTATCATTTAAGTGGAACTGCCTAGTTGGTCTAGTAATCGTTGAGTCCGACTGCTAACCACGAGATCCCGCATTCGATTTTTAGGGCGAGCTAAAAGAATATTTTATTTTTCTATCAATTTAATTTAGACATGAGCACTGTTTAAATCCCGTGCCTCGAAAAGCACGACAAGCTTACAGTCGAATTGCCGTCCGGACTATGAGGCGGAGGGAATAAAGAATCAAAAATATAGAGCACTAGCGATCCGCCCTCGATTGACTTCGATTTATACTGAATTTTTCTATTATACCATTCATGAATTATACATATAAACCTTCCTCTTGAATCACTCGATCAATTTAAAAAAACCGCATCAAAATCCGTTACGTAGTTTTAAAGATCTAAGCATACATAGGGACGGACAGACAACGGAAGCGACTTTGTTTTATACTATGTAAGATAAGTAGAAGAAGAAGAAGATGGCTTATCTCCATCGATTAGCGGCTTTGACCGAAATTTAATTTATTTTTATTACACTATTTTTTTATTTTTATTTAAAAAGACAACTCCTGCACTAGAGAACAAGCTCTGTGTCGCGGGGGACTTTACAAACATACAATTAACGGACACAAATAACACCCAGGCTCAGGACAATTCTTTGTGGGTCACACAAAGTTTTGTACTGAGTGGATCGAACCCACAATCTCGTGCACAGCAGGCGCATATTGCGGCCACTGGACCACTGAGGCAGTCACTAGGTTCAAAATTCTGCCTACTTAAAAACTCTGTATAATTCAATTAAAACACATACACCCCTACCCATTTCTACAATACACTAACACTACCAAAACAGATTTTCATCAACGATAGCTCACTAAGAGTGAAACACTCAACATGTACACAATGTAGCTATAACCGTTGAGCTCTCATTCTCATGCAAATCGCTTAGGATTTAGTTAAGTATTCACTTAAAGGGTTAACTAGTGCATTAGGGATGTCCGCGGTTAGTGACCGGGTAATGTTCTAAATAAAGCTAGCTTCGAAGCATTAGTAGAAACTCGCTATGTGAGATAGACTTTCAAGAGTGGTAGGGCACCTGTACTCACGCACAGGAAGTGTGCGAAAAATAACTACACACCGCTGTGTGTAGTTATTTGGCTGTGGTCTTCTGTAAGGTGGAGATCCTTCCCCAGTCGGGCTTGCTAAAATATCCTTACTAATATTATAAATGTGTAAGAATGCATGGATGGATGGATGTTTGTTACTCTTTCACGTAAAAACTACTGAACGGATTTGGATGAAATTTAGCACAGAGATAGATTATGGCCTGGAATAACACATAGGCTACTTTTTGCAGCGATAACTGACATCCACGCGGGCGGAGGCGCGGGCAACTGGTAGTATATATATACATATATGATTTTTGTAGATAGATCTACAAAAAACAACAATTCATATATATTTTTAGTAAATAAATTTTAATATAAAACATAAAGTCAAACGACACAGATGCATTGAAGGTAATGGCGCGGAAACCTGATATCGCCAGCTACACTACAATATATCTATCTCTTTCTACTATAGCGTGTTAGAGCGAGAGGTCAATGTAATTAGCAAAGTTGTAAGTTCTCAGGGGAAAGTTTTGAATCGATATCATTAAAGTTTGATATGTTGGTTGATGGCTGGTAGAGAATTGTTGATGAAAAGTTTGTATACGTTTTGATAAATGTACATATTCTATTTGTATGTTTCTACTAGCATTTCATCATCATCATCATCGTCAGCCTATCGCAGTCCACTGCTGGACATAAGCCTCTCTAAGTACACGCCACCTAGCACGATCCTCGGCTTCCCGCATCCAGCTACTCCCAGCCGCCTTGCACTAGCATTTATATTTTTTTAAATTCTTCTTCTTTGTGTCGATAGTTCGTCGATGTAATTCTGAGTATATAAATTGTACAATTACTCAGAATGTTGCCACCTCTATGGCGTTATCCTTTTTATAACCCACCTCAAATTGTAACCCATACAAAATTGTAAATATTATACTCTAGCTAGATAAAAAAAAAACGCTTATCAGTAATAATTATTTATATATTTAGATAGTATGTATGTTTATGTTTTATATATTATATGTATCATATTAAAATATATATGTAATAATATATGTACATTTATGAGAGTATACATTGTGGTATACTATACAGTTAGGTAAGAACTTGCACTCTCTATCTCTTTTCTTTATCTCATTTGTTTTTTATTTCTTAGTCTGGTGTACATTTCATTTGCTCTCTCGCCTTATCTTCTTCTCTAAAACTCTAAGGTTTGCTGGTAGAAAACTCATTATGAGTTAAGCTCGCCTTTGTACATGATTTTTATTTTTAAGTATATTGTAATGTTTATTTGTGTGTACAATAAGGAATTCAGAAAAATTAGCCAGAGTTTCTGAACTCGAGTCCGACTCGCACTTGGCCGTATTTTTACGACTAACGCTTCAATCTACGATGCTATAAAGACACGAAAGCTCACACAAATCTCAACAGCGAACATCAAATCCTTTACAATTTAACCCCCTAACATCTGTCACCATTCAAACTTTCACTTTTTCTCCCCACTTGACATATACGTACTTACAACGCTTATAATGAAACACAAATAGTGCTATTTCACTTAACCCGTCATCGCCTGTATATCGTACAGTGTTTGCGAGCTGGGGGCCTGAAGTACCAGAGTGTCTGAACGCCTAGACATTCGCTAAACAAACAACACTCGAAGCCGAGGGGAGATGTTCGCTCGAACGAAAACGTGACTTTTAATCGTGATAATAGCAGCGTAATAAGCTTGTTTGGATTAAAACGTTACTGATAAATAGTTTAAAAGATGACGTCACTGTGTATACTTACATACAAGTAACGTTATGCTTGTTTGCATCAATCAATCACCTGTATCCGTCCTCGGCTGTATATAGGCGTCTCCTAATTTGCATGATACTCTAAAATTCAATTTGAATAGGTAGGGCACTATATGCCTGAGCAAGTCTGACTGGGGAAGGACGACTTATAAAAGACTACAACTTAATAACTATGTACGTAGAGTGATGTTATTGTCTTCAGTATTCAATTAAACATTAAAAGGCGCTTTAAAAGAAACGTTTTAAATGTAATGGTAAAGGTTCACATAACAAAGATCCTGAAGCTATAAGTTAGTATTGGAAGCGTCCATACGCTACCACACTAACAATTACCACGCTAACAATTACTGCCATGATCGAACTACTTTTTCACAAATTTACGAGTAATTTAACTTGTAGAACTCTATTATTTCTACATAAACCTAATCGCAAACAAATTTCATAGAGTTTATGAAAAAACTACAACTAAAAATCCCTTAAACATTCCGCTTTTAAAATCAGGTCTAGAATATCCGCAGAGCTGCGTAGTTAAACATCGGTATTTACATACAATGTACCGAGGGGCCCCAACCGCGTGAACAGCGCTCGATATCGACGACCGGAGGGTTATAAGTGCATTGGGTACACGTGACTACCCAAGCCCTTAGCAGATACGCTATTTTTGTAAACTTTTTTGCGAATCGACGGCGAGAATCGTTGTGCAAAAAATTCGTGTTTTAGATACGCGATCTCCTATACCCAGTATTCGAAAAATAAAAATGCCGATGTTATCCAGCGTATGTTAAGGGTTTTCAGCAAACGTGATAAAATTTATCAGTGATCCACGATTTTGCTTTTTTGAATGATTTCCGCGCTAAAGAATAATCTCACTGCCTATCGCGGAGAGTAAAACAGACATTGGAATTACGTATACAAAACACAATTAGACTCCGCCCAATTACTAAAATTTGTAGATCATAATATTTTTTTGTCTCGTGTGGGGATCGAACACTCACACGACATGCCGCGTAGGAAGGCCACACGAGAAGTCTTGCTGTAGTTTACTGTAACTGTATTGTACATTTGCGAGTGTCTGCGTTTTAGTATCTCGATCGATGTTAAAAGTAGCTTATCTGTTAAGAGCCTAATGACACGGTATCATGTTTATTCCACGTCTAAAACTTATCGTTTCTACATCGTTAACGCCGCCAACGAATGAAGTACTAAACGATCCCCCTAAAAGCTGTTTAAGGTCCATTATGAACGAAAATACCGGGGCACTTAAGGAGTGCGGGATTCCGCGGCGAAGGGCGGGCATGAATTTTCCGGAGTACTTTTTCAGATTAAAATTTTGGCATCGGGCAAGCGGTCGGTAATGAAAGCGGTACGGGCCATTAAGCACTGGCTCGGCCTGACATTAGTTGTTCACGTTCACAATTACACCAGTTGGTGAATTACGAGTGTAGCGCGTGGACCGGGCGGTGCCGCGGTGTGGCGCGGCACGGTCCGTCCGTCCGGGTCCGGGTCGGATCGACCGCGCTCGCTCCTCGCCGACCCATGGATCGATAGGCGGCTGACGGTTAAACTCGGTAATGACCTTCAAAGTGTCTTCTGATTGATAATAATATTATTTTTAGAAACATTCCTTTCTTTGCGTCATTAAATAGCCTGGATTATATAAATGTGTTTATAAGTTTAGTAAATTTCTTATATTGGATTTTAGATGGGCAACAAAGAGCGTATTACAAACCAGCAGAATTACCTCAAATAAAGCTATACGAATAAGGCGTGAACCCTCTGCTTATTACCTGAAAGAAAAGAAAAACGAAATTAATTTATTATTATTAACACAAATTATACTTAATCACATCGTAAGTTTGTTTGACACGTAACAAACATTTTGATGATACATTAATGGTTGTTTCGAGTCTGGGTGTACTTTGTGTCCGTAAATTGAGTGTTAAAAGTACAAAACAGACTTATTCCCTCAACTACGACAAAATCATAGTATACGAAATCCTACATTCACATTTAATTCCAAAAACAATACAAAATTGTTTCATATAATACCTTGGTTGATCGGTTCACTATAATTGAGTTTCGCAACCCTAACTCGTTGAGGGAGCAGAAATATGTAACTAAATTCTATTCTAGTTCTGTGGGCTGGAAATCAGGCGCTTAGCTAGTTATGTACGGGGTCGAATCCTCCGGTGTATGTTAGTTAAGTTATTTACTTTGTAAAGGTATAGATTCATGTTAATTAAGTTTTTTTTTGAGGAAAGTTAGACCGACTTCAACAAGCGAAAAATAACTAAATACAGAAGAGAGGTAGGGCATCGTACTAGCGGGCAAGCCCGACTAGGGAAGAACCTCCACGTTACAGAAGACCACAGCAAAATAACTACACACAGCGGTGTAGTTGTGTTCCTGTGTGTGAGAACAGGTTTCCAGCGCTCATTTAGGGATGCGTTTTGAAAGAAACGTATTCCTATCCCAGGGATTTTTTTTTCTAAAAATTTGCTGTCCATATCATTGTTTTTCACCGTAAAACAAAATAATCTACTTATTAATATATTAGTATCTAAAGAGCTTTTTTTTACGCAAATTTAAAAAACAGACATGTTGCGTAATATTGCCAAATGTGCAAATTTGGCACCACTCAGGCTCTACGGAGTGTGAACAGTTTTTCTAGATCGCTTCACATGCTCACTCACATGTCTGCTTACACCACTAACGTAGTTTTAAATATGTATGAGAGCGTGTTTACCCCCGCTGCGTGTTTTATAATGATAAATTACTGTTCCCTACCCGAAATGTAATTAAAATAAGCGAAAGTTATTAAATTATGGTATCTCGTTAACTGCCTCAGTGGTGTAGAGGTGTGTACTTATACAGTTCCAGGTTCAATTTCCAATAAAGTGGTATTGGGTTTTTGTGTCAAAAATGTTTAGATCATTTCTGGACCAAAACTACTATTAGGAGCCGTACCATTATAATATATATATAATAATATTTTCCGGGACAACTCACACATCGCAATCTGATCTCAAACTAGGCAGAGCCTGTACTATGGTAACCAGACAACTGTTAAACATACTTATATATTTCTAAATACATACTTATTATAGATGTATGGTTCTTAACCTAGTGGTTGAGGTCTCCTTTTAAGCATAAAACCACTAGGTTAAGAACCATACATTAAAAAAAAAAAAAAAATAGATAACCTACACCCAGACACAAAACAAACATTTGTGCTCATCACACAAAGATTTGTCCTGGGTGGGAATCGAACCCACGACCTCCGGCGTAGCAGTCAGAGTCACTGACCACTAGACCAACAGACCAGTCTTAACCATGACGTCTTTATAGCGATATTAACAACTATTTACCTAGCTTCATGCTTGTTAATGTACGAAATTCTAATTTAGATCAAAAGCAGTCTTATTTTGTGTAGATAGATTTGTTAGATTTTTTAAAAGAACAAGCCCCGTGTCGCTAGCGACTTTACAAACATACAATTAACGGACATAAAGTACACCTGAACTCAGGACAAATGTTAATAGATCACACAATTTATTGTCCCATGCGGGGATCGAACCCACGATGATGTCAAAATTTTCCCACGGCTACGCCAACGTGTGACGAACTTGAGAACAACTAACAAGAAACTCAGGCCACTCTTTTTAATCGCCAGATAGTTACAATCTTTTGTAACTGACACTGACACGTAAAACTCTTTCTATTTTTTCTTTTCTTTTTAAAAAGACAACTCCCGCACTAGAGAATCCGCACAGCAAGCGCATACTGCGGCCACTGGCCCACCAAAGCAGGCAAACTAAACATAAACTTAGCTGAACGAATAAACCCCTATTCTGTTAGTATGTATTGTACATGTGTACCGATGTGTCCCAGCTCGCCTATAAGATTATTGTCATGATACCCATGATTTATCACCTCTATGGGCTCCCTAGGAGATTAAACGATGAGTACCTACTGTTTTTGTGGCCGAACATAAGGTTCTACTGACATATTTTATATTAGTTTTGTTTTGTGAAGATATTACGTTTAGTGCTGTAGAATGTTGATAGGAGTTTTGTCGAAATAGTAGTTATATAAGCATAATGTTTATTTTAAACTTATCATCATCATCAATCCTTACTAATATTATAAATGTGAAAGTTTGTGAGAATGGATGGATGGATGGATAGATGTTTGTTACTCTTTCACGTAAAAACAACTAAACGGATCTGGATGAACTTTGGCACAGACATAGATTATGGTCTGGAATAACACATAGGCTACTTTTTACAGCGATAACCGACATCCACGCGGGCGAAGCCGCGGGCAACAGCAAGTAAATAATAATAATAGCAACCCATATATGTCCTACTGCTGGGCACAGGTCTACTCTCCTCTATCAGAAGAGAGAGGGGGTTGAGGTCTTAATACACATGCTGGCCTAATGCGGGTTGGTGAATCAGACATGTTGTTTTCCTTCACCGTTAGCAGATGGCGATTTTCTTTTCTATTTATGATTCATTTGATTAGTACATATAAACTCCACAAAGTGAAATTCACATTGATACTGCCATCCGGGATCGAACTCGCACCTCTTGCGTGCAATACGGGTACTTTCCCACTCGACCACTACTGCTTTAAAATTAGCTGCATTATTTAAGATAGAACTATTCCTATTCACTGCTAAATAACTCTGTCACTAAGTTGGCTATCAAACAAACGATAATAAAAAGACTGTATACTAAACTAAAAGACAAAGAGAGGTAGGGCACCATACTAGCGAGCAAGCCCGACTGGGGAAGGACCTCAACCTTACAGAAGACCACAGCCAAATAACTACAAACAGCTGGTGTAGTTGTGTTCCTGTGTGTGAGTAAAGGTCTCCAGCGCTCATCAAGGGATGTGTTTTGAAAGAAACGTATTCCTATCCCAGGGACACACTACTACTGGGACGCAATACCAGAGGCAACACGCAAGTGATACCTCTGGTATTGCAAGCGTCCATAAGCTACGGGAACTGCTTTACATCAGGCGGGCCGTATGCTTGTTTGCCACCCAAGTAGTATAAAAAAGAACTAATATTATAAAGTTCGTGTGTATGTTTATGCGCGCTTATCTCAAAAACTGCTAGCCCGATTTGATTTTTTTTAAATACCACGTGAATAAAGCTTTTAAGGCTGCGTACTTATCTTCAACCTAATAATAGCTACTATATTATAACTTTAAAGTAATCTTGTGGTTTATAAATGTATGTATAGTAATAAATTATGGATATCTTAAGGATAATCCCGTTACTATGTAGACTTACTGTCGTATAACAAACAGTAGTGTGTGCCCACACGCAGGTGAAAGAAAGGAGTCAGCTCGAAGTAGCTTAAAATCCTTACTAATATTATAAATGTGAAAGTTTGTGAGAATGAATGGATGGATGTTTGTTACTCTTTCACGTTAAAACTACTGAACGGATCTGGATAAAATTTGGCACAGAGATAGATTATGGTCTGGAATAACACATAGGCTTTTTGCAGCGATAACCGACATCCACGCGGGCGGAGCCGCGGGCAACAGCTAGTAAAGAATTAAAAAAAACATGTGGAGCAGTCTGCTGATAGAAGTGAAAACTAAGTAACTCGTGAATTCTATCGTCGAGCTAATTAGTTTATTATATTTGAATATGTTTTAAAAAGACTGATTACAAATTTTGAAACAACTTTAATAACCTGTACAAATGTTTTTATTTTCGGGTGATATCGCAACGGGGGTAATGCTACTAGCCCGTTTTAACACAGATTAAATATGGATATAACTTCGTACAAATCGTTTCGTTAAAAAACGCATCCTTATTTGTGCTACTTTTGAGTGTCTTGTCATTTGCCAACCAAAAGACAAGACACAGCGGTGTAGTTGTGTTCCTGTGTGTGAGTATAGGTTTCGAGAGGTCTTCTGTAATGTGGAGGTCTTTCCCCAGACGGGCTTACTCGCTAGTATGGTTCTTTACCTCTCAAAATTAATGCATTAGCTATCAACCCATTTCTCTTTGTATGTATGTCAATAGTTTATTCGATTTTTATTTTTACTGCTGGCAAGACTTAATGGGTAATAAAATATTGTTTGAAAAGAAATGGTCTTATTTCAGCATAATGATTGTCTATTTTATTGGTATATATTAATTTAATTGTCATTGTGTTGTGATTTCAAAGAATTCATGTACGATTTATAGATATTGAACACACAAAGGAAAAGGAAATCCTTATTACCTATCGCGACATTTACAGACAATAAGCTACCATACAAATATTTTTTACGTTGGCAATATTGAACAAATAGACAATAAAGAATTTTTGCACGTTGTCAACATTGGAGACATTCTACCATTACGTAAAATAATATTTATTTTGTCAGTGTGTTTATCAAAAATATGTGCTAAGGTGTATTATTTTACTACATACCTGTATCTCAACTATTGTATTTCTTTAATATCTAGCTTTTGTACGCACATTTATAATATATATAATATTTATCTCTATCTAGAATAATGTACCGTTTAAATAGTAAAAGAACTATTTAAATAGGTGGTACCGGAGATTACCCTTAACATTCTACATACAAACTAACAAATTTCGCCCAGTCTTTGTAATAATAGTTAAGATAAAAAGTAAGGTAGGTACTTAATTTCTATCCACTAGCATTTTCCACACGCTTTTAGTTTTAATCCAAAATGGCTACCGAATTCGAAATCTGAATTCGAACAAACCAATGCGAAACGTTCTGGCGATCGTATACGCGTACCTATTTTAATAGCTGTCATATTAATAATTATTTCCAATATACCATTCATTTTAATCCAAAATGGCTACCGAATTCGAAATCCGAATTCACACAAACCAATGCAAAACGTTCCCGCTCAGTAATGTAATGACGTATTTTATTAAATTGCTACAAAATATTTGTGTAGGGCACGACGCACGCGTGCGCGCGAAACGTTTGCGTCCAAATCGAATAAATACACTCACTCCCTATAATGTGGTATTAA
The DNA here is from genome assembly GCA_947095525.1 of Trisateles emortualis. Lineage (NCBI taxonomy): Eukaryota > Metazoa > Arthropoda > Insecta > Lepidoptera > Erebidae > Trisateles > Trisateles emortualis. The sequence continues at coordinate 2,589,758 of OX352740.1, read as the reverse complement.
ATTTGTTTGATTACATATTACGGGGGAACTGTTTTCCTATAAAAAAATATTGCAATTTTATTGGCTGACAAACGTTTTATTTGAGGTTTGGCGGGTAATGTGTTGGTTTATCTTTGAAGGAAATTCGACGAATATAAGACTAAATTATGGCCAGCTTGATATAAGAACTAATATTTCATTGACATTTTCAAAGACCAAAAGATTATACCAGAAAAATAACTAGTCGAAGTTATTTTTCTTAACATGACGTTGACATAAAATAAACATCGTCTTGTTCCAAAATGTTATATGTCAAACACTTTATCAAAACTATAAGGTTAATTTCCTAAATTTATTATAAATCACAGCGGCACAAAACACTACACGTGTAGCCATTTTAACTCAATTTATTTACACAAAATAGTGTCTCGAATCGACTTCCCGATAAACTAAGCTAAATTCGAAATTTGAATTGTTGCAAGTCACGAGATATGTCCGAAAAGTATTTTATTAAAATGTGGCTGTTATCAGGAATATCGAGTAATTATTATAGCTTGGCTATTATTTTTGTTTTTTTATTTTCCTTGTTCGAATTTCGAATATTTATAATGATAATGATGGAAAGGAGGAAGTGGAGCGATTGGATTTGGAATTATTAGAATGGGGTAACTAGTGGCAATTATGAATTTTACACGAACAATGTTACCATTTTAGTAATAATAAATGTGAAAGTATGTTTCACAATAAAATTTGGCAAACACTATCTCCTTGCCGACTTTTATTCATGGTATCCATTTATCATGATGTCCTGAATAAGGACTTTTTATCGCAATAATCAACATCTAATCGTTTGTAGCAAAATCTTGTTCCTTATAAATAAAAGTTTATAAAATATAAAAGTCACTTATTCCTAACAAAAGTAAATGTAGCCATTACATTCTTAAGTCAACAGTATCTTTATAGAGTCGTTGTGTAAAGTTATTTGCGATCGCTACAATGCTCTCAAGAAGGTCTAAGTAGTCGTATTACGTCTGTTTGTACTAGTAGTTAGAAACAACGTATTTGTTTTAATCTTAGCTATAAAACGTAAGCAGTAAAAGGTTCGGCCCACCGTCCATTTACGAGGGGCCGCCCGGCCGCCCGTTCTCCTTTGTTGATTTGTACAACTAAACAAAATACGCGCGCTTAACAGACATCCTAATAGAACAAAGAAATAGGTTTTATTTATTTTTAATTTAACATTTGAAAAACGAATATACCTTTTGAAGGCTACCTTTTAAATTTTTGTTTTTAAATAATGAATCGTATTCATTGTTCGTGACGGTTACGAACTGAAAGACGCAGCGTGGGTAGGCCGCCTCTAACAAGGTGGGCCGACGACCTGGTATAGTTTTGCGGGCAGCTGATGAATAAGGTCGAAGACCGAAAGCTGTGGAAAATGTTGGGGAAGAGCTATGTATGTCCAGCAGTGGAAATCCTTACTAATATTATGAATGTGAAAGTTTGTAAGAATGGATGGATGGATGGATGGATGTTTGTTACTCTTTCACGTAAAAACTACTGATCAGATCTGGATGAAATTTGGCACACAGATAGATTATGGTCTGGAATAACATATAGGCTACTTTTTGCAGCGATAATCGACATCCACGCGGGCGGAGCAGCGGGCAACAGCTAGTTAAATAAATTAGCAACTTTGATATTGATATAGAGAAACACAAGTAAATTAGTCATAATAAGTGCAAAATATTATGTAATTTATTTCACTGCTTTAATTTCTTTTATTCAAATACGACAAGATATTTGATTGAACTTACAAAGCTGCTACTTTTCATGCCATTATATTGCAATTATTGACCAAGCAAATTCCGTAACCTACCTTCCTGCCTACCTATCCCCACTTTTAAACATATATAAACTTTTAAACATGGGTCTGCCTCGATTCTCGATCGTAAATGGCGAGATCTATAGCCTCGCAATGATAATACTTCCTACCTCTGCCTCCGTCTTTACCATCACAATTCTAATTAAATTTACAACTCTATACGCCTAGCAATAAAGTTTAACATTGACATGCAAAACTGCTCCCTAGGGACGCAAGAACGTAACATTGAACTTAATCTTACGGCACAATTACATCGTCTATTTGGTGGAACACCCGTTTGTCAGTATCCTAAATTGCGTACGGGCGTTCGACGGATATTTACGGCTCCCGGCCGTAGTGTGGCCGAGACGTCTACATCAATGGCCGAGCGAGAACCGTAAATTAGCGACCCCGCACAATACACCGCCGAACCTCCACCACAGAATTAACATAATAAAAAGGGAGCATTCATATGGCGCTCGTAAATAAAGTTTTATGGCTATCGCTCTAATGCGTCCAAAAATGTCGCCGAGAGGGGCCGACCGCGCCGGCAAAAATCGTGCAAACTTTATAACACAAGAATTCACACTCACACCCCTTAGGGTAACCATAATAAAATATACGCATCAAGAAAATCCGGACCTTCCTCTACAACCCGTATGCATAGATAACGCGATATAAAAACGACATTAAATTTACGAGCATCGATGTGCGCACGGCCCGCGTCAACTCATCAAACATTTTATGGATATAAATAATATTATGTACATATTTTTTTCGTGCACGCATTAATTCCTTTATTATGCTATCCATATTTTGTATATAAACATGTAATCTCTTGGAGAAATTCATGAATACATTTCCTTCGACCATAAAAATACATGAGTGCTGAATGGTAATATAAACAAATGACTTCATGTATCTGAAGCTTCACAAAAGCGTAAACACACACATGGGCACATTAAAAATATATTTATTTTTATGTTGTAATGTAATATATTCACTTGAATAACAATATCAATAACATAACATACAATAAGAGGTTAATTTGATAAACAGAGAGGGTAAAGCCGAAAAGTTATCTTTCTACCTTCATAAATCGTTTCATTCCCACGTACCTACCTACGTTCGAGTAAGTACGTAGTGGGTGAGCGCGCTGTAAAGCGATGTCCGACAAAATGTAAACTTATGGTAGCCGTCGTGTATGAACGATTCGCCTGTAGTTTAATGATTCGCCGGCCTTACCATACACCGCGGTAAATAGCTTGGAAAACGATTCTTTTTACCAAAAACCCCTTTGTCCGTTTCATTGATAAAATCAAGATTGTCACTTTGCGAGATGTGGCTATTTTCCTGTGAATTATTTAAGGCAGGGTCATATTTTTATGTCGTGAAAATTGCACAAAAGAAACTTTACTATATCGCGACAAAGTAGTAGGTAACTGGCCGGTAGGTTTAATGGTTAAGCTGAAGGTCTTTGGATTCCCAAGGACAAATCTTTGTGTAATGAGCTTATATTTCTAAATCTATGATGCTTACATATTTTTTAATACATAAATATTATAAATAAATGACACAAACAAACAATATTAGTTATATCAGACAATAATAAAACAATAGACAACCGTAAAAAAACAATACGAAAAATACTCCAAACGTTGCAACTTTTTTTTGAAGGGTCAAATGTCAAAGTGGCTCTGACAAGGGACAAGACAGCAAGTGGCAAGCTTTTCAACAATACAGTTGAAAAATAAACACTGAATATTACAAAAACGGAAACCGTTTTTTCTAACTTATTTTTGTGACAGGCACGTCAAAAACGCCATGAAAGGTCGAAAACTGAATGAAACATAAAAACTCTTTACGTTCTTTATATCTAAAATTTCTTTATACAGACATGATTTGTTTAATAAAGTCAGTTGTGTAGTGTACAAAATATGACAAATAGTCTACAAACAAGTCTCCTTTGTTCACTCAATAACAACACTGTCACATCTAAATTTCTAAGCTCCTTAATTAAAGCTGCTAAAGTAAAACACGTCTTTGTTTCAATTGAGCAAAACTTATTCCATTTGCAACACTTAAACAGATACTAGACAACGATAAAATTAAATGTAGCGACAGTCGCTTCAACAAAAGCTTAGAAAAATCTCGTGAATTTCAATTCCACAATTTCATCTGCACGATTTCGTGATATAACAACCTTAAGAGCTTACAACAAAAATGAAAAAATGGCGTCGTTACTGCAAAACCAAAAACATTTGACACTTTCATTTCTTCGCAAATGAAAAATAAAGAGGCCGTGGGACGTAGTAGAGAAGTCATTTCTGAACGAATTATGCTCTTAAGTAGATAATAAACGCGGCAATACCGTTTCTGAGGCGGCGCGGCAAGACGCGACAACTTTGCCGCGCGCGGCATAAAAGCTTTTGTCGAAATATCGCGTTGCGTAATTACTGGGTGTTGTGTAGTGAAGTGTAGCAGTGATACAATACGCATGAGACCTCTTACGTGCCCTCGCTAGACTGTGCAGTCTGGCAGTCAAGCGGTGACGTCATGTAGGGTAAGTTATGTAGCGGAACTTTGTGCCTTACAATACATCAACCTATCGTCACAAGAAGGTGCACTATTTTAGAATTATAACTCTTCATGAAATGCCACAAAGCAAAATTTCAAGCACAGCTAACCAATTAAATTATATATTTTTTCTCTCCTTGCTAGTTCTTATGACGGCTTTTGTCAAAGAATTTGCCGTAGGTAATAAGCTGACATCATCTTCCTGACTTCAGGTAAGTCTATATTCATAGTTGGTGACCTTTATCTAAATGAATAGATGATTTTAAAGTATTCCATAGGCTATTAGGTAAAAAATTCTAAGCGATTTGATGTCATTGTTAGCTTCTAAAATATATGTATTTTTAAAACATTTCAAAGTTTATATAACATTCCATATTCAAACGGAAATCCGCCAGCCAATGAAGAGCCGAGAGTATTGACAGCCAGTATTTCAACCTCCTTTCTTTATTTGTTTAGTTTCCTTTGCAACTCGAGTATACGGCCCAACAGTCGTGAGATTTAATCTACCCAACTTTTACATCCCTACTTTTTATAAGCTTTCAAAATAATCCGACCGTCACAAAAAGCGTAATATGTTTCATGTGTAAATCCTTTTTACGTAACAATGGATAACAGAAATTCTAGTATGCGAAATACAAATCACATATTGCCGGAACTGCATACCAGCGCCCAATTATTTGACGAACAATACAGAGTTGATTTACTGTGTGTTCTCGGTTTGTGGTGTCATTGGAAGTTAGGGTTGACACCCGAGTAATAGATGCGCGGTGTAATGCCTGTAATTGTTGAATTTGTGTATGTCACTGCTGTGTGTAAGTTCCGAAAGAAAATTTCATGTACCGAACTTTTACAGTAAATCATTACACATAATGTAACATTGCATCATGCCTTTTTCCCACATGGAGTAGGCAGAGGTGTATAACTGACCAGCCTCTCTAGACAAGTGGCATAAACGTTCGTAGAATAGAATAGATAAAAAAGACAATGCATGGGACTTTTATTCTATTATATTCTACTAACGCTTATGTCACTTGTCTGTTGGTCTATTAATTAGTGACCTTGACTGCTAAACCGAAGGTCGTGGGTTCAATTCCCACTCACAACAAACTTTTTTATCTGGTTGCCATAGGGATCCGATAGCCACGTGTAAGTTCTCTCAAATTATTACTATTATTTTTATTTTACTGACTCGGAAATCAAACCCATGACATCATCGACCGCCAACATAAGCGCCAGCAATACCACAGGACCAAAAAGAAATACAATACAAAATGTAACCTTATTTTATCTTTCTTTTGTGCGTGTTAATGTCACCCACATTAGTTTCACAGCCTCTTTTAATTTGGTAGCAACCCTACGTATATGTAGGTTGCGAGATAAGGGGTCGCTTTGTTCCCGACGTAAATATAAATTGCACCATAAATGTCAAATGGACACAATTGCTCAGGCGGACCGTGATTTCGAGCGATTTAAGTAGCCCCACGGTTTGCATGGAGTTATTGTGCTACAATTAATAAATATGAATGGAGGAAGGAAATATTTTATTTTTGTCGCACAAAAGTTGGAGATTCCCTGCGAGACTGAATCAGAAACGAGGAGATCCGTAGAAGAATCAAAATGACCGACATAGCTCCGAAGAATTGCTTCAATTAAGTGGCAATGGGTAGGGCACATAAATCGCAGAAAAAAACGCAGCCTGGGCAGGCTTCCAACAAGGGGGACAACCTGATAAAGATCACAGGCAACCGATGGACAAGGTCAGCTCGGGACTGAATGATGTGGAAAACCTTAGGGGAGGCCTATGTCCAGCATGAGCGCCTGATGCCGCCATAGTAAGACTAGGGCAGTAGAGCCTCACCCGCATCCTTCCGCGGAGGGACAGCGTCCCCGGTACGCCCGGACGCTGTCACTGGGTATGGAGCCCGCCTAGCGCGGGCAGGCGTTGGGTGGACCACTGATGTCACATCAAGTTCCAGTGTTCCACCCGTGAAGGCGGGTGCAGGTGCACACTGGGGTTTTAGTCGGTATTCCGGCCGCATACCACCTTTGGCCGGAGAGTCCGACATAATCGCCTCGCTTCCCCAGTCGGGGTATGCTTAAAGCATTTCCCCTCTACAAAAAAAAGCAGCCTATGTCCAGCAGTGGACGTCTTATGGCTGAGATGGACACAAAAGTATTAAATCAAACCGACTAGTTCTCGATTATAAACTTGCTTTTATTATCAATCTTTACTTATTTTTCTAGACTTCAAATAAAGCTCGAGCTAGGAATCGAAAACACGACCTAACTACCTAGTCAGTGAGTCTTTCATAATGTTCTAGCGTTAGACGTATTTTCGTATACAGGCATCGTCAGATGATAGCGACTGTTTAATGGAGTGTAAGCGGTTTGATGCTCATGGAGCGCTGTGAAGCTAATTCGCCAAGGTTGTCACAGTGTTGCCATGTTATATATAAGTGTTGTTTAATAAACTTAGATAGCATGTAAAGTAGTTGCTGATATTTAAGTTACGATACGTTTTAAACTAGCTGATACTCGCGGCTGCACCCGCGTTAATGTCGGTCACCGTGATAAAAAACACCCTATGTCCTTTGTCAGTATATATATATATATTTTTTTTTTTATACTACTTGGGTGGCAACCAAGCACATGGCCCACCTGATGTTAAGCAGTATCCGTAGCCTATAGACGCTTGCATTACCAGAGGTATCACTTGCGTGTTGCCAACCCATTTTTTTACACCAGGGCTTTAAGATGGAAGTAACCCTGGGATAGGAATACGTATCTTTCAAAACGCATTCCTAAATGAGCGCTGGAGACCTGTACTCACACACAGGAACACAACTACACCGCTGTGTGTAGTCATTTGGCTGTGGTCTTCTGTAAGGTGGAGGTCCTTCCCCAGTCGGGCTTGCTCGCTAGTATGGTACCCTACCTCTCTAAGAATGTATATAATCCATTTGCTTGCTAAATTTAATAACAATTTATTTTACCGTTTTGTCGTGAAAGGTAATAAACAAGCAAGATACATACAAACTGAGTTACTTTCGGATTTATAGTAATATGAATTAGTAGTAGGTAGTATGGATTGACGTTTTTATCTTAAAAAGAGTTCCCACACTAAAGAACAAGCCCGGTGACGCGGGGGTCTTTACAAACATACAATTAACGGACACAAAGTACACCCAGATTCGGGACAACCAATCAAACTCAAAACAGGTCGCTCAGTGGTAAATGGCGAGGTAACCACTTAAGCCAATGAACCAACCGTTCAGTCAATAATCAATACTAATTGTATTAAAAGTAATATTGGAAAAATGTTTGGTGATCATTGTGATTACACCACTTCTCCACATTCTTCACCAATCACAAACATTTGCCATCCAATACCGTTTAAAACTTAAACCACATTCCCACAAAATTATTTGCGTAAACAAAGACTTTAAAGACTTTGAAATCGTTGCCAAACAGTACATCAAGAAGTTTTTAACTCGTTTTAAAAATTACGACTATCGTCTACAATATATTCCGTTAAGATGTTCATAGATAAACGATTCGTATGAAATATTGGTGGGTAGTTGGAAATCTTGTGTTTGGTAGAGAGGAAACTAATGAGTATGCGATGACGTGGTGCTGGAATTAGTTGGTATAATGTGTAGGATAATGGCGGGATATTAACATTGTTGAAGAGAGAACAAAAATCATGGAACTTGCGTCATCGTTACCGAACGCTTTCCATTAGACAAACCAAAAATAATTCAAAAATAATAATCTAATAGCTCAACGATACAATTCACAAGTTACTTAGTATTCACTTCTATCGGCAGTCCCCAAAGACTGTCCCGCATGTTTTTTATTGGTGGTAAAAATACGGCCCTCCTGATGATAAGCAGTTACCGTAGCTTTTGGATGCTTGCAATACCAGAGGTATCAGTCGTCTCCCTTTGGGCTAAGCAGAGACTTCTGTTTGTTTTATGAGCAATAAAGGATTGAAAATAGTTTATCAGCTAATTGGCTGTTGGAAAATTAAGTAACATCTCTTCATACGAGTTTGACAGAACAGAACATTAATTTTAATATCTCAAAGAAAATAAGATACAACATATGGTCCGCAAACAAGCATACGGCCCGCCCGATGTTAAACAGTTACCGCAGCCCATGAACGCTTGCAATACCAGAGGATTTTTTTATTTTATTTTGCTTTATACTACCAAGCTGGCAAACAAGCATATGGCCCGAATGATGGTAAGCAGTTACCACTCGCGCATTGCCAACCCTTTAAAAACCTTAAATTCCTCAACTATTTCTGTTTCGAAACAATTGAAAAAGAAATACATAACTCGCTGTCTCTCATAATTTAAACCAACTCCCCACTAATGCCGGTAGAGGCGGTAGGTAGGGTCGGTCATCAGTTGCAGCAATCGTCGAGTGGGACCGAGAACTTTCCTGTGCGCGATTATAATCAATTATTTACACTCGCTCCTGGCCGTTAGTTTGCTACTTCCACTACTAAGTAGTGAGGGTAGTGTTGACAGCGAATATAGGAAAATTGTAGCTTAACATGAATGTGTTCGCATAGAATAAAATTAGCTATTCAAAAAACATTTTATAAAGCCAGGTTTCGACATTGCGAGGAGGCAGCGACTCCTGAGCTCGTAAAAAAGTGGCCTCAGTTTCTTGCTAGTTTTTGTCATGGCTCTACAACTGTCTGCGAACTAGCTGAAGGTAAATGAGCTGACACCATCTTTGTGACTTACCTACTAATGCCATTCATTTAATGATGACCTTCTTATTTATAAGGAGTAACTTTGTATCACTACCGACGTAAGTTAATAAAATAATTTGAGCATTTATGGAAAAAATATTTTAATAAAAAAATTCAAACTTTGAAATGATTTCAAATGCACCACATAAATTATTAATTTATTTAAACTTTTTATACATAATTATACAATTGAACAGCAGCGGACTTAATGCCGGAGGCATTATCTACCAGTCAACTTTGGGGGTGCAGAGCAAATATAAATTAATTAATTTACAAAATTAAAATTTAATTTATCTTAATTGACACCCAGACCCAAAACAAATCTTGCTCACCACACAAAAAATTGTCTTCAATTAAAATCGAATCTAACCTACTACCAGTCAATATAACTAACTACTAGACCAAACGGCCAGTCAAAACATTTCACCACAATCCCACGATATCCACATACAACCAGACACGTAGCCTATTTGTCTTAAGCACTCATGTCACGAAGAAATGACATCATAACGACCCATCAGTCAGGATTGACAGTCACAGTTCAAAACTACACTTACGTTTAACATACTGCTCAAAACTATAGTCACATTGGCTTGACAAATGAGGTTAGTTTGTCAAGTATTGTGAAGTCTGATGGCTCGTCACGTTGGATTATCAGATTAACAGTCTTTTATTTATAAAAGGCGGGTTTTGTTTTAAAGTTAAAAGAGTTAGTAAAAGACTCATTAATATTTGACTGCATGGTTGCCTTTAACCATTGAGCGGCGTGTTGTTGGTTCGATTCACAATGTGTGTCAAAAAATTGTGATATGTGCCAAGTCTAGGTGTATTTTGTGTCTGTTAATTGTATGTTTGAAAAGCATACTGTGTGTCAAAAAATTGTGATATGTGCCAAGTCTACGTGTTTTTTGTGTCTGTTAATTGTATGTTTGAAAAGCATCCTGTGTGTCAAAAAATTGTGATATGTGCCAGTCTAGGTGTATTTTGTGTCTATTAATTATACTTAGTAATTTATCCGACCCAGGCATCGAACGCGGCACCTCAGCTTGGCATTCATATGTACTACCATAAAATGCAATTACATTATTACATGACATGCTATGCAATTGATAAACTACATTTAACATTAAAAACTACGTGAATAAATCTATTAATTACCCCCCCAAATGGCTAGATGGCGTTAGTAGTAACAGTTGTATTTCTATTTTTACTTTTTCTGCCATTAAACGTGCAAGGTCAAAGGTCACGGCCAGAACCTACGAAGTCTTCTTTTACAAAAACAAACTGGTCTAAAACTGTTTAGGGTCGAGACTTTCAAATTTGATAAACATAGCTGAGGCAATTGCTGCATATTGTCACTTATAACAACCTCGGGGTCGCCCGCGACTTCGTCCGCGTTGTAATTTGGAAAATTTGCCCCGATTTTGCCCACTTCTGCTCCGCTCTATTGATCATAGCGTGATGTTATATAGCCTATAGCCTTCCTGGATAAATGCACTATTCAACAAAAAAAGATTTTTTCTATTCGAACCAGTACTTTCTGAGATTAGCGCATTCAACCAAACAAACAAACTCTTCAGCTTTATAATATTAGTATAGATATTAACCAGATCGTTTTAGGAAGCAAAACTAGCAAACAAGCATAAACGGCCCACCATGGTAAGCAGTTACTTTGTTGGAATCTTGCAATACTTGCGGCATCAATTGTGCTGTTGAAAAATGCATCTCTTAATGAACACTGAAGAACTATTCTCACGCACTGGTACACAATAACAGCACTATGTATAATTATTTGGCTCTGGTCTTTAAGGTCTAGGGCCTTCCTTAGCCGAATTTGCATAATAGGCTGGCTTCTCTATTACATGGGACGGTACGTATATATCACCATCTACCTACCCTTTTCGAAAAAAAGCGCGATTCTGTTACCGGTATTTTTTTTATTTCTCCGAAATATAAAAGTAACGTTTTAACTTTACAATACAGAAATGGCGACAATTTGAGACACTTCAAAGCCTCTAGACATTACACACCCCTAAAAGGTTTATTATAGATAATTATTCGACCGCGCTTAATGTGGTTATGAAACTGAGGGATAAATTAGGGATGGCGATTTTTTGAAAATTTTTAACTCCGATTTTTTTATGAAAACTTGTGGAAATTAACTAAGCTCATCACCGAATTTAAGAAATATCTATTTCCGTTTATTTTTAATTTTTGTTTGAAGAAATCTGGTTCTTAGTGGCTCTAGATAGAAAGAAATGGAAGAAAAGTAGGGAGGCTTTTGGCCAACAGTGGGCCAAACCACGTTTATATATCATTTGACTGCCTTGGTGGTCCAGTCGGCGCAGTATGCACGAGGTTGTGGGTTCGATTCCCACACAGGGACAAAACTTTGTGTGACCCACAAAAAGTTGTTCTGAGTCTGGGTGTAATTTGTGTCCGTTATATGTATGTTTGTAAAGTCCCCCGCAACACAGAGCTTGTTCTCTAGTGTGGTAGTTGTCTTTTTTCCAAAACAAGTGTCTTTACATCGTTTAGCCAGATGGCGAAGACGCTTGCAATACCAAGAGCATTACGACCGTTGTCGACCCTACATCTCGTATCTAACTTATGCATAAAAGTCAAATGACGGAGAATGTTGATGTCCACACTTTTATCGTAGAAGTGCTAATAATGATGGCACTTAAGACAATTGCCACTCATCGCGATGCAGCCTGGTAATAGCCTATTACGTTGATTTTATCTCGTGAAGCTCATTTACAATAACGATTTCAATCAATTATGTTGTTAGAGGTGTAAGAAAAAGAAAATCAGAGAATAAAAGAATTTTCTACAAGAGTAAACATAATATGTATCACGTCTAAGCTTCGCATGGTAATACGGAGACAGCCCTATAGACATATACTGGGTACAAAACCTACCACATTCCCAGTCGTACATACTTACTACGAAATTTCCGATACAATTATAACTGCCAACTAAAATATTGTACCATATATTTTCTAGTAAAGAAATATTATTTAACTAGCTGTTGCCCGCGGCTCCGCCCGCGTGGATGTCGGTTATCGCTGTAAATCCGTTCAATAGTTTTTACGTGAAAGAGTAGCAAACATACATCCATCCATTCTTACACACTTTCACATTTATAATATTAGTAAGGATATTTCAAGCTGCTAATTAGCATTTTGCGCGACCTAGAGATAAAACCTGAAACTGAATCACGGTAGAAATGCACTACGATCTACCAATGCACGGTGCTGATGCCGTCTTAAATATAAATAGCTTAAACATTGGCATAGCAGACAGGTCAATCTAAATCATATAAAATCCCACATAATATTATTTTCATACCGGTATAAATGAACAAGGAATACCGTCGAATTGAAAAATACCGGTATTTATAAATGAGCCATGAGTTATTTATTTTAGTGTGTGTTTTAAACACAAAAATAAATAGCTACTTGCATTCCGCACTAAATGCAGTATCAATAAATAAACAAGTAAATCACGCCAACTCACACGATCGTCGTAAAAACTCAACTCAACTTTCAGATTAACCAAGAAATAATAGCAATTCGACAATTTATATACCTACTTTAAAAAAAAAGTGACAGTGAGTAAGTTTAACAATTACGCATATCTGAATGAAAACTCTGTAACTCGTTTGAAGACAACATACGTATTTAAAGGACTAATCTAACGTTAAGTAAATATAGTGTTAAAACTAACTATCCGTCAAAAACTTCTGCTTACATAACTGAATAGAAATCCTCATGGACTACAACAAACTATTACGAAAGTAGAAGTTTATATTAGCTGCGAAAAACACAAATAGCATGAGACTTAATTTACTTGGTCTAAATGGCACGTAACGCAACTTTTTTCAAAAATAACGGTAACTTACCGACACTAATCTTCGTATGCTTATAGAATACAAAAAGGCTACAGAAAACACGAAGAACAAATTTAAAAATTCGTATACCAACACCCCTGTCGGTTTTTTTTTTCCGCGAATGACTTGCTAGTAAGGATCATTTGTTCGCCAAACGGCATATTAACCCGAAAACGCTCGCTAATAAACAACAAGCGGTAGAAGACCGCAAGTCATTGAGCAATGAGTGTTTTAACTTGATGATAAGTGTTTACGTCGCTTTGTACATATAATTGTGAATGATTACTTTTTTTTTGGCAACGAGATATTGTTATATGAGCCAGTATTTTGGTAGTTTTTACAAAAAAGGTTAGTTCATAAATTGTAGGAAATTATCTTAAATCCAATTTATTACGTACCTATTTTCATCGTAAAATGAGTGGGAGGGAAAAAAGAGATATTCTCAAAAACTATTTTTTCGATGCCATTTTTCTAATATGGCGGCAAATAATAAACATACGATGGCAAAGTAGAAATTAAGAAAGATGAAGTCGACGTGACAAAATTGCAGAACTCCTGGATTTTTTTCAGGTATCCTACTACTTAAGCCCCAAATGACTGTTGTAATACAAAATACACAGTTCTGTATTTAATTCAGAGTGGTCGTGGCTTTGATTTCCACTCAGGACAAATATTTTATGTAATAAACACCATTTTTTTTTCTTGAATATTTTCTAAAATTTTCTTCTACACAAACGTTGTTCTACTAATAACAAGTACTAAAAGAGAAGAATTATCTTATTTGGTGCAGTCGATCGGAAGTTAAGCGCGTACATACATTTGGAGGGTTTCATTTTTATTAAGCAAACGTCCTAAATTCCGTATACGTGACGCATTGTAATAGACTATCCTAGTTTTATTAATTTCCACACAATAATGTCAGAAGGCTGTCTGTCTGTTGTCTGCTTGTCTGGCCCGTTGACCTCATGTCTGGCTTTTACAGTACCAAGGCTAACATTTATTTGATTGATTGTTTCATTATGAATAGTTCGTTTTATAAAGATTTACGCGGTGCTAATGTAATTATTGTGTACTATAGTTGTAGAAAAATGTGTTGAGTCATAATTAAATTAAAAATGAATGACTAATATATTTGTTTATGGATTTACAAACTTAATAAAGGTAGGGCACCATACGAGCGAGGAGCACACTTAGGAAGAATCTCTATCCACCTCTACAGAAGAAATATAATCCTGTTGCCCGCGGCTCCGCCCGCGTGGATTGCGATTATCGCTGTAAAAGTAGCCTATGTGTTATTCCAGACCATAATCTATCTCTGTGCCAAATTTCATCCAGATCCGTTCAGTAGTTTTTACGTGAAAGAGTAACAAACATCCATCTATCCATCCATCCATTCTTACAAACTTTCGCATTTATAATATTAGTAGGATGAGCACAACATTTAGCTAAGTTTATTCTCCCACTAGTGTTTGTTATAATAATGTAGGCACTTATTTAGAGACGATTATGCGAGACTATGAACGATGACAATCGATTAAAGGTAATAACTGATCATCGAGTAAATATTCAAACAACAAAACAATATAAAACAGAACTCGCAATATTTTATTCTCAAAGAAAGAGACAATCACATAATTTGATTAGAATACAGTAGGACTTTCATCAAAGGCCGTCGCATCAGTAATTCACCGCATAATGGCGCTTAATTCAATCGTTCGTAGGGAAACGAAACAATAGTTAACAGAAGGTAATGACGGATAATGGTACATAATGGTTCTAGATGAGACATTCAATCATGTATTACTATGTAGTTCATATTAGGGGCTATATTTACATTGTACTTTTGTATTTATGACGATGTAAAGCTCTTGCAAGGACTTTTTACAGAGGTAGGGTATCAAGCAAGTCGATTAGGGAGAGGCCTTCATGCTGCTGCCCTTGTCATCATAGCCCAAAATGCCCGAATCTTTATATTAACTAGCTGTTGTCCGCGGCTCCGACCACATGGATATCGGTTATAGCGATAAAAAGCGTGCTATTTCAGATTATAATCTATCTCTATGCCAAATTTCATCCAGATCCGTTCAGTAGTTTTTTACGTAGCAAACATCCATACTCGCAAACTTCACATTTATAATATTAGTAGGCAATGTGAAGAAAAAACGTTAGACATCTTTTTAAGCACATTGCGCACACGGAGAAGTGTAAGAAAGAAAAAGTTAAATATCATTCGGAGAAGAGAAGGAGAAGAACTGCAGAAAGCATTACGGTCCAAATATCGACCACCGGACGACCAAATACAAATAATAATAAAAAATACAGGCAAATAATTAGTAAACAAAGAAATATGACAGCAATATATTCAGCCCGGGCTGCTATCGTCTCTTTAGCGCTCAATTTAGAGAGGTAACAACAAAATGAGCTAATTTTTTCGTCTCCAAGAAATGGTCCGAAACGTACAGTTATTAGATACTTTGTAGAAGCTTACATTGAATGAATTTCTTTACGATCCTGTGACAAAAAGTAACTTAATATAAACGACTGGAGCACCACTTAAGAGCAACGACTAGCTAATCATCACTTAAACTAGTTATATCAATTTCACGATAATATTACTCAAAAAATATCTTAAGACGGCCAGTATTTGAATTGGAATGTAGATAATGTGGGTATGTATAAATTTCTTCATCAACTTCGAAATCTTAAGGGTTATGTGGCCAGCACTGGAAATATATGCTCTTATAGATAATACAGTATAAAGATTCTTATATAATCAAGTTTAGAGTAGGCTCGTTCATCGTTGTTATTATTATACTATTTAGGTAGCAAACAAATCTTTACTAATATTATAAACGCGAAAGTATGTAAAAATGAGTGTTTGTTACTCTTTCACGCAAAAACTACTGAACGGATCTGTATGAAATTTGGCACAGAGATAGATTATAGTCTGGAATAGGATATAAACTACTTTTTAACGTGATAACCGACATCTACGCCAGCGGAGCCGCGGGAAACAACTAGTATAATATAATGTAAGCAGCTATCGTGGTTTGAGTTCAGAGGGCATCATTTGCGTGTTAACGCCTCAAAAACAAAGACACCAGTTTTTATATTAGGTAGTAGATCATCATCATCATCTCAGCCAAAAGACGCTGGTCTGGTCTGCTGGACATAGACCTACCCCAATAATTTCCACAGCATTTGGTCCTAAGCTGACCTTATCGGACCTTGTCGGTCCACCTTGTTGGAGACCAGCCCACACTGTTTCTTACAGTTTATTTGTGTTTAGTTAATAGATAATGAGTCTAAATCGAGAATTACTTTTAATTTATTCATACGTTTTGGTCCCGGCAAAAACAGGCTTTATGTTTTTAATTAATAAATTTTGCAGTAGGATTTTCCACATCTCAGACATTTCGATAAATTTATTGAACTTATTCTCATATATTACTTTAGATTATCAACACTAAAATACTTAATTCAATATGCTGAATGAAATAAACTGATTAAAATAACGGTAAATACACGGAGTTGGAACAAATAATTATACATTTAGATTTAAAATTTGATTGATAGATGTAGATTAGATTATAATCGTCGTTTAATATGCAATAAATCTTGTTAGTTAATATGTTATGATGGCTTCGACAGATTTATGAATAATTTGAATTATAGTTAATATTCATTTAGAAAGAGACATCCGAAAGTGTTCGACATAGCTCGACGGATTGTCTCGATTAAGTGGCAATCTGCTAACGGTAAAGGAAAAAATTGTGAGGAAACCCACATGTCTTGGAAGAAATTCTAAAGACATGTCTGATTCACCAACCCGCATTAGGCCAGTGTGTGTAAATTAAGGCCTAAAACCCTCTCTCTTTCTTGATAGAGAAGGGTAGAGTGCCTAGCAGTGGGACAGTTATAGGTTGTTGTTATTATTAAAAGTGGCTACAGACAGGGCAGAAAACTCGCAGAGTATCGGCTTTGCGACCTCTGTGGCCTGTCAATTGCCATCATGCCGTTGCGCTGAGGCAGAAAGGTTCTAGAGTAGTAAATAAGATATGAAAAGACGCAGTGTGGATAGGCCTCCAATAAGGTAGACTGACGGTGATGACCTGTTGAAGTGTAAGATTCAAGACTGAATGTTATTGAAATCCATTGGAGAAACCACATTGGCAGCAGATTAATTTTTAGAGAGTTTTCATTATTTTGTCTTTAAAATTAATTTTAAATTTTGTGCAATATGCTATCTTTAAACATTTTAAAGGATTGGATACAGTAAAACAACGGTAGTTACCGTTATTTGATTAAAAGACTAGCTGTTGCCCGCGGCTCCGACCGCGTGGATGTTGGCTATCGCTGCAAAAAGTCTATGTGTTATTCCAGACCATAATCTATCTCTGTGCCAAATTTCATCTATATCCGTTCAGTAGTTTTAACGTAAAAGAGTAACAAACATCCATCCATTCTTACAAACTTTCACATTTATAATATTAGTAAGGATTCTTTCGTTGTCCTTTGTTACCGGTATTTTTATTGAGACTTTATATTAAATTTAATAGAATGGTGTAAAGGTAATATACTTTCTTGTTATCTTTATATAACAAATACATTGAGTAACAATATAAAATATACTTACAATGTGTAATAAAAATTATTTCTACAATACAATCTATGTATTTTACTTGTCTGCAACGTCGTTTAACATTACATATAAATTTATCGATAATAGTGAGGCTGGCACCATTTGTTAACACGTATTTAGGAGCTCTTATGACATTATTTTGTATGATATGGGGCCGGCCTGACTGACTGGCATTTAGGTCTAAGGGATAGAGTTCGATTCCTACCCAGGAAAAATGATTCTTTGTTCTTCGTCTAGGTGTAAAAAAAATATAACTTGTATGTATCCTTACTAATATTATAAATGCGAAAGTTTGTAAGTATGGATGGATGGATGGATGTTTCTTACTTTTTCACGTAAAAACTACTGAACGGATATAGATGAAATTTGGCACAAAGATAGATTATGGTCTGCAATAACACATAGGCTACTTTTTACAGCGATAAACGACATCCACGCGGGCGGAGCCGCGGGCAACAGCTATTTAGAAATATATTCATATGTCAAATGTTTACCAGTTGTTTGGTTGCCATAATACGTATATATACGGATCAAATGGCTATGTGTCCCAAGACATATTTAATTTCTATTTTCTTTGCAAGCAAAACAACGATAGTACCTGTAAGTAATTTAGGACCTTATTATTCAAAATTTATTTATATAACATTTCACGTTCAAATGCCGTACAAATTATCTATCTTATCTAAAATCGCTGCTACTTATACGTTACCTAAAGTTATCGACAAAACTAAATTCCTTTCGCACAAAAATGCGAACGACGCGACGCGACAGTTTTATACATAACAATTTTCGTGTACCGGTATCGGAACGCAGTAACAACGAAGGCGGAGAAATTACCGTTACAACTTTTATTGTAAGTGAGACGTGAAAGTTACAGATGGCGGCCCTAGTTTACTATGAATAAATCTATTCGAAGGAAACACTGGGAACACAATAAAGATATATGTTATTTATGGGTTCTAGTAAAAATGTTTTTCATGTTGTCGCTACTCGGCGTAAATCAAATTCGTAACTATTGATGTAACGTCTGTAGCAATAATATCTACATTTATTGATTTTGTTCTCCATACGCTGATAGTATGTAGCTAATTGTTTGCTAATTTATTCAGTGTGTCCTTACACGAACTATGTATTTACGAACGTCTCCTTGTTGTCGTTGTTGTGTAAAATAGACTATTTTTAAGCGATAACATTTCACTGGATTAAAAAAGCAAAATGTTGGCTACCAATGTAAATTTCACTTTGTGATATGATTTACCATCTGCTACATTTTAAGAAAAACAGAACAGCATAGTAGAGAAGAGAAAACCAGTGCCCAGCAGACAAATATAAGTTGCTATTATTATTATAGGTATATTTGAAGGTTTTTTTATGTAGCATACCGATTGTGGCAGATTATACGCCATCTCTAAAACAGTAGACGTAACATAGCGACGTTTACGTACAAGTTTTGACGACTCCTAGTCCGTCATGTTATTAGTGACGTACATACTGTTATAGCTCACTCACATGTTTTATGTGAAAAGTAAAATTTGCAAGTTGTCATATATGCTCAGCGATCTGCCGAACTAGTAAATATTACTATAACTTATGTTTAGAATCGTAAGGAATAAGTTCGGAGATGTGGATATAAAAACATTTCTGGCCATTGTATTTTTGTTAACGAATATTATCTTACGAATTTCAAAAGGTTCTGTGTAAAATAAAAGTTACCGTTATTTTGCAAAGTTCTTCATAAGTCTTTTAACAATATTAGTGTACCTATTTCCAAGGACCACTTTTACTTGCAGCTTGTAGACTTCAATTCAACATATATACATACGAGTATATAGTCAGCTTTTGCCCGCTAGTTCGGAGTTTTTGCAGTAAGTAACATCCATGTAAAAAACCTTTTAAATTTATGTTTGTAATGATTCTTTTCAAACAAGACAAATAAGTTTAAATAAGTTTTTAAAGGGTCGGCAACGCGTGAGTGACACCCCTGGTGTTGCAAACGTCCATAGGCTACGGTAACTGCTTACCATCAGGCGGGCCGTATGCTTGTTTGCCACCTTGGTAGTATAAAAAAAAACAGCTAAATCTACGCCGAATTTTCATCTAATTAAATACTTTTTTTTAAGTACCGATATAAATCAAAAACTCGCTGCACTTATCCGCAAGTAATTTACCGTTATAAATAGAACAATAACGTTATTTTATATCGGTAAAGGGTTACGGAAATGTTGCGTGCTACATCTACGTCTCAATAATCATTAGAACATTTAATGTTATAAAATTATACACTGCAAACGAATTACTAAGCTGTAGGGACCCATAACGCACCACATTTTGTATAATTATTATTAATCATGCAACGTTCATTGAATCAAATGATTTATTTAATCGTTAATAATTATTGTGATGCATTAAAGAACCAGGAAGGGTTTATATTTAGTTTTGTTTTGAGCTTAAAGGTTTTGGAATAAGCGTACAGTGTAAAATTTAATCCACTTTCCAACCTATCCTATCGATATATCGATATGCTTCATTGAGAGAAGGTTTAGGCCTTAATCTCTATACGGGGGCCAAATGCGGATTGGTTGATCAGACATACCTTTATAATTAATTTTAAGACATGTGGGTTTCCGCGCAATGTTTTCTTTTACCGTTAGCAGATAAGCAAAATTAATTTTACATTGGTAGTGCCACCTGGCACATAGCTCGCAGAACTGATGGCCGTTGGGGCATAAAGATTCTAGAGTGGCGACGCGTGGACTGGCGACCTGGTAAAGGTTGCGGGTAACCGATGGACAACAAGACGGCTCAGGATCGAGAGTTGCGGAAATCCTTGGGGAAGGCACATGTCCAGCAGTGGACGTCTTTTGGCTGAGATGAATGAATAAGTGCCACCTGGGATCGATTTCATACTTTTTACTCGGCTTCATTCATACAATTCCAATTTCGGATTTTTTCAAATATCGAACTATATTTCTTAACCATATTTAAACTTAAGTATATTTCAAACAGTTTTTTATATCGCTCCTCACATACACTACTGGGTGGTCTTAAAGACCACACACAGCATCTCACAATCATAAAACCCCACAATACGCTACAATACGCTATTCACTAACTGTCATCAAGAAAACGCAATGAAACATCGGCGCACAATACTCAACACGAGCGTTTCGGTATTTCGATGCCAAATATCGTCTGCCTAACCCCACACGTGCAGTCACAATAATACCGGTAATATCGAAGCGCCCGATTTAACGACATGCAATGAAACACCGCAGCGGACGACGGGTTAAATGTGCTATGTATCGTTTTAACCCTTAGTTCAACGATTATTGGTAATGGCAATGTCATTTTATTGGTTGTTGAAGAGTTATTTCTGTCATTTTGTAGTGGTAGGGTTAGATTTAGTGCTCATAGAGCTATTGTTATAAGGAGTTTGTTAATTTCATACCTAAGGATATACCGTGACGTTTTAATGACAATTTTGTTTCGATCTTAGATTTAAATATTTTACAGCGTAATTTTAATACTCTCTCTTGTATCCCTAATTTTATTTAAGAGAAAACGAATTCTACAAAACCTAAGTAAAAAATATGTGGATTCCATTAACTCTAAATTACCTCTGTAGGATTGCTTTTAAACATTGCTAGCACTCTAAAAGGATTTTTCTCAGTAAATTTAAAAAAAGAACATTTTAAACCAATCGCAGATAGCAAACTTACATCTCAAACGTATCAAACATTCAAGCCAACCCGAAACTGCTCGGGTAAAGTCGACCGCAGAATAAAAAGCCGCAGAGTTGAAGCTTTTAAAAGAAAACACCCGTTGTTAGGTGACCGCTCGCCGATCGCGATAGCTGTCGACGACATTGTGGCGGATTTATCGCTGGCCACAGTGCGCACTTAAGTCCCTACCCCGGGAGCTAAAAAGGAAAGTTTAAAGTCCACTGCCATTGACGGGTTAAAACGCCGGGCCTTGTTGTGTGGATGTGGTTTTTTTATTTGCTACTTATGGTTGTTTGAGAAAAAATTGTGACTACGATAATATGATGTATCTTGAAAGATGTCGAACAAGCATACGGCCTGCCTAATAGTAAGCAGTTCTCGTAGCCTATGGATGCTGTTGTGTTGTGTTATTTATTCAAAATCGTATCCCTAAATGTCCTAGAGTGGAGACCGCGACTCGGTAAGCGTAAGGTAGGGCGGCCCCCAGCTAGGTGGACCGACGACCTAAAAAGGTCGCTGGGACGAACTGGATGCGGAAGGCGGAGGACCGTGTGCTGTGGCGCGTGTTAGGAGAGGCCTATGTCCAGCAGTGGACTACGATAGGCTGATTGATTGATTCCTAAATGATCTCTTAAGACCTATGTGTAAGTATAAGTATGTAGGGTAAGGTGCGTATTTTGTCATTTTATAACAAAAGTATGAAGTTAATATTAATGGAGATGATCGTTGTCCCGAGTCTGAGCCAACTTTGTGTCCATGGATTCTATGTTTGTTATGTACTCTATGACACAGGTTTTTCCTTATACTGCCAAGGAGGCATACAAGCATACAGCCCGCCTGATGGTAAGCAGTTACCGTAGCATATAGACGTTTGCAACTCGCGCGTTGCCGATCCATAAGAAACCTTATAACTCCTTTCTTGAAGAACCTCATGCTATAGTCTCTCAGTTTGTTTAATCATACGGACTTATCCTTTCAAGACCCTCTTAACGTATCAATGGGATCCTTACCTAGCAAGACATTATTTGGGATCCTTCCCTAGTGCGAAGAGCGTCTTAAAAAAAAGAAATGCAACTGTCCATTCTATTACGCATTTTGATTATTATTTAAACTTTTTTAAGAGAGATTTTTTTAATTTAAGAGATGTAGGGCACCATACTAGCAAACAACCCCGACTGGGGAAGGACCTCCACCTTACAGAAGACCACAGCCAAATAACTACACATAGCGGTATAGTTGTGTTCCTATGTGTGAGTACAGGTCTCCAGTGCTCATATAGGGATGCATTTTCGAAAGAAGCGTATTCCTATCTCAGAGATACTCCCATCATAAATCCCTGGTGTAAAAAAATAGGTTGGCAACACGCAAGTGATACCTCTGGAATTGCAAGCATCCATAGGCTACGGTAACAGCGTAACATCAGGTGGGCCGTATGCTTGTTTGCCACCTAAGTAGTATAAAAATAAAAATTATATTTTCAAATATTGAATTAAAAACTCATTAGAATGTTTAACCTTCACCTATTGTTGAACCAGACTCTTCGCTAGGTAGTTAGCGGTCTCGAAGCCATTAGTGGTTCCATGAAAGTAAATGTCTGACTAGACCTCTGTTAGACCCGAAGTCAAGGGTTTAAACTTTAGATTTATGATTTTGATTCGCTACGTTAGCTTTAGGTATACCTAGATTTGATTGCACGAGTGGTTTAGTTGAAATGGGTATTTCGACATTTAATATTGTTGTGGGTTCAATTCCTACATGGTACTTAAAATAGTGATTCAAAAAAAAAAATTCATGTCAGGGTGTACATTGTGCCCGTGAATTGCCCTCTTTCCAGTTGGATTCATAGTCTTGCTCCACATGTGGATATGGGCATTCTTTTTGTTAATCTTCAATCCAATGGTTAATGGTTGACTGCCTCGGCGGTCCAGTGGGTGCAGTATGCGCCTGCTGTGCACGACGTTGTGGGTTCGATCCCCACACAGGGACAAAACTTTGTGTGACCCACAAAGAGTTGTTCTGAGTCTGGGTGTAATTTGTGTCCGTTGATTGTATGTTTGTAAAGTCCCCCGCGACACAGAGCTTTTTTTCTAGTGCGGGGGTTGTCATTTTTAAGAAAAAAAAATCGTAACAATTTTTTCTCAATCAACCATAAGTAGCAAATAAAAAAACCACATACACACACAGAGCTCGTTCTCTAGTGCGGGAGCTGTCATTTTAAAGAAAAAAAAACAAAAAAAAAAGAATGGTGGATCCTCGCATAAGTACTTCCGTTTCCTCTGGAATCTACCGGTTAATTTTAGTACATTTATTTTTCTTATTCAATCCCCATGTAAATCGAAAGATTTTCCAAAATAAAGGATTCTTCTTTTACTGTGTTAGATATAAATGATGAGTATTTGTACTGCTCCCCGCTTTTTCTCTTTTCTTTTTTTTCTTTTAAAAAAGACAACTCCCGTACTAGAGAACATGCGCTGTGTCGCGGGGGACTTTACAAACATACAATTAACGGACACAAATACACCCAGACTTAGAACATCTCTTTGAGGGTCACACAAAGTTTTGTCCTGTGTGGGAATCGAACCCGCAACCTCGTTCACAGCAAGCGCATACTGCGGCCACTGGACCACGAAGGCAGTCAAATTTTGTTTTTTTTTTTTATTGTGCATAAGCATAAGATTTATAAATGTAACGTAACTTCAAATTAGGCATCATTGCAACAACTGTAAGCCTTACCATAAATAAATAAAACACCATCACTAATGACAGCATTAACAACAATTTCTCAACAAAACAACCAAATATAATGTCAAGATAAGTATGAAATAGCCGCATCAATAACCATACGACTCATTACCAAGATAATTGCAGCGATAACAGAAATGTTCCTTATCTACGTCACACAACTGCCAAATATTAGAGATGCGAAAGATTATGCGGTGAGAGCCCCGTCTTGGCACACTCCGTGGTACCGGCCATTTTTGTAGGGATGCCAGATTCACTGCTTATGCCTCTAGTTTTCTTTTTATAATCTTAAAGCATGTAAGGAGTTCTTTACAAGATACAGAAGAGAGGTAGGGCACCATACTAGCGAGCAAGCCCGACTGGGGAAGGATCTCCACCTTACAGAAGATCACAGCCAAATAACTACACGGAGCGGTGTAGTTGTGTTCATGCGTGTAAGCACAGATCTAAAAATGTTGATTAAATTAATTTTAGAATCTTTATTATTATTACAAACTCATTGTACACATATCACTACATATGTAGGACAAAGCAATGTCGCTTCCCACTGTCTGTTTGTCCCTATGTATGCTTAGATCTTTGAAACTACGCATCGGATTTTAATGTGGATTTTTTAATAGATAGAGTGATTCAAGAGGAAGGTTTAAATGTTGTAGCTGTTGCCCACGGCTCCGCCCGCGTGGATGTCGGTTATCGCTGTAAAAAGTATAATCTATCTCTGTGCCAAATTTCATCCGAATCCGTTCAGTAGTTTTTACGTGAAAGAGTAACAAACATCCATCCATCCATCCATTTATTCTCACAAAATTTCACATTTATAATATTAGTAAGGATACATGCATATTATTGTACAGAAATCCAGAATAAAATGAAGCGAAGCTAGGGTGGGTCGCTAGTAAAATTATAATTTAATTACTTATTTATTACTGTCATAATGTCCTTATCGTCATCATATCAAGTTTAAAATTATGTAACGGTCAAATTCCGCCCACAGACGATAATATCTTGTTAATTTAAAAAGTCGTTTTTTTTAATTTAACAAAAAGCAAACTAAAAGGAAACTATTTTAATGAAATCACCGCGAAATAATCCGTCAAGTGGATTATTTGAATGCACAGTTCGCGTGAACATTGGAAGATTAACTGGCTATGTGGGTTACACGCGAGCACGTGGTGTTGCACGCGATGTGCACGTGGACCGTACACTCTGCTGATACGCAGATAGACGATCCGTGATGTTTTGAGGTCAGCTACTTTCTTACTTAGGGATATATTGAGCTGAGATCCCTTTCTGACACCACACAGGCTAATTTTTTGGGTTGTAATTGTGTGCCTATCTTTTGTCTACCATCTGTTATCCTGTGTATGTTCGAATAAATGCTTTTCTTTTTATTTCTTTCTTTTTCTTTCAAGCTAGGCAATTTTAAAAAAGCTTATCTTTAAATCATGGCATTATAAATATACATTAGATATATTTGTCGGTAAATTTTGAATGAAGAAGAAAGATGTATGTACAATAAATATATTGCAATGGGGAAAAATGAGCCAAAGCCACCTAACGCCTGAAAGCCAACACCCTACCTTCAGTGTCAGGGACACTGCCAAGCTACTGTCTACCACGGTAGACAGTAGCTCGGCAGTTCCTTATGCCCACTTGCTTCGTGAAGCGAGTGGGTATAAGAAACGAAAAAGGAAGGGAATAAGGAAGACAGGAAAGAAAGGAAGCATAAGGAAGGACATTTAGTTCCCTTTAGAAATACAACAGAGACTGCAACGAAAACAAACGGAACTGTAAGACGATTGCTGCTGGATATAGGCCTTTTCTAATTCACGCTACAACCAAACAACCAACCCGGTCCTCTGTAAGATTCTATACTGACAACAAATACTCCTTTTTTTCTTTATTTAATTTGGAGTTTTTGTCCAAACTAGCAAGGTAACGCCTAGGTAACAAATAGACTCTGTTTCTTTAAACGCAAACACAATGTATAAGTGAAGGCATTATAAACCTCCTGGTGTAAAGATAGATTAAATTTCTCGGTGCAAGTGTACTTAATCACAATCATCGGAAGCCGCTTTCGCAAGCAAATTGAAACATTAAAATCGACCGTCCCGCCATCTACCTCAATCGATAACAATCTATGCTTACGGAACAAAGTATAAACTTTTTTCCCATTTAATTCCCTTACAATATGACAACCCTGGCCCTCCCAGATAAATTTACGTGATTTAGACATGATTAATGCTTCGCCAGCCTCCTCCTACTCGATAAAGAGCGAGATACTAGTTCGTTCAAAGTCGCAACGTCGAACCAACAATTTTGTGTAACACGCTTAAGCTGCGCTGGACGGAGATAAAATCGGACATTAAGTTGGACATTCGACCGGTTTGTGGGATATTCCAATAATGTATGAGAAGATAAGTTGTAGATGAAAAAGTATAATTTCCGTTTAGGGTTGCAACTATGCATAATTTTACATAAGGATATAAGAAACATTCATGCACGAATATAATTCTTAAATTATCTTACCACGTATTAAGTGTTAGACGTAATACAGAACACTCTGGTACTCTGGGTGGTTGTCATTCGATTCGTTGACTACTATGACGGGTGCGAATGTCACATTGTTAAGGACTGGTGATGGATTAAGATCTATGTAAGCATAGCGCTGGTGGCGATCATTATAATCGGTGTGCATCACGCTAGGCGCCCGAGCGCCACGTGTTCTGTAGAACGTCCGTAGTTTGCAGTTACTAACCATTGAAAGGAACAATTGATTGTGATTGAAACGTAATCGAGTTGTTTTACCTCCGCGCCCGAATACCCACGTGCTAGTGCATATTAAAGAAAAGATAAAAAGCAATGAGCTACAAGATATCTCCCGTTATTCTATACTTACTTTAGACACGAAACCCAAAACCAAGGTATTGTGTAAATACTATTACAAGCAATTGATGAATGATGCATCTGAAAGTGTCAATAAGTTATGGTAACTGCTTAGAATTAAGCTGTTCGTAGACTTGCTAGTCACCAGTTTCTTTTTAAAGACACCGCACTAGGGAACTAACCCTTTGTCGCATGGGACTTTACAGACATACAATTAACGAACACAAAGTATACCCAGATTTGGGACAACCATTTATGGATAACTCAATTTTTTGTCTAGCGTGGGGACCGAACCCACAACACGCCGTGCTGTGGTAAATGGCGAGGTAGCCTCTAAAGCAACTGAACCCACCGTGCAGTTAATAAAACATGTTTAATTATAATATATCCATATTATGGTAGGTACATTTCTTTGACACATCTAAAATAGATGCCTTCGTCTAGACGGTAGCCCACGCTTCTTTTCCAATCAATCTGATCAACAAATATATATTTAAAAGCAAGTTGAACAAAGTGGTAGGGGTGTGAGAAGATACTATAAATTTTGAGCGTAGGCCGAGAAATCAGTAGAACATAAATTGTAAAAAGGCGACGCCGGAACGAGCAGAATCGTCAAATGGTGCGGACGAGATACATTTTAGATATAGATAGGGCTGCACCAGTCGATAAATTGTCAAATATACAATGACATTTTCATCAAAAATAATATTTTGTTTCTTCTACAAATTGGTAAAGTTAAGTAATCCAATATTTTGAAAATCGCGTGGATTCACTTTACTTGTATATATACTCGTAGTAACGATAGTTTTAATCATTCAAATGAGATAATACTCGTAATTTAGACACGTAAAAAGATTCATAGGATGGAGGAAAAAATATGAATGAATATTTTTTTAATACTAGGCACAAAAAAGCAGAATTATGTTAAATCTATAATTTATTTAAAACTCCGCTTAGATTTAATTAAGTTGTAGGTACCTATATAGATAATATTCAGATTGTTCAATATAATATGATAATCAAACAATTTTTCGCTTTAACTCTTTGTTCAATATTCTATGACTCTATAACTCATTTATCGACGTTATTAATAAATTTCAAATGTTAGATAATAATATCAACACAAAAACATTTTAGAATAAAAAATTACGAAAAAAATCTCATTTAAATATCCAAAAAACAAGATAAGAATCGTAAATCAGTTTTTACCCTTCGCAAATTCAATTTTTAACACTCACAACCCTATTTATAGCGAAGGCGAAGCAGCCGACGCGAACACGGCGCGTCGGCCGCTACTGAAACTCGACGGTGTACACTAGCCGAGATTTATGTTAGAATCTGGTTACCGGTAATATAGCCTCGTTACACACTATACGCGTAACTTTAATGTATTTCTGCATATATATATACTTAACGAAGTGGCGGACAGAGTAGATTTTTTCTTTTTTTAGGCCAGCGTGTGTGAATAAGGCCTACACCCTCTCTCTCTCTCTTGATACAGGAGAGGAGACCCGTGCCCAGCACTGGGACATATGTATATGGGTTGCATTACATTATAAATAATATGTTGGTTTATACAAAAAAGAAGAAAGGATATTTATGTATTTATTTAGAACTTAATATACAGAACATGTATAAAGGCGGACTTAATGCCAAAGGCATTCTCTACCAGTCAACCTATAGGGTGATGCAGAGATGAAACATAGTAGGTGCATATTAGTGTGAGGTCTAGAAAGAAGCAATTCTTATATAGTACTAAAGACTCAGACTCGTCACCGCACTGCGCTTTGAGGTGGACGTGTACGTATTATAATTAAGTTTATTGTTTAGCGCGGCGTAAGCCGACGCTCGAAATCATTTAGCCATGAGTGATAAACTTGTGGCAAACGAGTTGCTGGCGTTCTTGCAGCAGAAGCTGGATGTCATGGACGAGGTGTCCGCCATCCAAATCTGCTCAACGAACTTCAGCGAGGAAGATGTAGCTGCTGCCAAGCTGCTATTGTTTACGTTGCTAAATAAGAGTGACCAGATGGTGTCTCGCAGGCGTGACGGGACAAAGAAGAGTCTACAGGACATCATCACGCTTTTCAAACAGACCGATCCTGACGACGTGCCGACGTTTGTGGCGAAGGACTTGTATAAGTTGCCGCCCGTCACTTTCGACCACGTCGACGTTACTAGCCTTCTCAAAGACGTCATCAACCTGAAGGCAAGTCTAGCAGATGTGCAGAGGAAGCTGGAAAAATCCCAAAACAACGTCACAGATTTGCGCAAGGAACTCGACGAGTTGCGCAATACTGTGACAATAACTGGGTCATCGGCGGCGTGTAGTAACAACGTCAACATGCGCCGAGGAGCCTGCCGACTCGACACATCGAACGATAGTGTTGTAAGTTTCGCGTCAGCAGTTTTGACGCCTCGGAATGCAGCGTCGGCTGTATGCGCTACGCTTGAGCCTCGCAGCCCTGTCCCCGTCCCCGCGGCTTCCCTCCGCCCCGCCGCGCGATCAGCTGACCTGCCGGTCACGCAGAGCACTCGAATTGCTCCACCCGCCAAGCCTATGCCTGAAAAGGCGACGAATCAGGCTGAAGAAAACGGTTTCGTGACGGTGCAAAGGAGGAAGCGCCGACAGCGTGCTGTAAAGAACTGTTGCGGCACAGCTCCAGTGCAGCCCGGCGTAAGTCTACGCGCCGCAGCACCGAACACTCCGGTGTATATCTCTCGCCTGCATTACACCACTAAGGCAGAGGACATCGTGGAGTACGTCCGTCAGAAGACGAAATACACGACGAGAGTGCAGTTACTCGAGTCGCACCGCAACGTCAACTTTAAGGCGTTCGTGGTGCGAGTACCGACGTGTTTTCTGCACATCTTTATGAAAGACGACTTCTGGCCGAAAGGTGTGGTGTACCGTCGCTTCCGCGGACAAGTGCCACCTGAACGCACTGAGACAATGAAGTGCTAGTGTAGTGTTACTAACATAGTTTTAAGTTTTATAAACTAACCAAAGTTATAATTATGTATGTTAGTCTGTAAGGTATGTATCTATGGATTGTATTATCTGAAATTAAATGATTTATTATTATTATTATTATTATTATATAGTACTAAAATATTATAATACATATTAATATTATAATAAATGATTTAGTTTGGCCATAGGATAGCCTGTCACAGCATCTTACCAGGACTTTAAACTGAATGATTGATTCAGTGGCTCAAATGATTTCCTCATCTTTATATCATATATTAAATATTAGTTTTTTAAGAAAACCATTGTATATATTTCTGTGGAATTTGGTAACAGTATACAATTAGGCTAAACCTACAGATAAAAATATATTTAACACAAATTTATACATTGGTTTTCCTAAAAAACTAATCTTCATATAGCGGCCCTGTCAGCTATATCTGTTGCCCACCGTACAAGAAATAGTGTGATTCACAAATAGTTGTTCCAAATCTGAGTGTGAGTGTAATTTGTGTCCGTTATTTTTGTATTAGTAAAGCCTGTGACACAGGTCTATTCTTTCTATCTAGAGCAGGAGATGTCTTTCAAAAAATTCTACTTTTAAAAGTAGTACCGGCATTATTTTTGACGACAATCAATTTAAATTGGTTCCTAAATTACTTTTGATCAAATTAAGTAGTAAATCTGCCTACCCTTTCGAAGTAAAAGCGTAATGCTTGCTGATAACATGATACAAATGAAGCGTTAAAGCAAAATGAACAAGATAATATAATTTAGGGAACAAATAGTCAATATTAGAGAAATATCGTGCTTATACCACGAAAATGAACATAAGCATGAAGATAATAATGATATATACTAATAACATGGCCGACGATCACCCATCTAATAACCACTCCTCACTTAATATAACTTAACTTTTATATTATAGTCATTTGAGGAAAACTGTTTCGGGAGAATATACACATAATCCTCTTTTCAATTTATTAACGAACAAATTGAAAAAGAAAACAGTTTTTTTTCTAAACTAATATTATACTCCTTCCACTTCTCTCTGTCTAAAGCCGCTGAGGACCAGTCTTGGTCAAATGAATCCAACTCATCCCGCCATCTCCGCCTGGGTCTACCGCGGGGAGTGGGGAGGCCTTTGCCCTGCAGTGGGACAGTACTGGCTTATAAAGATTTGTTTTTTTTTTGTTACAATTTTATTCAAAATACAAATACAATACAAATAGTTTATTGTCACAATTAGTTACAATTTCATGTTTACATTGTGTTTGAGACCTCATTTTAAGCAAAATAATGCTTGTATTATGAGATCCCCCTCTTTCTTAACAATAATTATAATTTCTATGTAACGTAACTGTGAGTATTTTTTTTTTAAATTTTAACTTTATGGGTATGTTTTATAATATGTTTTAAATATTTATTTGTAAGATACATCATGTGTGAGTGTATGTGTGTGTGTGAGCGTGGGTGTGTGTGTGTGTGTGTGTGAGCGTGGGTGTGTGTGTGTGTGTGTGTGTATAGAGTAAGTGTTCATTATGTTATGCGATCAAGAAGCGCCTCCGTGTCCTCATACGTAAGTGATTTAATCCAAGCTATTACACTTTTTTTACAGTCATTGAAGTCTTTGGTATGTGTGTAAGTGTGTTTGTTGATCTTGTTATACAGTTGGGCCGAACGTTTATTGAATTGTCTGCTTGCGAATTTAGATAGATAGATAGAATATTCTTTATTGTACACCACATAAGTACTAAAACTAATTACAATAAGAATTAATTAAACATTAAACAAGTAGGTACAATGGGCGGTCTTATCGCTAAGAGCGATCTCTTCCAGACAACCTTAGGATGGACTTATTAAAAGAGGAGTTGGTAGCTTATGGCGTACTAATAATAATATATACTATATACATAAATGTAGATATAAACTAAATAATATAATAAATATATACTCCCATATATATATATATATATATATATATATATATATATATATATATATATATATTCATATGCAAAGAAATACATATAAAATATTATAAATACATTATAGTGACAAGTAGTGATCTTTAACCATCGTTTTAAATGTGGCCAAAGATTGTGCGCGTCTTATATGTAATGGCAGTACATTCCACAGACGTACAGCTTGAACTGTGAAAGACTTATCATAAAAACATGTAGAATGCTATGGTACCTTCAACTTTAGGTTTTCTGAAGATCGTAAGAGTTTCGTATGTGTGTTATTCAGGAACTCGAAACGTCCTTTAAGATAGGAAGGTGTTGAAGGGTTAAACAATATACTGTACAACATTGAAAGGATATGAGCATTCCGGCGAAGTCGTATAGGTAACCACTTGAGCTTTTTACGAAATTCGGAAACATGATCATATTTGCGTAATCCAAATATGAATCTTATGCAGACATTTTGAAGTCGCTCAAGTTTGTCTAATTGGTTCTCGGTGAGATCAGGATAGCTGACATCCGCATAGTCTAGAATAGGAAATAAAAGGGAATTTGCAAGCATAGTTTTGGTGGCAGTTGGTAAAAAGTTTCGCAATCTCCTCAAGGAGCCTGCTGCAGCAAAAATCTTGCGGCTAACTTCCTGTAGTTGTGGACCCCAGGATAAATCGGAGTCTATTATTACACCCAAATCTTTAACTTTTTTGCTAAAAGGTATAATAGTACCCTCAAAGATAATTTGAGGCAATTGTGCCCATTTAATTAAAGACACCCTTCTGGAGCTCCCAACAATAACAACTTGTGTCTTCAGTGGATTAACTTGGAGTCCATAAGACTTACTCCAGTTACTAACCAGAGCCAAATCTCCGTTAATAGTATTTATTGCTTCTGACAGCTTTTCAGAAGGCACTTGAGAGTATATCTGCAAATCATCTGCATAAAGGTGGTAAGAAGAAGTAAGTTGATTTGAAATGGAATTTATAAATATTGCGAAGAGAAGAGGAGATAGAACGCCACCCTGGGGTACCCCGACAAACGTATTACACCAAGAGAATAGTGAATCCTCAACGCGTACACATTGCCGACGACCACACAGGTAACTACGAAACCAATCAATTACTGCTGGAGATATGTTAAGAGAGCGAAGGATGTTAATAAGTATGTCAGAATCTACTGTGTTGAAAGCATTAGAAAAGTCTAAAAGAGCAAGCACAGTAAGATTACCGGCTTCCATACCGAGCCTTATGTCATCCGTAATATTCACCAAGGATGTGACGGTACTATGACCAGGACGAAAACCAGACTGGAAGGGATTAAGGATATTATTTCTTGTTAGGAATGTACTGAGCTGGTTATGGACGAGACGTTCGATAACTTTGGATAGGAAGTTTTTTAGTTTTGCATTTTGGAACTTTCACGACGATGTCTTTTCTCCTTTTAGAGGTGTGAGTTTTGTCATAAGGTGTAGTCTTGTACATTCTGAAGATGGTTTGGGTTATGTATAATTTCCTGACGGTGAGTAAATTACTGAGTTCATATAGCTTTATAGTAGGGTATCTTTTATTTTTAAAGTACATTAGCTTAAGAAGACCTCGCTGTGCACGTTCCAACTGAATAAATTTTGATTTGGCAGCACCACCCCATATTGAGATACAATATATTAGCACTGATTGTACCAGGGCGATATATATTTCATTAAGTAGGTTTCTGGGTTGATTATTACAGCTTATCATTGTAGTGGGGACAATATGTCTAAGGGTTTTAAATATCCAGGTAAGTTTCCTTAACCTTGCACTAACCTGCTCAATTTGGGGATACCAGGTCAATGCTTGATCCACCACTACCCCCAAATATTTAATTTGTGAGACTTTTTCAATACTAGAGCAAGTACAAGGTTCATTTTGTGTATTTTCGCAGACATGTATTTTTAGGTTTAGATCTACATCTGGCTGTGTACTTTTATTTATGCTAAAACACATGTATTTGGTTTTGGTAGTATTTAGACATAGCAGGTTACTTCTTAGCCAAACAGCAACTCTTGCCATTCCCACCTCAGCACAGTCTTTTACATCATGCCAAGAAGTAGCCGAAAACACAACAGCTGTATCGTCGGCATATGAAAAAATCTTTGCACCTGTGATTTGCATGTTGCATAGGTCGTTTAAATATAGTAAGAAAAGGGTAGGGCCCAGCACGCTGCCCTGCGGGATACCGTATGATACCACTGCGTCGTCACTAGTATATTGACCTATTTTCACTCTCTGCTTTCTGTTAGACAGATAGTCTTTGAGCAAGCTGAGTGTGTTACATTTTGATTTTTGGATTGGCTGGAATATGTAAGGTTCTTGATATTTTTCCAAAGTTGCTTATTATTAGGTATTGAATCAGCGATTATTCTTTTTATTTTTTTTAATAAATTATTACAGTAATTTCTATATCTGGTATACGTAATTTTTAGTACTTTGTTATCAGGGTCGTTACGGTACTGTTTTTGTAAATTATTCCTATTTTTAATACAGCGGAGTAGGCCAGTACGCATAAACTACTTCAACGATTTTAAAAATTCTTTCGCCATTAGAAAGCTACATTATCAGCGGACAACATAGGCTATATTTTATAAAAAAAAAAAATACAGGATCCTTACGAAAACTAAATAAATGTCCACCCGTGCGAAGCCAGGACGCGCCGCTAGTCTATACTAATATTATAAAGCTGAAGAGTTTGTTTGATTGTTTGGTTGAACCCGCTAATCTCAGAAATTACTGGTTCGATTAGAAAAAAACTTTTTTTGTTGAATAGTGCATTTATCCAGGAAGGCTATAGGATATAATACATCACGCTATGATCAATAGGAGCGGAGCAGTAGTGATAGATAGATATGTTGCAAAATCGGGGAAATGTACGTTCCAAATTACCACGCGGGCGAAGTCGCGGACTTCTCTACCTTCCCCTCCTATGGAACACAGGGTGAAGTCTTTTTGATACAATTCGGTCAAGCAGTATGCGAGAGGTGCCCTAGGTATTGCAAGCCAGTCCATAGACTACGGTAGCTGCTTACCCTCAGGCGGGACAAATGCTCGTTTGCCACCACGTAATATAAAAAAAGCATCATACTCAACATAAATAAAATAAAATTGTGTCAAATTATCTATACATAATTCAATTTTAAATTTGTTCTTTGTGCTTTTGTTGTCGCTTTTTACAAACCACGCTGGTTAATTCATAATTGGCCAACTACCTAAATGAATAATTGTGAATATATGTATAAATACTTTTGTACAATCTATAATGATAAATAAATAAATGTATAATATCGTATTACCTAATATACAATATCAAAAGGATTCGCATATAATATTGTAATTTACTTAGCGGCTTTAGTGGTATTATCAAAATTGGGTAACATTTTGTATATTTTACTCAATGCCTGTTATTTGGCCGTATTATCTTAAGTGCTTAGGATATATGTGGGTAGGTAGGACTGTAGGCCTCAGGCAAAAACATACATCATTTATAGGAAATCTTTTATGATACGTAAAATTTGTTCAAGTAAAGGTTCATTGCCCTTATTTAATTTATAGATAGATAGAATATTCTTTATTGTACACCAAGCAAAAATACAACAGTAAAAAATAACAGTTTGATGTAATAGTTAGCTGTACAATGGACGGGTCTTATCACTAAAAGCGATCTCTTCCAGACAACCTTTGGATGGATTTTAAAGAGTAAGGTGAGGTAGTTTGTGGTGTACTCACTAAATAAATATATATACTATGTATATTTGTATAAGAATATTATTATATACCTAAATAAGAGATATAAGCATATTATAGGTAGTTATTTCGGTATTTATTTTAGGTACGTGCCTACTAGTAATATAAAGAGGCTAGATTTGTAAGTTCGGATGAATTTCTTGGCAGAAAAACATATTTTTGGCTCCAAACGTGAATCGAATCTTGTGATCAGCAGTCGCGCCGGACCCGACCCATTACTACCATCTTAAAGAATATTAATAACTAGCGGCCCGTCCCGGCTTGGCACGGGTCGAACTTTTATTTTATTTTAGGTGTTGAATTTAAATTTATAACCTCTTAGGAGTGTAATTTCGCAAAAACATTTTTTTTTTTTTTTTTTATACTACTTGGGTGGCAAACAAGCATACGGCCCGCCTGATGTTAAGCAGTATCCGTAGCCTATAGACGCTTGCATTACCAGAGGTATCACTTGCGTGTTGCCAACCCATTTTTTTACACCAGGGCTTTAAGATGGAAGTAACCCTGGGATAGGAATACGTTTGTTTCAAACGCATTCCTAAATGAGCGCTGGAGACCTGTACTCACACACAGGAACACAACTACACCGCTGTGTGTAGTCATTTGGCTGTGGTCTTCTGTAAGGTGGAGGTCCTTCCCCAGTCGGGCTTGCTCGCTAGTATGGTGCCCTACCTCTCTTAATGAGTGTTCACTTTTTCGTGCAAATTTCCGTAGCCCCAACGGTTAAGGCTCTGCGTTGATGAATAAGTCAGTAGGCAGTCGAAACAAGCAATTGTATATGTATAGATAAAATATATAGGTATTTAGATTATACCTTAATTAATTAAAGAACATAAATAAATTAACACATTTACATAATCATTGTTTAACGTAAGTAATACACACGATTAATTTCACGTAATACGCGGCGTTTATCTCGAGGGCAGCATCTCAAAGAGGTTGTAATCCACTCATTTATACGGCGGGATACGTGAATTGTATCTTATATCTTGTGTCACTGTGACTAACTCGTATGTTAAGCTGATAAACTTCCATATTACCGTGTGTGGTGGCTTTTGTTTATGTTAGATAGCTAATGCCCGCGGCTCCGCCCGCCGATGTCGAAAATTAATAAAAATAAATAAAATTTATAAAATAAAAGTAGCCTAAGTTACTTCTTATTACATCAGCTATCTGCTAGTGAAAGTCACATCGAAATCGGTCTAGCCGTTTCAGAGATTAGCCGGAACATACAGACAGACAAACAAAAATTTAAAAACAAAATATTTTGGTATATGTACCTCAAACAAAAAAACAAACAATTGGAATTTAAATTTGAAACATAACTTCAGTATTTTAAAATTTTAAAAAATCCTATTTTAGAGTTACCTTTATCATAACAATAAAACCTGGCATTATATTTTTTGGGTCGGCAACACGGATGTACCTACCAGCGATTCCAAGCGTCCATAGCCTATTTTTTTGTATATAGCCATAGCCTACGGTGACTGCTTACCATCATTCCGGTCATATCCATGCTTTCCACGTAAGTAGTAACAAAAAATCTACCGTATTGTCTACATATCATGTGACTAGCTACTATTCTTCTACTGTCTATTTTTTGTTAGCCTACCTGCATAAATGAGGTAATCATTAATTGTTATTCTAGACTTACAAGTAGGTCATTGTACTTAGAAGCTCCTTTGTCGGTACATACCTGTAACAAGAAAATCATTTTATAAGTAAGGTTTAAAGTGTTAGGCACCATGCAAGCGAGCAAGCCCGACTGGGGACGGACCTCCACCTTAAAGAAGACCACAGCTACATATAGCCGTATAGTTATGTTTCTGTGTGAGTA
Source organism: Trisateles emortualis (assembly GCA_947095525.1). Taxonomy (NCBI): domain Eukaryota; kingdom Metazoa; phylum Arthropoda; class Insecta; order Lepidoptera; family Erebidae; genus Trisateles; species Trisateles emortualis. The sequence goes on along the minus strand of OX352740.1, from coordinate 2,552,144 downwards.
CATAGCCTCTAGACAAGTGGCATAAGCCATAGTCGAATCGAAAAGTCAAAAAAGCAAATGTATGGGATTTGACGTAAGTTTACGACATTATATCGTAGACTTACGTCATACGACTACCGTTTATGCCACTTGTCTAGAGGGTCAAATCTCCAGCGCTCATTTAGGGAAGCGTTTTAAAAGAATCATTTTCTGATACTTCATAAAAAAGCCCTGGTGTAAAAAAAATGTCGGCATCAGCCCTGGTGTAAAAAAAATAGTCGGAATCACGCAAGTGATACCTCTGGTATTGCGCGTCCATAGGCTACAAATAAATGTCCGCCCGTGCAAAGCTAGTACATAAATAATGACGCTCGAAACATTGTCCTTAACTTTTTTTAAACGACGATCAAAAAGAAAATTTCTAAATAAAAAGCCTAAGTAACAACAAAATCTGTTTAGTAATTCCGTCTCTCTTTATTTATAATTCAAACACCTCAAAAGCCTTTGAATAATACATGGACAGACTTAATCAAAATGTTTAAAAATGTTTCGTATATAGATATAACTAAAGGCAGTGACTAAGTAGTTTCAATTATCACTGTCTCTTTCTAAATCATTACGTTCCGTATTATCTATCGCATTCATAATTGAAATTTATAAGCAAATAAGCACAAAAAAATTCCGTGTGGTGACGGATTAAGAATACAAATGTCACCACCCAATTACAACCCGTGGGTGTCGTAAGAGTCGACTAAGGGAGTAAGTCAGGCAGACAATATCCACTGCAAGAGAGGGAAAACTCGAAATAAAACCTTATACCAACCCGTCTGGCCAGCGTGTAGTAGGCTAATATAACTCCAAATTAATGGAGGAGACCCGTGCCCAGCACTGGGACGTTTATGGGTTGAGATGATGATGAAGCACAAAAAATGTAACTGAAGTATAAAAGACTTCTTATATGCACCTACTTTGTTTATCTCTGCATCACCCTATGTTGTCTGGTAGATAATACCTCTGGCATTAAATCTGCTTTTACATAAATTTGTGTATAATGTTTCACTATATAGTATAAAACAAAGTCGCTTCCCGCTGTCTGTCTGTCCCTATGTATGCTTAGATCTGTAAAACTACGCAACGGATTTTGATGCGGTTTTTTTAAATATATAGAGTGATTCAAGAGGAAGGTCTATATGTATAATACATGCATATAATAGTAGAAAATCTAGAATAAACGGAAGCGAAGCGAGGGCGAGTCGCTAGTAATAAATCAATAAAGGTAGCATATCTTTCTTTATAATATCACACACATGATAATATTTGATTTGTCTACGACATTGTCACGCAGTAGACATAAGTACAAGTACTTTAGAAGGGAAAAACCCTTGAATTTCGGTTCATCGATCGAGTTATCTCTGATTTGTAAGTAAAATCAGGCATCAGCTGCTCATTGTAATATAATAAAGTGAAGGGAGAGGGTTACTCCAGTTACTCCAGTTACCAAATACATGCATTATGCAATTTCAATCTGTCACTTAGAGAATAAAATATAAAATGTAATCGAGCATATTTTACGCAATTTTATTTTGAAGGTTTTCTTTAATTATTTTGTTATACTTCTTAAGTGGCAAACAAGCAATACCAGAGGTATCACTTGCGTGTTGCCAACCAATTTTTTACACCAGGGCTTTAAGATGGGAATATCTCTGGGATAGGAATACGTTTCTTTCAAAACGCATCCCTAAATGGGCGCTGGAGATCTGTACTCACACACAGGTACACAACTACACCGCTGTGTATAGTTATTTTGAACAAAAAAAGATTTTTTCTAATCGAACCAGTACTTTCTGAGATTAGCGCGTTCAACCAAACAAACAAACAAACTCTTCAGCTTTATAATATTAGTATATATAAGCTAATATACAAAATGTTTAGTGAAAGCAATTTATATTGTATATCGACTCGATCTAAGGCGATAATATTCTCGCACATATATAGTATCAACATGTGCCGCGAAGTGAACAGTGCAATAAAAATAACAGTCTAAGGTACGCTCGTGACACGTACCCACTGAAACGAGGTGCGTATCACACCAATACGGTACACACATCGTTATTAGAGGCGAGCATTCGGCTCAATTCGTTCAATGGGACTGCCTCGGTGGTCCAGTGGCTGCAGTATGCGCCTGCTGTGCACGAGGTTGTGGGTTCGATTCCCACACAGGATAAAACTTTGTGTGACCCACAAAAAATTGTTCTGAGTCTGGGTGTAATTTGTGTCCGTTAATGTCTAGTGCGGGAGTTGTCATTAAAAAAAATGCTAGTTATTTGACTGGCTTTTAGTTGGTTAGTGACTCTGACTGCTACGCCGGAGGTCGTGGGTTCGATTCCCACCAAATCTGTGTGTGATGAGGATAAATGTTTGTTCTGTGTCTGGGTGTTATTTATCTATAATATGTGTGTATTTAGAAATATATAAGTATGTATATCAGTTGTGTGTTTACCATAGTACAGGCTCTGCCTAGTTTGGCATCAGATGGCGGTGTGTGAGTTGTCCCAAAAATATTATCATAATTATTATTTACCTGTCTCGTTACTAAGGATTAATATACTAGTGCTTTTATCTTTTTTTCCCATTCCAACGTTAATTCCTTCTTGGTCTCGTGTTGCCCGAGCGATATGTCTTTTTTTAAAGAGAGGTTTAAAGGATTCACTACCAACTTCACAGTAGGCAATGGCTGTTGCCACTTACCATTAGTTCATCTGCTATCATTCGCAATTAAAAATGAAATGTACATATATAATTACTAGCTGACCCAGCAAACGTTGTTTTGCTACTAAAATATAGGGGTTGATCGTAGAGGGGGGACAATTAAGGGTTGTATGTATTTTTTAATGTTAAATCATAAAACATTAAAAACAAAAGAAAAATGTCTAAAAAATAAAAATAATAATTTAGGGGTGAACGACCCTTAAAATTTAGGGGGATGAAAAATACATGTTGTCCGATTCTCAGACCTACCCAATATGCACACAACATTTAATGAGAATCGGTCGAGCCGTTTTAGAGGAGTTCAAAGTTGAACAATATGACACAAGAATTTTATATATTAGATTTATTTTTATTATTATTTATAATAAAATAACATTTTACCCACTACCGATCAAAGTTATTTAAAGTGTCTCTATCATTATCACCATAGCCCAAAGACGTCAACTGCTGGACACAGGCCTCTCTCAACCATAGCATTCAATTTTAAGTTGACATAACATAAATCGCAACTTTAACATGCAATATCGAAACGCAAAAAATACACAGATTTACAACAACAAAACAGAATCAAGATGTAATACAGTTCGGTGTGACACACAGCCGGACGATAACATCACACGTACTGGCATAGCGCGCGGCTCTGCCTGCCAAATTATTAACATAAACACTATGAGTTACCCCATCCAGTCCCACGTCCCACCGTTAACGTTATTGACTATTGCAATTTTGTTCTTGGCGTGGGTCGCACTCCAATTTAGAATATCGTACGTAAATCAAGATTAGTACTCTTCTCTGTGTATATCCTGATAAGTATTCGTAAGAGACTTTTCCGGGTATACTGTATAACCAGTGTTTGCTGACCTCTATGTTATATAGAGTTACTTGCAAATAAAATGTCATTGTTTTTTGACACGTTTCGCTGTGGGAAATGGTGCAATCCGTGCCGTTTTATATTTATTCTTCTTTGGTGGCTAACGAGTATACGGCATGTCTGACGGTAAACAGATACCAAAGCCCTTGGACGCTTGCAATACCTGTGGTTTCATTTAGATATGTGTTTTACCTTTATCTAAAAGCTTTTAACGCTAGGTTTTTGTAACAACATGGTATCGCTAAATGTTTCTTTGAAAATAGATCCCTAAATAAGCATTGGAGACCTGTACTCACGCACAGGAACACTACAGCGCGTGCAGTTATCTGCATGTGGAGGTTCTTCCCTACTCAGGATTGCTGCTTGTATGGTGCCCTACCGACTTTAAATTATTGCCATATTTCTGACACAATACCAGACTTCCGATTTTCTAACAGAAAACGCCAATAATCCAACACGAGAATTGAATCTAGGACCTCTCGATCGGCCGCAATCTACGAACCAGTTACATAACAGCAACAGAAATAACATTTGAAAATATATTTCTTATTATAGAAGTAAAAATGAAATTTGAAATGGCATGGTTGATATAAATCAGATTTGTACCTACATTTTCATTTGAAATGAATAGAATCTTATCATGTCGGGAATCGAGATTGAACGGCTCGGCAAAAATCTGACTACATTTTCGCATGAATCTATTTAGCTAAGGAATATTATATACTTTCAGAAAGTACCTAATACTATGTAATAATCGATCGTATATCAAGTAAGCGGGTTTAGGACGTAATCAACACACGCTGGCCTGATGGGGGTTGATGGATCAGACATGTTTTTAGAATTTCTTCTAAGACATGTCTTAAATTCTTCCTTTATGTTAAAAAAGGCAAGTAAGTCATAAATACCACAAAGTGAAATTTACATCAGACGGGATCGAACTCACACTTTGTGTGTACACAATTCGGGTTTACTTCCCGGGTTTCTTTGTCCGGTTGAGTGGAAAAATGAAAGGTCTTTTTTCCACTTAACCAGATGCAGACGCTCTTCCCGCCATGGATGAGCCCGAGCCTACCACAATGCCGTTGGACGTTTCTGGAACCCACAAAGTGGTTGGTTAATTTTTTGTTTATACCTTGTCCATTATACGGCAAACGTGCCTGGGGCGGCCAGTATTTTATTTTGGAAACGAGTTATAAAGGTTTTTACAGGGTCGGCAACTCTAATGCTGAAAATAATACATAATCTCGATTACTGGAATAATAACAAGATGACACAAAATCAGGGTTTTTAAAACACAGTGCGCGCGAGTGACACCCATGGTGTTTTAAGCGTCTACCGCTTAAACTGTATTATTATGTATTATTTTCAACATTAGAGTTGCCGACACTATAAAAACCTTATAACTCGTTTCTTTAAGAACCTAAAGAAATAAAATCCACGCGAGCAAATTGTAGTAAATAATATCTATCTTTCCCCATAACAACATTTCACAAACCATACTACAGTAGCCTCACTACAATAAAATCAATACACTCCGTATCGAAGAATACACGTAGATATTTCGAATAAATAACTGTAATGGCGACTGCAAAGTGTTCGTAAATAATAAAATGCAAAATGTGTAATGATCGATCGAGCATTGGGTGTAGGGGCGCGGGCGGCCTCCCTATCATTCGGTTTACTTACATGTGTAAAGGAGATTGCACACTGTGCTATAACTACGACCAATACTCGACCGATACTGCCTTGGTGGTCCCGCGGGTGAAGTATGCGCCTGCTGTGCACGAGGTTGTGGGTTCGATTCCCGCACAGGGACAAAACTTTGTGTGACCCACAAAGAGTTGTTCTGAGTCTGGGTGTAATTTGTGTCCGTTAATTGTATGTTTGTAAAGTCCCCCGCAACACAGAGCTTGTTCTCTAGTGCGGGAGTTGTCTTTAAAAAAAAAATCATACTTATAATTTTGTTTTTGATGGAACAGTGTTAATAAATTTCTACTGCAAAAAATAATTTCCCTTCGCGGAAAAAGGCCAATGTCATAATTTTCTATTGATCTTGTTGGAGTTAATTCTATGGCTGCTGACAGGACTTAATAGATGCACTAAACAAACGCGAGCAAAACTACAAATAAACCAGAATTTGCAACATGATAAAAGCTTTATATGCGAAAAACAAAACTGAACGACCAATGGTCGTAGTCCGTAGACATAACCGCAATGTACAAGAATCTTTACAATGGATTTTTCACTCAAGTGATATGGCAGGTTGAATTAAAATTCACTTTCCTTTTGTGCTTCGATAGCTACTGTCGAATGGTAATTATGGGCGGACAATACCTACGCTTGCTTCGAGCAATTCAGTGTAATCGTATGTTATGTATGATGTTACATTATAAATCAATTGAAAAGATCACGTAAGCTATAGATATCTACTATAAATAAAGCTAAAAATATTTTTTTAACGCTGTTATCTTATTTTTATTTTAGATTATACTATGACATGCTATGTTAAAATCTATATAAAATAACGTAATTTGCCAATATACGAAACGTGAAGCACAATTTATAGACCCTGCGAACACGTGTAAATAAAATAAATTGTAAAACAAAATAATCCCTGAAATAAAAAGTTTCTTAATTCCAACAAAACAAAATCATTCACAAAAGAATAGATAAACTAAAAAACTTTTTATGTCGTACAAAAACTTAGTTGATAAGTTGTAACATAACATTAACCCTTCTCTCGCCGATACAAATAACAGTTTCTAGGTAACGTTCTTGTGTTACGTATTACTTTCCTTTGTGTTGCGTTTTACCGGGTTAATTTATTACTAGGATTAGGGTTGTCCGAGAAAAGATAATGGGTAATTTAAGTGTACGGGATTTGGGTAATTAATCTATTAAAAATATTATAAAAAGGATAATTAATTATACTATACGTAATTAATAATGGCCACGGTTTGAGAAGAAAAAAACTTTTAAAATAAAAAATAAATTTTAGTAAGAGGCAATTTATTGTAAGGAAAATTCAATCGCAGTGCGTTTACCAGCAAACAGTAGTTTACAAATTATATTGAAGTATATTCTAGTTTTAAAAGGTATTGCAGCCAAAAAAAAATCTGTGTGGGTTGGTTCAGTAGCTTAATGGGTTATCTTACAATTTATTTACAATAATTAAAATATGTTCCCGAGCGTTATATGTACGTAGGTGAAAAAAACATTTGATAAACTTTACTCGCCAACCCTAACTATACAAAGCGTATTTTAAAATAAATTGTTTTGTAGTTACGTAATACGTTATTAACCCTTTACTCGTTAGTCCGAATACGAAAATGTTTGATTCTAGCTTTTTTTAGAAACAACTGATTGCCTCGACTAGTGAAATTAGCCTGAATTTTAAAAGAACTTTGTTTTATGGTTATTGGTAATAGCTTTTTAAGTACGATTTGTTGTTTGATTTAGCCTGAAATAGTTAATAACTGCCAAATGTTAGGTTTAAGCCATGCCTTAACATTGTTGCGATAAAAAAGAATAGGCATAAATTCGTAATTTCTTTTTCAGAGTTCTATGGCAAATTGTAACTACTAGACAAATGCATAAATAAATCTTATTAATATTATAGTTTAATACACTAATTAAAATATATTTTATATAGATTACATCAAATTCGGACTAAATAAAATCACCTAAAATTACTCTCAAGTATAGAGTGACATAATCAACCCTTAGATACAACCAAACTTTACTGTTACAACCAATATACCAAAAAAAATATCACTAACACCACCCAATATTTCCCCGAAACTAGCGAATTAAGCTACAACAAAAAAAACTCAATACGTTGTCACACTCATGGTGTAGTAAGGTTCTCGGGTTGCCAGCCTCAATAAAAAATGTCCCCGACACGTTTGCACAAGTAATGCTTGCGTCAACAAAGCCTAGGACTTTGAGGGAAAATCTTTTTATCAGGGATAACGTTTCTTTTTAAAAATGGCGTGAGTTTTCTGATTTGGTGTCAAGGAAAATTGTTTGTTGAATAGAGTATTGAGCTATTAGGGGAACGATACATTTCGAACTATGGTTAGTGCAAACTTACAGGTGAGTATGGCTGTTATTTTGAGTAGATACATACCTGTAACAAATATTTAAAAAAATATTAGGATACTTTTCTACATACTGCATAAGCTTAAATTTTGACATATAAAAATTCGTGGTACGATATTCATTCATGGTGATCTTTGAAACCAGTTAACCAATTATAATAAAATTTTGTAATGTGTCTTACTCGGTCCAACCTAAGATTTACAATATTTTTATCTCGATAAGTGGCTCTTAATTCTTTTTATTGCATATACGAGTATTATATACTGCGCAAACAAAGCCTTAAGCGAAAGCTGGCATAAATATAAAATTCATTCTAAAACCAACTTCAAATAAGTTTCTTCCTGAACTAAACTGCCTTTGTAAGTCAATCCAAATAAAATAGATGGAGTTGTTTGTACGGCGTATAACATTGTAACAACAAAAACCTTTTTAACTGCACCCAACAAAAACCATTTCCTGACGCGATTTCCGTAAATGTCGTCAAATCTCAACGACAAAGACAAATCGACAGCTCAAATTCTATATATTGTTTTTCTCGGCGCTTGATTGTTTCTTCTCTCATTTATCTTGAGAGGTTCACGTATGTCGTTGGGAAACCAATTTGGTGGGAACCTGTAGAGGCGGGGTGCTATCAATAAAAACTGTACCGCGACAAGATTTGTCCAACATTAATGTGTAAAAGAATATACGTGGGGGACTGTGGGGCAAAGAAGACGAGAGTCTTAATTGTGTGAAGCGAGATTAAACACTTTCAAGAGGGTTTAGTATTTTGGAGAAGTTTCTGAACATTCGTACACAACATTTAGAGACTCGACTACTTTCTACTCGGCCTGCTTTATTTATATTTGTTTAATACAATTAACAATTTGTAACCCTTAATAATATATGTATTTATATTCCTAAATGTAACGCTTAAAGTGTTACAATTAGGAATATATTGTCAAGCTTAAAACTGGCAGTTCATTGTAATGATGGTTTGCACAGCAGCTGATACTACAATGTCGTCATTCATTAGCTGCCTGCCAACTTCATCAGGTCGTTGGTCCACCTTGTTAGAGGCCTAATCACGCTGTGTCTTCCAGTTTGAAATCGCCACTCAAGAGCATTTCTGCCCGAACGTCCATTGAATAATTTATATTAACATAATTTAGTATACATAAATATTTGTAACGAACAACAATTTTGCAGATCAAAATTAATATTCCCAACATAAATTAATAAACATTCCATTTTAGAATTCCAACGAAATACGTATTCCGCCATTTGCAATTTCCCATTAAAACTATACTGTCATGTGAAATGTATTTTACGTAAATGCCAACACAACGTGATTTCAAAATCATTCAGAACATCAAAGGGATATTACATGCACATGTTTCATCGAATTAATGCGATTCAAGTTTGGTACATGAGTTTATAAATGCACTTTGCAAATACTGACACAAGCTAAAACACAGAAACGCTGTGTCGGGCTATGTTAAATATACTGTGGTATGTGAATTTGTGTGTGTCTAGTTGGAATATGTAAGGTTGAGGTGTTTGATACTATGACGGAATTCACTAAGGTTTTATTCAGTGTTCATTTCGGTCAGTTCGTTTTAGTCGACTATTAAGTAACAGTTGGTAGATCACGACAGAGGCAAAGACGATATTAATTACTCTGTCATCAGGTTGGCCACTAACAACTCGATTTTATACGAGGAGGCAAGCAATCACACCAAGGCCCGCTTGATGACGAGCAGTTACCATAGCCTATGGACGCATGCAACTTGGAATAAAGTAAAAATCTTATTTTGTTAATAGTATATTTTTGAAATATTTGATTAGGTAGTAACAGTTACACGTATACGGTATACGTCGAACTGTTATTATCTATTGAACGGTACGAAATTGGTATATAGTATACCTACGTCATGTTTTTAGTATGCGGTGAAATACAAATTGCTTTATAAATACAAATAATATAATATCTACGATCCACCAACCCGTATTAGCCCTGTATGTGTGGATTAAGGTCTAGACCCGTATCCAGCAGTGGGACATATTTGGTCTGCTATAATTATATAATACCTCTTAATATTCTAGTTAGTAATGTATTTACTATTTGCTTATTCGGTATATTCACAGACTGAGTAACTAATCAACTTACTAAACACATATTATTAATTAATAGCAACGCAGACAGACGCGCTGCCAAATTATGATGTAATACCAATAAGAGAATAACCATTATAATATTATGTTCTATTTAATATATAAATGTTTAGTATATATAGTGTATGTATAACTTTTTCTCGCCTGCTTACATTAACTTTTTTCTATGCTAGCAAGGAGGCAAACAAGCATACGGCCCGCCTGATGGTAAGCAGTTACCGTAAGTAGCCTTTGGACGCCTGCAACACCGGGGAGCAAACACTCAAGTATCGCCGACCTTTTAAAAACCCTTTTTTTAAAGAACCCTATGCCCCATGTCTCTTAGGTAATTTGTAAGAAATCTTTGTATCCGTTCGTCAATTTGAGTTATCACTGAAAATCAGTACTGTGTTGTTTTCACAACATAACATTATGTTGAGTGGTAACCCGGTTGACAAATACCTAATATCTGGAAATTGCCTTGAAGAAATTTCACTTAGCGATAAGGCCGCCCTTTGTACTAGGTAGATTATTGACTGTTTGGTATTTATAAGTAAGCTTTTGTAATTTTATGGTGTACAATAAAGAATTATCTATTTAATATATAAAATGAAAATAAATGTTTTTTTGTTTTTTGTATGGACATACGTTCAATTCTATTACTTATGTGTAGGCTATTATAGATTGGACTACCTGCTCCAATGTTTCCCCACCGCTATGACGCTGATAAAACTGCGAAGAACAAGTACTACTGTAGCTCTACATAAAATATATATTTGAATGTAAAGACAAACCACTAAAACCAATCACTCAGCAACTCATGCATTTAAACGTGTGCCCATAAAACTAGCAAGACGCGGCGAAACGTGAATCGTAAACGGTCTAAATGTTCGTCACCAGATGGTTCGTACTGTTCTGCTGACATGGCGTTACATTGTATCATAGAATAAGGTGTGTTCGGTGAAATAGGGTTAATCGAAAAGTGAGTTTCTTTGTAACAATTATGGATTTTTTTTTATACCACCTAGGCGGTAAACAAGTAAACAGGTCATCTGATGGTTAGTAGCAGTGATGGATGCTTGCAATTCTTGAAGCATAACTTGTATTTTACCGACCCATTTTTTCTATATGGTGGATAAATTAAATTAAATCCTTACTAATATTAAAAATGTGAAAATTTGTAAGAATGGATGGGTGGATGGATAGGTGGATGGATGTTTGTTACTCTTTCACGTAAAAACTACTGAAAGGACCTGGATGAAATTTGGCACAGAGATAGATTATGGTCTGCAATAACACATAGGCTACTTTTTGCAGCGATACCCGACATCCACGCGGGCGGAGCCGCGGGCAACAGCTAGTCCTAAATAAGCACGCTATTAGACCCGTTTTCTATTAAATATTTTTTAGTTTGTTACATTTAGAAATTCTTAAAAGGTAACAAAATATAACAAAACAAAAACAATAACAATATCTCTAATAATAATTTATATATAACATTCATAATTCGCGCTCAGCACAGAATTTATTAGGGGCAAATTAATTTAGCGGCGCTCCCTGTAATCCGGCCACATCTGCGTTCCGCACTTCATAATATCGATATTAAAAATATTCAACATATAATACGAGTATATCAAGTTTAATTTTATAATACATAAATACCTAGTACAAAATATTTACATGTAACAAAGCGTAACGCAAAAGGAAATGGAGAAAATTATATTAGCGACTAGCGGCATGTCCCAGCTTCGTCCAGGTAGACATTAAAAAAAATATCCTAAGTAACCGGCTGCTAATGTAGCTATTTATAGGTGAAAGAATTTTTAAAATCGGTCGAGTAGATTTTAGTTAGATCGTAACAAACAAAAATTCACATATTTTCTTTTTATAATATTAATTTATAAGTTAAGCGTATTATTAGCGGCTTGTCCGACTTCACCAGTTTAACCAATTTTTAACACGTAAGGATTGACTTTTTAAAAATCCCTTCTTAGTGCTGACTTACGTAATTTAATAGCCCTTTGTGTAAAATTTCAAGTATGTAATCGCAGCACACAAACATAGCAAGTTCTCTATTTAAGTAAATAATATTAATTAGTCCAAGATATCGCAGACTATACCTTTCTCACATTCTTTTCTTTTTCACATCTGACACTGACAGAATTGTAGACATTCGGCATCACTTGCTATATCATAAAATAGAATCGAAAAATAGTCAATAAACATGGGTATAGGCTATGTTAGCACCTTAACAAAAACACATAGCAATATGCACTGAGGCATAATATTGCCATGTACAAAAAAAAACAAGAATCATTAATGATTGACATATCATTGCCATGTATTATACGTTCAATTACTCGATTTTCAGTTGAATAAGTCAAATATTTTTTTGTTAGTATATTCTCTTGCCACACGGGGCAAAAATTTGTGTGATCCATAAATGTTTGTTTCGAATCTAGATGAGCTTATAATAGGCACGAGTCTCCTCTCCTCTATCAAGAGAGATAGGGTTTAGGCCTTAATTCACACACGCTGGCCTAATGCGGGTTGGTGAATCAGACATGTCTTTAGAATTTTTTCTAAGACACGTGGGTTTCCTCACGATGTTTTCCTTCACCGTTAGCAGATGGCAAATCTTTGATTAGTACGTATAAACTCCACATAGTGAAATTTACATTGGAACTGCCACCCGGGATCGAACTCGCACCTCTTGCGTGTAAGTCGGTTCCTTTCCCACCACCACCGCTTTTGTTTTAGGTGAGCTTTGTGTCCGCGAATTGCACGTTTGTAAAGTCCCACGCGACACAAAGCTTGTTCCCTAGAGCGGGAGTTGATTAAAATAAATAAATACATGTACAACCTATGACTATTTAATATACAGCCCGTCTGATGAAATACAGTTACCGCAGCTCATGAATGTTTACTATACACATAGAACGAATTTCCTCAACCATTATACCGAATTACCGACAACTCGATCGTATTTGCTTCTAAATTAATCTATAATCATATCTATCTCAGATATAGGCCTACGAATATACTTCCACAATTACCCATATAAAATAGGTTAGAGGGAAAGTCTTTTCGTATTTTGTAAGGATAAAGTTGTAATGAAATCTCTTTGGTTGTATGTAACTGGCTGGTATAATTTTAAAAATGGAAGCAAAAATATAAAAAGCTACGTGTTGCCCGCAATTTTTAAATTGTTTTTCTATAAACGAAATTAAAAAATGTTTCTGTTTAATAAATTAGTGAGTCATAGCTAGCTATAAGTAGTAAGTTTTTTTTTTTTTATACTACCAAGGTGGCATATAAGCATACGGCCCGCCTGATGGTAAGCAGTTACCGTAGCCTATGGACGTTTGCAACACCAGGGGTGTTACTCACGCGTTGCCGACCCTTTAAAAAGCTTATAACTCCTTTCTTGAAGAACCCCATGCTATAGTCGTATGTAAGTAGTTTATTATTGTTACTAACGTAGATATAAGTGAAATTGTTACTAACATAATGAGTCCTGGTTACTTAATAAATAAATTTTATTATTATTAAGGAAAAAAACTAAAAAAAGTTACTCAATCTATTGCAGAAAACTGCATTAAAATCTGTTGCGTATTTAAAATATATAAACGTAGAGACAGCGGGAGCGAAATTTACACTATGTATATATATAGATAGATAGACATTATACGAGCAAAACCACAGAACACAGCTAGTATAAAACATGTATCTATTGGTATTAGGTACATACATTGCCAATATCCGGGATTTCCCCAACTATTACATTCGTAATGGTTCAATAATTGTATTATGGTCGAACATCGTTATATCAATTTACTGACAAATAGAACTGTTAATACGTTTGTGTGTGTGTGTGTGTGTGTCCGCTCTTCGAAGGTTGATTACAGGAATCAATATGTTGTTTATGTATAAGGAAATGTTTGGCATATAATGTGTCAAAGTGTAACAAGAATAGTATATGTAGAGACGCTAGCGTTGCGTGCACCAAAAGATAGAATGTTTGTTAGTTATTTTTATGCTACTTGGTTGGTAAACAAGGATACGGCCTGCCTGATGTTAAGCGGTTACCGTAGCCTATGGACGCTTGCAATTTATTTAAAGAAAAGTTTTACATAATTATTTACAATATTATTTCTCGCCAAACGTTTATGTTTAATGGCGAGAAATAATGTTCTCGCGCTCGTTAATCTTACCCTTAATATTTACCTTAACCTTATACTAAATAAAATAATAACTGATAAAACTAATATACTAACTACTTATATACTGCGGATTTGTCTCTCGATGGCAGCAGCCGTTATGATATTTATCAGCCAGGTTGTTCATTTTCGAGACACAAATCCCTCAGTCTTACCTTTAACCTGCCTATACTTAATTTAGGCTCCTCTCTAAGTATACCCATTTTATTAAATACTTTTGGTACAATATATTCTTTCCCCATAATAATTAGTCACCTTTGGTTTTATTAATCTATTTTCTCTAACACTTCTTGTATTATATTTATTATTGACAAATATTTTATAGTCTTCACTGTAGTAGTGTTCTAAACCTATCAAATACTCAACTTTCTTATCTACTGGCAAAATTTTACATATAGGAAATAGTTTTTCATAATCTTTATTACATTTTTTCTTAACTTTATAACTAACTAAAAACTTAATCAATCTAATCTGTAAATTCTTTATATCTTTTAGGTGTGTTGCTGATCCATTTTTTTACACCAGGGCTTTCAAATGGAGAATCACTAGGATTGTTAAATGTTTATTTCAAAACGCATCCCTAAATGAGCGCTGGATACCTGCACTCACACTGCTGTGTGTAGTTATTTGGCTGTGGTCTTCTGTAAGGTGGAGGTCCTTCTCCAGTCGGGTTTGTTCGCTAGTATGGTGCCCAGCTCTTTTTAAACTAACTATTTCGAGCACTAGTATTTATAATGATATGATTTGGCTGGACGGATGGCTGAGTGGCTAAATGTTTACATTACGTGTGGGAATCGAACTTACAACACGACAGGTCAGGACACTGTCTCACTGCCCCACTTAAGCAAAAGAAATCAGCATGGTTGATTTCTTTTGCTTAAGTCAAATTAAATATTATAGTACTAGCATTCTAGAATTAAATAGTACTAAACTTTAAAACTTTCATTCGCCATCTTTTTATTTGCCATAAACGTTGAAAAGTCAACGGGATATTTAATTAAGGACGCCGTTGGAATAGTCAAGACATTACCTAACATCGCCGTCGTGTCGCTAGTCAGATGTGCACAGCGGCAAATTGTTTTGTTTTATTATCAACAGTTATCACGTGATAAAACTGAGATATTTATAGATACTTGTTGTATATAAGAGTCTCGTTTTGTTTATGTTATATTAATTAATTATAGAACCTTTCTGCCCCAATGTCCATTAGGGCAGAAAGGTTCTAGAGTGGCGACCACGAACTGGCAGACGCAGCGTGGGCCTCCAACAAGGTGGACCGACGACCTGGTAAAGATTGCGGGCAACCGATGGACAAGGTCAGCTCATGACCGAACGATGTGGAAAACCTTGGGGGAGGCCTATGTCCAGCAGTGGACATATTACGGATGGAATTAATTATAGAGCACAACTATCTGCGCTAAGATTTGCTTTTTGTAAGTTTAATGTTTATAGTTACTATCAGGAAATGTCATTTTAAATCCCTGGTGTAAATAAAATGAGTCGGCAACACGCAAGTCCATAGGCTACGGTAACCGCTTAACATCAGGCCTTATGCTTGTTCGCCATCCAAGAAGTATAAAAACGTATGTCTTTTAGTAGCCAGTAAAAATCTTGAACAGAAGTGGGCGTAGTTCGCCAATATTTGGTCCAATTGCAAGGTGTATATAGTTCGACAGACATCAACCAATGACGCGAATAATTCAATCCTGTGATTGGTTGGTATCGCGAACTACCCCCGCGCCCCGCACATACCACCAAAGAGACCTAAAAACGCTTCATTTACAGATTTTCCCTTTTTTTTAAGTGATGCCGACCTAAAAATTTACATGTCATCATTTTTTGAGTGAACAACACGTGGGTGGGTTTTCATATGATATACTAGCTGTTGCCCGCGGCTCCGCCCGCGTGGATGTCGGTTATCGCTGTAAAAAGTAGCCTATGTGTTATTCCAGACCATAAACTATCTCTGTGCCAAATTTCATCCAGATCCGTTCAGTAGTTTTTACGTGAAAGAGTAACAAAATCCATCCATTCATCCATACTCACAAACTTTCGCGTTTATAATATTAGTAGGATGATAACCTGGGTATAGGAAAATGTTTCTTTAAAAGCTCATCCCTAAATGAGCATGCAACAAATATTCTTCTTCTGTAAGGTGGAGACCCTTTCCAAGTCTGGCTTGCTCGACTACATTTTAAGAGATTTAGAGCACCATACGAGCGAGCAAGCGTTTTACCCAAGACACGCAGGAAAAGTAACCTCTTAAAACGAGAAGAGTTTGCCAAAATATGTAAAGGTTTATACCGAGGACGTTTAAGTACGTATTACCATATAATGTTATGAGGGGCACTCATAGAACCTTTTACTTAAATTGGCCTACTAGTTAACGTTGGCATTTGACCAAGACCACTACTGTATAAGTGTGGCCGCACACGGGACACACGCGATGACCACAAAACGCCGCCACCTGAAAGTAAATCTCAGTAGTCTATTTCTATAAGTGTAAAATTATTCACTCCTCAGAAAAAAAATAAACTCCGTCGCGTACGAATCAGTAAGAAAGAGCGTAGTGTTGCCAACAATTTTTAATAACATCAACCATAGAAAATAAATCTAGGTAATTCGTAGTAAATTAATTAAATATATAGAATACCAGGGGACGCCCGCGACTTGGTCCCCGTGGTAAATCGGACTATTTCCCCCGATTTTGCAACAAACGAGTATACTGCTTTGCTCCTATTGGTCATAGCGTACTGTTATATAGCCTATAGACTTCCTGGATAATTGCACTATTCAACAAAAAATTTTTGTAATAGAACCAGTACTTGCCGAGATTAGCGCGTTCAACCGAACAAACAAACTCTGCAGGTTTTTTTTTTTTTTTTTTTTATAAAAAGACAACTCCCGCACTAGAGAACAAGCTCTGTGTCGCGGGGGACTTTACAAACATACAATTAACGGACACAAATTACACCCAGACTCAGAACAATTCTTTGTGGGTCACACAAAGTTTTATCCTGTGTGGGAATCGAACCCACAACCTCGTGCACAGCAGGCGCATATTTATGATAGAAAGTGTGCCAGACGAACAGTTTAGTGTGTCGCGAAATAAATACAGTTGTAGGCTACATATACCTAAGTGTTCTTTGTCGGTACAGAATAGGTTATCTGATGGAATGTTTTTGTTTATATATGTCTTTGGAACATATGAGATAATGTTTTATATCAGCAGGCTTACCATGGAATCCAATACCAATCTCAATCCCGTTCCAATACCGTTCCAATCCCGAACCAGTTTCAATCGTACAGGCCAATGAATTCGTTTGAAATTTGACATTAGCTCGATCCTAATAACATTTGGTACTCTTGACGCGATTTTGACATTACAGATCAAGTTTGGAATCGAGTCTGGGATCGACATTATACGATTACAAAAAGCTAACTTTTTTGGGATCGAGTAAACTCAATCCCAAAAATTACTCACAATAATAAATTATTTTGTGTGATTTATTAAGAGATTGTCATCAATAATTGCACGTTTAGCACTTATATATAATATTTTGGATAATGCGCATGCATTGAATGTGTGACAAAGGCAGAATTTAAACCCAATGGTGCATTATGCCGACAACGCGTTTTCTAAAACGATGACAATAAATAATAGAAAACAATAAAACATTATCTAATACTTAATAGAGAATTTCGACGTAATAAGAACTTTTGATACTACATTATATACTAATATGTAATTATATATTGGAGTTGCTAACTTATTTTCTCTGATTTATGAATTTATTACTAGCGAGTGTGGTGTGTGCTGAAGTAATGAAAGTTTTCGTATTACGATATTTCATAAGATAGGTAATCATTTAAATTGTGTGGTGTAAAATGCATCTATTATGTAGTATTTATTATGTATGCCCACCGGGCAACGGAGATGGCTGTACAGGGCCGCAGTGTGTGAATTTGTGTGAAATATATTTTAATTTGTAGGTTTAGGCTAATTGTACACTGTTACCAAATTCCACAGAAATATATAAAATGGTTTTCTTTAAAAACAAACTTCATATAGCGGCCCTGTACAGCTATCTCCGTTGCTGCGTGTATCTACCTACATTAGTGCATAAGGTAACTAAAGTATTTAATTTGATAAGGACAAATAAGTCGTACTGTCTTATAAGCTTTCCGAACTCCACCTAGTTTGTATTTTTTTTTAAAACATAAAAATGGTTAGGTATGGAAAGCTATTCGTATAATATAGACATTTGCCGTCGCTGACTATTTTGTAGTTCTAATAAAGAGAAACATGTCCATCATACATTATTATGTTAAATTAAAAATAAGACAGCACTTTCTATGAAACCTTGGGCTTGATTTGTTCCGACATCATTATGAACAATCATCGTTATATTTCAACAAATTAACACAAAACGTCTATGTATCATTTAAAATAACATAAAAAACTATATCTACGTCTTCTATACTTATAAAAGTAAGATATAGTCCCTAAAATACATTAAAAATATAGGTATTGTATTGTATTGGCTATTGTTTGTTGACAAGTTGAAGTAGCGGGAACTTTTTTTTAATGGAGGGTTGCCATTGTAATCATATAATTTATAAAATGTATTTATTTATTAATTAAATATAAATATTTAACCAGCTGAAATATATGCGAAATATACTTTTAATGGTAATTCATGCTATAATAAATATGAAAAGTAATAATTAATAAATATTTCACTTTATTTAATAATATTTTATTTGTTAGTTTATTTTTTTTATTTGTATGGCAGCCCAGTATAGTCGATCGTGAACTCGATCCCAATTTCAATTACGATCGTGTTCAAGAGTGCCAATTTTATCACACACAGCTCGCAGTACAAAATTACATTCTAATTTCAATTTTTAAACGGAATCGAGTGTCCAGGGTAGACCCGCAGATCTTGTTAATAGAAATGTTTGTAATAATATTCGAGTTATTATGTTTGAATGAAGCTTATCGAAAAAGGCGTAAAATGAATAGCCTGTCCAACTAGGAAAGGACTTTCACCTAACAGAAGACTACAGCCAAATTACATTACTACACAAAGTGGTATAGTTATGTTTCTGCACTTATTATTTTTTGCGAGAAACGTTTTCCCAATAAGGGTAATTTTTTCAAAAAAAAACTTTTGCATATTTAGATGTTCCAAAGTATGTTCCACCAAATTGTGAAGACACCAGCTTTAATATATTATAAATAAGAGTTAAGTGTCCTATATACCCCTCATAAACCATTTCAAAAATAATGTAAAACATGCATTTTACATTATTTTCCAAAAATTTCTCGTAATATGTATTCAATAGTTAGTATTCCTTTTAGTAAATATGATTTTTTCAGTTTAACATATACTTTTATAAGGCTTCTCCGAATTATGTTTTTGCGCTCTCCTGTAAAAAATTCAGACAACTCCTGCTCTATAGAACAAGCTCTGTGTCGCGGAGGACTTTACAAACATACAATTAACGGACAAAAATGATACCTAGACTTAGAACAACACTTCGTGGGTCACACAAAGTTTTGTCCTGTGTAGGAATCGAACCCACAACTTCGTGCACAGCAGGCGCATACTGGGGCCACCAAGGCAGTCTGTTTATAATTGTCCCAATATATTATTGATAACCTATTATATTTAAAATTCAATGTCAATTAAAAGCGACAACATATTTAACAGAATCCTGAAATAGTTCATAAAAAAGTCATCAAGAATACATACAAAATAATCTCGATAAATGTATTAGTGTCGTAACAATAAGGCAGCGTGTACACAAGCACCAACACGTCGAGACGTCAGTAATGAGCCCAGCTAGTTGTGACACGGTGACGAGGGTGCCGATTGTCGTGCACTCGACACAGCTACGCGTTTAGCGATACGAATACGCATCATGTAAATCGATAAATTAATTCAGAACTCTGGTGATTATAGTATGGGGTTCGTTAAGAAAAGGTTTTTACAGGATCTGCATATCGCTAGTTATACCTATGTTATTGCAAGTCTCTATAGGCTACAATAACTACTTACTGTCATGTGGGCCGTTTTCTTGTTTGTCACCATGAAGGTATGTAAAAAGAAAGGATACAGGTCTCATACACAAAAAAGTCATCAAGAATACATACAAAATAATCTCGATAAATGTATTAGTGTCGTAACAATAAGGCAGCGTGTACACAAGCAGCAACACGTCGAGACGTCAGTAATGAGCCCAGCTAGTTGTGACACTTGTGACACGGTGACGAGGGTGACGATAGTCGTGCACTCGACACAGCTACGCGTTGAGCGATACGAATACGCATCATGTAAATCAGCAAATTAATGTATAAGTATTTTGTAATAGGTCGCCCACGACTTCATCCGCGTGTTAATTTTGAGTATTTTTCCCGATTTTGCAACATATCTCACTACTGCTCCGCTCCTATTGATCATAGCGTGATGTTATATAGCCTATATATAGCCTTTCTCGATAGATCTCATAATACAAGCATTATTTTGCTTAAAATTAGGTCACAAACACAATGTAAAAATTAATTTGTAACTAATTGTGACAATAAAATATTTGTATTTGTATTCCTGGAGAAATGCACTATTCAACAAAAAAAGATTTTTTCTAATGGAACCAGTACTTGAGTGAGATTAGCGCGTTCAACCAAACAAACAAACAAACTCTTCAGCTTTATAATATTAGTATAGATACCCAGGTCAGCAAATAAAAATACAGTTTGTGTGATGGTAAGCTGTAACTTATACCACACTAGCTGTTGCCCGCGGCTCCACCCGCGTGGAAGTCACGATAAAAAGTAACCAATGTGCTACTCCAGAGTATAATAATAATATCGTTTTAAATAACGCGAAGTCGATGCATTAGAAATCATGACCTTCAATTGGTCAAAACTGCATAACAGATGATTATTTCTTTAATCGTGTCAGCGGAAATAGCATATATCTCGATAGTTTCCATTCAGGATATCCCATCGATTCTAGGCTTATCTTATGCTTCCAGTTCCCTAGCAGGACTTCCGATGAGCATTTAATTTGTCCTCATTACGATAACACATGCAATTTGCTATAAAAATACACGAGAAAAAACGATAGGCTACGATAATTGCTTGCCATCAAGTGAGCTGTGTGCTTGTTTGCCATCTGAGTACTATATAAATATAGGCACAATTCAATAAACGACCTTGACCTTTCACCTTAATGACCTTTGCGTAATGATGACTTAAATTATCTAGTATTTATTTTGTTTTCGTAGGGGTTAATTTTAACTCGCTGACAATGTAGCTTGCTAAAAGTGAAAGAATTATTAGATGAGTGATTGAAATAAGTACAGTGAAAAAAAAATCTGCACTCCGGGAGTGCCGACAGAAGTGAAAACACTAGGCAAAACAGTTGTTATAAATTTTATAGTATCAATATATTTTTTTTTTATTATCTAGACGCGTTCGAGGTCTGCTATATGTACCTACATGCATATATTCGCCTCTTTGCTATAAATAACGTGACAGTCAAAAAAAGATATTTCGGATATGCATCTCGTAACTGTGTCGCGAATTTATTTCATTTAAAAATATGCGTACCATGCTAAAAGAAGTTTTCACTTCAAAATATTTTACAATTTCAATATTTGCTTTATAACCTATTTCTCGGTCGTCAATTTGCGCATGTGCCCGCGCCCGTCCGTTTGTCTCTGCGTCCAATGAGAGAGCGGGATCGCGCAGGTCACGTGAGGGCACGCGCAAGGTCGCCTGCGCCGGCGCACCGCAGACTGCAGTATGCATCATACTCGCTGCACGTGGCAACGAGCACGTAGATACTATCACGAAAGGACATAAGGGACATTGCAATAGCAAGCAAAATTAACACTTATAACTGAGACTTTTAGAAGTATAAGAGCAATTTACATTGCTAACAGTAATGGTCAATTTTGCTTGCAGGTAAAATGTTAACCTTCATTACGGCTAGAATTACTATTGACTTATCTATTATATGCAAAACATGTACATATTTGTTTAAGTAGAGTCTTTTTTTTAACAGAAATTAGTATGAAAAGGAATTAATCATAATTATAATTTTAGCATTTTAATTGTTGGATAAATCCTTGAATGTATTAAACTAAATATACGTCGTTTTTTACCAAAGTGAGCAGTTACCGTAGTTTACTACTGCAATGCCAGGGCTGGGATAGGTATCACTCGCGTGATGCCAACCCTTAAAGTAATAAATTCAGGTTTTTATGCCGAGAATATTCGTGACAAAACCCTGATAAATCATAATAATATAAGTATTATCTTGATCAGTTAAAAAAAAATACTATTATCACAAGTCAAAAATCAATTTGCATTAAAAAAAAAGATTGTTTACAATATTAGTTAAACATAAACACCGGTAACAAAGATAACAATGTGACACCAATTGAGTAAACATTTGTTCGTATAAAATGAAATCTGAACGCAAGCGCATGACGTGTCACGTTGACTCGAGGTCGGCGTATGCGCGCGCATTGTATAAATTAATAGTTAGTATAGAAACTGAGCTGTAATATTAAATTAAATACCAACCACGCAGCGTTGATTTATTCAGCGTACGAGTGGCTACGATGCGGGAAGGACGCTCATCAGCATTGCATTGGTTTTTCAACTTGTATTGGTATATTAATTTCGCTGCAATTTTATATAATAATAAAAATAGTAGGTATTCATTTATTATTATGATTCGTCCACAGCAAAAGTATTACACATATTCCAAATTTTAACCACGCTGGTTAGTCAATAATTGGCAAATGTATCAACATTTGCCAATTTTTTTTTTAAATAAAAGACAACTCCCGCACAAGAGAACAAGCTCTGTGTCGCGGGGGACTTTACAAACATACAATTAACGGACACAAATTACACCAAGACTCAGAACAATTCTTTGTGGGTCACACAAAGTTTTATCCTGTGTGGGAATCGAACCCACAACCTCGTGCACAGCAGGCGCATACTGCGGCCACTGGACCACCGAGGCAGTCTAATTATTATAGATTAACCAGCGTGGTTCTTAAAAGGCGACAACAAAAAGACAAAGACATATCTATAATATGAAAAAAGTTAAACTATGTAAAGATATAAAGTTATACCTATATTAAAATAATTAGGTATACGAGTATACTGCACTGTAACAACCTTTCGTATTTAGAGTTATATTATCAGAGATTCGCTACTACCTACTCTTTACATGTCAGCGCGCGCGCCGAGGACGCGACACCCAGCGCATGCGCCAATGCACTGAATGCAAATAAAAGTATAATGCGCGCATAAAATTAACTCAAATACATTGCTGCTTACAATTTATTTGTAATAAAAATCATGAAGAAACTGTGTCAATAAAGACGTAAATTATCAACGCCATCTGGTGATTATATAAAGAATCTTTTTAATATGATACTACGATCGGACAGTTACCGTAGCCTACAATATAGCTCCGTTACTCTTCCTCGCTCGAAATACTCATGTTTAACAAGTGTCAGAAAAGATGAGATGAGAATGGGAAACTCTACTAATGGGAAATTGTACTCCCGCACATTGACAATGTGCGGGAGTACAATTTCCCATTCTCATTTATTCCGTTACCGTTTTTCTTTTCTCAGTTATCCATAGCATAAAACTTTTGCTGTTTCAAGATGGTGGGTGGTAAGACAACGGGGAATTTTACTTATGGAGCGTCACTATACCACTATGATTTGTGCCTGTAGTCTTCTGTAAGGTGGAGGTCCTCCCTAAGATAGGCTAGCTTCTGGCTCCCGTTTTTATTTAAGAATTTAATTGAATAAGCTTTTTACAGTCCTCTTGCGCTGACAGTACCGCGTCTAAATCTTAAAGGCGAACTAAGACAGACTCTGCGGTCACCTCTCCAATTACTAAACAATATGAACACCTCGCTTAACCGCAACGACACAGTGTTAACGACACATATGTATGTAATAAGGTTACATTACTTAAAAAGTTTCAATTCTTATTTTTATTGCCTTGGGATTGCCCGTTCGGATACTCTATATAGTCTATATACACTGCATAGGTTTGGATTAAATTTGGCGCATAGATCTGTAAAAGCCTAGGGATATTTAGGTTCTCTATTTAGCACATCATAGTTTTTTTTTAATTTACTAATATTTACCGGCACTAGGGAACAAACTCTGTGGCGCAGGAGATAATATGAAATATTAACTACATGGTTGGTTCGTGGTTACCTCGCCATTTACTACCGCGCGGTGTGTTGTGGGATTGATCAAAAAATTGTGAGATACATAAATGGTTGTCCCAAGTCTACATGTTCTTTGTGTCCGTTAATTTTATGTTTGTAAAGTCCCCTCATCACAGGGCTTGTCCCCTTGTCGGTGTAAGAAAATTGTAGTAAATTCATTAAGTAATACATCTTATTAGAAAGGAAAATACATATGTGACTTGTGTATTGAATTATTTCTACCAGTTGACTCATTGGTTGTGAGCTACGTGCACAAGGCCGTGTAACACAAAAGTAGCTGCATACACTGTTTTATTATATAAATAAAAATTTAAGAAATGACAGATTAAAATAAAAATAGATATTGTTTTACTACGAATGGAACTCACATTCTTTTCACTTGTATATTATATTATACTAATAACTTGTATATATACCACTAATGTGACAAATTATAATATGTGGCACATTTTGCTCATTCGATCCACCCACCAACATTGGGCCAGAAGGCATAAAAGACCTAAATATTTTAAAAGCTTTAGAGGTTTAGGTCTTTTTTAGTATCATCTGTATTAAGAAAGATATTTTTGTAAATGAATAAGATATAAATTCATCCCAATACTCTGGATCCCAATAATTTTCTTTGCGAATAATTCAACCCACGTCATTTGTATTCGTAATAAATAGCCTTAAAAATATTTTTTTAAATTAAACGTCTTTCTTTGTTATCGTTTTTTAACTCCCGCACTAAGAAACCAGCTCTGTGTCGCAGGATACTTTACAAACACACGGACAAAAATTACACCCAGGCTCGGGACAAACATTTGTGAATCACATAAATTTTGTCCCGTATGGGAATTGAAGCGTCCGGCTTAGCAGTCAGGATAACTAACCACTGGACCAACAGGCTAGTCAAATATTTGATACTCATTAACATAAGATAACAAGACTGTTATTCTTATGACTACAGCTTCCTTTTTTTTATTGGATATTTTCGTCTGTAAATAATAATATATAGTAAAGATTAGCCAGTTCATATAAAAAAATAGCAAAAACATATTATAGGTATGCAAAATTCTTTATCTGACCTTTGATAACAGAAGTACTATCAGAGGTCAGATAAAGAATTTAAAATACCTAAAAATTACGTCGGACTTCGATCGAGTATCGCTCGAAAAAAACTCATATTTTCACACATAATTGGTAAAAATACACGATAATGACGTTATTGAGGTGAATACAAGGTGAGTTTGACTATCGTAGTATCGTTCAATGTCAATGTCAAGAACATTTGACGTATGTACAAAACATGTATACAAAAATGTCTGTTGTATTATATCATTATTTTTATCGGCATGATAACAAAGATAATACATATACATAATACAATTATTGATGTTTATGTAATAATATTTTTGTATCACGTGGTAAGATGCATGTGTATATCTTAGTTCATTGTATCCTACTAATATTATAAACGCGAAAATTTGTGAGGTTGGATGTTTGTTAGACCTTCACGCAAAAACTACTGGACAGATTTTGATAAAACTTTGCAATGTTATAGCTTATACATCAGATTAGCATATAGGCTATATTTTATTTAAAAAAAACAACATTCTCGCACGCGAATATAAGCAAATCGATTTTCTTTCCTAACGTAACACAAAATAACATCATGCCCTTTCCCTCGAATGGGATAGGCAGACATGACACCAACGTTTCAGATGTTAGTTTCCATGTATTAAGAAGCAAGTCTATTGCTTTCCACAACTTCGAACTTTGAGCTACGACAACTAAAAATCTTTATCGAGTGGTTAGTGGCCAATTTGAGGACTAGAGACTAGAAGGTCTCTCTTCCATAGGTTGGACGCGCCCTTGGTTGCTTAACCCGGTAATCATTTACCGACCTGACCATTAGTGCCAGAAGAAAGAAGAAGAACTTATTGCTTATAGTTGTTTTTGTAAGTAACGGCAGTGCCGAATATTTGTGTATTCTCAATTTTGATAGCTTTATTACACACATTTTCAATTAGTTCCAAATCTTGTTGCTTACCAGCTTTATTGTACACCACGCAAATATAGTACCTATGACATTGTAATAGAGACCTTACGCGGTATCCAATGCGGTATTACAACATCCATTTTTTAAGCTAACATTGCATGGCGATGATAAAAAAAAAGTTATTGACATTCCATTTGATAAAATGACGAATCGGCCGATTTGCTAGCACGAATTCGTTCAGAAACATGTTACAATCATTGAATACAGTATAACTTACAGTTGTTGAGTTAATTGAACACGAAATAGAATAAAGTCAACACAGGGTTTTAATTAAAAAAACAGTTACCTAACACTTTTGCAGGTAAACACATTATATAATAGCTTAAAATACATACTCGTACAGTCTAAAATTCTTTGAGATATTATTTAAAATAACTGCCATAGTTCATAGCTGAACAGCAAGTTCGCTTTATAGAAATCGCTTCGGAGAGTCACTAGAGGATCCGAGCACGAGTGGAGCTAAAATTCAGGTAACATGGACGGAACCTCGAGCACGCTGCACTTTCAGAGCATTTGGTTGGCGCTCGGAAGCGCTGATTCCTTTGTTGTACGTACATTGTTCACGGAAGACAATTTAAAAAAGCAAATGAATTTGACACAAGACTTTAATTTTATCACTAAAAATAAAATTTTTAGAAAAAAAAACCGTCTTCTGAAAGCTAAAAATAACAGATTGAAGTCGGTGCTAAGTTCATCCTATCACCTAATATTCAGCTTGGCACCGACTTCAATCTGTATTTGGTTATTTTTAGCTTTTTGAAGTCGGTTTTTTTAATTTTTTTATTATACAGCGGTTACATACAAGTGTACGACCCAATGGATGCTAAGCAGTAATCGTAGCATATGGACATTGTATCGAATTAGCTAACTGAAATTTTATAAACTGTGAAACTATTCCAAAATATAAAGAACACAATTGATATATAAATCAATTTTACGACTCCGTTTGCAATTAAAAAACATATTTACATTCCGCCACGCTCGCACACGTCACTCTGGATGACATTTCACTCATCCGATGATGACAGTGACGCGTTTGATGTCGCTCATAATGAAAACTAATGGTGTTCAAAACAGCTGTTATCTATATGTCATGTCAAGGTAATGTTGCGTAATTGTTTACCTGCATTGAGTTACGTAACTAAAAGGAAAAATGTTACATTTTGTTACAGCAAGTCAGTTACACTTCAGTAATAGACTTTTTTTTAAATAATTTGTAACATTGACTCATCGCGATACTTTCAGCATCGCCGTACCATGACGTTCTTAAGCGAAGCGAATTATTTTTGAAATTTGTAAAATAACAAATAAAAAAGTAGCTTCAAATTGTCATTGATTAAAATTTGAATTAAAGTTGGACAACACGGCCAGCCTTATTTATTTATTTATTTAAATCTTTATGCACATAATGTACAATGGAGGGCTTAATGCCAAAGGCATTCTCTACCAGCCAACCTTAGGGTGATGCAGAGATAAACGAAGTAGGTGCCAAATTATATTACAATAAATAGAAAATTTAATTAAAATAAATAGAATATCATCAAATAATATTTATATAAATACAATTATACAAACTACATATACAACTAAATACTTATCTATAAATAAATACATACTTATACATATATGTATACTATATATACAATACTATGTAGGTATACCATATTACTGATGTGAAGATTCTGCCAGTCTATTCCTTATGCAAGTTGGTGGAACAGACATGTCTCAAGATTATATTCTAAAACCTGAGCTTCCTTCTGTTTACCATAGCGTTAGCAAATGATAAATCATTTAATTAGTACGTATGATTTTCACAAAGAGACATTTTTTTTTATACTACCAAGGTGACAAACAAGCATACGGCCCGCCTGATGGTAAGCAGTTACCGTAGCCTATGGACGTTTGCAACACCAGGGGTGTCACTCACGCGTTGCCGACCCTTTAAAAACCTTATAACTCCTTTCTTGAAGAACCCCATGCTATAGTCTTTTGGAAAAACCTCGGCAGGGAGCTCATTCCACAGCCTAATCGTACGTGGTAAGAAATTCCTCTGGAATCTTACGGTACGGCAAGTTAGAGGTGCAAGGATGTGAGGATGAACTCCCTGTCGGTGGCGAGAGGTGCGTTGATAAAATATTACTTCAAAATTTCTTGCTAAAGAGTAACGTTGGTGTAATTTCCAAATATAAAGTCAGTATGATGAATTGCACGACCAGGGATCCTATTAGCCTTCAGCCATCAAACGACTTTAACGACCGCATGGGAACATATACACCTGACACTGGTTTTTTTAGACCAGCAAAGGGAAAATGTAAGCGAATACTGCATGTTAATAAAAACTCTAACTGTATGGCAGTAAAGTTAACATTAGAATAGAAATAAAACATTGTGCTGCTACTTTGAAAGCATGGGCATACCCAATGGTTTGATGGTCTAGTGGTTAGTGACCTTGACTGCTACGCCGAAAGTCGTGGGTTCGATTTCCACACGGGACAAATCTTTATGTCATCCATAAATGTTTGTTTTGAGTATGAGTATTATTTTTGCCCGAGAATTGTATGTTTGTAAATTTCCCCGCGACACAGGGCTTGTTCCCTAGCGCGGGAGTTGTCTTTATAAATAAAAAAAAACTGGATTAGGTGGGGGAAAATCAGTGATTTCCTATTCCTTCTCAAGCGAAAGACGTCAACTATTGGTCATAGACCGGATTTTCAGAGCATTCGGTTCTTCCGAGAACTGAAACTGATCTTCCCTTCTAGACAAGTGGCATAAACGGTAGTCGGAACGAATAGAAAAGAAAAAAATGTAAAGGGTTTGGCGTAACTTTACGCCATGATGTCGTACATTTATGTCAAATCCTTTTGCTTTCTATTCTATTCGATTCAACTACAGTTTATGTCATTTGTCTACAGCGGCTTGTCTACTCGCAACCTTAACCAGGTCGGTCTACCTTGGAGGCCTATTCAGGCTGCGTCTTTCAGTTCGTAAATTATTGTAGAATACATTATATACAGAACAGTTCAACTTAAGTCAATTATCACCTTTTTAACAGCGCATGAACCTGTATTTGCGCACTCATCTGCAGACTACCATGTCTTGTGCAGTAAGTTATTAGTACCTTCTTCTGCTCCTAAGATTGTGTAATTTGTTTACATGACAACACAAACATGTGACGTAAGATATCACGCGAATAACTGCAGTATTATAGAAGATTGCACACAATAACCAATAAACAAACAAATATATCTTGATTAGTGAAAGTTGATAATGATATCTGATAGCTAAGTACTTGTTGATAGTTTGAGACATACTGTTACTAAGTCGGATTGTTGTGTGTAAATCTAGAAGTTGTTTCTTATGGCGGATATCGATATCTGGCTCGCGAGCCTCAGACGCGTTTGCCTCGCGACTTCTGTGGAATTCTGTGGTCCATCCTCACGAAGGAACTCATCGGGTACTCGCATCGAGCAGCCAGTTATAGTATATTTCACATAGCATGGGACAGTACCCATGCATGACGTTTGAAGACGACGATTTGACATTTGAAAATAAATATCAAAGAAAATGCAAGACGATTAAATGAAAACCTATCGATTGAATATTCTAGGCTCTTGATCATTCAGTCAGACAACGTTCAAATGGCTCGCGAGGCAAACGCGTCTGAAGCTCGCGCGGCATTCCTCGCGAGGCAGATGTCGACATCCGCCATAAGAAACAACTTCTATTTCACATAGCATGGGCACTATGACGTTTAACATTTAATGAGGATGAAAGAAAATTGTTGAATTAGTCACTAACCAATAGGTCTATTGTAGTACAAAATAATTGAAGAGAGGTAGGGCACCATACTAGCGAGCAAGCCCGACTGGGGAAGGACCTCCACCTTACAGAAGACCACAGCCAAATGACTACACACAGCGGTGTAGTTGTGTTCCTGTGTGTGAGTACAGGTCTCCAGCGCTCATTTAGGAATGCGTTTTGAAAGATACGTATTCCTATCCCAGGGTTACTTCCATCTTAAAGCCCTGGTGTAAAAAAATGGGTTGGCAACACGCAAGTGATACCTCTGGTAATGCAAGCGTCTATAGGCTACGGATACTGCTTAACATCAGGCGGGCCGTATGCTTGTTTGCCACCCAAGTAGTATAAAAAAAATGAATAACAAGCAGTGAAGAAATATAAGATATTCTTATAACAGTGAGTGATGTTTGAACGAGACAAAAAGGCGACAAGGCCGAGCGATGACGCAGCGTCACGGTACCGCGGTGCAAGAGTCCACCGCGACGCGCTCCGCCTCGCTACACATAGTAAGGTTTCTGCTTAGCGACTGCAACTGTGACTTACGTCACTCACTATACTATTAGCGTGTCTTTTAGTTCACTTGTAATCCTTACTAATATTATAAACGCGAAAGTTTGTAAAAATGAATGTATGGATGTTTGTTACTCTTTCACGCAAAAACTACAGAACGGATCTGGATGATGGCACAGAGATAGATTATAGTCTGGAAAAGCATATAGGCTACTTTTTATCGAAATAATAGTGTAGAAGTGCGCAAACATACACTTTTTCACACGCACTCTCATAGTCCGATGGGACGGTAATCACACGCTACCGGAGAGAAATGACACCAAAAACTCAGCTGTTGTCTTTAAAAAATGTTCACTCATATATGGGCTAACCGTGATAAGCTTGCTTGCTTGAAGAGCTGAAGATCCATGCGGCTAATAGTTAGTAACGAGCCGCTTATAATAGCAACCCATATAATTATGTCCAATTGCTGGGCACGGGTCTCCTTCTTAATTCACACAAGCCGCCTTATGCGGGTTGGTGAATCTGACATGTCTTTAGAATAACTTCTAAGACATGTGGGTTTTCTCACGGCCCGCTTATAAAGAGCTATACATCATTTTGATTAGATACTAATGAAAAATTAAATCAGAGCTTTAATTCTGTAATACTAAATTACAGAATCAGAGCGCTGATTCAACTAGCTTTTAATTAATTTTATTCTCGCCGACTAGACTGCAGGCTATCGTTCTAGTCTGAAATATTCACGCTAAGTAATTACTTATTTTATATATGTATAATAAGTATTCTAGACTTACAATATACTGAAGCACTGTTGATAAAGTTTTACAACATACCTGTAACAAAAAATAAATTTTATTAAGTATAGTTTAAAAAGAGGTAGGGCACCATACTGGCGAGCAAGCCTGAAGGACTGCCTCGGTGGTCCAGTGGTCGCAGTATGCGCCTGCTGTACATGAGGTTGTGGGTTCAATTCCCACGCAGGATAAAACTTTAAAACAAAGAATTGTCCTGAGTCTGAGTGTAATTTGTGTCCGTTAATTGTATGTTTGTAAAGTCCCCCGCGACACAGAACTTGTTCTCTAGTGCGGGAGTTGTCTTTTAAAGAGAGAGAAAAAAAAACCTCTACCTTAGCTACAATTTTTTATAATACGTGTCATTTATATTATCATAGTCCCATAATAATACTTGACAGCCCTAGACTTACTGACATATTTCCACGGTAACACAACACTTACATCTACAAGACAGGGCTGCCACACAATTGTTTCCTGAAAATCCTCGGCCGGTTTCCACGAAACCGTTATTTGATTCCACTTACTCCTCTTAATGAATACTCCAAGTGAAACCTAATTAACAAGGTGACTGAACTGAGGGGTGTCGCTGAAATTTAAACGGAACATCTTCTTGTGGTGTATCATTGTTGAAACGAGATGCTGGCTGTGAAGTTTTACGATTAGTATTCTGGTCTTGATTAGGCTGTTAAGTAGGTTATTATATTTCTTGATACTAGGCATGCATAAAACAGAATAGGGATAACGCGACCTAATGGATACACTAACGCGACATTACGAAAGCACAGAGAAATCTCTAACTGTCAAATTTCGAAATAATATAAAAAAAATCATAACTTGAAGGTACACCAGTACCCAAGTACTAAATTCAAATTCAAAAATTTGATTGAATTTGAATTTTGAGGTACTAAGTGGCAGCTTTCCTCTCTTTTTCCCGCGAGTACTAGTCTCCCTCGGGCAGTTCATAATTAACCCTATCTAGATCAAAAATTGAGTAAGACCAAATCGACTAACATTTCCGTCCAATAATTTGACTTCATTCAAGGGACCTACTAAAATTGGTCACCATACACCTAACAATTTGCAAAATTAGAAACCAATATTATAAAAACAGTATCACATTACAATAATTATCATTCGCAATACCCACACTATTGTCGACACACACACAGATACATAGCAGTGTCGTGTACGTACACAGGTTGTTGGCTAACCGCGTCTGGGCTTACCAGACTGTATGGCGGCGAGCGTGGCTGCCCCTCCCCTCTCACTCCTTGTAATATGAGAACTGGAGGGGAAAGGCTTCTTGTGTACTTGAATAACCAACTAGTTTCAAATGAATATTATGAAAATAATCAAATATCTATATGCATTTATCATTTCCGTATTTTTTTACACTAATACCAAATTGTAAATGTTATACTCTGGCGATTAAAAAGAGTGGCCCGAGTTTCTTGCCAATTCTTCTCGAGGCCCTACCCTAGTCAGCGAATTGGCCTTAGGAAAAAAGTATGCTGGCATTTGTTTTTATGACGTTCATAAGTATCATATCTAAATAAATAAATGAGTTTGACTTTGACACTTCGAAGCAACGGAAAACGGCCTGCCTAATGCTACGCAGTTACCGAAGCCTATGGACGCTTGCAATACCAAATATTGCAAGCGTCCATAGGCTTCGGTAACTGCTTAGTATGAGGTCGCTCGTATGCTTGTTTGCTACCTAAGTAGTAAAAAGAAACTAAACATAACTTTTTTTTTCACGCGAGTAATGCAAGTGCCCTATGGTATGCTGTTACCATCAGGAGCCCACCTTAGCAGTACATAAAAAGAACTTTCAAGTCCAATACTGAATTCCAAAGTTCTGTCAATTAATATACCAAGCACCGTCACTTAACAGCAACATGAAGACAACAAATCAATAAAAAAACCTTGAACAAACTTTTCCTCAACTTCATACTTAGACATTAACAACGTCTAACTTATAAAACTGATACTTATAATAAAGAATTGAAAAAATCCAAATTACTTGTCTCAGATGAATGGGCAGAAATAATTGAGTCGCAGGAGGGTAGAACAAAGAGGGTAGGTACGCGCATAGTATAAATAAGTAAGTAGTAATGAAATTGATCCTAAATATCAAATTTAATACCTACCGCTCAGCGCTGACTTAATCGGCGTGCAAGTACGGGCTGGCGGATAAAGATATCACATCGGTTTATCGCAACTTGTGTATTTATTTTCATTTAATTTTATATAATGACAATGAAAATTGGTACCCTTAAATGGTCTTTTATTACAATAATTTCATTCTTCCGTTGCGACAACCATATCAAATGCGTTACGAAGTCTTGACTGGCCTATTGGTTAGTGACCCTGACTGCTACGCCGGCGGTCTTAGATTCGATTCCCACACAAAACTTTGTGTGATTCATAAATGTTTGTTCCGAGTCTGGCTGTAAGTTGTATCCGTGAATTGTATGTTTGTAAAGTCCATCGCGACCCTGGCGTAAGACGCTCTCTGCCTCTGCGTATTTATATGTTGGATTTTAATCAAATATAACGGAGATTCCCTACTACCTAATCTTCATACTATGGCACGCGTGAGCCCTCTCTCGTCGAGGTGAACCGTATTTGTAGCTGTAGGCTAAAAATGCTTTAATATTGAATATAACATTACAAGCGCGTAGGTAAGGAAATGATTTGACGGAGTGCTCGGATTTCAGGATATTAATATATGCTAAGGCTACCTGTAGGTAGCTTCATATGTTTGTTCTGTTTCAATCGACAGAAGACTACATTAACGACGTTCTTAAAATGACACATAACATTTCCTTTCGCTATATTCACAATTCACAATGTTGTCTAGATTGAGGAACCCACTTCGCGACGCCTGAAAAGGGCGCTTAGTCAAATTTGACACCGAGACAAGAAAGAACTGCACTACCTACCTACCTTTTCTCGAAGCGTTTCATCGTATTGTGTACAATATTATGCAAACTTAGATTTCCAAATAAATAACTTTCAGACAAAGGTTGCAATGCACAAGACACTCGTGAAAAGAACCGTTGATTATACAAAAGTGGTGAAAACTAAATGTTATATGTAAAATGTTCTTGTATCACCCGAGACAAGGCTTACGTAACACCACATTATTTTTTCACAAATACCTAGTTTCACAATTCACACAATTCTTCCATATTAAGTTATTCATGAATGCATTATG
Organism: Trisateles emortualis; assembly: GCA_947095525.1. Classification (NCBI taxonomy): domain Eukaryota; kingdom Metazoa; phylum Arthropoda; class Insecta; order Lepidoptera; family Erebidae; genus Trisateles; species Trisateles emortualis. The sequence goes on along the minus strand of OX352740.1, from coordinate 2,517,419 downwards.
TATTGTGATACGTATAACTGTACTAATGTATGTATGTATGTATGGGTGGCTCACAATCCAGCAATTTAAATAAACAATAAGCGAGTGGACAAAAACTGTTGTCATTGAGAACGCGATGCAGTGAAACAAGTTATTGTGTGCAGTAGGATAAATGTATCTCTAGGGGATAATATGTGCTATAATGTGTTTAAATTATAGTGCAGTATCTCGCAAATATAGTCCATCTGTATGTGTCTTATGTGGGCCAAAGGTGGCGTGTAGGGATTTCTATAGGGCTGCGGAATTAGTAGATCAATTGGTGTACAATTAACAATGGAAATATGTAAGTATCCGGGGAGACTATCTATGTAAGTACTTGAAGATTTATCAGTTATTTATGGTGTAGTAGCTGTTTCCCGCGGCTTTGCCCGCGTGGCTGTAAAGCCTAGCGTATTCGCTTTTACAGGCTATAATCTATTTCTATGCCAAATTTTATCCAGATCCGTTCAGTAAACATACATATATTTTCACATTTATAATAAAAGTACGAGTTTAAAAATTAAATATCATAATGACAGTTGAAAAATGGTCACTGCAGAAAGGCTTATGTCCTTTAGTTTTCAGTTCCCTCAAGGATTTCACAGCATTCGTACTGAGTTGCCCTTATATATCGGTTATTTGCCGCCTTCAACATGTCATCGGACTAGGTACTTGGTGAAGATCTGCAAAGCTGTGCCTTCCAGTTAGTGTTACCTTTCTACCTCTGTTGCCTTAATTTCTGCAGGCTATGTGCCCTACCTTACCAATACCGACTGCCTTGGTGGTCCAGTGGGTATAGTATGTCTCTGCTGTGCACGAGGTTGTGGGTTCGATTCCCACGCAGGGACAACAAAACTAGAGTTGTTCTAAGTCTGGATGTAATTTGTGTCCGTTAATTGTATGTTTGTAAAGAAACACAGAGCTTGTTCTCCAGTGCGGAAGTTGTCTTTTTAAAACAGAAATTAAGTAAGGCTACATATATCGGTCACGATTAATCCAAATACCTAAATTCATACTTAGAATATAGCCTACATCTTTAAGAGGAAATGCGGTGTGTCTATTCTCCATAGAAACGCTCTCGCCTGTTTTCTACCTGGTTTACGATCTTAAAGTAAACATTTTTTGCAATAAAATTAATATCAACTTCTTGTATGCTCCTATGTTTTCCTTTTTAATGATTCATTATATTTATAAGCACTAGAAACCCTTAAAAATGCTCAAAATAACCATTTTAGACGGCTGTCAACATAGGCCTGGTGTACAAATATGACAACTTTTATTGAAAAAAGGAAAACATAGGGGCACATTTTATATCCTAATCATGCAGTTTACGAAATATCTTTTTAATTGGTCTAATAATGGAGGAGGAAATAGGCGAGAGCCAAACCTCGAATTACGACTTTTTACTTATGCTGTTTAGTCGGATATGCAAGTTGTCCCCTGTCGCACAAATCGCGCGGCCGAGCGGTCGCAAGCGACAGCGATAGTTTATTCAATTACCTAATATTCAAAAGTCTCTCCGCCCGCATTTCCTCTTAATCCTACAGCTATCTGGTTTGTTTGTTATCGTCACGTTCCTAATACCCTAAAAGGTACCCTACATACTGCCGATAGAGATGATATTAACTCCGAACGTGATCCACAGTTACGTGCGCCTTTACTTGGTCTAAACGACACGAGAATATGTTGTCTATTTATAAATCTAGGATTACTTCGCGCGGACTAAGATAAACTTGGATGAATGTAGCGTGACATAAGAATTCTTCTTTGATTATTATGGTTGCAAATTTGCTTCGGGGTGAGCAGTGTGCTGGAGTTTCGTGTATACGATGCGCTATTGTTCATTGGTACAGGCTTGTATTTAGGTGTCTTCGTATCATTATGACGAGCGAATAATGATGAGAGCCCAAGAAGTTATTGCCTTTTTTTAAAACTTTCGCGCTCAGCATGTATGCTTGTTGTATTAATATTTTTATTTATTTATTAAACTTCATGCGCATAGGTACACAGGTTTACGGCTTCATAGTATATCAACTTATATACCATACGTGCAATTGTCAATCATCGCTTTGCAATACAGAGAAGGACTGATCTTCTGACACTAAAAGATATATTGGACAGTGAGTGCTCAGATAGTTAGTAAAAAATAACGGGCAAATACAATTTGTAAAGATAAATCAAATTTGTCCTTCTGTTAATACATGCTATGTTCCTCGCTAGAGACAAACACGTAAAACACACGGTGGCAATTATGCAAATGCATTAAAACCCGTGCATTGTACCATGCTCGTGAACTAGAACGGCACGCCAATTGTGTGGACTTGTGTCGCTGTCAAGTGCCCCACTGCTCCACGCCAAGGTTTTGTATTCATTTTATATTATACTAGGGGTCGCCCGCGACTTCGTCCGCGTGGTAATTTGGAATATTTTCCCCGATTTTACAACATATCTCACTACTGCTCCGCTCCTATTTATCATAGCGTGATGTTATATAGCTTATAGCCTTCCTGGATAAATGCACTATTTAACAAAAAAAAAATTTTTTCAAATCGAACCAGTACTTTCTGAGGTTAGCGCGTTCAACCAAACAAACAAACTCGTCAGGTTTATAATATTAGTATAGATGTTTTGTCATTGTAGTTATATATATTTCTAGTTATTAGTAGTTAATAACTAGAAATATTTCACGCGCTGACTGACTGACGGCAAGTCAGAGGTCTCGACCATGACCAATGGAAGAAGAAAATGGGGCCTCTTTTTCCTTTTTCCATTTCTTTCCTTTTCTTTGCCTAGCAGTAGGTTAGTAATGGCTAGTGATAATAATAATAATAGAAGTTAATAATATAATACTGGTCGGGATCGAAGTAACGACAGATGTATTACAAGTCAGTTATTTAACCACTAAGCTACGACCTATGATAAGAGAATATATTTTTTAAATTCTCATACAAAACAATTTTACAAGCTCTTCCAATTTTTTTTATACTATTAAAGACATTCTGACTGCCTCAGTCAGGTTGTGGGTTCGATTCCCACACAGGGCAAAACTTTGTGTGACCCACAAAGAGTTGTTCTGAGTCTGGGTGTAATTTGTGTCCGGTAATTGCATGTTTGTGAAGTCCACCGCGACACAGAGCTTGTTCTCTAGTGCGGGAGTAGTATTATTAAAAAAAAAATTATGAAGAGGCAAACAAACCCTCCACCCACTTGATGGTAAGCAGTTACCGTAGCCTATGAACGCTTACAACACCAGGGTTATATATTATTACCACTCACACGTTGCGTGGGACTGCTGCTTTCTTTAAGAACCCTATGCTGGTCTCTTAGGAAAACTTCGTTAGCAAGCTAACTCCACAACTTAATAGTAGGTAGAAGGAAATTTCTAATCTAATCGCCAGATTAATATTAAAATCGACTTCCCCAAAACATCTCATGGGTCTCGCAAAAACAACACCTCAACCCTCAAATTAAAAGGCCAAAATGGACCAGGGGATTTGGGGGATCCATAAATTGCGTTAGAACTTTGTCCTATCGAATTAAAATTTGGCCCATTAATCCATAACAGATAACGACGTTATTTTAAGTGAACTAAGATAATTAGCGAGTTAGGAAAACTTCTTGTCCCGCCATGGTCGCCATATTAACATTAATTATGTTTAATTGGCTGAAACGTTGCCTGATTTGGTTATGAAAGAAAAAAATAAAAGCTTTGATGATAGCAGACATTAAGACTTAATTGTTATGGGATAAGATGTTAATGGATATCTGTTGATGATGCAATAATCACTAGTATATTGAAGATTTTTTAAAGTGAAAACTTTAGGCGCGTTGAGCACTTATTGGGTGAATAAAAATCATGGAACTCGCGTCATCGTAACCGAACGCTTTCCATATTCAAAAATAATAATCTACTAGCTCGACAATACAATTCACAAGTTACTTAGTTTTCACTTCTATCAGTCCCCAAAGACATGACACATGCTTTATTTTTTATTCTAACGTGGCAATCAAGTATGAAAGACCTAGGCCATATTCCCACATTAATCTGTGCAAGACATTATCATCTGTGCACAAGTGTGCGCTCAAACACAGGTGCACTCCGTGCACTGCTTCACTCATCAGATGAGTGAAGCTACGACAGAAGTGGGATCAGGTACAAGATCAACTACAGAAACAACTAGTCTCCAGAACTCTTAACCCGCACCTAAACATTATTCCCATTTTACGTGCTTCCCAATGCACGGATATGTCCCATCGTGTTCGTGTCAATCTTCAAAATACTTAAATTTGGAGATTGAAAGAAAAAAACCTCACATATCACTTTATTTATCGTTCTATCAGATACTTGCCAGTATTAGCAACATCACTATGTGTGTGTACGCATTTTTTTTCTTTTATTTATGAAGATATACTGTGTTTTTTTGTCACAGTAAAGACAGACAGAGAGACATGGTGAGGACACTACTTTAAAAATAATAGTAATTATCCATCTACGCTATGCTTGCAGCAAGCTTGTTTAACCCTCCAGGTGCAGAGATCTATCAATCTGCAAGAAAGTCCGAAAAATAAACCCCATTGTAAAGAACTTTCGACTTTAAACATTTACTATGCATACGTCAATCCAAACTATAGTATGAAGTTAAACAATTTCTTGTAAAGCACTCCTAACAGCTTTCAAGGCAGCGATGTTCAGTAATACATATGTACCACTTATGTTATTGATTTTGTACAGTTAAACAGTTTGATAGACGACCGCCTTGCATGAAACGTGCCCGTCTAAATAATGCACTTACTCATGTATTGCAAATTTATTGTTGTGCACTCGCGTGTCTATGATTTTTTAACTAGTTGTGGGCGTAGGGTTGTCGCGTATACGGATTTATCGGAGTTTCAGGAATTCGCTTTTGTGTTAGGACTCGACTGACGTCATGCTAATGTGATTACCTTGCCTTTTATATCGTGCCATTTTTTTAGGCTATTGCTGAGCTCAGGTATATAAAAGGATCTATACTACATATTTGAAATTGTTAGAAGTGCTTCCGTGAGAATCTTTAAAATATATTGGAATTTCGTACTTACAACTTTTTACGTAACACTTTACCTGTTACAAATACGAATAATATTCAAAAACGCAATCATAATGTTGGGAAAAGGGAATACAAGTAACCAAGGTCCAAATTACCAGAGTGTTTCAAAACCAAATATTTTATACAAGTAGGCACAAAGAAGTTGGCAGCCCTAGTTGTAGTGGATATTTTCGATGTGTTCCACAGTTTTTACAGTCCAATATTGTGGTGTATGGAATGTTGAAAAACTGTGGTATTTTAACTGGTTACCTAGAAACGTTAATGATGAATGTGGTGAGGAAAAAGTGATGAAACATTCCTAAATCATCTTGTGGTAATGAAAGTAGACGTAAATAACTATAAGAATCAGTCATCTTTTTTTAATACAACTTCCGCACTGGGGAATTATGCAGCATTTAAATCTCGGAAACAAAGTACACTCGGGCTTGAAAAATATATTTGGATGGATCACATAATATTTGTCACGTAAGTCGTAATTATATGTTATTTTCTTTTCATTTCATATGCCGGGTACTTTCCAACTTTATATCGTGTTTATCTTGTCTATTTCTTTTGTACCCTCTACTTAACTCGATACTTCTTCCTACTTGCATATTACTGTCTCATATTCAGCTTTTAACTTAACTCCTAATTATTTTTATTTTTACCCTCTTCGCTTTTATTTTTCTGTAGTTGTTTTGTTGTTGTTGAACTGTCAAAACCCTGCTGTTTTTCTTTGTATTTATAATCGACTTGGATATAAGTCTTTTAATAACTAACTTATTAGAGGTCAGTAACAATCTAATTTTTTTTTTTTTTGTAATTCTAAAATTTACTTTTTTATAAATTTAGGATTCTTATACCTACACTATTTCTAGCCTTACTCTTTGTATTAATTTTAGTGTATACATATATTTTTTCTTTTGTAAATTGATCTCGTTTTAAGATATTTTTGAAATAACACAACTGGCAGGTGGATAAATAGTAAAGTAGTTAAACACACATTATATTATATTAGTATAGTAATAATATATTTAATATTATATCTATTTATTATTATTATTATTTTTCAGAAATACATATTATTTTATATTTATTTTAATATTTTATACTTATGACAAGTAGCCACAGTAATAGTGATAATGAAAGTTATTATTCTATTAGCAACGATAGCAGCTTCACTAGTATTCCGTCGCTATCTGAAACTCTAGAGTTGCAGTTTTCCGATGTGACAAAGAATTTCAATGTTATTCATTTCAATGCCCAAAGCATTCCGGCACATTTTCCAGATATGCTGGCAAGTTTCGATTGTAGGAATGTACACGCCATTCTTATATCTGAATCTTGGCTAAAACCGTGTCTCCCTTCCACTTTGTACTCCCTTCCAGGGTTCCAGCTCATAAGAAATGATCGCGTGGCTCGTGGTGGGGGTGGCGTGGCCATATATCTTCGTACTCACTTCTCCTACACCATTATCAATATGTCGCCACAGCCACCATCACCGAACGCTGGCGAACATCTTTTTATTGAGGTGGAACTCCATCATACAAAAATCCTACTCGGTGTCTACTATTGTCCTTCCTTACGTATAGATTTTTTCTCCTCCTTTGAAAATCTATTAGAAAACCTCATCCCTTCCTATAGTCATACTATTGTCATGGGTGACTTTAATACATGCCTCCTCAAAAACGACTCCCGTTCCACATCCCTTTCTGCAGTTGCAGAATCCTGCAATCTACATATCCTCCCCCTAAGTGCAACTCATCATTTCCCCCATTCTACTCCTTCACTTCTCGACCTTATTATGGTTTCTTCTAGAGAGCGCGTCGCTAAGCATGGTCAATGCTCAGCTGACGCGTTCTCGTATCATGATTTGCTTTTCCTATCCTATAAAGTTCGCCCACCGAAGGCTAGATCTAAAATCCTCATGCAACGCAATTTTGGTGGTATGAACGTTGATGACCTGCGTAGGGACGCCGCCAATACAGACTGGACATCACTCTATACTGCAAATTCAATTGATGATAAGGTTAATCTTTTTAATGCAGCTATTATCCAGCTGTTTGACCAACATGCGCCTGTCCGACCAGTAAGGTTAAAACACGCTCCTGCTCCATGGTTGACAAGTAACATTAAGTCACTAATGGCAAAGAAGGCTGCAGCAAAATTCAAACTAAGAACAAGACCAACAGAAGAAAACCAACAAAGGTATATCACAATCCGAAATCACTGCAACAAGGTGTGTAGGGATGCACAACGCCAACACATTCACAAATCTGTTCAAAACGGTGACCCAGCCAAGGTCTGGAAATTTCTGAGAACATTGGGAGTTGGAAAATCACAACATAGTAACATTCCTAAATCTTTAAACATTGATCTACTTAATCAACATTTCTCTGCTTCGTCCAATTTTGATAGGACAAATAAATTAAATACAATAAATTTTCTTTCATCTATTCCTGCTCCCAGTTATGATCCTTTTTCTTTTAGTCAATTTACTGCTTGTGATGTTAAGAAGAGTATAATGTCAATCACATCTAATGCCATCGGAACTGATTGTGTCAGCCGTAATATGATCCTTCCCATCCTTGATCAAATCCTCCCTATTATCTGTCATATCCTTAACTATTCCTTATCCAGTGGCATCTTTCCAACATCGTGGAAAGATGCTCAAATTACTCCAATACCTAAAAAAACCAATCCTACATCATATTCAGATTATCGTCCAATATCCATCTTACCCTTCCTTTCCAAAGTTATTGAACGTCTCGTCAATAACCAGCTTAGTATATTCCCTTCTAGTAAAAATCTCCTCAATCCTTTCCAGTCTGGTTTCCGTTCTGGTCATAGCACGACCACTTCCTTGGTGAATATTACGGATGACATAAGGTTTGGCATGGAAAATCGAAACCTAACTGTCCTTGCACTTCTTGATTTTTCTAATGCATTTAACACCGTCGATTTCGACATTTTGATTAACATACTACGCTCACTTAACATATCTCCAATGGTACTTGACTGGTTTCGTAGTTACCTGTGTGGTCGCCGGCAATGTGTACGCATTGAGGATAATATCTCTTCATGGTGTAATACATATGTCGGAGTACCCCAGGGTGGCGTTCTGTCTCCTCTTCTCTTCGCTATATTTATAAATTCTATCTCAAATCAGCTTATTTCTTCCTACCACCTTTATGCAGATGATCTTCAGATATACTCCCAAGCTTTGCTAGATAAATTACCAGAGGCTATCGAAAATATCAACAGAGATTTGGTAAGCTTAAGTGATTGGAGTAAATCCTATGGTCTTCAGTTGAATCCATTGAAAACCCAGGTCATAATTGTTGGTAGCTCCAGGATGGTCTCAAAAATAAATTGGTTGCAACTGCCTCAAGTTATCTTGAATGGTGCCATCGTACCTTTCGCCAAGAAAGTGAAAGACTTGGGCTTATTTGTTGATGCTGACTTATCTTGGGGCCCTCAGTTGCAAGAAGTTAGTCGCAAGATCTTCGCAGCCGCTGGTTCTTTAAGAAGACTGCGTAACTTGCTTCCTACTACCACTAAAATTGCGCTTGCGAATTTCCTTCTTCTTCCTATTCTTGATTATGCCGACGCCAGCTATCCAGATCTTACCGAGAACCAATTAGATAAACTTGAGCGACTCCAGAATGTTTGCATACGATTTATATTTGGTCTACGTAAGTACGATCATGTTTCAGAATTTCGTAAAAAGCTCAAATGGTTACCAATACGACTTCGCCGGAATGCTCATATCCTTTAAATGTTATACAGTATAATATTTAACCCTTCATCACCTTCCTATCTCAAGGAACGTTTTGAGTTCCTTTGTGATACACATGCTAGATTCTTACGATCATCGGAAAACCTGAAGTTAAAAATGCCAGTGCATTCCACGTCATTTTATGATAATTCCTTCACAGTTGTTGCTATTCGCCTGTGGAATGCATTGCCGCTGCAAATAAGACGCGCTCAATCTCTGACTACATTTAAATGTATGGTTAAAGAGCACTATCTTTTACTTAAATAATGCTTATATCTCTTATATAGGTATATAATAATATTTTTATATTTATATATATATATATATATATGTATTACATAGTATATATATTATATTGATAAATTATATAGTATGTATGTGTTAGTGTTATAATTATATCTTATGTATAGTATTTATTTAGTGAGTACACCATAAACTACCTTACCTTACTCTTTAAAATCCATCCAAAGGTTGTCTGGAAGAGATCGCTTTTAGTGATAAGACCGCCCATTGTACAGCTAACTATTACATCAAACTGTAATTTTTTTATTGTTGTATTTTTGCTTGGTGTACAATAAAGAATATTCTATCTATCTATCTATCCTTGTCCTTTTATGACTCGACTATAAACCACTGAACAAACTATGCAGACAAAGTTTTAAAAAGAAGATGGCGAGATGACCTGGACACCTATAGAAAGGGTTTGTTACAAACGGTCAAAAGATAGAGGAACGTAGAAAATAAAAGAGGATGCTTTTGCCTCTCTTTAGAAGTCTTCTCTTTTATTAAAAGTCTTTTAATCATCATGCCATTAATTATAATTAATGAAGACAATCGTAAGTTACTTAAATCCCAAACACCTGAGTCATCAAATGACACTATTACCTTATAATCAAATTCAAACACAAGTCAAATAGTATTGCCACTGAATATATTAACTTTAATTAAGTTCCAATTCATTAAATTAACCACGCACTTAACTGTACTATTATAGAATTAGCATTAAAAACAATGAATCTAATTCTAACCGACTTCCTAAAAGAAGGTGATTCAATGTTCGTTCGTTATGTATTTTTAGTATTAAGGAACTCTGATCTGAAGAACAAATAACAATGTGTTCCTAATCGAGTTTCTGTCATGGTACTTAATCTTGACGAAGGCTAGTTTTTATTTCCTTATTCTCACTGTCCGATGGGACGGCAATCAGGATCAGGCGAAGGACCAACGGCTTTGCATGCCATCTGAGGCATGGCAGTGTAAACACTGACAATTCTCAAACTTCGAGCATCTTTTATGACCTTCGTTACAGAAAAGTCCAATATCTATTCTGGAATCAAATTATGTTTAATACACAGTAGAGATTCAAAAATTATTTCTTGTAGGCAATTTCCAGTAATTATCATCATGTTTTATTCAAAACAACCTCAACAGAAACATCGCAACCACAAAACCGTCGGCAACAATCTCCAAAAACAGCATTTCAACAAATTAAGCTCAACATTCAACATCAAGATCACAAACAACGAAAACTGGGGTGTAATTTAAATTAAAATAAGCTAAAATTATTTGAGCTCTCGAGCACCGCAACAAATGGCTTCATTTAACAAATCATTTGCATCTCTCATTTGAAAGAGCTGAATGCATATCAAATATGTAATTTAATTCCGGTTATTTTTCAAATGTAATAACCTAATTCCGGATATTTAGAACCCTAAATCCGAAAATTTTAAATACCATGTGATACTATACTAGTACCTTTTTTAAATTAATCTTACAAAGTGGTATATATTACAAAATGTTTCCAGAGTTTTATAATATATTTTTATCCAAATTTATGGTTAATATTCCGTTAAAAAGTGCGGAATTCAAACATGTAACCGGTATTTGTAAAACGGAAATGAAGTGAGTGAGCAATGAAAATGTTTGCAATGCACTTAATTCGTCTGGTGGTTTCATTGGAGGATGGGATACATTATTATTGAGAGTTAACTGCTGACGTTAAGTACTTGGAACAATTAATTATAGCCGTACTAATGAGGTTTTTGTACTTACACGGCACTGCAATGATGTGCTCCTTGTTTTGGTGGGTTTATATTTTAGGTTTCAAGGGCCCGAATTCCGGTTAAGAAATTATTTTAATCAACTGACAGTATTTCGGAATTTATTTTACAAATAGCTGTGTGCATAGATGTATATATACACTGTCAGGCTAAAGAAAGCGGTGAATATCGCAAAGTGCCTGAAAACAGGTACATATGAAAAGTTACACCAGGGCTTTAAGATGGAGTATTCCTGGGATAAGAAAACGTTTCTTCCAAAACGCATCCCTAATTGAGCACTTGAAACCTTTACTCACACACAGGAACACTACTACACCGCTATGTACAGTTATTTGGCTGTGTTCTTTTGTAAGGTGGAGGTCCCTCCCCAGTTGGGCTTACTCGCTAGTATGGTGCTATTACATTGCTTCATAAACGCTATTACAATTCCTACAAACATAACTCACGCTAAAGTTTCAAATACGTATTTGGCGAAGTACTAGTCCAAATTGTTTCATCGAAACTTTGAATTTGAATACTTTATTGTGAAGTTCGTAACTAGCTAGTTAAAACTTAAAGTTTCGGCAATAGCTTTCACTGAATATCTCTTAAGAATTGATACGTATAAATCGTGTAAAGCCGGCTATATACATTGTAAGACTGCTCGCGAGGCTGCTCATCTGGAGGCAGGCAGGCAGGCAAGCAGGCAGGCAGTCAGTCGGCCAGTCGGGCAACGTTTAAATTGGCTCGCGAGGCAATCGCGTCTCCACAACACGAGGCTGCCTCGCGCGGCACTCCTCACGATATAATGTAGTTGGTCTAGTGGTTAGTGACGACCCTAACTGTTAAGCCCTAAGTCGTGAGTTCGATTCCCACACGGTACAAAACTTTGTGCGATTCATAAATGATTGTTTCGCGTCTAAATGTCATTTGTGTCCGTGAATTGTATGTTTGTAAAGTCCCCCGCGACACAGGGCCTGTTCCATAGAGTGGGAGCTGTTAAAAAAATTGTATTTATTCGGCTTTCGTCTACAATACGAAGCCAATTAATCAACTTTTCACCGAAAAGAAAGTAATGAAAAACACACTCTCCCAAAGCTAATATTAGTCAGTCTGTATTTGTCCTAGACAAATACTAATAAGTCTGTCGATAACGTATGACCTAGGTAGCCTAAATCATTTAACTAATGTATTTTTTGTTCAAATTTATTTACTGTTTGTATTTCATTAGGTGTATGTAATATACTAGGGTCTATTTGTATTAATAAACGTAAAAGGTATGTCGCGTAAGTCCTTTCATCATGAAGACATGCCTCTAGACTTTAACGATGAAAAGACTTAAGTGACATTTTATAAGCAAACAATATTGCTACTTAAGACTAATAAATTATAAACTACTTACTAATATTATAATTAAAATTGGAATACAGTAGCCTTTTAAGCAAACATTGTAAAACTTGTTTGGTTTTAGTTTTAGGCAAATAGTAATCAAGTCTTTAGAAAAAAATAAGGGGTATTTGCGGTAAGGAAATAAATAAAAAATACACCGCACGTGAATGGTGCGTTTCAAGGAATACTTTAGGTGCCTTTAAAAATGGGTGCGCTTCGAGGAATACCCCAAAAATAACTGCATTAGGTCTACTATAATTGCACTATTTGCCTTGGCATCAACCCTGCACTGCACTGCACTTAGTGCGTTTCAAATTTGTTACTTTCAGATTCGACGACCACTACTCCTTTTAGCATACCTACTACATGGACAGAATCAAGAGCAAAAACTGACTGCGAAATGTAACTCTTAACCCCTCTGAATTAGAAAATTTTTGCTTGTAATCCTACTTATATTGTAAACGCGAAAGTTTGTAATAATAATAAGTAATATATGGATGTTTGACTCTTTGACGCAAAATCTACTAAACGGATTAAATTTGGTATAGAGATAGAATATAGTCTGGAATAACACGTAGGCTACTTTTTAAGGAAAAAATTAGTTCCCGAGAGAACATCCAATTTTAATTATAATATAATGTTAGGTGTTACGATTAAAATTATTACTAGATATCGGTAGGTTAATCCTACTAATTATAAACGCGAAAGTTTGTAAGTATGGATGGATGGATGGATATTTGTTACTCTTTCAGGTAAAAACTACTGAACGGATCTGGATGAAATTTGGCACAGAGATAGATTATTATATACACTTTTTACAGCGATAATCTACATCCACGCGGAGCCGCGGGCAACAGCTAGTGTTAAATAATACGAGCCATATTATAAATACAGGCAAATACAATCCCGTCCTACAAACTCTCCATAACATCGACTAAAGTCATTATATAAACTAACTGAGCTTTAATCGCGCAAAACAGCCAGTTTAACAGCCACTCGAATCACTTAAGCACTATATTGTGTAACTATAATCTCGTCTAGCACCTAGCACTTAGTGCTAGTTTCTTGAAAGCTCATATTCAAGACACTCAAAGCCATAGGCAAGCACTGATCCGGTCATTTGAAAACTGAATTGCTACGTGCGTCGTATTGAAGCTTAGACACGTTAAGTTCCAATGAGAAAGCGATTAAAAAGTATGGAAATAGTGCTATGATACGTGACAGCACTACTAATCCCGTACTTTTACTTTGTTTGGTATTCGTTAAGTGCCACTGCTGATCACAGCCCAGGATGGGACAAAAATAAAGAAAATGTGAAAAAAAACAATAGAACAATTTGAAAATTGGCGGTGTTATCTACACACACCGTAGGAAAAAAAGTATGTTGGCATTTGTTTTTATGACGTTCATAAGTATCATGTATTTGATCTAAATGAATAAATGAGTTTGACTAGACTTTGACTTTGACACACGCGTGCTTCAAAAAGCACATAAATGAGTCCTACGCTTAATCTTTCTTCGGTCGTGTCCAATTGCTGTCCGTTCCGAGAAAATTGATATAAGGACTTTTATAAATATTTGAAATTGAATCTTATTGAGAGTTCTTAAGTTACTAAATCACATTACGCACAAATCAAACATGTTATTAGCACACTGCGTAATATAACCTATATTAACAAAAAAATATGCCCCACCATTCATAATAAGGACTTAAAATATAAACTTATAAAAAGGTATATAAGTTGGTTATTATAATTACGGCAGTAATTTAATGTTGGAAGTAATTGGGTCGTTAGTAATAACCATAATATTGCTTCGTCGGAAGAATTATGTGTAAAATGGCTAACGTAAGGGATGGACTTAGTTTTAGGAAATATATTAGACCGTACAAGCTACAGGTGTATCAGTTAATGTGATATAGACAGGAAGAAAACACTGCTAACAGGTAAACTTCAGGCTTCAGGCATTTCTTGACAGAACAGCCTAATATGCATGTTTGGTCTAACCCGGGAATTCGAATTCGGGACCTCGTGATCAGCAGTTTACCACTAAACTAATAAGCACTAAACTAATACGGCAATTACATCATCTGAACCCATTTGCAAATAATCAGCTTTCAATAAAAACGAGTACCTACTTATAGCAAGCGTCTATAGGCTAGTAACTGCTTGATCACCGGATGGGCTTTATGCAGTACGCTCACACTTTTGCAATATCATGTCTTCCGCACAGATGGCAAGTCTCCGTCAAGATTAGCCGTCGTGACCGAATTTCGGTTAGGAGGACATTAGTATAAAAATAGATATAAGGTTAAGGTTTCAAACTCGTAAAACCTCTCAAATTTTCGATATTAAATATAAAAAAGAAAGTATATAGTAAGGAAATTCCTAACAAAAAAAAATACAGATAAGGTTTAAAACTTGTAAAACCTCTTTAGTTTTCGTGGTAAAATATAAAAAAATAAAGTATAGTAAGGAAATTCCTAACAAAAAAAAATAGATATGGTCTAAAACTTGTAAAAACTTCAGTTTTCGACGTAAGATTAAAAAAGGGATAGTACGGAAATTCCTAACAAAAAACTAGAAAGAAAACGACACAAGTGCAACGTTCTTTAAGGTAAATATTTTCCGTAACAAGCTGACAGGCTCATGTCTGACGTGTACACTGTACAAGCTATCCAATGGGAATACTCGTAATCTTGGATGTGCTTTTAAATATATTGTCTGCCTCGAGTTTTTTGTAGCAACTGCAGACTAATAACTTATTATACTAGATTAGAAATTATGCAGTTTAATTAGTAAACTGTCTGTTAAAAAGCAACCCTTATATTTCTTGGGTATTCGCTCCTCTATCAAGAGAGATATGAGGATTTTAGGCCTTTGATACACACACGCAGGCCTAATGCGGGTTGGTGAATCAGACACGTCTTTAATACTTCTTCTATGGTATGTATACAATAAAGAATTTTTAAAATTTCGTCCAGAATATTTAAAAAAAGTAAATAAGTATGGCAATAAGCCCGCTCCCTATATCAAAAATTAGTGCATTCTGTCACGGGCTCTCCAAAGTGCACCATAAGACACCAGGTAGACGGAACCAATTGGAATGCCATCGGAGCTGTGTAATATCGAGGCTAGCTTTGTTACTTCGCATTTATTATGCTGTACTTCACAATAATCGTTATTGCGAGTATCGTTGAGGCTCTAGGGTTGTCAACAACCAAATTAAAAACCAATGTATAAACACTTAAATTGTCAGACTTTCCTTCACCTTACTTGAATCATGTACAAGAAAATGTGTCCCTGCTGTAATAACAGTAAAGGTTCTGCCTTACCTATGTTTCAAGTGTTATTAGTTAATGAATCTGCAAACATACCTGTAACAAGAAAACAAAATTATAAGTAATTTTCATGTTAAACATAAAATAAAATAATCAATTATTTAAAACAAACAGCAATTTTTATTAAAATCTTGAGTTCCGAAAATCACTCATAAAGAAAACATTATGAGCGTACCGTTGTGCGATGTGTGAGCTCACTTATATCACTTAAGACACATGAAAAACTTAATTTAACAAAGTAGATACGATTTATTCTTTACGTACAAATGTTAATTTACATAAAAAACGAACGAAGTTTTTGTCAACCCTGAACAAAACCGAACACAGTAATATTATTTATCATTTTTCTCGTGGTCCCCGGCAGACTCCCATTGTTGGCTTCCACAGTTATCGGAAATAATATTAATGAACGTTTATAGTTTGCAATGGTACCCGTATAATGGTTGTAGCTGTACGATTGTACCGATACTATGTATTTATTAAATACAACTGCGCTTAGCCTCGGTATAACTGGGTTCCAATGTTTCTCAATCTGGAGGTCGGTTTCTTGCCTTTGTTGTGTGCGCTGTTTTTAATTAGCTTTTTATTTTATACTTTATTGTATACTTTTTATGAATTGAATAAGTTTGTACAATGAGCGTATCAATTAGAGATTACGACCTAGCAACTAGATGGATAAAGGATGATTTACGTTACACCGGGCAGGGCCGTGTCCCGGTCGGGGCACGGTCGAACATCTACAGTATCATTTGGTATTAAGTAATTTATGCTTGTCTGTGCCCGGCTCAGCCCGGTGTAGGGTTTAGGTGCAATGAAATTGTAGTCTTTGCGTACTAAATAAATTAGTTTATCATCATACGAAGTAAAACTAACTCTTTTTTATACTACCTGGTATATGCTTCTTTGCCACAAGCCTTTCACCTAATATTAAGCAGTTACAGTAGCTTATGGACGCTTGCAATACCTAAAGTTTCACTCGTGTGTTGCCGACCCAATTTTATACACAAGTTCTTTAAGATCCCTCACACGCAGGAACACAACTACATACAGCTGTGTGTGGTCTTCTTTAAAGTAGAGGAACTATAAAAGAAGGATGGCTCCGCTAATTTTGAGAAACATTGGAATATACTAATGCATAGTGCAACAGAATGCGATTTTGTATAAAATGGGTGCGTTTATCATTTTCATGTGTATATATATGTAAATGTGGATAGTGTTTGTTTCTGGTTGTATTGTTTTGTACAAACATTAACGTAACTTAGGTGACATTTAGTTGCTCCCGGAATACAAATAAAGGTAGAATTCAAAATTGTTTCTGTACTACTATTATGGCTGCGCTTATATTTGCGGCTGTAAGTTCGATGCCTGTGTTGGACAAAGCCTTAAGGTGGATATTGACATCACGAGGCTGCCTGACGAGGAATGTGGCCTGCTATTGAACGCGATAACCGACATTAACATAGGCAGAGCCGTGGGCAAACGCAAGTAAAAGAATAAAAATATTTATCATCGGGCAAAAATATAAAATGGACGCTACACAAGGAACCTACATAGATATATTATTTTATACGAGGTGTGTATTCCGTCTAGACAGATGTCATAAACATTTCTGCCGAGCCCTAGAGGTCACGTCGATACGGGTGTGAAAGTTAGTATCGGAAAATGGAGCTTATGGTTAACAGTTATTGGGTTTTGGGAGATAAAACTATCACAGAAATGATTGTTTGTTATAATAACATTCCTAGTCATTTGGATGTAGTCTTGGTCTAATAGTTGGTGGTAGTATTGA